>CM060912.1:104205242-105620867 GCA_030737875.1 Allium sativum
AGTGGACGCTTCTAAGGTCTCAAGCTTGCTATCCTCCAAACCAGTACTACTGGACGACCTGAATTGGGATGGTGAGTGCTGAGAAGCTTCGATTTCCAAAGTCTGCTATTTCTTAGATGATATTATTTTCATGGCTAGTTATACTTTCATTATAGTTGCATTAGACATCGCATTAAATAACCTGTACCCCTCGTGTTGGTGTGAACTAATATATACATGCAGTGCATTGAGATGCTGATATGATTATAGTAAAAGAACCCAGGACACGGTGATGATCACTAGTTCTTGAAACTGTAACCATCGTCGTAGACCGATGTTGTCAGATTCACGTCGGACCGTGGCTACGGCGTGATTGGAAGCGAGAAATGAATCTAAAAGTCATGTAGTTCATTCATATGTTCGTAGTTCGAGTTTATGCTCTAATCCTATGTGCAAGTATGAACTATCAGCTTTCAAAACCTAATCCCAGTCCAATCGCGTAGCGCTGCAGAAACGACAAAAATCGAATGATGAGCCTCCGGAAATTCGAATTCCAATAAGAAACACAAGATGCGTTGAAAGTAGGACTCGAATTCGCCTAAGTTCCAGATCACAAAATTTTGCACCTCCAAGACTTGACAAATTCATATCCACATCTAGAGATTTTTAGATCCCTCCTTTCTTATGAAATTCAAATCTCGCTGCCCTTTAATTCCAACCCAGTCCTGCTTTGCATCCCTCCTGAAGGCAAAATCGGATGAAAATTTTCGCATCCCCCGGATGCGAAACTTTGCATCCCTCATGATGCGAAACTTTGCATCTCTCATGATGTGAAACTTCGCATCCCTCGTGATGCGAAATCTTGCATCCCCCGGATGAGAAATCTTGCATCCCTCAGGATGTGAAATCTTGCATCCCTCGGATGCGAAATTTCGCATCCCCAGGATCCGAAAAATCGCTTCTAAAGCAACGCGATCAGTCCTTTCATCCTCTACCCTCTCTCTTCTCGTTCTCCCCTTCGTCTTCTCTGTTTCATCTTCCTTCCTCCTTTGAATCACCTTAGGAGCCCAAATTAAATCCCAAGAAGTTCGAACTCCTCCAACCTCGACCTCGAACACAATAACATAGGGCATTTGGGTCTAATTCGATTCGAAGGCTCTCCTAGATATGAGTTCGAATTAAGTTCGATAAAAATAAAATGAGTCCTGGATGCGAAAGGGTTGTGCGAGAAGGAGGAGAAGGATTTCAGAATATGGCTTTTATATGGGGGGAAGAGAAAACTGGCCGGGCTAAAGCGACAAAATTAAACATCTATTTTATCATTTAATCATATTTATATTAAGACTATATTAAAAATTTATTTTATTATTAACCCAAACTCATATTTAAATCAAATTAAATTCATTTTATATTAAAAAAAATCACATTATATATCCAAAATCCTGTTTTTAAATTGGTTAAAAATCTAGTTCCTTACATTCAACTCCCCGTAAAAACTTTTCATCCTCGTAAAGGAGAAGTGGTTAAGTAAGATTTTAAACTCCTTATAAAAAATTTCAACTCAAGGTCTATAAAAAAATATTCCAAAATTTGAATAAAATTCCTTATCTTTGAAAAGTAAGAAATCTTGTACTCATAGCGAAAATGTCAGGTAGAAAGACACAGAACATCCTAACATAGTCAGCCAAAAAGAATGTCATATCATAGTGAATATCCATGTTTGAGTACAAATATAGGTTCATCCTACCATCATGAGCATGTACCACGTACTTGAGGAGATCTATATACAAAAACAAAAAGTACACCTGTCTACAAGGTACTAGTCTTCAAAAAGATGTCCTGGCCCAAAAATATCTTAGTGCAAACTAAGCACTTAAGATAACTATATACAATATATATACTATCTCAAAACAATAACCACCACTAGCTAACTGTCTAACATACCTGACCCAACGTCGGGTGGTCCAGGCATGCTCAACTCCTCGTCTCATCGTCAGCAAAATCATCATCGTCGTCGTCATCCATCTCATCATCGGCTAAGTAACCATCCTCTTTTATAACCTCACCATCATCATCCTCGCCAAACTCTGGCGCTAAATCCCACTCAGGACCCTGATCATCTGGAATCAGCTCAATATGACCATCTATCTGCTTGCCTATCTCAGCAAGAACCTCATGCCATAACTCATCAACCACTCCAATATCTAAACCATATGGAATCGGTATACCAAGATGAGCTGCATCACCAACTCCATCCATCTGCTTCTGCTGGTCAACTATCATAGCACCATGGGGAACATCCTCGTCCTGGAACATATCCATATCATCGTCCTGCTGGAACCATGCATCCTCATAAAAATCTCTCATCTCATCTACACTAATATGATTACTCATCTCCCAAACATTGTGCTTATCGGCGTCAGAGTCGTAACTCTCATCGTCAGCTATTCTCTCTACACTGTCCTCAACTGGTGCTGGATCCTCGGACTCAATGGGCTTAGGTTCTCTAGATGGAGAAGCCTCAGCTGTGGGTCACTCATTTCATCATCACTAGGTGGGTCAAACATCCAACCCTTTGAATCAAATCAGGTACTACTATCATCCCTGGTGGTGAACTGTGCTAAATACTGTCAACACTAAGGGGTTTATCACCCTAGAATTAGTAAAGAAAGAGTCATAAATCGTTTCCTAGGTTTAGATGCTTAATAATCTAATGAGTCCAAAATAGTGAAACCTGTTTCTTTTTAGATTTCAAAATTTTCCAAAAAATATCATTTAATCTCATACTACTTTACAACTTAACTTATCCAAGTACCTTACTTTAAACAGCCTTTTTATTTCTAATTTCCAAATACCCCTTAAGTCAAATGATGAAACTTAATTCACTAGTTTTCATATTTATTCCCTATGTATTCCAAAATTCATCGATTACTAAAAATTGTTGGGAACCCTTATTTGAATTTAGAATTATTAATAGTCTAAATTAGGTTATCCTTGATTTACTTACTAATGAAACTTTGGCAAATCAAGATTATTCCCGAATAAGTCTATAGTTTAATATCTATAGTTTATCTTTATATTTAAAACTCTTTAATATTGATCGACTGTCCAAAATCATTAATAATCCCTTATTTCAATTCGGACGCTTAAGTTTTAATCCAATTTTAATTTTACCTTAATCATCTTCCAAAACATATTTTTAACCAAATTCTTGGATTATTTAAAGATTTTTCATACTCTGGTTATCTATTCTAATTACCATTTCACATGCATATCTTTATGAGATTCTAATCACCATATACTTATGTTCAGATTTTTAACAAGTCAGTTTGGGGAAGATTCACAAATACTTAACAGATTTGGTCCTAATTTAAAATTCAGTGCAAATTATTTTATTTTCAAAACATATTACTTTTCAAAACCAAATTATTTTTATGTGAAAAAGACACTCTCACATATATAGTACTCCAAAACTCATTCTAGGGTATTACTAACCTTATCTCTAATGAGTCACTCATTATAGGATATTATTAATTCTATCTTTGACGAGCCCCCTTATTATGTTCAAATGAGTCGTATCCTATAGCTTTATATAAACCAAAGCTCTGACACCACTTATGTAACAACCGGCCTTTTGTCTGGTTCTAATTAGTAATTAAACTGACTCAAACTGTTCATAAAGACAGATTGTTAGGGGTACTTGCACATTTGTATAGAAACAAGGAAATTTTCATTATCATAACAATAATTTTACATCAGAGTTACAATGATCATCATAGTACAACAGAAACACAGCGGAAAGAAATAAATGTAAACCCTCGGTGGAAGAAGAATCATCCAAGTCACAACTCCAACTCCAATCCTGAATCCTAGTATAACTGATGCCAAGACTAATCTGCAAACTAAACTACTGGGATGCCCATATGGAAAATTATAAGCCCCTAGAGTTTAGGTGAAGGAACAATAAGCTCCAGGTCAGTCATGGGACTGGTGCGAGAGCTAAAACAATTATTTTTAGGTTTATTTTAAAGTGAGGTAAATCATAAGATAACTCTGTATTAGAACGGGTGTAACAACCCGATTTTCGACTGACCGATTTTTTTTTTAAAATTCCAATCTATCAAAACTCGGATTGGTTTGCTCTGGTATCATATAGAAAAGATAGAAACATGTCAGAGCTCAAAAAATATCTCACAGCGGAATGGATAAAATATAATATAATCAAAATATAGCCTTACCGTATTAATAATACTGCCTAACCAGTATCCACGACTATCTATAGTGTCACATGCATCTGCCACAAATCTAACCTGCGAGTATGTTATCAGGATGGGGTCAGAACACAAGTTCTGGTGACTGGATTTAAATTATACACTTTGGATAATCCTACATATACCATTCAATCATATTTTCTTATTTATTAGGTTACTAGGGTTATCAGCACTCAAGGCTTACACACACGTCGCACCAGTTTACCTCCCAGTTTATTAACCCGAATACAGTATATATGTAGCTACCCCCGATATTAAGGTACACCCCATGGTACCCCACTCGCACGGTCACCACCATAATACCATTGAAATATACGCAGTCCCTCATCCTACGCCTTAGTGGCGTACATATCTCTATAATGTTACGTTTCGCATATCTTTATCATTACTATGCTACGTAAGCGTGTGGACTACCACCTTCGATTGAATCAGATTCCATATTAGAGTAATGCCCTCTAGTCTACGATACACCTCCCAAAGCAGATATGCATGTATCTAGACTGTCCCACGTACGTACCGTTAATTGTTGCTCGATGCCTCAATTGCACGTCCTCTAATGTGCACTGAGTTTCGTGGCAGGGCAATATAAGAAACATGGAACTTGGTCGGGAGATTTTCCATATTTATACAGGCTCGTCTTTAAGAGCCCCTATGTACATATATACATTGGGTCTGTTTTCAAGGTAGCTGTGGCCCCACCTCGCCCCTCCCTCAACTAGTAAACACTACGAAAGCTAAACGACCGCCCCAAAAGAAAACAATCTAAACATCCATTTGGCAACTTCCCTCAACCACCGTACCCGATAGTGAAAGGTGAATGGTCTATTGGTTTTAGCTCTAGTCTTTTTGCATCCCACTGGCTGCCGATGATGGGTATCCGACGATCTACTATCCTTATTGGTCATGACACTTCGCCTCCCCGTTGAGGCAACCGCCGAATCACCCTAGTGTCACCGCGTCACAACATTCTGACTGCAAAGCTACATTTGCATTCAAGGCCCACCCACCTAGTAGTTATGCGCAGACTCAACCTCTGCGAGCACAGCCTAAACATCTGTCACTGCATAGAGGGCTACTAGGAGCACCTTACATATCTCAGGAAACCACGTGCTTCCCCTTCCAGTCCTTTGGAGCCGACATAATACTCAGATGAACGTATGCTCCCTTCATGCCTTATAACACCATGATGATCTACCCCGTTAGGTTATTCATCCTCAAACGTGCGGACTGGTCCAAGTGCCTTATTTTAATATGTTGTTAGACCCTATGTCTAATCATCCTTTTACGCGCTTGCCTTACCTCATTAGATTTCCATTTAACTTGGTTATTCTCATTTATATTGAATTCTTAATCAAGTTACCAAGCTCCTCTTGCTTATTAATTTTAGTTATATAACTTATCCCATTTAAGTTTATTAATAAGCCCACAACATGTCATTCTCAAGATTGTGGCCCAAGGTCTGTGATCCACAACCCTTTATATACTTGTTTGATTTCAAGGTTACAATAACATGTTCTACTTAATATGTTACTAAGTATATCTCAATTCACATGCTTTCTAATTGTTAGACCAAAAAATAGTCCTAACACCCAATTGAATATGATTTGCGAAGAATAATAATCTAAACCATAGAAAATCAGGCAGAGACACGAGATTTATAATGGTTCAACATTAACTAGCCTACGTCCACTTCATAGTTTCTCATTTCATTCCAGAATTAAAAATTACAATGAATACATTCACACAATCACTCGAATACAATGAATTATTCTCTATTCATTGATTTTTATGGGAGATGAAGGTGGTTGTTGATTGAGAAATTCGGCCATGGCTGCCATTCATGAATTAAGTGCCAGAACCCCTCTTCGAATGATGCGTTGTATGTGTATTTATAGGTGTAAAATCGGTTGGGATGTGTGGCCACGTGGCAACATCATGGAGGACTTTGAAAATGATGGACAAAGTGGGGAGCGTGGCTTCATTCGTGAGCTTACAAGTGTCAGTCGGTCCAGGTAAATAGGCACAAGAATATGCCTCCAATGAAGGGAAGTTGCATGTTTCGGGTAGTTCGATTTGGAGGCCTAGACCCGATCCGAACCGGTGTTGTTGCACCCATCTGATCCGACCCGAGCTATTTCATCCGAACCGATCCAAGCTATCCAATCCGATCCGATCCAAGCTCTAGTTTTAGGACATATGAGAGCTTTATCCTCTAACATATATAACCCTGATCATCTGAATTTTGGGTGGCCTGGTCACAAAACAGGCTAACATTTTGCCCCCCAAAGTACGTCCTATCGAAGATGAGGCGTGCTTTGAATATTCCAAGCTGAATATTTTTGGAAAGTCATTCATCCTTGAGAAGGCTTTATCAAATTATTGCACTGCTTCCATGGGTGCTAGTGAGTACAAATTCTATGGGAGGAGTAGTTGAAATGATCTGGTAACCATTTAAACCTCGTCGAATCAAGAGGTCTAATTCCTTCATCATAAGTCATATAGGATCGTTGGATCCTGTGTGAGGTTGTACACGCACAAATTAATGTCAAACGACGCTTCTTCTTATGCAAGTCAAGTGTATTGCAGAGTCAGACTTTCTTTTATGTATAAGTCAATGTATGAAACAGACATCCAAGTCGTAGGGTAGTATCAGAATCTTCGGGCTTTGAGCTAGCATCTGGATTATTGGGATAGAGTGCATCAAAATTGGCATATGAATCTGTCACTTGTGCTTGGATCTGGACTATCTCGATATCAGGATATTAATCTAGGGCTCCATGATCGCATCGAATCGTAACAATAAGGTATCCTAAAGCCATTATCACTCTGGATCATTTTATAGTCTCGTGATCACATTCGAGTCAGCACGAGATGTTGTTGAAAACATGCAAGCCAATGGTTGGTATGATCATCACAATCCTAAGGCAGTAGAGGAGTTTATCACACTCTCCATTTGATGCAATTGCGGGTCGAGTCTTTGGATTCATATTTGATCCGTTAGTTGGCTCACTTGGATCGTCGGGATGAATCTTGTCATATTCCAGAGATATAGTGTATATGTTCTAAATTATGCACAAAATCAGGATCATGTTCAAAGCTAGTCTGTCAGTTGAAGCTCACGCTCCCAATCTCAGTGTAAGATGAGTGAAGTCAGTGCTTATGTCCCCAACATCGTTGGGGATTGGACTAGGTCAATCGGATATCCAGTCTTCTAGCCTTTAAACTTTCTTTCTTCGCATTGGGTTAGAGCTGCAGGTTTAACAATCTTGGTTGACCCGTGTCGTTCCGTACTTCTTTCTTATGTCGTCAAGCGTTAGAGTTGTATACGTGAATGGTCGAATAACATTCACACCGGTATCATTCCATCTCTTTAGTCAGAAAGTGAGAATTGCCTCATCGAGCGACAATGAACTTAGATACTCTATTTGCATCAGCCACGGAGTTGAGTAAGCTCATCTGTAACAACCCGTATTTTTCGATAACATGTTAAAACGAGAATCAAGGCAGAATTTAATTTTAAATTATGAATCAAGTAAAACGGGCTATGCCATTGCGTTCGTCTTGGAAAAATACGCGAAATAGAGTCCGAGTTTTCGAAAATCGGAGTCCGTATGACCCGGTTAAGGCCCAAAGAAGTTTTCGGGAAATTTGAATTTCGAAACATGCAGAAATGGGGCCAGGCGGGAAAATTCCCGCCCAGACAAGTCGACAGGCATGTCGACAGGCATGTCGACAGGCTTGTCGACAGGCATGTCGACAGGGCTGTCGACTTGCCCTGTCGGCTGATTCTGATCTGGTGCACCTATTTTCTATCTTGGCTAGGTTTTTGGGCCTGGTTTGAAATCTGACGGTTCAGGTTGGTCCTAGGGTTAATCTAAGGGCCTAAAACTATCCTAATCTCTATAAAAAGACCCTAAACCTACCCCTAAACCCTCATTATTCACTCATGTAACTAAACTATGGCCAAATTTCTACTCTCATGGCCTCCATCTCAAATCCCTAGAGCCTATGCATCCAAATCAAGTTCAAATCAAAAGGTGCAAGCTTGCTACACCAAATCAAGGCCAAATCAACATTGCTATGCGAGTTCCATGACGATTCTTCTACAAAGGAGGCACCTTTCTTAGCCAAGATGATTCATGCTTCTTTCCCTAGGCCTAACTATGTAAGTTCTAGCTACTTTTAGATGGAAACGGTAGTTTTGATAATGACATGGGATAAAATGAGGCTAAACATGATTATGCGAACCTATATGAACCTTACCTTGCCTCTTGTGCTCATGTTTATGATTTTAGGCCATGTGAGTGACTTAATCATGCCTCTCATGCTATGCATAACCTAGTTTAACTTGCAAGCTTGGATCTTTATGCATGAAATGCTAGCATGAACCTTTAGGAACCACTTTACGTGTGAAACATTGGCTAAGACAAGATTTTGGGGCTTATGTATGTTTATGAACCCAAACCCCTTATGCTAACATGCAAGTTTGTGGCCAAACCCTTTATGAGATTATGCATGCTCGTGGCCAATCCCCTCTTTTAAGTGGTGCATGTTTATGGCCAAACCCTTTTTGATAATATGCATGTTTGTGGCCAAATTACCTTATGACACTATGCATGTTTATGGCCAATCCCTCTATGATGTTATGCACGTGGAAGCCAAGCCCTTTTTGGCATCATGCATGTTTTGAGACCAATATGTGACATAGTATCCTTACTATGTTGACTCGCTTTGCTTACGTTGGGAAAACACGATTTTGGGTAGTTAGATAAACATGAACATGTCGCAAAATCTTAACTTGAATATGACATGTGTTTATACTTGAAAATATGACTTGAAAGATAACATGGAGGTTGGCATGTAAGTATGCATGAAAACATGAGCTTGGGAATTTACCTATTAAGTTAGGTATACCCTTTGGGAATTTACCTATTAAGTTAGGTCTACCCAAATGCTTGAAAACTTGTAACATGTTTTGGAAACATGATGAACTTAGATAATATAAGTATGGCCAACTCGAGGTTGGGTTGAGTTTGCAACGTAAAACTACCCGGAACCGACCGGCCTAACTAGTAGTTGCAAACAATAGGACCCAATGTGAGAAGTTGGTCATGTCGCGCTTAAGACCCGAGGTTAGACTAGGTTGTGGTGTAAATCTACCCGGACCCGCCCGGCTTAACTAGTAACCACAACAAGGTCTAATGTGAGAGGTTGAGGGTGCATTAATTAAATTAATGCCACATAATAGGGTTAAGTTAATTTGATTAATGAGGCTTAACCAAATATGATATGGACAAATGGGTTAAGTAATTTGATTAGTCTAATGATACTTAACAAAACATGATAAGCTTGGGTAGGTTAAGTAACTTGATTTGCCTAATGACACTTGACCATTTTTATACGACTAGTGGACGGGATTAAGTTAACCAACACTTAATCAATCCAACACGATAACGTGATAAGGTTAAGTAAATTTTCTTAATGACACTTAACCGTATAATACAGTTAATGGATGGGGTTAAGATTAGGCTTAACTAATCTAAACATGGTAATCGGATGGGGTTAAGTTAGCCTAGACTTAATTAATCCAGCTTGGTAATTTAATGGGGTTAAGTTAAACACTTAACTAATTTAACACGATGATTTGATGAGGTTAAGTGACCTATACTTAACCAATCTAACTCGTTAATTTGATGAGGTTAAGTTAATCTATACTTAACCAATCTAACGTGAAAACACGATAAGGCTAAGTCACGAATCACTTGAATACGCTTGACCGATTTGATGACAAGGTCAAGTTAAATTATATAATTAACCAATCTAAAATGATAATTAGACGAGGTTAAGTCATGGATTCCTTGATATACTTAACCAACTTGACACATGGTTTGTAGGGTTAAGTCTTGGACTTGTATACTTAGCCAATTTTGACACGGTTTGTAGACGGACTAAGTTATGAACTTAAGTGACACCTAACCCATTAGATAAACCCTAATTCGGAGGATTAGGTAAATAACCATAGTTAACAAGGATTATGGAAATAAGGCTAAGTGGTAAACCTTAGTTAAGGGAAACTAAGTAATAATTCTTAGCCAAGGAAATGTGGACCACCTCTTAGGTAGATGAGTAACCCGATACGGTAGGTCATCGTTTAAGTATACGTGTAGGAGCAGGCTATCTGATTTAGATAAAGGCTCCAGCGAACTGGGTGACGAAGCAGCGGCTTCGGGGAACGTGAGGATATTCTTGGTATCCCTCTGTGAGGTCGCAGATGATCATCCTGGGCTCACAAGAGGTTAAGGTCTGCGTTAGAAGAACCAAGAGTATACCTTGGTTGCTATACGAGCGACCTAAAGACTGGGATGGATAGCAGTGAGTCAACGAATACATGATAGTGCCCTAGATAGCAAGTTCGTCGATCATCTACCATCTTGAGTCAAGCGTGTACGTACGGAAAGGCAGGGAACACCCAACAGACCATAATTGCTATCTAATTATGGGTGAGGTAGGCCGTAGGATGTGGGCTGGCCGGAGTGTAGTTCTCATGCAAGATTTTCTCTTGTGTTGCCTTTCACTAGTTGAGGGAGGGGTCTCGTGGGACCATAGCCACGTGTAGAAAAGCAGACCTTAGTATCTGCATCGGCAGATAAATCTAAAGCTCCCGACCGAGTCCTGTATTTCTTGTTTTGCCCTGTGACAGGACTCGGATGGCACGATGTGATACATGTGCATACAGTTATAGAAAAACGATTCACGATGAATGCGTGGGAAGAAGGGCGCGGTTGAGGGTTAGCGTAATCCCTAGTGGCCTAGGTGGTTTAACCCAAACCGAAATACGAAAGCGTGCAATAGGTAAGCGTAATCCCTAGTGGTGCTAGGTGGCGTAAGTCCTAGTAGTTCAAACGATGATTCATATGGAAGAGCCTAGCTAGAACAAGGGTGACAGTCCAAACGATTTCAAGGATAATACGACATGAGGGAGCCCGTACGAGGTACGGCAAAGGACTGAACTTATATACATGGAAAGAAACATATGATTTGAGTAACCTATATATGCGATATTAGGTTGACATGGACCATTACACGACTTTGAGCACGGGACATTCATGGTTAACACATGACGCGGGCAGGGATACTAGTACGAGAGGTGCAGAGCAAATATACATGTTAGAACTAGGAAGAATATACATAGTAGATACCGTGGGATGTTAGACGGGGTAGATACCTTGGGATAATGTACTCGATAGAAATCTGACGATGTGATACCTTGACTTATCATAACACCGTAGTTTATCATGATACCTTAGTTTACCTTGCCGCAGTAGTTCAACCGGCTACCCTGGTTTATCTATCTTGTAGTTATCCTTATGTTTACTTTCAGTTTATGCATGTCATGTTACCTTTACCTGTTTTTATACTGGAAGTAGATAGGACTTACTCAGTCTTTTTGACTGACCCGTTTTGTTTCGCCTCTTTTCTTCCGTTTCCCCCCAGGTTTCAGGGAGGAAACAATGCTGTTTAGTTCGGACTTCTTCTGCTTGAAGGTCATCATGGATGGCTTGGACTTCTCTTGGCTATGGCTACTTTACTGTTTTACTTGGGGAATAATTTATTAAAAAGTCTTTATGCTTCTTTACTATTGCAAGACAGGTTTTGATGTACTCTGATGTAAAAGGCTTTAGACCTTATAACATTCATGTTATGGAAGTTTGATTTTACTTCCGCTATTTATATATGTTCTGTCTTGTGATATTTCTGTGCATGTTTACCAATAATGCCCCTCCAAAGCTAGTGCATTCCTTTGCGAGTGACCCTAGCGGAGGCGGGGTGTTACATTTGGTATCAGAGCAGAAGGTTACCAGACTGGGCAAAAGTTTTTAAAGACCTTCTGAAAACTATTTGAAAATCGTTTATAAAGAAGCATTTTTCAAGAAAATTTTCTTTTAAAAGAAAAAGGCTATTCCCCAAAGGCCATTAGCATTATCCTTGTTTCCTTGATTGAATCTCTTTTCCTTTCTTTCCTCCATCTGTAGTCACAATGGTATTGACTGCGACTAGTCTTTCTAGCTGCGTAAGTGTTTCCCGTACGATGGAGGTGGTTCTCGAGAGACCGTTGCAGAGTTATGCATGAAAGGATAGTAAGAACAAGGATAAAGGATACGAGCTCAGGGATAAGCAACATGTTGGTATGGCTGAGTCCTAAAAGGAGGGAGAAGGATGAACAATGAAACCCATGACGAGAGAGTACCTTTGGCATGGTGAAACGGGACGGATAATTAAGTATCATGGAACAGGGACAAGATCATTCGGAGGACAATAGTATGCTCTCATTTCTAGGGTACCTCAGAAGGAGGGTAACGATCTTGTTAAAGGTTTAGCTTTTCTTCTCTATCATCCTGTCGGGACTTTGTTTTGATCACCGCATCTTTTAAGTCCGCTTCGATAGTTGAGTCTCTGCACCTTAGTACTAGCGTAGTAGAGGATCCCGTTTTTGTCTCAAGTCCTATTGGAAGATCGGTCCATTTACTCATGGCTTGTTTGGATTTGAGAATGTCTATATCGAGTGTTGAGCTTGGAAATAATGCTTATGTTTATAAGTTGTGGATGGATTCTAGGGATGAAGTGGTTATCCAGTAAGGGATGCCACTCTCGGTTTTAGAAGGAGGGTAGTTAGACTCTTGGCTTGCTTTGGTAATACCCTTGAAGTATCGCGTAACCTTTTGGGTTCTGTCATGATTAGTTACTTAGGATCCCTAGATGCCTTTGTTGGAAATTAGAAACCCGATCGAATGGTGTTCGCTAATAAGGCGGATGGTTTACTTCGATTATGTATGGGTTATGGGAATTACCCTAGTAAGTGCGCACGGTAACTTGTTTACTTTCAAGAAAAAGTTTTTCTACGTGGAATACCTTATGGTACAAGGTCCAGGATTCACTAGTGAATTTTGAGGGCTCGCATGGAATAATGTGTACGCAGTCCTGTTTGCGCCAAGTATTCTAGAAGGAGAATAAGTGCAAGTGGAACGAGAGGCGACGAGGAAATGAATTCCAACTCATGTTATGGAAACAGGAAATAAGAAGCTGCGAAATCGTGAAGAAAAAGGGGCGGTCAAGGCACGATGGAACTAAGCTCAAGGTAATGCGACTCAGGAGACTGAAGACTAAATACGTGCATGATATCTCTTTTGGGAATATATCCTCGATCCCTGTTTTCTGTTGAGCTTGCTTGTAGGCTATCTTTTATGGATATCCCCTCGGTCCTGTTTCTGTTACAAACCCCGTAAGGAGTTTGTTTTGTTTATCTTCTCGATCTTATTTTGGGAACCTTAGGTAGGACGCTATGGATGTAAACATGTATTTGAAACATGTTATGGTTGATATGGTTGCAAATGGTTGCAAGTGGTTGCTCGTGGATGCGCGAATTTACATTAAATATTAGCTCGACTCGGTCACATTTCATATTGCATATGCACGAGTATTTATACTTGTTTATGGATAAAATTGAATGTGTTACCATGTGGACGTTGCATATGGATGAATGTTTGTGCACGCATATAGTATCTATATGACTAGGACTATTTGCATACATGTTGGATTCATGGCACTATACATATTTTGCATTAGAAAGATTATTCAGGCCTGATCATTAGCATTAGCTAAGGAACATGTACACACACGTTTTGCATATATTCATACAGCATTAGAAATCATCTAAGGACAATGGTTGCTTGTGGATGATGTTTTGAGTAGATGGATGATGGATGGTAGGATATGTTCTTCCTAACTTGGAGATTTCGGGGACGAAATCCTAAAAGGTGGGGAGAATGTAACAACCCGTATTTTTCGATAACATGTTAAAACGATAATCAAGGCAGAATTTAATTTTAAATTCTGAATCAAGTAAAACGGGCTATGCCATTGCGTTCGTCTTGGAAAAATACGCGAAATAGAGTCCGAGTTTTCGAAAATCGGAGTCCGTATGACCCGGTTAAGGCCCAAAGAAGTTTTCGGGAAATTTGAATTTCGAAACATGCAGAAATGGGGCCAGGCGGGAAAATTCCCGCCCAGACAAGTCGACAGGCATGTCGACAGGCATGTCGACAGGCTTGTCGACAGGCATGTCGACAGGGCTGTCGACTTGCCCTGTCGGCTGATTCTGATCTGGTGCACCTATTTTCTATCTTGGCTAGGTTTTTGGGCCTGGTTTGAAATCTGACGGTTCAGGTTGGTCCTAGGGTTAATCTAAGGGCCTAAAACTATCCTAATCTCTATAAAAAGACCCTAAACCTACCCCTAAACCCTCATTATTCACTCATGTAACTAAACTATGGCCAAATTTCTACTCTCATGGCCTCCATCTCAAATCCCTAGAGCCTATGCATCCAAATCAAGTTCAAATCAAAAGGTGCAAGCTTGCTACACCAAATCAAGGCCAAATCAACATTGCTATGCGAGTTCCACGACGATTCTTCTACAAAGGAGGCACCTTTCTTAGCCAATATGATTCATGCTTCTTTCCCTAGGCCTAACTATGTAAGTTCTAGCTACTTTTAGATGGAAACGGTAGTTTTGATAATGACATGGGATAAAATGAGGCTAAACATGATTATGCGAACCTATATGAACCTTACCTTGCCTCTTGTGTTCATGTTTATGATTTTAGGCCATGTGAGTGACTTAATCATGCCTCTCATGCTATGCATAACCTAGTTTAACTTGCAAGCTTGGATCTTTATGCATGAAATGCTAGCATGAACCTTTAGGAACCACTTTACGTGTGAAACATTGGCTAAGACAAGATTTTGGGGCTTATGTATGTTTATGAACCCAAACCCCTTATGCTAACATGCAAGTTTGTGGCCAAACCCTTTATGAGATTATGCATGCTCGTGGCCAATCCCCTCTTTTAAGTGGTGCATGTTTATGGCCAAACCCTTTTTGATAATATGCATGTTTGTGGCCAAATTACCTTATGACACTATGCATGTTTATGGCCAATCCCTCTATGATGTTATGCACGTGGAAGCCAAGCCCTTTTTGGCATCATGCATGTTTTGAGACCAATATGTGACATAGTATCCTTACTATGTTGACTCGCTTTGCTTGCGTTGGGAAAACACGATTTTGGGTAGTTAGATAAACATGAACATGTCGCAAAATCTTAACTTGAATATGACATGTGTTTATACTTGAAAATATGACTTGAAAGATAACATGGAGGTTGGCATGTAAGTATGCATGAAAACATGAGCTTGGGAATTTACCTATTAAGTTAGGTCTACCCTTTGGGAATTTACCTATTAAGTTAGGTCTACCCAAATGCTTGAAAACTTGTAACATGTTTTGGAAACATGATGAACTTAGATAATATAAGTATGGCCAACTCGAGGTTGGGTTGAGTTTGCAACGTAAAACTACCCGGAACCGACCGGCCTAACTAGTAGTTGCAAACAATAGGACCCAATGTGAGAAGTTGGTCATGTCGCGCTTAAGACCCGAGGTTAGACTAGGTTGTGGTGTAAATCTACCCGGACCCGCCCGGCTTAACTAGTAACCACAACAAGGTCTAATGTGAGAGGTTGAGGGTGCATTAATTAAATTAATGCCACATAATAGGGTTAAGTTAATTTGATTAATGAGGCTTAACCAAATATGATATGGACAAATGGGTTAAGTAATTTGATTAGTCTAATGATACTTAACAAAACATGATAAGCTTGGGTAGGTTAAGTAACTTGATTTGCCTAATGACACTTGACCATTTTTATACGACTAGTGGACGGGATTAAGTTAACCAACACTTAATCAATCCAACACGATAACGTGATAAGGTTAAGTAAAGTTTCTTAATGACACTTAACCGTATAATACAGTTAATGGATGGGGTTAAGATTAGGCTTAACTAATCTAAACATGGTAATCGGATGGGGTTAAGTTAGCCTAGACTTAATTAATCCAGCTTGGTAATTTAATGGGGTTAAGTTAAACACTTAACTAATTTAACACGATGATTTGATGAGGTTAAGTGACCTATACTTAACCAATCTAACTCGTTAATTTGATGAGGTTAAGTTAATCTATACTTAACCAATCTAACGTGAAAACACGATATGGCTAAGTCACGAATCACTTGAATACGCTTGACCGATTTGATGACAAGGTCAAGTTAAATTATATAATTAACCAATCTAAAATGATAATTAGACGAGGTTAAGTCATGGATTCCTTGATATACTTAACCAACTTGACACATGGTTTGTAGGGTTAAGTCTTGGACTTGTATACTTAGCCAATTTTGACACGGTTTGTAGACGGACTAAGTTATGAACTTAAGTGACACCTAACCCATTAGATAAACCCTAATTCGGAGGATTAGGTAAATAACCATAGTTAACAAGGATTATGGAAATAAGGCTAAGTGGTAAACCTTAGTTAAGGGAAACTAAGTAATAATTCTTAGCCAAGGAAATGTGGACCACCTCTTAGGTAGATGAGTAACCCGATACGGTAGGTCATCGTTTAAGTATACGTGTAGGAGCAGGCTATCTGATTTAGATAAAGGCTCCAGCGAACTGGGTGACGAAGCAGCGGCTTCGGGGAACGTGAGGATATTCTTGGTATCCCTCTGTGAGGTCGCAGATGATCATCCTGGGCTTACAAGAGGTTAAGGTCTGCGTTAGAAGAACCAAGAGTATACCTTGGTTGCTATACGAGCGACCTAAAGACTGGGATGGATAGCAGTGAGTCAACGGATACATGATAGTGCCCTAGATAGCAAGTTCGTCGATCATCTACCATCTTGAGTCAAGCGTGTACGTACGGAAAGGCAGGGAACACCCAACAGACCATAATTGCTATCTAATTATGGGTGAGGTAGGCCGTAGGATGTGGGCTGGCCGGAGTGTAGTTCTCATGCAAGATTTTCTCTTGTGTTGCCTTTCACTAGTTGAGGGAGGGGTCTCGTGGGACCATAGCCACGTGTAGAAAAGCAGACCTTAGTATATGCATCGGCAGATAAATCTAAAGCTCCCGACCGAGTCCTGTATTTCTTGTTTTGCCCTGTGACAGGACTCGGATGGCACGATGTGATACATGTGCATACAGTTATAGAAAAACGATTCACGATGAATGCGTGGGAAGAAGGGCGCGGTTGAGGGTTAGCGTAATCCCTAGTGGCCTAGGTGGTTTAACCCAAACCGAAATACGAAAGCGTGCAATAGGTAAGCGTAATCCCTAGTGGTGGTAGGTGGCGTAAGTCCTAGTAGTTCAAACGATGATTCATATGGAAGAGCCTAGCTAGAACAAGGGTGACAGTCCAAACGATTTCAAGGATAATACGACATGAGGGAGCCCGTACGAGGTACGGCAAAGGACTGAACTTATATACATGGAAAGAAACATATGATTTGAGTAACCTATATATGCGATATTAGGTTGACATGGACCATTACACGACTTTGAGCACGGGACATTCATGGTTAACACATGACGCGGGCAGGGATACTAATACGAGAGGTGCAGAGCAAATATACATGTTAGAACTAGGAAGAATATACATAGTAGATACCGTGGGATGTTAGACGGGGTAGATACCTTGGGATAATGTACTCGATAGAAATCTGACGATGTGATACCTTGACTTATCATAACACCGTAGTTTATCATGATACCTTAGTTTACCTTGCCGCAGTAGTTCAACCGGCTACCCTGGTTTATCTATCTTGTAGTTATCCTTATGTTTACTTTCAGTTTATGCATGTCATGTTACCTTTACCTGTTTTTATACTGGAAGTAGATAGGACTTACTCAGTCTTTTTGACTGACCCGTTTTGTTTCGCCTCTTTTCTTCCGTTTCCCCCCAGGTTTCAGGGAGGAAACAATGCTGTTTAGTTCGGACTTCTTCTGCTTGAAGGTCATCATGGATGGCTTGGACTTCTCTTGGCTATGGCTACTTTACTGTTTTACTTGGGGAATAATTTATTAAAAAGTCTTTATGCTTCTTTACTATTGCAAGACAGGTTTTGATGTACTCTGATGTAAAAGGGTTTAGACCTTATAACATTCATGTTATGGAAGTTTGATTTTACTTCCGCTATTTATATATGTTCTGTCTTGTGATATTTCTGTGCATGTTTACCAATAATGCCCCTCCAAAGCTAGTGCATTCCTTTGCGAGTGACCCTAGCGGAGGCGGGGTGTTACATCGTCAATCATGAAAGCGAGGGAACGTTGTTAGGGAGTCATTCGGGCTCCTTCGTTCATGCTTTGGAATTATACGAAATAGCCGTCATAGTATTGTTGAGTCTATCCCTCCTGCTTGGTTCCATTGAGATCGACAATCAGGATTGCAGGATCGTTTAATGAAATTGTTTCTTTCTGGAATTATGCATTCCTGTCAGTATTTTCTAGGGCTTTTCGTTTGTCTTGATCGTTTCAGGAGTCAGATGACGCTCCATTCTTTATCATGAAAACATTGAGAACATCCATTTCAATATAGATGTCCTCTTGTTGCAGGAATTTGTCTGTCTCAGGATAGAATTCATCAACGTTTCTGGGAAAATCTCATGGCATAAAGGTATTGATGTTTAATCTAGAGGTGAATCCGCCAAGGCAACTTGGTGGGCCTTGTTGCAGAGAGACTTTGAAGTCTGAGTTACCCAGAATATTGGATACTGCTGCTATCAACACCATAGATGGTCCAGGTTGATCTACCGATGCCACCGTGACATCGAATTTTTTGAGGAATGAATGCCTAGTCTCACCAAACCTTGGTTTGATTGAAGTGAGTAACATGACACTCTTGGGTCGATAGGCGTGGATCTTTGAGCTGCATTTGAGTGTGCCGCCTTTGATGAAGCATTAAATAACATTGGCAATCTGGCCTTTGTTTTTGCGGAGTCATCGCCAATTGCCCAATTTAGCGCTGGTGCCCCCAGCATGAACTCTTGAAGTGGATGGAAGCTGATCTCTCGTTTCTTGATTCCGCATATGTAATAGTCATCAATCAGGCTTCTGTCTTTTAGTTCTAGATGATGATCCGCTATTCGGATGTATGCTGGTTGTTCTTGAGGAGCCATTCTTCTGGTTATAGTCTGGGATCTTGCGGAACTCCGATAAATGTAAATGTGCCTAAAGTTGGCGGATAGTCAAATTATGTTGCTCGAAGCTCATATCCCGTACTGCCCATCCACGGGGATTTTACTAAATGGTAATCATCTAATCCACGTATTCTCTGAATTTAAACTCACTCATCAAGCTGTGAGTTAGAGTTTGATACAAAACGATTTGTTCGTGTCTAGGTCATGTTAGTCTTTGGTCTCCCATCCAAGCTCTGAGGTTCGGAGTCGGGTGGCGATAAAGTCAGATTATAGCTGTCTCAAATGATCTCGTTTTCCCCCTACTTTAAGAAATGGGGAACTTTATGTTGAATTTGAGTTGGATTTGAAGCATTCATCTGAATTGGGGCATAGGTTGGTTGGACTCCGTTTACGTTTTCAGTGACGCTTGCATTGCCATCATTTTCATCCAAAATGCTGCAGTCAGAAGTTGCATGCTGCAAATGTTTGGGAGGAGGTTGATTGCACCTTGTTTCATTCAAGAATACGTTGCCAACTTGTCCTAGGGTCTCATATGATCTGGGCCACGGAGCGGGGAGTGTTTGATCCAAGTTCGTTGTCGCTTGAATTCCCACGGTGCTCGCTCCAGCGAGTAAGTCGTAGTTACTCGGCCTTCCAACCATCCAAGTAAAGAAGTTATCCATCGCTTTCTGTCTTTTTCGGAGAAATTTATCTCGCTGAGCCATTTGAGTTCTCAAATCAACAAGGGTACCATCCATTTCATATCTAGCTTGACATGCTGAGGGATCATCGGAAAAAGAAATCTGCTGACTTCCTTTGTTCCTAGCGCCTTCTGCGCCAATATCCTCAACACGGAAGAAATTTCTATCTTCCTTCTTCTTAGCCTTTGAGTCTGAGTGTCAGGCAATTCGCCTTCTCGCAAGTTAGAAGTCAAAGTAATGGCATCCCCTTTTGTATGGGGCCTTTCAACTAGGAAGTCAGTCAGGACTAGCAAATGGACGTTCACTCTGCATCCATTCCGTGGTCCTCAAGCATCCTATCAAGATCGAGGTATAAGTTAGACACAAATATATAAATTATGCCATTTGTAAATATTTTCAATAATGTGGCCCCAGTCCAAGGGTAATGGTGAAAGATCGGTAGTTGTATCACATCCCATTCATATTTAGACATAGATGCAGGGAAAAGTGACATGGCTTTCAAAGCTTATGTGATTGATTTATCCAAGTGCTCAAGTTATCGCATTTTCCATTCAGTGTATTTGTGAGGTGGCACTTGTCGATGCACTTGGGCTATGGCCAGTCACATGTGGGGGTGTATGCTGATTCAATATATCACTCTTAGGGCCTCCTTTCAGTCGTTGACTTAAGTCATGTGACACATCATTAAACAATTCACTCTCAAGGCCTCCTTTCGGTTGTCGCCTTGAGTCGCATGAGAAGTTTAGCATTGGGCATCAGCGTCAGCCTTCTAGACATGGCCCTTTGTTTGTTTTCTACTGGCCAACTGCAGTTGTCGCGAGTGCGGCTCTCGCATTCTTGTCCTGTTATCTTGTACAAGCTCGCACTCTGTAAACAAAGTGAATCTCTAAATAATAGGTAATAAAGCACATCACAATCAAGTAAGTGTTCCAATTCAAAACCCCTGCAATCAAATAATATCTAGCAAATCATATAGAATTCATCTAGGGAGGCAATGTGTGTGTGCCCCCAATCAAACTTGAATAAAGTGCCTAGTCAGGGAATGTTCGACATTGTGTTGTCCCCAATCTTTCTGTGGGGGGTGTCGGCTCAGTTTTCAATCTTATCCCCATTCCTTCAGTGGGGTAGGAGCCTGTTGTCTTTGGTGCTTAATCTTAGCACCATTATACTCTCCTGACGTATGCCCAAGTTAGAGTGTAATAAAGGCGGTCTTTAATCGTGATGCACCATCACGCCTTGGGGACGTCGTCTTCCCGTCCTTTATACTCTCTCTCGAATCATGAGAGTTAGAGTTAATCAGGCGAATGGTCATGTCAGTTGCCTCAACTCTCCTTCTACACTCTATTTCCAAGAGCATGAGTCCACTGTATGGAGTGTCATTCTCAAACTCGGTTTTAGTCCTTACTCCACGCTTCACTCTAGCGGATGGAGTTTTTTCGAGCAAGTGGTCGAATCACACTCACTAAGGCGCTACCTCATAATACATGACTCATGGGTAAAGGTAGCCATTTGCAATAATCAAGTCTCTCTTGTCCCGTCGACTCGCGGGACAGAGTTTGGTCAGACATTGTAGTATCGTCCTTTAAGTGCTCTCTCAAATCATGAGAGCCAGAGCCATGAATCGAGTGGTTTTTAATCATGGAACGCCCATCACATTCATCCTAGATGGTTACCTCTATCCTATCTCTGAGTGTTAGAGTTAACCTGGCAAAGAGTCGGAAAATGTTTGCAGAAGCTTTGCGTTCCTCCGTTCAATCTATGGGAGGAGTGATTGGCACCGACCTTCGGGTACCTGCATCATTCATATCGCATGAATTAGTCATGTCAATAATTCAGGAAGCATGTAAGAGTAAATTGCATGATTGAAAAGTAAGCATATCAAGGGGCAATGCTGCCTCCTTTATTTGGATTCATGTAATCTGATGGCGTCAAACATAGGACTGAGCCATGTAGACGACCGAATTGCATCTATCTGCAATCGGATTCCAACTTTGAAATGCAAAAGTCAATGCATAATTATCTTTATGTTTGCCACGTATGAGCCAAGGAATGGATGGTCATCTCGGATCTGCCTTGTGCTATACAACTTCTTTCAGGCGGAGGGCGTGGCTTTGTAAACGAGTTGTTCAGTCAAGCTCGTCATGGTATTGCTCCATAACTCTAAATGTAGGTGTTAGAAGTCTGATCGGTATCAAATCCTAGGTACCTACACCATCCACATATTAATTCATCTGAGTTAATTACATCAGTAGCTCATAAAAGATGCAAATATAAGAGTCATGGTTAAAGAGTAGTCCTGTTAAAGGAATAAATATGATTCCATGTGAAAATGGCATTGCATGCTATCTGCAGGTCCATTTTGCCTCGCCCAATCTCTGCCAGGGTATAGTTTGATTGTGGTCTTGGTGTGACAAAGGCAATTTGGTAAATACTGTAAGCGAATGACGAGGTCTTGTTTCCTTTGAATCGCCTTTTTGCCCCTATGATAAGGGCAAGGGTTGAATGTCAGGGAGTCATGTATGTATTATTAATGGTATCATATCATCACATTGGTGCTAGGACAGTAATTGGCAGGAGAATACTGGATCCATGTTCATAGAAGCTTTTGTGCTTTCCATGTTAGGAAATAGGATATGGCTGCTAGGGTGATAGTTATATCTCATCCATCCTCATATATGCCTTCAATCCCATGTCGGGAATAAGATCTAATGGACATATAATCAATCAACATCTAGGCTTAAGTGCTCTAAACTTTTAACTTGTCAATTTTCGGGCAAGGCTGAGGAAGTCTATCATGCAAGCCTATTATGTATCAGCTTTGAATTAGATGATGTAATCATGAGCAATCGACGTTCGAATCTCCGGTTGCACCCAATGTCCGGGACACGAGTTACTTGACTAATCCTCAATGAAGGGAGTGAAACTGTAAATCTTCACTTTCTAACTCCAAAACATCGTTTGTCAAAAGTTTCATTCGCATTCATCTCCCATTTAGCGGGAGCTGATTAGTGATTTTGTCCAATCATCTAGGGCGGTAAATTCAGCAATGATGCTCGTTGGTGTCTATCTTGGGACAACCTTCCAAGGGAAATAAGCGTTGTCGCCTTGCATGTTATATCTCGAGGCATAAAGAGTGATGGCACGCTTTTCACTTCTCCTTGCTAAGTGCATTCCATGCTGTAGGAAGTTGATCATGGGGTTGTCTATGACTCTCTTCTGAGTTGTCGGAACTGTCTAGCTTGGCCGGATTATTGACCTTCTGATTTTCCGTTCGTAGGACATAAGATATGCTATAACGTTCCAATCCATCCAATAGCTCTTCTTCCTGTTCTAGGTAAGCTACGATTTATAATCCCTTCCTTTGGAATTTCCTTCGAATCAATACATCTCCAACGCCGGGTCATCGATCATTCATTGATGGGTGCTTTTATTCATTTTTCGTTTTGAAGGGTCATCTTCTTTATCTAACACATCCTCTTCGGGAATGGTAAATTCAGCGATGGATTCGGCTAATATTTGGGGATTGAGCAGTAGACACTAGGGTGCAATGTAAGCTCTGAATTCTGCTGGAGCTGATCGGTCTAGTCCTTGATCAGATAAACTTGAGTATGATAGCATAGCTTGCGAGACTTTAAGTAATATTCATGCGTTATGTCACAATGCAAATAAGAAGTAGAGAGCTAATGGTTGATTCATATTTGCTTTAATCTCGAGCTCTCATCATTTGACCAAGGTCGTATGGTGGCTGGTGAGCAGTCAAGTTGTTATAATCCTGGAAAGGATCCATAGGTCCAATCGTGGCGTGTGGTGGTTCAACTAGTACCTAATTCTGGGCACCAAAGTATGTTGACTCAACCCTTATTCAATGGAAATCCGTCTTCCTCGATGTAGTTGACAGCAAACGGCAATTGCAAAGGTTCGCCAAGTTCTTCGGAAGGTGAACCGCAAAACATATTTCATTCATCACATCATACAATTGAAGTGTAGCTTTGGGGTGTTGAGATCCTTAGCTGCTTTCTGGTATCCCCTTATTGACAATCATGGTCACTAAGATCACATGAATTATCTTCGGAGTAGTGCTCGGACAGTTCCATATAACCATCATTCGATGCCCCGCTGATTGGACAAGTTCGAGTTGCATAAATAAGGTGGTAACTACTCGTTAGCGAGCAACATCAGTTGCATCGGTGAAATATATACACCATCAGAACTAAGGAAGAGGAAGCTGCTATGAGACAATCATTGTCTTGTACACTGTCCTTGATAACAAGCCAGATCTGATCGATAGCTCCTCAAATTGGCTTACTGATGCAAATAAGTGTCATGGCTCTGGGAAGAATCCCAGTCGTTACCAACTTGCTGTGGTATCCTCAAACTATCCGTCTAATCTTCATTGATAAGCTTTGATAACTGCTGTTAGCTAAAATGTATGCCGAGCCGAAGGCGAGGCCGTGCTCCGAGCCGAAGGCGAGGCCGTGCTCCGAGCCGAAGGCGCCGTCAGCGGGTCCGGGCGCAGCGCCAGTGGGGGTCCGGGGCCCCACAGTCCCGCGGCGATCGACCTAGCCGGTTAGGTCGAAAATGTGGGCACCGCACGATTTTTTCAATTTTGGAAGTTGGAGCCTTTTCTGAAATAATCAGAAAAATGTATTTTTCCCAAAAAACAGCTGTTTCGAGTCGGTTCGGATCATACCTTCAAGTAGCGGTTCGGAGACGTCTTCACGTTGGGTCGGATCGGACTAGCTCCTCCGAATCGGATTAGAGCATCATCATCTGGTCGGTTCGGGTGCCATTCCAGGTTGGATCTGGAGTTACTCCGCTTCGGCCATGTAAGTATGGCATGTTGTCTTCATATATTGAGCGGGTCGGATTTGGGTACCCCGAACCGATCCGAACTATCATCCGATCCAGGACTCCTAGTGTAACATAAAACAGAATGTCTTCTTTGATCCGAATGCCTATCTTTCATCTGAACTAATCCGCTACTATCCATCCTACCCGAAGTCTTCTACTGTCTCCGATCCGAATGCTTTGCCTGAACTAGAAACATATTCGATCTAATTCAAATGGTTTCCTGGACTCCACTCCTGGACTTTGGCGACTGTTGCTGAACGAAGTGGAGCCGATTTCACGTCTAGTGATCTCCACGTTGCAAATATAGTTTCATATGATTTCCTCATCGAACTTGGTGATCCGATAGTAGACTGGAGAATCCTTATATGCTGAGAATCTTCAGTTCTCAGTGAAAGCACCAAAATGTTAGACCAAAAATTGGTCCTAACACCCAATTGAATATGATTTGCGAAGAATAATAATCTAAAACATAGAAAATCAGGCAGAGACACGAGATTTATAGTGGTTCAGCATTAACTAGCCTACGTCCACTTCATAGTTTCTCATTTCATTCCAAAATTACAATTACAATGAATACATTCACACAATCACTCAAATACAATGAATTATTCTCTCCGAATTCATTGATTTTTATTGGAGATGAAGGTGGTTGTTGATTGAGAAATTCGGCCATGGCTGCCATTCATGAATTAAATGCTAGAACCCCCCTTCAAATAATGTGTAGTATGTATATTTATAGGTGCAAAATCGGTTGGGATGTGTGGCCACGTGGCAACATCATGGAGGACTTCGAAAATGATGGAGAAAGTGGGGAGCGTGGCTTCATTCGTGAGCTTACAAGTGTCAATCGGTCCGGGTAAATAGGCACAAGAATAGGTCTCTAATGAAGGGAAGTTGCGTGTTTCAGGCAGTTCGGTTAGGAGGCCTAGATCCGATCCGAACTGGTGTTGTTGCACCCATCTAATCCGACCCGAGCTATTCCATCCGAACCGATCCAAGCTATCCAATCCGATCCGATCCAAGCTCTGGTTTTAGGACATATGAGAGCTTTATCCTCTAACATATATAACCCTGATTATCTGAATTTTGGGTGGTCTGGTCACAAAACAAGCTAACACTAATTAACATGTCACTTACCATTTATGATTAAATATAACTTATTTTGTT
Source organism: Allium sativum (assembly GCA_030737875.1). Taxonomy (NCBI): domain Eukaryota; kingdom Viridiplantae; phylum Streptophyta; class Magnoliopsida; order Asparagales; family Amaryllidaceae; genus Allium; species Allium sativum. Next base: position 104,231,289 of record CM060912.1, read on the forward strand.
TCATAAGTTTTCCTCATTCTTTCTCGTTTAATCATAAATTCAATTTACACCGTCACTACAACTTATCGTTGTTTACTTATTAACTTAGTTCTCTTGACTAAGGTCCATTAATAAGTTTCTCTTCCTATTTATTATAACCTACGTTATAATTTCCTCTTGTCCCTAGGACAAGTCTAAACCTATTATTCTTATCAGTAGGTTTCAGACTTCCAAGTTTACAAATTACTTAGTTTATAATTAAGTACAACTTCTTATATTTCATATAGTTTTCCCTTTTCTCAACTGGATTTCGGTTTTCCCCATTCACTGATTACTTAATATACAATTAAGTGTCCCTTATCTCATTTCACCAGTTATCCATTTCCTTACTAGATTATTATAACCTAAGTTATAATCTTCACTTGTCCCTAGGACAAGTCCACCTATTATACAACATCTTCATTAATGTTATTAATTTATAATAGGTCATTATCATTCCCCTTTTATACCATTACTGTTGTAATCCATTATTCTTCATTCACAGCAATATATGTTCCTTATTTTATTTAGGAAACCACCTCATGCACCTTATCAGTTTATTTATGGAAGGAATCAGTGATCTATTTTCATAACGTATTCCCATCTAAATCCATGATGGCAAGTAATTTCATTTTCTTACTTTATTCACTGTGGCGTACTTGCAACCACGTTCTCAGAAATAAGTCATTTAGGGAAATACATCACTTTTCCTTCGCATCGCACTAACTCAGTCCATTACGTCTCTTCCTTTCTTATTTTCTGAGTTAGACATTCAATTACCATCATCGCCATTTATTCATATCTTATTATATATATATATCCGCTAGACCTCTCACATTAAGTCTACACTTGTGGACGCTGGATTTGCCGGGCGGGTTCGGGCAGACTTCTACCACAAGTTGACTTAACCTCGTGTCTTAGCATCATTACATGTTTTAATTATGCACGTAGACCCCTCACATTAGATTTACACTTGTGAATGCTGGATATGCCGGGCGGTTCCGGGCAGACTTCTATCACAAGTGCAAATCTAATCTCGTGCCTAAGAGCGCTGCGGTGTCAAATTACTGTAAATCTAGGCATGTTCGTTCTTTAACAATTATTCTTATTTCATGTAAAGTTTAGGCATATTTTCTTTTTCATATATTTACTCAAATTTACATGTCATCAAATTATGCCTATATTTTGTCGCATGTCCTTTTTAATAGGTGTTTAACTCTATTTTGACATGAAACATTTAATCGGGTAATTGTCCAAGTCCAACAGGTTAACATGTCATTTACTCAACAATATGCCACAAGTGAATCGTGGAATTATAGCCACAGTAATCGTTATTCATATCCTAACAAATTTGGTTTTCAACATGTAAACGTTCAACACTTTAGCCAATTAAACATATGAATTTCCTGATCTATTCATATTAACATCTCAACTTGTTATAATAGCAATTTATAATTAAACTGGCAATTTCACAATTTATAAAAAGGGGAATGCTGAACGATAACATATTATCATCTAAAGGCTATAGCTTAAATCCACTCACCTTTTATGATTTCCCTAATTCTGGATCTGATCCAGTTTTAGCATTCATGGTTTTTCCCTTTTAATTTGATTTGAAACCTAATAACCGTGGATTGATTATTTTCATTAAAAGAGAAGGGAAAGAAAGAGTTAGAATTTGAATGGATTGGATCTAGAAATTTACCTTGTTTTTCATGATTCTGAATAATCTTTTATTAACGTCAATCACTTTCTTCCAGATCTGGATTCATAATTTTTCCTAGGCTAATATTTTAATTTTCAGAATAGATTTGAGGAGAGAGAGAGAGAGTAATGACAGAGCTCCAGCATAGCCGCCGAATTATGAGGTCTAGGCTTAGGTTTAAGGTCTTATTTATAGGTGTATTGGAGCAACCAGGACCCTCAGATTTGAAACAAAACTATCAGAAACGTCAAAAACTCAAAAAGCCTAATCTGCCAAAATCTGCCGTAGGGGGTCGACCCCCCTTCATGTAGGTCGACCCCCTCTTAAAGGGGTCGAGCCCCATGGGTCCAGAAGCCGAAAGTTGATCTGGGTTGTTCCTGTTTTATCTGACAAACTTCTGCAGCCCATAACTTCTTTATATGATGTTCGTTTTACGAAACTCGGACTCTATCTGAACCAGAATTCCGGGACGAACGCAAAGGTGCAATCCATTTTACTTAATTCTGAATTTTTAATTAAGTTATTATTATTTTATTATTTTAAGTTAAAAATGCGGGGTGTTACAATGGGTTTCCCCTTATGAATACAAGTGCACAAAATTCATAATGCTTTCTGGAAAATGAAGCTATCATAAGGTCTCGCGACACACATACAATGCAAACGTAGACTTGATCAAAGTTTCTCCATATGATAACCAAAAATGCTTGATATGCAGTGCATAATGTGAAAAATCATTTCGCAAGTAAATATATCAATCCTAGCCGACATAGGTACCATATACTATGATGACGTATAATATTCAACTAAAATCGTGTAGGCTCGTAGTGGAGAATGGATTTCAACCAAATGTCCAGGCTAACAAACTTCCTTACCAATGGAAACACCTATAGAGGGATGCCCCGAAAACTCACTGGCAATCTGCTAATGCAAGGTCGGTGCATCCCTTAACTGGATGAATTAGAGCACACCTGAGTATGCCATTTCCCAGTTATTACTAACCTTTAACCGAGATCCCATGTCATCAACAACCACATAAGTAGAAGTTGCCACATAAGTAATACCTGGGATTTATACCATGGTATACTTTTTATCTAGAAGGATACGACAACCGATATCCTTACTGCATTTTTCTATTTTGGTCATTTACCAGGGTATGAGGCTTGTCAAAGTCATGTTACACAAAGCTATGTTTATCTAAGTCATTCTTTGATCATCAATAACTCATCACTTAGTATGCTACATTATCATTTTATAACATACAATTGATAGTTACTAACCATATAACCTTTGAGCCCGTACGTCTCAAAAGATGGTGTTAAGCTAAGAGAATAAATTCTCCGCCACCAATCAGAATTATGTTTAGAAAAAACCAACCGATACATTACAACATACACTGTCAAAAACATGTCCATACAATTTCTTTCTAGGTCTGAATGAAACCGAGGGAACTTTATTCCTCGTCCAATGAAGGAGAGAGGCCCTCGAAAATTCGGAAAAACTCTAAATATGTCTGGACTAATGCTATATATAACCTTATATTGGGAGCTAACCAAGGCATCAACAAGCAGCCCATTTGATGTGAAGATTCCCGATTATTGACCAACTTTTTGGCAAAAGCTATCACGGCTCACGAATTAAAGCCCAATGTCCAGAAACCCTCTTCAACATCGATCGATAGAGAAGTCCATACTCCAAAAAACCCAGGAAAGGTTCGGCCCAAGCCGGCTTTCTTCAAAGACAACCCGAACTAAGGCCGACTCAAGCTAGTCTCCCTCAAGCAACGGCTCATCGAGCCCGGAAGAATCGCTCATCACAACTGACCGAGTTCGCCGTTTCCATCAAAATCGGATCGACGAAATATCTCGGATTCATCTGGAAATATCCAGCTAAGTCATTCATTACTCAAACTGATTCTCAAGGCAAAATAGGCGGTTAAACGCTACCAGCTAAAGCTCTTCTTTTGATACACCTCATCTTAAGTGCCATGTAAGCACCAATTTTCGAGGATATTATTAATCAACGGTGGACCTGGTCCAACCACCGCATTGACTTCTAATGATCGAGCTCCGCGTGTTCGTGCTCCGCAAAAGAGGAAGGCCATGTGGCGGCCCGCTCAGCCCACATCTTCACCTATAAATACACCATTCTGAAAGTAGAAAGGGATCTCTTTTTTGGCCACTTCAATTTTTGGTTAAAACTTCTCCTCCAAGATAAAAAAGCTTCTCCACGGCTAACTTCCAATCTAGCCAACTTTCTTTCTTTCTTCAAACAGAAAAAGCATTGTACTTGTAATCAAAAGTAAATCAATATATATAAAGTGGACGTAGGTACCATCTTTGCCGAACCACTATAAAAAGTCTTGCGTGTTGCCCATTTTCTTTAATTTATTTCATTTTGTGATTGTTATTCGTGTGTTTTCCACACAACTGGGGGTTGACTGTCACTAGTGACCAACTTTTGACGTCAACTCTTTGGCGTGCCAGAAAGGGGGGCCGCGCACCGACATACCCTTCGACCTTATGCAAGTTCTGATCCATGGCGAGCAAACAAAAGAAAGATGCATCATCTTCTCGCCTCACAAATGCTGATGCAGCTGAGGCAAACGCTATATAAGCAAGTCAGTAAGCCTCCTCTCGTGAAGACGTGTCCCGATATCTCACCCGGGACGACATGGACAAGATTATGGCTAAGTTCAGAGATCATATGACATCTCAGGATAAACTCCTCGAATGACAACAACAGTTTATGGATCACCTTCTCGCTCGGATGGAAAAGGGATTTAACGCTTCAACATCAATTCCTCCATCGGGCGAGGTCGGGCAACGATTGATCTTCGGTCTGCAAAAGTACAAGCCGCAAATCAGGCCATACCTTTGCTTCCTCCTGGCTCGGCTCCACCTCCCGACCAATCTCAACCAGGATTATCGCTTCCAGCGACCAGCACAGCCGCAACTGCTGACTCACAGGAGGCCCGCGATCAAAATCTAGGTCGTTTGACCATTTTGCCTCCACTCTTGGGGATAGCTCGACCCCCCGGACTGATCGAGCAACCGCTGGGACAGACAGGATCAATGTCATTCCCATTATAACCCATCATCTTACAGCAGACTCGTCTTATGTTGCCTCTCCTTCAACAAACAGCTGGTGGAACCTTCCCTTCGAACCAGGTAGACCACTCTACAATACCGGTTCCCAGATTGGCGGAGGAAAACGCAACCGTAGACCCTTCTAACATCAATTCGGGCGGGGGAATCGAAGAGCCCCGAACATCACATGCTATGCTGGATCAACCAGAACCTTCCATCACGTGCACGGCTCGGGCTGCTTCTCATCAGGTTCAAGAGGCGCCAGTCTGCCCAGGACCAACAGCTGCGATGAACCCTCGCCCTCACCTTCACTCAACTCTCGGGGGTCGTGTCCAACCAATGGTTACCCTTCCGAGCATGCTTTCGTCGGATCCTAACACTGGAGCCCTCCCGAATGTAGAGTTGGATTCATGGCAGCGACTTCTCGAAGATGGAAGCCAGCTTGCAAGCATCGTCCGACACTTCACCTCAGGCACTTCTTCTCAACAGGATATAGATAATATCAATTGCAGCCCCTTCACCAGGGAAATCAGGAACACCTGCAATCCTTCGGACTTCAAGTTTCCAGCTATTGAACCCTACAACGGTCGGACCGACCCGACCATACATCTCATGCGATACATGCACCATATAGAAGTACTTGGCGCAACGACTAATGTTATGGTGAGTGCTTCCCACTCTTCCTCACATATATAGCCGGCATGTGGTTTCGGCAGCTAATAATGGAGTTGATCAGCACCTGGAAGGTTTCGAAAGGTATTGGTGAGGTAAGAGACAAGGTGGTTAAGACAATTGGTACAGATGCTAATGGGGAAGTGGATTGTGCGACATGCAGTGGGGATCAGCCTATCACGGAGGTGGTGGAATTGAACAGAGGGGATGATCAGCTGGGTTTGGTGGGGAATAGGTTGGATGGTATTGTTGAGAAGGTTGGGTTGCAGGCGGCAAGATGTAGTGACAATATTGTTGAGAAGGGTAGGTGTTGGCAGGTGGATGTTCATACGGTTATCAATTTGGCTGGGGGTGATATATCTGTCGAGGCAAATGAAATAGGGAGCTTTGTTTCGACTTCGTTTGGGCGGATTTGTGAATTTAGTTTTACATTGGATATGGGCCTGTGTTCGGTTGTGGTTAGCAAGGACTTTGTGAATTTTCTTTGTTTGTATATGAGGCCTTGTCATGGTATTTCTGACGTTTTTCGTTGGGATGTTGATCCACCTCGTTTGTTGGGTAATGATGGATATACTTGTGGACATTCATGTGTGGTGGGAGTAGATTCCAGCTTATTACGTGAGGATGTATTATTGGATACTAGTGGAGTTATGGCTCAGTGTGGGGATGTTTCATCATCGGGGTCCAGTAAGAGAAAGCGTCGGAGTAGGATACCAGTTTCTGGATTGGTGAGGCGCAGTGCTAGGATCAGAGCTGGCTCTTCTCCCTTCTCAGGTAGGTCCCAGGGTCTGAATGCTAGCAGTAGCACTTCAGATTTGGGCTCAGGTATGGTTTCTGGTTATGATAGTGTTTATGGTAGTGATTACACTCCGTATGCCTTGAGTAGTCTCTCGACTAGTCAGCTTATTCAGTTGGCTAATGATACTGCTTTTATTTTCATAGACATTGAGCTAGATTCTGAGTACATTAGGACTAGGGAACTAGAGAGAGTATCGTCATTGAGTAGATGAGGATTGTTAGTTGGAATATTAGGGGTTTAAATGATCCAAAAAAATGTGCCAAAGTCCGGACTTTTTTTATAGATTATCATATAGATATTGCTTTGCTTCAAGAAACTAAAATAGAAAGTCCTGATAATAGTTTTTATCTTAGATTAGGTGGGTCGCACTTTCGTAACTGGTCTTGTCTACCATCAATTGGTAGCGCAGGAGGACTCATGATTGGTTGGAAAGATAACCAGTATAGTCTTGTTCAAGAATGTATTAGAGTACATTCACTTCACATATTACTACTTTCTTTAAGTGATAATTCTTTATTGGGTATTACGAATGTGTATGGCCCTCATACTAAGATAGAGAGGAGAGGTCTGTGGGACGAATGCACCGAATTTAGGAGTCTTTGTTCAAATTTCTGGATTTTAGGGGGAGATTTCAATGTTACTAGGTTCTTAGGAGAAAGATTTCCTAGAGAAGGTGAGTATTCTGATATGGAGGAATTTAATGACTTCATTCTTAATAATAATTTGATTGAAATTCCGTTAAACAATAGATCATTCACCTGGTCTAATGATAGAGATAGTCCGTCTTTTTCTTTATTAGATAGATTTTTTATTAGTACTGAGGTTGATGATAGATATCCTATTTGTAAAGTAAAGGGTTTACCATTTTTATATTCTGATCATTGTCCATTAATTCTTTCGTGTGATACGAATATTTTAATTAGTAATAATTTTAAATTTGAAAGGATGTGGTTGTTGGATAACAGTTTCACTAAATTAGTTATCATTAAATGGAATTCATTATGCTATATTAATAATTTGTACAAAGGAAATTCAGCAAAGATTTTTGTTGCAAAACTCGGTAAATTACGATTTTTTCTCAAGAGGTGGAATAAATATATTTTTGGAAGCGTTAGAATTAAGAAAGATAAAATTTTATGTGAGATGTTAGAATTAGATAAAATGGGAGAATCTAGAAATCTTAATCTAGTTGAGAGAGATAGGTTAAGTAATCTTAGAAATGACTTCAAACTAATGTTGGAAAAAGAAGAAATAATGTGGAAGCAAAGATCACGGGTTCAATGGATTAAGGAAGGAGATAATAACACGAAATTTTTCCATAGTATGGCTAACAAAAGAAGACGTGATAATTTGATTCATTCTATTACTTTAAATAATGAGGAATTGACAGTTCAGCGTGACTTAAATGAAGCCTTCACAAATTATTACAAACAAATATTTGGAACTAGAATAAAAAGAAGAATTAATGTTAATTGGAAGGACATTTACTCCAATGATGTTAGAGATGAGTTAATTGATTTAGATAAACCTTTTTCAGAACAGGAGATTTGGAAGGCTATCTGTGATATGCCTAGTGACAAAGCTCCGGGGCCTGATGGATTTTCTGTTTTGTTTTACAAACAATTTTGGGAGGTTTTGAAATATGACGTTATTAATCTACTTAATGATTTTTATGATGGTAATTTATGTTTAGGTAATTTTAATTTTGCTAATGTTATACTTATTAAGAAGAAAGTAGATGCTAAACTTTTAAAGGATTTTAGACCTATCTCTTTGATAAACGTGTCAGTTAAGATAATTTCAAAAATTCTAGCTAATAGATTAAGTGTGAAGATGAATGTTCTTATAGATCATTCTCAAACGGCCTTTATTAAAGGTAGACAAATAGTAAATGGAGTAGCAGCGGTGCAAGAATATATTAATCTGTGTGTTAGAAATAATTTTTCATGTGTGATCTTAAAAATAGACTTTGAGAAAGCTTTTGACTCCATTGACTGGGATTATATATGTGAAGTATGTCTTGCTAGAGGTTTTAGTGTTAGATGGACTAACTGGATTATGCTATTACTTAGATCTGGTAGTTCTAATATTGTTGTGAATGGTGTTATGGGAAAGAAGATTCAGTCTAAAAGGGGGCTTAGACAAGGAGATCCCTTATCTCCTTTATTATTTAATTTAGCGGCTGATGTTTTTTCTAGAATCATTAAGCGAGCTGGTAGTCTAGGTGTCTTGGGATATGTTGGTAATGATGAATTTAATAATGATTTATCAATACTTCAATTTGCAGATGATACATTGTTATTTTCTTCCTATTTACCTAAGCATATTATTGCTCTTAAGTTTATACTTTATTGTTTTGAGATGTTATCAGGTCTTAGAATTAATTTTGATAAGAGTTCTGTTATGGTTATTAATGATATTGATAATGTTGAGGCTAGGGTTGCTTACACCTTAAATTGTTCTATTATGAATTTCCCTTTTGATTATTTAGGTTTTAAGATTAGGCCGTCAAAATTAAAGAAGGAGGATTGGTTAATCATAATTGATAAGATTAATAATAGATTATCAGGCTGGAACAACAGGTTTTTGTCTAGAGCAGGTAGATTAATTTTGGTAAATTCAGTTTTATCGACTATCCCTGCATATTGGATGTCAGTGCATAGACTTCCTCAATGGGTAATTGAAAGGATAGATAGAATAAGACGTAATTATTTATGGGGTGGGGGTATAGATACTATTGGTAGGGGTTTCAAATGTTTAGTAAACTGGGAGGTTTGTTGTAAATCTAAGAAAGATGGGGGATTGGGAATAATAAATTTGTATAATTTTAATTCAGCATTATTAGCCAAATGGTTGTGGAAATTTAGGTCTCCTATTGTGTCGACAACATGGAAAACTATTGTTTCTAAATTTTACTATTCAAGCAGTGAGTTTATTATTGGAACTAATGGTAGTTGGTATAATAGCTTATCTTACTTTTGGAAGTCAGTATTAAAGTGTTTTGATTTTTTTAGCTTAGGCTGTAAGGTTGTAGTTCATTCTGGTAATTTGACTTATTTTTGGCATGATAAATGGATTTCTCGTTTTCCACTTAAAGTTGAATTTAGAGAGCTATATGATAATTGTAGTTTTAAAAATGCATTGATTAAGGACATCTTTAGAAGAGATTTGGACCCCCCTTGGGAATTTTCTTTTGTTAATATTTTAGAAGGAGATATGTTAAGACAATTAGCTTTACTTTATGCTAAGTTGTCACTATATCATATTGATGAGTGTATGGACTTTATTAGTTGGGATATGGATAAAAGCCAAGTTTATTCGGTGAATTCTATGTATAAATTTATAAATTTTTCTGGAATTTCATATAGGTCGTTTAAGTTTATTTGGAAATCTAACTCTCCCCCTAAAGCTAAATTTTTAATGTGGTTAATTATGCATAAGAAACTTAATACGGTTGAACATCTTAAGAGGAAGAATATGAATTTTGATGTTAAGTGTTATTTTTGTAATCTAATGAATGAGGACGTTGATCACTTATTTTTTTCTTGTAATATCACAAGAATTATACTTACTATGGTTTTACGGTTATTTGTTTTTGATTGTCAATTTTCTTTCAATTGTTGTGCCAATTATTGGGATTCCTATAGATGGGTGTATAATACTAGTAAAAGATATATCTTAGATTCCTTAATCACTATTGTCTGTTGGTTTATCTGGTCTGAGAGAAACCAAAGGTCCTTTCATTCTAACTCTGTTTCTACTGATAATTTAATTATTAAAATTGTTTATTTTTGCTTAAATTGGATGTCGAATACACATTACAAGTTATATGGGAAATTGGGTTTCGAGAATTTTTTGTTAAAAGTTAAACAAAATTTGTTTTTATTTATTAGGATTAACAGTTTTTTTCGCAATAGATGTCGTATTGGATGTTAAATTTACTTCTTGTAGTTTTGCATTGGTCCCATTGTCGTTCTCTATATAAATATGTATGGCCAATATTCATGTGCTCATATTGTCATATATATATGTGTGTCAAATTACTAATTTCTGGTTATGCTTTTTGCAGATTTGGGTTGTCGACTATGATGTAGTGCTTAGTGGATAGCTGGATGGAGGATTCGCTTTTCATTTGGATTTCTTGTTAGAGAGTTGTTTTATATTGTTGCACTTTATCATCTCTATTATTATATAGTGGATATGGATTATTGTTTAGGAGTAGATATACTCCAATATCGGGTGGTGGCTTTGCCGGAATTCGGTATTGGAGTAGATGGGTGGTGGTTTATCCGGAACTCATCTATCTGCGATCCTTGCATCCATAGGGTAGTGTTGGTTTTTATCTTGTATTTGACCCGTAGTTGGATTCTGTATCATTGTTTTTGATATATATATATATATATATATATATATATATATATATATATATATATATATATATATATATATATATATATGTGCTCTCTTCTTTTTCAGAAGATCACACATTTTTGTTTTCAAAAAAAAAAAAAGAGTGTCATGTTCCTGACCTCCATCAAGCAACGTCCGGGAGAGACACTTTGATCTTTCCTCAAAAGATTTAACGCGGCCATAGCATCCATCGATCGCCCCTTATGGCCGATATCGTAGGTGTTCAGAACCGATCAGAATTCTCTATCTCTCTAATAAGAGATCCTCCTAAAGAGACATAGAAGATTTCTATGCAGCGACCGACCAATTCCTCCGACAAGAAGACGCCAACATTGAGATGGAGAACCTCGAGGTCCTTGCCACCAAATAAGGAGGTCCATCCAACAACAATGGCCAGAATAAAGGAAGAGGAAAGGCCCAAGAAAAGAATAAACGCAATGTACGACCTCGGGAAAGTGAACATGTACGATCAATATACCGAGCTCAATTCTTCCCTGGTGGACATTTACCTTGACATACGCGGGTCCCTGCCTTTCCCAAGATCTCCTCGAAGAGAGCTGACCCAGAAAGAACCCGACTCTGGAAAGCACTGCATGTTTCATAACAATGTCTGTTACGACACCAATGAATGCAGGCACCTACGTGATCTCATCGAGGATAGGGTCAGGCTAGGGGAGCTTCCCGAACATGTCAAGAGGAACACACTGACCATGATGCCACAATCTTCTGCTCAAGCTCCTCAGACCGGTCCTCGATCCCCTAGAAACGGAAAGGACCCCGAGCCCAGCACTCGCGGCATCATTATCAATTAATAAGATTTAGACTTTCTTATTTTCAATGTATTTTTTCTTTCAATAAAATGGATATGTTGAAGGACGCATGTACGGGGTTAGGATTTAGCTCCTAGGCATGCTCTAGAATCAACATTCATCCTCTTAGAATTTATTTCCATTTTCTTGTAATAGTTCTCTAGCAACAATGAACTTTCTTTTGCAAACATGAATTATGTCTGAATAATTTAATCCAAGCGTGACTGACACTCGCCCGCTCGAATGTGGTCAGTGCAAAAGCCACCATCCTTAACGTACGGTCAAAGCCTGCCACCATCACTAAACCTACTCCTTAAGCCGAGTTCGGTCAGGTCTCTTTAAGCCTTGTATGGATCATGCTCACCCCTTCTTTAAACCGAGTGTCTCCACTCGTTGAACTTCATAAATGACCTTATATGTAATGGCCCGCAAATCCGTAATATCAGAGTTGACTACATACATCATAAATCCAACCCAAATATCACGAAAATACGAATCATTTTTTTTAGAAGAAAAAGGTAGAAGAAAAACAGAAATAACAACACAGAATCTCACATCGCAGCGGAACAAAATATAATATATCATAACTTTTGAAATACAAAATTTCAACTGTATAGCACACACTTATCAGAATATCACTATCAGAGTACAACTTACAACACAGCGGAAATAACTATAACTAGATAACTAACGTTGAAGCTTCCTACTTCAAGCTCCTCCAAATATCTGTAAACACCTGAACTACTTGACTGCCCGTACAAATTTAGACAACCAAGAGTTTAGGTAAAACAAAACAAAATAAATTCCGGGTCAGTCATGGGACTGAGATGAGTAAACAGTTTAAAACAGCTTGAATGAGTAAACGATATCTCATAAGACCACGCTGTATAACGGAACGGGTTTTTCCCTTATGAGAATCCCAAATATCTTTATATCAAAAACCTTTTGATATTATAATAATGCCTATCAACCACAATATAATCATCTAGTAGAAACGCTTTCATCTCATGTTCTACATATATAGTATATAATCAAAGCCGCAAGCACGTATTGGGTAATGGATTTCCAACTATAACAAGGTATGGAACCACCTTCCGCTGGTGTATCTCTAGAGGAGAATACACCGAGTTCAACAAGAATGTCTTGCAACTTAGCCACACATGACCAACCACTCATTTCTCTTGAGTGTATCGAATGTACATCACCAACGGTTGGGATCAGCAACCGTTTCCTGATAATGGACAGCACTGATATAGATTGAAGAAGCAAATGAATATTCTATAGATAGGTGATAATACACCCTAATGGGAGCTAACCACATAGCCATGCTGCCTACCCGATTTTTGTCATTTCCAGGTTGTTGAGGCTAGAGGCTATGATTACTTTCCATTCATTCACAACACGATCACTTTGAATGCCACATTATCAGATCCGTTAATCACTAATTGGTTTGCATAATTATTCTGGATGTTATGCTAGGGGAATAAATCTGTTACAACCATATATATTAATACAGACCAATCCATTCGATCATTGGAAATGCTCTGTCAGACATTCGTCCATATACGTTCTTTCTGGGACTGAACAAAACCGAAGGCACTATTCAGTACATCCATCCTAGGCAATCTCTACCTAGGACTTATACAACAGCCCTTGCACTTTACTCCGTCTTCAATTTCCTTAGCATATATGATTCGCAACGCTTATGCCAATACAGAGTGGTTCTTTGGATAATAATCCAACCGGTCTCTCCATATTAACAACGTTAAAATGGTCAAAACTTTGATAGTCGGTGATTTAACTATCAAATGAAAAATGTCCGTGTACACACAACGATCTTATTTCCATATGGAATTATGGATCAAATCATCAAACATATATATATATATATATATATATATATTCATATTTCCTTATTTTCTGTATTAAGAAAATATATGTTATTAACTCTGGAAAACATTCCCATTGCATATTTACATATCACTATTCTTCCACATCTATCAGACTCTAACTGTAAACTAGTAAGAGAACAACTTCCTAAGTATAAACCCCGAAGGCCGAAACCAACATCATATCGATACTCAAAAAGTCGTTCAACTCAAATTTTCAGTCAGTTTCTAATTCTGCTTAACTCTATTTTCTTTAACTCCATTTGATTAACTTCTTATCAACACGATCATTTTAAATCTGCAAATCATTTGCTTTTAAATCATCGTTCACTTTAAAACATATATCTCCCAGGATTTTATTTATAAAATTCCTTTTCGTTTATAATATTCTATTTTAAGTTCGTTTCATTATCGAATTCTGTATATATCAATATATCGATTTCTAGTTTACCAAATCTTCTTAAAAATATTCTAACTCCTTAAATTCTCGGAAAAATTCGCCATAACCTCCTTTGTACCGGGAGCATCGGGAAAATCCCCAAACTGCCACACAGGCCTCTCTATTCAAAAAGAAAAAGGAAAAGCCAAGCGGCTTGCCGATACGGCGCATAAAATCTCATATTCAAATTAAATACGTACCTTTTTGTCGAGCATTCTATTTATACTCTTCTAATACTTCATTCTAAACCTGTCTCTTGTATATCCGTCATTTCTAATTCATTTCAACTTACTACATGGTTTTAACTCAACTCGTTAATTAATTCGTTAATTAATTCTTTGCCTACTTTACTTGTATATTTGAACATGACATGTTCAAATATATTTTCAACCTTCTTATAAACTAATTGAATTCCATTTCACTTACATTTCATATATTCAAATTCCATTTTCAATTCTATTTGAATTCTATATTCAAACTCCATTCAATTTCTATAAACAAATTCCATTTAAATTTCTATATTCAAATTCTAAATTTGAATTCCCTTTATTTAAATTCCATTTGTATTTATATTTCCTGAATTTATCAAATGATAATTCATTTCACGTCCTTTTTAAACTTTGTTTACAAACGAACTACTTGTTTTAAATATTCAAAACAAGTTAATATTTTTATTCTATTCGAATTTCAAATTCTATTTAGAAAAAAATAGAATTTCCCATTAAAATCTCAAATATCCTTTCCATGATATTTTATAAATCAACCCTCAGGCCCAGTGATATTTAAACACCAAACAACCAATTATTTATTTCAGGGTTTCTAACACATCATATATGTCAATATATATGCAAACAAATAAACAAACAGATAATATATTTTTGAGGAATCCAGTCGGATTCCTCCAACCTGTTTTCCTGCATCCACAGACGTTAGTCAACATAGTAATACCCATCCTGCTTCGAGGTAGGATATCGATGTATGAAGGTCATCCACTAATATATATTTGTGGGGTGCATAGGGAAATCATCCACTATGAAACTGCGGGCATCGGCTAATGAGACTGCGGGAACAATCCAATCATCAACCCAATATATATATATATATATATATATATATAATAGTCAACCCTAAATAACTAATATATTTAAATCAACTAGAAAGCATTCAAACAAGCAACAACAATTATTTTTATCAACATAAAAATAATTCTAAATAAAAGGTGAGTGAGATTTACTCACCGAAATCTTATTTGGCCGAATATCCTATTAAATTTCATATTGTCACGACTATGAGTCCCTTCGAGTGAATTTATTTTTGTACCTATGATTAATTAATTTTCATTAATCGATTAAGCCATTATTTATTTAAATTATAAATTAGCTTAAAAAAAATTAAAATTTCAATAATGCATACCTTATTGCTATCATAATCCACTCGACCGGTCGATGAAACTAATCCCAGAACAGTCCCAAATGAACAGCACCAGCTCAAACGACAATTCTTCACTTTGGCATTTCTTCGAACACCTCACAGTCATCCTCTTTTCCCTTCCATGCTTCACGGTTTCAAAAACCAAAGCCATCAAAAATCATTCTCTTCACAAGCTACACACATCCGTACCCTTTGCCCTCCATCGCACGGAATACCCAGTCCCCCATTAACCCAATTCGAACTCCCCAGTCCGCTTACTGCTGAACCTTTACCAATCTCGACTGGTTTTGAAATGAACTTGTTCCTCACTGTATCGCTCCAGCTCAGACAAACTGCATCGCGACTTTACCACTTGCCACCATCTCTGAACTCATCGCGGCTCTGAACCCCAACTACACAGTATCGCACCTTCTCGAAATCAACTCCACCACCCGTGACCTTTCAGTCACCCTAAATCGAACTCCGAGCATCGCTATCCCTCATCATCGCATCCCAATTCAAACGCGATTACTGTCTGCTCCCAGAAATCGAACTCAAGAGCCTTGCATTAGAGAGTTGGAGTCGCGATTCATTTCAGTGGAGCGGCCATTTTCTGAAGGTTGCGATTTGATTTCATGAATTGGGAGAACAAATAGTGGATTTATAAAGTAAATTTATGGATTACAGGAAGGCACGGTTTGTTTTGGTTTTGTGGAAGACAAAGGAGGCACCGTGATGTTTTGATTTGTGGAAGGGAAAAAAGCACGGGTTCCTTTTAGTTTTGTATTAACCAAATATGATTTTAAATCAATTAAATTATCTTGTTGATTCTGAACTCCTATCTGAACTCCTATCTGAACCCACCAACAGTCCTTCCTAAGGTTAAACCACCGTTCTGAACCCACTGGGACGGGTATCGAAACCCCATTTCGATCATCTGTGAAAGATATTCATTTAAACTGATATAAATTAAATTTCAAACCAATTTATTTTTCGAAAATAAATTAATATTATTATTCTGATTCAAAGATAATTTCGTATTGATTATTTGAACTGACTTTAATTCGATTTTAAATTTGAATTCAATTTACTTTTAAATTCAAAATAAAATTCATATAAATCATCTGAATTATTTTAACTTTGTTTTAAATTTGAATTGAATTATTTCAAATTTCTCGTATTTCGATAATTATAAATATTCGAAATAAATTGTATTTCGATTATAAAATCTATAACTCAATATAAATATAAATTTATATTGTCAACTGAATGTTTTAAAACCATATTAAATATTTAAAATTAGCCGACCAAAATTACGGGTCGTTACATTCTTCCCCACTTAAAAGAATTTCGTCCCCAAAATTACTAAGTTAGGAAAAGTGCTGCTAACCTATTAGTTTCCACTTATGCTGAACTCAATTTTTATATTTCAACTAATTTAGTTGTAACCAAAACTTTTGGTCTATCATATATGCTTACATCCATATATACTTATTTTCATTTAATCCGAATGATTTGCAATCAATTCATATTTCATTTAATTTTTTTTTGATCAATTTATTTACTTTAATCCTTTAACTTTCTTTAGTTATATTTAAATTCCTGAATTCAAATACCCGGGCTTTCATTTCAAATCCTTTGAAATAGCATAAACATATACCTATATTTTATAATCTTTTCAAATTCAAAACATTTGAATTTTCCAACTAAACTTGTTTTCTTTCAAACAACTTTCCATCAAAAACTTTTCTGAGGTAGCAATCCATCACTAACAAACTCGAAAATGAATACTAATAATGTTGCAATCATCATCAGGATTATTTTCCAGCCACTGAAGTGAGTTCAGTGCTTAATTACTTAAAATTCCATTCAAAAATGGTTTTTATTCACAAATCCTTTCAAAAAAAAGCACTATTGCTTTAATATACTTTGGAAAATATTTTCCTAACTTCCCAGGATTTTAAATTCTGAATTCTGGTTGGAATTCAATTTCAATTTATCACATTTGTATATTTTATTTCTACACAAATTCTACTTGGTTATATATAACTATTTCATTTCTTATAATCTTATTTGATTATAATACCAATAACCAACTCGTCCATATATAATAATTTCAAAAAATTATTCCTTTTCTATTAAAATAGAATTTTGGATAAAATTATTTCATCTACCCATTTAAAACAATACCGTGTCGAATTCTCTGTTCAAGTGTTTATAAATTCCTATCGACTTCGTGGTGTCCTACGATTCGACCAAAATTTATAATCCACCCAACAGACTAGCCAACACAATATAAATCATTTGTTTTAATCAATTAACAAATACGCGCTCTGGTATATATATATATATACACAATATATACACTCAACTCATTCTAGTGTACTACCGACCCTATCTCTAATTAGCACATGCCACACAAGCCTAGGTATTCACTCAACCTAAGCTCTGATACCAACTTTAATGGCCTGCAAATCCGTAATATCAGAGTTGACTACATACATCATACATCCAACCCAAATATCACGAAAATACGAATCATTTTTTTAGAAGAAAAAGGTAGAAGAAGAACAGAAATAACAACACAGAATCTCACATCGCAGCGGAACAAAATATAATATATCATAAATTTTGAAATACAAAATTTCAACTGTATAACATACACTTATCAGAGTATCACTATCAGAGTACAACTTACAACACTGCGGAAATAACTATAACTAGATAACTAACGTTGAAGCTTCCTGCTCCAAGCTCCTCCAAATATCTGTAAACACCTGAACTACTTGACTGCCCGTACAAATTTAGGCACCCAAGAGTTTAGGTAAAACAAAACAAAACAAACTCCGGGTCAGTCATGGGACTGATATGAGTAAACAGTTTAAAACAGCTTGAACGAGTAAACGATATCTCATAAGACCACGTCATATAACGGAACGGGTTTTTCCCTTATGAGAATCCAAAATATCTTTATATCAAAAACCTTTTGATATTATAATAATGCCTATCAACCACAATATAATCATCTAGCAGAAAGCTTTCATCTCACGTTCTACATATATAATATACAATCAAAACCGCAAGCACGTATTGGGTAATGGATTTCCAACTATGACAAGGTATGGAACCACCTTCTGCTGGTGTATCTCTAGAGGAGAATACACCGAGTTCAACAAGAATGTCTTGCAACTCAGCCACACATGACCGACCACTCATTTCTCTTGAGTGCATCGAATGTACATCACCAACGGTTGGGATCAGCAACCGTTTCCCGATAAGGGACAGCACTGATATAGATTGAAGAAGATAATGAATATTCTTTAGATAGGTGATAATACACCCTAATGGGAGCTAACCACATAGCTATGCTGCCTGCCCGATTTTTGTCATTTCCTAGTTGTTGAGGCCAGAGGCTATGATTACTTTCCATTCATTGATAACACGATCACTTTGAATGCCACATTATCAGATCCGTTAATCACTAATTGGTTTGCACAAATATTCTGGAAGTTATGCTAAGGGAATAATCCGTTGCAACCATATATATTTATACAGACCAATCCATTCGATCATTGGTAATACTCTGTCAGACACTCGTCCATATACGTTCTTTCTGGACTGAACGAAACCGAAGGCACTGTTCAATACATCCATCCTAGGCAATCTCTACCTAGGACTTATACAACAGCCCTTGCACTTTACTCCGTCTTCAATTTCCTTGGCATATATGATTCACAATGCTTATGCCGATACAGAGTGGTACTTTGGATAATAATCCAACCGGTCTCTCCATATTAACAACGTTAAAATGGTCAAAACTTTGATAATCAGTGATTTAACTATCAAATGAAAAATGTCCGTGAACACACAACGATCTTATTTCCACATGGAATTATCAATCAAATCATCAAACATATATATATATATATATATATTCATATTTCCTTATTTTCTGTATTAAGAAAATATATGTTATTAACTCTGGAAAACATTCCCATTGCATATTTACATATCACTATTCTTCCACATCTATCAGACTCTAACTGTAAACTAGTAAGAGAACAACTTCCTAAGTATAAACCTGAAGGCCGAAACCAACATCAGATCGATACTCAAAAAGTCGTTCAACTCAACAAATTTTCAGTCAGTTTCTAATTTTGCTTAACTCTATTTCTTTAACTCCATTTGATTAACATCTTATCAACACGATCATTTTAAATCTGCAAATCATTTGCTTTTAAATCATCGTTCACTTTAAAAAGTATATCTCCCAGGATTTTATTTATAAAATTTCTTTTCTTTTATAATATTCTATTTTAAGTTCGTTTCATTATCGAATTCTGTATATATCGATATATCGATTTCTAGTTTACCAAATCTTCTCAAAAATATTCTAACTCCTTAAATTCCCAGAAAAATTCGCCATAACCTCCTTTGTACCGAGAGAATCGGGAAAATCCCCAAACTGCCACACAGGCCTCTCTATTCAAAAAGAAAAAGGAAAAGCCAAGCGGCTTGCTGATACGGCGCATAAAATCTCATATTCAAATTAAATACGTACATTTTTGTCGAGCATTCTATTTATACTCTTCTAATACTTCATTCCAAACCTGTCTCATGTATATCCGTCATTTCTAATTCATTTCAACTTACTACACTGGTTTTAACTCAACTCGTTAATTAATTTGTTAATTAATTCTTTGCCTACTTCACTTGTATATTTGAACATGATATGTTCAAATATATTTTCAACCTTCTTATAAACTAATTGAATTCCATTTCTCTTACATTTCATATATTCAAATTCCATTTTCAATTCTATTTGAATTTTATATTCAAACTCCATTCAATTTCTATAAACAAATTCCATTTAAATTTCTATATTCAAATTCTAAATTTGAATTCCCTTTATATTTAAATTCCATTTTTATTTATATTTCCTGAATTTATCAAATGATAATTCATTTCACCTCCTTTTTAAACTTTGTTTACAAACGACTACTTGTTTTAAATATTCAAAACAAGTTAATATTTTTATTCTATCCGAATTTCAAATTCTATTTAGAAAAAAATAGAATTTCCCATTAAAATCTCAAATATCCTTTCCATGATATTTTATAAATCAACCTCAGGCCCAGTGATATTTAAACACCAAACAACCAATTATTTATTTCAGGGTTTCTAACACATCATATATGACAGTATATATGCAAACAAATAAACAAATAGATAATATATTTTTGAGGAATCCAGTCGGATTCCTCCAATCTGTTTTCCTGCATCCACAGACGTTAGTCAACATAGTAATACCCATCCTGCTTCGAGGCAGGATATGCCGGTATGAAGGTCATCAACTAATATATATTTGTGGGGCGCATAGGGAAATCATCCGCTATGAAACTACGGGCTTCCGCTAATGAGACTGCGGGAACAATCCAATCATCATATATATATATATATATATATATATATATATATATATATATAATAGTCAACCCTAAATAACTAATATATTTAAATCAACTAGAAAGCATTCAAACAAGCAACAACAATTATTTTTAACAAAATAAAAATAATTCTAAATAAAAGGTGAGTGAGATTTACTCACCGAAATCTTATTTGGTCTAATATCGTATTAAATTTCATATTGTTACGGCTATGAATCCCTTCGAGTGAATTTATTTTTGTACCTATGATTAATTAATTTTCATTAATCGATTAAGCCATTATTTATTTAAATTATAAATTAGCTTAAAAAATTTAAATTTCAATAATGTATACCTTACTGCTATCATAATCCACTCGACCAGTCGACAAAACTAATCCCAGAACTGTCCCAAATGAATATCACCAGCTCAAACGACAATTCTTCACTTTGGCATTTATTCGAACACCTCGCAGTCATCCTCTTTTGCCTTCCATGCTTCACGGTTTCAAAAACCAAACCCATCAAAAATCATTCTCTTCACAAGCTACACACATCTGTACCCTGATGTTTTGATTTGTGGAAGGAAAAAAGCACGGGTTCCTTTTAGTTTTGTATTAACCAAATATGATTTTAAATCAATTAAATTATCCTGTTGATTCTGAACTCCTATCTGAACCCACCAACAGTCCTTCCTAAGGTTAAATCACCATTCTGAACCCACTGGGATGGGTATCGAAACCCCATTACGATCATCTGTGAAAGATATTCATTTAAACTGATATAAATTAAATTTCAAACCAATTTATTTTTCGAAAATAAATTAATATTATTATTCTGATTCAAACAGAATTTCGTATTGATTATTTGAACTGACTTTAATTTGGTTTTAAATTTGAATTCAATTTACTTTTAAATTCAATATAAAATTCATATAAATCATCTGAATTATTTTAACTGTGTTTTAAATTTGAATTGAATTATTTCAAATTTCTCGTATTTCGATAATTATAAATATTCGAAATAAATTGAATTTCGATTATAAAATCTATAACTCAATATAAATATAAATTTATATTGTAAACTGATTGTTTTAAAACCATATTAAATATTTAAAATTAGCCGACCAAAATTACGGGTCGTTACATTATATAAGCTGAGCATGGTTAACACTTGCCATAAGCCGAGTATAGATAATACTCGCCGTCTCTGTAACTCGAGTATTGTTAATACTCGCCATTTCTGTAAGCCGAGTATGGTTAATACTCGCCATCTCTGTAAGTCGGATATGGATAATACTCTCCATCTCTGTAAGTCGAGTATGGTTATACTCGCCACCTCTGTAAGCCGAGTATGGATAATACTCACCATCCCTCTAAGCCAAGTGTAATTACTGCTCACCCTTATCTTCAAGTCGGGTATGGTTAATACTCACACAAACGAGACCAAAGCCTTCTCTAGATCGAGAATGGCCCACACAATCTCTATAGGTATTGGATCTTACGACCAGGGTTAACAGTCACTTTCTCGGCCTTAATACGGTCCCCGATGGTTGTCGGTTTTCTGACCTTAATACGATCTACCTCGATCGTCGATTTTTTGGTCTTAATACAACCAAAGGGACCTTCGGACTTCTTGCCTAAATATGGTTCGGCACAACCATCACTATCCGCACATTAGACTTTGACACAAGGATCAGAACACACCTCCTTTACCAAGAAAGATGTATTATGAGGGGAAAAATGTTGATCAACTTTTTGACAAAAGCTATCACGGCTCAACGAGTCAAAGCCCAATGTCCAGAAATGCTCTTCAACATCGATCGATCGGTCGATAAAGCAGTCCATACTCTAAAAAGCCCAGGAAAGGTTCGCCCCAAGCCGGTTTTCTTCAAAGACAGCCCGAACCAAGGCTGACTTAAGCTAGTCTCCTTCAAGCAACGTCTTATCGAGCCCGGAAGACTCGCACATCCCAACTGGTCGAGTTCGACGTTTCCATCGAATTCAGATCGACCAAATATCTTGGATTCATCTGGAAATATCCAGCAAAGTCATTCATTACTCAGACCGAATCTCAAGGCAAAATGGGCGCTCAAACGCTACCAGCCAAAGCACTCATTTTGATACACCTCATCTCAAGTGCCACGTAAGCACCAATTTTCAGGATACTATTAATCAACAGTAGACCGGGTCCAACCGCCACAATGACTTCTAATGATCGAGCTCCATGTGTCTTAGCTCCGCAAAAGAGGAAGGCCATGTGGTGGCCCGCTCAACCCACATCTTCACCTATAAATACATCCATGCTGAAAGTAGTCAGGTATCTCTTTTTTGGCCACTTAATTTTTTGGCTAAAACTTCTCATCCAAGGTAAAAAAGCTTCTCCATAGCTAACTCCCAAACTAGCCAACTTTCTTTCTTTCTTCAAACAGAAAAAGCATTGTACTTGTAATCAAAAGTAAATCAATATATATATAAAGTGGATGTAGGTACCATCTTTGCCGAACCACTATAAAAAGTCTTGCGTGTTCCCTGTTCTCTTTACTTTATTGCATTTTGTGATTGTTATTCGTGTGTTTTCCACACGATTGGGGGTTGGCTGTCACTAGTCACCAACTTTTGACGTCAACACCTATCTTCAACCATCGTCTTTAATTGCTCCTTAACGTCGTATAATTATTTGGAATGGTTTTCAGACACAGTTCCGATCCCAGTCTATCCAAATAGCTATTGCAAATTAAAAATAATTATGGATTATATCATCTCCTAATTAAGTCTCCTCTTTTTTATTAGTTCAAGATCTGCTTTTAACCTTCTTTTCTTTAAAGGTAACCATTTCTTTTATATTCAAAACCAAAGATTCATTCCTTTAAAAGTTCCAATCCAAAGTTCCTTTAAATCTCGAAATCCCGTTTATATAACAACCCACCCAGAATCGGCCTAAATTTCGACATAGAAAAGGCCCATTGAAACTTAGAACCATTCTAAACGGGTTGTTGGTTCCTGTAAGGAATTACATTTGCATAGATAATATATATACACTTCGAATGGAAATCTAATAGTGGAACGAGAAAACTATAATACTGAAATATGATGTACCACTTTATTAAAAATCACGGAATTCCAACACAACAGTAAAGATTACATATGTTCCATGGGCACATCAATAAATCCATTCTCAAAAATTTCCATAAGAAGTACAACAATAACTACTAATAATAACATAATGCCTTCATCTTCGTCTTCAGCTCCCATCATTATTTCGTCCATGGATTCTACCCCACGTACTGACCTGTTGGATATATTAAGGAGAAGGTTCAGAACATAAAGTTTTGTGTGTCTAAAATATAGTATTTACTTAAAGACCATACCCTAGTTTTTAGCAGGTTACATATGTCTAGGTATGTCTACGCAGCACACAACATTCACACAAACACCAAGTATCTAACCAATGAGGTGGATATCCAAGTCAATCGCTTATTAGTGTTTCTAGGGTAAAGACCTAATGAGGCGGGCATTCTCGGTCAATTATGGCCCTATTAAAGGTGGATTCTTATGATCTCTTATAACTCTGAGGCAGACCCTAGCCTCTTAAGACCTCGTCCTAATACGTCAACATTCTTAAGTCTGTCCTCTCAATTGTAATATGAGAAGTAGTATTGAGAACGTTACTACTAAACTGATATTATGGTAGAACAGCTATGTTGCTTAAGACTTCCCTTAGACAGTTGGCGAGCATGCTATGGCCATATATCTTTTGTATACCAATCGTGTCCCTAGTTGACCCCTTATAAGCTTCTAGAGGAACTGGACATCCCCGTGAACTACCCTACTTCGTTACCGTTTATGCCAAACTACTTTTAGAGAAGGAGGACCCATAGACTTAGTTCGAATCTAATAAGGGTAAGTCCCATGACTTTGGTTCCTCTCCAAGGAATAAACCTTCGGAGGGATCCTAGTCCTAACCACTTAATACGCAAATTAGATAAGAAGAAAGTCAGCCACTTAAGACCTTCTCAAGGTGTAGTAAACCTGCGTATTTTCACACACAATAGACTTATATATATACAATTATATATATATATACACACTAGATCTCTCACATTGAACCATATACCTATAGATGCTATATATACTAGGCAGTTCCGGCAATGCTTCTACTACAAGTTGGTTTTACCTCGTGTCATAGTGTACTAAGTTTCGATGGGCCTTTTCTGGGTCGAAATTTAGGCGCATTCTGGGTGGGTTGTTACAGTTTAACTCTTAATTAAGGGTTTATTCGCAAGATCTATAAATTCAGACACATTTTAAGATCCATAGATCAAGTTAATCCCAATCGATTTATATTGGATAAGATTCAAACAGAAATCATATCAGCTTATATTCAATACCAATTCTCATAATCAGTGAATACTTTATGTGGAATTTTGATATAAATATCTCTTAAACTCCCCAGATAGTATATGTATAATGATAGAATTCCATATCAAATATCCGAAAATTATTTCTACCCAAACCGATCCTATTAATTCTGGAAAACCTTTATTCCAAAGATTTAACTGAAATCATTTCATATAGGAACTGGATAGAAGTTACATCAACTTTTGTTCAATATCAATTTCCATATTCAACCAATACTATTAGCAGAATAATGGTAACTCTACCTTTAAAATTCCTCAAATAGTACAAGTTTACTTATGGACTCAAAAACGACATTCGATTATCACTTTCCACCATTTCCAATTTCATTGATAATTAGAAAACCAATTTATCTTACTTAAAATCAATATGTTTAAGTACTATAAACCTTTAAAATTATTTCATTGATCATTTAAAAATGATCAATTAAGTTTCGGATAATGATTCACAAGTTTAAAACTTCCAAATATACTATCCTCAAAAAAACATTACAAAAGTGTTTTCAAAAGCGTTATAAAAGGATCGCAAAACAACTTATATTAGATAGTTTGATCAAAATTCCCTTTATATTATCGAAATCTATCATTTTCCAATTCAAAACAGTTTTAAATAATTTAATTTTATTTTGCAAAAAAAAATATCCATATTTTTAATAATTTTAAAATGACTGTTTACACTACAAAAGAATTCTAAATTCCATACGCCAATTTGGCGTAGGGAACCAGATTTCCCTATGCCATCCCTACACCGAAATGGAAGTCGGAAAACAGCCCGTCGCAGATATTTCCCTATGCCATACCTACGCCAAGTTCCCTACGTCATACCTACGCCAAATTCCCTATGCCAAGTTCCCTACGCCACCCCTACGCCAAATTCCCTACGCCAAGTTCCTGCGCATTCCCTATGCCAAGTTTCATATGCATCCTTACCCATTCCCTATGGATCTATACACCAAAAATTAATATGGTTGTTTTACATTTATCTTCGTCTACCACAAATCATAATAAAACCGATCATATGCAAAATTGTAGCAATATATATCAATAAAAACATTGATGTAAAATGAATATCATGGTCGAATTACCATAAAATTGCTACAAATGTATTTAAAACAAATCATGTCCAACAAACAACAAAATAAAGTTGCTGCATAACTCAAACATGATCGTTTCTTCTAATTCAAACATCGTGTAATGTACCTTGCACAAACAGAACATCAAACCCACTACCAAAATAAGATTAATTCATAAAGCACGTCATATCTATGATTCTTGCTCCCGCCGCAACCCTTGTATAAACTCTTGCACAGAACTCATTTGTTCCTGCATGGAACCCAAATCCCCTCGTAGTTTGTTAATCCTGACACTCATTTCTTGATTTTTACCCCTTAGCTCTTCTACTTCCTTCACAAGCTTCTCTCTATCATCTGAAACTCCAAGCCAAACGGTGTCTTTGTATATCTACACATAAATGTTTCAATCCAATTAGTACAATGAATACATTTTATAATACAATTAAGTAAAATGGTCAGTTTCGCTGGCTCAGTTCCATAATCCAATTACTACAATGAAACGACTCAGTTTCAGCTGAGCCTTAAGGCTCAATGAAACTGAGCTTAAGGCCCAGTTTTAGCCGAGCCTTAAGGCTCAGCGAAACTGTGCCGAAACGGCTCAGCGAAACTGAGTTTAAGGCCCAGTTTCAGCTGAGCCTTAAGGCGCAGCAAAACTGAGCCGACTCAGTTTCAGCTGAGCCCTTCAGTTGAGATGAAGGGCTCAACGAAACTGAGCCGTAAAGCTCAGTTTCACCTAAGCCTTACGGCTCAGTTTCAGCTGAGCTGAAGAGCTCAGCGAAACTGAGCCGTAAAGCTTAGTTTCACCTAAGCCTTACGGCCTAGTTTTACCTGAGTCGGATGGCTCAACTTCACCTAAGCCTTACGACTCAGTTTCACCTGAGCCGGATGGCTCAGTTTCAACTGAACCGTAAAGTTCAACTGAGCCTTACGAGGCTTAGTGAAACTGAGCATAAGGCTCAGTTAAACTGAGCCTCACGCTCAGTTTCAGCTGAGCCTTAAGGCTCAGTGAAGAGCCGAAGGCTCAAATTCAATGAGCTATCGGTTTAGTGAAACTAAGCCTGTGGGTTCAGATTCTCTAAACCTTTGGGCTCAGCGAAATTGATCCATACGGCTCAGCGAAGCTGAGCCATTTTGTCTCAGTTTTAGCTGAGCCATTTCAGCTCAGTTTCGCTGAGTCGTTTCGGCTTAGTTTCAGCTGAGCTGAAATGATCAGCGAAATTGAGCCTTACGGCTCAGGTTCACTGAGCGTAAGCTCAGTTTCGCTGAGCCAAAAGGCTCAGTTTTAGCTGAGCTGAAAGACTCAAGAAATTATGTTAACTTGGTATAAGATATAATAATTGGTACCATACCCATCTTCTTTTCAATTTAAATTTATTTTACAGTTGGATTTGTGTCAAATTATTTCTTTTGCACCTTTTTGATCTTATAAAGTTTCAAGAGATTATGTTAACTTTTCTGTCTGTAAATTCAAATCTCCAGTACCAAAATTCTAATCTTTGAAAATCAAACACAACTCTGTAATAATTAGTATATGCACAAAAAGCAGGTACTGCAAACTCTATAACAACAATAAATTGAAGTCATTTGTAAAATGAACCACTAAGTGTTGTAACCTAAAAAATTATTGATGCTTAGATTTAGAAATATGTTACAACTAAAAAAAGAAGGAAAAACTTGTCTTTCCGTAAATGGTATTATCTATTTTGCTCAAATAGTATAGTTAAGAATAATAAAACTGAGAATTAGATCATTCATGTTAGCTCTTACTTTGCAAATCAAAACTACAATAACTTTGGAATTGCATACGTAGAACTAGAACAATGAATTTTCATTTAGAAATTCAATTTTACTATCGAATCATTGCTAAATATATCATGGTTTCTTTATATATGAGTATACAAGTGGTTTTTGGTGTGTACGCTTACATACATGTGCACATAGGAATTAGAACCATTTATATGCTCATATGTGTGCAAGTATTTTGAATTAGCAATTATGTTAGAGCTGTTATTCACGGTCCATAACAATCACAACTATCTTGTATTATGTACACCTCCATCCGGAATTTATTATTATTAATTACTAATTACTAATACATATAATATCGACATGTCAATGTCAATTTTACATGGATACAAGAACTTACTAGGGTGTAAGATTTTTTTCTTTGAAATCGACTTACAGAACATTGGAAATAAATATTATCTAATTGTTATTATCTTTTAACAACATATATTTCATGGCATAACAAAGATCGATTCTGTCTTTTTCTTTCAGTGCATTCCGATATTTCATGGTGAAAATATTCCATTGATTCAGCTTTTAAAAATCATAAATTCCTAAATAATCAACAAATCTTATACATGAAAAAGCATATTTTCTTGCGATGATGGTCACATTAATATGGTTTAATATAATGGCCAGCTAATTATCCTAACATAGAACCGTTAATTGAGTTTAATATAATGGTCATCTAATTATGTTCTTGCGACGATTAAGCTTCTTTTCCTCTTATACAGTTTGCCAAAATGATCAGTCAACAAGTTGTTATTTCCACCGCAATAGACTTTGGAATTTTCTAGCTTGATGAAATTACAAGTGGCATGCACTTTGTAAGTTCTCTACCAAAATTTTTAGGTGCGTTCCAAAAGTATAAACAAGTATATTGTTTAGAGCACATGGAACGTGGTATTTCCACAAAAATGCAAAATTTTAGTTAAGCTACTCTTCCAAATGGCAGGGTATCATGAAAAACACAACGGTCTTATCATTTTTGATGGCATGCCATCCTCGCGTCACTACTTTATTTCCTACTAAAATTATAGGACAAAAGCAGTAAAGGAAAATGAATGCTCTTTACTTTCAGTAGACAAGTTCATACTAAATAAAATTGCAATACTGATATAGTAAGCAATCAAATTAAATAGGTAAATGTTTACTCTCAAAGGTGAGATTTGCATTATTAGGTTTGTACATTGAAGCAGTAATGCAGTTCAAAGTTCAAACATTCATACCCATATATTTGAGAATCCAAACAAGAGTGGATCATTCAATGCAATGTTAAATAGCATTGGTTAAAGTTCCATTTGGAGAATTCAAGCTAATTGTACACAAAACTATACTACAAAATTACAGGTTCAAATACAATTTGTCATAGTGGCTTAAGGAGGACCTTTTTATTTAACAATTACAAGTTAAAAGTAACCACCCACAGCTTTAAGCTAAAACAAGTTTTAAGGTTAACAGTAAAAGGGAGAGGATGTACATATACCTATAAAATAAATTAAAAATGGGAAGCACCTCAAAATCTAAGGGGTAAACCATATTAATGTGACCATCATTGTAGAGATTTAAGTGAGACGTTTGTTTTCTATATAGGGGAAATAAATGCAGTATACTATATCATGTATTCATTAATATGATGCTTGGAAAACTTCTTTTGATAACTGGAGCAGCAGGTTTCATAATCATGTATACATATATCCAACTAAAATCACTTGCAAAGTAACAATACTATAAGTGAAATTATGACAAGGCGTAGATTAATTGAAAGAGTACCTATTTTGATGCTTGACAAGATAGGTGGCGCGACGGAGGTAGAGAGACAGTGCGGCGGCCAGGGACGGCGGCTCCAAGTCTCGGCGGCTCGGCGACGCGTTTGAAGTGACTGCAGTGGCTTGGCCGACTCGATTGATGTTAATTTAGGTTTTTTTCCTTTTAATCTGATAATCGATGGAACGGAAAAGTGTTTTTCTGAAACGATGGAAAAAAATTGATGGAGCCGAAGTATTATTTAAACGGGTTGCGAAAATTTTAGACTGTAATGTCAGAACCGATTAAATAAATTCCAACCTATGTAAAAGGCGTAGGGAATGGGCAGGGAATTCTCTACCCACTCCCTACACCATTCACATATTTTTACATTTTCCCTACGCCGCGCCTACGTTACATAGGTATGGCTTAGGGAAATCTGAGTCGGAAAATGACCCCTTTTTTGTAATGTTACCCTTATGATATATGAACTACGTTTATAACGACCTTTATTCAAAATAGATTTAAGCATAACTTGAAATATATACATTGAAATTTGGAAATTCCTTTTTCTTTGAAAACTATTGTTATTAGAAAGAAAATGTTTTTTTTTTCCCGTCAATCGATTTAAATTGCATAAGTTATAGCCGTTTAAAGTTTATGATCGAAATTTGCGAAGTACCGTTGCGCAACACATCCTATTCAGACCATGTTATGACTTATAATAGAAATTTGTCCAATTTACGTCCAATTTGATTATAAATCTTTATAAATATATGTAAAATCGTTTGAAAACAATATTTCAAATTTTAGACTTCAAACTCAATTTAAATTCAAAAATTGAATGTTACTATTTTAATAAAATAATATTATTTTTCAAAAACTAATCCTATGAACTCTAAATTTTGCAAATATCAAATTAATTAATATATAAGACCAATGGAACAATCGGTTTAAATTTAAACCATCGTTTATATATTTAACTCAACTTCAATTTTGAAAATCGTTATTCAAAATCGATTTCAAACTTGTTCACGCCATATATTGTCAAAGCAGTTTTCATTTACGTTTCCACCTTTACCAAAGATGCTCGTATATATTTCGATTACATTTCCAAACTGTTTCGAATATCAAATTCAAAACTCCATTTTTTGTGATTGTTTTAATTTTAAAATAATATAAATCACGTTGATATGAAACTGAGACTTAACTAATCACCTCTATAATGCCATAACTTCAGTGTCATAGGTTTGTGATCATATTCAAATAATAACTAACAATATATGAACATTCATATCAACCAACAACAATATCATCAATCAACGTTGTAACTACGTGCAAGCGTTACAGTAATTAATGCTTATCAGTGTATCAGTGTTTCTAACTACACAACCATTCAACCATGATCACATACATACAATTAACGTCCATAATTAATCATATTAAAACGTGTAGAGTTTTCTCGTTAATACTAGTTTAATTAGAAATAGTTTAGAAGTTTTCACTAAAATGTAAATTAAATTAAAGTGTTCTCACTAACATAAATATCTTAAATTAAATTAACAGAGTTCTCACAAAAATGTAAATTAGGTTAAAGTGTTCTCACCTGCATATCTCCTTAATACTTTACGGTAGGACTTCGTTGGAACCGTCGAGAAGTGTTACCGCATCAATACTCTTTTTTTTCTCTAAGCCAAATATATATAATACATAATAATTTCTTTTTTATTAAAGAGAAGGAAGCTGAAGCTTGTGGGGTCCATGACCAGACGTGGGGTGGTGGCAGGCAGACGGAGGGTGGAGCGAGACTGGGTGGCGGCAACGTGAGCTGGAAGGGGGGAAGGCCGAGTGGGTGAGGAGGGTGTGGTGGTGTAGCCATGAAATGGGAAAGGGAAACTTAGGGTTGTGGTGGCGGCTTGGAAGGGAAGGAGGTCGGAGGTAGCGCCAGAGGTGGCAGATGGTCGGTGGGAATTAGGCTAAGAGGAATGAGGGAGAGTGAGGAAGAAAAGAGAAGGGAAAATGAGGTGAGAGTGGTGAGAAAATGAGAGGCTTAGCCCTCCCTTTTATAGCCTTATGTTAAGGGCTTTTTGGTCATTTTCCTAAGGGACATATGTCACCCTACTACACTTTATTAGCATCCATGAAGACACCTTGCAAAAATCACTGAAAAATACCATGTGTCTCCCCGAGAACCATGAAATTAGGTGCATGGTATCATTAGAGATGCTTTAGTAACATTTCTAGGGTGTTACGATTTGGCTACACTTATATACGTTGCAAAACTCAAGTTCTAGGCTACGTTTAATCGTTTAAATACCTAACGAATTTGGTTATCAAATCTAAACAATACTTACAACTTATTTAACATTTGAAGTAATTATTTTATTTATCTATATTTAAATATATCTATTTAACTAGAAAGGATTACGTTTAAAAATAGTTTTATAAATACATATTGGAAAATAAAATCTGATAAATTCCTACCAAAAATTAAACCGTTATATTTTGATAAAATTAAACATCCATTTTATTATATTTATATGAAAATTTTATTTTATAATTAACCTAAACACATATTTAAATCAATACAAATTCATTTTATATTCAAAAAAATTCAAATTATATATCCAAAATCCTGGTTTTAAATTGGTTAAAAATTCTGGATCGTTACATATTTTTAAAATCAATATTTATACTTAATTCTTATACACTGATTTGAGTCAAAATCCATAACAAATAAATTCTGTATTAAATGATCATATTAATTTCTTATATTCAATTTGAACGTTTGCATTTCATACATATATCAGTTCAAAGAGTTTAGATTCATATTTTTCTATATACAAAATATTCATTTTTTAAGTAGTGAAATTAGGGGTGGGCATAAACCGCACCGCAATGCAGAAACCGCCCAGACCGGACCGCAAAAACGGCGTGGAAAACCGCACAGATTCTCCCTCTAAAGCAAACAACCCAAACCGAACCGACTCGAATGATACGGTTTGGTTGCGGTTTGAACTATTACCAAACCATATTAAACCGAACCGAACCGCATAGCTACTCCGGTAATGTTATGATAAAAATATTAACAAATTCCTATCTAACTTATTATTTTAATGGTATATATTCTATTTTCAGCATATGTTGTAATTATATCAATTCAAGGTAACACTATGTATTTTAACCTTCAAGTGACACAACGTCATACAATCGTAAATTGATTGTTGATGAAAGTAATTCTCTTGTTTTATATTTAATATGGGTTCAAACCAGACCGTATTACATCGAAACCGAACCGAAACCGAACCGTTTGAACGGTTAGTATAATGGTTTGTATTTTTGAAAAACCGTTTGATGCGGTGCGGAAGCGGTTTGAGCTCCAAACCGCACCGAACCGAACCGCGCCCACCCCTAAGTGAAATTATGAGTTACCGTTTCGTGAGACACCAAAATTTATTGAAATTTCATATTCTTTTAAAATGTCATATTAACACTTAGAAGTGTTTATAAAATATTTCTAAAACATTTAAAACCATTTTTGAGAGGTTTTATTATATTATTTTCTCCATTTCATTCTAGAAAAGCGGTTTCCTTTGTGTTTATCGATGTGTTTTTAATGTGACTTATTAAATATCCAAACAATCAAACATATCA
The DNA here is from genome assembly GCA_030737875.1 of Allium sativum. Classification (NCBI taxonomy): domain Eukaryota; kingdom Viridiplantae; phylum Streptophyta; class Magnoliopsida; order Asparagales; family Amaryllidaceae; genus Allium; species Allium sativum. The sequence continues at coordinate 104,264,626 of CM060912.1, forward strand.
TTATCCAAATTTGGCAGACATTCATCGTGAAATTCATAAGAATTATTTAACATACATATAACAATAGTAACTTGGTTGACATTCACCATGGAATTCATAAGAATCATTTAACATACATGTAATAATAGTTTAGTATTCATGTAACAATCATTAACTTAGTTAAGATCGTTTAAGATTTAGTTTCTCACCTCCATTGGTTTTATAAATTCCTAAAATTCTCTATAGCTCTATTACAGTCCTACCGAAGCATCTCGAACTTTATCTTCTTCATTCCTTGGGCTTGGCCTCCTTCTTTGCTTACGGCTTAGGTTAGATGAGGCCTTGGATTTTCTCGTCTTGACTTAAAACTTGTTTTGTAATCTTCTAATGATGGTTTAAGATCTTGGAAAGAGTTTAAGAAGTTTTAAGATGGTTTGATTTTATTTTGAGAAAGTTAGTGAGGTGATAAGTGTTTTCTTAGTTTTTAGAAGCAACAAACGTGTTTGAGAGGAGAAAGAAAGGTAGAGTTTTAGTGTAAATAATTTGTGAAGAGAGGTGAGGTATTTACTGGAAAACTTAGGAAATAAAATATTGATTGAAAAATTATGCAAAACCCCTCCTTTCCTTGTCCTTGAATTCAGCCAAACTGCATTCCCCTTCCCATTTTGTAAAATAAATGTAAGAATATGGCGTGTAAGAGTGATAGATGTGTAAGTGTGTAAGGGTGTGGTACCATTTTAATGAAAGTAAATACCTTTTGTTTTCTTATGCTTTCTTTTTCATAATCTCCCTTGCATCATTCAACACTTTATTAGTCTTATATATATGTTTTATCATATGTATATAGACATGTATATGTTTCCCCCAAAGTGTTTTTGATGGTATACAACTTTCTTTTGCCAAATCGTTGAGAATTTTGTACCCATTTATCGGTCAAAAATACTTCTCTCGAACTATTTATCTAAGTAAAAAACAAAAAATATCTTATTTTTTAGCAAAGCTAAGCCAGTTTTTTACAATGGCTGCAAGTACTTCATTATAACCAATAATGAAACGTTAAATACAGGAGTTAGTAAGTTACACTAACTGCTAATATACTTCAACATGTCAACAGCAAAATAAAGAATCAATATTACCAAAGTGAAAAACAACACTTTCTATACCAAAATTTATCGCAACCATCACTTCAATCCATACTCCCAAGTTGGACTTCTTAATGCCATTGAATATTATATCATTCCTGTAATTCCATATTACTCTCACAAAGCATTTAAGTATGATCAACAAAAGAATGCTTTTCTCTTCTTACCACCTTGTTGCCTTGTATATATTGCACCATTCGATATTGCTAATAGGAGAAACAACAATTAAAAAAAAGCAAATTGGTTCCCTCACCATCATTGCAAAACACATAATTCAGATCTGTTAACATCCCCAGCCTATACAACTTCGATTTAGTGTTTAATGCATTACTCGTTACCTTCCAAAGCAACATGTTATCTATCTCTATGCTATATTTGTTCCAAACTCTTTTGCACCAAGAAAATGTATAACCAGAATCACTAGTCAAACAATTATACACAGCCTTGACTGTATGCCGCTTAAAATCAGGTGACTACACCACCGAATCATGTGTTCCATTCGAGTAGTGTTGTGGTGCGATTTTATACCAAAGTTGCCTTATTTCTTGATTCGATGAACATGGAAGAGTAATTGTCCCATTACTAGGAATCTGGTTAACCATTGCTGCACGAGGAATTCTAGTCTGCTCTCCTTAATTATAGTTTGTTATATTGGCAAGAATAATGCCTTTACTTACCCAAGGTTCATGCCAAAAGAATACGTCCCCTAACTACTAAATCTTCATGAACATGAGGTAAAAATACTGGTCTTAGTTTAAGAATAACCTTCCATATCCAACTGCAAGCGTGGGGGATATCCATGGTCGAAAAAAAACTTGTTCTTGATGTTGTGTTTGATAGTCCATATGACCCAGATATTGTTTCTTTTTAAACCGGTTGTTAAAGTGTATGCTCATTGCATCTTTGTTCCAGTGGGAAAGATTGAGAATACCTAACCCACCAATATTCATGGGTTTCTCAATTTTTGCATGACTAATTGGTTTAAGTTTTTTTTAACATATGCTACCAGTGCATAGAAAATTACTAAATGCACTACGCATCATATTTATTAGCTTTTTGGGGAAAATAAACCAATGTGTAGTGTAGGCATGCAAGATTGATTTGATGAAAATTAATCTACCTGCTTGTGATAGCAATTTACTAGACCAACCAGTTACTGCCTTCATTATTTTATCAAAAAGAGGCATGCAATTGGTAGTAGTAATCCTAGTAGAAACAAAAGGTATCCCAAGATAAGTAGCATTACCATTAGCTAGAGGCAGTCCCCATATATCATTGTTGCATGCTGCACATCAGTCCCATCAATTAATATTGAAGATTTAGCATGAGTCAAAGCTATCCCATAAATTCCATAGAAGTAGTTTAGAACATGGAGCAATCTATTGATGCAGCTAAGAGTTGGCTTTCAGAATACAATCAAATCACCAACGAACATTAAGGATGTTATTAAGGGATCTCTACATTTCGGATGAATTGCAATACTTTTATTTTCTACTGCTTAATTGAGCTTCCTAGTTAGTACTCCCATAACAAGAATAAAAATATAAGAGGACATTGGATCCCCTTGCCTTATGACATGTTCACTCTTAAAGTAACTAACAACACCCCTGTTATAAGTCAGTGAAAATCGAGCAATAGAGATGCATGTAAACCCAAGCAAAAATGTGAGGTAGAAATCCCATATTATACATAACTCGAGTGACGGTGGTCCATTGAATAGTATCATATGCTTTCTTGATATCTAGCTTAAACTCTCCCCTAGGATATATCGTTGATCTATTATAATCCTTCAGCGGTTCAAGAGAGATAAGCATGTTGTCTAAAATACTACGATTAGCCAAAAACAACAACTTGGTTATCAGAAATCAGAAAGGGGAGTACTTCCTTGAGCCTTGACGCAATGATTTTGGAGATACACTTGTAGATAATATTGCAACAGGTAATGGGTCTGAATTCACTAACCATTGTTGGATTGTCACACTTGGGTATAAGGCCAAATTTGTCGCATTGATTCTAGCAAGCATTATATTATTTAGAAAAAAAATTGTTACTTCTTTATAGACATCCTGCTCAATAATGCTCCAGCAAGTTCTATAAAAATAACATTAAAGTCGTCATGTCCTCATGATTCCTTGTTGATAGAGAAAATAGAGTTCTTGATCTCTTCCTTGGTTATAACCCTAAATAACATAGCTTGATGTCTTGCACTCAAAACAGGAAGTGTTAAGTTATCTATTGAAGTTAAATTGGGTCTGAAGTTATTAGCATTACCCAAAAGACCAGTAAAGTAATTTAGAAAAGCATCATCCACAAGATCAGGACTATCAGCCACCACACATCCTTGTTGAGTATTTTCAAGATATTAGCCTTTGACTGTTTCACTTTAAGAGAACTCTGAAATAATTTAGAATTCCTTTCCCCTTCAGAACTCCACCTGAACCTCATTTTCTTCATGCACATCTCATCCTTAATTAGCGGAGCATGCTTGTATTGGTCCAAAGGATTAAATTATGCTTTGTCAGAGCTTCATCACCAGGGTTCGCCAATGCAGACAGTTGATCTTGAGCCAAAGAATACTGAAGAGAAGAAGATGATTAACATATTAATGTGTTTATTTTATACTCTTATATTTTATCTTTTGGGTATAAATAAATATTACTTAGGTATTATATTGTCACTTTTACAAATAAGCCGATTAAGCCACATGTAGTTAGAAAAATGGAAAATAGAGCTCAAAATGTTGTGTATTCATATAGGAAGACTTACAGATGAAGATCTCACATCAAATTTCTTTTTGAGCAAGAAAATAATTGGTGGAAAGGCTATGCATATCAAAAATCAATAAAGAATTGCCAAGTAAGCAGGAGGAAAAGAGGAAAGGCCCAAATTTACTAGATTTAACCAAGATCCATTTGTGATTGTATTAGGGTTTAGTTTGGCTATCTATCCTATAAATAACCTTGTATTCTCATTGTAAACTTCACCCAAGAATTGAGAGTTCATTCTTTTCTTTTCTATACTCCTCTTGGGTCTAGTAAATTTGTGTCGTCTATTCAATTAGATTTGGTAGAGAACAATTTATTATTGCATTTATTTTCTCATTAGTGATTGACCACCTGATTAGATTCAACGGTAATCCTAATTTTACTTTCTTTTTTGTTTATTTCTATTCTGCAATTTTATTTTCAGTATTCTGTTTTATTTTTTCTAAGTTAATCATTGAATTTATTGTAGATCCAATTAGATTCGAATCTGCAGTAAATTCAATTGTAGTTTTAATTTGTTTTCAATTGATAATTGTGATTTGGTCGTTGGTTCAATTAGATTTGTTCTGAATCAAATTGCAATTTCAATTTTTACTGTTTTCAATCTAATCTTCAAATTTTGTCTAATTCGCCCATGAAATATATATGTAATAAAATTTAATTTTCCTACTAGTGTTCGATCTGCATACTACACACATGTGCGCTTGTAGTAATTGATAATAAATTTGCGCTTTTCTATTCCATAGGAAAGCGTCAAGCAAGTTTTTGGCACCGTTGCCGGGGAGGTAACAATTAAATTTTATTATTTATTTAATTTCTGATTTGTGTTAGTTTTTATTTTCTTTTCTTTTGTTTTCTAGTATATATAGAAAAAATAATTCTTGATTAGTTGATTTTGTGTTATTGATTGATACCATAATCTCTAAGTCAGAGAAAAAAAACTTACCAATCTTTTTAATTTATTTCCTCTCAACCTTCTTTCCTCTTTTCAAGTGTTCAATTTTTCTTTCCTATTTTCAAAATTCTCAATTTTCTTTTCAAAAATTCCTTTTTTTACACTGCTTTTCCTCTTTTACAAGCTCCAAAAAGGGGAAAAACACAAAAAAACAAAATCCTCTTTTCTCTATTTCTTCACTGCCTCACATATCATGCCAACGTTCATCACTGCCAAACCATAACCACCATCCACTTTGTCAACTTCTACCATCTCCCCTTCTGCCTCAAAAACCATATCGACTATCTACCACAATTTCTAGCGCACAAAAGTTTACCACCAACAACATACCACGTTTCAAACCATCACCACATGGATTCTAACTCCGATCATCCATCATTTTTCGCTGCGACAAAACAATCTCCAATCACCAATACCACTGTCACAACCATCTAAAACCCAGACCATCAACCCAGTTTCATCACCATCCACCTAACTATCCACTGCCATTTTTCACCTCATCATCCCTCATCTCCAATAAATGCACCAAAATCACCTCAAACACTATCTCTCCAGTTCATACCCCATCTCCATTTCATACCCGCAGTTACAACCTTTTCCGTCTCACGTATCACCTTCCCATCGCCGATTCTTGAAACCCCAATCTTCTATAGTCAGAACCCCCATCAAACAATGTGACGACCTTCCCCGGACTAGCCGACATTTCCCTCGAAATGCGTTGTACTGATGCCCAACCAGCATGGGACAGTCGTCAAAAGAAAGAAACAAGACGATGAATCATCAAAGAACCCGTACTATATCTCACAGTGCATGGAACAAGATATAAAAATAACATGACTTGATATAAAACAGGCGAGACAATGCATAAGCTGAAAACTAAACCATCATAGCAGTGGAAAATTCAAAATACGGCTTATGATCCAGACCATCATTATTACAAATTTTAATACTGTCTCTAAAGCAAAATAGGAAGGTACACTACTAATGCCCAAAGTAGTGACCAGCAACAACATAGGGAGAAAATATGTAAATAGTACGTGGAAGCCACCTGCTCGTCTCCGGACAACTACTCATACATACCACCTAACATGTCTTTAGTCTGCTCGTTTAGGAGCACCCAAAGTAATAAGAAGAGACATAAAACTATGGGTCAGACAAAAATCTAGTATGAGCGATAGCAGCAAAACAGAACAATAACAAGTATAAATAATCATACGTGAACCTGGACCTGTAACCAAAGAGTTAGCACAACAAGATGTACAATACTCTAAGGTAGCACTAATATAAAGTATAAAATGGGGGTGTGCATGTCATGGTGATAGTAAACATCAAACATAGCAATCAACCTTGCATCTCTCACACAGTGTGTAAAGCATACGATATCCACCGCTTTGATCACCAAATCCTTTGCTACGATCACTCTACCCTTGGGGTCATAATGACCTCATTGCACTGATCCATAACCACTAATCCTTTGCTATGCCCACTTTGCCCCATGGAGTCATGACGACTCCACTGCAATGGCTCATAGCCATGCTACGATCACTTGCCCTTGGGAGTCTTAACGGTCCCATTGCGCCGATCCATAGCCGCTAATCCGTCTGTCAGTGGTGAACTAAAGCTATAGATATCGACAACCCCTTTGCATACGTCCCGCAGCAAAGTCCAACCATGAATTTAACTCGTTGGTTCCCATATGGATCCTGAGCCCTAACTTCCCATTTGGCCTTCCTTTGCATCTCGGGTTTTGATCGAATTGGAGTTGGTCTTCAGAAGAGTCATTGCATAGAAGTAAGAGTATACATCCGGTTCGGCTCGGTACCCCGTACCTAGTTCGGTTCAGTGCTCATAGCCCACGTCTTGGTTTGGTTCGAATATGCATAGTGCTCCAGTCATCATCGGTTCGGTTCGGGTCTCTCTTTTGGTTTGGTTTGGGTCCCCTTTGTGCTTCCTTCCCACCTCCAGATTCCGACCCGGTTCTCCCTTCATCTTCGATCCCCTGCCCAAATTCGATCCGGTTGGCCTTCCTTGTTGCCCTTGCCTCTGTGCGCTGCTGAAGATGCCACCACTCTGGTTTGGTTCGATTATCCGATCTGATCCGATCCCCCTTAACCGATCCGATCCGGATCTTTGCAGCATCTCCAACGAGCTTGTTTCGTCCAATCTCGCCATACAACGGCGTTTTCAACCATTTTAACTTTACTAAATAATCACAGAATATCACAAACAACAATAACAACATATGGGTTCAATTAAAAAGATCAAAACATCAAGCATATAGGTCATTTTAGATCAAACATACCCAAAAAGTATGATTTTCCCCTTAATCCCCTAAACCATGTTTTAACTATAGGATTAGCAAACTTAATCCAAATTAACCCAAATTTTCACTAGTGACATAAAATAATATTTTAGAATTTCTAGATATTTTTCCAGATTTTTATGATGCATAATTTCTCTAATTATCACTAATCACCCATAATCACCCCTAATTAGTGAATAATAGTGTTAATCACTCGCCTTAGCCATAAATAAATTCTTAGATCTTAAACTCCATTGATTTGGGTCGAATTCCTCTGCAACACAGCATTCCTAACTCTGATTTGGTGTTGATTTGATGTAGCTTAGCTTAATCTTCAATTAGAAAGCGATTAGGAGTTGTTTAGAAGAGATTCAGAAGGTGGAAGCCATTGTTAGGGTTGAAGAGAAAGTTTGTGGCGGCTAGAAAATGACAAAGGAAGGTTTCTCTAGCCCCTATCAGCCATTATGCAACCCTAATCCCGAAATACCTAATGGGCCTAGCTGCTAATCACCCTAATTAGGCCCGATTAATCTGTTTTTCACCTTCTAAACCTTGTTTCAGTCATATCGCCCAAACGGTAAGTCCGCTTAATCAATGTGACCACTGCATGGAAAGGTAAACCATCATCTGGATTCAATGGAAGTGGTTTTAGGTCAAAACTCCTTACGACTCAAAAGTTATAAGAGAAACAAGATTTGCCAGGGGCAAAACGGTCATTTAAAATTCAGCAAAAATTGTGAACATGGGAAATGACCCCAATAGTCATTCCCCAAAGTTACACGATCATTCAACTTCGTATGAAAATAAAATAAATATTCTACGATCCTTCGATACGTAGAATGCGGGTCGTTACACTTTCCCCCCTTAAAAAATTTCGTCCCCGAAATTCCTTAACCGAAACATACGAAGGTGTCCCGCATGCCTATCAACCATTTACAAGCAATCAAACATACATAACAACAGAACAAGTCTATCCTAGCATGTGGTTTATTAATAAGGGAATAACTATCACTATTAAAATCTTACCAGGCAAAGAGATCTAGATGCGTCTTCCTTATGTTCTCCCCTGTTTCCCAAGTACAGTCGTTTTCATTATCACCCCACTAGACCATGACTAGTTTCACCGTCCTCTTTCGAAGTTGCTTCATATCGTACTCAACAGTACGAATCGGCCTGCGACTCCCAACCACCTCGGGCTCTACCTCGATATCATCCAACTGATATGGTGAAATAGTCATTTCAGGGTCGTGCACGACTTCCTTAGTTGGGAAACATGAAATACGTCGGAACTCCTGCCATGTTTTCAGGCAATCCGACTTTATATGCTAAATTCCCAACTTGTTCGAGAACTGGGAATGGACCAACAAACCTTGGTGCCAACTTTCCTCTCCTGCCAAATCGAATAACATTCCTTAACGGAGAGATCTTGACAAATACTAAGTCGCCAACGAATAATTTCAACTCTCTTCGTCTCTTATCAGCATAACTCTTCTGCCTATCTTGGGTGGCCTTCATTCGCTGTTGGGTAACCTTGATCTTGCCTGAAGTTTCTCTTATCACATCTGGTCCAAGCACAAATTTTTCACCGGTTTCCAGCCAACATGATGGTGGGTTGCACGGTCTTCCGTACAAAGCTTCAAATGGAGCCATACCAATACTGGGCTGATAATTATTATTATATGTGAACTCAACTAGATGCAAATGGTTCCCATGACCCTCCAAAATCTAATATACAAGCCCTCAAGAGATCTTCTAATACATGATTCACCCTCTCCGTCTGACCATCGGTTTGAGGATGGTATGCGGTACTGAGATGTAATTCTGATCCCAAAGCCTCTTGTAAGCTCTTCCAAAACCCACTAGTAAACAATGGACCTCGGTTACTCACAATACCTTTTGGTACTCCATGAAATCCCACTACCCACTTCATATACAGTTTTGCTAACTTAGCTGCCGTTCTATTCGACTTGACTGGTATAAAACTTGCACTTTTGGTCTATGATCAACAATCACCCAAATACTATCATGGCCTGATCTCGTCCTTGGCAACCCATCGATGAAATCCACTGAAACTTGTTCCCATTTCCATTTTGGATTTTTCAATGGTTGTAACAAACCACTAGGCTTCTTTTGCTCAGCTTTAACTAACTGGAAATTCATGCACCTGGATATAAACTTCCCAACGTCTCTTTTCATCCCTTCCCAGTAGTAGGTCTGCTTCATGTCTTAATACATCTTGTTACCACCGGGATGTATAGTCAATTTTGAGTGATGACATTCTCTAAGCACTTCATCTCTCAATCTGTCGACATTGGGCATAACTAGTCTCACATTCTTTCGAAGCCATCCTTCTCGATCAAGCCTATACTTGTTCATCTCCTCATCGATACCCATCTCTAACTTGGAGATGATTTCCAATAAGTTAGGATCGTCCCTCTGTCTGGAACCAATCCACCCAATCAAAGTGGGTCTGATCGTCAAACTTGCTAAGATTTCGGGATTCAATTCACACTTAGGTCCGAAATCATATCCCGCAATATACTCCAGTTGCTTCCATTCAAGAAACATAGCCCCTAAACTGACATATCTCCTACTCCATGCATCAATTTCCAAATTTCCCATCTCGGGTGTGTACGCGATATTGAGATCATGCGAAGCCAAGAACTCTAACCATCTTTGCTGACGAAGATTTAAATCCTTCTGGGAGAAAAGGTACTTTAACGATTTATGATCGGTAAACAATTCGAATCTTTCTTCAAGAGATAATGTCTCCACATCTTCAACGCGAACACAATCGCTGCCAATTCCAAATCATGGGTAGGATATCTTCTTTTATGTCGCTTCAGTTGCTGATTAGCATACGCTAGAATCCTACATCCTTGCATCAATACAACACCTAGTCCAGTACCACAGGCATCCGTGTATATCGTCAGCTCTTCGTTCCCTTTAGGAATAACCAATACTGGTGCGCACGTTAACTTCTCCTTTAGACTCTTGAATGCATTCTCACACCTTTCGTCCGAAACAAAAGCTTGATTCTTTTTGGCCATCTGAGTTAACGGTGCCGCTATCTTGGAGAAGTCTTGGATAAACTTATGATAATATCCAGCCAACCCCAAGAAACTTTTTATGTCTGTTGCATTCTTGGGCATAAACCAACCTTGCACTGTAGCCACCTTCGCAAGATCCACGGCAATACCATTCTCTGAAACAACATAGCCCAAGAACCTCACTTCCCTCCTCCAGAAGTGACACTTAGAGAATTTTGCTTTCGATTGGTGTTTTATCAACACCTCCATTGCTGTCCTCAAATGTTCCTTGTGTTCTTCATCAGTCCTCGAGTAAACCAAGATATCGTCTACGAACACAAGAACAAACTTATTCAATTGATCCCTAAATACCCTATTCATAAGATCCACAAAATATGTTGGTGCATTGGTCAACCCAAATGGCATGACCAACCACTCATAGAATCCAAACGGCTTCCGAAATGCCATTTTAGCTATACTCTCAGTTGCTACTCGGAGTTGATGAAAACGTGTCGCGGGATCTAACTAGGAGAACACTCTTACTCCTTCCAGTTGATCAAACAAATCATCTATCCATGGAAGAGGATACTTATTCTTCCTAGTCACTTTATTCAACTCACGATAGTCCACACATAAATGAAGGGAACCATCTGCCTTAGTGGAAAATTCAACTGGTGCTCCCCACTCGGAAACACTCCTTTGGATAAATCCCTTCTTCAAAAGATCGCTTACTTCCACCCCGAGCTCTCGCTACTCCCTTGGTGCCATACGACGAAGTGACATCACTATAGGCCTGACATCTTTCACTTAATCAATACGGGACTCAATCTCTCGGTGTGGTGGAAGTCCGGTCACTTCATCGAAGATATCCGAATACTGGCCAGCAATGGAAACACCTGATAACTCATCTTACGGGATGTCGATGGAATTTGGAAAACTAGCCATTACCTGATCACTAGGTAGAACACCAAAATCTACCCTCCGCCCATCATTCGCCCTTATAGTCACCGAAAATCCCTCACAGTCTACCACCACTCTATACCATTGGAGTCAATCGACTCCTAAAATAATGCTAAACCCAGTAAAGCCCAAGATAAAGCAATCACAAGCAAACATACATCCATGACTCGATATGACCAAATTACGACAAATCATACAAAGACTAGTCAAACCACCTGTTAATCGGCCTTTTGGTCTGGTTCCTAAAAGTACGCAGGGCATGCTCAACTCAACCCATCGCGTGGAGTCAAGGCCAGGAAGACATCCAAGAGTGAAGGAAACAGGTTGAAGAAGGATCACGCAAGCAAAAGACCTCACAGTCCGAGCCCTAAACCTAAATCGCTAGGTATCAAAGCATCTATGCCTAGGACCTCCGCACCCTCCAATAACGACCTCCGTACCCTTCGGGGTTCGAAATTCGCACCCCTCAGGGGTGCGAAATTCGCATCCATTAGGGTTCAAAATTCGCACCCCACCGGGTGTGAAATTCGCACCCCGTATGGTACAGAATTCGCACCCCTCAAGGGTGTGAAATTCGTACCGTAGGGTGAAAATTTCGCATCTAGTAGGGTACATAATTCGCACTCTATAGGGGTGTGAAATTCATAATCTGGGGTGTGAGTTTCGCACCCCTGCAGGCCAGAATCCCGCACCCCCCATGAGGTGCGAATTTTGCACCCACGAGGTGCGAAATTCACACCTCATGTGGCGGGGTGCGAAATTCTGGCATATGTGCAGGCAGGCGAGAATTTCTGGGTGTGGGCCTCCATTTTCACCTACTCCTACCTAATATTTGTCCTATAAATACCCCATGACTTCACACTTCAAAGGGGTTGGATTTTGTGACCTTGAGACTTCATGAGAGCTCCATTAATGGAATCTTTGAGGAAAAAGAAGGCAAAAGTGTCTTTTCCCAATATTCCTTAATATATGCCAATTATGACATCATACATGATAATGATGACATCATCTAGCCTACAAGAAAATGTAATGAGGTGTCAAGTGACGGGCTCAACTTTGAAATCTTTTGTGATCAATAAAATTCCAACAATGCTTCAAAGTGGATGTAGGCCCCTCAAGAGGCCGAACCACTATAAATCTCTTGTGTCATTTACCTTTTTCATGCTCTTATCTATACGACCTAATCAACTATTCCTAGTAATTAGAATCTTTGGTGTTTACGGCATTTTTTGCTGTCAACATTTGGTGCTTTCATTGAGAATTGAACTTGAGATTTGCGTCTTTCTCCCACATTATCATCTCGACTTCGATGAGCTTAAGGTTCCTTGCTCAACCTACTGTCAAGTCCGCTTACGATGGTAAAGAAGTTAAAGAATGCAATGGTCGCCACTTCAGCCATAGCCGAGGCTGGTACATCCCAACAACCTCAACCGACAGATATCCCGGCCACTATTGAAACCGTCCCTCCTATTGTGGACCTCGAAGAGCCCGTCACGCAAGCTCAAATTCGCGCGCTTAATGAAAGATATGAGAACACCGTGGTCGAGCTCAACCAAGCATTAAGGAATAACATTGACCTTATGCGACAACTACAAGAAAGTCAACTAACTCGGAACAACGGTCGACCCCGACCAACTATATCGGAAACTTCCTCTTCCGAGTCAAGGGGCCCGCATCAAAGGAGGAGGTTTAGCGTCATCAACAATGTTGCTGCTTGCACCCACGCTCTCGGCAACGACCATGGCAATGTTAACAAATGGGAACAACAATGGCGGCCGAACTACAGTCGCATATATCGAGGGGCACAGTAACGAGACCACTCTCGCTTGATCATCAACGACGGACCAGATCCTACAAACCAACCTCTTCCTCGAAATTACCCGATGGTCGCTAATCAGGTTGATGGGCCCGCTATTCCAACGGCCTATGCTCCTCTAGAGTAGGATCCGCATCACCCCTCTCCACCTCACCGTCCACACCAAGACCCGATCATAGATGTCGACGACATGGAGGAAGATGATCCGGACATTCATCATAGAAGACGCCCTCACAAAAGAACTCTGGAACCTCACCAAAACCCATGGTCCCAATGGCGGATCACCATCCAACTTACCTTCCCGACATGTTCCGAAGAATCATGATGGAAATGCGAGGAAATGTGCACGGTTCATGGGAAGTGCACATTAGGCGTAATCCCTTCACAAGAAGGGTAAACGAAGCTGAATGGCTGCGACGCTTTAGCATGCCGCAAATACCGCTCTACAACAGCACCACTGACCCCTGTGTCTTCCTCAATCGGTATGAATGGCAAATGGACTCGAGTCGGGCAACGATCTGGTCAAATGCAAGTGTTTCCTGGTCTTCTTATCAGGAACTTCCCTGTTATGGTTCTCTCGCCTTCCACTTGATTCCATTAACAACTTCGGTCAGTTAGCGACGCAATTAGTCAAGCAATTCAGGATGCACATACTAACTCCGAAGAATGCTCTCACTCTTTTCAACTTATACCAAGGGCCCGCTGAGTCACTCAAAAGCTACCTCTCTAGGTTCAACATTACCCTCGCTGAGGTCGAGGATCCAGACCCTCGCACCATACTCTTCCAGTTGGCCAAAGGTGTCTTCCCTACTTCCGAATTCAGGGCGTGGATTGATCAAAAGCAGCTAAAGAGCCTCGACGCCTTCTATGAGAAGGCAGATAAGTACTTGCGCCAAGAAGAGGCAAGACGCAATCAGCTCTCAGCGACCAGTCGCCCCAATGGCTCTCAGGCAGACGCTGCAAATAACAGCCTCAGAAGAAAACTAGTAAGAGAGCCCTTTGATCAAAACAAGGGGCAGGTCCCAACAGGAAAAGACCGAACAATGGTAGACTAGGTGGTCGGACCAAGGATCAGGCCCCAATCGAGCCAAGAAAGCCCGACTCTTACCCAGCCTTCGAGACATACACCATGCTAAACGAGGACCTAGAAACAATTTACTTGGAGACATGCAACACTTTGCCATATAAGAAGCAACACACTAGGGAGTCAACTGACCTCAAGAAGAATATTGGGAGGTATTGCCGCTACCATGACGTGTACGACCACAATACCAGTGAGTGCTGCCAGCTCAGGGATGCAACTGAGAAGCTCATCCGCGAGAAGCGACTTGAGCAATACATCCAAGAACCTTTCCCTCCCGAAGAAAATTCAAAGTCTCAGGCGCCAGTGCCTCAAGCAGCCGCCAAGGAAGCTCAAGGTCCTTCTAACCTAAGGCGTTGGATCGTAATCAACATCATATGTAGCGGACCTTATCCCACGCATGGCAGCTTTCGAAAAATGCAAGAGTACATTAGTTTAATAAAGCATGCTACTTATGAAGCTTACTCCACACTTAACGAATCCGTCCAAGCTAAGCTCCAAAAGGCTATGCGAGATGAAATTGTTTTTCGAGAAAGAGATTCTAATGGGTGGAAATCCCAACCACCGATCCGCTAGTTTCACAGCTCAAATCAGTGCCGCTTTCGTCCGAAAGGTGTAATTTGATTCCAGGAGCTCAGTCAACATCATTTTCAAATCTGCATACGACCAGACGAAGTTGGAAGCAAATGATTTGAAGTCGTGCAGCGCCTCCATCTATGGCTTCAATGGGGCTTCTAGTTCCCCAGTGGGAATGGTCGATCTACCTGTGGAGCTAGGCGAGGAGGACCGAAGCCAGGTCCAAATCCTCACTTCCGTGGTTATAGACATCGAATCCCCCTACAATGCCTTCCTTGGACGCCCTTTTCTCACAGAGTTCTGGGTTTACATGTCGACATGGTCCCTCCTAATGAAATTCCCAACGGAAAACAGGATGGGAAATGTCAGAGGTGACCAAGTGAACGCTAGAGAGTGTTATGCAATAGAATCGAAGAACGCGCGCTTTAAGGACAAGGGAAAAGCAGTACCCACGTCAAGACAATTTTAGCATAGAAATCATCGACGTCTGGGCCTTGGCTTAGGCGTCACTGCTGTCTTTCCGAGGACCTCGACCCTTGGAAGCACGAAGAGCCCGAGTACGAGAGGGCTACCCCGGTCGGGTCTACAATTGATATTCCTGTTAACCCCGATGACCCGTCTAGAGTGCTAAAGATAGGATCACAACTTCATCCAACAATCAAAGAGGATATTGTGGATTCCTTGAGGGAAAACCTAGACATGTTTGCATGGGCTCATTCTGATATGAAAGGCATCAACCCTGTGATCGCTTGCCATTGTCTAAGTATCGATCCTACAACAATTCCAATCAAACAGAAGCGCCGCTTCTTGGGACCAGAGAGGTCCAACGCACTTGAGGAAGAGGTAGATCGTCTAATCAACAACAATTTCATTCGTGAAGCCGACTATCCCAAGTGGGTCTCCAACCCAGTTTTGGTCAAGAAAGTCAATGGTAAATGGCGGACGTGTGTTGACTTCTCCGACATGAACAAGGCATGTCCCAAGGACAGTTTCCCACTCCCAAAAATCGACCGACTTGTCGATTCAACTGCCGGATACCAACTACTATCTTTCATGGACGCCTAATCAGACTACAACCAAATTCCGATGAATCTTTGCGACCAAGACCATACCTCCTTTGTAATAGACGTCGGACTTTACTGCTATCGTGTCATGCCCTTCGGCCTCAAGAATGTCGGCGCTACTTATTAGCGAATGGTTAATCGACTCTTTAAAAACCAAATCGGAAAGTCCATGGAGGTATACGTGGACGACATGTTGGTAAAATCAAAAGTACCAAGTGGTCATGTCCTCGACCTCCCCGAAATGTTCGATATCCTCCGCCGGTACGACATGAAACTCAACCCCTTAAAGTGCTTCTTCGGAGTCGCATCAGGAAAATTCTTTGGTATCATCATCAACTCCTGGGGGATCGAAGATAATCCAAAAAAAATCCAAGCTATTCGGGACATCCAGATCCCCAAGAACATCAAGGATGTCAAAAGTTTAAATGGAAAGGTCGCCGATCTAAGTCGATTCACATCCAATGCCACCGTTAAATGCATTCCTTTCTTCGATTTACTTAGGAAAGGGAAACACAATTTCGAGTGGACCCCAGACTACATTTCCACATTCAAAGAACTTCTGGATCACTTAGAATGACTGCCTATCCTATCAAATCCCATAGACCATGAAGACTTATACATTTATTTGGCTGTTTCTATGCAGGCGATAAGCTCGACATTAATACGCCTCGAGGACCGCATCCAACGGCCCGTCTACTACATAAGGAAATGATTGACTGGGGCAGAGAAGAACTACCCAAAGTTGGAAGCTGGCGTTCTATTTTCTAATCTCCTCTAGAAAGCTTCGACCATACTCCAGTCTTACCCTATAAAGGTTTTCACCAATCAGCCACCACGACCAGTCCTGTAGCGAACCAAAGCGTCTAGACGGCTATTGAAACAGAGTATGGAGCTAAGCCAGTTCGAGATAACATTCATCCCCCGTTGAACCATCCTCGGACAAGCTCTCGCTGACTTCATAGTAGAATTTACTGCCCCC
Organism: Allium sativum; assembly: GCA_030737875.1. Classification (NCBI taxonomy): domain Eukaryota; kingdom Viridiplantae; phylum Streptophyta; class Magnoliopsida; order Asparagales; family Amaryllidaceae; genus Allium; species Allium sativum. The sequence continues at coordinate 104,281,274 of CM060912.1, forward strand.
GAGGAGACTCTTGCAGAAGACATAGAGTCTCTCAGCACCCAATGGAAACTATTCGTGGATGGGTCCTCCAACAACAAATGCTCTAGGGCCAGAATCATATTCGTCACCCCGGAAGAACGCCCAATATGCTACGTGCTAAAACTAAACTTCCCTGCTACCAACAACGACGCGAAATATGAGGCCTTGATTGCCAGACTTAGAATCGCGATCGAGCTTAAGCTCAAGACAATCCAAATCTTCTCCAGTTCACAACTCATCGTGCATTAAGTAAAAGGGGAATATCAGGCTAAGGGGGAATGACTCGCCTTATACTTAACCAGGGTTCAGGAATTACTCATGTACCTCGACCACGTCATCATCATTCACATATCCCGACAGCAGAATGAAAGAGAAGATTCACTAGCCAAGCTAGCGAGCTCCGAGGATCTGCAACTCTTGGGATTTGCTCCTGTTGAAGTGCTCAACTCTCCTAGCATCAAGCTGATTCAGGCTGAGGCGATCATGAACACTGAACCCGAGTGTGAGACTTGGATGATACCAATCAAGAATTACCTACTACGCGGGGACCTTCCGGGAAGCTACAAGGAAAGGCATGCGCTCACCTGCCAATTAGCCTGCTACCTTCTTATGGATGAGGTGCTCTACCATAGAAGTTTCTCTGCCTCATTGCTCAGATGTGTGGCTCATCATGACGCCATCAAAATCTAACCAATGTACATGAAGGGGAGTGCAGCGACCATACTGGAGGGCAAACCCTGTCCAGGAAAATACTTATACATGGTTGTTACTGGCCCACACTCGATCAAGATGCCACTGACTATGCTCGCAAATGCGACAAGTGTCAGCGCTTCTCGAAGATCCCAAGAGCCCCGCCTGCAGAACTGATGCAAACGGTTAGCCCATGGCCTTTCGCCATATGGGTAATCGATATCATTGGAACTCTCCCAATGGCTAGAGGCGGGGCGCGATACGTTGTCGTCGCAGTTGATTATTTTACCAAATGGGCAGAGGCCAAAGCTCTCGCCATGATTACCACCAAGAAGATGATCAACTTCATTATACGCAACATCATTACTCGATATAGGGTCTCTCAAGCCATCATCTCTGACAACGACACTCAATTCGAGAGCGCCGAATTCAAAGCCTTCTGCCAATGGCACAACATCGACAAGAGGTTCTCGGCAATGGCTCATCCTCAAGCCAATGGGCAGGTCGAAGTGATCAACAAAGTCATTAAGTCCGTCATCAAGAAACGCATGTAAAAGGCTGGAGGCATGTGGGCAAATGAACTTCCCCTAGCCCTACGGGCATACCATCCACCAACAAGACTGAACCGGACATACTCCCTTCGCCCTGGCCTACAGATCAGAAGCCATCATTCCTATCGAACTCAAGCTTCCATCCTATCGAGTCACCTATTTCGATCCAAAGACAAACTAAGATTTACTTTTGGGATCACTTGACTTGTTGGAAGAGAAAAGGAACGAAGCTGATCTCCGAGCTGCTGCCCAATGACAACGAGTCGTCCGATACTTTAATTCCAGGATTCATCATAAGGACCTCAACGTCAGTGACCTCGTCTTGAAATGGGTCTTCCCTCCACCGACGAGCCTCGCCCCTCGTTGGGAAGGTCCGTACTCCATACAATGAAAGCTCAGCAATGGATCTTTCAAACTCGCAACTGTGGATGGAGCTAAACTCCCAAGGGCATGGAACCGTGAACATCTCCACCGCTACTTTACATGACTTAATGCGCAACTATTTACACTTTCTAACAATGAATTGTTTTCTAACAATTAAAGGCATTTTAAAGGCTGTTACTGCCAAAGTTATTAGTGGAAATGATGTTCAACTTCCCATCTCTTTTTGACTATGTTTACTCTACACATGATGCATTTGATTAATCATGACAGCTAGCTTACGTTCAAAGAGTTGGTTGTCGTATCGACCTCCGAGCAGGGAGTCGCTACCGCCGTCCGAATCTCGAGCCAGCCTCACCCAAAGTACAATGGCTACGCCTGGCACCCCGAGAACGGGAGTCGGCAACGCCACTCGAGTCGCCAGCATGCGGCACGACCGAGTATAAATAACCACAAACTCGAATCATGGCTCCATGCCTAGACCAAGGATAAATCATTCCGCGCCTAAGTACCAAGCGACTTGGGGCCACCCAACAGCCAGACAAGGAGCGATGTACATCCCTCCCTCGGCTACGGGTACCGGTCGAATCTTGGCGCAGCACCGAGACTGACCCTTAAACCGTTTCTTCCCCAAAGCTTTCAAGGCTGAGGGGTATCCCATGGACACGATCGGACCCTACGGGCTGATGATCCGGACTTCAATTCTAAGGCGAATAAACGGCGCCTGCGGCTCTCCTCAACCTGATGAACGACGGGAGAGCCATACACCGGACGGACCGCATAACACGACGTCGTATGCCTTTGCTACACTTGGGGTTAACCCCGGGCAATCCAAACACAGCAGGCGCTCAGCCTGGCTTCACAAACTACGGGTTTCCTGAGCTGAGGGAAACTTACTTGAAGCCTGCGCTCTATCACACCCCTCTAGAATAATGACCCAGAGCGCGGTACACAATCACACTACTCTAAAATAATCAACTCAGAGCGTGGTACACAATCACTTTTTTGTTAGGTGTAGCGATAAGTATGCTTATACAAGTACGAGATGCCCAAAAACATAAGAGGAACATCCAAACACTTAACAAAAATTGTGATCTTTACTAATTCAAATTTTAGTTACAACACCCACATAATAGAACATACTACATGTATAAACAACTTTCTTTCTAATGACAGGGTTTACACGAGAACCACACCATGTCTTGAAAAACCAAAAGCGAGGGTCGTACTCACGTAAACTGCCGGCCTACACTACCAAAATAAACGGTACCTCCTACTAAGGTTGATAACACTAATCATGTTTCTTCCTCTTGTGCTTGTGCTTGTGCTTGTTCTTTTTTGCAGATTCAACGCTCGACGGTTCATCCTTTGCACCGGGCCTCTTCTTACCAGACCTGCTCTTTCCATCTCGGCCCCTTTGAGAAGTGGTCGATTCATGAGAATCCGAGAGATGTCTCTTGCCCGTCCCATCGCCACTAGTGACCTCAGTAATATCAATGAGAGTGGCATGCGTGGGCTTGGGATCACCCCCAGCAGCAAGGCCGACCACACCGTCGCTCGTCTCTGGGACCGCCTTGCCATCCCGCTCAGCTTTCTCCTTAGCCTCTTTGGCAGCCCTCCACGCAGCGAGGTTTTGGGACCTATGCGGCGTGACGTCATCAGCTTTGGCTTTCTCAAGGGACTCAGTAGTCCTCGGCTGTGCTTCCTCATCTTCCCTCTTCTTCTGGGCCTCATCATTAGCCCTCTTCTTCTCAGCTTCCTCATCGGCTCTCTTCTTCATGACAGTGTGGCGGCCTTCGCCTCAGCATCTTGCTTGGTCTTCATTAGGACCTCCTTCTTGGCAGCCTCGTCATGCTCTCGCTTCTCCTCCACTTCTTTGCTCTTAGCCACCATCTTGGCTTTCTGAGCTTCCACCATAGCCGTCATCGAAGTTACGTCGGCCTCCACTGGACTCTAGCTTGAAAGCTCTGTCCATCAACCGTCTCCCATTCATCCATCAAACCCTCATAAAGACTGGCGGTTATTCGTATATCCGAGAAGGTGTCAAGATGATCCCTTCCTCCTCCAGACTGCGCTTCCGTAGGCTCTTGCCCAGACTCAATCACTTGTGGGACCACGGGGGCAGGGCCCGATGTCATGGTATGTTCAGGAAGGGCTGCATGGTAAAAACACAAACGCTTAGTCTATGAATTTGGTAATCACATCATCCTCTGGGATGCACTGTAAAGGGAATTTACCTCTAGTCAGGGATGCCAGGGGAAGGATAGAAGGGGCACCCAGTGTCGTAGGCAATGCAAATCCGGTTTCTCCCAGCCCGGGGTGATCCAGGTCATACTCAGTCGAAGTCTGAATCAAGGCTGCGGGACCGCTTACCACCACCGATTCAGATACTATTGGCCGATAGGAGCTTGCCTCTTCAAATGTCTCCGTAAACCTGACGCTCTCAGTCATGGTTGCTTTCTCTTTCTCGTTAGTGAGCCTCTCCAGTCTCTGTCGCTCGACATCCTCAAGTAACAACCTCTCACCCTCCTCTAACTTCTCGCGCTCCTTAATGGTTAAAAGGTCAATCCTAAGTTGTCGTTCATCCAAGGACCCGACGTCCACTTGGCGCAAGTAGGCCTCATACGGCACCAACCTCTTCCAAGTCCGAGCTAGTTCCCGAGGATAATCATCAACCCACGAGATTCCATGGAACCTCAGAACTTTGACAAACAGGTTTCAGATATCTACCTCTACAGACGATTGCACTCGGACCTCGGTATCTGCAAGCTCCTCATTCAGTTGCTCCACCTCTCTCAGATGAGCCGCTCCCAGTCCATCCATTGTGCCTAGCACATCCCGATTACTGGCCTCTGCGTTCTCCTTGGCCTTACTCATCTCCTTAAGCTACCTTTTCAGACTATCATTCTCCGCTCTCAGAGCATTATTGTCAGTTTGGAGATAGAAGACTCGCGCATTTTCCTTTTCCAGCTTGACGCATACTTTATCCACCTCAGCCTTGTCCCTCTTTAGGATCGTATTCTAGGTAGCTAGGTCAGCTATAGTCTCCGTGAAAACAGCGCGGGAATGATCGGTCTCCCTCTTGAGTGCCTCATACCCTTGTCTTAGCTCAGCTGAAAACAATGGGATCTGAGAATTAGCATTTAAAGATATAAGAATGAGTAATGGAAATTTCCCAGTATGGGAAAATGAGTTTACCTATCTCCTTTTCTAGAGTGGTAATGGTGGTCTTATCACAATCAATAATCAGCTGTTGATTGAGAAACTCCAGGTTTTCCTTCTTGACCAGCTCCGAAAGATGAAGAGAGTACTTGGTAAGTTAATTGGTCTGGTGATACGCATCCTTCACATGCGTCCATATTTCCCCAGATTCCCTAGATGGGGCGGGGTAGAGATCAGGAAGAAACTTCATGCCATCAAAGTAATGACGTGGGAAGTAATACTTCAAGAATGCCTTCCATTCCTCTATCAAAAGTTCTGAAACTTGAGCCTATGTAAGATCTCCCATCTCTACCACAACTACCTCATCCGACCTTGACCTAACAAGTGGTGGCTCCTTCCCCTTAGTGGACTGAACAGGAACCTTGGGAGTGGTGCCAGAAGGAGTTGCTGATGACACGCGCCTCGATCCCCCCAGATCAAGACGAGAATCTCCCACAGACACTCGGATTGGAGGAGGGGGAGGAGGAGACGAAGGCAATGGGGGTATGTCAAGTTGATGGCTTCCGCCGCTACGATCCTGTGATGGTGGGGCCTCACCATAAAAACTAGCCCCTCTCCTAAAGGCGCCAAGAAAAGCACTCAAAGGTCGTCGTCAGTCTCCAGATCCACGACATCGTCCTCCCTGTCCGCTAGCCATATCACCTGACAAGAGAAAGAAATAAGACCAGTCAAGTGGCACATTCAGAGGAATCGCTATGCTATGCAGTGATTATGAGTGTATGGCCTAAGTGTTCTCTCAACAAACCAGATAGTGCTCCACTCAAAGGAGTTAACTCCCCCACGGCGAGAGCTAAGTCATCCATGCCAGCCGGAGTCGGCCACATGGATACGTCCAGGTAAAGTTTATTTAAGCCATCAACTAGCATTCATCTTCAAGTGGGGTCCGGCTCCAGAAGTGATCATTGAAGACAATGGCCTGATTGACACTCCCGCTCCCCCTGCCGGAGGCGGGACAGGAACACTCATCGAGCCCTTGTCACCAGATGCGGCCTCCTCACCGCGAGCCCCGTCCCCACCAGCATCTCCTTGGAACTTTACAACCTTTTTTGGCTTGGGCCCCCCAGCGGGCAACTTTCTTTTCTAACCAAGGGTCGCAGGGTCTTTCACCACAACCTTCTTTGGCACACTGGTTGCCACAACTGGCCTAATTACAGCCCAGTCATCTAGGAGCAGCCTAGCACGGCAAAGGCGCTGAGAGCTCGTCACAGTATCAGTTTTACGAAAATCTTCCGGGATTGCTCGTAGAGCATTAAGACGTTGCTGGTACTCCCCACAGATGGGTGCCTCTGGATTCCCTATCGCGATCAAAAAAATGATAAGACACGAGATCCAATATTTTTTTAGCGGGAAACGGAGTTCGAAAATACTTACTCCCTTCTATCCATTTCCTTGTGAATCCGAGAGGGCAACGCACGAAGGACCAATCATACTTAATCACTGAGGGCCTGGGCCACTTCCCGACAAATAATTTAGTGGTGGCCGATTCCTCCAGGAACCATTGAGAGGGTGATCCACTAGACGTTCTCCTCAGGCTGAACAAATTCTGAATGTCCTCTCCCGTGGGTTCCATGTTCAAATACTCTCGGTATAGGAAGCACGTGCCTAGGAACGAGGAGTAAGCATTCAGATTCAGTTGCGAAGGTGTAAGTAGGAAAGCATTTCCCGATTAAAGTCGTTGGCTAGAGGCACACATCCCGTGAAACTGGCTTGTCTATTCCAAGCAGTCAAACCCTCGGACGGTGCGTGTGCTCTTTCACCCTCACCCGGTGCATGGGCATCACCCACCGAAATATTGAACCGATGCGCCATTTTCACAACTGTTGTAGTATCCAGGCGCAAGGGTACCGAGTCCATCGGATTTCCCAAGATAACAGCATCAGGCAAAATATCCGGAGCAACTGGAGCCGCCAATGCATCTCCACCCATGATATCCACATTCTCCATCTCTTCGCGTATGACCGGAGAATATAGGTTCTCAATTTGTTCCCCGTGATCAGATACTTCGGGAGAACTAGCTGATCGAGAAGAAATGGATCCTTCGGTAGTCTCAATCTCGCTGCCACTCGAGTTACCGCTATTGGTAGAGTCAGATGTGTGTGACGACCTGGGGGAGGGGGGAAGCCTCGGCCTCCAAGGTCTTCCCAGTCTTTGATCTTGTTTGCATCTCTAGCTATACTTTAATACACCTGTGTTAGACATCGCAAGGGAATAACCTCTACCCCTCGTGTTGGTGAAAACTAACAAGTGCGTTCGGTGTCATGCAAAGTCAAGATGAATAGAAAATGTTTAAACAGGCCAACAGTTCGGTTACAGTTCAAGTATATGAGTTATCCTATGTGCAAGGTTCAACCCCTGCCCGCACAGTTAACTGCGTGTGCACTAGGAAAAACAATACGAGTGAATAAGAGGATAAGTCGACAACCCGACTACCATCTCCACCAATGCAAAGCACATCATGTCAAGACAATACGTACTTTGGGGGGCAAATGTTAACCGACCTTTTGGTACGGTTCCCAAAAGTACGCAGGGCATGCTCAACTCAGCCTATCGCGTGGAGTCAAGGTCAGGAGGATATCTAAGAGCGAAGGAAACAGGTTGAAGAAGGATCGTGCAAACAAAGGACCTCGCAGTCCGAGCCATAAACCAGAACCACGAGCTACCAGAGAATCTATGCCCAGGACCTCCACACCCTCTAATAAGAAGCCTCTGTACCCTTCGAGGTGTGAAATTTGCACCCCACCTTGCAGGGGTGTGAAATTCATACCCTGGCTTGCGAATTTCGCACCCAGCAGGGTACAAAATTCGCACCCCACCTGGGTATGAAATTTGTACCCTGGGGTGCGAATTTCGCACCCCTACAGGCTAGAATCCGGCACCCCCATGAGGTGCGAATTTCGCACCCCACGAGGTGCAAAATTCGCACCCTAGGGGGCGGGGTGCGAAATTCTGGCATATGTGCAAGTCAGGCACAAATTTCTGGGTGTGGGCCTCCATTTTCGTCTACTCCTACCTAATCTTTGTCCTATAAATACCCCATGACTTCACACTTCAAAGGGGTTGGATTTTGTGACCTTGAGACTTCATGAGAGCTCCATTAATGACATCTCCACTTTGAGGAAAAAAAGGGCAAAAATGTCTTTTTCCAATATTCCTTAATATATGCCAATTATGATATCATACATGATAATGATGACATTACCTAGCCTATAAGAAAATGTAATAAGGTGTCATGTGACGGGCTCAACCTTGTAATCTTTTGTGATCAATAAAATTCAACAACGCTTCAAAGTGGACGTAGCCCCCTCAAGAGGCCGAACCACTATAAATCTCTTGTGTTATTTACCTTTTTCATGCTCTTGTCTATACGACCTAATCAACTATTCCTAGTAATTGGAATCTTTGGTGTTTACGACATTTTTTGTCGTCAACACCACCGATCGGGTTCATCACAACTAAAGGTCTATCGACAATCTCAGGTCCCAATCCAACCTATCTACCAGATCACTAGATATGAAGGGACGAGAAGCCCAGTATCAAACAATACTCGAACATGAACATCATAAATAGAAATATACCTTGAATAACGACATTCTTTCCTTTCTCCGCCGCAGTTGGGGCATTCGACAAAGAAGGAAAACATTGATAGAATATGCTTTCACAATCTGCTTCTCTTTAGGAGGTTGTGGACATTTATCCTTGTGATGTCCCACTTGGCCGCAATTGAAGCACTTCCTGTCCGTTGGCTTTGCTCGACAATCTTTGGCATAGTGGCCCTTCTTGCCACAGCTATAGCACTCAACATCTTTCTTATTCCTTTTCTGACCATCCTTAGCTTGGTTCTGTTTCCTCTTATTCTGCGAATTATTCTTGCCTCCACTGCTTGCCTGCGGGGTTGGCACCTCTGCAGATGTAATAACAACCTCAGCCTTTGACTTCAGGTAAAGGCTCTTAGATCTCAATGCCTTCCCCACAATAGATTTGAATGTCTCATCGATGTGTTCTATAAGTCTTTCCCCTAAGTACTTGTCTAAGCCAGTTGTGAATTTCCCGTTCTTCTCTGCAGTATCGAGAAGAGATAATCCATATTTCGATAAGGTATCAAATTTAGTAATATACTCTGAGACTGCCCTACCATTCTACTTAAGTTCCAAAAATTTCCTAAACAATTCTGATTCCTGAGCAGCTAAGATAAATTTATCACTGAATCGGGTCTTAAATTGATTCCAAGTATCTTAATCCTCTGGAGTAGCTGCTTTGATAGCATTTTACCAATTCATAGCCCGTCCTTGAAGTTGACGCGATGCTAGCTTTCTCTTTATTGCATCATCGATTTTCAAATCGTCGAAGATGCGCTCACAATTATCAAGCCAATCTTGAACCTCTGTAGCCGATTCCGTTACGTGGAATGACTTCCCACCAAGACTAGTATAATCCTAGTTAAGCTTGGTGAAGTCGGCTCTAGGAGCCTGCACCGCTGCACCACCATCGTTAACATCATTAGGAACTGATTCCTGAACATCCCTAAGCATCTCTCGCATGAAGGTAGTAAACATCGTCCTCGTATCAGGGGCATTCCTATTATTGGCCCTTGAACCCATACTCCTCGTATATCAGCTCATCGTTCAATCTGTAAAGAGAAAACGATTAACCATCTCCTTAATGGTGTCAGTACAGTGCGACTTCATCCTTAGATATACTAATAGTATATATATAGTTTTTGAAAACCAAAATATCACAAATACGCGCTCTCATATACATATACTATCTCTCCCTGATGTCTTCCCCTAGGCTAACTAACCTGGCTCTGATACCAAGTATAGCGGCCCGCCCCGGATCAGCCGACTTTCCCTCGAAATGCGCTGTACTGATGCCCAACCAGCACATGACGGTTGTCAAAAGAAAGAAACAAGATGATGAATCATCAAAAAACCTATAGTATATCTCACATCGCATGGAACAAGATATAATAATAACATAACTTGATATAAAACAGGCGAGACAGTGCATAAGCTGAAAACTAAACCATCATAACAGTGGAAAATTCAAAATACAGCTTATGATCCAGACCATCATTATTACAACTTTTAAAACTATCTCTAAATAAAAATAGGAAGGTACATTACTAATGCCCAAAGTAATGACCAGCAACAACACAGGGAGAATATATGTAAATAGTACGTGGAAGCCTCCTGCTCATCTCTGGACAGCTACTCGTACATACCACCTAACCTATCTCTAGTCTGCTCGTTTAGGAGTACCCAGAGTAATAAGACGAGACATAAAACTCTAGGTCAAACAAAAGTCTGGTATGAGCGATAGCAGCATAACAGAACAATAGCAGGTATAAATAATCATACCTAAACCTAGACCTGCAACCAAAGAGTTCGCACAACAAGATGCAGTACTCTAAGGTAACACTAACATAAAGTGTAAAATGGGGTGTGCATGTCATGGTGATAGCAAACATCAAACATAGCAATCAATCTCACATCTCTCACTCAGTGCGTAAAGCATATGATATCCACCACTTTGATCACCAAATCCTTTGTTATGATCACTTTGCCCTTGAGGTCATAATGATCTCACTGCACTGATCCATAGCCACTAATCCTTTGCTATGCCCACTTTGCCCCTACGGAGCCATAACAACTCCACTGCACTGGCTCATAGCCATGCTATGATCACTTGCCCTTGGGAGTCTTAACGGTCCCATTGCGCTGATCCATAGCCGCTAATCCGTCTCCTAGTGGTAAATTAAAGCTATAGATATCGATAACCCCTTTGCACACGTCCCGCAGCAAAGCCCAACCAATGAAGTTAACTCATTGGTTCCCATCGGGATCCTGAGTCCTAACTTCCCATTTGGACTTCCTTTGCATCTCAGGTTTTGGTTGAATTAGAGTTGATCTTTAGAAGAGTCGTTGCGTAGAAGTAAGAGTATACATCCAGTTTGGTTCGTTACCCCATACCAGGTTCGGTTCGGTGCTCATGGCCCACGTCTTGGTTCAGTTCGAATATGCATAGTGCTCCATCCATCATCGATTCGGTTCGGGTCTCTCTTTTGGTTTGGTTCGGGTCCCCTTTGTGATTCCTTCTCACCTCCAGATTCCGATCTGGTTCTGTAATGACCCGCATTGGCAGAGGTATTATAATTAATTTATTTAATTATTGAAATGGTGGTTTAGAGAATTTAATGGTCGTGGAATTAAATAATGGTGAATATTTAATTAAAACAATAAATTAAATAATATATTTAATTCTGAAATAATCAGAATTGGCTGAAATGGTGATATGGTGTGAATTGGATCATCTGTGATATTTAATTTAGCTTGGAATTGAATTTGAATAACGAATATATTATTTGAACGACCATTTGAACGTATAATTATATTATAATTAAAATCGAGCTCGAAATGGCGCTGTAGTTCGTAAATTTGCGATTCGAACTTCAACTGAATGTACAAGATTCGTTTTAGGCCGGATTTCTGTGAAACAAGAAACGTGTGGAGCGGGTGGAGTATATCTTCTAGTGGAAGAGGAAAATCGGGATTTCGTCGTGTAGATTTTGATTTATGTCCAAATTAAATATTTAGAAAAACAACGGTATATTCGTTCGTGGCCATAACAGTTATTTAAAAATATTTGAATATCGGGTTTGAATTTAGATAAGGTTCTTTTGGGACATAACGATAATTTAATTTTTAGAATTTTACTGTAATTTTTAATTAATTAAATAAGCAACTCTTTATTTGGGGTATTTTGCACCCTGAAATCAACATTTTGAGGTTTCAAAATATGAGCTAACCTACCGGTATTATCAAATTTCTAGGATCGTGGCACCGATCTCGACCCAACGGTATTTTTACTTCAGTTCGTACGTAAATGGAATTTTTGCTAGCAGGATACGCTATACTTTGTAATTTAAAGTAAACTATTTGTATGTAACAAAAATCGGAGTAAATTCTATGCTTGTCCATTTCATGGTTTAATGTTGTGATGTGTACTTTGTTTTTACCGAAGCTAAATGGAAGTAAGGCACCTTCACCATGTCAACATACCAAGCAATTACCATACTGCGAACATGTTGTGTTTCTCACCAAGACATGTATGTCCTGTCCTCTCGCCATTCTCTCATGGTCGAAACAAGAGCATGTTTTGCAAACCTGAAGACAAAACGTGGCCTAACCGTGTACGCTTAATAACACCTACCCTATTACATAAGAACCAAGTATTCCCTCTATATAAATACACTATAGTTGGATGCCAGTTTTTTTCCATTCTCAAAAACAAATCGGTATTGTAAAATAAAATAAAAATCCGAACAATGCAAAGAAAAATCTAAAAAAAAATCCCCAAACAAATTCCTGTGAACTCGCATCCTGTTTCTCTTCACAGAGATATACTTTTCGTTGGGTTCGAACACCCCATTTGTTCGCTGGTTGGTGAACAGAACACTAGGGTTAGGCACTTCGGGTTATAGGTGAATTCGAGTGAGCTGTTGGGTTTATATTTGGGTTGAGGTGGCCGAGGTGTGATTGTTGGCAAACAATTGGGGTTTTCTGTGAATGTAAGTGTCGTAAGTTCCTGTAGAGGCTGCGAGGGCATCCGGAAGGTCAGCGTCGAGTTCAACTTTATTGGTGTGGAGGCGAAGAGTTTTAGATGGGGATTGAAATGGTGTAATTAGTTCATGATTCGGTGAAGAGGAGGAGGGGTATGAAGGGGATGAAGTTGGTTAATGGCGCTGTGATTAAGGAGCAGTCGGACGCGAGATTTAGTGGAGAAGGTGAAGAACTGTTCACTTGAGTATGCGTTGGGCCAAGGAAGGAAGGTGAGGCCCAATTGTTTTTTAATTAAAATTTAAGTTTAGTTTTTAATTTAAAACAATATATTGAACTTGTAAAAATCGTATCTCCTACATACGATATCAGATTAACGAACCGCAAGTTGCGTTGGGATCGTATGGACGGGAGCAACACAATGAGACTGACCGGGAGTGAATCGGCGCTCGTTACAATTTATAACAAAATAAATTGTCCGTCTGAATCAAGCGACAATTATCGTTATTTAACGATGATAGTCCAATGTGAGTAAAATCTCACTAACTCTGAACAGTTTATAATTTCATGTTGTATTGTTAGAACTGTTAAATATTGGCTGATTGACTGTGTGTTGATTGTTTGATTGAACTGCTAGTCAGTTAGTTGAATTTCTATATTGATTCTGTTTAACAGAATATATCATATGGAACTGAAAGTGATGTTATCTATATTGTTTAACATCTATGATGCAGGGAAACAGGTTGGAGGAATCCAACTGGATTCCTCAACATTTATTTTACTGTTCTTCATATATATTGTGATATATGATGTGATATATAATCTGTGTCGATTATATGTGTTTGGATGATATTGGTCATCGTGATTTGATATGTTGAATACCATAACATACCGGAATGGTGAAAAGGGAATTTTCAAAATGAATATTGAAAATATATTATTTATAAAATCAAAGGATTTTATAAAAGGGATAATATTTATAAAAATCAAAGGAGATTTTATAAAAAGGAAGTATTTAGAAATTAAATAGAGTTAAAGTAAAGGAGTTAATCGAATATAGTTTATTCGAATAGAGTCAATCGAGTTAATCGAATATTAGTAATTCGAATAAAGTAAAGGAGTTATTGAATATTATTTATTCGAATAAGAGTTAAATAAAAAGGTGTTAATCGATGTTAGTTTAATCGAGTTAAAAGGAGTTAATCGATGTTAGTTTAATCGAGTTAAAAGGAGTTATCGATGTTAGTTTAATCAAAAGGAGTTAATCGATGTTAGTTTAATCGATTAGAGTTAAAGCAAATGAGTTAATCGAATATGTAGGATCTAAATTAACCCTAGAGGGGGGGGGGGGTGAATAGGGTTTATTGCAAATTAAATAAATTTAAAAATAAAATTTCACAGAAAAATTGCAGAAAGAAAAATCACACACAGAAAATACCCAGCTTCGGCAAAACTATGCCTACTGCTGCATTCAAGGTTTCTACTAGGAGTTTTAAACAATCTCTTCGCTTACAGACTCTTGTAAACTTGCGACCTTCTCTCCGACTGTTTAAACCCTACGCTCAAGACCTTGACACAACTCGATCCGTTAAGTTGTGATTTTTCCAACTACAGACACTCGTAGTTTATTTACTCCTTTTGATTAAAAAGAAAAAAAACTTAAAACAACCAAAAAATAAAACCCTAGAAATAAATAAAGTGGGTTAGCCCCTTGTTTTGACTTGGGCCGGCCATTCTTTTTACTCAGTACTGAAGCTTTTCCCTTTTTGTTAAATAATGGCGGCGGCTTCCTCCTAGGGTTCTTCAAGAATCGATCTTCCTCCAATGGATAGCGTAATCAAATTGATGCTTCAGGATTCTTCGATTCAACTTCGTTCGCTCTGGAGAATTGTATGTGATTTTGCCCTTGATTTCGTTTATTTATGCTCGATGTTTGTTGTGATTTTCTTGTTGATTGATTATTCTGTGCCAATGAGGAAGACGTGTGTTATTTATAGAGTATTACGAACTCTCTAGAATACTGATTCTCTGATTTCGTTTGTTGATTTGGTCTTCAATATACTCGTGGATTTTGGGCTCGATTCTAGATGATATTTTGCTTTGATTTTGTCATGATATATATGAGAATTTTGGGCTTGATTTCTTCTGATTCTGGAGTCTTCGTAGATGGATTTGTGCTAATTTTCGTCGGTTTTAAATGATGAAATATGTTGCCTCGATTTGAAAGTTGCCTTTGATTTCTGGATTGTATTCGGCCTTGATTGCAATTTATTTCATGCCTAATACATATGATTTCGGCCCTCGATTAAAACTTGATTGCTTGCCATAAAAGGATTTGTTGACCGATTCACTTGTTCTGTTGCTTTGAAAACTTTCTGATTTGGAAGATGCTCTTTCCATTTAAAATTTGCTCCACTTGAAAAACTGTTCATGCATTCTCTATGCTTTCATTGGTTTTCCCAATCAATTTTCTTCCAAAAATATACATGCAGACTTGACATATATGAACACTTTACTTTGTCTACCTCTGCATTAAAAAACTGGTGCATGCTTACTTTAGACCTGCTTATGTGTACACTCCAACCTTTTGTATGCTTGATCACCATGCTCTGCTCGAATACTGCCTTGCACCTGAACATTTGCTGTGAACATAAGACTTAAAATGACTTGCTTTAGTGAATTTGTGCATCACTATGCTGCCATGACTTGAACTGTTGCCATATATGCATTTCTTTATACCTTGTATTTGTAACCTGAATCTAAAATTGCACTTGGACTAGTCATTATGCTGGCTTTAAAGAAAAAAAACTGCAATGACAAAACTTGTCATGTTGTGCACTGTCTTAAAACATTGTTCTGAACCATGCATGATTCAATATGCCATTACTCTACTTGAACCTGGTTGTGTGCACCATTGTCATGTCTGTATTGCTGTTCACTTTCATGCATTGAATACTTCATTTATTTCACCATGTAGCTGCACTACTTTTGCAATTGCAGTGTCTTCTTGACACAGATTTGTTGTTTCGTGAATAACTTGCACTATTGCTCGACCATTTTAGTCGCTGCTGAGATGCTTTACATGTATCTGAGTTGCACTTTTACCCATGACTTGTGTACTTCATTTCTTAGATCTCTTTTGCTCCATGTTGAGTTGCACCATCATGTGATGTTGCTCCATTCTTTACTGCTTTGGCCATTATACATGTGCTCGGAGTTGTTGGTGCTTGTGCAACTTTAAGTTTCACCATATTTGTGTTTGCCTTGTGTTCATGATTGCTTTGCTCGACCACTTTGGTTATTTTTTGTACTGTCCATTTTGACATGTAATGCTGAGTCGAGTTGGTCCTTGATGGCTACTCCTCAGATGCACACACTGATTGGCGAGGCAGTGCACACGTATGTGTGTACATGCAGCCATGTTTTTCCTATCCCTGCATATTAGACCAAGTCTAGAAAAATGATGAGAAACACACCGTAATTCTGAGGCAAATAAAATTTAAAACTAAATTTTTATTTACTTGTATTTGAATTTATTTTTGTTGTAGTCTACTGTGTGTGTGCGTTTCTTGTGACAGGTATGAAGACAGGACTTGACTTGGGCTTGTAAAGACATAAGATGGAAGACAGTAAAAAAAGTGTCAATGTATAATTGTCTGTATATGTGAATATAAAAGTAGTTGTATAGAGTGAGTGACAGAATTGTATGAATGAAATGTAGTATGTCAAATAGTGGAGTAAAAAGATGTACTTTTTGATATTGAAATAAAATATTTTTATTTCTGTTTGTTGTGTAGTAAATCAACACATTCCATAATAAAATATATTTGGTTGTTATCATCAAACAAAAATCATGTAATTGTGTATACAACACTATTATATACAACAGAATATAGTTTATTCGAATAGAGTAAAAGGAGTTAATCGAATATATAGTTTATTCAAATAGAATTAAAAGAGTTATCGAATATAGTTTATTCGATAGGAGTTAAGTGAATAGAGTTAGAGTTAAATCAAATGAGTTAAGTGAATAGAATCAATTGAATAGAGTTATCGAATATACCTTATCGAAGGAAAGAATTATCGAATAGAAAAGATTTGAAAGAGAGTTACGTAAGGAAGTTTGTTAAAGAATTAGAAGGGTGAACTTTGTCTATTTCAAGGTTAGAAACGTTGTTCAGTTAAGGTCTGAGAGGTAGTATTACCCCAACTTGATTGACTTCATTTTTTAACTAAGGAATGGTTAAGGTTCGATAGTAAAGGATGGTTAAGTGAATTTAGAAATTAAAGGAAATGGTTTGAGTCGGCATCGCGATGGTTTGTTTAAACATCTGTCTAAGTCCAATCAAGAAGCTTTGGAAATGTTTTCCAAATAAGAAACCAAAAATGTTTTCTTATAAAGAAAACAAGAAATGGAAATGTTTTCCATTGTTAATAACGTATATTTTCCAAATTTAGAAAATAAGAAATATTGAATATAGGGAAACATGAGATAAGTAAATTAATGAAATAAAGAGATAAATGTTGAATGATGTTGGATCGATATAAATTTCCATTTGGAAATAATATCGTTGTTTGCACACCTGTTTTTCTTTGATAGTTAAATCACAGACTATCGAAGTTTTGACCATTTTAACGTTGTTAATATGGAGAGACCGGTTGGATTATTATCCAAAGAACCACTCTGTATTGGCATAAGCATTGCGAATCATATATGCCAAAGGAAATTGAAGACGGAGTTTTGCAAGGGCTATCCTGTTTACAAAATAGTGCCTTCGGTTCATCCTGTTCCTGGATGACTTGTATGGACGGATGTCTGACAGAGTATTTCCAGACGATCACGTATATTGATTTCTCCAACCGTACCAAGAGTGGAAGCGGAGAAGGAAACTTCTTTTAGCTAACACATAATGTATGGTTGAGGACGTCAATTGGTGATTTGATGGATTTGACGATGTGGCATTCAAAGTGAATCTGGTGTGATGATAAAGCGTAGCTTCTAGCCTCACATCCGGTAAATGACAAAAATCGGGCAGGCAGCATGGCTAAGTCGGTCGCACCGAAGTAGGGTGTATAATCACCTGATCTAGAGTTTAATTTACTTCTTAAAATCTATTGTTGATGCTGTCCCATTCGAGAAACGGTTGCTGATCCCAACTGTTGGTGATATACATTCGATACACTCAAGCGAAATGAGTGGTCGGTCATGTGTGGCCGGGTTGCAAGATGTTCTTGTTGAACCCAGTGTATTCCTCTCTAGAGTTACACTAGCGAAAGGTGGTTCCATACCTTATCATAGTTGGAAATCCATTACCAAATACGTGCTTGCGGTTTTGATTGTATACTATATATGTAGAACGTGAGATGGAAGCGTTTCTGCTGGATGATTATTATTATATTGTGTTGATAGACTTATTATAATATCAAAGGGTTTTTGATATAAAGATAATTTGGATTCTCATAAGGAAAAAAAACCCGTTCCGTTATACGGCATTGTAACGGCCCGGATTTTTAGCGGCTTTGGTTATCGACATAAGCTCGATGTCGATAACCAAAACATCGAAAAATCCTGGTAGTTAGTGAAAGAAATTAGAGGGTGAGGAAAGATAAGATAGAAACTTAGAATAGAAGAAGAAAATAAGAACTTACATCATCAGAGTAACACGAACCTCACAGCGGAACGAATAACATATAATAGATAACATAACTTTGAAATATAACAGTTATGTATACAATAGCACTTATCAGAGTACAACACTTACAACACAGCGGAAATAAACTATAGCTATATGATCCAGAAGCCTCCTGCTCCAGCTCTTCAAGTATATCAGTAAATCCCGACTACTTGACTGCCCGTACAAATTTAGGCACCCAAGAGTTTAGGGAAAACAACAAAGTAAACTCCGGGTCAGTCATGGGACTGGTATGAGTAAAACAGTTTAAACAGGTATATGAACAAGTAAACGATTGTTGTATATAACTGTGTTGTATACACAATTATATGATTTTTGTTTGATGATAACAACCAAATAAATATTATTATTAATGTGTTTTGAAATCGTGCTGTTATTGTACATCGCAGACTGAGATATAATATTCATATTTAAATAAAATACGACTGTATAGAACTTCAAATATTTACAGTATTTTATTTAAGTTGAATATTCTATTTCTAACATTCAAACAGTACAACTCTGTATAACTCCACTATTTAAACATTCACTGTATATTGTACTTGTATATAAACAGAATATAATAGACAAGTTCGTTTGACAACAATAAAATGATATTTTATTTCAATCAAATTTGTTTATTACATATATCTGTACAATTCTCTCACAGCTCATCAGTACAGTTCATTCATTGTCACTCAGTCATACATACACACAACATATACACAGTTACATTTCATATATATATATCCATTTTCACTTGTATATACAGACTCATACATTCATTGGCACCACACACTGTCTTCTTATCTTCAGCTTTCAGTCCAATCACAGTCAGTCCAGTCATCCCAGCTTACCTGTCACACATGAAACAGAAACACACAGTATACTGCAATAGAAATAATACTGAATATATGCAAATATAAATTTTGTTTTTAGAATTTTATTTGCCTCAGTTTTCTGGTGTATTTCTCATCCTTTTTCATGACTTGATCTGATTTATAAAACCATAAATCTGTGTCTAGACAGCTTGTGATATTCACAGTGATACACTGTAAATACCACAAGGCAGACAACACATATATCTCAATGCAGGGACAGGGACAACTCGTCTGACGGCTGCAAATACACACGTGTATAAATACACGTGTGCACTGCCTCGCCAATCAGCGTACAGCTGAGGAGTAGCCACTAGGACCGTCTCAACTCAGTGCACATGAAAATAACATTTTTCAAACATAATGGCCGAGCATGCAGAAACTAGTGTCCAAAGCAAGGTGATTCAAGTGTACACAAAGTGAACACAATCAGGTGATCGTATGCAAGCATCAAAAGTGGATCAGCTCATGTTTTGGTCGAGCTCAACAAATGGTTCAAGTCAAACAGTTGTTATCAAGGCTGAGCAAATATGACAACATGATGGCATGCAGCATAGTCTAAGCAACAAATGGAGGAGCCAAAATTTTTAGATCAGCAAAAGAAGTATGTGCAGACAACATAGTTTTACAAATGAGTCGAGCAATGGTGCAAAGCAAGCAAGTTTCATTTTTCATGATGGTGCAGCTCATACATTGTAGCATTTATTCAAGTTGAAGTATGCAATCATGGACAAGTAGTCAAGTCAAGCATACATCATGGTTCAGCAATACAGGTTCAGCAATACAACAAAGAGGAAATGAAGATTACATTGTGGTATGAATCAGCTAAGGTATGCGTGGTCGAGACAGCAATTTGAAAGTGCAACATGTTTATATGAACATGTATCAGACAAACCAGTTCAAGTGTATGAACATGTCTATTTTTAGCAAGCATGTTTGGACAAACACAAGCAGATGAAAACCAAGCCAAATTGGTCAAGCACTTATGCAGCCAGTGAATCAGAGAGAATGACAACACAACACAAACAAGAACACATAGTGCGGCCATGTAGAACAACACAAGATCAACAAGTTCAGGTTTAAACTTTCATGCATTGATAAAAATGGCCGAACAGTATAAATATGGCAAGTGACAAAGAAATGAAGAAGTGCAACTACAAACCAAGTTCAAGTCAGTGCCAAGAAATTCAAATGCCATAAGTAATTAATTGTGCACAAATCCACAAAGGATATTTAACAGCAAATTCATGCAGCAATGATACATGGTGTATTAAGTCTGTGTGAAATTAGCATAACAAATTTGGGAAGAGTTTAAGGAGCAAGGAATCCTTTTAATCTGTTTCCAGAAAAGAAAATGGCTTTCCAGTTTTTTTTGATTAAATATTCAACTCGACAATCATGGTCATAGAAGTGCAGAAAACCAGCAAGAATAATATTTGGTAAGTGCTTTGAATTATTTCCAGGAATCAATCAAGTCTATCCAGAAAAGCACAAGAAATTTTATTCAACAGTTTATGGAAAGTTTTTTCAAAATGTTTCCAGAGTGTATCAAGTAAAAGGGGAAAACTGATTTCAGTTTTTGGCAACATTTCAATCGAGAGAAACAATTTAAGGCAGGTTTAAATTGATTTAATCAAGCTGCAAAATTGGGCAATAAGAGTGTGTTTAAATTTTTCCAAGACTCACAATACATTTTTGGCAACCTTTCTGATTATATGACAAGGATTTGTTTTATAAACATCCAGTGTTTTTTTTAAATTTTCTGGAATTCAAATAGTGTTCACAATGGTGCACAATATCGACCAGGTTCATCCATGACTATCAAAAGAAGAAATCAAATCATTCACGGCATGGAAACTTTTTTCCAGAAATTAAATCATGGCAATTTACAGAGGATATTGAAAGCAGTGGAAATCATCTCAAATAAGGTAACAAATCTGTTTGAAGCAATCTCGCAACATGTCAAAAGAGGAAACCCAAGCAATCAGATCGAATCAACGTTTTTGAAATCAGAGCGCAATTAAAGGATTTCAAAATCCTATATTTACACCAATTACATCATCGGCTAAAAAGAATCGAAAACCAAAAACTCGCAATTTCAAAGAGCACAAATCAAACTCAAAAATACTCACATAGGTTTCGATCGAGAAAAGGAGCAACCCCAAAATCGAAGCATCATAGAGCCAAACAATTCGAGCATCAAAGAGATAGCCAATTCATCAAGCAAACGATCGATTTGGGGAAGATTCAGTGAAACCCTAGTTATTGCAGCCGCCATTTTTGTTTCCCAGAGCAAAAGAGAAAGTAAAGGGATCGGGTGCAAACAAAAGGAGAATGGGCCGGCCGTTTTTTTAATGGGAAAAGGGGATGACCCCTTTAATATAAACTCCTCTTTTATTTTTATTTTAAGAACTAGGGTTTACATTTTTTTTATTCCTGTTGTTTTTTAAATTGTGTTGTAAAATCATTTTTGAACAGTTCTAGGTCTGTAAAATCTAGGGGGATTTAGTCAAGGAGTTGACTGTCAGTTTCAGAGTCTGTAAATCTGAGTTACGAGTTACAGGGTTTGTAATTCGGGAAATCTGATCTAGGGGTTTAGATCAGTCTAGGGGTTTGAGCGTAGGGTTAGAATAGGAGCAGGGTTTGCGAGTGTACATGGTCTTGTATGCAGGATCTGTTCTATCACCTAGTAGAAACCTTAGAAATGAAGCAGTAGGCAGGGTTTTGCCGAAGCTGGGTATATCTGTGTGTGATTTATTTTCTGCATTTCAGTTTCTGCTACTTTCTGTGATCTGTTTATTATTTTAATATCCTGTCAGTTTTTTATTTTAGTTAAAAAACTGTGAAAAACCCTATTCACCCCCCCTCTAGGGTTATTCTAGATCCAACAAGTGGTATCAGAGCCTGGTAATTTCATTAACTCTAGAAAAATGGTGAATCCTAGTTGTCAGTCCATAGAGAGTCAGTCCAGTCATATTCCATCTATTTTCAATGGTACAGATTTTTTAAATTGGAAATCAGAAATGAAATCTTATTTAAAATCTGTTGATATTAAATGTTGGAATAGTATTAAAAATGGGTATGATATTGTAAGTAGGGTTGATATTGAATTTAATTTACATGCTACTCATATTTTATATTCTCATATTGATGATATTCAATATAGCCTTATTTCCCATTGTTTGACTGCGCAGGAGATCTGGCAGACTCTCAACACGCTCTATGGAAAAATTGACAAATGCTCAAAATCCCAGAAAGATAACTCGGCTTCAGATTTGTGCTTGACAGGTTGTACAGATGGAAATCCAGATGGAGACTCAACAGGAAATATTTCTTTGATTCACCGTTTAAATGGTTTAACTGAATTTGTTGAGAAGTTAAAATCTAAAAATAAACTTCTGAAATCTGAGAAGCTTGAGTTGATCTGCAAAAATAATGTTTTGGAATCAAAACTCAAAAACGTTAAGAATTCTTCAAATTCTAATTGCAAAAATTGTTTAAAATTGAAAACCAATCTTGTTCATCTCAATAAAAATATTCAAAAGTTTGAAAAGGAAATTTTGATCTTAAAAGAAAACAAGATTGAGTTATCAAAATTGAACAATCTTCTACAAAAGGAATTTGAAGTTTTTAAGACTGATATAAGTTCCAAATTTGAGATTGCTGAAAATGAAAATTTGGTGAGAAGTGATTTGATTTTGAAAGAACTTGAAAATGAGATTGAAAAATCCAAGATTTTTGAGTCTGAAAAACAAAAACGATTTGAATTTGAAATCTCGGAATCTCAAGCCAAAATTAGATTGCTTGAAAATGAGAATCTGGTTTTACAACAGACCAATGCTGAACAGATGATCGCTATAAATAATTGCTCAAATTTATTAAAAGAAAATGGCGACCTAAAATCTAAAATTCAACGATTAGAATCCACTTTGGATAAATTTTCCAATGGGGAAAAATCATTGAATATGTTGTTACAAAACCAAGTTTCTATTGGAAATAAATCGGGTCTTGGCTTCGGAAAAAATGATGTTCTTGGAAAAACAAATGAATTTGAGAAACGGAATTCAATTGTTTTTAAAAATCCTTCAAATCATTTTGGAAATGGCTGTTTTGAAAATTTGAACTCTAACATTCCCAAAGGATTTTTGAATCAAAAACATGATGTGAATTTGTTTTATAACAAACCAATTAAACAATCTTGGATCCCAAATAAAAATAAAACGACTTCAACTAAGTTCAAACAGATTTGGGTTCCAAAAGGTACAAAGGTAAATTTAGATGGTTTGTTATATAGACAGGTTTGGGTACCAAAAGTGGTAAACACATATCAGAGTGGTTTTACAAATTTTGTTAGACCACTCGATCCTTTAAACTGTTAGGTACCAAAGGATGCTGAGAAACTGCTATGCTGAAAAGAGATTGATTTCAAGTTGCTCTATATTTCTGTATTCTTTACAGTACCTCAGCCAAGACTGATGAGTCAGAGATTCTAATTTACACTAATTTCAGGTATGATCTCTGAACTTGTCCTTGTAAATATTCTCGTTTTTTTTATCTCTTGTTTATTTCTTCTTCTATCTCTCTTCTGTTTATTTTCTTTTTCTGTTTGATTTGTCACTGTCATATCATTTTAACTTCTTGGGCTTCCTTAACTTCTAATTACAGTAATCATGATCTTCTGGAAACTTTCTTTATTTGAATAGAATTCTGAGGTGTTAATCATTTCCAAATCCTGAATTTAATCTTGTAAATATCTGCAATTGTTTTTGAGAATTTTTTTTCTGAATTCATAATAGTGTTGATGTATTCTTATCATATCTTGAACACTGTTAATTTGAATTCTAAATTTTTTTTGAAGATCTGAATATTTAATGAAATGTCACACACCTTTGTTGTTCTGAGTTTATTCTAATTCATTTTAGAAAAGCTCAAAATATTATACTCATTACAACACTCTGTTATTTATCAGTTGTGGTAATTTCATTGATTTTCAGATTGGCTTGTATCAGTGATACATCTTGGAATTCATCTTTATTCATGATCATTATATTGAAATATGTTTGTTTGAAATCATCTGAAATTCTAGATATTTTGAATATCACACACCTCTTATTGTTGAAATTGTCAATCTCGTGTGACTGATTCATTATATCCCAAAACTTTACATTGATTCATGTGATTTCAAATAAATTATCCTGATCATGAATATTTTCAAATTTGATGTAAATGACCTGAAATTTCTCTTGGGCTTGTCGGAAATAGTTTTGAGAAATTCTTGAAAATATTTTTTTTAAAATGGTCTTTGAAAATCATTGTTATTTCATGATTATTTGATTTGAATATATGTTTGTTTAAAATCATTTGAAATTATTGATTTATTGGATCTCACACATATCTTGAATCTGAAATATAACCTGGTGTGATTGATTCATTAAATCCTAATACTTTTACATTTCTTCAAATGATTTAAAATAGAGTATATTTGCAAATCTTGGATCATGAACCACCTTCTGTGACCAACATCTTGACAAGTCTGTTGTGATACTGATTTCTCTGTGCTGCTCTGATACTGTTTTTGAAAAATGTTTGTTTTTGGAATCATGCTGCTCTGATTATAAGAAATTGATTTGTAAATATTTTTTTTGGACTACTTGATTTGGTATCAAAGATTTATCGTGTTCTGATAAATGAAATTTGTGTGCTTGAGTTGCTTGCTTTGTAATTAAGTCTTTTCTGTTGACTGAGGTACCATTGTTTGCCACCGGGGTGTCATTAAAATCCTTGAGAAAGCGAGAACATTTGGTATCAGAAGCGCCTTATATTTGTCACATCCATCTGTTCTGATTTTTCACTTTGTAGAGACACCATGTGGTATCAGTTTAAAAGTGTTGCATATTTTTTGCTGTATATATGTATTTTTTCCTTCTTGTCATGCATAGATCAGCATATTCCTCTTGTATTTGATTTTCAATTTTAAAATTATTTATTAATTATTCATTCAGAAATTGAAATCAATATCCAATTAAACTGTATTTATAATTCATCAAAATTATTATTTTTAGATTTTGAAATTGTGATGAATTGAGACTGCAATATATTTCACAACAAGAGGAGATTTTTCTTTAATTTTCATGATTGTTGAACATTTATTATAATATCTTTGAACTGGCAATTATTTCACGGCAATCTTCATTACTTATCATCCTTCTGCCATCCGTTATGATTTTATATAAATGTGGAGAGTTTAATTTTTCTTAAAATCATTTTAAATAAACAGTGAAAATATTTGTGATGGAATTGTGGTTATATTATTATTCAGAATTAGTGATAATTGAAAATTTTCAATAATCCAGGTACAGTTGGTCATATCTCATAATATAATTAATTTAGAAATTTATTTCACAGTCCATTTCTGTACCTACCACATTTTCTATCATCCATATATTGGTTTTATACCAAGAAGTTTTTTTTAAAAAAAAACTGAAATGATAAATATATATAATAAATATATAAGTGTGTCTCTAACCTCATTTAAAAATCCAAGCTCTGGTCATGCATGGTTAAGAGACAACTTATAATTTAAGCTGCGACTGACCTCATTTAAAAATCCAAGCTCTGGTTATGCGTGGTCAGTGTGCTCTTAAATAAATAAATAAAAAATGTGCTAAAAACTGAAACAAAATTGAAATTCTCCTTGGTGTGTAAAAATCAACCTATCAATCCATCTCTCTAATCTGTGAAATGTGTTGAAAATATTATGACGTATTATGATTTGTTGATTGATAGATATTGAGATTTGAGATTATTCGATTTTCTCACTTAAATTGAATTTTTAATTATAATCCAAATCCATCACTGTTTTTTTTAGCCTTATTTTTATAAAAAATTCGTTTGAAAATTAATTGAAATTCATTTTTTTTAAATCTCCTCATTTATATAAATTTCGTCGTAAATCAGTCATTTTCTGCAATGTGAAAAATGCCACTAGTTCTCAGTTTATTATGATTTTTGTTTGACTGATTGAGATTTATGATGATCATTCTTCCTCTTATGTTGAATTATACTTTTAGTCAATTTTCATCTGTATTTTAAAATCTGTATCCTTTTGATGATAACAAAAGGGGGAGAATGGATTAGATTTTGATTTATGAGTGAATATTTTATAAATATTTTTAATTTTGAAAATTCAGTTCATTCTATATTCTTTAAACTCATGCACAGTTATAGGGGGAGTTTCTGTTGTAGGGGGAGCATTCAAATAGGGGGAGTAATATATTTCATTTTTCAAAACACATTTATGCTCAAAATCTTATATTTGTTTGTCATCATCAAAAGGGGGAGATTGTTGTATATAACTGTGTTGTATACACAATTTTATGATTTTTGTTTGATGATAACAACCAAATAAATATTATTATTAATGTGTTTTGAAATCGTGCTGTTATTGTACATCACAGACTGAGATATAATATTCATATTTAAATAAAATACGACTGTATAGAACTTCAAATATTTACAGTATTTTATTTAAGTTGAATATTCTATTTCTAACATTCAAACAGTACAACTCTGTATAACTCCACTATTTAAACATTCACTGTATATTGTACTTGTATATAAACAGAATATAATAGACAAGTTCGTTTGACAACAATAAAATGATATTTTATTTCAATCAAATTTGTTTATTACATATATCTGTACAATTCTCTCACAGCTCATCAGTACAGTTCATTCATTGTCACTCAGTCATACATACACACAACATATACACAGTTACATTTCATATATATATCCATTTTCACTTGTATATACAGACTCATACATTCATTGACACCACACACTGTCTTCTTATCTTCAGCTTTCAGTCCAATCACAGTCAGTCCAGTCATCCCAGCTTACCTGTCACACATGAAACAGAAACACACAGTATACTGCAATAGAAATAATACTGAATATATGCAAATATAAATTTTGTTTTTAGAATTTTATTTGCCTCAGTTTTCTGGTGTATTTCTCATCCTTTTTCATGACTTGATCTGATTTATAAAACCATAAATCTGTGTTTAGACAGCTTGTGATATTCACAGTGATACACTGTAAATACCACAAGGCAGACAACACATATATCTCAATGCAGGGACAGGGACAACTCGTCTGACGGCTGAAAATACACACGTGTATAAATACACGTGTGCACTGCCTCGCCAATCAGCGTACAGCTGAGGAGTAGCCACTAGGACCGTCTCAACTCAGTGCACATGAAAATAAAATTTTTCAAACATAATGGCCGAGCATGCAGAAACTAGTGTCCAAAGCAAGGTGATTCAAGTGTACACAAAGTGAACACAATCAGGTGATCGTATGCAAGCATCAAAAGTGGATCAACTCATGTTTTGGTCGAGCTCAACAAATGGTTCAAGTCAAACAGTTGTTATCAAGGCTGAGCAAATATGACAACATGATGGCATGCAGCATAGTCTAAGCAACAAATGGAGGAGCCAAAATTTTCAGATCAGCAAAAGAAGTATGTGCAGACAACATAGTTTTATAAATGAGTCGAGCAATGGTGCAAAGCAAGCAAGTTTCATTTTTCATGATGGTGCAGCTCATACATTGTAGCATTTATTCAAGTTGAAGTATGCAATCATGGACAAGTAGTCAAGTCAAGCATACATCATGGTTCAGCAATACAGGTTCAGCAATACAACAAAGAGGAAATGAAGATTACATTGTGGTATGAATCAGCTAAGGTATGCGTGGTCGAGACAGCAATTTGAAAGTGCAACATGTTTATATGAACATGTATCAGACAAACCAGTTCAAGTGTATGAACATGTCTATTTTTAGCAAGCATGTTTGGACAAACACAAGCAGATGAAAACCAAGCCAAATTGGTCAAGCACTTATGCAGCCAGTGAATCAGAGAGAATGACAACACAACACAAACAAGAACACATAGTGCGGCCATGTAGAACAACACAAGATCAACAAGTTCAGGTTTAAACTTTCATGCATTGATAAAAATGGCCGAACAGTATAAATATGGCAAGTGACAAAGAAATGAAGAAGTGCAACTACAAACCAAGTTCAAGTCAGTGCCAAGAAATTCAAATGCCATAAGTAATTAATTGTGCACAAATCCACAAAGGATATTTAACAGCAAATTCATGCAGCAATGATACATGGTGTATTAAGTCTGTGTGAAATTAGCATAACAAATTTGGGAAGAGTTTAAGGAGCAAGGAATCCTTTTAATCTGTTTCCAGAAAAGAAAATGGCTTTCCAGTTTTTTTTGATTAAATATTCAACTCGACAATCATGGTCATAGAAGTGCAGAAAACCAGCAAGAATAATATTTGGTAAGTGCTTTGAATTATTTCCAGGAATCAATCAAGTCTGTCCAGAAAAGCACAAGAAATTTTATTCAACAGTTTATGGAAAGTTTTTTCAAAATGTTTCCAGAGTGTATCAAGTAAAAGGGGAAAACTGATTTCAGTTTTTGGCAACATTTCAATCGAGAGAAACAATTTAAGGCAGGTTTAAATTGATTTAATCAAGCTGCAAAATTGGGCAATAAGAGTGTGTTTAAAATTTTCCAAGACTCACAATACATTTTTGGCAACCTTTCTGATTATATGACAAGGATTTGTTTTATAAACATCCAGAGTTTTTTTTTAAATTTTCTGGAATTCAAATAGTGTTCACAATGGTGCACAATATCGACCAGGTTCATCCATGACTATCAAAAGAAGAAATCAAATCATTCACGGCATGGAAACTTTTTTCCAGAAATTAAATCATGGCAATTTACAGAGGATATTGAAAGCAGTGGAAATCATCTCAAATAAGGTAACAAATCTGTTTGAAGCAATCTCGCAACATGTCAAAAGAGGAAACCCAAGCAATCAGATTGAATCAACGTTTTTGAAATCAGAGCGCAATTAAAGGATTTCAAAATCCTATATTTACACCAATTACATCATCGGCTAAAAAGAATCGAAAACCAAAAACTCGCAATTTCAAAGAGCACAAATCAAACTCAAAAATACTCACATAGGTTTCGATCGAGAAAAGGAGCAACCCCAAAATCGAAGCATCATAGAGCCAAACAATTCGAGCATCAAAGAGATAGCCAATTCATCAAGCAAACGATCGATTTGGGGAAGATTCAGTGAAACCCTAGTTATTGCAGCCGCCATTTTTGTTTCCCAGAGCAAAAGAGAAAGTAAAGGGATCGGGTGCAAACAAAAGGAGAATGGGCCGGCCGTTTTTTTAATGGGAAAAGGGGATGACCCCTTTAATATAAACTCCTCTTTTATTTTTACTTTAAGAACTAGGGTTTACATTTTTTTTATTCCTGTTGTTTTTTAAATTGTGTTGTAAAATTATTTTTGAACAGTTCTAGGTCTGTAAAATCTAGGGGGATTTAGTCAAGGAGTTGACTGTCAGTTTCAGAGTCTGTAAATCTGAGTTACGAGTTACAGGGTTTGTAATTCGGGAAATCTGATCTAGGGGTTTAGATCAGTCTAGGGGTTTGAGCGTAGGGTTAGAATAGGAGCAGGGTTTGCGAGTGTACATGGTCTTGTATGCAGGATCTGTTCTATCACCTAGTAGAAACCTTAGAAATGCAGCAGTAGGCAGGGTTTTGCCGAAGCTGGGTATATCTGTGTGTGATTTATTTTCTGCATTTCAGTTTCTGCTACTTTCTGTGATCTGTTTATTATTTTAATATCCTGTCAGTTTTTTATTTTAGTTAAAAAACTGTGAAAAACCCTATTCACCCCCCTCTAGGGTTATTCTAGATCCAACAACGATATCTCATAAGACCACGCCGCAGAACGGAACGGGTTTTTCCCTTATGAGAATCCAAACATCTTTGGAAAGCAATATCATTCTGATATTATAATAATGTCTATGTACAAATAGATATCAACTAGCAGAAACGCTTTCATCTCACGTTCTACATATATAGTATACAATCAAAATCGCAAGCGCGTATTGGATAATGGATTTCCAACTATGATAAGGTATGGAACCACCTTCCGATCAGTGTACTCTAGGAACGATACACCGGAGTTCAACAAGAACATCTTGTAACTCAGCCACACATGACCGACCACTCATTTCGCTTGAGTGTATCGAATGTACATCACCAACGGTTGGGATCAGCAACCGTTCCCGTATATATATGGGACAACATTGATAGATTTAAGAAACAAATGAATATTCTCTAGATAGGTGATTATACACCCTACTTCGGTGCGACCGACTTAGCCATGCTGCCTGCCCGATTTTTGTCATTTACCAGTTGATGAGGCTTGAGGTTACGCTCTATCATCACATCGAATTCACTTCGAATGCCACATTGTCAGATCCATCGAAAATCACTAATTAACATCTACAACCCTACATTACGTGTCAGCTAAAAGAAGTTTCCTTCTCCGCTTCCACTCTTGGTACGGTTGAAGAAATCAATGTGCGTGACCTTTCTGGAAATACTCTGTCAGACATTCATCCACACAAGTATCCTCATTCACTTAGAATGCCACATCGTCATACCCGCCAAATCACAAATTGATTTCCTCAAAAATACAACGGGTATACAGCTAAGAGAAACGAATTCCTCCGCCACCAACGTATATACGTTTGAAGAGATCAACTTACGCGATCCATTGGATATACTCTGTCAGACCTTCGTCCATACAAGTTGTCCTGGGACTGGACAAACCGAAGGCACTATTCAGTATATCCATCTTAGTCACTGTTATCTAAGACTTATACAACAGCCCTTGCATTTTACTCTGTCTTCAATTATCTTTGGCATATATGATTCGCAACGCTTATGCCAATACAGAGTGGTTCTTTGGGTAATAATCCAACCGGTCTCTCCATATTAACAACGTTAAAATGGTCAAAACTTCGATAGTCTGTGAGTTAACTATCGAAGAAAACAAGTGTGCAAACAATGATATTATTTCCAGATGGAAATTATATCAAACAAACATCATTTAACATTTATCTCTGTAGTTCATTTTCATCTCCTGTTTCCCTATATTCAACATTTGCTATTTTCTATATTTAGAAAATATACGTTATTAACACTGGAAACATTTCCATTCCTTGTTTTTCTGTATTTAGAAAACATTTCTGATTCTTGTTTGGAAAACATTTCCAAACTCCTACGTTTGGATTAAACATATGTTTAGATAAAACATCGCTATGCCAACTCAACCATTTTCTTTAATTACTAAATTCACTTTACCATCCTTTACTGCCGAACCTTAACCATTCCTCAGTTAAAAACGAAGCCAATCAAGTTGGGGTAGAACTACCTCTCAGACCTTAACTGAACAACACTTCTAACCATGAAATAGGCAAAGTTCACTTTATATTTCTTTAACTAACTTCCTAACTTAACCTTTCTTTCGAATAACTATATTCGATTAACTCTTTTCAATTGACTCTATTGGACTGACCCTATTGGGTTAACTCTATTTGATTTACTCTATTTGATTAACTCTATTTGATTAACTCTATTTGATTAACCCCATCCACTTAACTCCTGTCGAATAAACTACATTCGATAACTCCTCTAACTCTATTCGAATAAACTATATTCGATTAACTGCTCTAACTCTATTCGAATAAACTATATTCGATTAACTCCTTTACTATATTCGAATAAACTATATTCGATTAACTCCTTTGATTTAACTCAAATCGATTAACTCCATCGAATAAACTATATTCGATAACTCCTTTCGTTTTAACTAATCGATAACTCCTTTCGATGAAACTAACATCGATACTCCTTTCGATGAAACTAACATCGATACTCCTTTCGATGAAATTAACATCGATACTCCTTTCGATGAAATTAACATCGATACTTCTTTCGATGAAATTAACATCGATACTCCTTTCGATGAAATTAACATCGATACTTCTTAACTCGACGAACTTAACTCGAATCACTTATCTCGATAGTCTAACTCAAGAACTTAACTCCTATCGAATAACTAATATTCGATTTAACTTCATTCGCTTGACTCTAGATCGCAGCGATCACAATGGTTACGCCTGACTCCCTCAGGAAACATCCGACCGCCTTAGGCTATTTACAGCCCTGCGAATTTCGCTAGCAGTCGTATGAGATGGCAACTTATCCTGAATAACTCTGTTTGACTAACTCTATCTCAAATAACTATATTTGATAAGCTTCTACTTCGAATAAGTGGTATTCGATAACTTAACTCGATTAACTCTTTTCAATTAACTCTATTGATCTGGTTAACTCTACTGAACTGGTTAACTCTACTGAACTGGTTAACTCTACTGAACTGGTTAACTCTACTGAACTGGTTAACTCTACTGAATTGGTTAACTCTATTTAACTAACTCGACTCGACTAACCCCTTTCGAATAGCATATTCGTTTTACTAACTTTCGAATACCATATTCGATTTACTCCCTTCAAATACCATATTCGATTTACTTTATTCACTTTATAAAGATTTCCTTTTTAACAACGTTTTATTCATTTGAAAAGATTTACTTTTAAATAACGGTTCTACACTAAAAAAATGATTTCCTTTTTATAACGTTTCCTTTTCAATTCTATTTGTAAATGGTTTACAAATATTTCCTTTTCAAATTTATTCTTGAAATATTCTAACTCCTTAAATTTTCTGAAAAATTCGCCATAACCTCCTTTGTAACGGGAGCATCGGGAAAATCCCCAAACCCGCCACACAGGTCTTTCCACTCAAAAGAAAATGGTTTGAAATTATTTCCTTTTTGAATATCTCTTATTTATAAATATTCCAATTTTATAAATATTCCATTTATAAATATTTTTATTTCAATATCACTTTGAAATAATTCCTTATCAACATTCTGGTATGTTATGGTATTCAATCATATCAAATCACGATGTTCATTATCGTCCAAACACATATAATCGTCACAGATTATATATCACATTATATATCACAATATATAAATCACAGTAAAATAACTGTTGAGGAATCCAGTTGGATTCCTCCAACCTGTTTCCCTGCATCACAGATGTTAAACAATATAGATAACATCACTTTCAGTTCCATATGATATATTCTGTTAAACAGAATCAATATAGAAATTCAACTAACTGACTAGCAGTTCAATCAAACAGTCAACACACAGTAAATCAAACAATTTCTAATAGTTCTAAAAATACAACATGAAATTATAAACTGTTTAGAGTTGGTGAGATTTACTCACATTTGGACGATCATCGTCAATGACGATAACCATCGCTTGATTCAGACAATTTATTTTGCTATAAATTGTAACGGACTCCAATTGACTCGTGGTCAGTTCCATTGTGGAGTGATCGTCCATACGATCCCAACGCAACTCACGGTTCGTGATTCTGATTTCATATGACCGAGATATAACGGTTACAAGTTAGTGAAAAAATTATTTAGAATAAACTTAAATTAAAAATCACTTCGGGCTTTAACCTTAATTTCCACAGCCCATTCCCTCTTAGGCCCAAACCCGCTTTTAAACACCCTGACCCGCTCCCCCAATTCATCTTCTCCAATTAAACATCGCACTCCAGAAACCCACACTCCCAAATTCGTGCGTTGACCCCTTCTTCCATCCACCTCGGCCACTAAACCAAGGCGCCACCACCACCGAGACCTCCAGCTCTCCGATCTCCTTCCAATCGCTCGGCCAAGATCAACTCCGGTTGCCTCCCTGAACTCGCGATAACAATTCCGACGTGAACCCCAAATGGTTCCATCGACAGCAAGTTCAACCGAAACCCCCAAAAATACCACATACCAACTCGGTTTCGACTTCTAAACCCAAATATAACCATCAATGCACCAATCGATGACCACAAACCATGATTCCTTGAACCCTAGAATGACTGCACATTTTCGCACATCAGTAATAGGGCGTCGAACGCACCAAACCGGGTATGATGATGAACCTCAGCCCCTCACGATCTCAAATACACCCCTCTCTTGATTTAAAGGAATTTGTTTGATTATATTTTGATTTCCTTTTCTTCATTTTTTTGCTGCGTTTGTTATGGTGGAGGAGAATATTTGTCTGGTGTTTTTAGAATACATTGTGTGGTTTATAAAGATGGTGGACTTGGCTTCCTTAGGATCAAGCAAAGTTATTAGGATATTTTTGTATTGATTTTTATATTCAATTCTAATTCAACGCTGATTGTTGTTGTCCTTAAAAATTCATGTGACCACATATAATACCTAAAAATCACCAAACTGGACATGCAGCTACAGTTCGACATTACGGTCCCAACGAAACAAGTTTCATTGAATTCCGACTCCGTTTGCTCACACAGGGTATTTTTAACCGTCAAAATACTGACTGTTTTTCACTCTAAAAATTCGTACGGCCACACGGTGACTCTAAAAATCACGAAACTGGAAATCTAACAACTATTTGACATTGCGGATCCAACAAAACTAGTTTCGTCGAATTCCGACTCCGTTTGCAAAACCGGCTATTTTTAAAGCTTTGGATGACCCATTTAAATATATAAATATATTTAAATATAATTAAATATAATATTAATAAATTTATATTATCGTATATATTCGCAGTGGAATACCATACAGCTCTAGAATATTCCTCTATGAATTTCTAACTTGATATTTCAAATCCTGATTAAATCGATATACGATTTATATTGAAATTCCTTTTAAAAATATAAATAATTCCTTTATAAATTATAAAGGAATTCCACAGTGACTTTTCTAAAATTTGATTTGGACATAAATCAAAATCTACACGACGAAATCCCGATTTTTCTCTTCCACTAGAAAGATATACTCTACCAGCTCCACACGTTTCTTGTTTCACAGAAATCCGGCTTAAAACGAATCCTGTACATTCGGTTGAAGTTCAAATCGCCAATTTACGAACTGCAGCGCCATTTCAAGCTCGGTTTTAATTATAATATAATTATACGTTCAAACTGTCGTTCAAATAATATATTCGTTATTCTAGTTCAATTCTAAACTGAATTAAATCTTCGGGATGACCCAGTTCACATTATATTGTCAATTCACTATTTCTGGTTATTTCTGAATTAAATATATTATTTAATTATTTAAATTAATTAAATATTCACTATAATTTAATTAAACGACGATTTAATTCCCTACCTCATGATATATATAATTAAATTAATTAATTATAATACCCCTGACAGTGCGGGTCATTACATTCTTCCCCACTTAAAATAATTTCGTCCTCGAAATTGCTAAGTTAGAGGACGACCCTATATATTGGAACTCCTAAGATTTGTTTACCCCTTATTTCTGATTTCAACAGAACCAATTAATATCGACTAAAATATTAATTCTTCCGACTAACTAAAATTTTCAAAAATTCTGAAAATTTTCTAACACTTTAAATTTTCGGAAAATTTCGCCATAACCTCCTTTGTACAGCCCTATCGGTAAAACCACAACTCGCCTCTCTGGGCCATCTTCAACCCAAAAGAAATCAAACTGTTTCCCAGCTTACGCTTATTTGGATTAAAACGGATGTTGTGTAAAACATCGTTACGACAACCCAAGTACTATATTCAACTAACTCTTATCCAACATTGATCTTCGAGCCTGAAATCTTACTATTTATTTGTTAATAATGAAACCAATCAAGTTGGGGTATAACTACCTCTCAGACCTTGACTGAATAACATTTATAACATCAAAACATATAAGACTGCTTACTCAAATAATAAATACCATACAACTAATTATTCACTTTTAAACACGTATACTCTTTCTCTTTTTAAGTTCGTTTCCTTATCGACTTCTCTATATATACTGATATATAGAATTCTACTTATCAGATTTTCTTAAAAATATTCTAACTCCTTAAATTCCCAGAAAAAATCGCCATAACCTCCTTTGTACCGGGAGCATCGGGATATTTCACATAGCCTCCCATGGCCCTCACCAATCCCAAAAAAAAAAGAAAAGCCAAGCGGCTAGCCGATTCGGCTCACAAATCTCATGCTTATATCAAATATAAACTTGTACCTTTTTGTCGGGTATATCAACTTTATCACTTCACCTGTCATCAATTCAACATATACCAATGCAAATTTCAACTTGATCTCAAATCAATTTATCTTTAACACAACCATTCGCTTATACCTAAGTCGAATTTCATTTCAAACTCAAGCAGTATTCTTGATTTCAAATCCATAACTGACCAGTCCAATATAATTCCAGATTATCTCTAATCAAGTCTAATTCTACTTGACACTAATCCATTTCAAATGATTTTCACTAATTGGCTTTTAATTCAATCCCAACTCTATTGGATTTTACAAATTTTACTTTAATTTGTTTTAAATTCAAACAACCTTTTCTTCCTGGAAGTTTTTAAACAGTTTACCTCTTTCAAAAATCAAATTTTCCTTTTTGAAATTCAACACAACTTGTTTTCCCAAAACAAATTCAAAAACAATTTCTTTGGTAGTAATCCGTCACTTAGCAGCTCAAAAACGAACACTGATGATGTCGCGATTCATCATCAGGGTTATTTCCCAGTTATCAAAGTGAGTTCAATACTATATCACTTTTCAAAATCATTTCTGAATATTTCCATTTTGAAATCAGTTCAAAATATCCTTCAAAATGCTTTAAACAATTTAAAATCTCCCAGGATCTAAATTTTTCCTTATTTTTAATTCAAATCCATTTACAAACACTTATCCAATTTCCAGGGTTTTAAATTTCAATTCTGATTTGAATTTCAGATTTTATTCATTTCAATTCCATATACTTTACTTATATGAATTCTGATTGGTCATTTACAAACCATTTCACTTTATAATCTTACTCGATTATAATAACAACCAATATATCCAATATATTATAATTTTGATATATATATCTTCTCTATATCAAGATATACCTTGGGTAAACTTATTTTAATTTACCCTCTTTTCAAAACATATCGTGACGACCCATCGTATTCAAGTGTTTAGTAACTCCTACCGATACAGTGGATCAAACTGATCGACCAGAACTCATAAACAACTCAACCAATGAATCTCCACAATATAAAACAAATTTTTATATCAAATAGAAATACGTTCACTCGTATATATACACTCAAACTCAATCTAGGGCATTACAAACCCTATCTCTACCGAGTCACGCCACAGAGCCAAGTAATTCTTAACTTAAGCTCTGATACCAACTGTAACGACCCGGATTTTGAGCGGCTTTGGTTATCGACATAAGCTCGATGTCGATAACCAAAACATCGAAAAATCCTGGTAGTTAGTGAAAGAAATTAGAGGGTGAGGAAAGATAAGATAGAAACTTAGAATAGAAGAAGAAAAGAAGAACTTACATCATCAGAGTAACACGAACCTCACAGCGGAACGAATAACATATAATAGATAACATAACTTTGAAATATAACAGTTATGTATACAATAGCACTTATCAGAGTACAACACTTACAACACAGCGGAAATAAACTATAGCTATATGATCCAGAAGCCTCCTGCTCCAGCTCTTCAAGTATATCTGTAAATCCCGACTACTTGACTGCCCGTACAAATTTAGGCACCCAAGAGTTTAGGGAAAACAACAAAGTAAACTCCGGGTCAGTCATGGGACTGGTATGAGTAAAACAGTTTAAACAGGTATATGAACAAGTAAATGATATCTCATAAGACCACGCCGCAGAACGGAACGAGTTTTTCCCTTATGAGAATCCAAACATCTTTGGAAAGCAATATCATTCTGATATTATAATAATGTCTATGTACAAATAGATATCAACTAGCAGAAACGCTTTCATCTCACGTTCTACATATATAGTATACAATCAAAATCGCAAGCGCGTATTGGATAATGGATTTCCAACTATGACAAGGTATGGAACCACCTTCCGATCAGTGTACTCTAGGAACGATACACCGGAGTTCAACAAGAACATCTTGTAACTCAGCCACACATGACCGACCACTCATTTCGCTTGAGTGTATCGAATGTACATCACCAACGGTTGGGATCAGCAACCGTTCCCGTATATATATGGGACAACATTGATAGATTTAAGAAACAAATGAATATTCTCTAGATAGGTGATTATACACCCTACTTCGGTGCGACCGACTTAGCCATGCTGCCTGCCCGATTTCTGTCATTTACCGGTTGATGAGGCTTGAGGTTACGCTCTATCATCACATCGAATTCACTTCGAATGCCACATTGTCAGATCCATCGAAAATCACTAATTGACGTCTACAACCCTACATTACGTGTCAGCTAAAAGAAGTTTCCTTCTCCGCTTCCACTCTTGGTACGGTTGAAGAAATCAATGTGCGTGACCTTTCTGGAAATACTCTGTCAGACATTCATCCACACAAGTCATCCTCATTCACTTAGAATGCCACATCGTCATACCCGCCAAATCACAAATTGATTTCCTCAAAAATACAACGGGTATACAGCTAAGAGAAACGAATTCCTCCGCCACCAACGTATATACGTTTGAAGAGATCAACTTACGCGATCCATTGGATATACTCTGTCAGACCTTCGTCCATACAAGTTGTCCTGGGACTGGACAAACCGAAGGCACTATTCAGTATATCCATCTTAGTCACTGTTATCTAAGACTTATACAACAGCCCTTGCATTTTACTCCGTCTTCAATTATCTTTGGCATATAAGATTCGCAACGCTTATGCCAATACAGAGTGGTTCTTTGGATAATAATCCAACCGC
The DNA here is from genome assembly GCA_030737875.1 of Allium sativum. Classification (NCBI taxonomy): domain Eukaryota; kingdom Viridiplantae; phylum Streptophyta; class Magnoliopsida; order Asparagales; family Amaryllidaceae; genus Allium; species Allium sativum. Next base: position 104,320,035 of record CM060912.1, read on the forward strand.
TCTCTCCATATTAACAACGTTAAAATGGTCAAAACTTCGATAGTCTGTGAGTTAACTATCGAAGAAAACAAGTGTGCAAACAATGATATTATTTCCAGATGGAAATTATATCAAACAAACATCATTTAACATTTATCTCTTTAGTTCATTTTCATCTCCTGTTTCCCTATATTCAACATTTTCTATTTTCTATATTTAGAAAATATACGTTATTAACACTGGAAACATTTCCATTCCTTGTTTTTCTGTATTTAGAAAACATTTCTGATTCTTGTTTGGAAAACATTTCCAAACTCCTACGTTTGGATTAAACAGATGTTTAGATAAAACATCGCTATGCCAACTCAACCATTTTCTTTAATTACTAAATTCACTTTACCATCCTTTACCGCCGAACCTTAACCATTCCTCAGTTAAAAACGAAGCCAATCAAGTTGGGGTAGAACTACCTCTCAGACCTTAACTGAACAACACTTCTAACCTTGAAATAGGCAAAGTTCACTTTATATTTCTTTAACTAACTTCCTTACTTAACCTTTCTTTCGAATAACTATATTCGATTAACTCTTTTCAATTGACTCTATTGGACTGACCCTATTGGGTTAACTCTATTTGATTTACTCTATTTGATTAACTCTATTTGATTAACTCTATTTGATTAACCCCATTCACTTAACTCCTGTCGAATAAACTATATTCGATAACTCCTCTAACTCTATTCGAATAAACTATATTCGATTAACTCCTCTAACTCTATTCGAATAAACTATATTCGATTAACTCCTTTACTATATTCGAATAAACTATATTCGATTAACTCCTTTGATTTAACTCAAATCGATTAACTCCATCGAATAAACTATATTCGATAACTCCATTCGTTTTAACTAATCGATAACTCCTTTCGATGAAACTAACATCGATACTCCTTTCGATGAAACTAACATCGATACTCCTTTCGATGAAATTAACATCGATACTCCTTTCGATGAAATTAACATCGATACTTCTTTCGATGAAATTAACATCGATACTCCTTTCGATGAAATTAACATCGATACTTCTTAACTCGACGAACTTAACTCGACTCACTTATCTCGATAATCTAACTCAAGAACTTAACTCCTATCGAATAACTAATATTCGATTTAACTTCATTCGCTTGACTCTAGATCGCAGCGATCACAATGGTTACGCCTGACTCCCTCAGGAAACATCCGACCGCCTTAGGCTATTTACAGCCCTGCGAATTTCGCTAGCAATCGTACGAGATGGCAACTTATCCTGAATACCTCTGTTTGACTAACTCTATCTCAAATAACTATATTTGATAAGCTTCTACTTCGAATAAGTGGTATTCGATAACTTAACTCGATTAACTCTTTTCAATTAACTCTATTGATCTGGTTAACTCTAATGAACTGGTTAACTCTACTGAACTGGTTAACTCTACTGAACAGGTTAACTCTACTGAACTGGTTAACTCTACTGAACTGGTTAACTCTACTGAACTGGCTAACTCTATTTAACTAACTCGACTCGACTAACCCCTTTCGAATAGCATATTCGTTTTACTAACTTTCGAATACCATATTCAATTTACTCCCTTCAAATACCATATTCGATTTACTTTATTCACTTTATAAAGATTTCCTTTTTAACAACGTTTTATTCATTTGAAAAGATTTACTTTTAAATAACGGTTCTACACTAAAAAAATGATTTCCTTTTTATAACGTTTCCTTTTCAATTCTATTTGTAAATGGTTTACAAATATTTCCTTTTCAAATTTATTCTTGAAATATTCTAACTCCTTAAATTTTCTGAAAAATTCGCCATAACCTCCTTTGTAACGGGAGCATCGGGAAAATCCCCAAACCCGCCACACAGGTCTTTCCACTCAAAAGAAAATGGTTTGAAATTATTTCCTTTTTGAATATCTCTTATTTATAAATATTCCAATTTTATAAATATTCCTTATTTATAAATATTCCATTTATAAATATTTTTATTTCAATATCACTTTGAAATAATTCCTAATCAACATTCTGGTATGTTATGGTATTCAATCATATCAAATCACGATGTTCATTATCGTCCAAACACATATAATCGTCACAGATTATATATCAAATTATATATCACAATATATAAATCACAGTAAAATAACTGTTGAGGAATCCAGTTGGATTCCTCCAACCTGTTTCCCTGCATCACAGATGTTAAACAATATAGATAACATCACTTTCAGTTCCATATGATATATTCTGTTAAACATAATCAATATAGAAATTCAACTAACTGACTAGCAGTTCAATCAAACAGTCAACACACAGTAAATCAAACAATTTCTAACAGTTCTAAAAATACAACATGAAATTATAAACTGTTTAGAGTTGGTGAGATTTACTCACATTTGGACGATCATCGTCAATGACGATAACCATCGCTTGATTCAGACAATTTATCTTGCTATAAATTGTAACGAACTCCAATTGACTCGCGGTCAGTTCCATTGTGGAGTGCTCGTCCATACGATCCCAACGCAACTCACGGTTCGTGATTCTGATTTCATATGACCGAGATATAACGGTTACAAGTTAGTGAACAAATTATTTAGAATAAACTTAAATTAAAAATCACTTCGGGCTTTAACCTTAATTTCCACAGCCCATTCCCTCTTAGGCCCAAACCCGCTTTTAAACACCCTGACCCGCTCCCCCAATTCATCTTCTCCAATTAAACATCGCACTCCAGAAACCCACACTCCCAAATTCGTGCGTTGACCCCTTCTTCCATCCACCTCGGCCACTAACCCAAGGCGCCACCACCACCGAGACCTCCAGCTCTCCGATCTCCTTCCAATCGCTCGGCCCAGATCAACTCCGGTTGCCTCCCTGAACTCGCGATAACAATTCCGACGTGAACCCCAAATGGTTCCATCGACAGCAAGTTCAACCGAAACCCCCAAAAATACCACATACCAACTCGGTTTCGACTTCTAAACCCAAATATAACCATCAATGCACCAATCGATGACCACAAACCATGATTCCTTGAACCCTAGAATGAATGTGCATTTTCGCACATCAGTAACAGGGCGTCGAACGCACCAAACCGGGTATGATGACGGACCTCAGCCCCTCACGATCTCTAATACACCCCTCTCTTGATTTAAAGGAATTTGTTTGATTATATTTTGATTTCCTTTTCTTCATTTTTTTGCTGCGTTTGTTATGGTGGAGGAGAATATTTGTCTGGTGTTTTTAGAATACATTGTGTGGTTTATAAAGATGGTGGATTTGGCTTCCTTAGGATCAAGCAAAGTTATTAGGATATTTTTGTATTGATTTTTATATTCAATTCTAATTCAACGCTGATTGTTGTTGTCCTTAAAAATTCATGTGACCACATATAATACCTAAAAATCACCAAACTGGACATGCAGCTACAGTTCGACATTACGGTCCCAACGAAACTGGTTTCATTGAATTCCGACTCTGTTTGCTCACACAGGGTATTTTTAACCGTCAAAATACTGACTGTTTTCACTCTAAAAATTCGTACGGCCACACGGTGACTCTAAAAATCACGAAACTGGAAATCTAACAACTATTTGACATTGCGGATCCAACAAAACTAGTTTCGTCGAATTCCGACTCCGTTTGCAAAACTGTCTATTTTTAAAGCTTTGGATGACCCATTTAAATATATAAATATATTTAAATATAATTAAATATAATATTAATAAATTTATATTATCGTATATATTTGCAGTGGAATACCATACAGCTCTAGAATATTCCTCTATGAATTTCTAACTTGATATTTCAAATCCTGATTAAATTGATATTCGATTTATATTGAAATTCCTTTTAAAAATATAAATAATTCCTTTATAAATTATAAAGGAATTCCACAGTGACTTTTCTAAAATTTGATTTGGACATAAATCAAAATCTACACGACGAAATCCCGATTTTTCTCTTCCACTAGAAAGATATACTCTACCAGCTCCACACGTTTCTTGTTTCACAGAATCGGGCTTAAAACGAATCCTGTACATTCGGTTGAAGTTCAAATCGCCAATTTACGAACTGCAGCGCCATTTCAAGCTCGGTTTTAATTATAATATAATTATACGTTCAAACTGTCGTTCAAATAATATATTCGTTATTCTAGTTCAATTCTAAACTGAATTAAATCTTCGGGATGACCCAGTTCACATTATATTGTCAATTCACCATTTCTGGTTATTTCTGAATTAAATATATTATTTAATTATTTAAATTAATTAAATATTCACTATAATTTAATTAAACGACGATTTAATTCCCTACCTCACGATATATATAATTAAATTAATTAATTATAATACCCCTGACAGTGCGGGTCATTACAGGCGTGGTCTTATGAGATATCATTTACCTGCTTGAACTGTTTTATACCGTTTTACTCATACCAGTCCCATGACTGACCCGGAGTTTATTTTGTTTTGTTTTGCCTAAACTCTTGGGTGCCTAAATTTGTACGGACAGTCAAGTAGTCGGGATTTACAGATGCAATTGAAGAGCTGGAGCAGGAGGCTTCAAGATTATAGCTATAATTATTTCCGCTGTGTTGTAAGTGCTGTACTTTGATAATGATATGTATATTCAAGTACAGATTTGTATTTCAAAGTTATGTTATGAAATATATTTATTCGTTCCGCTGTGAGATTCGTGTTACTCTGATATTGTGTTCTTTTTCTTCTTCTATTCTAAGTTTTCTATCTTATCTTTCCTCACCCTCTAATTTCTTTCATTAATGATCGGTATTTTTCGATGTTTGGTTAGTCATCATTGAGTTTATGGCGATAACCAAAGTCGCTAAAAATCCGGGTCATTACAGTTGGTATCAGAGCTTAAGTTAAGTGAATTACCTTGGCTCTGTGGCGTGACTCGATAGAGATGGGGTTAGTAATACCCTAGATTGAGTTGAGTGTATATATATGAGTGAACATATTTGTTATTGATATAAAAATTTGTTTTATATTGTGGAGATTTATTGGTTGAGTCGTTTATGAGTTCTGGTCGATCAGTTTGATCCACTGTATTGGTAGGAGTTACTAAACACTCGAATACGATGGGTCGACACGATATGTTTTGAAAAGAGGATGAATTAAAATAATTTACCCAAAGTATATCTTGATATAGAGAAGATATATATATCAAAATTTATTGTGTAGTGGATATATTGGTTGTTTATAATCGAGTAAGATTATAAATTAAATGGTTATGTAAATAACCAATCAAAATTCATATAAGTGAAATACGTGAAATCAGATGACTTAAATCTGAAATTTAAACCAGAAATTGAATTAAAACTTTGGAGAATTGGATAAGTGTTTGTAAATGGATTTGGATTAAAAATAATGAAAATTTAAGATCTTGGGAGATTTTAAATTGTTTTACAAGCAGTGTGAATTATATTTTGAAATGGATTTCAAAGTGGAAATGTTTAGAAATGGTTTTATAGTATTGAACTCACTTCGATCGCTGGAAAATAGATTCTGATGACGACAGTTGCATCATCAATATTCATTTTCGAGTTGTAAGTAACGAATTACTACCAGAGACACTGTTTTGAATTTGTTTTGGGAAAGACAAGTTGTGTTGAATTTCAAAATAGAATTTGAATAATAGAATTTGAATTTTTAAATAGATTTGAAATATTAACGTGTTTTAAAAGAAATAAAACGAGAAGTTCCTTTATAAACGAAGTTTATAAATAGTTCTTTTATAAACGAAGTTTATAAATGAAGTGAAAAGAATTATCATTGGATAATTCAGAAATAAAAATACAAGTGTGAAATTGAAAGGGAAATCTATTTTCCAAAGGTAGAAATATTGATTTAAAAAAGGAATTGAAATCGAGACTTATTTAAAGAATGAATAAAGAAAGTTTGAAAAGGAATGTGAATAAAGGAAATTCAAACATAGATTTTAAATAAAAGAATTCAAAGGGGATTTGAATATAGAAATTCAAATGAGATTTGAATAAAGAAGATTTAAATAATGGAAAATTGAATATAGAATTCATATATAGTAGAAATGAAATTTGAATATATAATTCAAATAGTTTGAAATGAAATTTGAATATAGAATTCAAATAGTTTGAAATGAAATTTGAATATAGAATTCAAATAGATTGAAATGGAATTTGAAAATAGAATTTCAAAATAGAATTTGAAATAGGAATTTAATATAGAATTCAAATAGAGTTGAAATGGGAATTGGAATATATAATTCAATGGAGTTTGAAAATAGATTTGAATATTGAAAGTGAAATATAATTTGAATATAGAAATTCAAAAATGGAATTTGAATATAGAATTCAAATGGAATTTAAATATAGATTTGAATATCGAAAGTGAAATGGAATTTGAATATAGAAATTCAAATGGAATTTGAATATAGAATTCAAATGGAATTTAAACTATAAAATTTGAATAGAAATTGAATAGAATTAACTAAGTCGAAGAGGAATTAGTTAATCGAGTTTTGAATTTGAAGTTGTACTTTGAAAGGTGAATTGGATTTGTAAATGTATACTCGAAATCGAATATATAACTTAAATTTGAAATTTGGATTCAAATTAGTTAATAAACAAGTTAAATTATATTTGAACATGTCATGTTCAAATATAAAAGTGAAATAGACTAAAGAGTTAATTAACAAATTAATTAACGAATTGAGTTAAAACGATCAGGTATAGTTAAAATAGATTGGGCAGGTATAAATATACATGAGATAGGTATGGATAAGGTATGAAGGTATATAAATAGAATGCTCGACGAAAAGGTATGTATTTAATTCATATATGAGATTTTATGCGCTGTATCGGCTAGCCGCTTGGCTTTTTCTTTTTTCTTTTGGATTGGTGTGGGCCATGGAAGGCTATTTGAAATATCCCGATGCTCCTGGTACAAAGGAGGTTATGGCGAATTTTTCCGGGAATTTAAGGGGTTAGAATATTTTTAAGATAATTTGATAGTTAGAAATCAACGTATCGATATATATATATATATATATATAGAAGTCGATAAGGAAACTAACTTAGAAATAGAATAGTAAAATCAAAAAGGAAGACTAAGAATAGAATCTAGTAAGAATAGAAAGAGGAAGCGTATACGTGTTTAAAAGTGAATAAGTAGTTGTATGGTATTGATTATTCGAGTAAGTAGTCATATCTGTTTTAATGTTATAAATGTTATTCAGTCAAGCTCTGAGAGGTAGTTATACCCTAACTTGATTGATTTCATTATTAACAAATAAATAGTAAGATTTCAGGCTCGAAGATCAATGTTGAATAAGAGTTAGTTGAATATAGTATTTGGGTTGTCGTAATGATGTTTTACACAACATCCGTTTTAACCCAAATAAGTGTAAGCTTGGAAATAGAATAAAGAATATATCCTAAGTACTGAAATAAACGAGATCGAAAAAGAGATAAGTAATTGGAACATTTTCCAATTATAAATAGCATATATTTTCTAAAGTTTAGAAAATAAAGAAAGGCGATATTCGGAAATGTTTTCCAAATAACATAAAAGGCCAATATGGTTATTGAAAATATTTGGTTAACAAATATTGATAAAGAAATAGAGAAATGATTTAACTAATGGAATATTAATTTAAGGCTTAGTGACATGTTCAAAAGGGAAAGTTTGATTTTTGAAAAGAGTAAACTGTTTAAAAAAAAACTCCCAGGGAAAGACTGTTTGAATTAAAAACAAATTTAACAGAAATTTGTGAAAGCAAATTTGAATTAAAGTAAAGCCAGTAAAGTGGTAACTGAGATTGAATTAGAATGATATCAAGACAAACTGGATTGTGAGATTCAAATTTCAAGTGTAATGTGATAATCAAGTTAAGAGTTGGAATCGAGAAGAAACTCGAGTTGAAATGATATTTGGCTCGAATATAAGCGAATGGTTGTGTTGTGGATAAAAGCAGATTGGAATTTGATTGGGATGACCCTGGTGTATGCTGAGTTGATAGCATATGGAAGTGATAAAGTTGATATACCCGACAAAAAGGTACAAGTTTATATTTCATATGGTATGAGATTTTGATGAGCCGAATTGGCGAGCCGCTTGGCTGTTTGATTTTCTTTTGGGATGGAGATGGCCCAGAGAGGCGAATTGGAGTTTGACCTATTGACCAGTACAAAGGAGGTGCTGGCGAAATTTTTAAAAAAGTTAAGGAGTTAGAAAATTTTCAGGATTTTTGAAAATTTTAGTTGATAAGAATTAATTAATATTTAATTGAAATTAAATTGGTCCAGTTGGAAACTGAAGTTAAAAAGTGAACAAATATGTTCTAACCAGTCGATAGGGCCGTCCTCTACCTCTTAGCAATTTCGAGGACGAAATTATTTTAAGTGGGAAAGATTGTAATGACCAGCATTGGCAGAGGCTTTATAATTAATTTATTTAATTATTGAAATGGTGGTTTAGAGAATTTAATGGTCATGGAATTAAATAATGGTGAATATTTAATTAAAACAATAAATTAAATAATATATTTAATTCTGAAATAATCAGAATTGGCTGAAATGGCGATATGGTGTGGACTGGATCATCTATGATATTTAATTCAACTTGGAATTGAATTTGAATAACGAATATATTATTTGAATGACCGTTTGAACGTATAATTATATTATAATTAAAATCGAGCTCGAAATGGCGCTGTAGTTCGTAAATTGGCGATTCGAACTTCAACTGAATGTACAGGATTCGTTTTAGGCCGGATTTCTGTGAAACAAGAAACGTGTGGAGCGGGTGGAGTATATCTTTTAGTGGAAGAGGAAAATCAGGATTTCGTCATGTAGATTTTGATTTATGTCCAAATCAAATATTCAGAAAAACAGCGGTATATACGTTCGTGGCCATAACAGTTATTTAAAAATATTTGAATATCGGGTTTGAATTTAGACAAGGTTCTTTTGGGACATAACAATAATTTAATTTTTAGAATTTTACTGTAATTTTTAATTAATTAAATAAGCACCTTTTTATTTGGGGTATTTTGCACCCTGAAATCAACATTTTAAGGTATCAAAATATGAGCTAACCTACCGGTATTATCATATTTCTGGGATCGTGGCACCGATCTCGACCCAACGGTATTTTTACTTCAGTCCGTACGTAAATGGAATTTTTGCTAGCAGGATACGCTATACTTTGTAATTTAAAGTAAACTATTTGTATGTATCAAAAATCGGAGTAAATTCTACGCTTGTCCATTTCATGGTTTAATGTTGTGATGTGTACTTTGTTTTTACCGAAGCTAAATGGCAGTAAGGCACCTTTACCATGTCAACGTACCAAGCAATTACCATACTGTGAACATGTTGTGTTTCTCACCAAGACACGTATGTCCTGTCCTCTCGCCATTCTCTCATGGTCGAAACAAGAGCACGTTTTGCAATCCTAAAGACAAAACGTGGCCTAACCGTGTACGCTTAATAACACCTACCCTATTACATAAGAACCAAGTATTCCCTCTATATAAATACACTATAGTTGAACGCCAGTTTTTTTCCATTCTCAAAAACAAATCGGTATTGTAAAATAAAAAAAAATCCAAACAATGCAAAGAAAAATCTAAAAAAAATCCCCAAACTAATTCCTGTGAACTCACATCCTGTTTCTCTTCACAGAGATATACTTTTCGTTGGGTTCGAACACCCCATTCGTTCGCTGGTTGGTGAACAGCACACTATGGTTAGGCACTTCGGGTTATAGGTGAATTCGAGTGAGCTGTTGGGTTTATATTTGGGTTGAGGTGGCTGAGGTGTGATTGTTGGCAAACAATTGGGGTTTTCGTGAATGTAAGTGGCGTGAGTTCCTGTAGAGGCTGCGAGGGGTTCCGGAAGGTCACCGTCGAGTTCAACTTTATTGGTGTGGAGGCGAAGAGTTTTAGATGGGGATTGAAATGGTGTAATTAGTTCATGATTCGGTGAAGAGGAGAGGAGTATGAAGGGGATGAAGTTGGTTAATGGCGCTGTGACTAAGGAGCAGTCGGACGCGAGATTTAATGGAGAAGGTGAAGTACTGTTCACTTGAGTATGCGTTGGGCCAAGGAAGGAAGGTGAGGCCCAATTGTTTTTGAATTAAAATTTAAGTTTAGCTTTTAATTTAAAAAATATATTGAACTTGTAAAAATCATATCTCCTACATACGATATCAGATTGGTGAACCGCAAGTTGCATTGGGATCGTATGGACGGGAGCAACACAATGAGACTGACCGGGAGTGAATCGACGACCGTTACAATTTATAGCAAAATAAATTGTCCGTCTGAATCAAGCGACAATTATCGTTATTTAACGATGATTGTCCAATGTGAGTAAATTCTCACTAACTCTGAACAGTTTATAATTTCATGTTGTATTGTTAGAACTATTAAATATTGGCTGATTGACTGTGTGTTGATTGTTTGATTGAACTGCTAGTCAGTTAGTTGAATTTCTATATTGATTCTGTTTAACAGAATATATCATATGAAACTGAAAGTGATGTTATCTATATTGTTTAACATCTGTGATGCAGGGAAACAGGTTGGAGGAATCCAACTGGATTCCTCAACATTTATTTTACTGTTCTTCATATATATTGTGATATATGATGTGATATATAATCTGTGTCAATTATATGTGTTTGGACGATATTGGTCATCGTGATTTGATATGTTGAATACCATAACATACCGGAATGGTGAAAAGGGAATTTTCAAAATGAATATTGAAAATAGATTATTTATAAAATCAAAGGATTTTATAAAAGGGATAATATTTATAACAATCAAAGGAGATTTTATAAAAAGGAAATATTTAGAAATTAAATAGAGTTAGAGTAAAGGAGTTAATCGAATATAGTTTATTCGAATAGAGTCAATCGAGTTAATCGAATATTAGTAATTCGAATAAAGTAAAGGAGTTATCGAATATTATTTATTCGAAGAAGAGTTAAATAAAAATAAGTTAATCGATGTTAGTTTAATCAAGTTAAAAGGAGTTAATCGATGTTAGTTTTATCGGGTTAAAAGGAGTTAATCGATGTTAGTTTAATCGAAGGAGTTAATCGATGTTAGTTTAATCGATTAGAGTAAAAGCAAATGAGTTAATCGAATATAGTTTATTCGAATAGAGTAAAAGGAGTTAATCTAATATATAGTTTATTCAAATAGAATTAAAAGAGTTATCGAATATAGTTTATTCGATAGGAGTTAAATGAATAGAGTTAGAGTTAAATCAAAAGAGTTAAGTGAATAGAATCAATTGAATAGAGTTATCGAATATACCTTATCGATGGAAAGAATTATCGAATAGAAAAGATTTGAAAGAGAGTTACGTAAGGAAGTTTGTTAAAGAATTAGAAGGGTGAACTTTGTCTATTTCAAGGTTAGAAACGTTGTTCAGTTAAGGTCTGAGAGGTAGTATTACCCCAACTTGATTGACTTCGTTTTTAACTAAGGAATGGTTAAGGTTCGATAGTAAAGGATGGTTAAGTGAATTTAGAAATTAAAGGAAATGGTTTGAGTTGGCATCGCGATGGTTTGTTTAAACATCTGTCTAAGTCCAATGAAGAAGCTTTGGAAATGTTCTCTAAATAAGAAACCAGAAATGTTTTCTAATAAAGAAAACAAGAAATGGAAATGTTTTCCATTGTTAATAACGTATATTTTCCTAATTTAGAAAATAAGAAATATTGAATACAAGGAAACATGAGATAAGTAAATTAATGAAATAAAGAGATAAATGTTGAATGATGTTGGATCGATATAAATTTCCATTTGGAAATAATATCGTTGTTTGCACACCTGTTTTTCTTCGATAGTTAAATCACAGACTATCGAAGTTTTGACCATTTTAACGTTGTTAATATGGAGAGACCGGTTGGATTATTATCCAAAGAATCACTCTGTATTGGAATAAGCATTGTGTGAAAACCCGTAACTTCCCCGTAAAGGAAAGCGTCGGATAGTTCGAGAACAAACCACAACAGAACGCATACAGAAGAACATTTCATTGTATATAACAACAATGCATCAGATTACAAGAATATACAGAGTATAAATGAATATTACACAGAAATATCAGAGATTTAAATTTCATTTAAATACATAGCAGCGGAAAATAATACGATACACAACTAGAAGAGATATACGGATACAAAGCTTTCCGGATATCGTTCCAGCTGTAAACCAGGATCCTGTGAATATAAATCTGCAAAACCAAAACTACTAGCTGCTCGTGTCAAAAATAAGAGCACCCAGAGTTTAGGTCAAAACAATAAACTCCAGGTCAGTCATGTGACTGGTGTGAGAACTAAAACAGTTAATCTTTATTTTAAATCAGTAGGTAAATCAAGGGACCACGCCGTATAACACGGAACGGGTTTCCTCCCAAGAATACCAGTGCATAAAACAAACAACGCAATGCTAAATAAAGAAAAATGAAGCTGTTATAAGACCCAGGTCCTATCACACAATGCAACGCAAGCCGGGGGATAGGGTTTTCCCTTATAACAGCCAAAGAATGCTTGATACGTTTAAAACAAATCATTTGATACTATATAAGTGCATAGTGTATAAAACAACTTCAAATCATAAGTATCAATCATAGGCGGCATGGGTACCATATATCATGTCGCCATATATAGGTTTACAAATAAAACCGCAAATGTCACGTATTTGGAAATTGGATTTCCGTCTATGAACCAAGGCAAAAGATAGTCCTCAACCGATTCGAGACTGCCTAGCCCGAGTCTCATGATCAGAACGCATCGACCCTTGGAGCGACAGGGCCGGTCCACACGGAGTGGATTAAAAATGCCTGAGCACTACGTTTCGCCGCCCTTTGGGGCGTAAGCGAGCCAACTAAATGACTCCATCGGTTCGAGAACGACCGATCAATCCGAGGCGCCTCGTAACAGCAACAACCACATAAGTCAAACTCGTCAGGGCGTGTAAAACCACTGACGCCACTTTTAGCTAGGAGGAAACGTAGGCCCTCCCTGAGGTCCGTCTCCCGTTTTTGGTTCATACAGTGTGTGAAACTCGCGAAGTAAACGTTACACAAAGCTACGCCACAAAGGCCGTGCTTTGATCACCAACCACAAGACTTTGCTTTTCAACAGAAGCCTTGATCATTTGCATCTTAGCATGCCACACAGGCAAACCATCCTATGCAACCGATATCAGTCACACAGAATGAAATCCGATGTTAGACACACAGTCCATTTACAAGTCCGTTCTGGGTCTGAACGAAGCCGGGAGCACCTAGTACCCCGCATATCCATCGATCTCCAAGTACGTCTGGACGATCACCAACTGTTTCCATCTTCTTGGGTGTACAGCCCAATCAAGATCATCAGTTATCACCCAAACGACGTGAAGACTTCCGGTCTTCGACCATCGTTTTCATCTTCGACTTATCGTCGTATCAGTTATTCAAAATGGGATAAACCCGGTCTTTCCGAATAACTCGCGTATATTTTAAATAAGTGTTACACAAACACAACATACGCCTCATTCCAATTCATTAGTCACTAACCGTAAATTAATCAAGAGAATAATTTCCCAAATATTAACCCCGAAGGCCGAAACCAACATCAGATCAATATCCAGAAAACCATTCTGCTTGGCTAACCGACAGTTAGTTTCTAAATTTCACATTCATAGGGAAAGATTCCCATAAATTTTATCAAAGATAAATTCCTTGAATTTATTCTTTAATCCATTTTTGAATATCAATTCAAACTAGTCGGGATTAGCGAACCTTACCGAAGTAATCATTTGTTTTAATTTCCCAATCCCAACCTATTCATCCCATGAAGTAAAACTGGTAATACTTCATATCTAACACCACAGTGTTATCGGTAAATTCAATTACCATTTCACGTTCAAATCTAATTAAAGATTTAACTATCGCCTGGAGCAAAACTGGTGATACTCCATTTTCGATCTTTTCAATCTAATTAAAGATTCATTAAAACTCCACTTAGTTTTAATCGTTAACTGGGTTAAAGAATCAGTGTCATTTAAAACACAGTTCACGATAAACCCAAAATCACATTCCATTAATTATCGGGTTAAAGAACGAGTGTTGTTTTTAAAAACACTGTCCACGATAAACCCAAAAATCAATATCCATTCAATTCCAATTAAATATTATTTAATCGGTACACTTCATTAAATCTAAATAAAAAGATTTAATCTTTTCTCAACTGGGTTCAAGAACAGTGTTAGTGAAGACACCATTCACGACAAACCCAAATCACATTTGATATTCAATACAAGGCTCTGAATAGAAAATATATCGGCTTATATTCAATATCAAATTCTACGACTAACAAATGGCATATTGGAAATAACGATATAAATATATATCTTTCAAATTTCCATAACAACATCCGTATAATCCCGAATTCCAACATCGAAATATTCCGAAGACAATTTCGATTCAAATCCACTCCAATGCAATCATTGGAAATTTTGGTTATTTTTAAAACCCTTTTCAAATTCAATTTATTTATTTAAAAATAAATAGAATTATATTTCTAGTTCAAAACTAGTTCATTTCGATAAAAATCTATTGTTATCTTTTCAAATATGGAGTTTTTCATCCCAATTCTTTCTAAATCATTTCTTATGATATTACATAAATTATTACTATTTTTAATAATTTTATCAAGGCCCGTACAGTCGATTTCCATCAATGGCCATCGAACTGCACTTACCGCGACCTTTTTCGAATTTGATTTGGACGTATCTCCAAATCCAACCGTTAGATTTCACATTTCTAATATTCGTTAGAAAGCTCTTTTCGATACGAACCCAACGGTTCCGGTTTTAGGAGAATCCGACGGTCGGATCTCCCGCAATATCTGTTTGAAATAAATGGTCGAAATTCACGAACTGCCGCGGCGCGACGCGTTCTATTCAGGCCATTATATTATATATATAATATATATAATATATATTTCGTCGATTTCTATTTAAAACGAATTATATAAATAGTTTTAAAATCGTTTCAAAACCTATTTCAACTTCCATTTCAATTCAAAGCAAAATTGAATTCTTCTTTATAAATTCGTTTCAAAATTCATTTCTATTCAATTCAAATTTCAATTCAATTCGCTTTCAATTCAATTCATTTCGAAATCGTTATATATTCAATTCATTTCGAAATCGTTTTCAATTCAATTCATTTCGAAATCGTTATATATTCAATTCATTTCGAAATCGTTAAAATCGATATAAATATCGTTCACGTCATAATGGCGTCAATCTAATCAACACGGCTTCATAAATTTCTATTTTCAAATATTCTATTTCAAATATTTCTTTTTTTCAAAGTAGTTGTTATTATCAAAATATTTCGTTCAACACATGACCAATCTCAATGGATGAGTACTGTCAACACATGAACCTTTATTTTATAATATTCTTAAAGATGTAAATTTTATTACTAAAATATTTCGTTCAACACATGACCAATCTCAATGAATGAGTACTGTCAACACATGAACTTTTATTTTATAATATTCTTTATTTTTCAAATTGGAATAAGGCCCAATCAATTACCATATAAAGTTAATTATATGGATTTTCATACAACACATGTATATAATAGCATTGAAAAATAATCAACCATCAACCAAAGTGCACTACACTGTATAAGCATCAAATATAGATATTCAACGCTTATAACAGCCTGTCAATCAATCGATCGACACATTCAATCAATCAGGATGAGTGAACTTCAAATTTCATCCCAACACCCGTGTGGGGTTTCAAACAATCAAACTCATATTTTATTTGTGCAGTTGGGCGATGTGTAAAATTTATCGACCCAATAAATGTCCTTCAAATAGGTGTACATAAACAAACTGTCTGGTTTGTAAATGAATATTTATTTATTCACATTCACGTTAAAAATTATATTTTTAACGACAAAACATTTTATTCCAACATATGAATTTCTATTAAGTTCATTCTTTAAATAAAATGATATTTTTATTTTTCTAACACATTTTAGAAAATTTCGGCGGCATAACGGCACGATACTAGAAACGGGACAAGGCCTAGCCTTATCCCCGGTCTAGTGAAGGCCCACGCCATTCACACATCAATCATATCAATTTCATTTCACCAAACAATTCAAATCAACTCAAACAATCTAACTAACAACACAGCCAAACAAACAAGTCCATGGTCTGTGGACGATTGTGTCGGGTGCTACTAAGCACCGTCTGCATCCTAGTATATATATATATATATAACTAGAAAAATAAATTGAAAGGTGAGAAATTCTCACCGATAGCTATCCCGATTCCACGACTCTTCTAATGTAGAAGTCTTCGCTGTTCTCGTCTCTTCGTCATCTTCGTTGCCCGTATTCACTACATATGTAAAAATCGAATTTTTACTTTGCTATTCAATATATAAAAATCGAATTTTTACTTTGCTTCTCAATATATAAAAATCGAATTTTTACTTTGCTTTTCAATATATAATAATCCTATTTTTAATTCGAAGTTCAATATATAAAAATCCTATTTTTAATTCGAAGTTCAATATATAAAAATCATATTTTTAATTCGAAGTTCAATATATAAAAATCCTATTTTTCTATTTTATAAACTATGTATATTTTATTTCAAAAACAATGTCACATACATTTTCAAAACAACATTCTAAGTTATATTTTCAAAATCGAATTCTAGTTCGTACCTTTCAAAAACAAAGGTATATTTACATTTTTATAAAAACAACTTCGTATATATTTTATATAAAAACAACTTCATATTTGAAAACCAGATTTTTCATTTCATTGTTGTCTATTGCAGAAATTATATTTTTATGCAAAGTTATATATAAAAATTCAGATTTTACAATAATGTATATATATAAAAAAAAAAAATTTGAATAGTGTATATTGAAAAGGGAAAGCTCACTGTGTCTTATCGTTCTTCATCTGTATGCGTTCGACTTATTGCTCTCGAAGGAACCCATCAGTTCACCACAGAATCCTCACCACCGCTCGTCCCTCAGGTGATCAGAAGTGTATCGCCGACCACCCCTTTGAAGCCCCACAGGGCGCTGTTCATCGCCACCAAGCACAGCCCAATCGGTTCTCCCTTCCAGTCTCAATTCGTGTTCGATGCGCGCCACTTCGTGGCAGAAATTCGATCCCCACAGCGCTCGAAACATCATCTCCTCCGGTAGAATTTAAGGTCTCATTGAGGAGATCCCTTTTCGACTTGAACGGTTTTTGGAAAAATGAATGGATGGGGAGTTTGGAGGAGAGGAAGGTCACGAAGTTTCGATCGTTCATCACTGAAGGGTTGCGATGAAAATGTTGACTGCGGTTCTTAAAGTCTAGGGTTTGACTTGGCCTGTGGGGTGTTTATATGAAGGTTTTTTTTTTTTATTAAATTCATTTATTAATTTAACATCGAAATTTGGCTTCCCGAACTCCAAGCGAGACCCAACGAATGTCGCCCCTAGCGTTTTACCCCAATTCCGGACACAACGGGATATGTATCGTAGGCTGATTCGATCGCTTGAATCAGTTTCCGTCAAAATCTACATATAACTCTATATATTGAATTTGAACGCACATTTCAATTTACCGGGGTCACATACTAACTAGAAAAATTCCCGAAAAATATTTTCTAGCTTCGTATTGACGATACGGTCCTAACAAAACTAGTTTTGTCGAATTCTGAGACCGTTGGAAAAATGGCCAATTTCCAGTTGATTAAAATCAACTGAAACTGGTCAAACGCGTTTTCCTTTTCCACGCTCACATATTGATTCGAAAAATTATGAAATTTGAAATCTAGCAATAACTTGACATCACGGACCCAACAAAAGTGGTTTCGTCGAAATCCGAGGTCATTTGCAAAATGTCCATTTTTAAGGGCTTGAATTCCATAGCGACTATTCAGAATTTTCAACTGGACATATCTTTTGATTCCCGCTACGAACTTTTGATTTTTTCGGATTCGTATTCACGAATAGATCCTAATGTTTTTGGTTTCACTAAAATCCGGATTGTTTTGCACCCGGTATATTCAATTGAAGTTCGAAATCGAATTATCGAACTACCGCGCCACTTTCAATTCAATTTATAATTATATATAATTATTTATATTCTAACGACGACGCGTATAAATATATACGTTGGAATTCTATTCAAAATAAATTCCACGTCGATATTATTTAAAATAATTCATTTTAAATAATCAAAATTCGCTAAAATTGCCAAAATAAAAATTTCAAACTGGCTCGCATTTTACGGGTTGTTACAATCTCCCCCACTTAAAACTTTTCGTCCCCGAAAAGGAACAAAGTCGAAAGTGGTTTGATTATTCAGCTCTACGATCGATCAGGCTTCCATTCTCCAACTCTTTAGTTTCTGAGAATTTTCAAAATTTCAAAAATTTGGCTAACACCCTAAATTTTCGAAAAATTTCGCCATAACCTCCCCTGCACCGGGAGCATCGGGGAATTTCAAATAGCTTCCCCGGTCCTTCAGATCTCAAAAAGAAAAAGAAAAAGCCAAGCGGCTAGCCAATAGGCTCACAAAATCATCATCACCCAAACAAAACAGGAAATTATGTAATAAACATGTACCTATTTGTCGGGCAAACAAATTTTATTCTCTGGCTCTAGCCTCCTTGCTATGACCTGTTCAATGATATATATGTATATGCAAGCAGATGCGACCAATTTTCAATACAATTCAATATTTGATTCAATTAGGCTAAATGGTTCAAAATTATCAACCAATAAACAAACAACCCAAACATCAATCAATTAGTGAATTAGAGTTTCAAATTCATAATTTTGATACATATACAAAATCATGTTTTTAATGCCAAATCACAACAATAGGCCCTATCTAATTTTTGGTTCTCACACCAGTCAATAGGAAATATATAGAAATCTCACTTTCGTCACTCGAATATAAATTCTAATGATGGAGCTCCATCATCAAAATCATCTCCGGGCGATTGGAGTGTAATTCTATATCTATCAAGTATATTAAAATTTCGAATACACGCGGATCAGACGTATACGCAAAATCTATATATACTGGATTGTCCACATCAATATAAATAGATAATCAAATACGAATAGTCGATTTAAATTTTCAAAACAAAAATTTGTTTTCACTTGAAAAATATACTCTTTACACTCGTTCTAGGATACTACTAATCCCATCTCTAACGAGTCATCCTCGTTGGATATTACTAATCCAATATCTGATGAATTCTTTCGTACGGTTCTAATGTGTCTTGTTCTCTAAGCTTTGTAAACCAAAGCTCTGATACCAACTGTGAAAACCCGTAACTTCCCCGTAAAGGAAAGCGTCGGATAGTTCGAGAACAAACCACAACAGAACGCATACAGAAGAACATTTCATTGTATATAACAACAATGCATCAGATTACAAGAATATACAGAGTATAAATGAATATTACACAGAAATATCAGGGATTTAAATTTCATTTAAATACATAGCAGCGGAAAATAATACGATACACAACTAGAAGAGATATACGGATACAAAGCTTTCCGGATATCGTTCCAGCTGTAAACCAGGATCCTGTGAATATAAATCTGCAAAACCAAAACTACTAGCTGCCCGTGTCAAAAATAAGGGCACCCAGAGTTTAGGTCAAAACAATAAACTCCAGGTCAGTCATGTGACTGGTGTGAGAACTAAAACAGTTAATCTTTATTTTAAATCATTAGGTAAATCAAGGGACCACGCCGTATAACACGGAACGGGTTTCCTCCCAAGAATACCAGTGCATAAAACAAACAGCGCAATGCTAAATAAAGAAAAATGAAGCTGTTATAAGACCCAGGTCCTATCACACAATGCAACGCAAGCCGGGGGATAGGGTTTTCCCTTATAACAGCCAAAGAATGCTTGATACGTTTAAAACAAATCATTTGATACTATATAAGTGCATAGTGTATAAAACAACTTCAAATCATAAGTATCAATCATAGGCGGCATGGGTACCATATATCATGTCGCCATATATAGGTTTACAAATAAAACCGCAAATGTCACGTATTTGGAAATTGGATTTCCGTCTATGAACCGAGGCAAAAGATAGTCCTCAACCGATTCGAGACTGCCTAGCCCGAGTCTCAGGATCAGAACGCATCGACCCTTGGAGCGACAGGGCCGGTCCACACGGAGTGGATTAAAAATGCCTGAGCACTACGTTTCGCCGCCCTTTGGGGCGTAAGCGAGCCAACTAAATGACTCCATCGGTTCGAGAACGACCGATCAATCCGAGGCGCCTCGTAACAGCAACAACCACATAAGTCAAACTCGTCAGGGCGTGTAAAACCACTGACGCCACTTTTAGCTAGGAGGAAACGTAGGCCCTCCCTGAGGTCCGTCTCCCGTTTTTGGTTCATACCGGGTGTGAAACTCGCGAAGTAAACGTTACACAAAGCTACGCCACAAAGGCCGTGCTTTGATCACCAACCACAAGACTTTGCTTTTCAACAGAAGCCTTGATCATTTGCATCTTAGCATGCCACACAGGCAAACCATCCTATGCAACCAATATCAGTCACACAGAATGAAATCCGATGTCAGACACACAGTCCATTTACAAGTAAGTTCTGGGTCTGAACGAAGCCGGGAGCACCTAGTACCCCGCATATCCATCGATCTCCAAGTACGTCTGGACGATCACCAACTGTTTCCATCTTCTTGGGTGTACAACCCAATCAAGATCATCAGTTATCACCCAAACGACGTGAAGACTTCCGGTCTTCGACCATCGTCTTCATCTTCGACTTATCGTCGTATCAGTTATTCAAAATGGGATAAACCCGGTCTTTCCGAATAACTCGCGTATATTTTAAATAAGTGTTACACAAACACAACATACGCCTCATTCCAATTCATTAGTCACTAACCGTAAATTAATCAAGAGAATAATTTCCCAAATATTAACCCCGAAGGCCGAAACCAACATCAGATCAATATCCAGAAAACCATTCTGCTTAGCTAACCGACAGTTAGTTTCTAAATTTCACATTCATAGGGAAAGATTCCCATAAATTTTATCAAAGATAAATTCCTTGAATTTATTCTTTAATCCATTTTTGAATATCAATTCAAACTAGTCGGGATTAGCGAACCTTACCGAAGTAATCATTTGTTTTAATTTCCCAATCCCAACCTATTCATCCCATGAAGTAAAACTGGTAATACTTCATATCTAACACCACAGTGTTATCGGTAAATTCAATTACCATTTCACGTTCAAATCTAATTAAAGATTTAACTATCGCCTGGAGCAAAACTGGTGATACTCCATTTTCGATCTTTTCAATCTAATTAAAGATTCATTAAAACTCCACTTAGTTTTAATCGTTAACTGGGTTAAAGAATCAGTGTCATTTAAAACACAGTTCACGATAAACCCAAAATCACATTCCATTAATTATCGGGTTAAAGAACGAGTGTTGTTTTTAAAAACACTGTCCACGATAAACCCAAAAATCAATATCCATTCAATTCCAATTAAATATTATTTAATTGGTACACTTCATTAAATCTAAATAAAAAGATTTAATCTTTTCTCAACTGGGTTCAAGAACAGTGTTAGTGAAGACACCATTCACGACAAACCCAAATCACATTTGATATTCAATACAAGGCTCTGAATAGAAAATATATCGGCTTATATTCAATATCAAATTCTACGACTAACAAATGTCATATTGGAAATAACGATATAAATATATATCTTTCAAATTTCCATAACAACATCCGTATAATCCCGAATTCCAACATCGAAATATTCCGAAGACAATTTCGATTCAAATCCACTCCAATGCAATCATTGGAAATTTTGGTTATTTTTAAAACCCTTTTCAAATTCAATTTATTTATTTAAAAATAAATAGAATTATATTTCTAGTTCAAAACTAGTTCATTTCGATAAAAATCTATTTTTATCTTTTCAAATATGGAGTTTTTCATCCCAATTCTTTCTAAATCATTTCTTATGATTCTACATAAATTATTACTATTTTTAATAATTTTATCAAGGCCCGTACAGTCGATTTCCATCAATGGCCATCGAACTGCACTTACCGCGACCTTTTTCGAATTTGATTTGGATGTATCTCCAAATCCAACCGTTAGATTTCACATTTCTAATATTCGTTAGAAAGCTCTTTTCGATACGAACCCAACGGTTCCGGTTTTAGGAGAATCCGACGGTCGGATCTCCCGCAATATCTGTTTGAAATAAATGGTCGAAATTCACGAACTGCCGCGGCGCGGCGCGTTCTATTCAGGCCATTATATTATATATATAATATATATAATATATATTTCGTCGATTTCTATTTAAAACGAATTATATAAATAGTTTTAAAATCGTTTCAAAACCTATTTCAACTTCCATTTCAATTCAAAGCAAAATTGAATTCTTCTTTATAAATTCGTTTCAAAATTCATTTCTATTCAATTCAAATTTCAATTCAATTCGCTTTCAATTCAATTCATTTCGAAATCGTTATATATTCAATTCATTTCGAAATCGTTTTCAATTCAATTCATTTCGAAATCGTTAAATATTCAATTCATTTCGAAATCGTTTTCAATTCAATTCATTTCGAAATCGTTTTATATTCAATTCATTTCGAAATCGTTATATATTCAATTCATTTCGAAATCGTTAAAATCGATATAAATATCGTTCACGTCATAATGGCGTCAATCTAATCAACACGGCTTCATAAATTTCTATTTTCAAATATTCTATTTCAAATATTTCTTTTTTTCAAAGTAGTTGTTATTATCAAAATATTTCGTTCAACACATGACCAATCTCAATGGATGAGTACTGTCAACACATGAACCTTTATTTTATAATATTCTTAAAGATGTAAATTTTATTACTAAAATATTTCGTTCAACACATGACCAATCTCAATGAATGAGTACTGTCAACACATGAACTTTTATTTTATAATATTCTTTATTTTTCAAATTGGAATGAGGCCCAATCAATTACCATATAAAGTTAATTATATGGATTTTCATACAACACATGTATATAATAGCATTGAAAAATAATCAACCATCAACCAAAGTGCACTACACTGTATAAGCATCAAATATAGATATTCAACGCTTATAACAGCCTGTCAATCAATCGATCGACACATTCAATCAATCAGGATGAGTGAACTTCAAATTTCATCCCAACACCCGTGTGGGGTTTCAAACAATCAAACTCATATTTTATTTGTGCAGTTGGGCGATGTGTAAAATTTATCGACCCAATAAATGTCCTTCAAATAGGTGTACATAAACAAACCGTCTGGTTTGTAAATGAATATTTATTTATTCACATTCATGTTAAAAATTATATTTTTAACGACAAAACATTTTATTCCAACATATGAATTTCTATTAAGTTCATTCTTTAAATAAAATGATATTTTTATTTTTCTAACACATTTTAGAAAATTTCGGCGGCATAACGGCACGATACTAGAAACGGGACAAGGCATAGCCTTATCCCCGGTCTAGTGAAGGCCCACGCCATTCACACATCAATCATATCAATTTCATTTCACCAAACAATTCAAATCATCTCAAACAATCTAACTAACAACACAGCCAAACAAACAAGTCCATGGTCTGTGGACGATTGTGTCGGGTGCTACTAAGCACCGTCTGCATCCTAGTATATATATATATAACTAGAAAAATAAATTGAAAGGTGAGAAATTCTCACCGATAGCTATCCCGATTCCACGACTCTTCTAATGTAGAAGTCTTCGCTGTTCTCGTCTCTTCGTCATCTTCGTTGCCCGTATTCACTACATATGTAAAAATCGAATTTTTACTTTGCTATTCAATATATAAAAATCGAATTTTTACTTTGCTTCTCAATATATAAAAATCGAATTTTTACTTTGCTTTTCAATATATAATAATCCTATTTTTAATTCGAAGTTCAATATATAAAAATCCTATTTTTAATTCGAAGTTCAATATATAAAAATCATATTTTTAATTCGAAGTTCAATATATAAAAATCCTATTTTTCTATTTTATAAACTATGTATATTTTATTTCAAAAACAATGTCACATACATTTTCAAAACAACATTCTAAGTTATATTTTCAAAATCGAATTCTAGTTCGTACCTTTCAAAAACAAAGGTATATTTACATTTTTATAAAAACAACTTCGTATATATTTTATATAAAAACAACTTCATATTTGAAAACCAGATTTTTCATTTCATTGTTGTCTATTGCAGAAATTATATTTTTATGCAAAGTTATATATAAAAATTCAGATTTTACAATAATGTATATATATATAAAAAAAAAATTTGAATAGTGTATATTGAAAAGGGAAAGCTCACTGTGTCTTATCGTTCTTCATCCGTATGCGTTCGACTTATTGCTCTCGAAGGAACCCATCAGTTCACCACAGAATCCTCACCACCGCTCGTCCCTCAGGTGATCGGAAGTGTATCGCCGACCACCCCTTTGAAGCCCCACAGGGCGCTGTTCATCGCCACCAAGCACAGCCCAATCGGTTCTCCCTTCTAGTCTCAATTCGTGTTCGATGCGCGCCACTTCGTGGCAGAAATTCGATCCCCACAGCGCTCGAAACATCATCTCCTCCGGTAGAATTTAAGGTCTCATTGAGGAGATCCCTTTTCGACTTGAACGGTTTTTGGAAAAATGAATGGATGGGGAGTTTGGAGGAGAGGAAGGTCACGAAGTTTCGATCGTTCATCACTGAAGGGTTGCGATGAAAATGTTGACTGCGGTTCTTAAAGTCTAGGGTTTGACTTGGCCTGTGGGGTGTTTATATGGAGGTTTTTTTTTTTTTTTTTGTTTTTTTTATTAAATTCATTTATTAATTTAACATCGAAATTTGGCTTCCCGAACTCCAAGCGAGACCCAACGAATGTCGCCCCTAGCGTTTTACACCTATTCCGGACACAACGGGATATGTATCGTAGGCTGATTCGATCGCTTGAATCAGTTTCCGTCAAAATCTACATATAACTCTATATATTGAATTTGAACGCGCATTTCAATTTACCGGGGTCACATACTAACTAGAAAAATTCCCGAAAAATATTTTCTAGCTTCGTATTGACGATACGGTCCTAACAAAACTAGTTTTGTCGAATTCTGAGACCGTTGGAAAAATGGCCAATTTCCAGTTGATTAAAATCAACTAAAACTGGTCAAACGCGTTTTCCTTTGCCACGCTCACATATTGATTCGAAAAATTATGAAATTTGAAATCTAGCAATAACTTGACATCACGGACCCAACAAAAGTGGTTTCGTCGAAATCCGAGGTCATTTGCAAAATGTCCATTTTTAAGGGCTTGAATTCCATAGCGACTATTCAGAATTTTCAACTGGACATATCTTTTGATTCCCGCTACGAACTTTTGATTTGTTCGGATTCGTTGGAAAGATATTCACGAATAGATCCTAATGTTTTTTGGTTTCACTAAAATCCGGATTGTTTTGCACCCGGTACATTCAATTGAAGTTCGAAATCGAATTATCGAACTACCGCGCCACTTTCAATTCTATTTATAATTATATATAATTATTTATATTCTAACGACGACGCGTATAAATATATACGTTGGAATTCTATTCAAAATAAATTCCGCGTCGATATTATTTAAAATAATTCATTTTAAATAATCAAAATTCGCTAAAATTGCCAAAATAAAAATTTCAAACTGGCTCGCATTTTACGGGTTGTTACACATTGCGAATCATATATGCCAAAGGAAATTGAAGACGGAGTTATGCAAGGGCTATCCTGTTCACAGAATAGTGCCTTCGGTTCATCCTATTCCTGGATGACTTGTATGGATGGATATCTGACAGAGTATTTCCAGACGATCACGTATATTGATTTCTCCAACCGTACCGAGAGTGGAAGCGGAGAAGGAAACTTCTTTTAGCTAACACATAATGTGTGGTTGAGGAGGTCAATCGGTGATTTGATGGATTTGACGATGTGGCATTCAAAGTGAATCTGGTGTGATGATAAAGCGTAGCATCTAGCCTCACATCCGGTAAATGACAGAAATCGGGCAGGCAACATGGCTAAGTCGGTCGCACCGAAGTAGGGTGTATAATCACCTGATCTAGAGTTTCATTTACTTCTAAAAATCTATTGTTGATGCTGTCCCATTCGGGAAACGGTTGCTGATCCCAACTGTTGGTGATATACATTCGATACACTCAAGCGAAATTAGTGGTCGATCATGTGTGGCCGGGTTGCAAGATGTTCTTGTTGAACCCAGTGTATTGCTCTCTAGAGGTACACTAGCGAAAGGTGGTTCCATACCTTGTCAAAGTTGGAAATCCATTACCAAATACGTGCTTGCGGTTTTGATTGTATACTATATATGTAGAACGTGAGATGGAAGCGTTTCTGCTAGATGATTACTATTATATTGTGTTGATAGACATTATTATAATATCAAAGGGTTTTTGATATAAAGATAATTTGGATTCTCATAAGGAAAAAAAACCCGTTCCGTTATACGGCGTGGTCTTATGAGATATCATTTACCTGCTTGAACTGTTTTAAACCGTTTTACTCATACCAGTCCCATGACTGACCCAGAGTTTATTTTGTTTTGTTTTCCCTAAAATCTTGGGTGCCTAAATTTGTACGGGCAGTCAAGTAGTCAGGATTTACAGATGAAATTGAAGAGCTGGAGCAGGAGGCTTCAGGATTATAGCTATAGTTATTTCCGCTGTGTTGTAAGTGCTGTACTTTGATAATGATATGTATATTCAAGTACAGATTTGTATTTCAAAGTTATGTTATGAAATATATTTATTCGTTCCGCTGTGAGATTCGTGTTACTCTGATATTGTGTTCTTTTTCTTCTTCTATTCTAAGTTTTCTATCTTATCTTTCCTCACCCTCTAATTTCTTTCATTAATGATTGGTATTTTTCGATGTTTGGTTAGTCATCATTGAGTTTATGGCGATAACCAAAGTCGCTAAAAATCCGGGTCATCACAGTTGGCATCAGAGCTTAAGTTAAGTGAATTACCTTGGCTCTGTGGCGTGACTCGATAGAGATGGGGTTAGTAATACCCTAGATTGAGTTGAGTGTATATATACGAGTGAACGTATTTGTTATTGATATAAAAATTTGTTTTATATTGTGGAGATTTATTGGTTGAGTCGTTTATGAGTTCTGGTCGATCAGTTTGATCCACTCTATTGGTAGGAGTTACTAAACACTCGAATACGATGGGTCGACACGATATGTTTTGAAAAGAGGATGAATTAAAATAATTTACCCAAAGTATATCTTGATATAGAGAAGATATATATATCAAAATTTATTGTGTAGTGGATATATTGGTTGTTTATAATCGAGTAAGATTATAAATTAAATGGTTATGTAAATAACCAATCAAAATTCATATAAGTGAAATACGTGAAATCAGATGACTTAAATCTGAAATTTAAACCAGAAATTGAATTAAAACTTTGGAGAATTGGATAAGTGTTTGTAAATGGATTTGGATTAAAAATAATGAAAATTTAAGATCTTGGGAGATTTTAAATTGTTTTACAAGCAGTGTGAATTATATTTTGAAATGGATTTCAAAGTGGAAATGTTTAGAAATGGTTTTATAGTATTGAACTCAGATCAATCGCTGGAAAATAGATTCTGATGACGACAGTTGCATCATCAATATTCATTTTCGAGTTGTAAGTAATGAATTACTACCAGAGACACTGTTTTGAATTTGTTTTGGGAAAGACAAGTTGTGTTGAATTTCAAAATAGAATTTGAATAATAGAATTTGAATTTTTAAATAGATTTGAAATATTAACTTGTTTTAAAAGAAATAAAACGAGAAGTTCCTTTATAAACGAAGTTTATAAATAGTTCTTTTATAAACAAAGTTTATAAATGAAGTGAAAAGAATTATCATTGGATAATTCAGAAATAAAAATACAAGTGTGAAATTGAAAGGGAAATCTATTTTCCAAAGGTAGAAATATCGATTTAAAAAAGGAATTGAAATCGAGACTTATTTAAAGAATGAATAAAGAAAGTTTGAAAAGGAATGTGAATAAAGGAAATTCAAACATAGATTTTAAATAAGAGAATTCAAAGGGGATTTGAATATAGAAATTCAAATGAGATTTGAATAAAGAAGATTTAAATAATGGAAAATTGAATATAGAATTCATATATAGTAGAAATGAAATTTGAATATATAATTCAAATAGTTTGAAATGAAATTTGAATATAGAATTCAAATAGTTTGAAATGAAATTTGAATATAGAATTCAAATAGATTGAAATGGAATTTGAAAATAGAATTTCAAAATAGAATTTGAAATAGGAATTTAATATAGAATTCAAATAGAGTTGAAATGGGAATTGGAATATATAATTCAATGGAGTTTGAAAATAGATTTGAATATTGAAAGTGAAATATAATTTGAATATAGAAATTCAAAAATGGAATTTGAATATAGAATTCAAATGGAATTCAAATATAGATTTGAATATCGAAAGTGAAATGGAATTTGTATATAGAAATTCAAATGGAATTTGAATATAGAATTCAAATGGAATTTAAACTATAAAATTTGAATAGAAATTGAATAGAATTAACTAAGTCGAAGAGGAATTAGTTAATCGAGTTTTGAATTTGAAGTTGTACTTTGAAAGGTAAATTGGATTTTTAAATGTATACTCGAAATCGAATATAGAACTTAAATTTGAAATTTGGATTCAAATTAGTTAATAAACAAGTTAAATTATATTTGAACATGTCATGTTCAAATATAAAAGTGAAATAGACTAAAGAGTTAATTAACAAATTAATTAACGAATTGAGTTAAAACGATCAGGTATAGTTAAAATAAATTGGGCAGGTATAAATATACATGAGATAGGTATGGATAAGGTATGAAGGTATATAAATAGAATGCTCGACGAAAAGGTATGTATTTAATTCATATATGAGATTTTATGCGCCGTATCGGCTAGCCGCTTGGCTTTTTCTTTTTTCTTTTGGATTGGTGAGGGCCATGGAAGGCTATTTGAAATATCCCGATGCTCCTGGTACAAAGGAGGTTATGGCGAATTTTTCTAGGAATTTAAAGGGTTAGAATATTTTTAAGATAATTTGATAGTTAGAAATCAACGTATCGATATATATATAGAAGTCGATAAGGAAACTAACTTAGAAATAGAATAGTAAAATCAAAAAGGAAGACTAAGAATAAAATCTAGTAAGAATAGAAAGAGGAAGCGTATACGTGTTTAAAAGTGAATAAGTAGTTGTATGGTATTGATTATTCGAGTAAGTAGTCATATCTGTTTTGATGTTATAAATGTTATT
This sequence comes from Allium sativum, assembly GCA_030737875.1. Taxonomy (NCBI): domain Eukaryota; kingdom Viridiplantae; phylum Streptophyta; class Magnoliopsida; order Asparagales; family Amaryllidaceae; genus Allium; species Allium sativum. The sequence goes on from CM060912.1 coordinate 104,349,548, forward strand.
CAGTCAAGGTCTGAGAGGTAGTTATACCCCAACTTGATTGATTTCATTATTAACAAATAAATAGTAAGATTTCAGGCTCGAAGATCAATGTTGAATAAGAGTTAGTTGAATATAGTATTTGGGTTGTCGTAACGATGTTTTACACAACATCCGTTTTAACCCAAATAAGTGTAAGCTTGGAAATAGAATAAAGAATATTTCCTAAGTATAGAAATAAACGAGATCGAAAAAGAGATAAGTAATTGGAACATTTTCCAATTATAAATAGCATATATTTTCTAAAGTTTAGAAAATAAAGGAAGGCGATATTCGGAAATGTTTTCCAAATAACATAAAAGGCCAATATGGTTATTGAAAATATTTGGTTAACAAATATTGATAAAGAAATAGAGAAATGATTTAACTAATGGAATATTAATTTAAGGCTCAGTGACATGTTCAAAAGGGAAAGTTTGTTTTTTGAAAAGAGTAAACTGTTTAAAAAAAACTCCCAGGGAAAGATTGTTTGAATTAAAAACAAATTTAACAGAAATTTGTGAAAGCAAATTTGAATTAAAGTAAAGCCAGTAAAGTGGTTACTGAGATTGAATTAGAATGATATCAAGACAAACTGGATTGTGAGATTCAAATTTGAAGTGTAATGTGATAATCAAGTTAAGAGTTGGAATCGAGAAGAAACTCGAGTTGAAATGATATTTGGCTCGAATATAAGCGAATGGTTGTGTTGTGGATAAAAGCAGATTGGAATTTAATTGGGATGACCCTGGTGTATGCTGAGTTGATAGCATATGGAAGTGATAAAGTTGATATACCCGACAAAAAGGTACAAGTTTATATTTCATATGGTATGAGATTTTGATGAGCCGAATTGGCGAGCCGCTTGGCTGTTTGATTTTCTTTTGGGATGGAGATGGCCCAGAGAGGCGAGTTGGAGTTTGACCTATTGACCAGTACAAAGGAGGTGCTGGCGAAATTTTTAAAATAGTTAAGGAGTTAGAAAATTTTCAGGATTTTTGAAAATTTTAGTTGATAAGAATTAATTAATATTTAATTGAAATTAAATTGGTCCAGTTGGAAACTGAACTTAAAAAGTGAACAAATATGTTCTAACCAGTCGATAGGGCCGTCCTCTACCTTTTAGCAATTTCGAGTACGAAATTATTTTAAGTGGGAAAGATTGTAATGACCAGCATTGGCAGAGGTATTATAATTAATTTATTTAATTATTGAAATGGTGGTTTAGAGAATTTAATGGTCGTGGAATTAAATAATGGTGAATATTTAATTAAAACAATAAATTAAATAATATATTTAATTCTGAAATAATCAGAATTGGCTGAAATGGCGATATGGTGTGAACTGGATCATCTGTGATATTTAATTCAGCTTGGAATTGAATTTGAATAACGAATATATTATTTGAACGACCGTTTGAATGTATAATTATATTATAATTAAAATCGAGCTCGAAATGGCGCTGTAGTTCGTAAATTGGCGATTCGAACTTCAACTAAATGTACATGATTCGTTTTTGGCCGGATTTCTGTGAAACAAGAAACGTATGGAGCGGGTGGAGTATATCTTTTAGTGGAAGAGGAAAATCGGGATTTCGTCGTGTAGATTTTGATTTATGTCCAAATCAAATATTCAGAAAAACAGCGGTATATTCGTTCGTGGCCATAACAGTTATTTAAAAATATTTGAATATCGGGTTTGAATTTAGACAAGGTTCTTTTGGGACATAACAATAATTTAATTTTTAGAATTTTACTGTAATTTTTAATTAATTAAATAAGCAACTTTTTATTTGGGGTATTTTGCACCCTGAAATCAACATTTTGAGGTTTCAAAATATGAGCTAACCTACCGGTATTATCAAATTTCTGGGATCGTGGCACCGATCTCGACCCAACGGTATTTTTACTTCAGTTCGTACGTAAATGGATTTTTTGCTAGCAGGATACGCTATACTTTGTAATTTAAAGTAAACTATTTGTATGTAACAAAAATCGGAGTAAATTCTATGCTTGTCCATTTCATAGTTTAATGTTGTGATGTGTACTTTGTTTTTACCGAAGCTAAATGGCAGTAAGGCACCTTCACCAAGTCAACGTACCAAGCAATTACCATACTGCGAACATGTTGTGTTTCTCACCAAGACACGTATGTGCTGTCCTCTCGCCATTCTCTCATGGTCGAAACAAGAGCACGTTTTGCAAACCTGAAGACAAAACGCGGCCTAACCGTGTACGCTTAATAACACCTACCCTATTACATAAGAACCAAGTATTCCCTCTATATAAATACACTATAGTTGAACGCCAGTTTTTTTCCATTCTCAAAAACAAATTGGTATTGTAAAATAAAAAAATTTCCGAACAATGCAAAGAAAAATCTAAAAAAAATCCCCAAACAAATTCCTGTGAACTCGCATCCTGTTTCTCTTCACAGAGATATACTTTTCGTTGGGTTCGAACACCCCATTCGTTCACTGGTTGGTGAACAGAACACTAAGGTTAGGCACTTCGGGTTATAGGTGAATTCGAGTGAGCTGTTGGGTTTATATTTGGGTTGAGGTGGCCGAGGTGTGATTGTTGGCAAACAATTGGGGTTTTCGGTGAATGTAAGTGTCGTAAGTTCCTGTAGAGGCTGCGAGGGGTTCCGGAAGGTCAGCGTCGAGTTCAACTTTATTGGTGTGGAGGCGAAGAGTTTTAGATGGGGATTGAAATGGTGTAATTAGTTCATGATTCGGTGAAGAGGAGGAGGGGTACGAAGGGGATGAAGTTGGTTAATGGCGCTGTGGTTAAGGAGCAGTCGAACGTGAGATTTAATGGAGAAGGTGAAGTACTGTTCACTTGAGTATGCGTTGGGCCAAGGAAGGAAGGTGAGGCCAAATTGTTTTTGAATTAAAATTTAAGTTTAGCTTTTAATTTAAAACAATATATTGAACTTGTAAAAATCATATCTCCTACATACGATATCAGATTGACGAATCGCAAGTTGCGTTGGGATCGTATGGACGGGAGCAACACAATGAGACTGACCGGGAGTGAGTCGGTGCCCGTTACAATTTATAGCAAAATAAACTGTCCGTCTGAATCAAGCGACAATTATCGTTATTTAACGATGATAGTCCAATGTGAGTAAAATCTCACTAACTCTGAACAGTTTATAATTTCATGTTGTATTGTTAGAACTGTTAAATATTGGCTGATTGACTGTGTGTTGATTGTTTGATTGAACTGCTAGTCAGTTAGTTGAATTTCTATATTGATTCTATTTAACAGAATATATCATATGGAACTGAAAGTGATGTTATCTATATTGTTTAACATCCGTGATGCAGGGAAAAAGGTTGGAGGAATCCAACTGGATTCCTCAACATTTATTTTACTGTTCTTCATATATATTGTGATATATGATGTGATATATAATCTGTGTCGATTATATGTGTTTGGACGATATCGGTCATCGTGATTTGATATGTTGAATACCATAACATACCGGAATGGTGAAAAGGGAATTTTCAAAATGAATATTGAAAATAGATTATTTATAAAATCAAAGGATTTTATAAAAGGGATAATATTTATAACAATCAAAGGAGATTTTATAAAAAGGAAATATTTAGAAATTAAATAGAGTTAAAGTAAAGGAGTTAATCGAATATAGTTTATTCGAATAGAGTCAATCGAGTTAATCGAATATTAGTAATTCGAATAAAGTAAAGGAGTTATCGAATATTATTTATTCGAAGCAGAGTTAAATAAAAATGGGTTAATCGATGTTAGTTTAATCGAGTTAAAAGGAGTTAATCGATGTTAGTTTAATCGAGTTAAAAGGAGTTAATCGATGTTAGTTTAATCGAGTTAAAAGGAGTTAATCGATTTTAGTTTAATCGAAAGGAGTTAATCGATGTTAGTTTAATCGATTAGAGTTAAACCAAATGAGTTAATCGAATATAGTTTATTCGAGTAGAGTAAAAGGAGTTAATCGAATATATAGTTTATTCAAATAGAATTAAAGGAGTTATCGAATATAGTTTATTCGATAGGAATTATGTGAATAGAGTTAGAGTTAAATCAAAAGAGTTAAGTGAATAGAATCAATCGAATAGAGTTATCGAATATACCTTATCGAAGGAAAGAATTATCGAATAGAAAAGATTTGAAAGAGAGTTACGTAAGGAAGTTTGTTAAAGAATTAGAAGGGTGAACTTTGTCTATTTCAAGGTTAGAAACGTTGTTCAGTTAAGGTCAGAGAGGTAGTATTACCCCAACTTGATTGACTTCATTTTTTAACTAAGGAATGGTTAAGGTTCGATAGTAAAGGATGGTTAAGTGAATGTAGAAATTAAAGGAAATGGTTTGAGTTGGCATCGCCATGGTTTGTTTAAACATCTGTCTAAGTCCAATGAAGAAGCTTTGGAAATGTTTTCCAAATAAGAAACCCGAAATGTTTTCTAATAAAGAAAACAAGAAATGGAAATGGTTTCCATTGTTAATAACGTATATTTTCCAAATTTAGAAAATAAGAAATATTGAATATAGGGAAACAGGAGATAAGTAAATTAATGAAATAAAGAGATAAATGTTGAATGATGTTGGATCGATATAAATTTCCATTTGGAAATAATATCGTTGTTTGCACACCTGTTTTTCTTCGATAGTTAAATCACAGACTATCGAAGTTTTGACCATTTTAACGTTGTTAATATGGAGAGACCGGTTGGATTATTATCCAAAGAACCACTCTGTATTGGCATAGTCATTACGAATCATATATGCCAAAGGAAGTTGAAGACAGAGTTATGCAAGGGCTATCCTGTTTACAGAATAGTGCCTTCGGTTCATCCTGTTCCTGGATGACTTGTATGGACGGATGTCTGACAGAGTATTTCCAGACGATCACGTATATTGATTTCTCCAACCGTACCAAGAGTGGAAGCGGAGAAGGAAACTTCTTTTAGCTAACACATAATGTATGGTTAAGGACGTCAATCGGTGATTTGATGGATTTGACGATGTGGCATTCAAAGTGAATCAAGTGTGATGATAAAGCGTAGCATCTAGCCTCACATCCGGTAAATGACAGAAATCGGGCAGGCAGCATGGCTAAGTCGGTCGCACCGAAGTAGGGTGTATAATCACATGATCTAGAGTTTCATTTACTTCTAAAATTCTATTGTTGATGCTGTCCCATTCGGGAAACGGTTGCTGATCCCAACTGTTGGTGATATACATTCGATACACTCAAGCGAAATGAGTGGTCGATCATGTGTGGCCGGGTTGCAAGATGTTCTTGTTGAACCCAGTGTATTGCTCTCTAGAGGGACACTAGCAAAATGTGGTTCCATACCTTGTCAAAGTTGGAAATCCATTACCAAATACGTGCTTGCGGTTTTGATTGTATACTATATATGTAGAACGTGAGATGGAAGCGTTTCTGCTAGATGATTACTATTATATTGTGTTGATAGACATTATTATAATATCAAAGGGTTTTTGATATAAAGATAATTTGGATTCTCATAAGGAAAAAAAACCCGTTCCGTTATACGGCGTGGTCTTATGAGATATCGTTTACCTGCTTGAACTGTTTTAAACCGTTTTACTCATACCAGTCCCATGACTGACCCAGAGTTTATTTTGTTTTGTTTTCCCTAAACTCTTGGGTGCCTAAATTTTTAGGGGCAGTCAAGTAGTCAGGATTTACAGATGTAATTGAAGAGCTGGAGCAGGAGGCTTCAGGATTATAGCTATAGTTATTTCCGCTGTGTTGTAAGTGCTGTACTTTGATAATGATATGTATATTCAAGTACAGATTTGTATTTCAAAGTTATGTTATGAAATATATTTATTCGTTCCGCTGTGAGATTCGTGTTACTCTGATATTGTGTTCTTTTTCTTCTTCTATTCTAAGTTTTCTATCTTATCTTTCCTCACCCTCTAATTTCTTTCATTAATGATCGGTATTTTTCGATGTTTGGTTAGTCATCATTGAGTTTATGGCGATAACCAAAGTCGCTAAAAATCCGGGTCATTACAGGTTCTCCCTTCATCTCCGACCCCCTGCCCCAATTCGATTCGGTTGGCCTTCCTTGTTGCCCTTGCCTTTGTGTGCCGCTGAAGATGCCACCACTCTAGTACGGTTATCTAATCCAATCCGATCCCTCTTAACCGATCCGATCCGGATCTCTGCAGCATCTCCAACGAGCTTGTTTCATCCATTCTCGCCATACAATGGCCTTTTCAATCATTCTAACTTTACTTAATAATCACAAAACATCACAAACAACAGTAACAACATATGGGTTCAATTAAAAAGATCAAAACATCAAGCATATAAGTCATTTTAGATCAAACATACCCAAAAAGCATGATTTTCCCCTTAATCCCCTTAACTATGTTTTAACTATTGGATTGGCAAACTTAATCCTAATTAACCCAAATTTTCATTAGTGACATAAAATAATATTTTAGAATTTCTACATATTTTTCCAGATTTTATAATGCATAATTTCATTAATTATCGCTAATCACCCCTAATTAACCGTAATTAGTGAATAAAAGTGCTAATCACTCATCGCAGCCACAAATAAATTCTTAGATCTGAAACTCCACTGATTTGGGTCGAATTCCTATGCAACATAGCATCTCTAACTCTGATTTGGTATTGATTTGCCTTGATTTGATGTTGCTTAGCTTAATCTTCGATTAGAAAGCGATTAGGAGTTATTTAGAACGTGAAAGCTATTGTTAGGGTTGAAGAGAAAGTTTGTGGCGGTTGGAAAATGACAAAGGAGAGTTTCTCTAGCCCCTATCAGCCCTTATGCAACCCTAATCCCGAAATACCTAATGGGCCTAGATGCTAATCACCCTAATTAGGCCCGGTTAAGCTGTTTTTCACCTTTGAACCTTGATTCAGCCATATCTCCCGAACATTAGGCCCGTTTGATTAATGTGACCACTCTACGGAAAGGTAAACCATCATACAGATCCAATGGAAGTGGTTTCAGATAAAAACTCCTTACTAGTCAAAAGTTATAGGCGAAACAAGATTCGCTAGGGGCAAAACGATCATTTAAAATTCAGCAAAAATTGTGAACATGGGAAATGACCTCAATAGTCATTGCCCAAAGTTACACGACCATACGACTTTGTATGAAAATAAAATAAATATTCTACGATCCTCTAATGTAGAATGCACATTGTTACAAACAATCCTCTGACCAAAGTCATCGCGGCCTAAACCACGCAAATTAGACCATCCACACTTCAAAAACTCAGCCTCTCCCCAAACCCATTTCGCACCTTGTTCAATCAATTCAGAAACCTCAATCGAGAATCGTTACAGAGCAAGTTTCTTCATTTCTAGTTGACTTCAGGTCCAAATGCAACTAGCAGCCCACTAAATCGAAACCCTAGAAACTCCAATTCAGAAAAAAACTGAACCTTGTTGCATCGATTCAATCTTGAATCTTCAATTTAAATCGATTTCCTTAAAAAAAGGGCTTGATTATTTCTTTTTCTCCAATTCTGTTTGGTTCAGGTATTCTATTTGTTTTTCTTTGGGGTTTAGCGGATGTGTTCATTAAGTGAGTGCTGCGTTGATAAACAGTGTAGGGTAGAGATTGTTTTTTTACAAGCGTGGCTTATGTCTGGTGCGACTTGGTTGAGTCACGACCTGGATCCTTTCTAATTTTCTTTTCCTATCTTTTTTTGATTGTGAACTTATTTAAGTTAATTTGTTTATTTTTTCTTACGTGTGTTTCCTTTTATTTTTGAGTGCGTAAGTCCTTGATTTGTGATAAGCATGATTTTTGTTTTTATTTTTATGAGTTTAATATTTTCTTCTTCTTTGTTAATTTAGTTTTTTTAATTCCTTGTTAGTCTCCTTTTCTTGTTTTTTAGTTGTTTATTTCATAAAGAAAAAAAAAGTGTTTCAAATCAACTTTGAAGTGAAGAATCAAAACAAAATTCAAGTAAAACGAGGAATGCCGAAGTCAAGTGAATTGCGAACAGTGAGACTTTAATCATTGACACTACTCAACTGCTCTGGACAGACAACCATACACCACTGTAACATTTTCTAAACTCTGCAGGTGCTCTGCTGCAAAGAAATATATATATATATATAGAAATTGCTTGTAAAATATTTTTGTAGGGACAGCGGCTTGCTTGTACAATTTTTAAATTCTGCAATTATTATTGTATGATTGTTGTATGGCCTTAATTTCTGAATCAATTTGGCGAGGAACGAATTTCCATAACTAACCACTCTCGTCAATTTTCAATTATAAAACTTGATTTGATTTGCAAAATAATTAACTACAAGAGTGTATTTTATGAAATTGGTTCTATCAAAGGTTTGATCGGAGATATATAGTAGTTCAATTTATTAAACTTTTAGAGAAAGAGGTTGCATACTACCCATAAAACATTGGTGGTATCCCTTAGTATTTATACTATACATGGACGACCATAAGACTCTCTTCCCTCTTCAAATCGAGATTATCAACTAATAAGATATACTTGTGTACGTTATCTAATAAGAGCTACTTGTGTCAACTTTAAATTTTGGATCTTCTATATTCGACAACGATGAGTGAAAAGAGTGTTAGCCACCATAATTCTCCTAGGGGTTCTCAAGTAAATCAAAAAATTCAAACGTGATGAATCACAATCAACTAAATCAAAATTTTCTAAGTCTCAATAATGGAATGGATAGACCCTTATCTCTTCGAGATCGATGTTACCCAACTTGGACTGTTCAACCTTCTGTTACAGTACTTCTACCCACTGAAGGAAATTTTGAGCTTAAACATTCTTTTATTCAATGGGTACCAAAATTTACTAGTTCTAAAAATGCTTATGAACTTCTAAGTGAATTTAAATTGTATGCATCCACAACTGAAATGCAACAATCATCTAACAAATCAATCAAGCTAAGGCTAATTCCATTTGCATTACTTGAAAGCGCTAAAAATGGCTAACTTCTCTTCTAAAACATTCCATAAGAAGTTAGGATGAATTTGCCAAAGTATTCTTGAAAAAGTTTTTGCCTTTCCATAAAACTGTAAAAATCCAAGGTGAAATAAATCAGTTATCTCAAAACGAAGGGGAAATTATTCAAGATACATTGAGAGATTCAACCAACTTCTGTATATTTATCCGCATCATGCAATTCCAAAACATCATTTATGTTAAATTGCAATAAAGCACTAAACTAGCAAACCCGAACACAATTAGAATCAATATATGGGGGAGAATTTATGTCTAAAACAACTGAAGAAGTTTGGGAATTCTTAGAAAATTATTCTGAAAAGGACATGCAATGGGATTCAATTCGTGTTCCCATTCGTACTTTTACTAGAGGAGTGCATATCGTGGATCCAATTCATCTTCCCTTAGAAAATCAAACTCCTCAAATCATAGAGGGACAACCCCACTATTACCCTCAAGATCAAGCCAATGTTACAGCTCAAAATAATCCTTATTCATCCACTTATAACCCTAGTTGGAGAAATCATCCAAATTTCTTAAGGTCTAATCCTAATAATGTCGCGAATCCATATCACATGATACCGAATTCGAATTACCAAGCTCCATTTTTTTCCAATCCTCAAACTTTTCAAGTTTCACCTCAATCCATGCCTTCAAACCAACCGCACAGGCATTTTAACTTTCCATCTCCTTAAACTTCTCAAGAAATTGTTCGATTGGAGAAACAAATAAATAATCAAGATGCTAAACTTGAACAAATTATGAATATGATGCTGGGGCTAATGATAACTAATGAGAAAGGGAAATTTCCTAGTCAACCTGAGGTGAATCCAAAATATAACCCTCATAATGTGAATTCTTATGAGGATGGAAACCATAATTCGGTTAACGCTGTCACCACCCTCAAATCCAGAAAAATGATTGACGATAATGTCGGCGATCCCGATAATCATTTGATTCCGACCCTAATCTAAAAGCTTGACACTCATCCGATGGCAACCAAGGCCAATTCGTTTGAACCTTTCAAATCTCCATCTTCTTCGAATGTTCGCAATCCCAACATCTCTTCTTCTGATGTTGGTTACCCGAAAATATCTCTTCTTTTAGTGTTGGCAAGCCCAACTATTCTTATTTTATACCTTCACCTCCTTCACTTCCTATATCGAAACCTTCTTCTTTGAACGATCAAAATTCTAGAAGAGTTTATAAATCAGTAGTTAAATATCCTCCTAGACTTAACGATTAGAAGAAGGATGTGAATTTCAAAAAAATTCTTAAAATCTTCAAACAAGTTTGTGTCAATATTCCACTCCTAGACACCATCGAACAAATTTCTCAATATGCCAAGTGTCTCAAAGAGCTATGCACCCGAAAACGAGCCTAACATTCCTAAAAAAGCCTTCTTGACTGTGAATACTAGCTTTGTTTTCTCTAATCTGTCACCCATCAAGTATAAGGACCCCGATTGCCCTACAATCGGTTGTAAAATAGGAAATATTCACATCAATCATGCCTTACTTGATCTTGGTGCAAGTTTCAATCTTCTTCCCTACACTGTTTATCGTTAACTTGGACTAGGGGAATTGAAACCCATGAACATCACAATTCAACTAGCTGATAAATCTACTGAAAAACCATTTGGTGTACTTGAATATATTTTGATTCAAATTGAATAATTCCATTTCCCCGTGGATTTCATAGTCCTAGAAACCAAGTCTGTTTCAAATTCAAATAGTCAGAATCCATTGATATTGGGTCATCCTTTCCTAACTACCTCGAATGCTATCATTAATTGTAGGAGTTGCCTAATTCCACTATCATTTGGGCACTTAACCATTGAATTGAATATTTTCATCAACCCAAAGAGATCGGAATAGGAGAAGTCGACATAATAGAAACAGTTTTAGATGACACGTCTGATTTATCTCCTCAAAAAACTTCACTTTCCTCAATAGACATGTCCACTATGTCTTTTGAAGAATTATTCGAAGACGAGCTTAATTTTTTAAATGATGAATTGGTAGTGTGTCTAGAAGGTAATCTTAGTTCTATACCATCAAATGAAATCGTTGTCAAAAACTTAAATTTATGGGATTATGGTAATCTTTTGTTGAATGATATAAATCATTGTCACAACAAAATTTTCATACGAAGGATTTTGATTTTAGAATTCACTGATATTCCTATTGTACCTCACAAATCAAATAAGAAATCATCATGCATCATTTTCGATAAAGGCAAGTATGGGGGGAAAAGGAAATCTCATTTTTCACAAAACATTCATCATCATCATAGATTTCATTTTGCATATGATTTTCATTTGGATATAGTTGTTAAATTGCATTTCATTTTACAAATAATTTTGCATCTCATCCACCTTTGGGTACTATCTTTTAAATTTAGGATACGTGTTTACAGTGTGGACACTATTTTTACCAAGTGTGTGTGTGGGGGGAGGGGGGGGGAGGGGGAGGGGGAGTCTACGTTGCAATCATTTTTTTCTCTTTAATTTTTCTTTTTTCATGCATTTAGATAAGACCATCATGGATTTTATATCGTAGTAGCATAAAGTTTGTTTTTGGAAATACGACTCACTTTAGATTGGTACAACGAAGCTAGTTAACAAATTTTTTGATCAGTTGATATTAATTTTCCCCCTCAACTAAGAGCGAATAAGAAATATAATGAAAAGTTGAATTATGAGCAATAACAGTGTAACCGATACATAGGAAGATTCTTAGGTAATTGCCATGAAGTTTATTCTAAATCATAATCTTTGTTTAATGAGTGAAGGACTTAAAAATACTTATATTGACTGTCCGAATCTTTAAAACTAAGTTGTGTTAAGCTAGATTCACATAACTCCCTCTTGTTCTTATATTCAATAATAATAAAAATATTAATCTAAGGGTATCCAACATTGCTCATAAATCTAGCGGTTGTGTGCAAACCCACCAAGCTCTTTGCCTACTCTCACGTCAGTCCATGAGGCAGTGCATGAGTGATATACCTTGGTCTCATTCCATGAGTTGGACACCTAAGGATTACTGACATCTTGTTGACAAAGTCAGCGTCGGTCTGCACAATACGCCAAGCTCTGGCCCTAACTCTCACGTCAGTCCGCGAGGCCGTGCATGGGTGGTATACCTTGATCTTCAAGTTAGGTGTGTGTAATCAGTCATAAATTTGAAATTTTATAGAGATAGAGAAATAGCGATGATGCCCAAGAAATTCTTGACCTTATTGATTTGATTACTCTTACACAAGGAAATGAGAATAACATTTTGCAAACAGTGACAAGAAAACTAAGAATTTATTTCATGGATGCATTATGTTATCAACTGAACCAACAAGTCAAACTAGAAGTTAAACATTTTTAAACTTGACTTACGTTGAAAATTTGTGATGAGTTGAGGAGTCTAAAATTTCTATAGATTGATTTTCAATTGTATACTGCTATGTTGCAACTTTTTGGAAACAAGTCGTGTTTTAGTTTTTGTTTTCATTCGCGTATGTCCTTTGCATTCATGTAGTTACACTAGAATCATAACACAGTGCATTTAAATTTTGTGGGTAGTACCCAGAGAAAACCCCCATCAGACACCACTCGTCCTACTATGGACACCTAGACGTTCAATGGCTTGTTGCATACACTCAATGCAATCATGTTTCCTACGAAAGTGTGACCTATCTAGTTTAGATTTTCATTTTTGTTTTACTCGAGGATGAGTAAAAGATAAATGTGGGGGTATTTGATTAACATAGAACTGTGTTTATTTTATACTCTTATATTTTATCTTTTGTGTATAAATAAATATTACTTAGGTATTATTTTGTCACTTTTACGGATATGCCGATTAAGCTACATGTAGTCAAGAAAATAGAAAACCGTTTGCATTAGAATCATAGCACGTTGCAATTGGATTTTGTGGGTAGTATCCGCTAAAAATCCTCATAAGACACCACTCGTCCTACTAGGGACACCTAGACGTTTAATGGCTTGTTGTGTATGCTCAATGCAATTGTGATTCCTACGAAAGTGTGACCTATCTTGTTTAGCTTTTCATTTTTGTTTTACTCAAGGACAAGTAAAAGATAAGTGTGGGGGTATTTGATTAACAATGTGTTTATTTTATACTCTTATATTTTATCTTTTGTGTGTAAATAAATATTACTTGGGTATTATTTTGTCACTTTTACAGATATGCCGATTAAGCTACATGCAGTCAGAAAAACAGAAAACAGAGATCAAAATGTTGTGTATTTATATAGGAAGACATGCATACGAAGATCTCACATCAAATTGCTTTTTGGAAAAGAAAACAATTGGTAGAAAGGCTATGTGTTCACCAAAAAATGACTCAAACACCAAGGGTACGAGAATCGTACTTCACCAATATGGTTAGAAAGTAAATGGTGCCGCACTCAACAAAAGTTGAAGGTAATAATGTGAGGAAAATAAAATGGAGACAAGGTTTTAGAGTGGTTCATCCCTAAGCTAGGCCTACATCCACGATGAAGGTAGTTTGCATTATCATGATGATTACAAAGCATGTAAACTCTCTTTGTTCATACATCTTCTCATTCTCTCAACGTATTCTCACTCTTACCTACAAATCTCACTTAAATTCACGGAATTCAATGGAGGAATGATGGAATTCGTAGAGGAGAAGGATGGGTGAGCGACGGAGAAGGAGGACGTCTTGACCTTTTTTCGCTCGTAAGATCTTAATGGATGCCATAGCCAAATGGATGAAGATCCTTCAAGTGGAGATGATAATGATGGTTGAGAATGCTTAAGGAATGGTGGAGGAAAGAATTCAGCAGCACTTCATGGAAGCCAGGTGTCCATCCCCTTTTTGGTAGAAGCCATGGCCTATTTATAGATGAGCCCCCATGAAGAAATGAGTTGAAATCCGTATATGCAAGTTGCAGGTCATTTGTCTCATTAATTCCTAAAATGCCACCACCTAGTTGTAGCCAACTGTTGGTAATTGTTTCCAGCTGTCCAGTGCGAGCGACTTTGTAGGAGCGAGCGATTGCATAGATCCGAGCAGATTGGATGAGCGATCAGGCAATGAGTACACAGGCGATTAGCCAGAGTTCTTAGATTGGTGTATAGGCGCCCAGTTGAGCGTCGTGTTAAGCATTTTAATGACTGACCGATCTATAGGTGAACGATCAAGGCTTGGAGATCAAAATGTTAGTGCGACCCTTCAGGAGATGGTATCTGATCGACGGTAGGTAGCATCTGATTGAAGGGTTAGCGACTGATTGAGGAATGAGCGAGCGACTATGGTTATGAGCGGACATGGGATACATGTGCGACCTATGGCTTCTTCGTGTTTCTTGCTATGCATGATCGACCGATGTAGCATGAACGAACGACTGCAGAATGGAACATGAGACCGGAAACAATTCTTCTCTTCATCTTGTACGACCAGTTTCTTTGGTACAACGATGAGCGATTTACTTAATATGGATGATCTTTGCAGGATGTACGAGCCTTATTGTTTTTGCACCGTGCCATTCTTGAACTAGCTTCATGTGCGCGACCTCTCTTTACGGTCGTGTTATGCTGTATGACAGACCCAGATTGTGTTGAATGGACGACCCATCTTGTTCTGATGTTTGAATGACTTTATCTTGTGCTTCTAACTCATACTTAATCATCCAACGTGTGCATGAATTTTTAAGGGATAACATTTACCCCTCGAAGTTTGTGATTTTTATTTTGCAAAAAATTACAGGCTTCGAAATAGCTGATCATAACACAGTTTGGTAGATTAAATCAGGTTTACCAAGGAATGACTGCGCAGAGCTGAGGATCGTTAAGGTAAAGATATCTGGGATCGTTCCTTCTTATGAGCGGGAGGCCTAAGTCACTCATACTATTTCCTTTGAGTCGAAGTATCTTCATGATCGATCAAATCATAGGGATGCGGGCATGCCAGCTAGACCTGATGGGCCACTTATACTTGCTCAATCAAGTATTGAGCCCACGTGGCGAGAATGATCTGGATGCGTGTCTTTTAATCTTCCCTGTCGTTTTCTTACTCCAATCTTTAATTCACTTTTATTTCCCAGATAAAACACATCGGTAACAGTTATTTCACTTTCTAGAAACCCTAGTTTCTACTTCGCCTTCCTTTCTATTAAATTCTCTTAGTCAAAAACCCCGTACCCCTTCCTATCATCAATCGGTGAAGCGCAGGTTTGTCAATTTTGTTTATACTTGTTCCTCTTTTGAATTGATAACATATGTTTTAATAGGAAATAAGTTCTTTTTATGCTTTCTTGAACTACTTTCCGAAACCCTTATGATCATTAGATATGATTTTTGTTGTTGTTGATCTTTCATGATGATAATAGTCGGAAATTTTGAACTGGATCTGGGTTGTTCTGTGCATGCACTTGTCTGAGAACATTTAACTCCGATATTCCTTTTTACTCTGGTTCTAGACTTCATACAAATGATATGTTTATTAAAATGTTTAATATAAGTTCACACAATTCCTAACCTTATGACCATGTGCTAATAATTTGTTCCCAGTTATCTGATTTACACACATGATGTTCGATGAAATGCTTAAACCATGTTGCCTTGATATTGTCACTATGATCCATACTTCTGGTTTGACTCCTATGGTCGCCCGAGTGCGTTTGAAAGAGGGTTGTTCCCCTCCCTCCCTTTTTTCTGAATGGCCCTGTTTTGGTTAAATATGAGCAACCGTTTTGAGTGAAGCATGCGAGAATAACATGAATTTGTTTTGTGCGATCAGGGTCGGAGGGATCGGTCGTTTACGGTTCTGCTTTTGGTTGCGTTACTTGTTTAATCCTGACTGACCCTTTAAATACCTGAATTGCATAGCTTTTTACTAATTCACTTATACCGGATGGATTAGTCTTCGGAGCAACGTCGATTGGAAAGGTTTGTTGACTTGGATGTTCAGATAACCGACGTTCAATCGACTGGTCAACCATCTGCGAACTCTCCCCTCAGTCCCTCTCATGCAGAACTTTAGACAATCATTAATAAGCCACGTTATGCCCTTAGTCCATGCAATCCCAGGCTTACTAAACGACTAAAAGGCTGGAGTTTGTAAGGAGTATCTTCTTATGTGGACATATCTCCGTCTGTTCATCAAACTTCTTCTTATGATATGATTTCTGCGAAGGGTCAGATGCTTGCCCATTTTGAGACTACTATGTACCAATTTGGGAAGCAGATGGACCTCTCAAGGATCATTCTGCAAAGTAAATGAGCGGTTGGCAGACACTGGCTTGCGATCTCCAAAAGCTTCATAAGGACAATCTCGTGCGTATTTCTACCTTAGAGGATGACAAGGTGAAGTTGATTCAAGCTCTTAGATCCAGGGATAGTGTGGTCGCTTCTTTTTCTCTGGGAGATGTCGAGTTTGCAGTTTCAAAGAGCAAAGAGTCCTTGGTTGATGAACCTCCATCCAGCTCTACTCATGTAACGACCTAGAAAATCTGAACCAATTTTTTTTTTTTTTAAAATTGGCTAAGATAATGGATTTTAAATATTTAAAATAAATATTATAAATAATGGCAATGAAAACTGAGTTTGAATCGACAATTGAAAACGAATATAATTAATTATAATTATAAACAAGGCCTGAAAAGGCGCTGTAGTTTCAAAAATTGAATTCAAACTTTGTTGGACTGTACCGGGTGCAAAACAAAACGGATTTTAGCGAAACCAAAAATATTTAAATCTGTTAGTGAATACCTTTCTAACGAATCTGAAAAATAGAATTTTCATAACGGAAAGCAAAAGTTATGGCCGAATGAATTTTCAGAAGGGTCGCTATGGATTTTATATAGCCCGTGAAATTGGCCATTTTTCATACGACCTCGGAATTCGATGAAACTACTTTTGTTGGATCCGGGATGTAAAGTTATTGCTAGGTTTCAAATTTCATAATTTTTGAAGCTAGTATGTGAGCGTGGCGAAGGAAAACGTGTTTTGGCCAATTACAGTTAAATTGGATCGACCAGAAATGGGCCTTTTTGCAAACGGTCTCAGAATTCGACGAATCTAGTTTTGTTGGGACCGTATCGTCAAAACATAGCTAGATTTATTTTTTTGGAATTTTTCGAATCAATTTGTGGCCCTGGCAAATTGAAATGCACGTTCAAATTAAATATTGAATGTTTTATATTTTAATTTGAAGAATAAATGACTGTAACAATCAAAATGGCTTACGAAACATATCCCATTGTGTCCGGGATGGGGGTAATTAGCTAGGGGCGACAGTCGTTGGGTTTGAAAAGGAGTTCGTTTGCGAAAACACTATTTTAAAATTAAATAAACCTCCCGGCCAATAGAAATTTTCCTTTATAATTTAATTTTTAAAAATATCTCAAAAATCCCTCGTCTCCTTCCAGACCGACGGCGGAGCTTCTCTCCTACCTTCCCTTCCATTTTCCGGCGAATCCCTTCATCAAAACCCATAGCCCCTTTGCAACTTTTTGAAGTTCATCTCCTCCTCTTCAAATCAACACCAACCACACCACCCCTCGTCGCTCCACCAGCGAGGACCACCGCTCCAAACTTCGGAGCTTTCGACCGCCGCCTCGTCCTGATCTCGCCACCGAACGCCATCGCACCACCGTGGATAGGAGCGCCTCTCCAAGCTCTTCGACGCTGCGAAGGCCGATCATCCTAACACGCATCGATTCGCGCGAAATCTGGTGACCTAGTTTCGAACAAACCAAGAGAGGTTCGGTTTTTATTTTCTGAACTGATTTTAACAGTTTAAAACCGTTGCAAACTTCGAAAAATCATATCTTTTTGCTGTGTTAACGAAATTCGATGAAACAGGAAACATTGTGACCGTGAGGACGTCTTCTACATTCTAGAAGAGACCGCATATTTTTCTGAGCCTTCTGTTATTTTTGGTGGAGTGGAACCCAATGTGAGATTTCTAATTTATAAACGATATGGAAAACGACGATGTATAAATTATATAGTCGATGTATGAGTTATATAAGCGTTGTACACCTTATGTATAAGCGTTGTATAAGTTGTACGTTCGATGTATAAGTTGTATATGCATTGTAAAATTTATATATGTGTTGAAATAGAAGTGAATTGCTATATATATATATATATATATATATATATATATATATATATATATATATACGCCCCTCGTCCACAAACCATGGACGATATTTATTGGTTGTGATTGTTGTGAAAATTGATTGATAGCGAATGATTGTTTGGGATTGTTTGTGGTTGATATTGATTGATTGTGATTGAAAAATACCCGTTTGTGGTTGAGAAATATTTGGTTGAAACCACATAGGATTAGTTTGTGGAAATGAAATAAATATATACATGCCGCCTGCATGCAAACTAGATGCATGATCCCCATTGTCAAAAACCGCGAGGTTTTAAGGTAGAGCGAGGAGCCGTACAAGGGACGGTCCCGGTTTTAACTACCCTGCCGTTATGCTGCCGAAATTTTCTGAAATATACATGCGTTAGAATAATTTTCATTCGTTGAAATAAATTACATATGTTGAAACAAATATACATGTGTTAGAATAATTTTCATTCGTTGAAATAAATTACATAAGTTGAAAGAATATTCATGTGTTGAGTTGCAATTCATTCGTTGAGTTGAAATTCATGTGTTGAATATTATTTGAATTTAAACAAATAGTTTTAGCAATAAAAATCACATTTTTATATATATACAAACTATAGAGAATATTCATGTGTTGAATTGAAATTCGTTCGTCGAGTTGAAATTCATGTGTTGAATGTTATCGTATTTTAAAATAAAATGAATAGACAATAAAAACTACATTTTTATTGTGAATATGAAGTGTTAAAAACATTCACGTGTTGAATAAATATTTTTGACGATAAAAATATTCCTTTTATCATGTATACGCTTTGATAAAAATACACACGTGTTGAAATAAATAATAGTTTGCTAGAAATATTATTATTGGCTTTGTTCTGCATATATATACATGTGTTGAACAGGAAAAATGGATTAGCTGTAGAGTAAAGAAATTATTTGTGTGCCCGACAAATAGGTAAGCCTTGATGAGTTGGCTGCGTAATTTTATTTTTATATCAACTCCTGTGAATGCCATTGGATGCGGAGTGCTGGTTATTCTGTGTGAAATAATAAATATCGCCATAGGATAGTAACAATTAAATTTGAACTACGCTACATGGCATACTTCTTGACAATAGGCATACTTCATCATATTCCACATAAGTAATTGGAGCTTGTGTGACGAGGTGGAAGATTTACCATACGAGCGAGAGGATTGTATGGCGATGATTATATACTACAGGTTGAACTGATGACTGATATGGACTCTATAAAATATAACGATAAATTGCCAGATTAATAAAAACCCCACACGGGTCTGGAGTTGACAATAATCACGTCTCTCTAGTTATTAGATACGACACATGGACTATTTATTTCCACACGGAAACGGGGTGACGAGAATTTATTCTCTGGAGTGATTATCTATACATGCTCCCCCGTAAACACCAGAATATATCACTATAAATATGTGAATGCTTTTTAGGATTTATTGGGTACCTAACACGGCCCAATAAATTTCCAAACCCCTCCCCATACAAAGGAGGTTATGGCGAAATTTTTCGAAATATTAAGGCGTTAGTGAAATATTTGAAGTGAAAACGAAGTTGAAAATATAGAATGAACTATATTTATATATATAAATATAAATATAATTAAAAGGAATCGAAGCCGTGCAGTTCGCGTTTCGGAATCGTAATTTGAAACGATTAGTACGAGGGATCCGACCATCGGATTTTCCCGAAACCGCAACCGCTGGGTTCGCTTTGGAGAAATCTTTCCACCGGCACCAACTTTGTAAAAATCCAACGGTTGGATTGTCTGGAATGTTTAATTCAAATCTGAAGAAAAACAGCGCCAGAAACGATTATATATATATATATATAAATATAATTATATTTAATCGAATAACGACGCTGCAGTTCGTATTTTGAAATCGGAACTTCAAACGATTGTACAGGGAGATCTGACCGTCGGATTTTCCCAAAACTGGAACCGTTGGATTCGTTTTGAAAAGACCTTTCTAATGATGTAAATTTTGCGAAGATCCAACGGTTAGATTTTCAGATAAGTGTAAATCAAATCTGAAGAAAAATAGCGCCACGGCCGCGTTATGGCCCGAAGCGTCGTTTTGAATAAATTGGCTATTTTAAAATAAATAAAAATAGCGATAAATCGTTATAAAATATCATAAACGATATGGAATGGAAATAAACTGAATGTGCTCGATTTATGTGGTATTTGATGGTTGAATGTGTTTGGTGTGAAAATTACATTGAAGAACAAAATTGGTGTTGTCGAATGATTTAACCATTGAAATAAATTGATTTGAAATTCTAAATATACGTGAATTATTTGAAAAGGCAGAGTTAATTCTCATTTCAAATAATTGACCGACGATTGAAAGTCGAAGATGAAGACGGTGGTCGAAGACCGGAGATCTTCGCCTCGTTTGGATGGTAACCGAGGTCCTGATTGGGAGGCATCCCGAAATATGGATAATGAGTGGTGATCGTCCAGACATACGTGGTGATCGAAGGGTTTGCGAGGTATTTAGTGCCTCCGGTTTCGTTCAGACCCAGAACGGACTTGTAAATGGACTGTGTGTCTGACATTGGATTTTATTCTGTGTTGATTGATCTCTGTTAAATATACATCTGTTTGGCGGTGGAGAATTTATTCTTTTGCTTAACGCCCTTCTCTGAGACGCACGAACTCAGAGGTTGTATATCGATGGACATCAGTCGCATGGTATGAATTGCCTGTGTGGCATGCTAAGATGCAGTGATCAGGGCTTCTGTTGAAAAGCAAAGTCTTGTGGTGATGATCAAAGCACCGCCGGTGTGGCGCAGCTTTGTGTATAACGTAAAATCGCGAGCCTCACACCCCGGTATGAACCAGAAACGGGAGAGGACATCAGGGAGGGCCTGCGTTTCTTTCTAGCTAGGGTGGTGTCAGTGACCTACCAGCCCTGACATTTATATACTTTTCACCTGTGTGGTTGTTGCTGTTGCGAGGCGCCTCGGTTTGATCGGACGATCCGGGTCCGATGGAGTCATTCGTTGGCTCGTTTACGCCCCAAAGAGCGGGGAGACGTAGTGTTCAGGCATAATAATCCACATCGGTGGACCGGCCCTGACGATCCAAGGGGCAGTTGCGGCTGTTCCGGAGGCTCGGGCTAGAGAGTCTCGAATTCGGTAAGGACTATCTTTTGCCTTGGTTCATGACGGAAATCCAATTTCCAAATACGACATCGTGCGGCTTTGATTGTATACCTATATATGACGACATAGTGGTATGGGGCATTAATGTCGTCTATGATTAATAGTTATGATTTGAAATTATTTTCAAAACATATAAACACTAGCAATAAAATCAATGCCTTTGTTTTATTCGTATCAAGCATATTTTGGCCGTTATAAGGTAAAAACTCTATCCTCCGGTTTGCGTTGCATTGTGTGATGGGAACTGAGTCTTATAACGACTTCATTTTTATAAAATACATTGCGTTGTTTAAAAGAAAGATTTGTTTTAAAGCACTGGCAATCCAATGGAGTAAACCCGTTCCACGAAAGTGGCGTGGTCCTTTGATTAGCCATATTATATATGTGTTGAGTAGATTTCTCATACCAGTCCCATGACTGACTCGTAGTTTGTTTCACTTTCAAACTCGGGTGCCCCTTTTTCTACACGGGCAGCCTTGTATTCAGGTTTAGCTGGTTCTTTCTGGATAGCTGGAGCTGAAGATGGATTCTATCATTTATCTCTTTTTATGCTGTTCAGCTTCTATTGTACATATTTTGTTTGTTTTCCGCTGTAGACATCTATGTATAGCTGAACTGCATTTATACTAAGTATGATCCTGTATACTGTGTAACTCTGATGATTTCGTTTATCCAGTATATTTTATTGTTCATTATCTGGTGTATTTAATTATTTTGTTCTGCTATTATCTGTTTCTGTGTTATATTCCACGGATTACCCTTGCCACCGTCAGTACGGGGTTTGGGGTCGTCCCATTTGGTATCAGAGCTTTGATTAAGCTTAATTCTGGAATATAACATTTGAACGAACTCGTCAGAAATAGAACAAGTAGTGTTCTAGGACGGGTAACTCAATACAGATAGGATCAGTAATATCCTAGTATGAGTAAAGCAGAATGGAATAACACCTCGATAGACACATTTACATTTGAAGTAGGTGTTTCTATATTTTAAATTATCTTTTCTGTGACCTGACACTTGATCTGCTGTTTGCAGAAGTACTAGAAAATGAGTGTCCGAAACAGAAGGAATGCAGAACCGGATATTGAGGCCCTATTAATCAAATATCGAAATATGGGTGGAATACCGTTCTCTGGTGAAGAATCTATTATGAAGACACAGGCTTGGATTCGTTCGGCTGAGAAGATTTTTGAAGGATTAAAGCTGAGGGGTGACCAGAAAAGATTACTGGCCTTCTGGGCACTCAAGGACGAAGCTTTATTCTGGTGGGATTCTGTTGTTAAGGATAATCCAGAGGGTGATATCACCTGGGATAGATTCAAAGTGATTTTCCTGGAAAGATTTACTCCTCCAGAAGCGATTGAGCGACTATGCGACGAATTTTCTTATCTGATACAAGGTGATATGACCATCCCAGAATATCATAAGAAATTCAACGAACTTGCTCACTTTGCTCCTCATCTGATTCAAGATCCAAAGAGGAAAAATCTGAGATTTATTCATGGCCTGCAAAGGAGATATCAGAATAGTGTGATGAGGAATGTGAAGCTTCCTTTTTCTGAAATGATATACATGGCCTATCAGTACGAAGATCTAGACAAGAAAGGTATGCTACAGTATGAAGAGGAAGTCAGCTCTAGCAATAAAATTGAGTCTGAAACGAATCGTCCTGAGGCCAGCACGATATCAGAGGTCAGCAAGAAGCCCAAAGCAAATCGAAAAAGGGCTGAATCTGAGAAAGGGCAAGTAACGACAACTGTATGCTCTAACTGCAATAAGCAAGGACATCTCTCGATAAGTTGCCGATCTCTAAAGAAACAAAGAAAGGAAGGACCTAAATCAAAGAACAAGGTTAAAGAAAATAGAAAGTGTAATCTTTGTCATCAAGCTGGTCACGTAAAGCAAGACTGCTGGCTGTCGAAAAAGACCAATGAAGTTCAGGTAAATGAAGTAGCGGAAACTTCTGAGCCCTCAGCTAGTCAAGAAAGGGCTGATGTTTTAGAGGGAACGCTTACTGTCAAAAACATTCCAGTTAAAGTACTGTTTGACACAGGCGCGTCACGAAGCTTTATTGCAAAGAGTGCCGCTAAGAAGCTAGATTTGAATTTGAGGAAGCTCAAAGAACCAATGACTGTCCAGAATCCGGTCGGGGGTTCTATCAATCTCAGTTGGATTTGTGCAGTACCTGTCTCCTTTTCTTGTTATAAATTCCCTATTATCTCTATCGTCATGAATTTTAATGAATTCGATATTATTCTGGGATTGGATTGGCTAACCAAATATGAAGCAGAGGTTAGATGCGCCGAGAGAGTTGTTAGGGCTAGGATTAAATCAGGAAATTATATAACCATACCGTGTGAAAGTCAGAAATCTAATAGAAAAGACTTCTGGGAAGCTCTCGATGTTTCTCCAGCCCAAATAGAAAATATCTCTGAAATCACAGAGAATATTCCCGACCTAGTGAAAGACATTCCTGTCGTCAAGAACTATGCAGATGTATTCGAGGAAGTTGTTCGCTTACCTCCGCAGAGAGAAATAGATTTCAAAATTGCTTTAATTCCGAATGCAAGGCCGGTAGTTCACGCTATTCGAAGAATGTCCTTGAAAGAGAAGGAGGAATTAGACAATCAAACATGACAGCTAGTATGGAAAGGTCTGATCAGGCCTAGTTTCTCTGATTGGGGAGCAGTAGTGGTTTTTGTCCCAAAATCTGATGGTACTCTACGGTTATGTGTGGATTATCGTGATTTGAACAAACAGAACATAAAGAACAAATATCCATTACCGCGAATAGATGATTTGTTGGATCGATTAAATGGAGCACAAGTATTTTCACGAATGGACCTAGCTACAGGCTTCCATCAACTTCGAATTGCCGAAGAGTGTGTTCCAATGACAGCATTCAGAGGTCCCGACTTATTCTACGAGTGGTTAGTAATGTCGTTGGCTTATGTAACGCTCCAGCTTACTTCGTCGATCTGATGAATAGAGTGTTCAGAGGAGTTTTGAATAAATTTGTTCTGGTTTTTATTGACGATATTCTAATCTTCTCTAAATCAAAGGCCGAACATGAAAAACATTTGGAACAGGTTCTAGAAATTCTGAGAAGGAATGTATTGAAAGCAAAGTTTTCCAAGTGTATATTCTGGCAAGATGAAGTGAAATTTCTAGGCCACGTCGTATCGAAAGAAGGAATCGCTGTGGATCCAAGTAAAATCACAGCTATTCAGAACTGGAAGCAGCCCAGTACCCCTACTGAAGTCCACAGTTTTCTCGGATTGGCTAGCTATTACCGGAAGTTTGTTAAAAACTTTTCGAAGATATCTGGTCATTTAACGAAGCTTACAAAGAAGCACTCTAAATTCAAATGGACTCTAGAAAGTGAGGAGGCTTTTAAAGAGCTAAAATTAAGACTAACGACTGCTCCAGTGTTAACCATCATCGATGGCAACCAGGATTTGAAAGTCTGGACTGATGCTTCTAGAGAAGGCCTTGGCGCAGTGTTAATGCAAAGGGGCCAAGTGATTGCTTATGCTAGCCGCCAACTGAAGCCGCACGAGAAGAACTACGTAACTCATGATCTTGAGTTATTGGCTATTGTGTTCGCTTTGAAAATCTGGAGGCACTATCTTCTGGGCGAGAGATTTGAACTATTTACAGATCATCAGTCGTTAAAGTATCTATTCACTCAGAAAGACCTGAATCTGAGACAGCAGCGTTGGCTGGAGTTTCTTGCAGCATATGACTTTGAAATTATATATACTCCAGGGAAAGCCAATGTCGTGGCAGATGCGCTGAGCCGAAAGAATGTAATGATCGCCAGCTTTATTATCACGACTTCCTTGATTGACAAAATATCTATTCTTCAGAAGGAGGATAACTTTATTAAGGATATGATTAAAAGGATTCAGAAAGGCGAACCCTCGTGTTTTCAAATGGATAACGACGAGACCTTGAGGTTGAAAGGAAGGATTTGTGTTCCTGATATCCCAGAGTTAAAAAGGGAAGTGTTAGACGAGTGTCACAAGTCCAAGCTGAGTATCCATCCTGGTGTGGCCAAAATGTATAACGATCTCAAACGAACATTCTGGTGGAAGGCTATGAAAAGGGACGTTTCAATATACGTTAGCCGATGCCCTACTTGCCAGCTAGTCAAAAGCGACCAATAGAAACTGGCTGGATTGCTACAACCACTAGAAGTTCCTGGTTGGAAGTGGGAACATATTTCTATGGATTTCATTGATGGTCTGCCCAGAACCAGAAAAGGGAATGACAGTATTTGGGTTATCGTAGATCGCTTCACGAAGACCGCCCATTTCATACCTGTCAGATCAAACAGAACTGCTCAGAGTCTGGCGCAGATTTACTTCAGGGAAATAGTTAGACTACATGGAGTGCCGCTCAGTATAGTCAGTGACAGAGATACAATATTCACTAGCAAATTCTGGGAGGCATTTCAAGTCGAACTGGGAACGAAGTTGAACTTAAGCACCGCTTATCATCCTCAGACAGACGGCCAGACTGAGAGGGTGAATCGTATTTTATAAGATCTATTGCGGGCTTGTGTTATAGATTTCGGTGGATCATGGGAAGACCATCTGCATTTGGCTGAATTCTCTTATAACAACAGCTACCAGGCGAGTCTGACAATGTCTCCATTCTTCCGACAAATTCGATTTTATTAAGAAGCGATTACTCGCCGCTCAAAGCCGACAAAAGAGCTATGCCGATAGAAGAAGAAGAGATGTATCCTTTACTGTTGGCGACTACGTGTATTTGAAGGTATCGCCGATGAGAGGAGTTATCCGGTTCGGTAAAACCGGAAAGTTGGCGCCCAAATTCATTGGTCCGTTTCCTATTCTGGAACGGATCGGAACTCTCGCTTATAGGGTCAAATTGCCTGACTGGTTGCCTGGAGTTCATAATGTATTTCACATATCTCAACTTCGAAAGCACGTTCATGATCCAGACTTGATCGTCGAAGAAGCAGCTCAACAGGATATTGAAATTACTCCAGAATTAGCTGTGAGACGAGAACCACTAAAGATTATCGGCAAAGAAACCAAAGAGCTGAGGAACAAGAAGGTTCACTTAGTCAAAGTGCAATGGAGTGGAGATCCGCGAGATTGTACTTGGGAAACCGAGGAGAGCATTCAGAAAGCCTATCCTAGATGCCGAGTAGATATCTCTGATTGACCCCGGTGCAAGGTACATTTAACCTACTTTGCATTACCATTTGATTCTCTACTCTGTTGTTATTTCCTTTCCATGGATGTAAATTTTTAAATTCTATGGTCTGAATGATGGTTGGTTGTTGGGTTGTGGGATTGTAGATTTATCAAACCACTTTCGACTTTGTTCCTTTTCGGGGACGAAAAGTTTTAAGTGGGGGAGATTGTAACGACCCAGAAAATCTGAACCATTTTTTTTTAAATTGGCTAAGATAATGGATTTTAAATATTTAAAATAAATATTATAAATAATGGCAATGAAAACTGAGTTTGAATCGACAATTGAAAACGAATATAATTAATTATAATTATAAACAAGGCCTGAAAAGGCGCTGCAGTTTCAAAAATTGAATTCAAACTTTGTCGGACTGTACCGGGTGCAAAACAAAACGGATTTTAGTGAAACCAAAAATATTTAAATCTATTAGTGAATACCTTTCTAACGAATCCGAAAAATCGAATTTTCATAATGGAAAGCAAAAGTTATGGCCGAATGAATTTTCAGAAGGGTCGCTATGGATTTTATATAGCCCGTGAAATTGGCCATTTTTCATACGACCTCGGAATTCGACGAAACTACTTTTGTTGGATCCGGGATGTAAAGTTATTGCTAGGTTTCAAATTTCATAATTTTTGAAGCTAGTATGTGAGCGTGGCGAAGGAAAACGTGTTTTGGCCAATTACAGTTAAATTGGATCGACCAGAAATGGGCCTTTTTGCAAACGGTCTCAGAATTCGACGAAACTAGTTTTGTTGGGACCGTATCATCAAAACATAGCTAGATTTATTTTTCTGGAATTTTTCGAATCAATTTGTGGCCCTAGCAAATTGAAATGCACGTTCAAATTAAATATTGAATGTTTTATATTTTAATTTGAAGAATAAATGACTGTAACAATCAAAATGGCTTACGAAACATATCCCATTGTGTCCGGGATGGGGGTAATTAGCTAGGGACGACAGTCGTTGGGTTTGAAAAGGAGTTCGTTTGCGAAAACACTATTTTAAAATTAAATAAACCTCCCGGCCAATAGAAATTTTCCTTTATAATTTAATTTTTAAAAATATCTCAAAAATCCCTCGTCTCCTTCCAGACCGATGGCGGAGCTTCTCTCCTCCCTTCCCTTCCATTTTCCGGTGAATCCCTTCATCAAAACCCATAGCCCCTTTGCAACTTTTTGAAGTTCATCTCCTCTTCAAATCAACACCAACCACACCACCCCTCGTCGCTCCACCAGCGAGGACCACCGCTCCAAACTTCGGAGCTTTCGACCGCCGCCTCGTCCTGATCTCGCCACCGAACGCCATCGCACCACCGTGGATAGGAGCGCCTCTCCAAGCTCTTCGCCGCTGCGAAGGCCGATCATCCTAACACGCATCGATTCGCGCGAAATCTGGTGACCTAGTTTCGAACAAACCAAGAGAGGTTCGGTTTTTATTTTTTCAACTGATTTTAACAGTTTAAAACCGTTGCAAACTTCGAAAAATCATATCTTTTTGCTGTGTTAACGAAATTCGATGAAACAGGAAACATCGTGACCGTGAGGACGTCTTCTACATTCTAGAAGAGACCACATATTTTTCTGAGCCTTCTGCTATTTTTGGTGGAGTGGAACCCAATGTGAGATTTCTAATTTATAAACGATATGGAAAACGATGATGTATAAATTATATAGTCGATGTATGAGTTATATAAGCGTTGTACACCTCATGTATAAGCGTTGTATAAGTTGTACGTTCGATGTATAAGTTGTATACGCGTTGTAAAATTTATATATGTGTTGAAATAGAAGTGAATTGCTATATATATATATACGCCCCTCATCCACAAACCATGGACGATATTTATTGGTTGTGATTGTTGTGAAAATTGATTGATAGCGAATGATTGTTTGGGATTGTTTGTGGTTGATATTGATTGATTGTGATTGAAAAATACCCGTTTGTGGTTGAGAAATATTTGGTTGAAACCACATAGGATTAGTTTGTGGAAATGAAATAAATATATACATGCCGCCTGCGTGCGAACTAGATGCATGATCCCCATTGTCAAAAACCGCGAGGTTTTAAGGTAGAGCGAGGAGCCGTACAAGGGACGGTCCCGGTTTTAACTACCCTGTCGTTATGCTGCCGAAATTTTCTGAAATATACATGCGTTAGAATAATTTTCATTCGTTGAAATAAATTACATATGTTGAAACAAATATACATGTGTTAGAATAATTTTCATTCGTTGAAATAAATTACATATGTTGAAAGAATATTCATGTGTTGAGTTGCAATTCATTCGTTGAGTTGAAATTCATGTGTTGAATATTATTTGAATTTAAACAAATAGTTTTAGCGATAAAAATCACATTTTTATATATATACAAACTATAGAGAATATTCATGTGTTGAATTGAAATTTGTTCGTCGAGTTGAAATTCATGTGTTGAATGTTATCGTATTTTAAAATAAAATGAATAGACAATAAAAACTACATTTTTATTGTGAATATGAAGTGTTAAAAACATTCACGTGTTGAATAAATATTTTTGACGATAAAAATATTCCTTTTATCATGTATACGCTTTGATAAAAATAAACACGTGTTGAAATAAATAATAGTTTGCTAGAAATATTATTATTGGCTTTGTTCTGCATATATATACATGTGTTGAACAGGAAAAATGGATTAGCTGTAGAGTAAAGAAATTATTTGCGTGCCCAACAAATAGGTAAGCCTTGATGAGTTGGCTGCGCAATTTTATTTTTATATCAACTCCTGTGAATGCCATTGGATGCGGAGTGCTGGTTATTCTGTGTGAAATAATAAATATCGCCATAGGATAGTAACAATTAAATTTGAACTACGCTACATGGCATACTTCTTGACAATAGGCATACTTCATCATATTCCACATAAGCAATTGGAGCTTGTGTGACGAGGTGTAAGATTTACCATACGAGCGAGAGGCTTGTATGGTGATGATTATATACTACAGGTTGAACTGATGACTGATATGGACTCTATAAAATATAACGATAAATTGCCAGATTAATAAAAACCCCACACGGGTCTGGAGTTGACAATAATCACGTCTCTCTAGTTATTAGATACGGCACATGGACTATTTATTTCCACACGGAAACGGGGGTGACGAGAATTTATTCTCTGGAGTGATTATCTATACATGCTCCCCCGTAAACACCAGAATATATCACTATAAATATGTGAATACTTTTTAGGATTTATTGGGTACCTAACACGGCCCAATAAATTTCCAAACCCCTCCCCATACAAAGGAGGTTATGGCGAAATTTTTCGAAATATTAAGGCGTTAGTGAAATATTTGAAGTGAAAACGAAGTTGAAAATATAGAATGAACTATATTTATATATATAAATATAAATATAATTAAAAGGAATCGAAGCCGTGCAGTTCGCGTTTCGGAATCGTAATTTGAAACGATTAGTACGAGGGATCCGACCATCGGATTTTCCCGAAACCGCAACCGCTGGGTTCGCTTTGGAGAAATCTTTCCACCGGCACCAACTTTGTAAAAATCCAACGGTTGGATTATCTGGAATGTTTAATTCAAATCTGAAGAAAAACAGCGCCAGAAACGATTATATTTATATATATATATATAATTATATTTAATCGAATAACGACGCTGCAGTTCGTATTTTGAAATCGAAACTTCAAACGATTGTACAGGGAGATCCGACCGTCGGATTTTCCCGAAACTGGAACCGTTGGATTCGTTTTGAAAAGACCTTTCTAATGATGTAAATTTTGCGAAGATCCAACGGTTAGATTTTCAGATATGTGTAAATCAAATCTGAAGAAAAACAGCGCCACGGCCGCGTTATGGCCCGAAGCATCGTTTTGAATAAATTGGCTATTTTGAAATAAATAAAAATAGCGATAAATCGTTATAAAATATCATAAACGATATGGAATGGAAATAAACTAAATGTGCTCGATTTATGTGGTATTTGATGGTTGAATGTGTTTGGTGTGGTATTTGATGGTTGAATGTGTTTGATCGGACGATCCGGGTCCGATGGAGTCATTCGTTGGCTCGTTTACGCCCCAAAGGGCGGGGAGACGTAATGTTCAGGCATAATAATCCACATCGGTGGACCGGCCCTGACGATCCAAGGGGTAGTTGCGGCTGTTCCGGAGGCTCGGGCTAGAGAGTCTCGAACTCGGTAAGGACTATCTTTTGCCTTGGTTCATGACGGAAATCCAATTTCCAAATACGACATCGTGCGGCTTTGATTGTATACCTATATATGACGACATAGTGGTATGGGGCATTAATGTCGTCTATGATTAATAGTTATGATTTGAAATTGTTTTCAAAACATATAAACACTAGCAATAAAATCAATGCCTTTGTTTTATTCGTATCAAGCATATTTTGGCCGTTATAAGGTAAAAACTCTATCCTCCGGTTTGCGTTGCATTGTGTGATGGGAACTGAGTCTTATAACGACTTCATTTTTATAAAATACATTGCGTTGTTTAAAAGAAAGATTTGTTTTAAAGCACTGGCAATCCAA
Source organism: Allium sativum (assembly GCA_030737875.1). NCBI lineage: Eukaryota > Viridiplantae > Streptophyta > Magnoliopsida > Asparagales > Amaryllidaceae > Allium > Allium sativum. Next base: position 104,380,663 of record CM060912.1, read on the forward strand.
TGGAGTAAACCTGTTCCACGAAAGTGGCGTGGTCCTTTGATTAGTCATATTATATATGTGTTGAGTAGATTTCTCATACCAGTCCCATGACTGACTCATAGTTTGTTTCACTTTCAAACTCGGGTGCCCCTTTTTCTACACGGGCAGCCTTGTATTCAGGTTTAGCTGGTTCTTTCTGGATAGCTGGAGCTGAAGATGGATTCTATCATTTATCTCTTTTTATGCTGTTCAGCTCCTATTGTACATATTTTGTTTGTTTTCCGCTGTAGACATCTATGTATAGCTGAACTGTATTTATACTAAGTATGATCCTGTATACTGTGTAACTCTGATGATTTCGTTTATCCAGTATATTCTATTGTTCATTATCTGGTGTATTTAATTATTTTGTTCTGCTATTATCTGTTTCTGTGTTATATTCCACGGATTACCCTTGCCACCGTCAGTACGGGGTTTGGGGTCGTCCCAACTCAGGATAAGAGGCAGGTTTGTAGGCCTAGGAAGAACAAGGATATGTAGTTTTTCTATCTTGCCTTTGGTCGTTTCTTTTGCAAACTATGCTTTTAGATCGGTTGTATAAGAGGGTGCCGATCCTCGCATTTAACTTTATGTTGGTCTGTGTCGCGACTTGTGCTTATTTTGGTGGCTCTATGACTGGTTTGGGACGCTGTGATGCTTCTGTGCTCTGTTTTGTTAGTATAGGACGATTCTCTTGTTTGTCATATTGTGGTTTTTCATCCTACTTGGAATTATTTTCTATTTGTACCTTGCGTTACAATTTTCTTTGACAACCGTGCATTAGTATTGCGTTTACGGTGTGTAACCTTAATGCTATCGACTCTCTTTTCGATGTTATAGTAGTTTGTTATAGCTTCGTTAGATTGGAAGCATCAGCTTCTTAGAATTTAGTTGACTGATTATACGCCACTTTTCTTTCTTTTTGGTGATCGTGCGTTTATTCGTACGTTCACCAATCTGGTGACCCAAATCCTTTGGAGATTTAGTTTAAATGCACGCTTTTTGTTTATGATGTATTTAACCATATTTCTCGCTAACTCAGTGACCCGAGTCCTTCGGAGACTTGGTTAAACACATAGTTGTATATATATTGTTGTTTATTAGAATGTATTCAACCCCATATCTCACTAACTCGGTGACCCAAGTACTTCGGAGACTGGTTTTGAGTATATGCCCCCAGGGAAGGACTTGAGTTTTAGGTTTCGATCCAATTTCGATCCTGTTTGGTCTGGTTATTATGGAATCAAACAAAATCTAAATTAGATACCCCCTTTCGGCTAGGATTTCTATTACTCCCTTTCAGCTAGGATTTCTATTACCCCTTTTCAGCTAGAATTTCTGTTTGTGCTGGACCTTCCAGCATGTTTGCTGGTCCTTCCGGCACTAGGATTGGTGCTTCCAACCTAGGTTTGTTGGTGTAACACCCCACCTCCGCCAGTACCACTCTTGCAAGGGCACTGACTTTGGAGGGGCGTTTGAATCAGGTAAACATGCATAATGATATATCAAGGCAGAACAAGAACATATGTATATACGTAAACAGAGTAAATAAGATAAGTAAAACAGCGGAAGATTTCAAACTATTTCAAAACAAGTCTGGTACAACATAATGTCAACTTTCCAAATACACAAGTCTAGATGAAAACAACATCACTGAAAAACTGAAATACATAAGTACTATCCCCAAAATAAGTGATAACCATAGCTAGCTTCATGTCAAGACCGTACATGAGCTAAAATCCCACAAGCAAGCGATCAGAAATCCAAGCTAAGCTCCAATATTCCCTCCCTGAGAACCTGGGGGGGGGGGGGGGGAACGGAAGAAAAGAGGCGAAAGAAAAACAGGTCAGTCAAAAAGACTGAGTAAGCCCTACTACAATCAATGTAAACTGATAAAGTTAACTGGCATGAGAAGCAGGGATGATCATAAGGATAACAACATACTAGCATGATGATTAACTAACAAGGTAGATAAAGGTGTCATCGCATAATCAGGTTTAAGGTTTTGCACCACAGGTGTACTAGCAAACTAACATGACTTGAATAAACAAGTATTGATCCCTTGGCCCAAGCTTTGGCCCAATAACATGAAGGGACCCTAATACGAGGTCCAACCAAACGGTCTAATCGATCGGCTCCCTAAGCCTAACTCGTCACGTGTTGGTGTCAATACGGCCCAAACATAATTGTAGTCAGACTGTGCCGGGTCCACCCTTCGGGTGTATCAAGCCCTAGGGTGTAAACCCCTGGACACCATAAACATAAGTGCACAGTCTCGATCTACTGGTACCCGTGCATGTTTTCTCCGGCTACGGACTATGTGCACGACCATAGTCCGTCCGGAACTACACCGGCGTACCACTCTACCGTCGTTTTTGGTCACTTACCTCAAGTCCAGTAATCGTGCTCCCTCCCTAGCCTAGTCCCTAGGGTCTTAATGATACAAACTTGGGATTACTGCTGGAGTGGACCCCCATTGCTAGGATTTTCTAGTGGGTTAAGTACGGTTTAACCCTCTTGCTAATCATGGATTAACTTGGTTAAGTGTAACGATGAGTTCACGACTTAACCCTGATTAATCTACCAAGCCCAAATTGGTTAAGTACTAAGTGGACCATGACTTAACCCTAATCATGAGGCATTAATTAATTAATGTGCCTTAACCTCTCTAATTAGACTTTGTTGCGGTTACTAGTTAAGCCGGGCGGGTCCGGGTAGCTTTACACCACAACTTGGTCTAACCTCGGGTTCAAGGTACAACATGGCCAACTTCTCACATTGGGTCCTATTGTTTGTAGCAACTAGTTAAGCCGGTCGGTTCCGGGTAGGTTTACGCTACAAACTCAACCCAACCTCGAGTTGGTCACACTTATCTTTTCTAAGTGTCATGTCCATCATGTTTGCAAAACATATTACAAATTTTCAAGCAATTGGGTAGACCTAGGTTAATAGGTAAATTCACAATTGGTAGACCTAACTTAATAGGTAAATTCCCAATCTTATGTTTTTATGTCTTTTAAGTTTACCCAACCCCAAACGCAATCTCATCGCTTACATATCGCAATAGCGCATAAAGGATAGAAAGAGGGAACTTGGCATAATCATGACATAAAAGTGTTGAAGCCACAAGTTTAACATGGTGGCATATGAAATGTACATATGTTCATATACTTGCATATTACATTTTTAGGCCTCAAAAGCATGCATAAAACCAAACTTAGCATATTGGTGATACATGGTGATAAATGACATGTAGAAATGGCCATAAGTTCGCATTTAGCCTCACATGCAAGTTATCATTAGAGATATGATAACTTACATGTTGCCAAAATGCAACCTTTAGCATAAAGCTTGAAGCTTTATGTTCATATACTCAAGATAAGCTTGCATAACATGATAACATGAACAAAATGATCATCCCAAACTTGCATAACATAACTTGCATATCATATGGCAAACTTGCATATCATAACATAGCAAACTTGCATAACATAACATGATAAACTTGCATATCATAACATGGCAAACTTGCATAACATAACATGATAAACTTGCATATCATAACATAGCAAACTTGCATAACATGATAAACTTGCATATCATATCATAATGATCAAACACAACTTGCATCATTCATTAACTTTAGAGTTTAAATATGAAAGTAGAAAAGGGCTTACAATGCTTATGAAGACACAAAAATATGACAAAGCCCTTATGCAATCAAATAAACCCAAAATGCAAGATCCAATAGAAAACCCTTAAGCCAAAATGATCAAAACTCTTGCTTTATGATGCAAATATAGAAACTTGACTTGAATGCAAGCTAATGATGCTCATACAAGCTTGAAAACACTTGTATGCATGGAAAATCTCTCATAAAAATTTATTTAGGAATTTTATGAAGAGAGTGGAGGCCATGAGAGGAATGATTTTGCCATAGTTTAGTTACTTGAATGAATAATGATGATTTAGGGTTAGGTTAGGGGCTTATTTATAGAGATTAGGACTAGTTTTAGCCTTAGGATTAAACCCTAGTTCCAATCTCAGCCCTCAAAACCGAATCTGGCCCAAAAACCTAACCAAGACCCCAAAATGGTGCACCAGGCAAAACTGCCCGGCTGAGCCAAGTCGACAGGGCTGTCGACTTGGGTCCAACCAAGTTGACTCCCAAGTCGACAGGGCTGTCGACTTGGGTGCTCTGGAGGGAATTTTCCCGCCTGGCCCAATCTGACCCTAATTTCCCAAATTCAAACTTGAATTTGAAATCTGTTTTTACTTTGAATTTTTCTGAAAACTTCGTTGGGCCTTAATCGGGTCATACAGACTCCGATTTTCGAAAACTCGGACTCTATTTCGCGTATTTTTCCGAGATGAACGCAATGGCATAGCCCGTTTCCCTTGATTCAGATTTATAAATTAAATTCTGCCTCGATTTACGTTATAACATGTTATTGAAAATACGGGTTGTTACATTCTCCCCTCCTTAAAGGATTTCGTCCCCGAAATCTTCAAGTTAGGAAGAACGTATCCTACCATCCAACATCCATCTACTCAAAACATCATCCACGGGCAATCATTGTCCTTACAAGATTCTAAATGTTGCATGAACATATGCAAAGGTGTGTGTATATGTACTTATCTAATGCAAATATCATCAATGCAAATTATGTTAGTGAAATGAATCCATATGTATGCAATTCCTAACATAATATATAACATCTACATGTGTGCACATAACATACATCCATATGCAATATCCATGTGATAACACAAAAATTTTCATCCATGAATAAGCGTAAACACTCATGCATATGCAATAGAGGAGTGTGTGAGCCGATCTAGTGCCTAACGTGTATAATGCATCCACGAGTAACCACTTGCAAACACTTGCAACCACTTGCAACCATCAAGTATAACATGTTTCAAACACATGTTTCATCCAAAGGGTTTCTACCTAAGGTTCTCATGACAAGATTAACACGATAAACTAGATAAACATGGATAGCAAAGAGAAAGATATGTTAACAAAGAAAAGAGATTGAGAGTGTACCCTCAAAAAGGAATGGATAAAGCCCACGCATCTTCTCCTCGGTTTCCCAAGTTGCGTCTTCTTCGGCTTCACCCCATTGAACCTTCACCAACTTGACCTCTCGATTCCTTAGCTTCTTGGTCTCAGTCCCCAAGATACGAATCAGAGCTCTCCTCAAGGTAGCCTCTTTCTCCACTTCCACATCTTTCAGAACACTTGGCTCAACAACCTCTGCTGATTCATGTAAACACTTCCGGAGATGCGAGACATGAAAAACATCGTGTACTTCGGCAAGCTTCTCGGGCAACTCCACTCTATAAGCCATCTGCCCGATCCTCTCTATAATAGGGAATGGTCCAATAAACCTCGGTGCTAACTTCCCAACGGCTCCAAATCGGACCACATTCCGCAAAGGAGAAACCTTCACGAAAACCATATCCCCAACATCAAACTCCAAATCAGTTCTTCTCTTATCAGCATAGGATTTATGTCGGTCTTGGGCCGCTTTCATCCGTCTCCGAATCAACTCGACCTTCTCGGATGTATCTCTGATCATATCAGGCCCAAGTATAAGCTCATCTGTAGTCTCCCACCAACATGTAGGCGACTTGCACGGCCTCCCATATAAAGCTTCAAATGGTGCCATCCCTATGCTTGCCTGATAACTGTTATTATATGCAAACTCAACAAGAGGAAGATGGTCTTCCCAAGTACCACCAAAATCCAGAATACAAAGCCTCAATAGATCCTCGAGTACCCTATTCACCCTTTCGGTTTGACCGTCCGTCTGTGGGTGATAAGCCGTACTTAGATTCAACCTCGTGCCCATAGCTTCTTGCAAGCTATTCCAGAACTGACTTGTAAAGATTGGGTCACGATCACTGACTATACTAGAAGGGACTCCATGTAGTCTCACAATCTCACGAAGATATACAGACGCTAGCCAAGATGCGGTCCTCTTGCTCTTCACCGGAATGAAATGAGCACTCTTCGTAAGTCTATCCACAATAACCCAAATGCTCGTATTCCCTTTCCTTGACCTTGGTAGCCCATCGATAAAATCCATGGAAATACTCTCCCACTTCCATAGTGGAACGTCTAGAGGATGCAATAGCCCACCGGGCTTCTTCGACTCGGCCTTAACTTGCTGGCAAATGATACATCTAGAGACAAACTCTGCCACATCCTTCTTCATCCCAGGCCAAAAGAAAATGCGCTTCATATCTTTATACATCTTATCTCCGCCCGGATGTATAGTCAACTTAGAGCGATGCGCTTCCTCAAGAACTTTTCTTACTAAATCTTCTACCATTGGAACACATAACCTTCCGTCTCTCCTTAGCCAACCCTTGTCATCAATTGAATATCGAGCGAGATGACTAGACACCTCTCCTCGAATCAGCTTATCCATAATCTCAACTATCTGAGGGTCTTCTCTCTGCGAAGCCCCAACTTGATCAAGAAGGGTAGGTCTGAGTTCCAGAGATGCTAAAGAACCGGTCATCGACTCAATCGCCAAAGAGAAATCAAAGGTTGCCACATACTCTAAATTCTTCATCTCAACGAATAGAGGACTCAGAGTCAACCTTTTTCTACTCAATGCATCTGCTACCACATTCCCCTTGCCAGGGGTATAAGCTATCTCAAAATCGTAGGACGCCAAGAATTCCATCCATCTTTGTTGCCTCAGATTCAGATCCTTCTGAGAAAAGAGATACTTCAATGACTTGTGATCGGTATAAAGCTCAAATCTTTCTCCCAGAAGATAATGGCGCCAAGCCTTGAGTGCATATACTATTGCTGCCAACTCTAAGTCATGAGTGGGATAATTCTTCTCATGCACTTTGAGTTATCTACCGCCAAAGCATATCACTCTTCCTTCTTGCATCAGAACAGCTCCTAACCCCGTGCCACATGCATCGGTGTATACTGTAAATAACTTCCCTCCATCGGGCAAAGCTAGAACAGGTGCTGATGTGAGAGCTCTCTTGAGCTTCTGAAAAGCAAGCTCGCATTCTATGCTCCAAGCAAAAACTAAATTCTTCTTCGTCAATTTAGTGAGAGGAGCGGAAATCTTCGCGAAGTCCTTGATGAACTTCCGGTAAAAGCCTGCAAGACCTAGAAAACTTCTTACTTCGGTTGCATTCCTTGGAGTCTTCCAATCCTGAACTGCAACTACCTTAGCGGGATCCACCGCTAAGCCTTGCTTAGATACTATATGCCCAAGGAATCTAACTTCCCTTCTCCAAAAGTGACACTTGGAGAACTTGGCCTTCAACTGATGCGCTCTAAGCGTATCCATCACCTCCACGAGATGCCTTGCGTGCTCTTCCTCATCCTTAGAGAAGATCAGAATATCATCTACGAAGACCACGACAAACTTGTTCAAGAACTCCCTGAACACCCTACTCATCAAGTCCACGAAATATGCGGGTGCATTAGTCAAGCCGAACGGCATGACAAGCCATTCGAAGAATCCATCTGGCGTTCTGAACGCAGTCTTGTCTATACTATCTTCAGCTACCCTGAGCTGATGGAATCCAGTAGCAAGATCAAGCTGAGAGAAAACAGAAGCACCGATAAGCTGGTCAAAGAGATCATCAATCCTCGGTAACGGGTGTCTGTTCTTCTTAGTCAGCTTATTCAACTCTCGATAGTCAACACAAAGTCGGAGAGAACCATCTTCCTTGGTAGCAAATACCACAGGCGCTCCCCATTCAGATATACTTCGTCTAATGAAGTTCTTCTCAAGCAACTCCTTCACTTGCTTACTTAGCTCCCGCCTTTCACGCGGAGCCATGTGCCGAACGGGCAAAGAAACCGGCTTTGCATTATCCACCAGATAAATGCGGAAATCAATCTCTCGCTTAGGGGGCAACCCCCTAACTTCATCGAAAACATCCGGATACTCTCGAACCACTCTCACAGACTGAAGAGTTTCCATTGACGAGTCGAGTGATTCAAGATAGCACAACATGACGGGACCTCTCGGATTACAAGAAATTTCTAGGGTGTTTCCGCGGCGAGTCACGAGCCTCACAACCCTATGCTCACAATCAAGGATGGCTCCATATCTGGACAACCAATCCATGCCCAATATCAATCCGTATCCCCTAAAACCAAGAACATAAGCACTACACAAGAACTCTACACTTAGTATAGAGATCCTCAAATCCCCACATATCATAGACAGATGGGCGGAACCCCCAATAGGATTTGAGACAAAGACGGGATCATCTACCAAGCTAGTACTAAGGTGCAAACTATCAACAAGATCAGATGAGATAAAGCTATGCGATGCACCAGAATCAAACAAGGTACGAACTGGAAAATCAGAAATATATACAAGGCTCTCAACAGAAATACTACCTCGATCGGGAACTGGAGCGGCATTGAGAGCATGAACTTGCCCTCCTAAAGGTCCAGCACGCTGAGTCTGACCCTGGCCTTGCCCTTGCTTCTTCGGGCAATCCTTACTGAAATGTCCAGTCTCACCGCAGAAAAAGCATTCACCATTCTTCCTTTTCCTCTTCTTACAATCTTTAATAAGATGCCCAACTGAACCGCAATAATGGCACTTCCCCTTGGTGTTCTTGCCCTTGTTGTTGTTCCCCTTGTTGCCTTGACTCTTGTTCTTGTTCTGATTGCCTTGACTGCTCTGACCACTTGGATTACCCTGATTTCCTTTCCACTGGGAATCAGTCTTCTTGGCTTGAGTATCATTCATCTTGATCTCTTTCTTGACATCTCCCTGAAGTAACGCCATATCAACCAAGCTCTCAAACGTGGCCCCATGGGGAATATGTGACATAGCCAATCCCTGCAATGGCTCATTCAATCTTCTAGCAAAACGAAGAGCCTTCTTCTGAGGAGTACTCACCATATCCAAGCCAAAACGAGCTAACTGATTGAACTTGTTCACATATTCTTTGACAGACATATCTCCTTGTTTCAAAGTTATGAACCTCTCCATTTACAGATTCTCCTCAGCAGAAGATAGAAACTTAAGCACGAACCTTGCCCTGAAATCGGCCCAAGTCTCAACAGGCCTAGTACCATTGGTGACTTCCCACCAATAAGCGGCTTCATCCTTCATAAGCCAAACCGCCAACAAGATCTTCCTCTGATCGTCTAACCCAAAGATAGCGAATAAATCCTCGGTCTCTTTCAACCAATTTCTGGCTTCTACAAAAGTCTCAGTGCCTTGAAAGTTCTTGCCACCCATTGCTTTGAAATCTTTGCAAGTCTTTGTGAAGTCAGCTTCAGGATGCTGAAGGGGAGGAGGAAGAGGAACCTCAGCGACAGGAGGAGGAGGAACATCAGCGACAGGAGGAGGAGGAACATTAACTACCGGAGGAGGAGGAGGAGGAACATCTGCGGGGTCGGCTTCGGTCGCCCTAGCCTCCAAAAGTCTCCTATACCAAACAGGTACGTGTACTCCCTCCGGAATAGCAAAGTTATCGGCCATACTGAAAACGAAGAAAAAGACAGATTCAGAATGGAGAAAAACGAAGGAATTTTGCTAGTGGCTTTTTGGGGAATAGCCTTTAAAATAAACTAGACTTTTCTTTGGAAAATACTTTATACTTGGTTTTGAAAATAGTTTTCCAAAAGTTTTGAAAACCTTTTTGTTCCTTCTCGTAAACCATATGCTCTGATACCAAATGTAACACCCCACCTCCGCCAGTACCACTCTTGCAAGGGCACTGACTTTGGAGGGGCGTTTGAATCAGGTAAACATGCATAATGATATATCAAGGCAGAACAAGAACATATGTATATATGTAAACAGAGTAAATAAGATAAGTAAAACAGCAGAAGATTTCAAACTATTTCAAAACAAGTCTGGTACAACATAATGTCAACTTTCCAAATACACAAGTCTAGATGAAAACAACATCACTGAAAAACTGAAATACATAAGTACTATCCCCAAAATAAGTGATAACCATAGCTGGCTTCATGTCAAGACCGTACATGAGCTAAAATCCCACAAGCAAGCGATCAGAAATCCAAGCTAAGCTCCAATATTCCCTCCCTGAGAACCTGGAGGGGGGAAACGGAAGAAAAGAGGCGAAAGAAAAACAGGTCAGTCAAAAAGACTGAGTAAGCCCTACTACAATCAATGTAAACTGATAAAGTTAACTGGCAGGAGAAGCAGGGATGATCATAAGGATAACAACATACTAGCATGATGATTAACTAACAAGGTAGATAAAGGTGTCATCGCATAATCAGGTTTAAGGTTTTGCACCACAGGTGTACTAGCAAACTAACATGACTTGAATAAACAAGTATTGATCCCTTGGCCCAAGCTTTGGCCCAATAACATGAAGGGACCCTAATACGAGGTCCAACCAAACGGTCTAATCGATCGGCTCCCTAAGCCTAACTCGTCACGTGTTGGTGTCAATACGGCCCAAACATAATTGTAGTCAGACTGTGCCGGGTCCACCCTTCGGGTGTATCAAGCCCTAGGGTGTAAACCCCTGGACACCATAAACATAAGTGCACAGTCTCGATCTACTGGTACCCGTGCATGTTTTCTCTGGCTACGGACTATGTGCACGACCATAGTCCGTCCGGAACTACACCGGCGTACCACTCTGCCGTCGTTTTTGGTCACTTACCTCAAGTCCAGTAATCGTGCTCCCTCCCTAGCCTAGTCCCTAGGGTCTTAATGATACAAACTTGGGATTACTGCTGGAGTGGACCCCCATTGCTAGGATTTTCTAGTGGGTTAAGTACGGTTTAACCCTCTTGCTAATCATGGATTAACTTGGTTAAGTGTAACGATGAGTTCACGACTTAACCCTGATTAATCTACCAAGCCCAAATTGGTTAAGTACTAAGTGGACCATGACTTAACCCTAATCATGAGGCATTAATTAATTAATGTGCCTTAACCTCTCACATTAGACTTTGTTGCGGTTACTAGTTAAGCCGGGCGGGTCCGGGTAGCTTTACACCACAACTTGGTCTAACCTCGGGTTCAAGGTACAACACGGCCAACTTCTCACATTGGGTCCTATTGTTTGTAGCAACTAGTTAAGCCGGTCGGTTCCGGGTAGGTTTACGCTACAAACTCAACCCAACCTCGAGTTGGTCACACTTATCTTTTCTAAGTGTCATGTCCATCATGTTTGCAAAACATATTACAAATTTTCAAGCAATTGGGTAGACCTAACTTAATAGGTAAATTCCCAATGGGTAGACCTAACTTAATAGGTAAATTCCCAATCTTATGTTTTTATGTCTTTTAAGTTTACCCAACCCCAAACGCAATCTCATCGCTTACATATCGCAATAGCGCATAAAGGATAGAAAGAGGGAACTTGGCATAATCATGACATAAAAGTGTTGAAGCCACAAGTTTAACATGGTGGCATATGAAATGTACATATGTTCATATACTTGCATATTGCATTTTTAGGCCTCAAAAGCATGCATAAAACCAAACTTAGCATATTGGTGATACATGGTGATAAATGACATGTAGAAATGGCCATAAGTTCGCATTTAGCCTCACATGCAAGTTATCATAAGAGATATGATAACTTACATGTTGCCAAAATGCAACCTTTAGCATAAAGCTTGAAGCTTTATGTTCATATACTCAAGATAAGCTTGCATAACATGATAACATGAACAAAATGATCATCCCAAACTTGCATAACATAACTTGCATATCATATGGCAAACTTGCATATCATAACATAGCAAACTTGCATAACATAACATGATAAACTTGCATATCATAACATGGCAAACTTGCATAACATAACATGATAAACTTGCATATCATAACATAGCAAACTTGCATAACATGATAAACTTGCATATCATATCATAATGATCAAACACAACTTGCATCATTCATTAACTTTAGAGTTTAAATATGAAAGTAGAAAAGGGCTTACAATGCTTATGAAGACACAAAAATATGACAAAGCCCTTATGCAATCAAATAAACCCAAAATGCAAGCTCCAACAGAAAAACCCTTAAGCCAAAATGATCAAAACTCTTGCTTTATGATGCAAATATAGAAACTTGACTTGAATGCAAGCTAATGATGCTCATACAAGCTTGAAAACACTTGTATGCATGGAAAATCTCTCATAAAAATTTATTTAGGAATTTTATGAAGAGAGTGGAGGCCATGAGAGGAATGATTTTGCCATAGTTTAGTTACTTGAATGAATAATGATGATTTAGGGTTAGGTTAGGGGCTTATTTATAGAGATTAGGACTAGTTTTAGCCTTAGGATTAAACCATAGTTCCAATCTCAGCCCTCAAAACCGAATCTGGCCCAAAAACCTAACCAAGACCCCAAAATGGTGCACCAGGCAAAACTGTCCGGCTGAGCCAAGTCGACAGGGCTGTCGACTTGGGTCCAACCAAGTCGACTCCCAAGTCGACAGGGCTGTCGACTTGGGTGCTCTGGCGGGAATTTTCCCGCCTGGCCCAATCTGACCCTAATTTCCCAAATTCAAACTTGAATTTGAAATCTGTTTTTACTTTGAATTTTTCTGAAAACTTCGTTGGGCCTTAATCGGGTCATACGGACTCCGATTTTCGAAAACTCGGACTCTATTTCGCGTATTTTTCCGAGACGAACGCAATGGCATAGCCCGTTTCCCTTGATTCAGACTTAGAAATTAAATTCTGCCTCGATTTACGTTATAACAGGTTATTGAAAATACGGGTTGTTACAGTTGGTACTTCCGAGTTTATGCTTCATCCCGAGAGGTGGGCACTAGTTCATCTTATCGATTTTTTGTTCAATTTGAAGAATTCGTGTTCTACACCTAACATGGTGCCTCTTTTGGGACTTGCAATCTTTTATCCGTGGGACAAATTTGGTTGTTTCCATCTTTTCATTATTTTCGCAGTTTGGCACCAATTCTTTTGCTAGATGCTTACTGAGGGTTTGGTGTTTTTGCGACGAATGATGTAGCTTTCTAATTTGTCACCCACTCATTGCTTAGTTTGAATGATGCTCCGACAATCAATGTTTTTGAATTGTTCTGGCTGGGATATGCTTGGGAAGTCTCCAACTATGGTTGGATTTTGAGAGAGTTACTGTTCCTGTTTGCCTACATAAAGGAGTCAATTTTTAGCAGAGGTTTGCAAATATATGATTCGTGTAAGCAAATGGAGTTTCTCACAATTTTTTTGTACATAGTTCGAAAGCGAAGTTTCTTGCAAATATTTACAACTTTTTACAATAGATTTGAGTAATGCATTATAGAAAGTAACGACGGATGTACTCGCTATTCCAAGCTCGAGGAATCTGGGCTCCATCTGTTGTGGTCAGTTTGGAAGTACCATTCCGAAGTTTTTGGTTTATAACATAGGCCCCTTCCCAATTTGTCCAAAAAACCCAGTTTCAGCCATTACTTTCTTCAGTACGAGGTCTACGGTCTCGAAAGTCCTGTGTCTGACTTTTCAATTGAAATGCCTAGCCACCCTTCTCTGATGTGCAGCCACCCTAAGTTCTGCTTCCATTCTTTTTTCCTCGAGTTAGTCGAGGGCCTCAAGTTATAGCCTCTCATTTTCCTCCTGGTTGAAGTGAATCCTCCTATGGGTGGGAACTTCTAGTTCCACAGGGATCATGGCTTCAGAGCCGAAAGCTAAGGAAAAGGGAGCATGCCCAGTCGCAGTTTTATGAGTGGCACGGTATTCCCATAGTGCTAGTGGAAGCTCATCTGCCCAACCACCTTTGGATTTCTCCAATTGCTTCTTGATGGTCGATTTAATTATTTTGTTCATCGCTTCCACTTGCCTGTTTGCTTGTGGATGGGCAAATGCAGAAAAACTTTTTTGGATTTTATACTCGGCACATAAATTTTGGAATTCTTCACTCTCAAATTGGGTTCCATTGTTTGTGATTATTTTTAGTGGCACTCTGAACCTACAATGATATTTTTTCAAGACAAAGTTAATAACTTTCTTTGATGTTATATCTCACAATGGTTCTGCTTCAGCCCATTTTATACAATAATCAAAGCAACAATGGCATATTTAAAACCAGATTTTGCAGTGGGAAGTGCTCCTATAAGATCGATGCCCCAGATGACAAATGGCCATAGGCTGACCATCTGGATTATAACCGTAGATGGCATCCTTGGAATTTTTGCAAACCACTAACATCTATCACATTTTTTGGTATATGCTACGAAGTCCTTATTTATGCCTGGCCAGAAGTAACCATATCGCAAAATTTTCTTGGCCAATATGCAACGTCCTGCCATTTTTGACCGCATTAAATCGGTAATTAAACCAACTTAAAATGTTCCAAAACGATGGATCGTTATTTAGCTTACAGAGTTCAAACACAGAATCAATACAAAAAATACCAAGTAAAGAATAACATAGTATTGAAAAACGAAATAAAACTTTTATATGTAAATCGGTGTTTTGATACAACATTTTTCTATACATCGGTATTAAAATACTATTTGGAAATAAGAAAATATTTACTGGGTGTAAAGCTTCAGAGCGTGCTGTCTTCGGAACCCCAGCTTTTGCCAAATCTTCAAATCCTAAGTTGTGATCTTTTATAATTCGTATTGCTCGGGTCTAACCCGAGCATTCCATGCAATAACATAAAATAATCGAGTCAGGATTATATCATAGTTCAAGTAAATTTACTTTAATACAAACTGAACTATAATAGTTAATCTCTAGCATAATAAATTTGGGATATAACAACCAGATGTCTATCATTCATGGTCTAAATGTTTTAATCGAAAATCCACATCTATGTAGCAAGCAATACCAATTAGACACAGTACATCTAACATGCTCAAATAGTCAACATTTGATAAGAACAGGGGTCATATATGCATTTCAACATTTATATCTAAGAATACATAAGCATAAACAAATGGGAATAACGGTTAATAGTTCAGGTCTTGTAGCTAGTTAGAAATCAAATTTTCTAGAATCACAGGTGATAAGGGCTACAGTCAAAGCTATATGCAAATTCAGTTTATAACCAAGTAGGCTACACATGTTCAGGGTTTAAATGAAACATGCGTGTGATCAAGTTTCACACAAGACAAGTGGACATGGTTACCAATGTATTTTCTTTCTTTCTACGTACAACACAGTAGCAATCTTTTATTTAGTGCAAATAAAAATGAATCATGCCCATTTTTGCTAAAACAAAACAAGAAACAAATGACTAATAATGAGGGAGTACTGCACAGTCAAACTGTCAAGCATGGTATTAAACCCTTCAGATAAAGATATTCATGTTATTTTGGTGAAGGCTCGTACAACATCTACCATGGTATCATCCTTAAAAGGGTCGACATAGGATATGAGAAAGAATATATAGATGAGAATGAGAGGCTATTTACTTAATTGAAAATACAACCTACTGTGTCACATTGTTCCATTGTCCACTTGTAGAACAGGCACAATTTATCCCTTCCTAGGATAAATACATGCAACACATGTATACGCATGCATTAATGGCACAACAAGGGTACCACAATATATCTAATCAACCAAAGCTATTAGAACATTATGTTTAACACCTAAATTAACTAACTTGTTTGGTCAACTGAGGTTGCAATTTGATTATTACGATATGATTGGACTCAAAATCTTATTAATTTTTAGAAGTCTTTCTGAATGCCTTTAATATAACGGACTCTTAACACAGACATCGTGCTACGACAAGGTTGGTTATTGTTCAAACATATGTGGCATAAAATAATGACCACAAATGTAGACAGTAACCTAACACAACTAATGCAGGGACTAGTTCAGTTTTTCAATGGCCACTAAGATGTCAAGCAACACACATAATGAAGGCACAAGGAGGAATAGGCAGCGTGCACGTTTATATATATATATATACACACACACATACATATAGGTATGCTGAAATCTGCATATACACAAACAAGGACGTATATGTATACACACATGTCAGCCACCATATATATGCACATTGCTATACGAAGGTGCAAATGGTTCAAAGAAATGACTTAAAATGGTTTTGGGCAAATGACTCACGACAGTTTTGGCAAACGACTCACGACAGTTTGGCAAAAGACTTACGACAGTTTGGCAAACGACCCACGACAGTTTTTGATATGGGTTCAAGGACCAAACTAAGAAAAGCATACTGTGTTAAAAATGCAACTATATAAGATGGACTGCACCCAACTAATGGTGCCGAAAGTCGATAAACATTTAGTTTATTTTGAACTCTAGATGAGAACAATTTCCTACATTTCTATATAAACAACAATCATTGTGAAATTACTGCGTAACAATTCATTTTCCATTCTAAAATCATTTGAGCGGATCTTTAGTTTCCAGCCGACAAAAGTTCAAAATCCAAGTAGCTACAAGGTGTCAACTTCCATATCATCAAGGTTCAAAAATATAAGTAGATACATGGTTTACTTAGTTGAATTAGAGAGCAACAGATCTAAAAGGGTTAGAAGAGGCATCTACATATATGTATATGCCGCAAGTGATGCAACATACAAACAAGTACAACAAGGCATATACACATATGTATACGGGAAGTGTATCAGTGCATATAACATGTGACATATATGAAAGACTAGCAAGGATACCTTATGCATCAAACACACATTTAAACTTCCTAAACCTATAACTATCAGGTAATCAGTGCAACAAAATGAAAGCGTTTCCAATTTTAGTTATAAAAAAAATGAGTATGCAGTGTCAGCTACACCCGTATGCAGAATTTTCAAGACAGAACTATATTCTGATTTTTACCAAATAGGGCTATGCCTATAGGATAATATAGTTTACGCCAACTATACTTTTGTATAAGTATAGAACAGAGTCATGTCCATGTTTTCTTTAATCAGTTAGAGTGTGTGTGTGTGTACGTATGCATATATTGTTTCAGTTTTCATAAGATAGGGTATAAAATAAAAAAGCCAATCATGACAAAGAAACATATGCCCTAAACCTTTATGAAAATGCATGAA
Organism: Allium sativum; assembly: GCA_030737875.1. Lineage (NCBI taxonomy): Eukaryota > Viridiplantae > Streptophyta > Magnoliopsida > Asparagales > Amaryllidaceae > Allium > Allium sativum. The sequence goes on from CM060912.1 coordinate 104,397,699, forward strand.
CCTATTAAATGGTTCGGACCACCCATATGTAGACAAAGTGTATTCCAATTAACCATCATATTCGAAACCCAAGCCAAATGCATAAGTAACGTGATGGCGAGTAAAATCATGGGTCAGTGAAAATATTGTACACAACAGGAACCATATGCATCTTAGGAATGCAAAAGCAGTATTACTTTTTTTTTCATGATTACAACTGCATAACGAATTTAAGAAGGTACAGCATACACTAGAGTTTCTTTCTACTTCATGTATATAAAACTAGGTTAAACAAATGTGACAATGGGAATTATAAGTATAAGTGAACCCACCATGAAATAGTTTATCAACACAAAGATTAGACCAGGAGATAACTAAATGAAACTGGCCAAGTTCGATATTGGTTTATCAGTGCAAAGCAAATCAAGCAGCAACCCAATCGATATATATTCAAAAACGTGCAATAATCATCAATGCAAACACACATGAATTTAACTATTATGTTATAGTTTCATATATCGAGATAAATTTACTTAAATAGAGTTAATCGTGAGTCGAAATTTCAACTTACCTCACGCTGTATTAGGTTTATCTCCAGTGTACGCAATTGGAGGGTTTCAAATTTCTTGTGGCTTCTGGCCTTAACTCGAGGAGCAGCATCTTCGTCGAAGGCTTCAGCTAGGCAAAGCGTGGCAAGGCATGCTTGATTTGATTCGATCCTGGTTGCGTATTCGGTTTGTGGAGGCGTGGAAGGAGAGATTTTAGGCACAAATGTTTAGGGCTGATTTGGGGAAAGCGGAATTGGCTTCGCCCAAAATGTAAGGAAATGATTTAATTTAAGTGATATATCGATTTTCAGAGAAGGTTTTTTTTTCTGTTGCAATTAAAATTGGAAAGGGGAAACATTCCTGTCGAAGAGGAGGAAGCGAGCATGATTTTATAACAAAGGAACCGTGGCATCCTAGAAAACATGGAAAGCACGACATTTGATAGTGTGTGAGAGAAGGAACTGAACGTTATATTTTATTTATTCATTTACGGTTTCTTGAATTTTCTACCATAAATTTTGTTTACGTTTCATTTTTGAACCACCACAAACGAACTCCAACCATGTTGGAATTTTACGTACCGTCACGCCTCAACATTCTGAATCTAATAAAATTAGTCTGGTCGTAGTCTGACTCCATTCGTATACGATGTTATTTTATTTCCCTTATTTATCGGTTAACCGATTTTATTCCGTTTGTCCACCAACCACTCTGTTCGATTCCAATTTTCGAATGTTAAATTTTCAATCTTTTTGTATATACAGATATACATATTCCCAAGCCAATTTCCATATATATATATCGATGAATAATTTTTTTGATTTGCTTCTCGTTAAATAACGTTTATTTTGAATCCAAAAATTTATATTCTTCGGTTATATTTCAAATCAAATGTAAACATTAACCAAAATCATTCTCAATCAGTAAAAATATATTTGATTTTTAACCCAGGTATCAATATAAACTTGATTATTAATAGTTAAACCTTAGTGTTGTTTTTGTAATTTTATGAATGAAGATGTTGATCACTTATTTTTTTCTTGCAATATTACAAATTTTATTTTTAATATGGTATTAAGATTTTTTTTTTTAGTTTTGATCCTTTCAATGGCTGTGTTGATTATTGGGATTCATGTAGATTTGATTATAATTCAAGACAGAGATATGTGTTAGATTCTTTAGTCACTATCATAAGTTGGTTCATATGGTTGGAGAGGAATCAGAGATTTTTTCATTCTATCTCAGTTTCCGCTGAAAATTTAATCATTAAGATAGTTTATTTCTGTCTAGTTTGGATGTCTAACTCACACTATAAGTTCTTTGGGAAATCGTGTTTTGAGAATTTTTTGCTTAAGGTTAGATGTAATTTGAGTTTATTTATTAGAATCAACAGATTTTTTTAGTTGTAATAGTTATTGTCTGTGTAGTTAATTCTGTTCCTTGGTATCGCTAGTTGTCTCTTCTTCTATTTGTTTCTTACACATATATATAGGGATATATATATATTCATATATACACACATATATACACACACTTTCTTAGATATATATATATATATGTATATGTATACACATATATTCATATATATATATATATATATATATATATATATGTGTGTGTGTGTGTGTGTGCTGTAATTACTAATAGTTTGTCTAGTCTTTCTTTCAGATTTAGGTCATTGATATAACTAAGGAGCTTAGAGGATAGCTGGCTGGATTGGTGATTATTATTTGTGATGGATATGCTTTATGTTCGGTGTAGGAGAGCTCATTGGGATGTTCTGCTACTTTCTTTTATATTTTGAGATTGGAGTGACTAGATTTTGTATTGGGTAGATATACTTTAATATCGGGTGGTGGCCTTGCCGGAACTCGATATTGAAGTATGATGGGCGGTGGTTTATCCGGAGCTCATCTATCTACTTTCCTTTACAGTCATATAATCATGTTCTGTATTGTTGTACTTATTTTTGGATTTGTACAGGATATTGTAGCTTTTGTTTTTATTATATATGTGTGCTCTCTTCTTTTCAGAAGATCACACATTTTTGGTTTAAAAAAAAGTTAAACCTTAGTAAATCTCATATTCCAGTTGCCAAAATTTCTGGGTCGTTACATTCTTTCCCCCTTTAAAACTTTTCATCCTCGAAAAGAACAGATTATTATAGTTATACCAATGTATACTTCAAATTTTCATATTTGTATAAAATTTTTCCACAACTAATTTAAATATCGACATTTAGCCATCTATCCTTTTTGTTTATCCGTCACATTCAATTAACTCAAAAAATCAAATTTCCTTTCTTATAGTTGGAGATCAATTTTGATCAAACATGATTTCCCTACCTTTTAAACTATATTCACTTTTGTTAGACTAACTCCTATCTCAAATTATTTTGAGCTATCTCCCAATTTCTCATTCTATCTAATCTTCTAACAAATTCAGAGTCATATAATTTATTTTCAAACTCCATCTCATTATAAATTCCAGTTTTTACATAAGTTGGATTTCTGCATCTCAAACTTTCCAAATTTCATTATAACTTCATCTGTCAATGTTACTTATCTATCGTTGCAACTGTAATGGGTCTAGGCTTAGCAAACCTCAACCCAATATCCTTACGTTCAATCCATTTAATCTTTCCCGACACTCATTGAAGAGTATAAATAACATCTCCTCTTCAAGTTGACAATTTGTAAATTGTAAACTTGAGAATTTCTTAAAATTCGAAATCTTTTACAAATTTTACACATAACCCAAAATTCATGCAAAAATATTTGTATTATTATTTCAAAGAAATAGGCTAGAAAATACTTTCGAAATCCTCTTTCTAAGTTTATTTAATTAGGTATATTTTTATCTTAATTTATTCATTTGAAAATACTTTATAACTTGAAATTTGGCAAGTCTATTGCCGTTCTTACATATGTTAGGCATATACTGGCTAGGCGCACAACTAAAATCTCTAAGTACTAAATATCCTTGCTTCAACTTACAAGTGAAAAATACTTCAAAAATTCTTTTTAAAGAAACAGACACGGAAAGTACCAATGTGATATTGATATGTTGATTTTTCGTGAATCGCAGATACACAATGGTTTCGTCTGGATCCCCCAGAAAACATCCGTATCCATAGGAAATCACTTCCCTGTGAATTTCATCGTGAACAGATTAACAGAAGGTATTTAAGTGTCAAAAGAAAATCCGAGGTCATTGAGCGTTGATTTCTCTCTCTCAGGATCACAAAATCAAATCATCAAATTAACTCAGGTCATGAGGACCAATCAAGTCATGAAGACAAACTACTGGATTAAATGGGTGGCTCCATTCTACATTTAGTAACTCTAGTGGTTACACCTTTTTCACTTGTATATATATCGCGTGGACCACAGGTACACAATGGTTATGTCTGGTCCCCCTGGAAACATCCGTCCACCATTGCCTATCTGCAGCCCTGCGAATTTCGCTACACGGTCGGATTCAACGACACTAGATCGCAGCGATCACAATGGTTACGCCTGGTTCCCTCAGGAGACATCCGACCGTCGTAGGCTATCTACAGCCCTGCGAATTACGCTAGCAGTCATGTTCAATGGCAACTCATGAGTTTTATGTCCGGAAAACCTACTACCACCAGCAGCATATCTCAACTAAGCTCGAGTTCATAGAGAAGGAAGGTACTTTCCTTATCTTGATTTTGAAAACATATAATACTACGTATATATAATAATTTATTTCATATTTCTCATAAATCATACTTATTTCAACTTACATAAGATTTTCTTTTCAAAACATGTTTGCAAACACCTCATTCTTATATAAATTCTGCTAGATGAGCTTTATCTCAATTCATTACCTTTCAAATGATTTTCGAATTCGCTATATTCTTATATACTTTCATATAAGTCTCGGAAATTTCTATATCCCATATCCAGATTCGAATATCCTTAAAATTCCATTCAAATTTTTAGTTTTGATCTCTTAATCAATTTAGATTTTTCGAACTCAGATTTATGAATCCATTGCTATAAACCGATCTTCTTCCAGTTCTCCAGTAATTAAATTCATTGCTTAATTCAAATCTTTAAGCTCTCACCTCCTCGGGATTTTAATTCCGATAACAAATTCTCGTTCATGCCTTATCCCTCTTTCACATTCACATCCTTCGACCGTAAATTAGCAAGTGAACAACTAAGTATCTACCCCGAAGGCCGAAACCAACATCGGGTCAACACTTAGAAAGTCATTCAACTTAACTAAACTCTAGTCAGTTTCTAAATTAATTAACTTCATTCATAATTTCTTACCCAATCGTTTCCTTTAAAATTCTTGAATTCAGTTTACAAATCCACTTTTCTTACGTTCTTCCGTCCTTTGTTTTCGACGTGCGGCGTTTTGTTCTTCAGCTCTTTTCATTCAGATTTATGAAAATCCGTTAGCCTCTCACGATCTTTTGAAAAACATTTCCAATTATCTTTTTTTGTTTACTTTCTATAATTACAAAATTTCTTATTACCACTGGAAAAACATTTCCATATATTTGTAAATCTCTCTTTTCCATAGGAAATATACTATATTCTTAGGGGGAACATTTCTACATTTGTTACTAAAACAGATATTAAATAAAACACTGCTAGTTTCACTTAACTACTGACACTCATTTGCTTACTTTACCTAACCAATTCTTAATATTGAACCTTAACCATTTCTTAGTCAACCCTGAATTCAGTCAAGTTGGGGCATAATTATCTCTCAGACCTTAACTGAACAACATTATTAGCCTTGAAATGGATAAGTTCATAACTTTGAATACCAACAATCATTTAATCTCGTAACTTTCGAATTTAAACTAAGAATTTACTTCTTTTACAATAATCCATGCCTACGAAATATTTAATCTTAAAATACATTTTATTCATAAATCTAACTACATAAACAATTTATTAATAATATATTAAGTTTTTAACTAGAATGGAAAGCAATTAGTACTTTCCTGAAATTCCATGTAATTGAGTTCCTTGAATAACTTTCTTTTGAATAACCTTTTATTTGATAATTCAATCCAAACTTCGGAAAAATCTCATTGATTTATATTCTATATTTCAGAATAATTTCACCGTACTAGTTAACTCCACAATTTCATTTGCACATTTTTTTTTCTTTCACACATTATTTACTTCTAAAAGTAAATATTATTCCTTTTATAGGAATCTGGACTCGTCATATCAAATTAACTTTGATTTAATTTCAATATCGGTTCAAGTCTCTTCAAAATTTCCATATGTATCTCATGTTCACAATTATTTCTTGTTAATTAATTGAAAAGCTTACAACTCATCATTGATTTCATATATTTGATTATACATTATTGGTTTGAAACTAATCATAACTTATCTTGTCACGTTCTGAATAAACTAATCAAATTTAATAGAGTCGTATTCCAATTTTAACTCTTTTCGGATTTTATTTATTTCTATTATGAATATCAAATTAACATCCATCATTTTATTTTAGAAACGATTCCATATTTCCCCTTTTCATTTAAATTTCCGTCGAAATTCTTATTACCAATAAATTTCAGTTGTCTTGATTTCCAAATGTAACAACCCGGAAAATGCGAGCCAATTTAAAATTTTTATTTTTGGAAAATTTAGCGAATTTTGATTATTTAAAATGGATTATTTTAAATAATAGCGACGAGAAATTTAGTTTGAATAGAAATAGACGTATATATTTATTTGAATCGTCGTTAGAATATAAATATTTATTTATATATATATAAGGAATTGAAAATGGCGCGGTAGTTCGATAAATCGATTTCAAACTCCAAATGAATGTACAGGATTCAAAATAAACCGGAATTTAGAGAAACCAAAAATAATAGAATATATTTGAGAATATCTTTCCAACGAATCCGAGAAATCAAAATTTCATAGCGGGAATCAAAAGTTACGTCCAGTTGAAAATTCAGAATAGTCGCTATGGAATTCTGGCCCTTGAAAATGGAAATTTTGCAAACGACCTCGGTTTTCAACGAAACCACTTTTGTTGGATCCGGGAAGTCAAATTATTGCTAGGTTTCAAAATTCATAATTTTCTGAATCAATATGTGAGCGTGGCGAAGTTAAACGTGTTTTGACAGTTTCTATTAAATCGGGTCGATCAGGAAATGGCTAATTTCAAATGGTCTCAGAATTTGACGAAATTAGTTTTGTTAAGACCGTATCATCAATACGAAGCTAGAAATAATTTTTCTGGAATTTTTAGAGTCAGTATGTGGCCCCGGTAAATTAAAATGTGCGTTCAAATTCAATATATAGAGTTATATTTTGATTTTGACGAAAACTGATCGAAACGGCCGAACTGGCTTACGAAACATATCCCATTGTGTTCGGAATGGGGGTAATTAGCTAGGGGCGACAGTCGTTGGGCTTAGATTGGAGTTCAGATCAATTAGCAACTAACTAGAGAATTAAAATAATAAAAATAATATATATATATATATTCCTTTCAAACCCTAGTCAACTACCACACTCAGTCAAATTCCCAAATCCGCCGCTCTAATAGAAAAACCGACGGGTGAAAGAAACTCCGATTTAAATCCCCAAATTCTCATTATCCGATTCGAATTCCATCCATGTTCAAAAGCGAAAATGATAGAGAATTTGAAGAGCTCTCCATCAATGCCAGGATGATCGGTTTTCACAAGCTATTGTACTCGAATAGTGGGCTTCAACTCGTACTGTTCGCACGCATGTCCAGGCAAGGGGTAGGCTTCGACTGCACCGCCGTGCCAGGCGTTGGAAGGTGGCGGAACGCCGGTCGTCTGGGAGGTGCCCGATCCTTGTCCAATGGCTCTATCCTCGTGCAACGATGGAGTTTTGAAATCAAGGTTGGTTCGACTGTTTACTGTGGAGGGAGACGGGGTTCCAGATTATTTGTGCAGTATGTTTTTATTTATTTATTATTTTATTTGTTTTTATTTATTTTAGGTAGTCAGTTTTTTTTATAAACAAAAGCATTTAAGAAATCAGTTTTTTTTCCTATAAACATATAGCATTATAGAATGTAATTTTTATTATATTTATAGCATTATAAAATTAGGATAGCATTATAAAAATATCCAAAAAGAATTATTTTAAAAGATAATTTATATTTATACATAAATTAATATTAAAGATGAGATTTTTATAACGAAAGAGAATTTATAAAGTTATGATTTTTATTTAATTAGAGTCATAAAAATATGATCTTTTATATAAGAAGTGAAATAAAGAAGTGATTTTTGAAATGAACAAGAAGTGGTTTTTGAAATGAAGAAGATGTGATTTTTAATTTATAGAAAGCGATAATTTTAAATTTATAAAAAGCTATGATCTTTAAAATATATAAAGCATAGAAGATCAAAAGACGATTTTTAATCATATGAAAGCAAAGAGAAAGAGGTTAAAAATATAATTTTTATAATATAGAAAAGTTAAAAATATAATTTTTGTTTAGGTAGAGTTATAAAAATATAATCTTTATTAGAAGAAGAGCAATATAGAAATATAATTTTTATAACGAAGTGAAGATAAAAATTCAATTGTTATAATGAAGTGAAAATAAAGATTCGATTTTTATATATGTAGAGTATGCGGACGATGAAAGTGACAAGAGGAGGGACGATGAAGATTTCCTACATATGAAGGGCCGCAGAGATGGATTTAGCTTGGGTGAGAACTCCTCACTTTTATTTTAAATTTCTAGTTTAAAAATATATACTAGGACGCAGACGGTGCTTAGCAGCACCAGACACCCGTCGTCCACAGACCATGGACGGCTTGTTTGTTTAGTTGATTGTTTGGTGATTGATTTATTTGTGTGGTTGATAAATTTGATTGAATTGAATGTGTGTTGTGGAATGAAATAAAATATTTATATAGCGAAATAAAATATTTATATAGTTAAAAATATATTTTTTAACGTGTATATAAAATAAAATATTTATAAACAAATCAGACGATTTGTTTATATACACTGGTTTGACTGATATTGATTGGGACGATAAATTTTACACATTGCCCAAATGCACAAATAAAATCGGTGTTTGATTGTTTGAAACCCCACACGGGTGTTGGGATGATATTTGGCGTACACTAATCTCAATTATTTAATTGTATGTCGATCGATTGGTCGACAGACTGTGTGAGCGTTAATTATATATATTTAATGCTTATGCAGTTGTGTGGTGCACTTTGGATGATGGTTGATTATTTATCGTTGCTATTATATACATGTGTTGTATGGAATCCATATAATTAACATTATATGGTAATTGATTGGGCCTCATTCCAATTGGGAAAATAAAGAATATTATAAAATAAAGATTAACGTGTTGACAATACTCATTTGTTGAGATTGGTCATGTGGTGAAAGAAATATAGATTCATGTGTTGAATAGAATAAATATTCATTTGTTGAATAGAATAACGAAGTTATTGAAAAATATAAAGCCGTGTTGGTTAGAGATGCGCTATTTTGACGCGAACGATATTGATATCGATTATATTCGTTTTTAAAATGAATATTTAGAAAGAGATATACAAATTGAACAGAAAATGAATTTGAATTGAATTGAATAGAAAATGAATTTGAATTGAATTGAATAGAAAATGAATTTGAATTGAATTGAATAGAAAATGAATTTGAATTGAATTGAATTGAATAGAAAATGAATTTGAATTGAATTGAATAGAAAATGAATTTGAATTGAATTGAATAGAAAATGAATTTGAATTGAATTGAATAGAGAAAATCGAAATCGAATTGAAATGGAAGTTGAAATTATTTTCGAAACGAATTTAAACAATTTATAAAATTCGTTTTAAAAGGAAAACACGAAGTATATATTATATATATAATAGAATGACCTGAATAGAACGCGCCGCGCTGCGGCAGTTCGCGAATTTCGACCATTGACTTCGAATTGACGTTGCGGGAGATCAGACCGTCGGATTCTCCCGAAACCGGAACCGTTGGGTTCATATTGAAAAAGCTTTCCAAAGAATATTAGAAATTTGAAATCTAACGGCTGGATTTGGAATTATGTCCAAATCAAATTTGGAAAAGGTCGCTGTAAGTGCAGTTCGGTGGCGGTTATTGAAAACCGACTGTACGGGCCTTGATAAAATCATTAAAAATATCTACAATTTGTGTAAAATCATAAGAATTGATTTGGGAAAAACTGGGATGAAAAATTCCATATTTGAAAAGATAAAAATAGATTTTTATCGAAATGAACTAGTTTTAAATTAGAATTAAAATAAATTTATTTTTGAAATAAATAAATTGAATTTGAAATGGGTTTTAAATAACCAGAATTTCTAATATATTTAATTGGAATTGAAATAGAATGTGATTTGGGTTTATCGTGGACTGTGTTTTTAATGACATTAGTTCTTTAACCCAGTAAAAGGAGTTTAAATGAATTTTTAATTAGATTGAAATATGAATTGATAATTTAAATTATCAAAATTTGGAAATGATCGAAAGGGGAGTATCACCAGTTTTACTCCTAGCGATAGTTAGATCTTTAATTAGATTTGAACGTGAAATGGTAATTAACTTTACCGATAGCACCGTGGTGTTAGATATGGAGTATGACCAGTTTTGCTCCATGGGATAAATATGTTGGGATTGGGAAATAAAATAAATAATTACTTCGGTGTGGTTTGCTAATCTCGACTAGTTTGGAAAACCATAATTTGGTTTGAAATGACATCCAAAGGAAGATTAAAGAATAAATTAAAAGAATTTATCTTTGATAAAATTAATGGGAACCTTTCCCTAGGAGTGTGAATATCTGAATAAAAGAATATTCTGAATTGGAATGAGGCGTACATTGTGTTTTATAGCACTTGTTGATTAAGATAAGTGAGTTATTCAGAAAGGCCGGGTATAACCCATTCTGAATAACTGATTCGACGATAAGTCGAAGAGATTGAAGACGGTGCAAGACCGACGATCTTCACATCGAATGGATGGGTGCTACTGATGCTCACAATGGGAGTAGCTACCTTGAAGGGAGCTAAAGTAGTAGTCGTCCAGACGTACTTGGAGATCAACGGATATGCGAGGAAAGTGCCTCCGGTTTCGTTCAGACCTAGAACGGACTTGTAAATGGATGGTGTGTCTGACGTTGTATTCCTTTATATTGTATTCGTTGATCTCTGCTAAATATATATATGTTTGGCAGTGGAGAATTTATTCTCTTGCTTAACGCCCTTCTCTGAGACATACGAGCTCAGAGGTTATATATTGGCAGAAATCAGTGGTACGATATGGATTGATAGTGTGGCATGCTGAGATGTAGTGATCCAGAATTTTGTTGAAAAGCAAAGTTTGGTGGATGATGATCAAACCACAGCTTTAATATAGCACGGCTTTGTGTATAGCGTTGATTCGCGAGCCTCACACCCCGGTATGGTGGTAAACTATTGGTTTGATCAGTATGCTTTTTAGAGGATGGGCACCTTAGTGGTGTCGTGAATTCGGTCGACCGAGATTGAGCTTAGTGCTCAGAGGGATAGGGTAAGCGGTGTTTTCTCTCGCTGGGACGTAAGCCGCAGTGATACTCGATTTCCCAAAAGTGCGGATGTGCATTACGGTGTTTTCTCTCGCTGAGACGTAAGCCATTGTAGATGGCACTACGCGATCGATCTTTCGAATCAGGAGCCACCATGATGGAAATCCAATTTCCAAGTACGATATTTTGCGGTTTTGATTGTAGAGCCTACTATTGGCGACATGATATATGGTACCAATGCCGTCTATGATTGATATATTTATATTTGAAGTTGTTTTCTTCACTTATAGTAATAATATAAGATGAAATTTCACATATCAAGCATATTTGGCTATTATAAGGGAAAACCCTATCCTCTGGCTTGCGTTGCATTGTGTGATGGGACCTGGTCTTATAATAGCTTCATTGTTCTTTATTTAGCATTGCGCTGTTTGTTTTATGCACTGGTATTCTTGGGAGGAAACCCGTTCCGTGTTATACGGCGTGGTCCCTCGATTTACCTAACTTTAAAAACAAAGATTAATAACTGTTTTAGTTCTCACACCAGTCACATGACTGACCTGGAGTTTATTGTTTTAACCTAAACTCTGGGGTCCCTTATTTTCCACATAGGCAGCTAGTAGTTTTGGTTTTGCAGATTTATATTCACAGGATCCTGATTTACAACTGGAACGATGCTCGGAAAACTCTGTATCCGTGTATTACTTTCAGTTGTGCTTTGTATTATTTTTCCGCTGCGGTGTATTTAAATGTAATTTAAATCTCTGATATTTTCTATGTAATATTTATTCATACTCTGTATATTCTTGTATTCTGATGGAATTGTTGTAATATACAATGAAATTTTCTTCTGTTTGTGTTCCGATGTGTGTTGTTCTCAAAGCCATCCGGGCTTTCCTTACCGGGGAAGTTTGGGTCGTCACATTTGGTATCAGAGCTCTGGTTTACATAGCTAGAGAACATGACACATTAGAACCAAATGATAGAATTCATCAGAAATTGGATTAGTTATATCCAATGAGAATGACTTGTTAGAGATAGGATCAGTAGTATCCTAAAACGAGTGTGAAGAGTATATTTTTAAAATGAAAACCAATTTTGTTTTGAAAATTTAAACCAGTTCATACGTATTTGAGTATTTATTTTATATTGAATTTGGACAATCCAATATATAAAGATTTTGCATATACGCCTTGCAAACGTATATTCGAAGTTTTAATATACTGGATAGATATAGAATCACACTCTAGTCGCCCGGAGATGATTCTGATGATCGGTGCACCACCATCAAAGTTTATGTTCGAGTTTCAAAAGTGAGATATCTATATATTTCCTTTATATTGGTGTGAGAACCAAAACTAGATAGGTTTATTATTGTGATTTAGCATCAAAAACAAGATTTTCTGTATATATATCAGAATTATGAAATTGAAACGTTAATCCACTAATTGATTGCTGATTGTGTTGTTTGATTATAGTTTGATTAATTAAATGTTGAACCTTTAGCCAAATTATATCAAATAGTGAATTGTATTGAAAATTAGTCGCATTTGCATGTATAGTACATGTATATCTATTGAACAGGTCATAGCAAGGAGGCTAAAGAAGAAGAATAAAATTGTTTGCCCGACAAATAGGTACATGTTTACCATAATTTACTGTTTTGTTTGGGTGATGATGATTTTATGAGCCGATTGGCTTTTTCTTTTTCTTTTGGATGGAAGAAGGCCATGGGAGGCTATATGAAATATCTCGAAGTCCCCGGCGCAGGGGAGGTTATGGCGAATTTTTTTGAAAATTTACGGTGTTAGCCAAATTTTTGAAAAATTTGAAAAGTTCTTAGAAACTGAAAAGTTGAAGAACTTAAGCCGTAATGAAAATAATGAAAGTTGAGTTGATTAGTTAAACAATTTTCAGCTTCGTTCCTTTTTGGGGACGAAAAGTTTTAAGTGGGGGAGATTGTAACAACCCGGAAAATGCGAGCCAATTTAAAATTTTTATTTTTGGCAAATTTAGTGAATTTTGATTATTTAAAATGGATTATTTTAAATAATAGCGACGAGAAATTTAGTTTGAATAGAAATAGACGTATATATTTATTTGAATCGCCGTTAGAATATAAATATTTATTTATATATATAAAAGGAATTGAAAATGGCGCGGTAGTTCGATAATTCGATTTCAAACTCCAAATGAATGTACAAGATTCAAAATAAAACGGAATTTAGCGAAACCAAAAATAATAGAATCTATTTGAGAATATCTTTCCAAAGAATCCGAGAAATCAAAATTTCATAGCGGGAATCAAAAGTTACGTCCAGTTGAAAATTCAGAATTGTCGCTATGGAATTCTGGCCCTTGAAAATGGAAATTTTGCAAACGACCTCGGTTTTCGACGAAACCACTTTTGTTGGATCCGAGATGTCAAATTATTGCTAGGTTTCAAAATTCATAATTTTCTGAATCAATATGTGAGCGTGGCGAAGTTAAACGTGTTTTGACAGTTTCAATTAAATCGGGTCGACCAGGAAATGACTATTTTTCAAATGGTCTCAGAATTTGACGAAATTAGTTTTGTTAAGACCGTATCATCAATACGAAGCTAGAAATAAATTTTCTGGAATTTTTAGAGTCAGTATGTGGCCCCAATAAATTGAAATGTGCGTTCAAATTCAATATATAGAGTTATATTTTGATTTTGACGAAAACTGATCGAAACGGCCGAACTGGCTTACGAAACATATCCCATTCGGAATGGGGGTAATTAGCTAAGGGCGACAGTCGTTGGGCTTAAATTGGAGTTCAGATCAATTAGCAACTAACTAGAGAATTAAAATAATAAAAATAATACATATATATATATATATATTCCTTTCAAACCCTAGTCAACTACCACACTCAGTCAAATTCCCAAATCCGCCACTCTAATAGAAAAACCGACAGGTGAAAGAAACTCCGATTTAAATCCCCAAATTCTCGTTATCCGATTCGAATTCCATCCCTGTTCAAAAGCGAAAATGATAGAGAATTTGAAGAGCTCTCCATCAATGCCAGGATGATCGGTTTTCACAAGCTATTGTACTCTAATAGTGGGCTTCAACTCGTGCTGTTCGCACGCATGTCCAGGCAAGGGGAGGGCTTCGACTGCACCGCCGTGCCAGGCATTTGAAGGTGGTGGAACGCCGGTCGTTTGGGAGGTACGCGATCCTGGTCCAATGGCTCTATCCTCGTGCAGCGATGGAGTTTTGAAGTCAAGGTTGGTTCGACTGTTTATTGCGGAGGGAGACGGGGTTCCAGATTATTTGTGCAGTATGTTTTTATTTATTATTTTATTTGTTTTTATTTATTTTAGGTAGTCAGTTTTTTTATAAACAAAAGCATTTAAGAAACCAGTTTTTTTTTAGCATTATAGAATGTAATTTTTGTTATATTTATAGCGTTATAAAATTAGGATAGCATTATAAAAATATCCAAAAAGCATTGTTTTAAAAGATAATTTATATTTATACATAAATTAATATTAAAGATGAGATTTTTATAATGAAAGAGAATTTATAAAGTTATGATTTTTATTTAATTAGAGTCATAAAAATATGATCTTTTATATAAGAAGTGAAATAAAGAAGTGATTTTTGAAATGAACAAGAAGTGGTTTTTGAAATGAAGAAGATGATTTTTAATTTATAGAAAGCGATAATTTTTAATTTATAAAAGGCTATGATCTTTAAAATATATAAAGCATAGAAGATCAAAAGACGATTTTTAATCATATGAAAGCAAAGAGAAAGAGGTTAAAAATATAATTTTTATAATATAGAAAAGTTAAAAATATAATTTTTGTTTAGGTAGAGTTATAAAAATATAATCTTTATTAGAAGAAGAGCAATATAGAAATATAATTTTTATAACGAAGTGAAGATAAAAATTCAATTGTTATAATGAAGTGAAAATAAAGATTCGATTTTTATATATGTAGAGTATGCGGACGATGAAAGTGACAAGAGGAGGGACGATGAAGATTTCCTACATATGAAGGGCCGCGGAGATGGATTTAGCTTGGGGGAGAACTCCTCACTTTTATTTTAAATTTCTAGTTTAAAAATATATACTAGGACGCAGACGGTGCTTAGCAGCACCAGACACCCGTCGTCCACAGACCATGGACGGCTTGTTTGTTTAGTTGATTGTTTGGTGATTGATTTATTTGTGTGGTTGATAAATTTGATTGAATTGAATGTGTGTTGTGGAATGAAATAAAATATTTATATAGTGAAATAAAATATTTATATAGTTAAAAATATATTTTTTAACGTGTATATAAAATAAAATATTTATAAACAAATCAGACGATTTGTTTATATACACTGGTTTGACTGATATTGATTGGGACGATAAATTTTACACATCGCCCAACTGCACAAATAAAATCTGTGTTTGATTGTTTGAAACCCCACACGGGTGTTAGGATGATATTTGGCGTACACTAATCCCAATTATTTAATTGTATGTCGATCGATTGGTCGATAGACTGTGTGAGCTTTAATTATATATATTTAATGCTTATGCAGTTGTGTGGTGCACTTTGGATGATGGTTGATTATTTATCGTTGCTATTATATACATGTGTTGTATGGAATCCATATAATTAACATTATATGGTAATTGAATGGGCCTCATTCCAATTGGGAAAATAAAGAATATTATAAAATAAAGATTAACGTGTTGATAATACTCATTTGTTGAGATTGGTCATGTGGTGAAAGAAATATAGATTCATGTGTTGAATAGAATAAATATTCATTTGTTGAATAGAATAATGAAGTTATTGAAAAATATAAAGCCGTGTTGGTTAGAGATGCGCTATTTTGACGCGAACGATATTGATATCGATTATATTCGTTTTTAAAATGAATATTTAGAAAGAGATATACAGATTGAATAGAAAATGAATTTGGATTAAATAGAAAATGAATTTGAATTGAATTGAATAGAAAATGAATTTGAATTGAATTGAATAGAAAATGAATTTGAATTGAATTGAATAGAAAATGAATTTGAATTGAATAGAAAATAAATTTGAATTTAATTGAATAGAAAATGAAATTTGAATTGAATTGAATAGAAAATGAATTTGAATTGAATTGAATAGAGAAAATTGAAATCGAATTGAAATTGAAATGGAAGTTGAAATTATTTTTGAAACGAATTTATACGATTTATAAAATTCGTTTTAAAAGGAAAACGACGAAGTATATATTATATATATAATAGAATGGCCTGAATAGAACACGCCGCGCTGCGGCAGTTCGCGAATTTCGACCATTGACTTCGAATTGACGTTGCGGGAGATCCGACCGTCGGATTCTCCTGAAACCGGAACCGTTGGGTTCGTATCGAAAATAGCTTTCCAATGAATATTAGAAATTTGAAATCTAACGGTTGGATTTGGAATTATGTCCAAATCAAATTTGGAAAAGGTCGCTGTAAGTGCAGTTCGGTGGCAGTTATTGAAAACCGACTGTACGGGCCTTGATAAAATCATTAAAAATATCTACAATTTGTGTAAAATCATAAGAATTGATTTGGGAAAAAATGGGATGAAAAATTCCATATTTGAAAAGATAAAAATAGATTTTTATCGAAATGAACTAGTTTTAAATTAGAATTAAAATCAATTTATTTTTGAAATAAATAAATTGAATTTGAAATGGGTTTTAAATAACCAGAATTTCTAATATATTTAATTGGAATTGAAATAGAATGTGATTTGGGTTTATCATGGACTGTGTTTTAAATGACTTTAGTTCTTTAACCCAGTAAAAGGAGTTTTAATGAATTTTAATTAGATTGAAATATGAATTGATAATTTAAATTATCAAAATTTGGAAATGATCGAAAGGGGAGTATACCAGTTTTACTCCTAGCGATAGTTAAATCTTTAATTAGATTTGAACGTGAAATGGTAATTACCTTTACCGATAGCACCGTGGTGTTAGATACGGAGTATGACCAGTTTTGCTTCATGGGATAAATAGGTTGGGATTGGGAAATAAAATAAATAATTACTTCGATGTGGTTCGCTAATCTCGACTAGTTTGGAAAACCATAATCTGGTTTGAAATGACATCCAAAGGAAGATTAAAGAATAAATTTAAAAGAATTTATCTTTGATAAAATTAATGGGAACCTTTCCCTAGGAGTGTGAATATCTGAATAAAAGAATATTCTAAATTGGAATGAGGCGTATATGGTGTTTTATAGCACTTGTTGATTAAGATACGTGAGTTATTCAGAAAGGCCGGGAATAACCCATTCTGAATAACTGATTCGACGATAAGTCGAAGAGATTGAAGACGGTGTAAGACCGACAATCTTCACATCGAATGGATGGGTGCTATTGATGCTCACGATGGGAGTAGCTACCTTGAAGGGGGCTAAAGTAGTAGCCATCCGGACGTACTTGGAGATCGACAGATATGCGAGGAAAGTGCCTCCGGTTTCGTTCAGACCTAGAACGGACTTGTAAATGGATGGTGTGTCTGACATTGTATTCCTTTATATTGTATTCGTTGATCTCTACTAAATATATATCTGTTTGGCGGCGGAGAATTTATTCTCTTGCTTAACGTCCTTCTCTGAGACATACGAGCTCAGAGGTTATATATTGGCAGAAATCAGTGGTACGATATGGATTGATAGTGTGACATGCCGAGATGCAGTGATCCAGACTTTTGTTGAAAAGCAAAGTTTGGTGGATGATGACCAAAGCGCAGCTTTAATATAGCACGGCTTTGTGTATAGCGTTGATTCGCGAGCCTCACACCCTGATATGGTGGTAAACTGATGGTTTGATCAGTATGCTTTTTATAGGATGGGCACCTTAGTGGTGTCGTGGATTCGGTCGACCGAGATTGAGCTTAGTGCTAAGAGGGATAGGGTAAGCGGTGTTTTCTCTCGCTGGGACGTAAGCCGCAGTGATACTCGATTTCCCAAAAGTGCGGATGTGCATTACGGTGTTTTCTCTCGCTGAGACGTAAGCCGTTGTAGATGGCACTACGCGATCGATCTTTCGAATCAGGAGCCACCATGATGGAAATCCAATTTCCAAATACGATATTTTGCGGTTTTGATTGTAGAGCCTAGTATTGGCGACATGATATATGGTACCCATGCCGTCTGTAACGGCGCGATTTCCGATGCCTCGAAAATCGTGTCATTATTGAAAGAATTTAGAAGATGAGATAGAATAGATAGAACTAATAGAATAGAAGAGTAAGAAGTCATCAGAATTACATAGCGAAATAAATCTCACAGCGGAATTTCACAAATTACATAATATATGACAACACAGAGTTTGTTACATCAGAGTACATCATTCGAATACAACATCATACGTGATACTGGCCCAATACATAAAATGGATACTTAGAGATGGATATAGCTACTGGTCTTGAACTTGAACTTCATCAGACTCCACTTGCCTTACCTGAATTACTTGTCTACTCATAACAAGCGTTATGAGTACCCAAGAGTTTAGGAAACACAGAAAATAAACTCTGGGTCAGTCGGGGGACTGGTGTGAGTAAACACGGTTAAATAGATTAGGAAACAGGGAATAAGGTTTTCCATTTTGGACAGGTTTACTTTAGAAATCTTTAGATCATTCCATGTCTAATATCTGGATAATGATCTAAGTATTTTATCAAAACATTTGATATTACTATAGTTTTTATAAAATAAATAACCATCTAGTGAAACGCTTGCATCTCACGTTCACATATATCGTGTAAAATCATAAACCGCAGGGCGCTTATTGGAGATTAGATTCCAACAGACAAGGTATGGGAGCACCCACCGATCAGTGTACTCTAGAGGGTATACACTGCAGGTTCAACAAGAACGTCTTGCAACCCGGCCACACATGACCGTCCACTCATTTAGCTTGAGCGTAACGAATATATTACCACCTCTACGGTTGGTACCAACATAACCGTTCCCGGGAGATACAGAATTGAAAAGAAGTAACAAATATGAATATTCTCTAGATGGTGATAATATACCCTGCTTGGGTATGACCCAACTAGCCATGCTGCCTAGCCCAACTTTTGTTACTTACCGGTTGTGAGGTTTTGAGGTCACGTTTATTCTTCTGACAGATTTATTTCTTCAATTACTTTGAATGTCACATCGTCATATCCGTCAGAAACACTCATTCGATTACCCAAATATATTGCGGGCAATAAAGCTAAGAGAAACGAATTTCTCCGCCACCAACGTAATATACTTACGTAAATTCGATGTGTAGAATCTAACTAACATACGTTGTCAGACACTAGTCCATTCGGGTTTGTCCTGGGACTGAACAGACCGAAAAATAGTCCTTGCATATCTCCGTCTTCAATATCTCTGACATGCGTCGTATAATTCGAGTCGAAGTGGAATACTTATTCCGGACTCTTCGAAACGATGTACGTAATGTCTTTTACAGTCGATAAATAATTATCGGCTTAATCATGATTATTATTCAGTTTACACATTAATTATCATCACACAAACAGTATAGTTTTATCTTGTTCATATCTGGATAGAAGTAGTTAAAGTGTGTGCGTTGCACACGGTACTCTATTCAGTTTTGCTTATTATTTAGAAATGGATAGATGAAGCACGTGCTTCGCACACGGTATTTTGCTTCGTTCATCGTCGATGTTTAAACGATGTTCAATACTCGATTTCTTCTGGTAAGTTATTTTATTACTTCTAATTTATCATAAATAAATTAGTTTAATAATTTATTTAAATTATTTTCTTTATATTTCTACATTTCAAACTCGTAGAAATTCTCCGGTCAACTTCTGTACTCGGTCTTCCCGCCATTTCCTCCTTCCACTTGCCTATACCAAATTAAATAAAAATTCTCTTTTTATTTAATTAATTATTTATTTAATTAATTTATTTATTTTCTAAATTTATTCTAGCCCATTTTCTTTTATTTTCATCTGTCGCTCCTTCTCATCTCTGTCATGTACCCCTACTCACTCACCTCTTCTTCAATTTTCACATACTTTTCTTGTTTGCAAATACTTGTTTTCCTTGTCTCTACTGTTTCTTTCTCTGTTTCTTTTATTGTTTTTTTTTAGTTAGCTTGCTGCGGCTCCTTTCATTTTCAGATTTTTGTGTTCTTTCACCGTGGAGTACAACCAGCGAAACAGCCCTACGTTGATTATAACTGCATGCGAACCCTACTCCTACTGTATACGGAAACTTCCATCACCCAGCAAGCCTTTAGTTCATCCGCTCCGCTGCCGACGCCATCCACTAACTCCGGCGCCATCACCCCTCACCATGCTGATCGAATCCACAATATCAACGGCGCTTGTCGCGCCCTCCAGCCTTTACATGACCAACGGTGAGCCTGGACAGTTCACCGTGACGCTGAAAACCAAAGGGAACCGATCTCATTATACCATGTAATACTCTCTCCACTTCTGAAGTTTCCACTTAAGCACATCCGAACCTTCACCCACACTGCCACCTTCGAAGCTTCCCGTAGCCTGAACTAGTAACCTGCAACCGACTTTGCCGTCGTCATCGTACCGCCACCATCTGTAGCCAAGTCCATCCACTAACTTATGCACCTCTTATCTCAGATCTGCGCTTTCGTTTCTTGTCAGCTAATCGTTCTAATAGGAGGAAGCTCCATTAGCTTATGGTTGGGATCGCAGAATAGAGCAGAGGATCAAAAGTTGGATTTTTTATAAAAGAATTTCTTTTTGCTTCTTTTCTACTGTTTCACTATTGTTCTTTCTCTATTATATATATGCTATGGTGGTGCATTTTATTTTATGGACTGATGACTAAGGAAAGAAACAAATAAATAAGATCACACTACGCAAAAACTCCCATACACAACTGAGCCGAAACATTATATACTGTTTAATTAGTTCCTTGGGTCATTCATTCAGTTTTTGTCCAGTTATTTGATTTGAAACTATGAAGTAACTGCATACACATGTTCAAAATGATATACACACACATAATCAATAAACCAATGAATAGTTTTACTCACAAATTTAGCCTCTAGTTTCTTCTCCTCTGTTTTATGCTTATTTTCTTATATAAAGGAAGGTGAGTAAATATCACTGGATGGATTTAAGTGGAGATACAAGAAATGTACGAACTAATGGGTTGATTGTTCACTGTTTAACTTTTCCAACTTTCAGTTTTACATATGATTGGTTAGCTAATACTACTTATTAAAACATGTAAGTATATGTGTATCTGCATCATATCAAATAACTACATGGAGAAATACTCATATTTGAACCTACTGTTTTAGTCATTGTTTCCAGCATTTCATTCCCAACAAGATGTTTCTATTCAGATGGGTTTTAAAACTTAACAACCGATCATACGTACTAATGTGATATACATATCTAAATCTACACTACCACTAGCATTTATAAAGGAAGGCAGAACTTAAAGCAGAGAGTACAAAACAAAGTTTACTCACATATTAGCTTTCCCTTTCCTGCTACTTGAACTTCAGCGTTTAGTTTAGTGTTTTGTTGTGAGAGGAAACATGTGAGTTCTTGGGTGTATTTATAGTTGAACTCAAGGATTAAAAATTCATTTACCTCACATGCTTGCTACAGTATTTTCTCTTTAGCCTCTCCCCTCTTTTGTAGTTCCTACGACTGATTTTGGTGAAAACAATGCATAGAAAAAGTTTGTCTCATTAAGGTGCTTAGCTAATAGCATGATCCTAGGTTAGTTCTTCTAGAAGCACTCCCATACTCTCATTAAATGTTGTCGCATGATTCATATATTCTCAGATTTTTGTAACCATATAAGACAGGTTTGTTTATACTATAAAATGCTTGATATTTTGCTAAAATGGATTTAATAATTGCAAGTTACTATTGTAGTGTTCTAGGTGATGGCTCTCTCTCATCTTAGCCATACTATTCAATATTTAAATCTCATTAATGTGGCCGATTGCTCTTGGATTTCATTGACATAAATCAGATTTTTATATGAATGATATTTTGCTATAAATGATTTAATAAATGCAAGTTGTATGAGGCTTCTTAGGTGATGGATATATCCTATTTTAGCTCTACTATTCCTGGTTAATTCTCATTATGAATAGTTGACTTTGATGCTTTCTCTTTTGTTTGTTTCTACATGTAATTCTCTTGATATTTTCATTTGAGAAATTATATCATACACATTGTGTTCACGTCCATATATGTTTAAGGTTTCTTTGTTACACTTATGTTATGTTGAACCTCTTTGTTGCAAACTTACATCATGTTTTCAACACTTACAACATATGTACATTAGTATATTCATACACTTATCTTTACACATACATGTATACGTGTTTAAGTTTGTTAAGAAAATCTTAGATTATGATTTAATTACCTCATTAAATCATTATCAAAAGACAGATAAAAACCGGGACATTACAGTCTACCCCCTTAAAAGAATTTCGTCCCCGAAATTAAATAGTGATGCGTTAATTTCAGTTTTAACTAAAGTTAAATTAACACACATATTTAACTATTTACCAGATAGATTCCATATTTAATTTTAATTTAGTTAACTCTTTTCTGATATCTAAGATTCTGATTTTATTTCAAAATCAGCTATACGGGTCTATATCCAACCAATAACTCAAGTCTGGTCTTTACTACCGGGAAATACCAATTTTATCTACTGGATATTATTCTATCTTTAATTCAACGTTGTTGAACTCATCCTGGGCTGAACTAATCATTTAACTCATTCCATTGGTTGTGGTGGTTGTCCTACTTGCTCCTCGGCCTCGTCTTCCTCTTGTAAACACATTTTCAACTTTTCGAGTATACAGTTTGATAATTAATAACCCAATCGGAAGATATGTCTAGGAATAATCTTAAGTCAATAACTAAGGTCGATAGCTAAGGAAGACCTATACTAAAATAGTTTTTTTTAAATACGCTCTCTCAACACTAATCCAAACTCAATATGGGTGTTACTAACCCTATCTCTACTGAGTTATGCCACAGAGCCAAGATTACTTGTAACACCCCGAATTTTCTATTAACACTAAAGTTGCTAAAATATTAATAAGTGTGTAAGAGAGGGGATGTATCTAATATGAATATAAAAAAATATTAATAAGTGTGTAAGAGAGGGGATGTATCTAATATGAATATAAAAATATTAATAAGTGTGTGAGAGAGGGGGGATGTATCTAATATGTATATAAAAACAATAATAAGTAAAGGGGGATGTATCTAATATGTACATTGTAGAAAATATATATATGTTTATGACATGAATAGAAGTTTATTAATATGCTGAGTGTTTGCTGAGTCACTTCTGACTCATTGCTGAGTCAACAAGATAAACCCCATCTTGTCTGAACGGCTGCGGTTATTTCTAGGTTAAATCTAATGGCCTAAATGCATTCTAAAATCTATAAATAAGTGGGTAGACCCTAGACCTAAATCACTTGTAAAATTAGAGAAGCTACCGTCATGCTGCTGCCATGGAGTTCAGCATAGCCGTCACAAACTAAGAAGAGGAAGCCTAATCATCTACAACTAAATCTACACAAATCAAATCAAAAGATCTCTCTTTCTCTAATTCTTTTCTTTTGTTGGTGAGTATGATGATTCTCACAAGACTATTACAAACTAATTTGACTCAGTTATGAATGGATCACAAGAAAGTGATGTGATTTGTAATTGTAAATTCTATATATTGTGGATCTCTTATTATGTTATTATGTTGTCGTATGATGTAAATTATATATGCTATGTCATGCTATGTTGTAAATTCTCTTATGCTATGTCGTGCTATGTTGAGAATCATGTCAAGCTATGTTATACTATCATACTATGCCATGTTATAAATCATGCTATATTATGTTGAAAAATCATGATGTTGTTGGATCATGCTTAAAGTTATGTTTTTTTTTCTTAATTTAAATGGATCTTGTTTATGGGAATTTGCCTATTAGGTTAGGTGTACCCATAAACTTGAAACTATAATTAAATAAAACTTGATTATGGGAATTTGCCTATTGAGTTAGGTGTACCCATATAAAACCATGTTGTTAAAAAAATTAGATGATGTTGATTCACACATGTTCATATGTAAGTTTATGAAAATTGATTGAGATTATATTAGGTGAATTTTGAACAAGTTGACACCTTTAGGTCCATGACATGTATAATCTATGCAAGTTGGACATATGCAAGTTTCACCCCTTATTATGATTCATTTGGTCACATATACATGTTGTTATTTTGATAATCTCTTTTATGCTATGAGTTAGGCTATTCGAGTCTAACATATATTTTGCGAATAAACGTTCAAACGTGGGGTAGGGGTAATATTAGGAATTAATAAATTGGGTGCAATTTTGTAAGATTTTGCATACCATGAATGGATGTCCATAATTGAGTCAATTATGGACATTGTTAAAAATTGGAAGTAATTAATAATTCAAGTAGGGAATTATTAAAATTGGGGGAAAGTGGATTATTATTAATAATCAATGCTTAGGACACGAGGTTGGACCCGTTTGTGATGTAAACCTGCCCGGACCCGCCCGGCAAATCCAGTAGTCACAAATGTCGGCCCAATGTGAGAGGTCCTAGGCCCAAACTAAAGCATAACAGTTGTAAAGACACGAGGTTAGACTCTTTTATGGTGTAAGACTGCCCGGACCCGCCCGGCAAATCCAGCTGCCATAAATGCCAGTCTAATGTGAGAGGTCTTTATGAGGTTATGGCCTTAATGAACTAAGAAATACTTAACCAGATAATCATGTAAGGTGGGACATGGGGGTTAAGTAGGTGCCTTGGGTGGCATGAGGAATTTGGTGGTTGCCTTTAGAGGCATTTGAAATACGATTAGACTTAACCAAACACACATGTAAATGAACATGACTAAGTGGGTTAAGTGGGATGGACTAATGGGGACAAGCTTAGGTGGAATGCTTGTGGTAAATAGTGGGGGCCCATTTCAACCAGTATCCCAAAACGTATCTTTGTGGGCTCGACCCAAGTCGAGGACGGGACACGCATACTGGGTTTGACTATAAGAGGCCAAAACAGGGAGCGGTGGCAACGCAAGTCCAACGGGTTTCATATGCGTGTGTGGACCCGGGCTGGTAGGTAAGACGTTGTTGCATCGTGTAGGTATAAGCCGTGCATGTCCGTTGTATCAGGTTGCCACTTTAGGGGAGTGATACACCCCACTGTGGGGCCAACACGGGTATCTACGAGTTAGGGAGCCGATCGAATAATGGGAAGTAGGGTACACCTAGTGGAGATAGGGGCAGGCGGCACCTATGTAGTCAGCTAGGGGTACGTAAAGCCATTGGGAAAGTTTCTAAGTGAAGCTAAGTGGGATGAATCTTTAGGGTGACTGGTGTGGTGCAGTATAGTGTTTATCCTTTAGTATTTAGGAGCGCCTATAACGTTGCCTTTAGCGATTGTCTATGTCCTTAATCTGCTCTTCATAGACATTTTCTTGTTTTCCAGCTTATGCCTTAGTCCAGTTATTTTGGTAATAGTATTGTAGAATTATCATATTCACCAGACTTTATGTCTGACCCCCTCTTTTCCATCCTTTTCTCCCTTCAGGTCCGCAGGTTGGGCCAAGTTCTAGTGGAGTCTAGTTGGATCGCTTATCTTCTGGAAAGCTTGGACTGCTGAAGTAAAGTCCAGCTTGTTATCTTTCTTTTAATGGCTATTCATGTAATGGGATTATGTACTTGTTTTATCAAGATAGATATTGTACTTGACATTGAATATGGTGTTATGATGTAATCAAACATGTTTTGACTTCTGCTACAATGAAATAAAGTTTTTGAATTTCCAAGTACTATTTTATATCTGTCTTGTTGTAATTTTACTGTTCTATATTCACTTAAAACCTCCATGGAAGTTAATGCATTCCCTTTGTGAGTGACATTAATGGACGTGGGGTGTTACATTACTACTCAACCAATAGCTCTGATACCAACTGTAACGGCGCGATTTTCGATGCCTCGAAAATCGTGTCATTATTGAAAGAATTTAGAAGATGAGATAGAATAGATAGAACTAATAGAATAGAAGAGTAAGAAGTCATCAGAATTACATAGCGAAATAAATCTCACAGCGGAATTTCACAAATTACATAATATATGACAACACAGAGTTTGTTACATCAGAGTACATCATTCGAATACAACATCATACGTGATACTGGCCCAATACATAAACTGGATACTTAGAGATGGATATAGCTACTGGTCTTGAACTTGAACTTCATCAGACTCCACTTGCCTTACCTGAATTACTTGTCTACTCATAACAAGCGTTATGAGTACCCAAGAGTTTAGGAAACACAGAAAATAAACTCTAGGTCAGTCGGGGGACTGGTGTGAGTAAACACGGTTAAATAGATTAGGAAACAGGGAATAAGGTTTTCCATTTTGGACAGGTTTACTTTAGAAATCTTTAGATCATTCCATGTCTAATATCTGGATAATGATCTAAGTATTTTATCAAAACATTTGATATTACTATAGTTTTTATAAAATAAATAACCATCTAATGAAACGCTTGCATCTCACGTTCACATATATCGTGTAAAATCATAAACCGCAGGGCGCTTATTGGAGATTGGATTCCAACAGACAAGGTATGGGAGCACCCACCGATCAGTGTACTCTAGAGGGTATACACTGCAGGTTCAACAAGAACGTCTTGCAACCCGGCCACACATGACCGTCCACTCATTTAGCTTGAGCGTAACGAATATATTACCACCTCTACGGTTGGTACCAACATAACCGTTCCCGGGAGATACAGAATTGAAAAGAAGTAACAAATATGAATATTCTCTAGATGGTGATAATATACCCTGCTTGGGTATGACCCAACTAGCCATGCTGCCTAGCCCAACTTTTGTTACTTACCGGTTGTGAGGTTTTGAGGTCACGTTTATTCTTCTGACAGATTTATTTCTTCAATTACTTTGAATGTCACATCGTCATATCCGTCAGAAACACTCATTCGATTACCCAAATATATTGCGGGCAATAAAGCTAAGAGAAACGAATTTCTCCGCCACCAACGTAATATACTTACGTAAATTCGATGTGTAGAATCTAACTGACATACGTTGTCAGACACTCGTCCATTCGGGTTTGTCCTGGGACTGAACAGACCGAAAAATAGTCCTTGCATATCTCCGTCTTCAATATCTCTGACATGCGTCGTATAATTCGAGTCGAAGTGGAATACTTATTCCGGACTCTTCGAAACGATGTACGTAATGTCTTTTACAGTCGATAAATAATTATCGGCTTAATCATGATTATTATTCAGTTTACACATTAATTATCATCACACAAACAGTATAGTTTTATCTTGTTCATATCTGGATAGAAGTAGTTAAAGTGTGTGCGTTGCACACGGTACTCTATTCAGTTTTGCTTATTATTTAGAAATGGATAGATGAAGCACGTGCTTCGCACACGGTATTTTGCTTCGTTCATCGTCGATGTTTAAACGATGTTCAATACTCGATTTCTTATGGTAAGTTATTTTATTACTTCTAATTTATCATAAATAAATTAGTTTAATAATTTATTTAAATTATTTTCTTTATATTTCTACATTTCAAACTCGTAGAAATTCTCCGGTCAACTTCTGTACTCGGTCTTCCTGCCATTTCCTCCTTCCACTTGCCTATACCAAATTAAATAAAAATTCTCTTTTTATTTATTTAATTATTTATTTCTAAATTTTATTTATTTTCTAAATTTATTCTAGCCCATTTTCTTTTATTTTCATCTGTCGCTCCTTCTCATCTCTGTCATGTACCCCTACTCACTCACCTCTTCTTCAATTTTCACATACTTTTCTTGTTTGCAAATACTTGTTTTCCTTGTCTCTACTGTTTCTTTCTCTGTTTCTTTTATTGTTTTTTTAGTTAGCTTGCTGCGGCTCCTTTCATTTTCAGATTTTTGTGTTCTTTCACCGTGGAGTACAACCAGCGAAACAGCCCTACGTTGATTATAACTGCATGCGAACCCTACTCCTACTGTATACGGAAACTTCCATCACCCAGCAAGCCTTTAGTTCATCCGCTCCGCTGCCGACGCCATCCACTAACTCCGGCGCCATCACCCCTCACCATGCTGATCGAATCCACAATATCAACGGCGCTTGTCGCGCCCTCCAGCCTTCACATGACCAACGGTGAGCCTGGACAGTTCACCGTGACGCTGAAAACCAAAGGGAACCGATCTCATTATACCATGTAATACTCTCTCCACTTCTGAAGTTTCCACTTAAGCACATCCGAACCTTCACCCACACTGCCACCTTCGAAGCTTCCCGTAGCCTGAACTAGTAACCTGCAACCGACTTTGCCGTCGTCATCGTACCGCCACCATCTGTAGCCAAGTCCATCCACTAACTTATGCACCTCTTATCTCAGATCTGCGCTTTCGTTTCTTGTCAGCTAATCGTTCTAATAGGAGGAAGCTCCATTAGCTTATGGTTGGGATCGCAGAATAGAGCAGAGGATCAAAAGTTGGATTTTTTATAAAAGAATTTCTTTTTGCTTCTTTTCTATTGTTTCACTATTTTTCTTTCTCTATTATATATATATGCTATGGTGGTGCATTTTATTTTATGGACTGATGACTAAGGAAAGAAACAAATAAATAAGATCACACTACGCAAAAACTCCCATACACAACTGAGCCGAGACATCATATACTGTTTAATTAGTTCCTTGGGTCATTCATTCAGTTTTTGTCCAGTTATTTGATTTGAAACTATGAAGTAACTGCATACACATGTTCAGAATGATATACACACACATAATCAATAAACCAATGAATAGTTTTACTCACAAATTTAGCCTCTAGTTTCTTCTCCTCTGTTTTATGCTTATTTTCTTATATAAAGGAAGGTGAGTAAATATCACTGGATGGATTTAAGTGGAGATACAAGAAATGTACGAACTAATGGGTTGATTGTTCACTGTTTAACTTTTCCAACTTTCAGTTTTACATATGATTGGTTAGCTAATACTACTTATTAAAACATGTAAGTATATGTGTATCTGCATCATATCAAATAACTACATGGAGAAATACTCATATTTGAACCTACTGTTTTAGTCATTGTTTCCAGCATTTCATTCCCAACAGCATGTTTCTATTCAGATGGGTTTTAAAACTTAACAACCGATCATACGTACTAATGTGATATACATATCTAAATCTACACTACCACTAGCATTTATAAAGGAAGGCAGAACTTAAAGCAGAGAGTACAAAACAAAGTTTACTCACATATTAGCTTTCCCTTTCCTACTACTTGAACTTCAGCGTTTAGTTTAGTGTTTTGTTGTGAGAGGAAACATGTGAGTTCTTGGGTGTATTTATAGTTGAACTCAAGGATTAAAAATTCATTTACCTCACATGCTTGCTACAGTATTTTCTCTTTAGCCTCTCCCCTCTTTTGTAGTTCCTACGACTGATTTTGGTGAAAACAATGCATAGAAAAAGTTTGTCTCATTAAGGTGCTTAGCCAATAGCATGATCCTAGGTTAGTTCTTCTAGAAGCACTCCCATACTCTCATTAAATGTTGTCGCATGATTCATATATTCTCAGATTTTTGTAACCATATAAGACAGGTTTGTTTATACTATAAAATGCTTGATATTTTGCTAAAATGGATTTAATAATTGCAAGTTGCTATTGTAGTGTTCTAGGTGATGGCTCTCTCTCATCTTAGCCATACTATTCAATATTTAAATCTCATTAATGTGGCCGATTGCTCTTGGATTTCATTGACATAAATCAGATTTTTATATGAATGATATTTTGCTATAAATGATTTAATAAATGCAAGTTGTATGAGGCTTCTTAGGTGATGGATATATCCTATTTTAGCTCTACTATTCCTGGTTTATTCTCATTATGAATAGTGGACTTTGATGCTTTCTCTTTTGTTTGTTTCTACATGTAATTCTCTTGATATTTTCATTTGAGAAATTATATCATACACATTGTGTTCACGTCCATATATGTTTAAGCTTTCTTTGTTACACTTATGTTATGTTGAACCTCTTTGTTGCAAACTTACATCATGTTTTCAACACTTACAACATATGTACATTAGTATATTCATACACTTATCTTTACACATACATGTATACGTGTTTAAGTTTGTTAAGAAAATGTTAGATTATGATTTAATTACCTCATTAAATCATTATCAAAAGACAGATAAAAACCGGGACATTACACCGTCTATAACTGATACATTTATATTTGAAGTTGTTTTCTTTACTTATAGTAATAATATAAGATGAAATTTCACGTATCAAGCATATTTGGCTATTATAAGGGAAAACCCTATCCTCCGGCTTGCATTGCATTATGTGATGGGACCTGGGTCTTATAATAGCTTCATTGTTCTTTATTTAGCATTGCGCTGTTTGTTTTATGCACTGGTATTCTTAGGAGGAAACCCGTATACAACATGGTCCCTTGATTTACCTAACTTTAAAAACAAAGATTAATAACTGTTTTAGTTCTCACACCAGTCACATGACTGACCTGGAGTTTATTGTTTTAACCTAAACTCTGGGTGCCCCTATTTTCCACACGGGCAGCTAGTAGTTTTGGTTTTACAGATTTATATTCACAGGATCCTGATTTACAGCTGGAATGATGCTCGGAAAGCTCTGTATCCGTGTATTAATTTCAGTTGTCCTTTGTATTGTTTTTCCGCTGCGATGTATTTAAATGTAATTTAAATCTCTGATATTTTCTGTGTAATATTTATTCATACTCTGTATATTCTTATATTCTGATGGAATTGTTGTAATATACAATGATAAATCTCTGATATTTTCTGTGTAATATTTATTCATACTCTGTATATTCTTGTATTCTGATGGAATTGTTGTAATATACAATGAAATGTTCTTCTGTTTGTGTTCCGATGTGTGTTGTTCTCGAAGTAATTCGGGCTTTCCTTAGCGGGGAAGTTTGGGTCGTCACACTAAAATACACAACTGATTCAAGATTCAATACTAAGATAACTTATCAGAGAACAACTCTGGCAATTCCGGATTCGAAGAATAGGGATTTCGATAAAAATTTAAATCTCAAAACAATTTATTTTTCCGTTGTATTTATTCCAAAATACTAGTTCAAAATAATTTTTTTTAAATTAATTTTTCTTTCAAAACCTATTTTAAAATTATTTATACTTTCAAAATTTATATTTCAAAACCTTTTTATTTCCATGTTCCATTTTAAACACAATAAGCTAAGCTTTGAATAAACCAAAGCTTTGATACCACTTGTAACGTCCCGCCATTTTTGACCGCTTTAAATCGGACGTTAAACCAACTTAAAACGTTCCAAAACGATGGATCGTTATTTAGCTTACAGAGTTTAAATGCAGAATCAACACAGAAAATGCCAAGTAAAGAATAACATAGTATTGAACAACGAAATAAAACTTTTATATGTAAATAAGAGTTTTGATACAACATTTTTATATACATCGGTATTAAAATACTATTTGGAAACAAGAAAATATTTACTGGGTGTAAAACATCAGAGCTCGCCGTCTTCGGAACCCCAGCTTTTGCCGATCTTCAAATCCTAAGTTGTGATCATTTAAAATCCGTACTACTCAGGTCTGACCCGAGCATTCCATGCAATAACATAAAATACTCGAGTCAGGATTATATCATAGTTCAAGTAAATTTACTTTAATACAAACTGAACTATAATAGTTAATCTCTAGCATAATAAATTTTGGATATAACAACCAAATGTCGATCATTCATGGTCTAAATGTTTTAACCGAAAATCCACATCTATGCAGCAAGCAATATCAATTAGCCACAGTACATCTAACATGCTCAAATAGTTAACATTTGATAAGAACAAGGGTCATTTATGCATTTCAGCATTTATACCTAAGAATAAATATGCATAAATAAATGGGAATATACGGTTAATAGTTCAGGTCTCGTAGCTAGTTAGAAATCAAATTTTCCAGAATCACAGGTGATAAGGGCTACAGTCAAAGCTATATGCAAATTCAGTTTATAACCAAGTAGGCTACACATGTTCAGGGTTTAAATGAAACATGCGTGTGATCAAGTTTCACACAAGACAAGTGGACATGGTTACCAATGTATTTTCTTTCTTTCTACGTACAACACAGCAACAATCTTTTATTTAGTGCAAATAAAAATGAATCATGCCCATTTCTGCTAAAACAAAACAAGAAACAAATGACTAATGCTGAGGGAGTACTGCACAGTCAAACTGTCACGCATGGTATTAAACCCTTCAAATAAAGATATTCATGTTATTTTGGTGAAGGCTCGTACAACATCTACCATGATATCATCCTTAAAAGGGATGATAGAGGATATGAGAAAGAATATATAAATGAGCATGAAAGGCTATTTAAAGGACTACTTAATTGAAAATACAACCTACTATGTCACATTGTTCCATTGTCCACTTGTAGTACAGGCACAATTTCTCCCTTCCAGGGATAATTACATGCGAACACATGTATATGGATGCATTAATGGCACATCAAGGGTACCATACAATATCTAATCAACCAAAGCTATTAGAACATTATGTTTAACACCCATATTAACTAACAGGTTTAGTCATCTGAGGTTACAATTTGATTATTACGATATGATTGGACTCAAAATCTTATTAATTTTCAGAAATCTTTCTGAATACCTTTGAATAACGGACTCTTAACACATACATCATGCTACGACAAGGTTGGTTATTGTTCGAACATATGTAGCATAAAATAGTGACCACAAATGTAGACAATAACCTAACACAATTAATGCGGGGACCAGTTCAGTTTTTCAATGGCCACTAAGATGTCAAGCAGCAGACATAATGAAGGCACAAGGAGGAATAGGCAACATGTGCGTTTATATATATACATATACGTATGTTGAAATTTGCATATACACATACAAGGACGTATATGTATACGCACATGTCAGCCACCACATATATACACATTGCTACACGAGGGTGCAAACGGTTCAAAGAAATGACTTAAAATGGTTTTAGGCAAATGACTCACGACAGTTTTGGCAAACGACTCACGACAGTTTGGAAAATGACTCACGACAGTTTGGTAAACGACTCACGACAGTTTTGGATATGGGTTCAAGGACCAAACTAAGAAAAGCATACTATGTTAAAAATGAAACTACATAAGATGGACCTGCACCCAACTAAAGGTGCCGAAAGTCGATAGACATTAAGTTTATTTTGAGTTCTAGATGAGAACAATTTCCTACTTCTCTATATAAACAACAATCATTGTGAAATTACTGCGTATCAATTCATTTTCCATTCTAAAATTATTTGAGCGGATCTTTAGTTCCCAGCCCATCAAAGTTCAAAATACAAGTAGCTACAAGGTCTAAATTTCCATATCATCAAGGGTTCAAAAATATAAGTAGATTCATGGTTTACTCAGTTGTATTAGAGAGCAACATATCTAGAAGGGTTAGAAGAGGCATTTACATATATGTATATTCCGCAAGTGATGCAACATACAAACAAGTACAACAAGGCATATACACATATGTACATTGGAAGTGTATCGGTGCATATAACATGTGACATATAAGAAAGACTAGCATGGATGCTTAATGCAGCAAACATACATTTAAACTTCCTGAACCTATAACTATCAGGTAATCAGTGCAACAAAATGACAACGTTTCCATTTTCAGTTTATAAAAAAATGAGTATGTAGTGTTAGCTACACCTGTATGCAGAATTTTCAAGACAGAACTATATTCTGATTTTTACCAGATAGGGCTATACCTATGGGATAATATAGTTTGCGCGAACTATGCTTATGTATAAGTATAGAACAGAGTCATATCCATGTTTTCTTTAATCAGTTAAAGTGTGTGTGTGTATGTATGCATATATTGTTTCAGTTTTCATAAGATTGGGTATAAAATACAAAAGCCAATCATGATAAAGCAGCATATGCCCTAGACCTTTATGAAAATGCATGAATCTATTAAATGGTTCGGACCAACCATATGTAGACAAAGTGTATTCCAACTAACCATCATATTCGAAACCCAAGCCAGATGCATAAGTGACGTGATGGTGAGTAAAATCATGGGTCAGTGAAAATATTGTACACAACAAGAACCACATGCATCTTAGGAATGCGAAAGCAGTATTACTTTTTTTTCAGGATCACAACTGGATAACGAGTTTAACAAGGTATAACACACATTAAAGTTTCTTTCTACTTCATGTGTATAAAACTAGGTTAAACAATTGTGACAAAGGGAATTATAAGTATAAGTGAACCCACCATGAAATAGTTTATCAACGCAAAGATTAGACCAGGAGACAACTAAATGAAACTGGCCAAGTTTGGTATTGGTTTATCAGTGCAAAGAAAATCAAGCAGCAACCCAATCGATATATATTCAATAACACGCAACAATCATCAACGCAAACGCACACAAATTTAACTATTATGTTATAGTTCCATATATCGAGTTAAATTTACTTAAATAGAGTTAATCGTGAGTTGAGATTTCAGCTCACCTTACATCGTATTCTCTTTATCTCCAGTGAAGGAAATCGAAGGATTTTGAGTTTCTCGTGGCTTCTGGCCTTAACTCGAGAAGCAGCAGCTTCGTCGAAGGCTTCAGGTAGGCAAAGCATGGATAGGCGAGCTTGATTTGATCCGATCCTGGTTGCGTCTTCGGTTTGTGGAGGCGTGGAAGGAGCGATTTTAGGCACAAATGTTTAGGGCTGATTTGGGGAAAGCGGAATTGGCTTTGCCAAAAATGTAAGGAAATGATTTAATTTAAGGGATAGATCAATTTTCAAAGAAGGTTTTTTTAGCTGCAATTAAAATTGGAAAGGGGAAACATTTTTGCTGAAGAGGAGGAAGTGAGCATGATTTTATAACAAAGGAATCGTGGCATCCAAGAAAACGTGGAAAGCACGGCATTTGATAGTGTTTGTGAGAAGGAACTGAACGTTATATTTTATTTATTCATTTACGGTTTCTTGAATTTTCTACCATAAATTTTGTTTACGTTTCATTTTTGAACCGCCACAAACGAACTCCAGCCATGATGGAATTTTATGTACCGTCACATCTCAACATTCTGAATCTAACAAAATCAGTCTGGTCGTTGTCTGACTCCATTCATATACGATGTTATTTTATTTTCCTTATTTATCGGTTAACCGATTTTATTTCGGTTGTCCACCAACCACTCTATTCGATTCTAATTTTCGAACGTTAAATTTTCAATCTTCCTGCATATACAGATACACATATTCCCAAGCCAATTTCCATATATATATATCAACAAATAATTTTTTTTATCTGCTTCTCGTTAAATAACGTTTATTTTGAATCCAAAAATTTATATTATTGATTATATTTCAAATCAAATTCAAACATCAACCAAACTCATTCTCGATCAGTAAAAATATATTTGATTTTTAACCCAGGTATCAATATAAACTTGATTATTAATAGTTAAACCCTAGTAAATCTCATATTCCGGTTGCCAAAATTTCTGGGTCGTTACACAATGTCCGACCACCAGTTTGATCTCCGCATTTACCCTCATGTAATTCTATCATGATTGCTTTCAACTCTTTTTTTGTAAGACAACGAAGTAAGGGCATAGAAAATCCTCGTCTGTATAGCCGTTCGTCCTGAATGAGATACATAGGGGCTTTTCGTAAGATTTTCCTTTGCTTCTTAACTCCTGCCGGGAGTGCACCGGTCATGAGATACTCTTTGATTTGTGTCATCCACGAGTCTGGCTCATCATCCACCTCCATGACCCAATCCATCTCCATTTGTTCTGTGTTGGGGTTGGGGAGGACCTCCACTGGGACTAACCTTATAAGTTGTGCATCACATGTGCTTGCATACTTTGCCAATGAATTCGCCTTGGTATTTTCTTCTCTCGGAATGTGAGATATGGTATAATGCTCGAGGCTTTCTAGTAGTTCCAGAGCGTTAGATAGATAAGTCGGTAATTTACCCATTTTGGCTTGGAGCTCTCCCCGGATCTCACACACTAGTCACTAAAGATTTGTATGGTTTTAGCTATAATTCTATTTCTAATCTTATTCCTGCAATGTGGGCTTCATATTCGGCTTCATTATTTGTTGATGAAAATTCTAGTCTTAGTGCATAGCATATAGATCTTCCTTCAGGGGTTTCCAGGACTACTCCTGCCCTAGAGCAGTAATCGTTTGATGCTCCATCAACGAATAATTTCCATTGGATGTTGGTTTCAGTATCAGGCTCCTCTTTCATCTCTCCTCGCTCGGTAAATTCTGCGTTGAAATCTCAAGGATGATCCGTGAGGACCTTGATAGGGTGAGCCTGAAAGTAGGGTCGAAGCTTCTTTGATGCGATAAGTAAGCAATAAGTGAGCTTCTAGAGTTTTGGGTAGTTTAGCTCTGCCCCGGATAATCTCCTACTGATGTAATAAAACAGCCACTGAACCTTCGAATTCTCCCTTACTAATGTTGCGCTTAGAGCGTAGGTGGATATTTCCAGATATACAAACAAATCTTCTCCATTATTAGGCTTTGATAACATTGGAGGTATCGCCATCTGCTGGATTAGCTCTTTGAAAGCTTTCTGGCATTCAGAAGTCCATTGTATTTCTTTCCTTTCCTAAGGGCATCGAAGAAGGGAAGACACCTGTCCGTTTCCCTGGATATGAAATCATTCAAAGCTGCAATTTCTCCATTTAAATGCTGAAGCTCTTTCTTGGTTCCTGGGGCGCGCATTTCCTTTAAGGCTGATATTTTTGCAGGATTGGCTTCTATGCCCCTAGCGTTGACCATAAACCCTAGGAACTTGCCCGAACCGACCCTGAAGGAACATTTTAAAGGATTTTTTTTCATACATATCGGCGTAGAATATCGAACATCTAGACTAAATCTTCCAAATGATCAACTGCCCTTTTGGACTTTACCAACATATCATCGACATAGACTTCCATTGTCTTGCCAATTTGTTATTTGAACATAGCATTTACTAATCGCTGCTAAATTGCCCTACATTCTTTAGGCCAAATGGCATCACTTTGTAGCAATATAGGCCAAGATCAGTGATAAAACTTGTGTCCTCTTAATACGGTCTGTACATCATGATTTGATTGTAACCAGAATACGCATCCATAGAAGACAGCAATTCATGCCTAACCTTGGAATCCACCAATTGATCTATTCTGGGAAGAGGGAAACTGTCCTTTGGACAAGCTTTGTTAAGACCCGAATAGTCTAAGCAGACTCGCCATTTGCCGTTTGCTTTCTTTACCAGTACAGGATTGTGTTCAGGTAGGTAGATTCCCCAATGAAATTGTTCTCAATTGGCCTGTCGACCTCCTCCTTCAAGGCCTTTGATCTTTCCGGCCCTTGAGTCCTCCTTTTCTGTTTGATAGACAGAACATGTGGATTAATATTAAGTTTATGAACTGCAACATCTGGAGATATGCCGCTCATGTCAGAATGGTCCCATGCAAACACGTCCAAATTATCTTTTATAAAGATAATCAGTTGACTCTTCAATTCAGGGCTCAACTGAGATCCTATATTTAGCACACAGTTTGGATCCTTCGGATTAACAACTATAGGAATTGTGATCTCAGCCAGAACCGCTCTTTCGTCCTCTGCACTCGCTTTTCTAGGATCGATTTCCTTTTGCGCTCCACTATGTTCGCTAGTGCAGGGACTATTCCTTGATTGGTATAAGGGGAGTTTGCAAATGCGGGGCGGAGCTTCTGCATTCTTCTCCAAGTCTTTCTTCTTTACCTCATGCAGTTCTGTCACATAATAATCCCTTGTGGTGGCTTGATCGGCCTTAATTACATCAATTCCATTCTCAGTTGGAAACTTCATAGTTAAACACCATGGAGGTAACGCAATTTTAAATCCTGCGAGGGTTGGTGAAACGACCCAAACTTCCCCATAAAGGAAAGCCTAGATTGCTTTGAGAACAACACACATCAGAACACAAACTGAAGAACATTTTATTGCTGATTACAACAATTACATAAGAGTACAAGAATATAACAGAGTATGAATACTTATTACACAAAGAAATACAATAATATCAGAGATTTAAATTACACTTAAATGGCAGCGGAAAAATATTACAAATATACAATTGAAAGGAATACACGGATACAGAGCTTTCCGAATACCGCTTCAGCTGTAAACCAGGATCCTATAAATATATCTGCAAAAAGCTACTCGACTGCCCGTGTGGAAAATATGGGCACCCGAGTTTGCCAGTGAAACAAACTACAGGTCAGTCATGGGACTGGTATGAGAAATCTAACTTATCTAATCTAATAATAAGGCGAATCACAGGACCACGCCGCTAACGCGGAACGGGTTTACTCCATTGGATTGCCCGTGCATAAAATTAGGTAAATCGTTAAAAATGCAATGCTTTTTAGAAAAATGAAACCATTATAAGACCCAAGTCCCATCACACAATGCAACACAAACCGGAGGATAGAGTTTTACCTTATAATGGTCAAAAGATGCTTGATACGATAAAAACGAATTTAATATTAGTGTGTATATATATGGGTATATATATTTCAAAAACATTTCAATCATAATGTATCAATCATAGACGGCATAGTACCCCATCCTACTATGTCGCCATACTAGTTCTACAATCAAAACCGCAAGGTCGTATTGGAAATTGGATTTCCATCATGAGTCGAGGCTAGGGGCAAGCTCTTCTCCGATTCGAGACACTCTAGCAAATGCCTCAGGATCACACCTATGGGCAACCCTTGGATCTTCAGGGCCGGTCCCCGCCTATCGGCAGTGGATTGGTTATGCCTGAACACACGCTTCCCGGTTCCTTTGAACCTATAGTATGACCACTAACGGTCTATAAAAATCCGAGGCGCCTCAAAATTCATCATCCACATAAGTAAAATGTCAGCCAGTTTAAGCACTGACACCACTCCTTGCTAGAAAGAAACGTATGCACTCCCTGCAGTCCTAATCTCGTTTTTGACTCATACCGAAGTGAGAGGCTCGCGAAGTCACGCTATACACAAAGCTATGCCGTAATAGGCTATACTTTGATCATCCCACAAGGTCGTGCTTTTCAACAAAAGCCTTAATCATTTGCATCTTGGCGTGCCACATTGACAATTCACGCCATGCGATCAATCACTATTAATATATACCAGGGTGTTAAGCAGAGAATAAATTCTCCACCACCATTCAGATATACATTAATAACAATCAATTTAATTCGCCTGGGACGAAATCCAATGTCAGACACGCATCCATTTACAAGCTTATGTTCTGGGTCTGAGCGAAAACCAAATCTGAACAATCAACAATAGTCCGGACGGCCACCACTGAAGCCCCTTCAAGGTAGCTACTCCCATCAAGGGTCTCTGTAGCAACACATCCATTCGATGTGAAGATCGTCGGTCTTCAACCACCGTCTTCATCTTCGACTCTTCATCGTCGTAGTAATTATTCAGAATGGGTTAAACCCGGTCTTCCCGAATAACTTGCGTATTTTTATAATTAAAAATCAAATGCTGTATAAAACACATCCAACGCCTCATTCCAATTCAAAATATTACTTTAAACAAAATATTCACATTATTTTGTCAAAGATAAATTCTTTAAATTAATTCTTAAATCTTTCTTTTAAAGATTTATTAAAAAAACCCAATTTGGGTTTAAATATCAAAAATCATTATTCAATGATTATTTAAATTTAAGAAATAGATCTTATCTTTAACTGGGTTAAAGAACTAATGTCATTTTAAAACATCGTTCACGATAAACCCAAAATCGACTTCCATTAAATGTGGAATCTTCACAGAAATCAATCAATATATAATCGTTATAAATTTCTGTATCCGACCAATGATATAAATGGAATAACGGCAAAGCCTCTTAAATTCCATATGTAGTATCGGTCTTCTTTTACAGAAGCTTATCTCGGTTATTATAAATTCGAATTCCATTCAACTCCAATTTAATATATTAAATTGGAAAACTTTACTTTTGGAAAATTTCCATTTTTAAATCTTAATGAAAGATTTATAAATTCCAAATCATATTTTCATTGTCAGTTGGGTTAAAGAACATATGTCACTTAAAAACACAGTTCACAATAAACCCAACTCACATTTCATCTTATTCAAATTACTAAATATAAATTGAAAACTTTTAATAATCTTAATTAAAAGATTTATTCATTTCTCAACTGGGTTTAAGAAAGGTGTTATTGAAGACACCATTCACGACAAACCCAAAATCCAATTCATTTAATTAAATTTCAATTAAATATTCACTAACTGGAAAACTTCATTAAATCTTAATTTAATGATTTATTCTAGTTAATAACTAGTTCATTTCAATAAAATTATATTTTTCTAAAATATATTCTTTTCTAAAATATTCTTTTCTAGAATATTCTTTTCTAAAATATTCTTTTCTAGAATATCCTTTATTGGAATGTGACTCAATCAACAACCATATGTTGCATGAAATCAACAATTATGATAAATAATTATCAAACATCCAATCAATCAACCAGAGTGGATTCTACACTAAACATTGGGACTAGTGTAGATCAAATATCATACCAACACTCGTGTGGGGTTTCATCCAACAAACAAATAATAAATTATTTGTGCACTTGGGCGATGTGTAAAAATTATCATCCCAATCACATAAACAAGTCGAATGACTTGTAAATGGCAGTGTAATATTCAGCTAACAATATATTTAACACATCAAACATTTCAATATCATAAACATATATTTCAATTCTTTTTATTGTGAACAAATGACAATAAAAATCTTTACTCTTATTTATTTACCAAGATGTATATTTTCAGTCTCATTCATTTTTAAATGACAAAATGAATATTTTACTTCATTCTTTTCAAAGTGTCAAAAATGTCTGTTTTTGACTAAGCCTTTTCAATGGGTAAAAAGGTTCATTATCTATTTCACTAACATGTTTAACACAGAAAGGTTATTTTATCTCATTAATCATGTTTTGACAAACATGTTAATTTTGCTTAATGTAATCTAATTAACAAAACATGTTAATTTTACTTAACAAAATCTAATTAACAAAACATGTCAATTTTGCTTAACAAAATCTAATTAACAAAACATGTTAATTTGCTTAACATAATCTACTTAACAGAACATGTTAATTTTGCTTAACAAAATCTAATTAACAAAACATGTTAATTTGCTTAACATAATCTACTTAACAAAACATGTTAATTTTGCTTAACAAAATCTAATTAACAAAACATGTTAATTTTGCTTAACAAAATCTAATTAACAAAGATGTTAATATTGTCCTTTTTATATATATTAACCTTTCTAATGAAAAATGTTCTTTATTATTTACAAACAAATTTCAATTCAAAAATGTTATTTTTATTTGCAAAACATATTTCAAACAAAAGGTTGATTTTATTTTCACTAATCATTCTTTGACAAAAATATGTTATTCTTTTCACTAATCATATTTGACCAAAAATGAATATTTGGTGAAATTCATTCTAAAGGACAAAATGAATATTTTTAATATCACATAGAAATGAAATCTTTTATTTCTTTTACTACATGAAAATGTAACCTTTTCTTTTCATTCTTTGATTACATTAAAAATGTAATCTTTTTATTTCATTCTTTGATTACATTAAAAATGTACTTTCCTATTTCTTTCTTTGAATACACATAAAAATGTGCTTTTTACTCCTTTCTTTGAATTCATATAAAAATGTAATTTTCTTTTCTTTTCTTTGAATATAAGATTTTAATGTTAACATATTTTGCTTTGTCAAAATATGAACATTTCTCTAATATTCTATTTTACATTAAAAGGTAGATTTTTAATGTCAGCATATTCTGCTTGTAAAAATATGATCATTTTTGTAATATTCTATTTTACATTAAAAGTATCTTTTTTATGTCAACATATTCTGCTTGTAAAAATATGATCCTTTTTCTAATTCATTCTTAATATACAAAAATGTCCATTTTGTCTAATTCATTTTTAATATACAAAAATGTTCTTTTTGTTTCCTTTATTTCAAAGTGACAAAAATGTCCTTTTTAATTTCCTTTACATAAAATGTTAACAAAATGTAAATTTTGTTATAATCCTTTTAATATTAACAAAATGTGAATTTTGTTCACTAATCAAGTTTAACACAAAAATATCATTCTTTTTAATGCATAAAAATATTTATTTTATATGCATAATATATTTTCAAATAAAATGCTAACTTTACTATAATGTCACATTTTACAATGAAAATGTAAGTTCCAATTTTAATATCACTTTTTACATAAGAATGTAAATTTTATTTCTAATGTCATATTTACATATAATGTAAATTTTATTTCTAATGTCATATTTACATAAAATGTAAATTTTATTTCTAATGTCATATTTTACATAAAATGTAAATTTTATTTTTAATGTCATAATTTACATAAGATGTAAATTCTATTTTTAATGAACTAATTCAACAAGAATGATAACATAAAAATGATGACATTTTATCCTATATTGCATTGACAGTCTAATTCAACTCACAAAAGTGATGACATAATTTTTGTATTGGATCTATTACTCATGATTCACCAAATTTGTCAAAAACAAAATGATTCAAATTAAATCAACATATTCAGATCTATAATTATTTAACACAAACTATAGATCGATCATCACCCAATATATCAGAACAAGCAGGTCTAATTCATACACGTACAAGCATCACATAGTAAATAAAATAATCAAATTAATTAATTATTTAAAAGGAAATAGAAATCTCACCGAATAATTTAGATCTGAAATTTCAGAGTGCTCAGTCTTTTCTCTAGTCAACTTTATAGCGTAGATCTGAATCATACGAGTCCAAAGCTTTCAGTTTCGTTCGATTCCGTTCTGATATGAAAAAGTTATTAACATTCGAATATTTGATTATATAAAGGATAAATTAAATAAATAATTAACTCTTAATTACTTTTGCTAATCTCTTCTTCCACGTTATCACGTCCAGGCAATAGAACCCATCATCTCGATTTCAACCCTCCACCGTCGCACGAACTTCAAGAGGCCGGTGCCCGATCAGACCTCCCCACGTCAAAGAGCCGGACGCCACCTCCTTGCGCCTCCAACCCGAGCCAACTCGGCCTCCTCCCTGCGCCGCGAGATCACCCCCAAGCCGCCGACATCAAGCCATCGAACCGAGCAGTCCAGTCCTTTAAAATCGATCTTGACCGTATAGAATCGAACGCCATGAAAAACTCTTCCGTTTTCCTTTTTGTTTCATACTTTAATTCGATATATGGTGAGAGGAATTGAAGAAATAAATTGGAATGAATCTGGCCATCAAAATGAATGAAGACGGCGACCAGAAATAAGAAATTAGGTTTTGACAGAAATACGCTGTATTTATACACGTATCTTTCTATTTAATAATTCTTTTAACTTGAAAAATAATCGTTCGTTGCTACCAGCCCCAAGTTGAACCCAGCGAGTGTCGCCTCTAGCTAATAACCCCCATCCCGGACACGATGGAATATGTTTCGTAACCCAGTTCGGCTGTTACGATATGTTTTTCTTTAAATTAAAATATAAATCAATATATATTGAATTTAAACGTACATTTTAAATTACCGGGGCCACATACGAACTCTAAAAATTACAGAAAAATCATTTCTAGTTATGTTTTGACGATATGGTTCTAATAAAACTAATTTCGTCGAATTCTGAGACTGTTTGAAAAATGGCCCTTTTCTAGTCGATTAAATTTGACTTTAACAGTCAAAACACATTTTCTTTTACCCAGCTCACATATTAATTCGAAAAATTATGAAAATTGAAACTTAGCAATAATTTGATATTCCGGTTCCAATAAAATTGGTTTCATCGAAAACCGAGGTCGTT
Source organism: Allium sativum (assembly GCA_030737875.1). NCBI lineage: Eukaryota > Viridiplantae > Streptophyta > Magnoliopsida > Asparagales > Amaryllidaceae > Allium > Allium sativum. The sequence goes on from CM060912.1 coordinate 104,441,886, forward strand.
TGCAAAATGGCTATTTTTAAGGCCAATATATTATATTAAAGTATATATAAATTCTACAGCGACTTTTCTAAATTTTAAACTGGGAATAACTTTTGATTTCTAAAGTGAAATTTCAATTTCTTACATTCGTTAGAAAGATATGATTAAACAGATTTAAATATTTCTTGTTTCGCTCAATTCTGATTTAAAATGAATCCTGTACATTCAGTCAAAGTTCAAATTCAAAATTTCAAATTGCAGCGCTGTTTTAAACTCCTTTTATAATTAAATTAAATTTATTCATTTCAAAATAAATTTTTAGTCATTTTGATTCAAAATAAATTATTTTAAATATCAATATCCATTAAAATTTCTAAAATAAAAATTTTAAATTGGCCCCAAAATTCCGAGTTGTTACAGTCGGTCGCTCGAGGAATGCATTGTAGGTGGAGAGCTCGTCCACCGAGAACAAGGTTTAAATCATAGAGACCTTGCGTTCCCCATCTAATAGTTCGACGAGCAAGTCAATTGTACTAATGGTTGCGTGGGTTGTCCGGTAAATCCATGGATTTTATTTGGATGGGCTCGCACTTCTGTCATAGAGAGGCTCATTTTCTGAAATGTATTTATGAAGATCACATTAATGGATATCCCTTGTCAACTAGGACTCTCTTCACAACCGCAGGGCCAAGACCAATTGTGATTACCATGGCATCGACAATTGGTGCAAGTAGTCCGTTAGAGTCTCTGTCCCTGAATACCACATCACCAGCTGAAGTCTTCGGCATTTTCATTGGGAGCTTGTTGCTTAGAACCATGCACCTTTCTTCTTTCGAGACATCCTTTAGCTTGTTAGCATATCTTTCCATATCCGCCCACCTGCTTCCGGCTGGGTGGGGACCTCCAAAAATCATGTTGATTACCAGTCTCGAGTTGATGGGTGCTTAAGCATTCTCACCAGAACCGGATTGATTGGTGGTATTATTCTATCCTTGGGCACTAGCGCGTTTTGAGGATTCTTCAGATATTGTTGAAGTTTATTATTTCTGATGAGCTCTTCAATCAAACTTTTCAAGTGTCGACATTCATTAGTGCTATGCCCTGGTTGATTACGAAACCAGCAGAATTTACCGGAGTTAGCGTGTTGCTCGGTAATCTTTTGAGGCTTCATTTGAGGAAAGATGCCTGAATCCTTTGTGGTGGAGTAGATTCTTTCTGGGGATTCATTTAAGGGAGTCAATTATGAATGCTTGTAAAGCTTCGTTTTTTATAGGCTTTGCTATCCTTCTCATCGCTTCCCCTCTTCTGCCCAGAGTCATTCTTCTGCTCGGTTTGGAACTCATTGCCTTTCCCTTCTTTGATAGTACTACTTTCTATGACCTTCTGAACATTCAGTGCATCATCTTCCATGCTCATATACTCTTCGGCTTTCTTATAGAACTTCTTTTGAGTTTTGGGTTTCTTCATCTTGATCCATTTTTTAAATTCCGATTTCTTATCAATAGCACCCTTCAGAGCTACCAATAAGTACCAAGGTTCTGGTTCTATGACCTCCACCGCCGCAACATGGAATCATGTAAGAAAAGCTTTGGTGGTTTCTCCAGGCATCTGTTCCATCTCGCTGAGTGACATCACATCCCTTGCTATGGTTGCTTGAAGACGAAACTGGTCTTGAAATCTTCTCGCCAAATCAACAAATTGATCAATGCATTTAGGTGGAAGTCTACTGAACCATAGTGAAGCCACACCCACTAGGCATATGGGAAAGTATAAGCATTTTGTCTCATCAGTTTCCCTAGCTCCATTTATGTGTTGATCGTACTTAAATAGGAAGATGTTTGGGTCTCCAGTTCCACTATAAGGTTTTATTGTCGGGGGTGTGAATTTCTTAGGAAACTTCGCTTGACAGATTCTTTTTGTAAACGGGTTTTTACTGGGTGAAAATTCCCATTCTTTCTCTTCATCGTCTCAGATCATTTTTTCTTTCATTATTCGCTGGATTATATCTGTAATGCGCTTCTCATCGTTCGCTCGTTCCACAGGATTGGCATCGATGCTTTTATCAGTGTGATCGCGGTTCAAGCTCTGATGCTTTGCACCTCTTTTGGGAAGTGTCCTTTTGGTGGGACTTGCGACACTCTGAGTTGCATGTTTCTCCTCGTGCTGTGCGGTTTTGACCTTAGAGTCCTCAATGCCGTCCCCCTTTTCTTCCACTAAGAAGTGGGATCGACTAGGGTCTGAGGCTGAAGATTCCACTTTTCCATCAACATTATTTATAGCATTTAGTGGCGGAAGATTGGCTAGAGCATTAATCAGGGCATCAAGCCTTTCCATCATCATTTTTGTCATAGCATCCAGTTTTTCGTTCAAGCCGATCACAGCCACATTCAATTCATCTCTTGTTACAGATGGGTTAGAGGTCTCCTCAACTTCTCGATTCACAGTTTGCAGTGTAGCTTCATCACCATGAATATCCTTAACAATGGGGGTAACTCTAATGGACTTGTTATTTTTCTTCGAACCGGCCATGGCTTCGAGGAAGGAAGCGGTTTAAACTTTAAGGTTAGGCCGTTGGAATTGGATGAAAGTGTGAAGGAAGGAAATAGAACATGGCCCCATGGTGGGCGCTAAATGTTTTCACCAAAAAATGGATCAAACACAGCCCTAAGCTAGGCCTACGTCCACTATGTAGGTAGTTTGCATTATCATGATGATTACAAAGCATGTAAACTCTCTTTGTTCATACATCTTCTAATTCTCTCAACATATTCTCGCTCTTACATACAAATCTCACTTAAATTCACGGAGTTCAATGGAGGAATGGTGGAATCCTTGGAGAAGGATGGATGAGCGACGGAGAAGGAGGATATCTTTGACCTTTTTTTTGCTCGTAAGATCTAAATGGATGCCATAGCCAAATGGATGAAGATCCTTCAAGTGGAGATGATGGTTGAGAATGCTTAAGGAATGGTGGAGGAAAAAAAATTAACAGCACTTCGTGGTGGCCAGGCGTCCATCCCCCCTTTTGGTGGAAGCCATGGCCTATTTATAGATGAGCTCCCCTGAAGAAATGAGCTGAAATTAGTATATGCAGGCTGTAGGTCACTCATCTCATTAATTACTAAAATGCCACCACCTAGCTGTAGCCAACTATTGGCAACTGTTTCCAACTGTCCAGTGCGAGCGACATTGTAGGACCGAGTGACTTGTAGGAGAGAGAGATTACATAGATCCGAGCAGATTGAATGGGCGATCATGCGATGAGTACACAGGCGATTAGCTAGAGTTCTTAGATTTGTGTATAGGCGATCGGTTGAGAACCGTGTTAAGCCTTTTAATGACTGACCGATCTATAGGCGAACGATAAAGGCTTGTAGATCAAAATGTAAGTGCGACCCTTTAGGAGCTGGTATCTGATTGATCGGTGGGTAGTATCTGATTGAAGGGTCGGCGACTGATTGAGGAATGGGTGATCGACTATGGTTGCAATCTATGAGCGAACATGGGATACATGTGTGACCTCTGGCTTCTTCGTGTTTCTTGCTATACACGATCGACTAGGTAGCATGAACGAACGACTGCAGAATGGAACATGGGACCGGAACCAATTCTTCTCTTCGTCTTGTACGATCGGTTTCTTTGGTACAAGGATGAGCGATTTCCTTAATATGGACGATCTTTGCAGGATGTACGAGCCTTACTGTTTTTCCGCCATGCCATTCTTGAACTAGCTTCATGTGCGCGACCTCTTTGTATGGTCGTGCTATGCTGTATGACCGACCCGAATTGTGTTAAGCAGACGACCCATCTTGTTCTGATGTTTGAGCGACTTTATCTCGTGCTTCTAACTCATACTTAATCATCCAACGTGTGTACATATTTTTAATGGATAACACTATGCATATCACAAGTCAATGAAGAATTGTCAAGGAAACAAGAGGAAAAGAGGAAAGGCCCAAATTTACTAGATTTAACTAAGGCGATTATATTAGGGTTTAGGTTGGCTATCTATTCTATAAGTACCCTTGTATTTTCATCGTAAACTTCATCCATGAATTGAGATTTTTTCTTTTCTTTTCTATGGGTCTAGTAAGTTTGTGCCATCTATTCAATTAGATTTGGTAGAGTACAATTTAGTATTGCATTTATTTTCTCATTAGTGATTGACCATCTAATTAGATTCAGCGGAATTCCTAATTTTTATTTCTGTATTGTTTATTTTTGTTCTGCAATTTTATTTTCAGTATTCTGTTATATTTCTCTTAGATAATTATTGAATTTATTATAGATCCGATTAGATTCGAATCTGTAGTAAATTCAATTGTAGTTTTAATTTTTTTCAATTGATAAATGTGATTTGGTCGTTGGTTCACTCATATTTTCTCTAAATCAAATTGCAATTTCAATTTTTTTTCCAATTAAATTCTCCAATTTTTTCTAACTATCCCACGAAACATATAACTAATAAAATTTAATTTTCCTTTCTGTGTTCGACCTGCATACTACGCACCTGCGCGCTTGTAGTAATTTATAATAAATTTTCCTTTACCAAATCTTTTGCTGCCCAAGCAACAAGAGCCTTCTTAACATTCTTTAATTTTTGTTGCAAAATATACATAGGAGTTCAATATATATTAGTTTTCTGATTATTAAGAACAACATTACAAAAATCAGGTTCATGTATCCATGCATTAAAAAATAAATTAAAATCGGGTTCTTGATCTCTTTTACCAAAATAACTATCTTTTTATATTTAAATAATTAAAACATGATTATTTTATCATTAAAACTTTATTAAATAATATTCATCCATTATTTACAAAATTCGTGATTTTACCGATAAAGTGATACCAATTTTTCCTATATTTTCAAGTCAATATATTTCTTCATATAAATTGTTTCTAATTGATTTGATATTACTATATAACATATTGAAAATTACATATTATTCTTTGAACCCTTAATTGAATAATTATAATAATTATTAAATCGCCAAATTCTTCATTTAAGTCCATAACTCAAATATTGAATATATTATCCTTATTGATGATGTCATCGATACACTTAATTTTCAAAAATAAAATATAACATTTTATTTTATGTTCTTCTTCAATTGTGAAAAAAATTGTATGTATCTAGAACCATTCACGATCCTTTTGGATAGAAACCAGTTTTATTATTAAAACAATTAAGATCATTTTATAACTATTTCCCTTAGGAAATGTTTTCCAGACTAATTTCCCAAAATAGTTTCAATATTTTTGTTTCTTTTCTTAAACTTAATTATTAGTTGGAATTAATCAATATATAACATAATTTAAATACCTCTTATTTAGGTGATCGTGTCAACAAAGAAGTCATAAGAATGATCATGAAGGAGATGCAAGATGGGATCATGGCTAGGCAACATGAGATTTTAAGTGGATTCTTCTAGAAAATGAGGCAATAAGGATCAACTGCAACCACAAGGAATAGAGATCTAATGCCAGAAATAGCTCCAGAACTATCGTAGTTGGAGTAGATCAAGCAAGGATTACAACCTAAGATCAAAAAACTTGAAGCAAGCCTGGTTCAATCTGATGTAAATGAAGCATTACTTGGGGATGACGCTGGAATAACTAATGTTAGGGTAATTGTTGAAATGCTAAGTACATGTAATACTAATAGGAGCTCAGAGTGAATGCAAGGGTACAACAGGAAAAGCAGCATGTATTGGAGTTTCCCCATTGGAACAACTGCTACAATGAGTTGGAGTTATATATCAGAATATGGGTAGAAAAAGAGTTGAGGAGTACGTGTTTAAATACATATTTGGAGTGCCCCGTCCGTAAGAGTTAGGGGCAACAAGCTGTTATGAGTCAAAGACTTTTACCAAACAAAAGAAATCACATGATTGAGATGATTAGAAGATTAGTAAGAGGTGGACCATCATATCAAGGCTTGGAAGATGCGAGTAGGAATTTGTTTGTTGTTAATATTCAAAATGCAAGAAATCCTCTTGATTTCAAGCTTTTGACATTAGAGATGTATAATAGGAAATAAAATCCCATATCTCTCATGATGAGATACATCTGATATGTAGAGGTGCTTAGTGCTTCATAGGAAGTGGTGGGACATTGCTTCCTACTCTTCTTGACTGATTTATCAGCAATATGGTTTTGATAATAAGAGTATGGATCTGCCCGTACTTGGACTGAGCTTATGAATTGATTCTTAAGGCAATTCAAAGTGTGTGTGTTAAGACAAAAGAGAGTGATGTCGTCGTAAAGGGAACCTAAGGGGTCACCGGCTACATAATTTAACATAGCGGCCAGTTGGCCACTATAGCTAATAGACTAGTTACGTTACTCACATTGATAACAGTAGCTTCAGAACTTGCTGGTAAGTGTAGCTTAAGGTGGATTTAGATAGAGATTCACCAATGGATCGCACTGAATTTTATCGTCATGCTGAAAAATACTTACGTTGGGAGGATGCAGAAGTTGAGGAGATTGATCCTCTTGAAGAAATTAATGTTGTGGAAGTTGAAAGACATCCCGAAGCAGAATCTCTAAGGCATAAAGGAAAAAGGCAGGCCACTAATGATGTTAGAAGGGAAACTATAGCAACTTAATTTTAGGGTACCCAAAGTAATAGATTATAAAAGGTTTTGTAGTTTTATAACTAATAAGTTTGAAATTGGAGTGATAAATAAAGAATTAGTGATTTATAGGAGATTAGGTGTATTGGGATAAATTAAGTCCATTTGGTATAATAAGAAAATTTATTCCAATCCATGTTTGTAAATTTTATTTTGATGGTTTAAGTGAATACTAAAAATATAAAATATTTATTAACAATCAATATTTAAGTGAAAATATTTTGTTAATACGATGTGTTAAATTGTTTTAGTAAGATAATTAATAATTTGTAAATTGGCGTATGGAAAATGTAAGTTGTTGAAATTATAAAATAAAATAAGAATTGTGTTTAAAGCCATGTTTGGAAATCGTTAAGTAAATTTAAAGAGTAACATTATAGTGTTGAATTATGTTAAGTTGGAATAAGTTATTAATTTTTCATTAAAGTGGATTGGTTGAAAAATGGTGTTTGTTGACTTTAATCAAGTACAAATAAAAATATAAAGGTGTAAATATTGATAGAAATCAATAATTAAGGTGTTAAAATTTTTTTTAGACTTAATGTTTATTTGGAAAAGAGAATGGAATTTGTGTTAATTAAAGTATGAAAGTGTAAATTTAAATATGTAAGGTGAAGTCTATGAGTTTTATAAAATGTGAATTGTAAATTTTAAGCTTGAGTAGATGATAAAATATAATATACTAAGTATTTAAAAAGGATCTTAAGTATGTTTGTACGATTCTTAAAAGTTAAAACATAGTGTTAATAAGTTTTTAAATGTATAAGCAGGTGTTGAGGGTGTTAATATTATCATAGTTAGAGAATTAGGCCTAATTTAGTTACACATAGATTGATTAAAAGGGATTTAGGCCTAAAAATTAGCCTATTAACTAATATAAGGAGATTAAAAAAAAGGAAGGCATAAAAAAAGAAATATACAGTATTGTTGTAATATGTAAAATTGAATATGCTTTTGTAATATTTTTTTTAGTCCCACATCATGGGGATAAGTTTAACATCAACTCCAAAGCCTATATATAAAGGAGCCAATGTAATAGAAATTACAAACACTTGAATCAATAGTAATAAAAGTCTCACCTTACATCTTCTATTCTCTCTAATGGCTTCTCTTTTATTATACATTCTGTTTTATTTTATAACACGGTATCAGCACGAGATTCCAGTAGAACTATTTTTTTATTTTTTGAAAAATCATCTAGATCTACATCTATGAGTTTGTGAGGTAAGTAATTTTATTTGAGGATTCTTAATTCATGTATTTCTAGATTTGTTCTGCAATTATTTTCTTTTGTTTGAAAATCTTCGATTAATGGATCTATGAATTTATGTTGTCTTCTAGTCTTCTAGATCTGATTCAAACTTCTAAATCTATTTCTCTATTTTTTTTGTAGATCTATAATGGTTTCTAATAGATCTATATTTTTTAGATCTAACTATTTTTATCGACCCTACATATGTGTCTAGAATTATTCTTTCAATTTTCTATGGATCTAATTTTGATTTTTCCTAATCCAATTTGATGGTGATTCGATTATATATGTATTGTTTACATTATTGATGGTTTAGAGGTAGATCTAATTTTATCTTTTCCGATCTACTATGACTTTTCATATGTAATTCTTTTAGATAGACTGAAGATAGAATATCTCTTAACAAAATGTTTCTTTTTATATATACCTAACAAAGACATAACATCTCTTGTAAAAATTGATTTTATTCATGTATATCCAACAGAATTATGGGTATAAAATATAATGATGTAGCATTTAAATTGAATATCAATACTTATTTATCACTGGAAGAGAGATTGAAAACTCATGATGTAAACAAATTTTTTCAAGTGAGGAACCTGAAGTTCGTATGCAAATGACCTGAAGTTCATATACAGTTTTTTTTCCTTCAAATGAGGAACCTGAAGTTCATATGCGAATACGGAATCTGAAGTTCAAACGCAAATGAACTGAAGTTCATATATAAATTCTTTCAAATAAGGAACCTGAAGTTCATATGCAAATGATTAACCTGAAGTTCACACGCAAATGAGAAACATGAAATAAAGCCTCAAAGCATATAATTGCATTTAATATTTGTTTATAGTAAATGACCTATAATAGGAAAGGATTTGAAAAATCGTTGAAAGGAAAAGTTTCAATAAAAGCAAAAGACATATATTCCAATTTTGTGCCACACATAATTTCTTAAAGAAATTTATTGTTAGAAGAGATCATTAAAAAAATGCTACTTTCTTGAAGAAAATAGTAAAATGACTCTCATATGAATAAAATAACAATCTAGAGGAATTGCTTCAGTTTAAAATATACAATGATAATATGTAAATTACAATAAAACCTGAAGTTTCAATACAATAATTTTAGAACATATCATATTTCCAGAAGAAATATTTTATCGTTTCTTAGAAAAACTATATTATAAAGAAAATATGCATCTCGAAGATCATATTAAGTTAAGATCTAAATATTGATCTTAATTTAGCACACTTGAAGTGAATGCAGTAGCAACTTTTATTGTAAAAATGGAAATTTTAGAATCTGTTGTTTCTATAATGATAAGAGATAGTTTGAATGTAAAAAGAAAGATGTTAAAGATCTATGTATGGATTGTATAATTTGAATCTAAAACATGTAATTACTATGTTTGTTAATTTTATGTATAGATCTGTAAGTTTTTCGAATCATTCATATTAAAGAATGTAAAATCTCAATTCTATAATTATGCATTTTTACTCAATTTTGGATAAGATATTATGCATATACATGGTATTTTAGGAAACTTGATTATTGAGGAATGCAGTACAACTATAAGTTGTTATTTCAGTTTTGTCGTTGATCAATATTATAACTAGATCCAAATTTTATTCTGTTGATTTAAGTAAAATTTATTTATTTGATTCGTATATTTAGACCGTATAATGGTTATTTCCGTTATTTTCATAATAAATGCATTAAATGTATCATTATGGTTATATATATTGTGTTACCATATTATTATAAATGTATTAAAAACTATGATGTATGTCTATGTTTGGAATAAGAATAGACATATGTATCATTATTCGATGTATTGGGCAAGTAATATCTAATGTAATGGAAGAAGTTGTATAACATAGGTATGAGACCTAAAGTCTTGAATTATGAAAAAAAGAAACTTTTTAATGAAGGTTACAATTCGAAATCTTGACAATTAGCAAGAATGTAAAAGCTTCTAAATTAGAAGTATGTTAAAAGATTGAGAACCAGAAGTTCATCATAAATTAATAAACTTGATATACATATGTATGTATGTATGTAAGTATATGTGTGTGTGTGTGTATATGCAAAGAAACTTGAAGTTCCTTAATCAGTGAAATTGGAATACTGCATAATTTAAAAGCCTAAAGTTTCATTGGAACTGTGTAAAATAATAACGTTGTACTTCATAAAGAAGTTACATCATATGCGGTAATGATAATGCATCCAAAGATTTCACAATTTTCAAAATGAGTTATATCTTGCTTATATATTTATATTTACATATTGTGTTAAAGTATAAATTTTAACAACTTGAAGTTATTTATATATTTTATATGAACCAGAAGTTCAATACGGTTTAACAACTTGAAGTTGTTTATATATATTTGAACCGGAATTCAATACAGTTTAACAAATTAAAGTTGTTTATATATTTTATTTGAATCAGAAGTTCAATACAGTTCCAAATCAGATGTTTTGGATATTATGATACGATCTTTAAGATTTGCATTGACAGTGCTTGATAAGCAAAAACTAATGATTGGAACCTTATAAACAATTTGTTCTAAAATAGATAACTTGAATGAGAAAGAATATGCAAATCAATTACATATGGAATATTAACAACCTGAAGTTGTCATGAGCTCGTATTATAAATTATGCATATATTTTTTAGTATTTCAGAAAGTCGATTGACATCAATATTGAATGACCTGAAGTCATATGCATATGCAAATGATAGAAAATTCCTTCAAGTCGTTAGATCAATGAAAGGGAATAAGCAATACAATATGAATGCATCTTATCAACCAATAAGAGCATTATCCTCCTACATTAGAAATACATCGAATGTATTTATTAGCTATAATGCGATAATGGATCAAAAATGAGAATCCAAAGAAGGTTTATTACTTAAAGTGACAATGTTTGTCAATGTTGAGGGGGAGGATAAAGGAATCATCGATGTTAAATATTTGCTAACATATAGAATTATGCAAAGCATTAAGTAACTTGCATACATTTTTAATTATGTCCCTAATAGACTTTCTCCAATATACATTTGAATCCCCAAAGGATCAAAAGGTGTAAATCACAGCTGAAAATATGGTATATAAGTTAGTTCAAAATATTTTTGGAGTAAGTCATAAAGATGCCAAATAATGAAGGTGGGTGTTCTTGAAGAAATACTTAAGCTTTCTTTGAAAGAAATCCATGATATTATTTTCAATTAACTCAAGAAGTGGTTTAGGTATCTAAGATATCAATAAATCATGTATAGAAATGAAAAGAAATAATCATGACGATAAATTAATAGATAATAAAGTGCTTATATTTATAAATGGATTAAAAATCCCATATTAGGGGAAACATGATTGGCCATCATTGAATTCTCCTAAATAAGAAAGATGGACCTATAGTCCATAAGATAAAATGAGAAATATATAAAATGACAAAAGCACACTAAAGTTACCAAAGCACCATACAGTGTAAACAACATGTTATGAGCATTGTACTTTCAGAGATAATTGAATTAATTAAAATAGTGAAAGTGTTTCAAATGCTTACAATACTCTGAAGGTATAAATGATGAAAGTACAAAAATTTCGGAAGAATTTAAATAACTTTGTTAGTAATAAAGAACGCAAAGAACATGAAATCTAGATTATAACATTCTTTTAAGTATTGTTGTGATGAAAATCTTGATATAATTCATGATGAGTAGATCAATACCTGCTTTCAAGAATTATTGTAATGAAACTCTTAATATCCATTGAAGTGGTAGTTGCAATATGTAAACCTTACTATAATATATAAGTACCTGAAGAATATAAATAACATTTGTTATTATAAAGAATACCAAGAACATGGACAATAGATTACAACATTCTTCTAAGTATTGTTGTAATGAAAATCTTGATATTTTTCAAGATAAGTAGTTTACTTCCTGCATAGTGTTGTTATAATGAAAATCTTGTTATACTTCATTCTTCTAAGTATTGTTATAATGAAAATCTTGATGTACTTCAAGATGAGTAGATTACTTTCTGCTTAGTGTTGCTGTAATGAAAGTTGTCTTATTCATCAAATGTGTATTGCAATATGCAAGCCCAATTGAAACACAAAATTGTAAGCACATGAAGTGTATTCATAAATGAATGTTAGTAACATACAAATCACAAAAAGAAGGCGTTTAAATAAGAAAAACATGCCTGAAGCTTGGAAATGCACATGACAGTTTTGAAGAAAAACTTCATTAAGAAGTATCTGTAAGAAATTTGAGTTATCGAAAGAAGAATAACAATTCAGAGGAAATTATTACATTGTGGGAGCATCCATAAGCATGTTATAGTGCACTCTTTTTCCTTAACTAAGTTTTTTCCCATTGGGTTTTCTTAGTAAGGTTTTAATGAGGTATTATCTTGATCCAGAAGTATCAACCCAAAAGTAACATACAAAAACAAGCTATAATGTACTTTTTTCCTTATTTAAGTTTTTCCCACTCGCTTTTTCTTATTAAGGTTTTAACGAGGAATTACATTGATCCAGAAGTATCATACTCCTTTTGGCGTAGTATATATGACATTTTATATTGTACTCTTTTTCCTTCACTAAGATTTTTCCCACCGGGTTTTCTTAGTAAGGTTTCGACGAGGCAACTTTTTGATTCAGAAGTATCAAACATCTTTTGATGCAGTAAACTATTATTTATGAAGAAAAGGCAATTTGCATGGCTCAGATTCAAGTGAATTATATCAAGGGTGATAGGATAGTGCACATTTCTTATAAATTTCTCTTCACACATTAATGGAACGATAATAAGAAAGAGGAGAAAAAATTCAGTTTCAAGAAAAGCAGGTAGATCTGTTTTTAAAGGCAATTTCCAAATCAACATTTCAGAGGATGTTGTACAAAATTGGCATGCATTGACTACATCAATAGACTAATTGAATAATGAGTTATAAATAAGGGGAGCATATAAAATTATGCTACAATGTACTATTTTCCTTTACTAATATTTTCCCACTAGATTTTTGTTAATAAGGTTCTTAATGAGGCATTATCTTGATCCTAAAGTATCAACTCTTACTGTAACATTGTAAACATGTTAACTAAATATGAAATAAATTTGCACTCTTTTCCTTGTTTATGATTTTTCCCACAGGGTTTTTCATAAAAAGGTTTTTAATGAGGCATTGTTTTAATCCCAAAGCATCAAACTCTTTTATGGAATATCATTTTAGTATGATACCCAAAATGTCAAACATTGTACTCTTTTTCTCGTTTAAGGTTTTTCCCATTGAGTTTTCCTGATAGAGTTTTGAAGGCAACAGACAATAGTTGTATCAACTGAATGGATACATGCAAGTAAGATAATAATATGGGGGAACAATCATCATATATTTTTTAAAAGGGACAACTTCAAGTTAGCAGAGCATACAAGATTTTGAAGACGCATATTCAAGGGGGAGTGTTGTAATATATAAAAGTGAATATGCTTTTGTAATATTTCTTTTAGTCCCACATCATGGGGATAAGTTTAACATCAGCTCCAAAGCCTATATATAAAGGACTTAATGTAATAAAAATTACAGACACTTGAATCAACAGTAATATAAGTATCTCCTTGTATCTTCTGTTCTCTCTAATGGCTTCTCTTTTATTATATGTTCTGTTTTATTTTATAACAAGTACGTAGTTTTTGGATAGAAACATCTTACTCCTCCTTTGTCTCTTTTCTAGAAAAATCTAAGAACAATGGCAGCTTCCTCCATATTAAAAAAATTATGCTAATAAAAATCAATAGGAGCTTGCCATTTCTATCCCAATATGAGATTAAACTCTAACAGGGAATCAATGCATCAATTTTTGGAAATTTAAAAGGAAAATTTCAGCTTTCCTAGTGCTTTGCGTGTCATATTTCAATAATTTGAAGACATCTGGAGGACTGAAGCTTCTTCTTTGATGCCAAATCAAGCTAAATAATTGTTCATAAAGGTGAGTTTGTAAAATTGATGTGCACGTAAAAATGCACATTTATATTCTTATATTTATTCTTGTTTAATTAAATTAATGAACATTTTGGGTATTTTACATGATTTAACCATGTTTTGAATGTTTTCAAAATCATCACTCATTTCTGGAAAAATGGTCACTTATGCATGTTTTAATTTGTGGAATCATTTACTTGTTCCTTGTAGTTGTTTCTTATAGGAATTAAGGAGCAAAAATGATGCATACACATGAAGATATGAAGAAATGCATGTATATATACAAGAGGAGAGAAAGAAATAATTCATTCTATGGATAGTGGAGGACCTCACCTCTTAAATTACCCACTTACTCTAAAGCTTCATATTAGACTAATTGGATGAGACAAATGGCTTCATGCATTCTACATGACTCATTAATAGCTGACACAATATTAGAAGCTTATGAAGTGGGCATTTTGGGGATTTCCCATTATGATTGATTAGGGTTTTATACCATGTATATATATATCCCCTTTATGTTAATGTATATCCTCTACTCTTTTATCCGCTTCTTTAGTTTAATTTAGAGTAGAGGCTCAAATCCAAACCTCTCTTTTTCTTCCATGGCTTCTTAGCCATTTTCTCTTATGTAATTTTCATTTTAATGCAATTTTATTTCTTGTTCATTTAATTCTTGTTATTTACTTTATGCACTAGTGTAGTTTAATTTTATTTTGTTGTTGTTAATTAGTTTTTCTTGCTTTTGTTTTGTTTATGTTGAAACTTACATGTGTTTATTTGAGAACACTTATGAGTAGCTAAATCCCTACAATTAAGGGTAATTAAGCTCTCTAATTTTATGTAAGTTCAACATTTATACGATTTGTGATCTCTCTAATTTGTGCTTCATGGTAGTGGATTTTGATGTAAGTTTGCATGTGCAAATAAGCTATTCTTATTCAATATAAACACAAATTACATCAATATTTGCTAAGCGGTTAATGATATTAAAATGAAAGTAAGAACAAAATTTGATGGTCTATAATTCTAATTGATAGTTCATGGATCATACTTAAAACAGTTTTTGTTTTAGTTCCATTTTCATGAGAATCATATGTGGTTTAATTGTTGTGTTAAGGTTTGATAGTTTATGTTGAGTTAATTATTAATGCAAATAAGCATTACTTATGATAAATGCAACATTTATGTCACATAAAAATAGAGATCACAGATTGTATGTTTGTTAATTTACATAAATATGAGATGGAATTTACTTCGAAATTGCTTTCTAATCTCATATTTAATTCTTAACTTAGTTTCTAGTCTTCATTAGTTTATGTTAGCTAAAACATTCCAAAGTTTGGTATAATTTGATTGAGTAAGATTGAAATTATTTGTTTCCCTACGGCTCGACCTGTACTCGCCCCCGTACTAACAATTGCACGCCATGCGCTTGCGGTTTTATTACAATATTTTGTTGACGGTTTTCTAATTCGAGAGAAAATTCATTTGCAAACAAGTCTATGGCACCGTTGCTGGTGAACGAATTTAATTTTGGTTTTATTCTTCGAATTAATTTTCTAGTTTGTTGCTCTTCTTAAAAAAAGAAGAAGAAAAAAAAGAGATCTTGTTCATTTGTGTGTGTGCACTTTTTTTGTGTTTTTTCTTTTCTAGAAAAAAAAAAGACTGTGCTTTTATCTTGTGTTAATTTTCATTTGTGTGTTTGTTGTTTGTGTGTTCATTGTTTTCTTAGTTTATCTAAAAAAACCAAGTTGCTCATTGCATACATTTGTTAGTCTCTTCATTTGTTCATGTTTTAGGTTACTTCATCCCTTCTTCTTTACTATTATTTTTGTGTGCATTGTTTGTTTAACATTGTGTCATTTTCTATTTATAAAAAAAAATAGTTTCCATTGTGTGGTTATTTGCATTGTGTTGCAATCTCTGCCAATAGTGGCTATACATACTATGTTTGCATTCATCTTCTAGAATGCTAATTTTATTTTTCTAGTCTGTTTTAGAAAAAAAAGATTGTTTTCATCTCTTTTCATATTGCAAATCAAAACTAAGGATTTACTTGGCTTTCCTTACCCTGCATTGCTTTGCTCAAATTAGCGCTACTTACTGGCTTACTTTAAAAAAAATCGCTGCTAAAAAATAAAATTTCTAATAATTCTACACACTCTGGTATTGTGCTCGAACCCTTGTTTTTTTATTTTTCTTGCATTGTTGATTGCTTGCATTTGCATTCACAAAAAAAAAACCAAAAAACTAAACAAAAATTCATTCGTAGTTGCATTGTTAATTCACATTTAATTTCTGTTTTGCATTCGTCTAATTTTTTTATTTTTTAGGACATCATTATATTTTGACAAATTGGTTTATTTCCAACAAATTATTTCTCATTGTCTAGACTACGGCGGAGTAATGACCGTTTATAAATATTATATTGGTTGTTCATCTGATGGTACTTAAACCTTCTGTTGCATTGCTAGTGTGATTCCGATGCACCGATAACTCCTTTCTGTTAACTGGTTGAGAAATCTTTAGTCGAAATTATTCTAACTGTCATTATATAATTTAGACAATTAAATAATTAATTTGCATTCATATAGTTGCATTAGGTTCATGTGTACAATTTAAAAAAAGTGCAAAAAAACTTTTCCTTTTGTAATTATTTATTTCCTTCTTAAAAAAATCAAAAAAAACCCATTCCTTTTGAATATGTCCCAATTTCCTTATTCCCATGAATTTTACGATAGTTGTGAAAATAAATATAATCTATATAATTTTACACCAAATTCATATGGATAATTTAATTAACAACTACTGTACAAACAATTTGGATTTTACACCACCAACTTTTCAAAATTTTCCTAATTTTGCACCACAAAATTTTCAAATTTATGACCAACCCTCAAATCTTAAAACAAGTATTGAATCTGTACTTGAAATGAGCACACAACATGTAACAACCCAGATTCCGACGGACCGATTTTTTTTTCAAAAATCCAATCCACCGAAACCCGAGTTGGTTGCTCTGGTATCCTGCAAAAAAAGACAGAGAAAAGAGATATGTCAGAGTTCGGAAAACACCTCACAGCGGAAGGAGAAAAATATAACATATTTAAAACATAGCTTTACCTTAATCACAATACAGCTAAATCAATATCCCCAAAGCTATAAGTCTCTGTCTAACCTGCGAATGTTATGAGGAGGAGGTCAGAACATAAATTCTGTGTGAATGAATTTAAACTATACTTCTTGAATAATCCTACATATACCGTTCAGTTACATTTTCTTATTTAGTAGGTTATACGTGTCATTAGCACTCAAAGCTTACACACACGTCGCACCCATCTATTCCCTAGTAGATTAACCTAATATAATATATTATGTAGCTACCCCACACGGAGGTACACCCCATGGTACCCCACTTGCATGGTCTCCACCGTATCATCGCAGTGATATATGCAGTCTCCTATCCTATGTCATAGTAACATATATTCCTCTTACTTATAATACAATACTACACCCGCATAGGATTACTACAATTATATTATGTGAACATAAAGAATGCTATTATCGAATGGTGCCCTCTAGTCTACGGTACACCACCAGAGCAGACATGGTTGTATCTAGACTTTCCCACGTACGTATCATCAAGCGTATTTGATGCCTAACCCGCACACCCATCATGTGTGCGTACCCGAGTTCCATGGCAGGGCTGTACAAGAATCACGGAACTCGATCGGGAGTCTTCCTCATATCTGTGCAAGGCTCGCCTTTAAGAGCCTCTAGCACAAATATCCCTTATGGTCTATTTTCTATGGTGGCTGTGGCCCCACCTTGACCCCTCCCTTAACTAGTAAAGACCACACAAGCTAAGCGACCACCCCTAACAAGCAAACAATCTAAACATCCATGTGGGGTCTCCCCGCACCCGTCCCTTGATAGCAAAGGTTAATGATCTATAGGGGTTAGCTCTTGTCTTTTCACATTCCTTAGGCTGCTGGTGACAGGTGTCCGATGATCTTGCTATCGTTTGGTCTTGACCCTCCAACTCCGCCTGAGGCAATCACCGAACCACCCTTAATGCCACCGCGTACAGCATTCTGATTTCCCCTTACTTATGCAGTCAAGGCCCACCCACCTGGTAGTTCCGCGTTGACCCAACCTCTGTAATCCTAGCCCGAAGCTAAACCACCACAGAAGACTACTAGTAGCATCTTTAACATCTCGGGAAGCCGTCTGCCTCCCTTTCCAGTCCGTTGGAGCCGCCAGAATAATGAGCGTGTACTCCCCTCGTGCCTTATGACACCGTGATGATCTACCTCATTGGGCTATTCATCCTATAACGTACGGACTGCTTCAAGAGCCTTAGATTTATCTATCATTAGACCCTACGTCTGATCATTAATTTCTCGCTCGCGCCACCTCATAAATTTTATCATTTAACTTGGTTATTCACATTAGCTTCCTTTTTCGTATCTACCAAGTTACCCATGCTTATTAACTCAATTTATACTTAACCCACTTAAGTCATTTAATAAGCCCACAACATGTTATTTTCCAATTTCATAAATTATTCCCTTTTTGGGGTTACAACAATATGTTATACTTAATTCATAGTAAAGTATGCCTAATCCCACATATATACTGATTAGGAGAATAACCCCCTAAACACCAGCCCCGAAGACCGAAATCAACATCAGACTGGCACCCAGGGAACTACTCAACCCAACCAGCACATATGATTCAAATTTACTTCCTTTCCATTCATACAACTTATATCATTTTTAATTTCACATTTATCCTTCCCAAACCATTTAATTTAAGTATATCTTCCATATCGTTTCGTATAACTTATCTTGTCCCATAAGTTATAATTTCCACCTGTTATCCTTTCTTGCCTTATTCAAGTTTATTCATAATGGGTTATTTATCATTCCCCATTTCTTGTTATTAATCTTAGATTTGACTTAACCTTTTCGCTTACTTAAACCGTTAATTAACTTTACCCAATTCAATTAATTTATAATACCGTTGCGGGTCCCATTTGGTTAAGCATACCTAAATTTTTGTTTCCCATGTCACCCGTGTCCCACTTACCCCCCTTTACTCTAGTTTCCATGTCTTACACATGTCTTACTATGGTTAAGTCTACCTTAGTCATGTTTTACATGTCATTTATATCATCCACTTAACCCTCTAACCATGCCCATGTCACCCACATGTCTTATTATGATTAGTGTTTCTTCATTTGTTTATTACGTTGTAACGATGTATGACCTCTCACATTAGACGTCCGCTTATGGTTGCTGGATTTATCGGGCGGTTCCGGGCATTCCTACACCACAAACGCATCTAACCTCGTGTCATAAACCGTTACGCCTCTAGTTCTTGCCGTTGACCTCTCACATTAGGCGTCCTCTTGTGGTTGCTGGATTTACCGGGCGGTTTTGGGCAGTCTTACACCACAAACGCGCCTAACCTCGTGTCATAGGCGTTCATTAACAATCGTCTTTCACCCAAACCCCAAATTCATGCTATGCTCTCCAAATTCAGCTTAATTACGATTCATTTTTTTTTCTATGCCTATTTCCAATTTATCATTAACTACACCAATTATATAATAGTTAGCCAAATTTCATATTACCCAGGTCATCCAATTATAGCCAAATTCACCAATTCCATGTTATTTACACCCAAACATGCCAATATCCAATTATACCCAATTTCATATAATCAGTACTTTCCCAATATATATATATATCCCTACATTCCCACGTTCATACATATAATCTAATTCACCCTCCAGACTTATTTTTCAAGTCACAAATAAGTTTTACCAATCCATGCTATCCAATTACATGTCGTTAATATTATGTTTATACCAATTCCATATCCAATTACAATTATGACAATTGACATAAATCCAACATCACAGTATAATTATGCCCTTCCATTCACAATATTACACTCAAGCCAACCCCTTTTCCCTTTTTTATTTCTCGTTCCTCTTTTAAACGCATAAATCCATGATAGACATAAGCTCGAGATAGCCTAGTTATGAAAAAATAAAGAGGGAAAAGGATAAAAGAGAGAATTCAAATGTAGGCATAAATAAAATAACTGATCTTATTGAATTATCATCTTATTCATTATAGGGAATGGTAAACGATAAAGGCAATATTATACAACAAATATAGTTCAAATCCACTCACATTGACTGGATTAGAGAAATAAACGATTTGCTGTTGATGTAGAATGCTGATTAAATCTTCTTTTCTGATTATTGGTGAAGTGCTTTAATTGTTGATGAAGAATACCTAATTTGATTTAGGTTTTAGATGCGGCGGCTAAGAGAATTGAAAGTTCAGCAGCACGGAGGCGTCTTGAGGAATTGTTATGAATTAGGGTTAGGACTTGTTATGTATTTATAGGTGTAGAGAGTGTTTTGGAGCCCTTAGATTGACCTGGAAGCCACTAGATTCGTACATCACATTAAAACACATCACAGGATTAGAACTGCTTAGATCTGGGGAGGGGGGAGGGTAGGTCGACCCCTATGTCAACCTCCCTAACGGTAGGTCGACCCCCAGGTCGACTTCCTGGTCGACCCCTAGGTCGACCTTAGGGTCGACCTGCCTAGTTGATGGGCGGGAAATTTCCCGCCCAGCTACCTGGGTCAAATTTCGAACTGTTTTGAATTTTTAGTTGAACCTTCTAAAGGTTATAACTCATCCATACGAAGTACAATTTACGCAAACTTGGACTCTATTCCAAGCAGAATTCCGAGACGAACGCAATGGTTATGTCCGTTTTACCTAATCCCTGAAATTTAAATTAAGTATTCTTATCTTATTATCATCTCTATTACATAGACATTGTACATCATCATTATTTTCCTATTTATGCATATATATACACACATTTTTAATTATATTAAAAATGTGGGGTGTTACACAACAAAATTAAAGAATAAATGAATGGTGTAATTCATACTTGTGCAAAAATTCAAGTCAAAGTTTTTAAAATAATCAAAATTTGAATTCACTTCAGAATTCAAATGATTTTAATTATAACCCTTGCCAATTCGATTTCGAACTCCCAAAATGAATTTCAAATTCAAAATGGAAATGTGAATCACTTTACAAATGATTTTGGCAATGGGAATTATAGCGACCCGAATTTCGCGATCGACCTAGACCGAACAAGAAGGCGGACAACTTTGAGAACACGACGCATCAGAACATAAACAATAGAACATTTCATTGTTATTACAACAATTTACATTAGAATACAAGATATCAGAGTACAAATAAATAATTTACAATGGAAAAATATCAGTAATTTAAATTACATTTAAATACATAAACATATTGTGCAACGGAAAACATTAACTACCACAACCGAAAGAAATACACGGATACAAAGCATTCTGAATATAGCTCCAGCCGTAATCCAGGATCCTATGAAAATAAATATCTGCAAAACCAAACTACTAGTTGCCCGTGTGGAAAATATGGGTACCCAGAGTTTAGGTAGAAACAATAAACTCTGAGTCAGTCATGGGACTGGTGTGAGAACTAAAACAGTTATTAAATCTTTACTTTAAAAGTTGGGAAATCATGGGACCACGCCGTATAACACGGAACGGGTTTACTCAGCATGAATCTCAGTTTGAAATAAAACAACGCAATGCTTTTTGGAAAATGAAGCTATTGTAAGACTCGGGTCCCATCACACAATGCAACGCAAGCCGGAGGATAGAGTTTTACCTTATAATAGCCAAACATGCTTAATACGCTTTAAACCAAATCATTTTAGGTACCATATATTATGTCGCCATACATAGGTTTACAACTAAAACCGAAAAATGTCGTATTAGAAATTGGATTTCCATCTATGAACTAAGGCAAGGGATCTTCCCCACCAATTTCGAGACACTTTAGCAATTGCCTCAGCATCACACATTTAGTAACCCTTGGATCTTCAAGGCTGGTTAGTCGTCACTGATTGGCAATACCATAAACAATACATTAGCCGGTTCTATCAAACCTTCAAAATGGTCAGTACGTCGACAAATCTATCAGTTTTCGACCAATCAAGAGCCATTGGAGACTGAAATTCGAGGTATCTCGCTATCCATCAAATAATATCCAACATCCACATAAGTAAATGTCTGGGCTCCATACCATGACATCACTTCTAGCAAGAAGCTAACGTATATCCATTTCCCTGCAGTCTCTATCCCGTTTTTGGTTCACCCCAGGGTATAAGGTTTGCGAATTAATGCTACACAAAGCTGCGGTACTAAAAGCTGTGCTTTGATCATCAACCACAAGGCTCTTCTTTTAAACAAAATCCTTGATCCATGCATCTCAGCATGCCACATTGTCAATCCATACCATACCATTGATTTCCAACAATATATTACCTCTAAGCTCGTACGTCTCAGAGAAGGGTGTTAAGAAAAAGAATAAATTCTCCACCACCAAACAGATATATATTTAACAGAGATCAACGAATACAACGCGATATAAAATGTCTGACATACAATCCATTTGCAAGTCCGTTCTGGGTCTGAACGAAACTGGAGGCACCTTATTCCTCATCCCATATGTCCAATATAGGAGAGAGGCCTTCGCATATCCGATCGATCTCCAAGTACGTCTAGACGATTACCACTTATTACCTCATCTTGGGTGTATTGCCCAATCAAGACATCAGTTTTCATCAATTTGATGTGAAGATCTCCAGTTGAACCGTCTTTATCATCGACTTTTAATCGTCGCATCAGTTATTCAGAATAAGTTAAACCCGGTCTTTCCGAATAACTCACATATCTTATAATCAAGTGCTATAATAACACATTATACGCCTCATTCCAATCCAGAATGTTCTTTTATTCAAATATTCATCACATTGGGAATCATTCTCATAAATCTTATCAAAGATTTAACTCATTTAAACCTCTTGTTTAAATCTTTCTTTGAAAACCATTGCAAAAGATCTTGTATTATATTTTAACAATCTTAAACCAAATTAAGGTTTATCGAACTCGTCGGGATTATCAACCTTACCGAAGTAATCATTTATTTTATTTTACCAAACTCAACCTATTCAGCCCATGGAGCAAAACTGGTAGTACTCCATATCTAACCCCCACTGTGTTATCGGTAAAATTAATTACCATTTCACGTTTCAAATTTAGTTAAAGATTTAACTATCGCATGGAGTAAAACTGGTGGTACTCCATTCTAGATCATTTCTTGAATTTAGTAAATTTAATTACCTCATTCACACTCCAATCTAATTAAAGATTCATTAAAACTCGAACTTGGTTTTAATCTCAAAAATTATTACTTAATGATTATTCAACTTAGGAAATAAATCCTATCTTTAAATAAGTTAAAGAACTAATGTTATTTAAAACACAATTCACAATAAACCCAAATCAGCTTCCATTAACTATGGAAACTTCACGGAAAAAAATATCAATATATAATCGATATAAATTTCTATATCAGACTAATAATATAAATGGAATAACGGAAAGCCTTTTAAATTCCACATATAGTAATGGTCTTCCTTCACAGAAGCTCATCTCGATTATTAATAAATCGAATTCCACTCAATTCCAATTTAATGTAATAAATTGGAAAACTTTATTTTGGAAATTGCATTAAATCTTAGTTAAAAGAGTTATAAATTCCAAATCTTAACTTCACCATTAATTGGATTAAAGAACGAATGTTATTTAAAACATTGTTTATGGTAAACCCAAAATCCAGTTTCAACTCAATTCCAATTAACGTGATTAATTGGAAATCAATAAATCTTAATGAAGAGATTTATTATATTCTCAACTGGGTTTAAGAATAGTGTTATTGAAGACACCATCCACTACAAACCCAAAATCCAATTTGATATTAAATACAAGGCTCTAAATAGAAATCATATCGACTTATATTCAATATCAAATTCTAAAACCAACAGATATCGTATTAGGAATAACGATATCTATATCTTCCAAATTAAATAACAATATCTGTATAATCATGGAATCCATTATCAAAATATTCTAAATATTATTTCCATTCAAATCCTTTCCAGTTCATACGTTGGAAAATTTTGGTTATATTAAAACCATTTCAATTCCTTTTTAGTTCTTTTCTTAAGTTGGTAAACAACTTATTCAGATAAAAATATATTTTATCTTTACAAACCTGGAATATTTCATCCAAATTAATTTCAAATCATTTATTATGATTTTTCATAATTTTTCCCTATTTTTATTCCTTTAAAATAGCCTCTTTCAGTTAAATGGCATTTCAGATCATTTAGCTGCGTTGATGCTGGTTTTATTCAAATTTGAACTAAACATTTCTCATAATCTATCTGTTAGATTTCAAATCTCTTATTATCAATTGAAAGCTCCTTTCGATACGAACCTAACGGTTCTGGTTTCAGGAGAATTCGACGGTCGGATCTCCCGCTACGTCAATTCAAAGTCAATGGTCGAAATTCGCGAGCGGTCGCTGCGTGACACGTTCTATTCAGGCCATTATAATATATATAATATATTTCGTTGATTTCCATTTAAAACGCATTTTATAAATCATTTATAAATTTGTTTTAAAAACGATCCCAACTTCCATTTCAATTTTAAATCAAAAATATATATTCCATATCATTATAATATTAAAATGATAATATTTTCAAAATACCATATTTTGAAATCAAATCTTTTTGATATTCATTATAAAATGAATAAAAGTGATAGAAAATTACATTCAAGTTAAAATGGCATGTATTTACTTAACTCGGCTTCATATTCATTTCAATTATGAATATTTTAATATTTTCGTGTCCATCCAAAATCGGGCATCAAAATTATATTTTGATTCTTCATTGAATACTATTTTAAAATATTCGTTATTTCTAAATTGGAATCAAACTCAATCAATTACCATATAATTTTATTTATATGGATTCCATACATCGTATGTATTCAAAAATAGTGATAAACTACTATCAAACATTCAATTCACATCCAGAGTACAATTTACAACTGTGTAAGCATTAAATAATTAAATAACGCTTATAAAAGTCTGTCAATCAATCGGTTGACATACAACTAAATCCAAAGGAGTTGTGAATTAATTATCATCCTGAGACCTGTGTGGGGTTTTCAATCATCAACAAATAATTGGGTGATGTGTAAAGTTATCATCCCAATACCCATGTGGGGTTTACATCATAGTCCATGTGAACATTATTCATAATATAAACGTTTTGTTTAAAAACATTTATAGTCACAGTTTAATAATGAAAATAATATTAAAACTGTAAACAACCATCATCCATCAAACAATTATTGCAATCACAGGCAATAAATACACATTCAGCCACAGATATTATAACTATAAAAATAATTTGAGTGAGAGAGTTCTCACTTTGGTTTCCACTCCGTCAGTCTTTAATTAAGGATTTTATTTTTAAACTAAATTAAACGAATATTTAATTTAGCTAAAAATTCAACTTGCTCCGTTTTTGTTCTAGTCTGTTCCATGTTGTAGTGTTCGTTGATACGAGTGCAACGCAACGGAAAACGTTCAATTTTGATAAGATTTGAACGAGTTATGATATTTTATACGTTAATTAAATAAATAATTTTATTTAAGATATAATTAATATAATTAATTACTTAACCCCTTCGTTACTATCTTCTCCGTTCCAGGTAAACTCATGCACCCGTAACCCATCATCAACCTTAAAATAAACCACCACCGCCTCGATTTTCGCCCACCGGATCCAGATTGAGGAACGGCGCCGGAAAGCTAGACTCGCCACCTCCCTGTGCAAGTGCCAGTGCCAGTGTGGCACTTGGTGGCTCCAGTCACCCCAAAAACTCATACGAATGGACATCATTTGAGCGAATAAATCGAGCTATCTTGGTGATGAAATTCCATCTTAACCATCCACTTTATAGTTCTTAACGAGCTCTTCGATCTTGCTTCCGAACATTTTGAATATTAATGAACGGACTGCGAGATTTAGGGAGAAAATTATCAAGAAATTTCGACAATTAAACATATATCATGGCACAAGTAATAGGACTAGGGTTAGCTAGGGTTTTGTAACAACCCGGACTTTTAGAACCAATTTTAAATTTTTATTTTAAACATTTTAATGGGTTTTGAATATTTAAAATGATTTATTTTAAATGATAACGATGAAAAAATTATTTTAATCGAAATTAGAATGTATAAATTTATTTTAATTATAAAAGGAACTCGAAATGGCGCGATAGTTTGAAAATTCGATTTTAAATTTCAATTGAATGTACATAATTCAAAATAAATCGGATTTCAATAAAACCAGAAATTTTTGAATATGTTTAATAATATCTTTCTAACAAATTTAAGAAACTGGTATTTCACTTTATAAATTAAAAGTTATGTCCAGTTAAAATTTAAAATAGTGGCTACGGAATTTATATATATTTTAATATAATATATAGCCCATAAAAATAGCCATTTTGCAAACAACCTCTGTTTTCGATGAAACTACTTTTGTTGGATCCGAAATGTCAAATTATTGCTAGGTTTTAAATTTCATAATTTTTGGAATTAATATATGAGCGTGGTAAATTTAAATGTGTTTTGACAGTTTCAGTTTGAATTGGATCAACCAGAAAATGACCATTTTTCATACGGTCTCCAAATTCGACGAAATTAGTTTTATTAGGACCGTATCGTCAAAGACTCAAAACATAACTAGATTTATTTTTCTGTAATATTTGGAGTCAGTATGTGGCCCCGATAAATTAAAATGCGTGTTCAAATTCAATATACATCGGTTTATATTTTATTGTTGATAAAAAACTGATTAAAATAGTCGAATTGGCTTACGAAACATATCCCATTGTGTCTGGAATGGGGGTATTTAGCTAGGGGCGACAGTCGTTGTGGAGTTCGTATCAATAAACTGGTATTTTTGGAAATTAATTAATATAAAATTATATATGGGCCAATCAAATTATTCGAAACCTAAAATTCATTTTGGGAAAAACCGCCGTCATTCTTTCCGGCAAAGAGCGAATGTTGTCTAGATTTAAATTAAAAAATTCTCTCAATCTATTCAATAATTCAAGATGATTCTTAAGCAAAAACTGAAGTACTTCTGACGATCTTCAAACCCATACCAGAATGGTCGTTTTTCGTGTAGAATTTTGGAAGGAATCGCTGCTCAAACAAGCGATCTTCGTGGTCGATTTCATAGCGAACGGGGATGCCGAGCTGGAGGCGATGGCGGTCGCTGGTGGAGGGTGTGGAGGCGCATCAGGGGTGGGGGTGCAATCCGATGAACTTCCGGCAGCTTCTAGGGGAGAAAATTTTGAACCCTAGCATTTGACGAATGGGTTCGGCGTTGGTTCAAGGAAGAAGAAACAGGCGGACTAAATTTTAATTAAGGAAAAGTTATTAAATAATTATGTTAGTTTAATTTAAATTGTATGCATTGTATTAAAATTCATTTCTCTTTCATACGAGATCGGATTTTAACGATTTCAGATCCATTGCGATGGTGGAGCCAAGAGCTTCGCAACAAAGCTGACTGGAACTGAAATGGAGCTAATTAGAATTTCAGGCAGATTTTATTCCAAACTGAACGGAATTCAGAAATAGAAGAATGGAGGAGTGGAAACGACTGTGAGAACTGTAACGACCCAGAAAATCTGAACCAATTTAAATTTTTTAAATTGGCTAAAATAATGGATTTTAAATATTTAAAATAAATATTTTAAATAATGGCGATGAAAACTGAGTTTGAATCGACAATTGAAAACGAATATAATTAATTTTAATTATAAACAAGGCCTGAAATGGCGTGGTAGTTTCAAAAATTGAATTCAAACTTTGTCGGACTGTACCGGGTGCAAAACAATCCGGATTTTAGTGAAACCAAAAATAATGGAATCTAATTGATAATATCTTTCCAACGAATCTGACAAATCGAAATTTGATAGCGGGAATCAAAAGATATGTCCAGTTGAAAATTCTGAATAGTCGCTATGGAATTCAGGCCCTTAAAAATGGACATTTTGCAAACGACCTCGGATTTCGATGAAACCACTTTTGTTAGATCCGCAGTGTCAAGTTATTGCTAGGTTTCAAATTTCATAATTTTTCGAATCAATATGTGAGCGTGGCAAAGGAAAACGCGTTTGACCGGTTTTAGTTGATTTTAATCGACTGGAGATTGGCCATTTTTCCAACGGTCTCAGAATTCGACGAAACTAGTTTTGTTAGGACCGTATCGTCAATACGAAGCTAGAAAATATTTTTCTGGAATTTTTCTAGTTAGTATGTGACCCCGGTAATTAGAAATGTACGTTTAAAATTCAATATAGTGATTTAAATGTAAATTCAAAGGAAATCGATTCAAACGATCGTATCAGCTTACGATACATATCCCATTGTGTTCGGGATGGGGGTAAAACGCTATAGACGACAGGCGGTGGGCCTCGTTTAGAGGTCGTATGTAAAAGTCAACTTTTTGAAAAATTAAATAATTAAATATATAAATTTTATATAAACCCCCCTATTCCCTCTTCTCTCTCCACTTCGAACAGAAGGAAAAAAAAAGAAAAAAAAACCCTAAAACTATCGCGAGCCCCAGTTCGACGCCACCGACCCACCGACCCCTCCGTCCAGCCTTCCTCCTCCCAGTGGCGCAACCCCCGAAGCCCCCCCCCAGATCGCACGAGCTCCGACGAAGACGCCCCCCCCAGTTCGAGACGCTGAAGCCGCCGCCCCCCCTAGAAGCCAGCTCCGACGAAGACGACTCCCCCCTTCTTCGAGATACAGTAAGTATTTTATTTTATTTTTATTTTTTTATTTTAATTAGGTTTAAAACTGATTTATTTTAATTAGGTTTAAAACTGAATTTTAAAAGGATTTAAAACTGAATTTTAAAAGGGTTTAAAACTGAATTTTAAAAGGGTTTAAAAACTGATTTTAATTTTAAGAAAAGGAAAAAGATTTGAACTTTAAAAAGAAAAAGATTTGAACTTTAAATAGAAAAAGGTTTAAACTTTTAAAAAGAAGAAGATTTGAACTTGGACAGAAAAGATCATATTTTTAAAATGGAAAAGACGGAATTTTTATTAAGATGTAAGATATGATTTTTATATATTGAACATCGAAGAAAAAAATTCAATTTTTATATATTGAATAGCGAAGTCAAAATTCGATTTTTATATATTGAATAACATAGTAAAAATTCGATTTTTACATATGTAGAGAATACGGGCAACGAAAGCGACAAAAGGGGAGAAAGGCGAAGATTTCTCTAAGTAAAGTGTCGTGAAGTTGGATAGCTATTGGTGAGAATTTCTCACTCTTCCATTTCTTTTCCTAGCTATATATATATATATGTGTTGAAATAAAAGTGAATTGCTATATATAAATATATATATATATATATATATATATACGCCCCTCGTCCACAAACCATGGACGATATTTATTGGTTGAAATTGTTGTGAAAATTGATTGATAGCGAATGATTGTTTGGGATTGTTTGTGATTGATATTGGTTGATTGTGGTTGAAAAATACCCATTTGTGGTTGAGAAATATTTGGTTGAAACCACATAGGATTAGTTTGTGGAAATGAAATAAATATATACATGCCGCCTGCGTGCGAACTAGATGCATGATCCCCATTATCAAAAACCGCGAGGTTTTAAGGTAGAGCGAGGAGCCGTACTAGGGACGGTCCCGGTTTTAACTACCCTGCCGTTATGCTGCCGAAATTTTGAATAATATTCGTGTGTTTGAATTATTTTCATATGCTTAAACTATATTTATTCATTGTATAGAAAACATTCATGTGTTGAATTGATATTCATTCGTTGATTAGAAATTCATGTGTTGAATGGTATTCATATTTTGAAATAAATTGTTTGATAATAAAAATCACATTTTTATCTATATACAGAAACTATAGAAAACATTCATGTGTTGAATTGATATTCATTCGTTGATTAGAAATTCATGTGTTGAATGGTATTCATATTTTGAAATAAATTGTTTGATAATAAAAATCACATTTTTATCTATATATAGAAACTATAGAAAACATTCATGTGTTGAATTGATATTCATTCGTTGATTAGAAATTCATGTGTTGAATGGTATTCATATTTTGAAATGAATTGTTTGATAATAAAAATCACATTTTTATCTATATATAGAAACTATAGAAAACATTCATGTGTTGAATTGATATTCATTCGTTGATTAGAAATTCATGTGTTGAATGGTATTCATATTTTGAAATGAATTGTTTGATAATAAAAATCACATTTTTATCTATATATAGAAACTATAGAAAACATTCATGTGTTGAATTGATATTCATTCGTTGATTAGAAATTCATGTGTTGAATGGTATTCATATTTTGAAATAAATTGTTTGATAATAAAAATCACATTTTTATCTATATATAGAAAATATAGAAAACATTCATGTGTTGAATTGATATTCATTCGTTGATTAGAAATTCATGTGTTGAATGGTATTCATATTTTGAAATAAATTGTTTGATAATAAAAATCACATTTTTATCTATATATAGAAACTATAGAAAACATTCATGTGTTGAATTGATATTCATTCGTTGATTAGAAATTCATGTGTTGAATGGCATTCATATTTTGAAAGAAATTGTTTGATAATAAAAATCACCTTTTATCTATATATATAAAATCCTATTTTTGTCACCTATATGAACTATATAGAAAAATAGTGTTTTGAAATGAATTGTTTTACAATAAAAATCACATTTTTATTGTATGCATAAATCGTTGAAATGTGAAGTGTTAAAAATAGCCACTTGTTCAAAATAAACATATATGAGTTGAAATATTCATTAATTAGCTAATGAAATGATTTGCACCTATTTATGTAACATTAGAATGAATGGTGTTTTTAAACCAAATAGAAATCAAATATGAAGTCGAATAGAAAATGATAAATGATAAGAACTGTGTATATATGTACATACATATTCATTGAACAGGTTATAGCAAAGGGGCTAGAGAAGAGGAATAAAATTTTGTGCCCGACAAATAGGTACACATTTACTGCTTTGTTTGGGTGATGAATTTATGAGCCTGTTGGCTAGCCGCTTGGCTTTTTCTTTTTCTTTTTGAGATTAAAAGGACCGGGAAAGCTATTTGCGATTTCCCGATGCTCCCGGTGCAGGGGAGGTTATGGCGAAATTTTCCAAAAATTTAAGGCGTTAGTAAAATATTTGAAGTGAAAACGATATTGAAATCATTGAATGAACTATATTTA
This sequence comes from Allium sativum, assembly GCA_030737875.1. NCBI lineage: Eukaryota > Viridiplantae > Streptophyta > Magnoliopsida > Asparagales > Amaryllidaceae > Allium > Allium sativum. The sequence continues at coordinate 104,473,101 of CM060912.1, forward strand.
TATAATTATATAAATATAAATAAAATTAAAACGAAACGTGGCCGTGCAGTTCGCATTTTGAAACCGTGATTTCAAACAACTAGTACGGGGAATCCGACCATTGGATTTTCCCGAAACCTCAACCGTCGGGTTCGCCTTGGAATAATCTTTCCAACGGCACCAACCTTGTAAAAATCCAACGGTTGGATTGTCTGGAATGTTTAATTCAAATCTGAAGAAAAACAGCGCCAGAAGCGATTATATTTATATATATATAAATATAATTATATATTTAATCGAATAACGACGCTGCAGTTCGTATTTTGAAATCGAAACTTCAAACGAATGTACCGGGAGATCCGACCGTCGGATTTTCCCGAAACTGGAACCGTTGGATTCGTTTTGAAAAGACCTTTCTAATGATGTAAATTTTGTGAAGATCCAACGGTTAGATTTTCAGATATGTGTAAATCAAATCTAAAGAAAAACAGCGCCACGGCCGCTTTATGACCCGAAGCGTCGTTTTGAATAAATTAGCTATTTTAAAATAAATAAAAATAGCGATAAATAGTTATAAAATATCATAAGCGATATGGAATGGAAATAAACTGAATTTGCTTGATTTATGTGGCTTTTGATGGTTGAATGTGTTTGGTGTGAAAATTACATTAAAGAACAAGATCGGCGTTGTCGAATAATTTAACCATTGAAGTAAATTGATTTGAAATTCTAAATATACGTGAATTATTTGAAAAAGCCGAGTTAATTCTCATTTCAAATAATAGACCGACGATCGAAATTCGAAGATGAAGACGACGGTCGAAGACCGGAGATCTTCACCTCGTTTGGATGGTAACCGAGGTCCTGATTGGGAGGCATCCCGAAATATGGATAATGAGTGGTGATCGTCCAGACGTACGTGGTGATCGATGGGTTTGCGAGGTATTTAGTGCCTCCGGTTTCGTTCAGACCCAGAACGGACTTGTAAATGGACTGTGTGTCTGACATAGGATTTATTCTGTGTGGCATGCTAAGATGCAGTGATCAGGGCTTCTGTTGAAAAGCAAAGTCTTGTGGTGATGATCAAAGCACCGCCTGTGTGGCGTAGCTTTGTGTATAACGTAAATTCGCGAGCCTCACTCCCCGGTATGAACCTAAAACGGGAGAGGACATCAGGGACGGCCTGCGTTTCTTTCTAGCTAGGGTGGTGTCAGTGACCTACCAGCCCTGACATTTATATACTTTTCACCTATGTGGTTGTTGCTGTTGCGAGGCGCCTCGGTTTGATCGGACGATCCGGGTCCGATGGAGTCATTCGTTGGCTCGTTTACGCCCCAAAGGGCGGAGAAACGTAGTGTTCAGGCATAATAATCCACATCGGTGGACCGGCCCTGACGATCCAAGGGCCCACCTGAGTCTGGGCCTGAGACATGGGCTAGATTGTCTCGAATTCGGTAAGGACTATCTTTTGCCTTGGTTCAGGACGGAAATCCAATTTCCAAATACGACATTTTGCGGTTTTGATTGTATATATATATGGCGACATGATATATGGTACCCATGCCGTCTATGATTGATAGTTATGATTTGAAATTGTTTTCAAAATATATAGACACTAACAATAATATCAAATGCCTTTGTTTTGTTCGTATCAAGCATATTTTGACCGTTATAAGGTAAAACTCTATCCTCCGGTTTGCGTTGCATTGTGTGATGGGAACTGAGTCTTATAACGGTTTCATTTTTATAAAAAGCATAGCGATGTTTAAAAGAAAGATTTGTTTTAAAGCACTGGCAATCCAATGGAGTAAACCCGTTCCACGAAAGTGGCGTGGTCCTGTGATTAGCCAATTATATATGTGTTGAGTGGATTTCTCATACCAGTCCCATGACTGACTCGTAGTTTGTTTCACTTTCAAACTCGGGTGCCCCTTTTTCTACACGGGCAGCCTTGTATTCAGGTTTAGCTGGTTCTTTTTCTGGATAGCTGGAGCTGAAGATGGATTCTATCACCTATTTCTTTTTATGCTGTTCAGCTCCTATTGTACATATTTTGTTATTTTCCGCTGTAGACATTTATGTATAGTTGAACTGTATTTGTACTAAGTAAGATCCTGTATACTGTGTAACTCTGATGATTACTTTTATCCAGTATATTTTATTGTTCATTATCTGGTGTATTTATTTAATTTTGTTCTGTTATTATCTGTTTCTGTGTTATATTCCAAAGATAACCCTTGTTTCCGTCTGAATGGGATTTCGGGTCGTCTCAACGTGGTATCAGAGCTTTGGTTAAGCTTAGTTCTGGAATATAACATTCGAACGAACTCGTCAGAAATAGAACCAGTAGTGTTCTAGGACGGGTAACTCTATACAGATAGGATCAGTAATATCCTAGTATGAGTAAAGCAGAATGAAATTACACCCCAGTAGACACATTTACATTAAAGTATGTGTTTCTATATTTTAAAATACCTTTTCTGTGACCTGACACTTGATCTTCCATTTGCAGAAGTACTAGAAAATGAGTGACAGGAACAGAAGAAGTAATCGTATGGCTCGACCAGCTAATGAGCCAGTTGTGCTCCCGCAGCCAGAATCCGATATAGAAGTTCTATTCAAGAGATTTCGAAATCTTGGTGGATCGCCATTCTTAGGCAAGGAGTCCATTATGGAAACACAAGCTTGGATTCGTTCTGCAGAGAAAATATTTGAGGGTTTAAAGCTGAGAGACGATCAGAAAAGATTACTGGCGTCTTGGGCACTCAAAGAAGAAGCTTTGTTTTGGTGGGATTCAATTATTAAAAATAATCCAGAAGGTGATATCACCTGGGACAGATTCAAAGTGATTTTCTTAGAAAGATTTACTCCTCCCGAAGCAACTGAGAGATTATGTGACGAATTTTCTTATCTAATACAAGGTGACATGACCATTCCCGAATATCATAAGAAATTCAACGAACTTGCTCACTTTGCTCCTCATCTAATTCAAGACCCAAAGAGGAAAAATCTGAGATTTATTCATGGCCTTCAAAGGAAATACCAGAATAAAGTATTGGGGCATGTGAAGCTTCCTTTCTCAGAAATGATATACATGGCTTATCAGTACGAAGATCTCGACAGGAAAGGCATGTTGCGAGATGAAGAAGAAGTCAGTTCTAGTGACAAGGAAAAGTCGGAAACTGATATTCCTGAAGCCAGTAAGAAGCCCAGTGCCAAGAGAAAAAGGGCTAGATCTGAAAAGAAGCCTGCCACGACTGCCATATGCAATAACTGCCATAAGCAGGGGCATTTGCAAGGAAAATGCAAATCTTTAAAGAAGCAAAAGAAGGAAGTATCTAAATCTGATAAAAGGGTTCATGAGGGCAGAGGATGCCATAGGTGCCACCAACCTGGGCATATCGCGAAGAATTGCTGGCTGTTAAAAAAGACCAATGTGGTTCAAGTAAATGAATTGGCAGAGACTTCCGAGCCCTCAGCTAGTCAAGAAAGGGGCGATGTTTTAGAAGGCACGCTAACTGTCAAAAACATCCCAGTTAAAGTACTGTTTGACACAGGTGCGTCGCGAAGCTTTATTTCAAAGAGTGCCACTAAGAAACTTGATTTGAACTTGAGGAAGCTTAAGGAACCAACGACTGTCCAGAATCCGGTCGGGGGTTCTGTCAACCTCAGTTGGATTTGTGCAGTACCTGTCTCCTTTTCTTGCTATAAATTCCCTATTATCTCTGTCGTCATGAATTTTGATGAATTCGATCTTATTCTGGGATTGGATTGGCTAACCAAATATGAAGCAGAGGTTAGATGCGCCGAGAGAGTTGTTAAAGCTAAGATTAAATCAGGTGATTATATAACCATTCCCTGTGAAGGTCAGAATTCTAATAGAAAAGACTTCTGGGCAGCTTTGAATGTTTCTCCAGCTCAAATAGAAAATTCCCCTGAAGTCATAGAGAATATTCCCGATCTAGTGAAAGACATTCCTGTCGTAAAAAACTATGCGGATGTGTTCGAAGAAGTTGTTCGCTTACCTCCGCAGAGAGAAATAGATTTCAAGATTTCTTTGATTCCCAATGCAAGGCCGGTAGTTCACGCTATTCGAAGAATGTCCTTGAAAGAGAAGGAGGAATTAGACAATCAAACAAGACAGCTAGTATGGAAAGGTCTGATCAGGCCTAGTTTCTCTGATTGGGGTGCAGCCGTGGTATTTGTCCCAAAATCTGACGGTACTCTACGTCTATGTGTGGATTATCGTGATTTGAACAAACAGACAATAAAGAACAAATATCCATTGCCACGAATAGATGATTTGTTGGATCGATTAAATGGAGCACAAGTATTTTCAAGAATGGACCTAGCTACAGGTTTCCATCAACTTCGAATTGCCGAAGAGTGTGTTCCAATGACAGCGTTCAGAGGCCCCGACCTATTCTACGAGTGGTTAGTAATGCCATTCGGCTTATGTAACGCTCCAGCTTATTTCGTCGATCTAATGAACAGAGTGTTCAGAGGGGTTTTGAATAAATTTGTTCTGGTTTTTATTGATGATATTCTAATCTTCTCTAAATCAAAGGCCGAACATGAAAAGCATCTGGAACAAGTGTTAGAAATTCTCAGGCGGAATGTATTAAAAGCCAAATTTTCCAAATGTATCTTCTGGCAAGATGAAGTGAAATTTCTGGGCCATGTTGTATCGAAAGAAGGAATCGCTGTGGATCCAAGCAAAATCACGGCCATTCAGAATTGGAAACAGCCCACCACCCCCACTGAAGTCCGCAGTTTTCTCGGATTGGCTAGCTATTACCGGAAGTTCGTTAAAGACTTTTCGAAGATATCTGGTCACTTAACGAAGCTTACAAAGAAGCATTCTAAATTCAAATGGACTCAAGAGAGTGAGGAGGCTTTCGAAGAGCTAAAGTTCAGATTAACCACAGCTCCAGTGTTAACCATCATCGATGGCAACCAAGATCTAAAAGTCTGGACTGATGCTTCTAGAGAAGGCCTTGGCGCAGTGTTAATGCAAAGAGGCCAAGTAATTGCTTATGCTAGCCGTCAACTGAAGCCGCACGAAAAAAACTATGTAACTCATGATCTTGAGTTATTGGCTATCATATTCTCTTTGAAAATCTGGAGATATTATCTTCTGGGTGAGAGATTTGAACTGTTTACAGATCACCAGTCGTTAAAGTATCTGTTCACTCAGAAGGACTTGAATTTGAGGCAGCAACGTTGGCTGGAGTTTCTTGCAACATATGACTTTGAAATTATATATACTCCAGGAAAAGCCAATGTCGTGGCTGATGCGTTAAGCAGAAAGAATGTAATGATCGCCAGTTTTATTATCACGACTTCATTGCTAGATAAGATATCTGCTCTTCAGGAGGACGATCACTTCATTCAGAAGATCAGAGGGATAATTCAACAAGGTGAGCCCTCGAGTTTTCAAGTAGACAATGATGGGATTTTAAGGCTCAAAGGTCGAATCTGTGTCCCTAACATTCCTGAACTTCGAAAGGAAGTACTGGATGAATGCCACAAGTCAAAACTCAGTATCCATCCGGGAGTAAGCAAAATGTATAATGACATCAAACGCACTTTCTGGTGGAAGTCGATGAAAAGGGACATTTCCTTATATGTTAGTCGATGCCCTACTTGCCAGCTAGTCAAGAGCGACCAACAGAAATTGGCTGGATTATTACAACCGCTAGAAGTTCCTGGTTGGAAGTGGGAACATATTTCTATGGATTTCATTGATGGTCTGCCCAGGACCAGAAAAGGAAATGACAGTATTTGGGTGATCGTAGATCGTTTCACGAAGACCGCCCATTTCATACCTGTCAGATCAAATAGAACCGCTCAGAGTCTGGCGCAGATATACTTCAGGGAAATAGTTAGACTACATGGAGTGCCGCTCAGTATAGTCAGTGATAGAGATACAATATTCACTAGCAAATTCTGGGAAGCATTTCAAGTCGAGCTAGGAACGAAGTTGAACTTGAGCACCGCTTATCATCCTCAGACAGACGGTCAGACTGAGAGGGTGAATCGCATTTTAGAAGATCTATTGCGGGCTTGTGTAATAGATTTCGGTGGATCATGGGAAGACCATCTGCATTTGGCTGAATTCTCTTATAACAACAACTATCAAGCAAGCCTGACAATGTCGCCATTCGAAGCATTGTATGGTAGACCGTGCCGATCTCCTGCTTGTTGGGTCGAACCAGGAAATAGACTTGTGTTAGGTTCCGATATGATTCGAGAAGCTGCCGACAAAGTCGATTTTATTAAGAAGAGATTACTCGCCGCTCAAAGCCGACAAAAGAGCTATGCCGATAGAAGAAGAAGAGATATATCATTTGAAGTTGGCGACTATGTATATTTGAAAGTATCGCCGATGAGAGGAGTTATCCGGTTCGGTAAAACTGGAAAGTTGGCACCCAAATTCATTGGTCCGTTTCCTATTCTGGAACGGATTAGGACTCTCGCTTACAGGGTCAAACTGCCTGATTGGTTGCCTGGAGTTCATGATGTATTTCATATATCTCAACTTCGAAAGCACGTTCATGATCCAGACTTGATCGTGGAAGAAGCAGCTCAACAGGACATTGAAATTACTCCAGAATTAGCTGTGAGGCGAGAGCCGCTAAAGATCATCGGCAAAGAAACCAAAGAGCTGAGGAACAAGAAGGTTCGCTTAGTCAAAGGGCAATGGAGTGGAGATCCGCGAGATAGTACTTGCGAAACTGAGGAGAGCATTCAGAAAGCCTATCCCAGATGCCGAGTAGATATCTCTGATTGACTCCGGTGCAAGGTACATTTACCCTACTTTGCACTACCATTCAATTCTCTACTCTATTGTCATTTTCTTTTCATAGATGTGCACTATTTATTCTATACTCTGAATGATTTTTAAAAAGTAATATAGGATTTGATCAGTATATTTTTGGAAGGTTAAAAACAAATTGGTTGTTGTATTGTGGGATTGTAGATTTATCAAACCACTTTCGACTTTGTTCCTTTTCGGGGACGAAAAGTTTTAAGTGGGGGAGATTGTAACGACCCAGAAAATCTGAACCAATTTAAATTTTTTAAATTGGCTAAAATAATGGATTTTAAATATTTAAAATAAATATTTTAAATAATGGCGATGAAAACTGAGTTTGAATCGACAATTGAAAACGAATATAATTAATTTTAATTATAAACAAGGCCTGAAATGGCGTGGTAGTTTCAAAAATTGAATTCAAACTTTGTCGGACTGTACCGGGTGCAAAACAATCCGGATTTTAGTGAAACCAAAAATAATGGAATCTAATTGATAATATCTTTCCAACGAATCTGACAAATCGAAATTTGATAGCGGGAATCAAAAGATATGTCCAGTTGAAAATTCTGAATAGTCGCTATGGAATTCAGGCCCTTAAAAATGGACATTTTTGCAAACGACCTCGGATTTCGATGAAACCACTTTTGTTAGATCCGCAGTGTCAAGTTATTGCTAGGTTTCAAATTTCATAATTTTTCGAATCAATATGTGAGCGTGGCAAAGGAAAACGCGTTTGACCGATTTTAGTTGATTTTAATCGACTGGAGATTGGCCATTTTTCCAACGGTCTCAGAATTCGACGAAACTAGTTTTGTTAGGACCGTATCGTCAATACGAAGCTAGAAAATATTTTTCTGGAATTTTTCTAGTTAGTATGTGACCCCGGTAATTAGAAATGTACGTTTAAAATTCAATATATTAATTTAAATGTAAATTCAAAGGAAACCGATTCAAACGATCGTATCAGCTTACGATACATATCCCATTGTGTTCGGGATGGGGGTAAAACGCTATGGACGACAGGCGGTGGGCCTCGTTTAGAGGTCGTATGTAAAAGTCAACTTTTTGAAAAATTAAATAATTAAATATATTTTATATAAACCCCCCCTATTCCCTCTTCTCTCTCCACTTCGAACAGAAGGAAAAAAAAAGAAAAAAAAAGAAAAAGAAAAAACCCTAAAACTATCGCGAGCCCCAGTTCGACGCCACCGACCCACCGCCCCCTCCGTCCAGCCTTCCTCCTCCCAGTGGCGCAACCCCCGAAGCCCCCCCCAGATCGCACGAGCTCCGACGAAGACGCCCCCCCCAGTTCGAGACGCTGAAGCCGCCGCCCCCCCTAGAAGCCAGCTCCGACGAAGACGACCCCCCCTTCTTCGAGATACAGTAAGTATTTTATTTTATTTTTATTTTTTTATTTTAATTAGGTTTAAAACTGATTTATTTTAATTAGGTTTAAAACTGAATTTTAAAAGGATTTAAAACTGAATTTTAAAAGGGTTTAAAACTGAATTTTAAAAGGGTTTAAAAACTGATTTTAATTTTAAGAAAAGGAAAAAGATTTGAACTTTAAAAAGAAAAAGATTTGAACTTTAAATAGAAAAAGGTTTAAACTTTTAAAAAGAAGAAGATTTGAACTTAGACAGAAAAGATCATATTTTTAAAATGGAAAAGACGGAATTTTTATTAAGATGTAAGATATGATTTTTATATATTGAACATCGAAGAAAAAAATTCAATTTTTATATATTGAATAGCGAAGTCAAAATTCGATTTTTATATATTGAATAACATAGTAAAAATTCGATTTTTACATATGTAGAGAATACGGGCAACGAAAGCGACAAAAGGCGAGAAAGGCGAAGATTTCTCTAAGTAAAGTGTCGTGTAGTTGGATAGCTATTGGTGAGAATTTCTCACTCTTCCATTTCTTTTCCTAGCTATATATATATGTGTTGAAATAAAAGTGAATTGCTATATATAAATATATATATATATATATATATATATATATATATATATATATATATATATACGCCCCTCGTCCACAAACCATGGACGATATTTATTGGTTGAAATTGTTGTGAAAATTGATTGATAGCGAATGATTGTTTGGGATTGTTTGTGATTGATATTGGTTGATTGTGGTTGAAAAATACCCATTTGTGGTTGAGAAATATTTGGTTGAAACCACATAGGATTAGTTTGTGGAAATGAAATAAATATATACATGCCGCCTGCGTGCGAACTAGATGCATGATCCCCATTGTCAAAAACCGCGAGGTTTTAAGGTAGAGCGAGGAGCCGTACTAGGGACGGTCATTGTTTTAACTACCCTGCCATTATGCTGTCGAAATTTTGAATAATATTCGTGTGTTTGAATTATTTTAATATGCTTAAACTATATTTATTCATTGTATAGAAAACATTCATGTGTTGAATTGATATTCATTCGTTGATTAGAAATTCATGTGTTGAATGGTATTCATATTTTGAAATAAATTGTTTGATAATAAAAATCACATTTTTATCTATATATAGAAACTATAGAAAACATTCATGTGTTGAATTGATATTCATTCGTTGATTAGAAATTCATGTGTTGAATGGTATTCATATTTTGAAATAAATTGTTTGATAATAAAAATCACATTTTTATCTATATATAGAAACTATAGAAAACATTCATGTGTTGAATTGATATTCATTCGTTGATTAGAAATTCATGTGTTGAATGGTATTCATATTTTGAAATAAATTGTTTGATAATAAAAATCACATTTTTATCTATATATAGAAACTATAGAAAACATTCATGTGTTGAATTGATATTCATTCGTTGATTAGAAATTCATGTGTTGAATGGTATTCATATTTTGAAATGAATTGTTTGATAATAAAAATCACATTTTTATCTATATATAGAAACTATAGAAAACATTCATGTGTTGAATTGATATTCATTCGTTGATTAGAAATTCATGTGTTGAATGGTATTCATATTTTGAAATAAATTGTTTGATAATAAAAATCACATTTTTATCTATATATAGAAACTATAGAAAACATTCATGTGTTGAATTGATATTCATTCGTTGATTAGAAATTCATGTGTTGAATGGTATTCATATTTTGAAATAAATTGTTTGATAATAAAAATCACATTTTTGTCTATATATAGAAACTATAGAAAACATTCATGTGTTGAATTGATATTCATTCGTTGATTAGAAATTCATGTGTTGAATGGCATTCATATTTTGAAAGAAATTGTTTGATAATAAAAATCACCTTTTATCTATATATATAAAATCCTATTTTTGTCACCTATATGAACTATATAGAAAAATAGTGTTTTGAAATGAATTGTTTTACAATAAAAATCACATTTTTATTGTATGCATAAATCGTTGAAATGTGAAGTGTTAAAAATAGCCACTTGTTCAAAATAAACATATATGAGTTGAAATATTCATTAATTAGCTAATGAAATGATTTGCACCTATTTATGTAACATTAGAATGAATGGTGTTTTTAAACCAAATAGAAATCAAATATGAAGTCGAATAGAAAATGATAAATGATAAGAACTGTGTATATATGTACATACATATTCATTGAACAGGTTATAGCAAAGGGGCTAGAGAAGAGGAATAAAATTTTGTGCCCGACAAATAGGTACACATTTACTGCTTTGTTTGGGTGATGATTTTATGAGCCTGTTGGCTAGCCGCTTGGCTTTTTCTTTTTCTTTTTGAGATTAGAAGGACCGGGAAAGCTATTTGCGATTTCCCGATGCTCCCGGTGCAGGGGAGGTTATGGCGAAATTTTCCAAAAATTTAAGGCGTTAGTAAAATATTTGAAGTGAAAACGATATTGAAATCATTGAATGAACGATATTTATATAATTATATAAATATAAATAAAATTAAAACGAAACGTGGCCGTGCAGTTCGCATTTTGAAACTGTGATTTCAAACAACTAGTACGGGGAATCCGACCATTGGATTTTCCCGAAACCTCAACCGTCGGGTTCGCCTTGGAATAATCTTTCCAACGGCACCAACCTTGTAAAAATCCAACGGTTGGATTGTCTAGAATGTTTAATTCAAATCTGAAGAAAAACAGCGCCAGAAGCGATTATATTTATATATATATAAATATAATTATATATTTAATCGAATAACGACGCTGCAGTTCGTATTTTGAAATCGAAACTTCAAACGATTGTACCGGGAGATCCGACCGTCGGATTTTCCCGAAACTGGAACCGTTGGATTCGTTTTGAAAAGACCTTTCTAATGATGTAAATTTTGTGAAGATCCAACGGTTAGATTTTCAGATATGTGTAAATCAAATCTGAAGAAAAACAGCGCCACGGCCGCTTTATGGCCCGAAGCGTCGTTTTGAATAAATTAGCTATTTTAAAATAAATAAAAATAGCGATAAATAGTTATAAAATATCATAAGCGATATGGAATGGAAATAAACCGAATTTGCTCGATTTATGTGGCTTTTGATGGTTGAATGTGTTTGGTGTGAAAATTACATTAAAGAACAAGATCGGCGTTGTCGAATAATTTAACCATTGAAGTAAATTGATTTGAAATTCTAAATATACGTGAATTATTTGAAAAAGCCGAGTTAATTCTCATTTGAAATAATAGACCGACGATCGAAATTCGAAGATGAAGACGACGGTCGAAGACCGGAGATCTTCACCTCGTTTGGATGGTAACCGAGGTCCTGATTGGGAGGCATCCCGAAATATGGATAATGAGTGGTGATCGTCCAGACGTACGTGGTGATCGATGGGTTTGCGAGGTATTTAGTGCCTCCGGTTTCGTTCAGACCCAGAACGGACTTGTAAATGGACTGTGTGTCTGACATAGGATTTATTCTTTGTGGCATGCTAAGATGCAGTGATCAGGGCTTCTGTTGAAAAGCAAAGTCTTGTGGTGATGATCAAAGCACCGCCTGTGTGGAGTAGCTTTGTGTATAACGTAAATTCGCGAGCCTCACACCCCGGTATGAACCTAAAACGGGAGAGGACATCAGGGAGGGCCTGCGTTTCTTTCTAGCTAGGGTGGTGTCAGTGACCTACCAGCCCTGACATTTATATACTTTTCACCTATGTGGTTGTTGCTGTTGCGAGGCGCCTCGGTTTGATCGGACGATCCGGGTCCGATGGAGTCATTCGTTGGCTTGTTTACGCCCCAAAGGGCGGAGAAACGTAGTGTTCAGGCATAATCATCCTCATCGGTGGACCGGCCCTGACGATCCAAGGGCCCACCTGAGTCTGGGCCTGAGACATGGGCTAGATTGTCTCGAATTCGGTAAGGACTATCTTTTGCCTTGGTTCAGGACGGAAATCCAATTTCCAAATACGACATCGTGCGGTTTTGATTGTATATATATATGGCGACATGATATATGGTACCCATGCCGTCTATGATTGATAGTTATGATTTGAAATTGTTTTCAAAATATATAGACACTAACAATAATATCAAATGCCTTTGTTTTGTTCGTATCAAGCATATTTTGACCGTTATAAGGTAAAACTCTATCCTCCGGTTTGCGTTGCATTGTGTGATGGGAACTGAGTCTTATAACGGTTTCATTTTTATAAAAAGCATAGCGATGTTTAAAAGAAAGATTTGTTTTAAAGCACTGGCAATCCAATGGAGTAAACCCGTTCCACGAAAGTGGCGTGGTCCTGTGATTAGCCAATTATATATGTGTTGAGTGGATTTCTCATACCAGTCCCATGACTGACTCGTAGTTTGTTTCACTTTCAAACTTGGGTGCCCCTTTTTCTACACGGGCAGCCTTGTATTCAGGTTTAGCTGGTTCTTTTTCTGGATAGCTGGAGCTGAAGATGGATTCTATCACCTATTTCTTTTTATGCCGTTCAGCTCCTATTGTACATATTTTGTTTATTTCCGCTGTAGACATTTATGTATAGCTGAACTGTATTTGTACTAAGTAAGATCCTGTATACTGTGTAACTCTGATGATTACTTTTATCCAGTATATTTTATTGTTCATTATCTGGTGTATTTATTTAATTTTGTTTGGTTATTATCTGTTTCTGTGTTATATTCCAAAGATAACCCTTGTTTCCGTCTGAACGGGATTTCGGGTCGTCTCAAGAACTCTCTCTCACTCAAATTATTTTACAGTTACTATATAATAGGTTGCAGACTGGGCTTAGTAGTTCCTGATACAATTTTTGTACAAACCATAGTCGATTGTTTGTTTGGATTGTGATTGGAATTGTCATTGATTGATATTGTTGTATATAAAATTATTTATATAGAATGTATATAAAAATTATCATGAAAATAAAATAAAATAAATATTCATTTACAAATCTAACGGTTTGTTTATGTACACCCATTTAACTGATATTGATTGGGACGATAAATTTTACACATCGCCTAACTGCACAAATAATAATCAGTATTTGTTGTTTGAAAACCCCACACGGGTATTGGGATGATATCTGACATACACCGATCCCATTAATTAGTGGTATGTCAATCGACGGGTTGACAGAATGTATAAGCGTTATTTATTTATTTATTTATTTATTTATTTTAATGCTTATACAGTTGAAAAATGCACTCTGGATGTTGTACGAATTTTTAATGATTGTTTATCATTATTGTTCTATACATATGATATATGAAATCCATATAACTGAAATTATATGACAATTGATTGAGTCTAATTCCAATTCAGAATTAACGAATATTTTAAAATAATATTCAGTGAATAATCAAAATATGATTTTGATGTCCGATTTTGGATGGACGCGAATGTATTGAAATGTGAAGCCATGTTAAGTAGTTAAACGCCATTTTAACACGAACAGGATTTTATGTTGATTTTATTCATTTTATAATGAATATTGAAAAGTAATTTCAAAATATGATATTTTGAAAATATTATCATTTTAAAATTATAATGATATAGAATATTCAATTTTGATTTAAAATTGAAATAGAAGTGGGAATCGTTTTAAAATGAATTTATAAACAATTTATAAAATATGTTTTGAACCAAAATCAATGAAATATATTATATATATATATATTAATGGCCTGAATAGAACGCGCCGCACAGCGACCGTTCGCGAATTTCGACCATCAACTTCAAATGGACGTAACAGGAGATCCGACCGCTGGGTTCTCCTAAAACAAAAACCGTTGGGTTCGTACCGAAAAGAGCTTTCCAATGAGTATAAGAGATTTGAAATCTAATGGTTGTTTTGGGAATTATGTCCAAATCAATTTTAGAAAAGGTCGCTATAAATGTAGTTTGGTGGCCGTTATTGGAAACCGACTGTAAAGGCCTTAATAAAACTACTAAAAATTCGGAAAAATTATGTAAAATCATAATAAATGATTTAGAAAGATTTTGGATAAAAAATTCCATATTTGAAAAGATAAAAATGTATTTTTATCGAAATGAACTACTTATTAACTAGAATAATAATCCAATTATTTTTAGAAATAAATAAATTGGATTTGAAAATGGTTTTAAAATAACCAAAATTTTTCCGATAAATAAATTGGAATGGATTTAGGATGGAAATCATCTTCGGAATATTTCGATATTGGATTCTGTAATTATACGGATATTGTTGAGGAATTTGGAAGATATATATCGTTATTCCTAATACCATATTTGTTGGTTTCAGAATTTAATATTGAATATAAGCCGATATAATTTCTATTCCGAGCCTTGTATTTGATATCAAATTAAAATTTGGGTTTGTCGTGAATGATGTCTTTAATAACACTGTTCTTAAACCCAGTCGAGAAAAGAATAAATCTTTTAATTAAGATTTGGAGAAGTTTGCCAATTAATTAACATTCAACTGGAATTGAATTGAAATTGGATTTTTGGGTTCGTCCTGAATGGTGTTTTAAATAACACTTGTTATTTAACCCAACTTACGGTGGAGACATGATTTGGAATTTATAAATCTTTTAATTAAGATTAATGGAATTTTCCAAAGTGTAGTTTTTTTTATCTAATATATTAAATTGGAATTGAATGGAATTCGATTGAGTAATAATCGAGATGAGCTTCGGTAAAGGAAGACCGTTACTATATATGGAATTTAAAAAGGCTTTGCCATTATTCCATTTATAGTATTGATTTGATATGGAAATTTATATCGATTATATACTGCTGTGATTTCCGTGAAAGTTCCAGTTTGATGGAATATGATTTTGGGTTTATCGTTAACGGTGTTTTAAAGGACATTTGTTCTTTAACCCAAGTAAAGACAAGATTTATTTCCTGAATTTGATTAATCATTAAATAATGATTTTTGAAGATTAAAATTAAGTGGAGTTTTAATAAATCTTTAATTAGATTGGAATGTAATTGTGGTAATTAAATTTGTTGAATTTGAGAACGGTTCAAAAACGGAGTACCACTAGTTTTACTCCTTGCGATAGTTAAATCTTTAATTAGATTTAAATGAGAAATGGTAATTGAATTTACCGATAACACAATGGTGTTAGATATGGAGTACTACCAATTTTTCTCCATGGGATGAATAGGTTAGGATGGGTTAATAAAATGATTGATTAATTCAGTTTGGCGTTAATCCTGACTAGTTTGATAAACCTTAATTTAGTTTAAACTGTGAAAAGATGCTATAAAATCTTTTGAAATGATTTCCAAAGAATTGGATTAAACAGTGTGTTTAAAAGTGATAGCCTTTGATAAGATTAATGAAAACCTGTCCAGAATAAAGAAATAAGAATAAAATAATATTCTAGATTGGAATGAGACGTATGATGTGTTGTTATAGCACTTGATTATAAGATACCCAGGTTATTCGGAAAGACCGGGTTTAACCCATTCTGAATAAATATTACGACGACTAACAGTTGAAGAGATTGAAGACGGTGCAAGACCGATGATCTTCACATTGAATGGATGGGTTGCAACTGATGCCTATGATTGGAGTAGCTACCTTGAAAGGGCTACAGTGGTAGCCATCCTGACGTATTTGTTGATTGTTCGGATATACGTGGTCCTCTCTACTGTATTGGACATACGTGATGAGGAATAAGGTGCCTTCGGTTTCGTTCAGACCCATAACAGACTCGCAAATGGATGGTATGTCTAACATTGTATTCCTATATACTATATTCATTGATCTCTGCTAAATATATATCTATTTGGTGAAGGAGAATTTATTCTCTTGCTTAACGCCCTTCTCTGAGACGTACAAGCTTAGAGGTTATATATTGGCAGAAATCAGTGGTAGGTATGGATTGATAGTGTGGCATGTTGAGATGCAATGATCCAAACTTTTGTTGAAATGCAAAGTTTGGTGGATGATGATCAAAGCATAGCTTTAATTAGCATAGCTTTGTGTATAGTTAATTCGCGAGACTCACACATCAGTATGATGGTGAACTGATGGTTAGATCAATATACTTTTGATATGAGGATGGATTTGGTCGACCGGGATAGGCTGGGTGTGGTCACTACACACCTAGTAGGGATAGGGCACACCCCCCCGATTCCCATAAGGATAGAGTAAGCGGCGTTTTCTCATGCACGGGATATAAGTCACGGAGAACTCGATATGTTGGATATAGTGCGGATGTGAATTACGGTGTTTTCTCATGCACGAGATGCAAGTTGTTGAGTATTGCACTATGTGATTGATCTTTCAGATCAGTAGCCATCATGATGGAAATCCAACTTCCAATACGACATTTTACGGTTTTAGTTGTATACTATTGGCAGCATAGTGGTATAGGACATTCATGTCGTCTGCGGTTGATACATTTATATTTGAAGTTGATTTCTTCACTTATAGTAATAATAAAAGATAAATTTCGTGCACCAAGCATATTTGGCTATTATAAGGTAAAACTCTATCCTTCGGCTTGCGTTGCATTGTGTGATGGGACCTGAGTCTTATAATAGCTTCATTGTTCTTTGTTTAGCATTGCACTGTTTGTTTTATGCACTGGTATTCATGGGGGATAGACCCGTCCCGTGTTATACAACGTAGTCTCTTGATTTACCTAACTTTAAAATAAAGCTAATAGCTGTTTTAGTTCTCACACCAATCCCATGACTGACTCAGAGTTTATTATTTTAACCTAAACTCTGGGTGCCCATATTTTCCGCATGGGCAGCTAGTAGTTTTTGTTTTCACATATATTTCTTATCCCAAGATCCTGGATTACAGTTGGAACTATATTCGGGAAGCTTTGTATCCGTGTATTTCATTCAGTTGTGTTAGTCATTGTATTTATACACTTTATTTTCCGCTGCTATGTATTTTAATATCTGATATTTTTCTGTATATTATTTATTCAAACTCGGATATATTCTTGTACTCTGATGTAATTGTTGTAATTAGCAATGAAATGTTCTAATGATTGTGTTCTGATTTGTTGTGTTTTCAACTCAATCCGAACTTTCCTGTAAGGGCGAGTTTGGGTTGTCTCAAATTTTGTGGAGGAAAATTAATATATATATATATATGTATATATATATATAATATTTTATATTATTTAATTTGTGAATTACTTATTTATTGCCACGAACTCCAAATCAAAGCCAACGACTGTCATTCCTAACTAATACCCCTATTTTTGACATAATGGAATATGTTTCATAAGCTGGTTTGATCATTTTCATCAGGTTTTTGTCAAAATTATAATATAAATTAATATAACATTAAATATTGAATTTTAATGTACATTTTAATTTACCAGGGTCACATACTGACTCCAAGAATTATGAAAATTGAAATATAACTATGTTTTGATGATACGGTCATAACAAAATTAATCTCGTTGAATTTGGAGACCGTTTGAAAAATGGCCTTTTTAACTGGCTTATTTAATTCAAATAAATTTACCAAACGCGTTTGAATTTACTATGCTCACATACTAATTCCAAATAACTTGAAATTTTAAACCTAACAATAATTTGACGTTCCGGATCCAACAAAGTTAGTTTCGTCAAAAACGAAGGCCGTCTGCAAAATCGCTATTTTTAAGGGATATATATAATATTAAAATATATATAAATTCCATAGCGACTATTCTGAATTTTAATTTAGACATAACTTACAATTTATAAAATGAAATCTAAATTTTTCACATTCATTAGAAAGATATAGTTAAATAGATTCTAACATTTCCTGTTTTACTGAAATCCGACTTATATTGAATTATGTATAATCAATTAAAGTACAAAACCAAAATTTCAAACTACCATGCCATTTCGAGTTCGTTTTAATTATAATTTAAATTTACATGTTCAAACTTCGATTCAAATAAAATTTAAATTGTTATTCTCAAAATAAGTCACTAAATATATTTAATTTCTATTAAAACCAATTAAAAATAATTTTTAAATTGGTTTTAAAGATACGGGTTGTTACAATCTCCCCCACCTAAAAGTTTTTCTTCCTTGAAAAAGAACGGAGCTGAAAGTTGTTTAACCAACCAACTCAACTTTCATTTTGGCTTGAGATCTTCAACTTTTCAGTTTCTAAGAACTTCTAAATTTCTCTGAAATTTGGCTAACACCCTAAATTTTTGAAAAATTTCGCCATAATCTCCTTTGTACGGGATGGTCTAAAAAACTTTATTGGGCCGTATTAGGCACCCGATAAATAAATATGTCGCATAAAAAACAAATGTAAATTATCTATGTTCAAAGGAGATGTGTAAAAAATCTTTACTTGAACCAGTGATAGGAATTAGTCATAATCCATGTGTCGTATCTAAAACAAGAGTGGCGTGTATATTTTTGTCATCTCAAGACCTGTGTAGGGTTTGTTATTAAATCCTGCAATTTACCGTTATATGTTATTAAGTCCATAATTAATCTTCTGTTCAACCTGTAATTCAACCTTGTCATACAAGCATCTCGCTCATATGGTAATTCAAAGCTCGTCATATAAGCACCTAATGCTTATATGGAATATGATATGCGTTGCCATCTTCAGAAGTATGTTATGCGGTGTAGTCCATAATTTATTTGTTACTATCCTAAAACGCATGTTTTAATTTCACATAGAACAACCATCACAACATATCCAAATCACTCATAGTGGTATATTAATAAATAAAATTGTGCAACCAACTCATTAAGGTGCACCTTTTTGCCGGGCACGCAATTTATTTCTCTACTCAACCTTTACTCAACGGTAAATCCATAACCTGCTTAACATATATATGTATATCCAAGCATATAAATCCAATTCGAACCAATTTTCAACGCAGTTCAACATTATATTTGATTTGGCTTAAATTAACTTTCATTCTTTTATTGGTTTTATTATTCCAATATTTTTACTAGTTAAACTAATAATCACACATCACAACCAGTAATCAATTAGTTGACTAGCTTTTCAAATATATTAACTTTTATATACTCAAAAATCATATTTTCAATACCAAATCCCAAACAATAAATTCTAACTAAGTTTTGGTTCTCATACCAGTCAATTGGAAATATATAGATATACCACTTTCGAAACTCGAACATAAATACTGATGATGAGATCTCAATCATCAGAATCATCTCCCGGTAACTAGAGTGTTATTCTATATCTACCCAGCATATTTGAGACTTCGAATACATGTTAATTATGTGTATATTCAAGATCTTCTTACACTCGATAGTCCAAATTCAAATGAAATATTTAAATCTTTATAATAAGGTATAATTTTCAAAACTAATTCATTTTTTATAAATAACACCCTTCAAACTCATTCTAGGGTATTACTAACCCTATCTCTAATGAGTTATTCTTATATAATGTTACTAATCATATCTCTGATGAATTCTTTCATTTTGTTCTAATGTGTCTTGTTATCGAGCTTTGTAAATCAAAGCTCTGATACCACCTGTAGTAACCCGAACTTCCCGGCCGACCTAGTCCGAACAAGTAGGCGGACTGCTTTGAGAACACGACGAGTTAGAACACAAACAGGAGAACATTTCATTGTTATTACAACAGTTTACATCAGAATACAAGATATCAGAGTACAAATAAATATTTTATAGCGAAAAAATATCAGAGATTTAAATTACATTTAAATACATAAACATTATGTGCAGCGGAAAACATTAACTACCACAACTTAAAGAAATACACGGATATAAAGCATTCCGAATATAGCTCCAGTCGTAATCCAGGATCCTGTGAAAATAAATATCTGCAAAACCAAACTACTAGCTTCCCGTGTGGAAAATATGGGCACCCAGAGTTTAGGTAGAAACAATAAACTCCGAGTCAGTCATGGGAATGGTGTGAGAACTGAAACAGTTATTAAATCTTTACTTTAAAAATTGGGAAATCATGGGACCACGTCGTATAACACGGAACAGGTTCACTCCACATGAATCTCAGTCTAAAATAAAATGATGCAATGCTTTTTGGAAAATGAATCTATTATAAGACTCAGGTCCCATCACACAATGCAATGCAAGTCGGAGGATAGAGTTTTACCTTATAATAGCCAAACATGCTTGGTATGCTTTAAAACAAATCATTTTGATATTACTATAAGTGCATAGTGTCAAAAACAACTTCAAATATAAATGTATCAATCATAAACGGCATAGGTACCATATATTATGTCGCCATACATAGGTTTACAACTAAATTAGAAAAATGTTGTATTGGAAATTGGATTTCCATCTATGAACCGAGCCAAGGGATTTTACCCTACCGATTTCGAGATACTCTAGCAATTGCCTCAGGATCACACCCTTAGTAACCCTTGGATCTTCAGGGTCGGTCAGTCGTCACTGATTGGCAATACCATAAATAATATATTAGTCGGTTCTATCGAACATTCAAAATGGTCCGTATGTCGACAAATCTGTCAGTTTACGACCAATCAAGAGCCATTGGAGGCTCAAATCAAATCTGAGGTACCTCGCTATTTATCAAATAATATCCAACATCCACATAAGTAAATGTCTGGGATCCATACCATGACATCACTTCTAGCTTGAAGCTAATGTATATCCACATTTCCCTGCAGTCTCTATCCCGTTTTTGGTTCACACCGGGGTATAAGGTTTGCGAATTAATGCTACACAAAGCTGTGGTACTAAAAGCTGTGCTTTGATCATCAACCACAAGGCTCTTCTTTTAAACAAAATCCTTGATCCATGCATCTAAGCATGCCACATTGTCAATCCATACCATACCATTGATTTCCAACAATATATAACCTCTAAGCTCGTACGTCTCAGAAAAGGGTGTTAAGAAAAAGAATAAATTCTCCACCACCAAACAGATATATATTTAACAGAGATCAACGAATACAGCGCGATATAAAATATCAGACATACAATCCATTTGTAAGTCCGTTCTGGGTCTGAACGAAATGGAGGCACCTTATTCCTCGTCCCATATGTCAATATAGGAGAGAGGCCCTCTCATATCCGGTCGATCTCTAAGTACGTATAGACGATCACCACTTATTACTTAGTCTTGCGTGTACAACTAAATCAAGACATCAATAATCATCCATTCGATGTGAAGATCTCGGGTCTTCAACAACCGTCTTGATCGTCGACTTTTAATCGTCATATCAGTTATTCATAATGAGTTAAACTCGGACTTTCCGAATAACTCGCGTACCTTATAATCATGTGCTATAATAACACATCATACGCCTCATTCCAATCCAGAATATTCTTTTATTCAAATATTCAATACATTGGAAATCATTCCCATAAATCTTATTAAATATTTAATTCATTTAAACCTCTTGTTTAAATCTTTCTTTGAAAACCATTGCAAAAGATTTTGTATTATATTTTAACAATCTTAAACCAAATTAAGGTTTATCAATCTGGTCGGAATTATCGAGCCTTAACGAAGTAATCATTTATTTTATTTTTCGAATCCCAACCTATTCATCCCATGGAGAAAAACTGGTAGTACTCCTTATCTAACACCCACTGTGTTATCGGTAAAATTAATTACCATTTCACGTTTCAAATCTAATTAAAGATTTAACTATCGTATGGAGTAAAAATGGTGGTACTCCATTCTCGATGATTTCTTTAATTTGGTAAATTTAATTACCTCATTCACACTCCAAGCTAATTAAAGATTCATTAAAACTCCAACTTGGTTTTAATCTCAAAAATCATTACTTAATGATTATTCAACTTAGGAAATAAATCCTATATTTAACTAGGTTAAAGAACTAATGTTATTTAAAACATAGTTTACAATAAACCCAAATCAGCTTCCATTAACCATGTTATCTTCACAAAAAACAGATCAATATATAATCGATATAAATTTCCATATCAGATTAATAATATAGATGGAGTAACGACAAAGCCTTTTAAATTCCATATATAGTAATGGTCTTCCTTCACAGAAGCTCATCTCGATTATTAATAAACCGAGTTCCACTTAATTCCAATTTAATGTATTAAATTGAAAAACTTTACTTTGGAAATTGCATTAAATCCTAGTTAAAAGATTTATAAATTCCAAATCTTAACTTCACCATTAATTGCTTAAAGAATGAATGTTATTTAAAACATTGTTCACGGTAAACCCAAAATCCAATTTCAACTCAATTCCAATTAACTTGATTAATTGGAAAACTTCATTAAATATTAATGAAGAGATTTATTATATTCTCAACTAGGATTAAGAATAGTGTTATTGAAGACACCATCCACTACAAACCTAAAATCCAGTTTGATATCAAATACAAGTGTAACGACCGAGGGTTTTCGGCTTCGAAAATCGACATAAATACCTATACTGTATCTCATGTCGATCTTTCAAACACCGAGAACACCGGATTGTTAATGAAAGAAATTAGAGGGTGAGGTAAGAAAGAAAGAAATATAAGAATAGAAGAAGAAGAGGAACACAACACAGAATCTCACATCGCAGCGGAACAAAATATAATATAGAAATAAATCTTTATTGAGAGCTTTAAATAAAACTTACAATCATCAGAGTATATCAACACATCTGGACAGTTATAATAATCTGCCCTTATACAACACAGCGGAATAAGACTAAATGTGTCTGGACTTCTCCAGCACGCCTTTCGTGGTGTTCAATAACCTGAACCTGCAAACCCGGGCTAACCCGAGCATTTACAAAATACCG
The DNA here is from genome assembly GCA_030737875.1 of Allium sativum. Classification (NCBI taxonomy): domain Eukaryota; kingdom Viridiplantae; phylum Streptophyta; class Magnoliopsida; order Asparagales; family Amaryllidaceae; genus Allium; species Allium sativum. The sequence continues at coordinate 104,496,071 of CM060912.1, forward strand.
GGTCAGTCTGGTGAACCAGAGTGAGATAAACTCATACAGTATTAAGGGTAAATCATCCAATCATGATTTTAAAGTTCGAAATCTTTTCAAAAGAAAAGGATAATCGTAAGACCGAATCCACACATAAACACGGATGGCTTTTACCTTACGATAACCCAAAACAGTTTTTGAAATCATAACTTGATCTGATATTATGATAATGTCTAAATACAAATATAATAACAATCTAGAGGAACGCTTGCATCTCACGCTTCCCATATATAGTATACAAACCAAAATCGCGAGCGCTTATTGGGTATTAGATTCCAACTTGACAAGGTATGGGACCACCTTCCGCACGAGTATCTCTAGAGGAAAATACACTGGGTTCAACAAGAACGTCTTGCAACCCGGCCCCCACATGACCGACCACTCATTTCGCTTGAGTGTATCGAATGTATATCACCGACGGTTGGGATCAGCAACCGCCTGCCCGAAAAGGGACAACATCGAACATAGATTAAAGAAGCAAATGGAATTTCTCTAGATAGGTGATCATACACCCTAATGGGAGCGACCCACATAACCATGCTGCCTGCCCGATTTTTGTCATCTCCCGGTTGATGAGGCTTGAGGCTAGAATTCCTTTTTGAACATCTGGCCACCATTCACTTTGAATGGCACATCGTCAGATCCTCCGGATATCACTAATTGACGTCCACAAAAATACTCTAGTTATTTGGCTAGAGAAAACCATTTCTCCGCCATCAACCATGGTACGTTTGAAGAAATCAACGTACGTAATCTCCTTTGGAAATACTCTGTCAGACACTCGTCCATACAAGTCATCCAGGAACAGGATGAACCGAAGGCACCCTCATACTGCATCCCAGGAATCACCCTAAAGATCAGTAGCGAGAAGTCCTTGCAATCCGTAGATTTCAACCACGACAGAATCACTATTGAAATATCTCCGGCCGCTAAACCAGAGAAATCCAATCAGTAGTTCCTCCGCTTATGAAGATCAACGGTCTTCCATTGCTCCATCTTCGAAAATCTTCTTCCACGTGTTCGCTGGTCGGAATGGTTTTCGAATATAAATTCGATCCCGGTTTTTCTGTACCAACGATCGTATGGTCAGGTTTTGATAGTCGGTGATTTAACTATCAAATAAATAATTGTGTGAATGACATGAGTTTATCAGTTCAGTACCAACACCACATGGCCCTTTTAATTCAAAACGATTAACGATAGTTAATCTCTAACTCTTAACATTTCAAATATAACTCATTTGACGTAAGGTTCTTATTTCACCCATTTCATTTTCATATTTGAGAAAATATGATATTAAATTCTCAATTCGACCATCGTTTTAAACCCAGTTACTATTTATTTCCCATTAACCATCTTGGAAAAACGACTCATCTCATTCCAAGTAAAACAACGATATGAAATCTTCTTTACTTTATCACTAGAATATAATAACCACCTATTATACTTTAGTATACCATTCACAAAACGTAACGTTCAATTTCCTTAAATCTCAGTGATATCGTTTTAACTTCCCATCATTTCTTTATCATTTATTTCACCTTGGTCCTTTATATATATATATAAATGCTAAATTCTTTTCACTTCCTTTACTTAGGAAAAACTCATTTATATATTCTCGACCCTTTTTTATTTTTATCTCGTTATTATTTCCCATATGGAAAATAAATTATTCCTCTCCTTTCACATTACAACTAATATCATCCTTAGATAATCCCGAGGTCGTTCAAGTTGGGGTATCTATTTACCTCTCAGACCTTGATCAACAACGGTCTTACCTTTAGATAACATCAGTTGTAACTCCAACCAGCTATTTATTCTAATCTCAAATACACTTCCCTTAGCTCTTTTGTTGATAAAAACTTATTATCTTTTGAATCCTCCTTTTCGAATATAACCATAAGTTCTTAATCCATTGATTAAGAAAATTATTTTATAAACCATCACATTTCTCCTTTACCTTTCCAAACGATACTTCTCATCACTTGGATTTTGTTAAAAATCCTATTTCTTATCACATCACCTTTAAGCCTTTCTCTTAATAGTCTTATTTCATAAATTCCTTTAATTCCTTTATTTAGTAATATTTATAAATCCTTTACACCTCATTCCTTTTTATAAATTTTGTTTATAAAACATGGTCCTATATAACCCTTCTTTTATCACTTTTCTTTATAAAATCATTTAAAACCCAATTATAAACTAAAATAAATAAATAATAAATATTTATTTGCTTTTACAAACTTTAATCCAAATAATCCATTTAAAAATCCATTTTCAGTTATAAAATAAATTTTATAACTTTATCTCTTCGATTTACCTGACGGTAAATCGATGATAAATTCATAGGCCATGTACTATCGATCACTCAACCAATAATACCATTTGTTTAAACCCAACAAATGATGAATCATCAGGTCAATATTCAACCATTCGATCAAAACAATTTAATACTGGTCTCATAACAGTCTATAACGACAATTCAATATCAACCACAACAATCAATCAAAACAATTCATTTATTTAAAACACGTTTATTTTATAAACGTGACCAATAAGGTAACTTACCTCAATTGGAACCAATCGTTAAAAATAACGATTTGGGTTTTGCTGAAATTAAACGACGTTTAATTTCATCAGTTCAAACCATAACTGAATATATATCAGCAATCAGTAAATCACTAGCAACCATAGCACTCAAAAATAAAAGCCTAACTTATAAAATATAAGCGGGAAATAACTGAGTGAGTTTAACTCACCTTTGAATTTGATTTCGTCGATAAATCAGCTTGTTTTCAGTTGAATTAAACGACATTTCATTTTTCTGAAAAATCCATCTGCTGCTTGCCCTGCTCAGTCCTCATCCATCGCGTAGCACTCGTCATAACGGTCCCAACGTTTTTCGTTTCGTCGAATTCTGATCACATTTGCTTTCGAAATTAATATTTGAATTTTTATAAACCATTTAAACTAAGCAACTTTAAATAAAAAATAACAATTGGGCCTTACTGTTTTAAACCCGTCCAGCCCATCTTCGTTATAACCAAACCCGCCCCTTTTTATCACTTGACCCATCGAAACCCTCTCCCATTTCATAGCCGCCACCAAACTCAGAGCAAAAAGAAAAATGGAAACCCCCATGGCCGACGTCCGATTCACCTCCACCTTGCATCGGCCTCAACTTCAGATGCTCCGTCTTCTATTCTTCAATCCCCTTCCACAAACAACCCGCTGGAACCCCAAATCAACCCACCCGAAACTGTGCTTTGAAACCCTAAGCCTCCTCGTCAGAACTTCCTCCGCAGTACTTCCGAAATGAAGAGCGTGTATCTATGAACCGAGATAAGTGATTAATTTGATTTTTATTTGCTAGAAAAATCTTGTTTTTATTCGGAGTTGTTCGAATTGCTTTTCTTGTTCGCTGCTTTGATTCTTATTGTGCTGGAATGTGGTGTGGATGTATATTTATACTTGAATTTGATCCTGATGAGATCTATGTCAATATTTGAGTTGTAAAATCATAGATTTATTTTACGATGCCTAGTTCTTAGGTGTTTACTTTATGTTCCATCTATGTGGTGAGATCGAACTGTTGAAATTGAACTGTTGGTGATAGAACATTATGGCAGCGTGATCATAACAGGAAAACTGATGGTTTTGTGTTGGCTTAGTGATGTACTACCCTGTTCAGACGTATACCTACACTGATTTAACTGCTTAGGGTTTAGATTTATTAAAGCTATGAATTGTTACTTCATTCTGAAACTGGTGAATCCATCCCTTGTAGATTCCTGTATTTGATTTAAAATTTTTGCAATGTACATCTCATAGCTGTTCTCGTACTTTTTTATTTGCTATTTTCTTGGGAATATATAGTACACTAATCGTAATTTTTCTTTTCCCCTTCCATTTCAGATCAAAACTGAGATGGTGGATTTTCTGATTTTCGAAAGAGCTGCTGATATTAAGAAAAATGAAATCCTTTTTGGTTTGTTTTCATTGTTCTGTCTTATCATAGGTTTGAAATCCGAGATCAAATGTATATGCATTCATATATGGTGGATTTACTGATCAAATGTATATGTATATATTTGTTCTTTTCATTTTCTTTTGCTGGTTCATATTTTTTTTCTTTCTGTTTGAATTGTCATTTCGGTTTAGATTAAAGATTTGGATCTGCTCTATCTTGTATCTGATTCATGTGAATCTGTACGTGAGATTTTCTTTTTATTTTAAAATGTATGAAAATAGTGATTGTACAATGAAATTTTCGGTATATGTATATGAGCTGTTCGATCCACTGTTTGATTTACTGTTGTATTTTCTGTTTTTAATTGATGGAAATAAATATATATATATTGTTTATTTAACTGTACAATTCACTGTTCTTCCTATAGCTGTTCATGTGCATTTTTAGCTGTTGTACCACTACTTCTTAGCTGTTCTCTATTGTTTCATTTAGTCGCTCTGTACTTGGTTATAACATGGATTGGTTTGTTCATTTTGCTTTGCATCTCGGAAGTAGTCACATTAGCAAACCCTTCATGGTCCACTCGTAATTGTGTTAGTATATACACAAGCTTTAGTTTGTTTATTCCGATTATTTTAAAACTCAAAAAAAATCTATATAATATAGCTAAAATTCAAACAGTTGAAATAAAAATAGCTTGGTAACATTAAGTATACTTTAAATGAAAACTTAAAATGGATCAAAAACTCGACATTCGAGAATCTGGCTAAACGATATCATAATATATATATATATATATAAATCCTTTTTTATTCATTAAATAACGTTATCGTTTTATAACGATTTTCATAGCGACTATTTCAAAATTTTAACTGGACATAGCTAACAAATTATGATACGAAATCTCGATTTTTCTCTTTCATATGAAAAATATAATCAAATCGATTCCAACGTTTCTTGTTTCACAGAATTTCGACTTAAAACGAATTCTGTATACTCAGTTGAAGTTCAAAACGAAATTTACGAACTACCGCGCCATTTCTAGTTCGTTTATAATATAATTATAAATTAAACGTTCTGACATCGAATATATTTATAAAATTCGATATAAACCATATTTAAACTATTCTAAATCGCTCGTTTACCTTATACAGCAAATTCGACATTTTCTCAATATCCCGAAATTAAAATATTATTATATTATTAATATAATTTAAATATTCAAATTAAAATAGCCAGATCTCCTTATTTAAACTCAAATAAATATTTTAAATAAATAAAATATTTCAAATAAATGGCCAAAAATACGGGATATTACATTCTTCCCCCCTTAAAATAATTTCGTCCTCGAAATTGCTAAGGTAAGAAGAATATTGCAAACTCCATTAACTTTAAAAATATATTTTATTTTCAAAGTAAAACCAATTTATTTTGGTAAAACAAAATTTTCAAAAATATCGAAAATACTCCAACGCATATATGAAATATTTAATTATCACTTCATTTACTGGGTTTTAGTTTATTTACTCTTCGTTAAACCATGGATAAATTTCATTCAACCAATCTAGTAAGCAGACAACAATCAATCAACAATCAAGGCACAACAAACTCAATCAAATCAACTGAGTCCATATTCAATCTTACTATTTAATCCAATTCAACATATTTTGAATATCACCCATTTATATTCAATTGATTTCTATTTAATTATTATTTTTCAAATTTCCAATTTCAATTCAAATTCATTTAATTACCACATTATTTCCTAATTAAATTCCAAGATCATTATTAATTATTAATTCGATTTCACTTAACCCAGTTAAGTTTTAATTTAAAATTTTAACCAAATTTCGAATTCCATTCAAATATTTGAATTTCATTCAAATCAACCAACATACAATAATTTCATAAAATTATTTCCTTTCTATATAAAAATAAATTTCGGGTAAAATTATTTCATCTACCCCCTTTACAAAACAATATTGTGTTCCTTTACCAGTTCAACGCTTTTCAACACTTGAACCGATCAAACAACACAATACAAAACATTTGTATATAAAATTTACAAATACGCTCTCATATATATATACACTCAACTCAATCTAGGGTATTACTAACCCCATCTCTATCGAGTTACGCCATAGAGCCAAGGTTATCACTAAACCAATAGCTCTGATACCACTGTAACGACCCAGGGTTTTCGGCTTCGAAAATCGACATAAATACCTATACTGTATCTCATGTCGATCTTTCAAACACCGAGAACACCGGATTGTTAATCAAAGAAATTAGAGGGTGAGGTAAGAAAGAAAGAAATATAAGAATAGAAGAAGAAGAGGAACACAACACAGAATCTCACATCGCAGCGGAACAAAATATAATATAGAAATAAATCTTTATTGAGAGCTTTAAATAAAACTTACAATCATCAGAGTATATCAACACATCTGGACAGTTATAATAATCTGCCCTTATACAACACAGCGGAATAACACTAAATGTGTCTGGACTTCTCCAGCACGCGTTTCGTGGTGTTCAATAACCTGAACCTGCAAACCCGGGCTAACCCGAGCATTTACAAAATACCGGGTCAGTCTGGTGAACCAGAGTGAGATAAACTCGTACAGTATTAAGGGTAAATCATCCAATCATGATTTTAAAGTTCGAAATCTTTTCAAAAGAAAAGGATAATCGTAAGACCGAATCCACACATAAACACGAACGGTTTTTACCTTACGATAACCCAAAACAGTTTTGGAAATCATAACTTGATCTGATATTATGATAATGTCTAAATACAAATATAATAACAATCTAGAGGAATGCTTGCATCTCACGCTCCCCATATATAGTATACAAACTAAAATCGTGAGCGCTTATTGGGTATTGGATTCCAAATTGTCAAGGTATAGGACCACCTTGCGCACGTGTATCTCTAGAGGCAAATACACTGGGTTCAACAAGAACGTCTTGCAACCCGGCCCTCACATGACCGACCACTCATTTCGCTTGAGTGTATCGAATGTATATCACCGACGGTTGGGATCAGCAACCGCCTACCCGAAAAGGAACAACATCGAACATAGATTAAATAAGCAAATGGAATTTCTCTAGATAGGTGATCATACACCCTAATGGGAGCGACCTACATAGCCATGCCGCCTGCCCGATTTTTGTCATCTCCAGGTTGATGAGGCTTGAGGCTAGAATTCCTTTTCGAACATCTGGCCACCATTCACTTTGAATGCCACATCGTCAGATCCTCTGGATATCACTAATTGACGTCCACAAAAGTACTCTAGTTATTTGGCTAGAGAAAACCATTTCTCCGCCATCAACCATGGTACGTTTGAAGAAATCAACGTACGTAATCTCCTTTGGAAATACTCTGTCAGACACTCGTCCATACAAGTCATCCAGGAACAGGATGAACCGATGGCACCCTCATACTGCATCCCAGGAATCACCCTAAAGATCAGTAGCGAGAAGTCCTTGCAATCCGTAGATTTCAACCACGATATAATCACTGTTGAAATATCTTCGGCCGCTAAACCAGAGAAATCCAATCAGTAGTTCCTCCGCTTATGAAGATCAACGGACTTCCATTGCTCCATCTTCGAAAATCTTCTTCCACGTGTTCGCTGGTTGGAATGGTTTTCGAATATAAATTCGATCCTGGTCTTTCCGTACCAACGATCGTATGGTCGGGTTTTGATAGTCGGTGATTTAACTATCAAATAAACAATTGTGTGAATGACATGAGTTTACCAGTTCAGTACCAACACCACATGGCCCTTTTAATTCAAAACGATTAACGATAGTTAATCTCTAACTCTTAACATTCCAAATATAACTCATTTGACGTAAGGTTCTTATTTCACCCATTTCATTTTCATATTTGAGAAAATATGATATTAATATCTCAATTCGACCATCGTTTTAAACCCAGTTACTATTTATTTCCCATTAACCATCTTGGAAAAACGACTCATCTCATTCCAAGTAGAACAACGATATGAAATCTTCTTTACTTTATCACTAGAATATAATAACCACCTATTATACTTTAGTATACCATTCGCAAAACGTAACGTTCAATTTCCTTAAATCTCAGTGATATCGTTTTAACTTCCCATCATTTCTTTATCATTTATTTCACCTTGGTCCTTTATATATATAAATGCTAAATTCTTTTCACTTCCTTTACTTGGGAAAAACTCATTTATATATTCTCGACCCTTTTTATTTTTATCTCGTTATTATTTCCCATATGGAAAATAAATTATTCCTCTCCTTTCACATTACAACTAATATCATCCTTAGATAATCCCGAGGTCGTTCAAGTTGGGGTATTTATTTACCTCTCAGACCTTGATCAACAACGGTCTTACCTTTAGATAACATCGGTTGTAACTCCAACCAGCTATTTATTCTAATCTCAAATACACTTCCCTTAGCTCTTTTGTTGATAAAAACTTATTATCTTTTGAATCCTCCTTTTCGAATATAACCATAAGTTCTTAATCCATTGATTAAGAAAATTATTTTATAAACCATCACATTTCTCCTTTACCTTTCCAAACGATACTTCTCATCACTTGGATTTTGTTAAAAATCCTATTTCTTATCACATCACCTTTAAGCCTTTCTCTTAATAGTCTTATTTCATAAATTCCCTTAATTCCTTTATTTAGTAATATTTATAAATCCTTTACACCTCATTCCTTTTTATAAATTTTGTTTATAAAACATGGTCCTATATAACCCTTCTTTTATCACTTTTCTTTATAAAATCATTTAAACCCAATTATAAATTCAAATAAATAAATAATAAATATTTATTTGCTTTTACAAACTTTAATCCAAATAATCCATTTAAAAATCCATTTTCAGTTATAAAATAAATTTTATAACTTTATCTCGTCGATTTACCTGACGGTAAATCGATGATAAATTCATAGGCCATGTACTGTCGATCACTCAACCAATAATACCATTTGTTTAAACCCAACAAATGATGAATCATCAGGTCAATGTTCAACCATTCAATCAAAACAATTTAATACTGGTCTCATAACAGTCTGTAACGACAATTCAATATCAACCACAACAATCAAAACAATTCATTTATTTAAAACACGTTTATTTTATAAACGTGACCAATAAGGTAACTTACCTCAATTGGAACCAATCGTTAAAAATAACGATTTGGGTTTCGCTGAAATTAAACGACGTTTAATTTCATCAGTTCAAACCATAACTGAATATATATCAGCAATCAGTAAATCACTAGCAACCATAGCACTCAAAAATAAAAACCTAACTTATAAAATATAAGCGGGAAATAACTGAGTGAGTTTAACTCACCTTTGAATTTGATTTCGTCGATAAATCAGCTTGTTTTCAGTTGAATTAAACGACATTTCATTTTTCTGAAAAATCCATCTGCTGCCTGCCCTGCTCAGTCCTCATCCATCATGTAGCACTCGTCATCACGGTCCCAACATTTTTCGTTTCGTCGAATTCTGATCACATTTTCTTTCGAAATTAATATTTGAATTTTTATAAACCATTTAAACTAAGCAACTTTAAATAAAAAATAACAATTGGGCCTTACTGTTTTAAACCCGTCCAGCCCATCTTCGTTATAACCAAACCCGCCCCTTTTTATCACTTGACCCATCGAAACCCTCTCCCATTTCATAGCCGCCACCAAACTCAGAGCAAAAAGAAAAATGGAAACCCCCCCCATGGCCGACGTCCGATTCTCCTCCACCTTGCATCGGCCTCAACTTCAAATGCTCCGCCTTCTATTCTTCAATCCCCTTCCACAAATAACCCGCTGGAACCCCAAATCAACCCACCCGAAACTGTGCTTTGAAACCCTAAGCCTCCTTGTCAGAACTTCCTCCGCAGTACTTCCAAAATGAAGAGCGTGTATCTATGAACCGAGATAAGTGATTAATTTGATTTTTATTTGCTAGAAAAATCTTGTTTTGATTCGGAGTTGTTCGAATTGTTTTTCTTGTTCGCTGCTTTGATTCTTATTGTGCTGGAATGTGGTGTGGATGTATATTTATACTTGAATTTGATCCTAATGAGATCTATGTCAATATTTGAGTTGTAAAATCATAGATTTGATTTTACGATGCCTAGTTCTTAGGTGTTTACTTTATGTTCCATCTATGTGGTGAGATCGAAATGTTGAAATCGAACTGTTGGTGATAGAACGTTATGGCAGCTTGATCATAGCAGGAAAACTGATGGTTTCGTGTTGGCTTTGTGATGTACTACCCTGTTCAGACGTATACCTACACTGATTTAACTGCTTTGGGTTTAGATTTATTAAAGCTATGAATTGTTACTTCATTCTGAAACTGGTGAATCCATCCCTTGTAGATTCCTGTATTTGATTTAAAATGTTTGCAATGTACATCTCATAGCTGTTCTCGTACTTTTTTATTTGCTGTTTTCTTGGGAATATATACTACACTAATCGTAATTTTTCTTTTCCCCTTCCATTTCAGATCAAAACTGAGATGGTGGATTTTCTGATTTCTTGAAAGAGCTGCTGATATTAAGAAAAATGAAATCCTTTTTGGTTTGTTTTCATTGTTCTATCTTATCATAGGTTTGAAATCCGAGATCAAATGTATATGCATTCATAGATGGTGGATTTACTGATCAAATGTATATGTATATATTTGTTCTTTTCATTTTCTTTTGTTGGTTCATATTTTTTTCTTTCTGTTTGAATTGTCATTTCGGTTTAGATTAAAGATTTGGATCTGCTCTATCTTGTATCTGATTCATGTGAATCTGTACGTGAGATTTTCTTTTTATTTTAAAATGTATGAAAATAGTGATTGTACAATGAAATTTTCGGTATATGTATATGAGCTGTTCGATCCACTGTTTGATTTACTGTTGTATTTTCTGTTTTGAATTGATGGAAATAAATATATATATTGTTTATTTAACTGTATAATTCACTGTTCTTCCTATAGCTGTTCATGTGCATTTTTAGTTGTTGTACCACTACTTCTTAGCTGTTCTCTATTGTTTCATTTAGTCGCTCTGTACTTGGTTATAACATGGATTGGTTTGTTCATTTTGCTTTGCATCTCGGAAGTAGTCACATTGGCAAACCCTTTATGGTCCACTCGTAATTGTGTTAGTATATACACAAGCTTTAGTTTGTTTATTCCGATTATTTTAAAACTCAAAAAAAAATCTATATAATATAGCTAAAATTCAAACAGTTGAATTGAATAAAAATAGCTTGATAACATTGAGTATACTTTAAATGAAAACTTAAAATGGATCAAAAACTCGACATTCGAGAATCTGGTTAAACGATATCATAATATATATATATATAAATCCTTTTTTATTCATTAAATAACGTTATCGTTTTATAACGATTTTCATAGCGACTATTTCAAAATTTTAACTGGACATAACTAACAAATTATGATACGAAATCTCGATTTTTCTCTTTCATATGAAAAATATAATCAAATCGATTTCATCGTTTCTTGTTTCACAGAATTTCGACTTAAAACGAATTCTGTATACTCAGTTGAAGTTCAAAACGAAATTTACGAACTACCGCGCCATTTCTAGTTCGTTTATAATATAATTATAAATTAAACGTTTTGACGTCGAATATATTTATAAAATTCGATATAAACCATATTTAAACTATTCTAAATCGCTCGTTTACCTTATACAGCAAATTCGACATTTTCTCAATATCCCGAAATTAAAATATTATTATATTATTAATATAATTTAAATATTCAAATTAAAATAGACAGATCTCCTTATTTAAACTCAAATAAATATTTCAAATAAATAAAATATTTCAAATAAATGGCCAAAAATACGGGATATTACAACAAGGCTCTAAATAGAAATCATATCGACTTATATTCAATATCAAATTCTGAAACCAATGGATATCGTACTTGGAATAACGATATCTATATCTTACAAATTCCTCAACAATATCCATATAATCACGGAATCCAATATCATAATATTCCAGGGATTATTTCCATTCAAATCCTTTCCAATTCATGTGTTGGAAAATTCTGGTTATATTAAAACCATTTCAATTCCTTTTTAGTTCTTTTCTTAAGCTGATAAACAACTTATCCAGATAAAAATTTATCTTATCTTTACAAACTTAGAATAATTCATCCAAATTCATTTTAAATCATTTATTATGATTTAACATAATTTTTCCCAATTTTTATTCCTTTAAAAATAGCCCGTTTCTGTTAAATGACGTTTCAGGCCATTTAGCTGCGCTGACACTGTTTTTATTCAATTTTGAATCAAACATTTCTCAAAATCTAACCATTAGATTTCAAATCATATATCGTTATTTGAAAGCTCTTTTCAATACGAACCTAGCGGTTTTGGTTTCAGGATAATCTAACGGTCGGGCTCCCCTTACGTCAATTCAGAGTCAATGGTCGAAATTCACGAACGGTCACTGCATGGAACGTTCTATTCAGGCCATTATAATATATGTAATATATTTTTTGATTTCCATTTAAAGCGTATTTTATAAATTTGTTTTAAAAACGATTCCAACTTCCACTTCAATTTTAAATCAAATTTAAATATTCCATATCATTATAATACTAAAATGATAATATTTTCAAAATATCATATTTTGAAATCAAATCTTTTCGATATTCATTATAAAATGAATTAAATCGACAGAAAATTCCGTTCGACTTAAAATGGCATGTATCTACTTAACTCGACTTTATATTTATTTCAGTTATGAATATTTCAATATTCTCGTGTCCATCCAAAATCAGACATCAAAATTATATTTTGATTCTTTATTGAATATTATTTTAAAATATTTGTTGTTTCTGAATTGGAATGAAACTCAATCAATTACCATATAATTTTATTTATATAGATACCATACATCGCATGTATTCAAAAATAGCGATAAACTACTATTAAACATTCAATTCACATCCAGAGTGCAATTTACAACTGTATAAGCATTGAATAATTAAATAACGCTTATAACGGTTTGCCAATCAATCGGTTGATATACAATTAATTCCAAGAGAGATGTGAATTAATTATCATCCCCAGACCCGTGTGGGGTTTTCAATCATCAACAAATAATTGGGTTATGTGTAAAATTATCGTCCCAATACCCGTGTGGGATTTACATCACAGTCCATGTGAACATTATTCATAATATAAACGTTTATTTATAAACATTTATAATCACAGTTTAACAATGATAAAAATATTAAAATTGTAAACAACCATCATCCACCAAACAAATATTGCAATCACAAGGAATAAATACACATTCAGTCACAGACTTAATAACTGTAAAAATATTTTTGGTGAGAGAGTTCTCACTTTCGTTTCCATTCCATCAGTCTTAAATTGAGGATTTTATTTTTATACAAATTAAACGAACGTTTAATTTAGCTAAAAATTCCATTTTCTCCGTTTCCGTTCTGGTCAGTTCCATGTTGTAGTGTTTGTTGATACAAGTGCAACGCAACTGAAATCGTTCAATTCTGATAAGATTTGAATGAGTTATGATATTTTATACGTTAATTACAAAATAATTTTACTTAAGATATAATTAATTACTTAATCCCTTCGTTACTATCTTCTCCGTTCGAGGTAAACTCATGCACCCATAACCTATCATCAACCTTAAAAGAAACCGCTGTCGCTTCAATTTTTGCTTACCGGACCCAGATCGAGGAATGCTACTGGAAAGCTAGACTCGCCACCTCCCTGTGCTACCATTACACTCAATGGCTCCAGTCACCCCAAAAACTGATGCGAGCGACCAACATTTGATTGAATAAATCGAGCTATCCTGGTGATGAAATTCCATCTTAACCGTTCACTTTATAGATCTTAACGAGCTCTTCGATCTTGCTTCTGAACATTTTGAATATTGATGAATGGAATGCGAGATTTGGGGAGAAAATTATCATGAAATTTTAGCCATTAAACATATGTGACGACGCAGATAATAGGATTAGGGTTAGTTAGGGTTTTATGGAGGAAAATTAATATATATACTATATTTATATGTTATTTAATTCGTAAATTACTTGTTTATTGCCTAGAACTCCAAATCATTGCCAACGACTGCCATTCTAACCAAATACCCCTATTCTGGATAAAATGGAGTATGTTCCATAAGCTGATTCGATCGTTTTGATCATTTTTTGTCAAAATTAAAATATAAATTATTATAGTGTTCAATATTGAAATTTCAATGTACATTTTAATTTATCGAGGCCGCATACTGACTCCAAAAATTATGAAAATTGAAATATAGCTATGTTTTGACGATATGGTCCTAGTAAAATTAATCTCGTTGAATTTGGAGACCGTTTGAGAAATGGCCTTTTTAACTGGCTTATTTAATTCAACTGAATTTACCAAACGCGTTTAAATTTACTACGCTCACATACTGATTCCAAATGACTTGAAATTTTAAACCTGACAATAATTTGACATTCCGGATCAAACAAAATTAGTTTTGTCGAAAACGGAGGCTGTTTGCAAAATGGCTATTTTTAAGGGCTATATATAATATTAAAATATATATAAATTCCATAGCGACTATTCTGAATATTAATTTAGACATAACCTACAGTTTATAAAACGAAATCTAATTTTTTCACATTCATTAGAATGATATAGTTAAATAGATTCTAACGTTTCGTGTTTTACTGAAATTCGACTTATATTGAATTATGTTTAATCAATTAAAGTTCAAAACCAAATTTTCAAACTACCGCGCCATTTTCAGTTCGTTTTAATTATACTTAAATTTGTACATTCAAACTTCAATTTAAATAAATTTAAATCATTAATTCTCAAAATAAATCACCAAATATATTTAATTTTTGTAAAAATCAATTAAAAATAAATTTTAAATTAGTTCCAAAATTATGGATTTTTACAGAATAATTTCAATGATGGCGCGATTAACGATTTTTGTTCTCAACAATTTCAAATTGAAACCTCTCAAGTTAATAATAGTAAGTTTGATTTTGTTGAGCAAATGAACGTAATTTTTGATAGTCACACGGATTTGGTATTTGAAACATACTTGAAACGACGTGACCAACAAAATCAAGTTTCAACGTGTGGCGCTTCGAATAATAATTCATCTTTTACCAAAATCGACGATTTTCAAATAACGACTTTCGAAATTAAAACTGACTATCTTAACGAAGTGGTTAATAATATGGTAATTGATTTGGATTTCAATTCTTACGAGAAGGTGGAACAAAATTTAAACTTTGATCTTCCTTTTTCTGAAAATTTGAAAACAACAACTTTGGACTTTGAAAATAATACATGCATTGAAGATCTTGATAATTCACTAAAGGAAGACGAATTTGATAAAAATATTTTTTTTGGACTTTTCTAAAATGAGTTGAATCTTAAAGATATAGATTTGAATCACCATTTTGATTTTGAAATTGATAATTCAAAACAAATTTTTAGTGATAATTTTCAAATTCAATTTGGCGGAAATAAACATGAAATTCAATCCATTATTCAATCTACCTACAGAACCATCGAAAATAAACCAAATCATTCATTTTCTAATAAAACAACATTTGTTTTTCCAAACAAATGTTTAACTTCGAAATTTTTTACGATTTGGTTTTTCAAGCTTAAACTGTGTCTCTCATACTTGAAGAGACAAATGTATCGGTCTTTAGAAGACCGTTTCATTTACTTCTTGTCAATATATTTTCTGATATACTGTAAATAAATTATTTTTCTCTGTAAATATAGGGCATATTTTCAAACTTTTCTTTTCTCCTTCCACTTGGATTGACTACGGGGACACAGTCGAAATCAAGTATGGGGGGAGTCTCGTTTTCATATCTTGAGTTTGCATTTTTCCCTTTTTCCTTAAAAAAAGAAAAAAAAATCAAAACCAAAAAGAAAAAAATTAAGTCAATTTACTTTTAAATAAGAGATGATGACGTTAGCACGCAATTTTGGTCGTTCGATTAAAATGTTTGGAAAATTACTTCTCTTTACGAATAACGAAAGGAAAGTTTGAATTATGAGCAAATTTAGTGTAACTAGAATATTGCGAGATTCGTAGGTGATGAGTATGAAATATTTTCTAAATTGTAATCTGATTAAATGAATTGATGATTTAGACTACTTGCAATAACGTTTTAAAACTTCAAGTGAAGTTGTTCTAAAATTTTCTCGCTTATCTCTCTCTCCCGTTCAAAAAAAGAGAGAATATATGTATGTATATATATATGTAATAATCCAAGGGTATCCAACATTGCTTGTAAATATAACGTTGGTGTGCAAACCCGCCAAGCTCTGTTCCAGCTCTCACGTAAGCCGTAATGAAGTGTAGGAGTGGTATACCTTAGTCTTATTCCATGAGTTGGACACCTAAGGATTACCGACATGTTGTTGACAAAGTCAGCGTCGGTCTACATAATCCGCTAAGCTCTATCCCAACCCTCACGTAAGTCATAATGCAGTGTAGGGGTGATATACCTTGGTCTTTTCAGTTATGTCTTTGTAAATAATAATAATGTAAATAATTTTCAAATTAAAGAGAGAGTTAGCACTTGAAATACAAGCACCTTCTTCACTTATTTGACCTAACTTTCTAACCAAAAGGAAATAAAGATGACATTTTACAATTGTTGATATCGCTTACAGAATTCATTTCATGTTTGCACTACGTTTCCAGCAAAACAACTGGCCAAGCTAGAGGAGTTTGGGACGATAACATTGTTCGAAGTTTTGATTAGTAATGGACTTAAAGTTCATAATGACGACCCAAACTTGTGCTAACTCATTCATGTCACATTTAAAAGTAAATTATCCATTTGTAAATATTCTTTTAAAACTTGCATTCATCTTGTAAATATTTTCGAATCTAACATTTTGTATATATTTTGTTTTTGCATTTAACATTTAGATTTCGTGGGAAGTATCCACTGAAAACCCTCATGAGACAACACTCGTCCTATTGAGGACACCCAGAGGTTTAACGGCTTGTTGCATATGCTTAATGCAATCATGCTCCCTACAAAAATGGATTTATCTAGCTTCTTTTCTTTATTCGAGGACGAATAAAAAGATATGTGTGGGGGCATTTGATGTGCGTGTAAAATGCATATTTATATTCATATATTTATTCTTTTTTAATTAAATAAATGAACATTTTTGGTTATTTTATATGATCTAACCATGTTTTAAATGTTTTCAAAATCATCACACATTTTGGGGAAAATGGTCACTTGTGCATGTTTTAATTTGTGAAATCATTTATTTGTTCCTTGTAGTTGTCTGTTATAGGAATTTAGGAGCAAAAATGATGCATATACATGAAGATATGAACAAGTGCATGCATATACACAAGAGGAGGCAAAGAAATAATTAATTTTATGGAAAGTGGTGGACCTCACCTCTCAAATTACCCACTTGCCCTTAAGCGTCATATTAGGGACTAATTGGAAGAGACAAATAGTTTCATGCATTCTACATAACTCATTAGTGGCTAAGACAAGATTAGAAACTTCATGAAGTGGGCATTTTGGGGATTTCCCATTATGAGTGATTAGGGTTTTAGGGTTTTAGATCATGTATATATATCCCCTTTATGTTAATGTATATCTTCTCCTCTTTTACCCTCTTCTTTAGTTTAGCTTAGAGTGGAGGCACAAATCCAAACCTCTATTTTTCTTCCATCGCTTCTTAGACATTTTCTCTTATGTAATTTTCATTTTAATGCAATTTTATTTCTTGTTATTTACTTTATGCACTAGTATAGTTTAATTTTATGCAAGTAGTTTAATTTTATTTTGTTGTTGTTAATTAGTTTTTCTTTCTTTTCTTTTGTTTATGTTTATGTTGAAACTTACATGTGTTGATTTGATAACACATATGACTAGCTAAATCCCTATAATTTATAGGTAATGAAGCTCTCCAATTTTATGTAAGTTCAACATTTGTGTGATTTGTGATCTCTCTAGTTTGAGCTTCATGGTAGTGGATTTTGATGTAAGTTTATACAAGTGGGTTTGATAGTTTATGTTGCATATGCAAATAAGCTATTCTTATTCAATATAAACACAAATTACATCAATATTTGCTAAGTGGTTATTGATATTGAAATGAAGAAGGAAAAAATTTTAATGGTCTATAGTTATAATTAATAGTTCATGGATCTTACTTAAAATAGTTTTTTCTTTAGTTCCATTTTCACAAGAATCATATGTGGTTTAATTGTTGTGTTAAGGTTTGATAGTTTATGTTGTGTTAATTATTAATGCAAATAAGCTAAACTTATGATAAATGCGACATTTATGTCACTTAAAAATTGAGATCAAAGATCGTATGTTTGTTAATTTACATATATATGAGAGGGGATTTACTTCTAAATTGTTGTCTAATATCATATTTAATTCTCAACTTAGTTTCTAGTTTTCATTAATTTTTGTTAGCTAAAACATTCCAAAGTTTGGTTTAATTTGACTGAGAAAGATTGAAATTATCTCTTTCCTTGCGGATCGACCTGTACTCGCCCCCGTACTAACAATTGTACGCCATGCGCTTGCGTTTTTTTTACAAATTGATGGTTTTCTAATTCGATAGAAAATTCGATTGCAAACAAGTTTTTGGCGCCATTGCTGGGGAAAGAATTTAATTTAGGTTTTATTCTTCGAATTAATTTTCTAGTTTGTTGCTATTCTTAAAAAAAAGAAAAAGAAAAAGTGATCTTGTTCATTTGTGTGTGTGCTAGTTTTCGTGTTTTTTCTTTTCTTAAAAAAAAGATTGTGTACTTTTATCTTGTGTTCATTTGCATTTGTGTGTTTGTTGTTTATGTGTTCTTTGTTTTATTAGTTTATCTAGAAAAAAAAACAAGTTGCTCATTGCGTACATTTGTTAGCCTCTTTGTCTGTTCATGTTTTATGTTACTTCATCCCTTCTTCTTTACTATTCTTTTCATGTGCATTGTTTGTTTACCTTTGTGTCATTTTCTTTTTATAAAAAGAAAAGAGTTTCCATTGTGTGGTTAGTTGCATTGTGTTGCATTCTCTGCCAATATTGGCTGTACATACTGTGTTTGCATTCATCTTCTAGAATGCTAATTTTCTTTTTCTAGTCTGTTTCAAAAAGAAAGAAAGATTGCTTTCATCTCTTTTCAGATTGCAAAATCAAAAGTAGGGATTTACTTGACTTTTCTAACACTGTGTTGCTTTGCTCAAATTAGTGCTGCTTGCTGGCTTGCTTTAAAAAATTTGCTGCTAAAAATTAAAATTGCTAATAATTCTACACGCTCTGGTATCGTGTTCTAACCCTTGTTTTTTTTTCTATTTTTCTTGCATTATTGATTGCTTGCATTTGCAGTCACAAAAAACAAAACAAAAATTAATTTGTAGTTGCATTATTAGTTCACGTTTAATTTCTGTTTTGTATTCATCTTATTTTTGTTTTTATTTTCTAAGGACATCATTATATTTTGACAAATTAGTTTATTTCCAACAAATTATTTCTCGATGTTCAGATTACGGAAGAGTAATAACCGTTTATAAATATTATATCAATTGTTCCTTTGATGGTACTTAAACCTTCGGTTGCATTACTAGTGTGATTCCTGGTGCACCGATAACTCCTGTCCGTTAACTGGCTGAGAAATCTTTAGTTGAAATTATTCTAACCATCATTATATAATTCAGACAATTTTTAAATAAGTAATTTGCATTCATATAGTTGCATTAGGTTCATGCATACATTTAAAAAAAAGAAAAATCCAAAAAAAAACAAACGTTTCCTTCTGTAATTATTTATTTGCTTTTTTTTTTTAAAAAAATAACCATTTCTTTTGAAAATGTCCCAATTTCCTTATTCCCATGAATTTTACGATAGTTGTGAAAATCCATATAATTTTACACCAAATTCATATGGATAATTTAATTAACAATTATTGTACAAACAATTTGGATCTACATTACCGACTTTTCAAAATTTTCCTAATTTTACACCACAAAAATTTCAAAATTACGACCAACCATCAAATCTTGAAACAAGTGTTGAATCATTATTTGGAATGAGCACACAATAAAATAAAAGAATAAATGAATGGCGTAATTCATACTTGAGCAACAATTCAAGTCAAAGTTTTCAAAATAATCAAAATTTGAATTGACTTCAAAATTCAAATGATTTTGATTATAACCCTTACCAATTCAATTTCGAACTCCAAAATGAATTTCAAATTCAATATGGAAATGTGAAGCACTTTATAAATGATTTTGGCAATGGGAATAATTTCAATGATGGCGCAATTAACGATTTTTGTTCTTAACAATTTCAAATTGAAACTTCTCAAGTTAATAACTGTAAGTTTATTTTGTTGAGCAAATGAACGAAATTTTTGATAATCACATGGATTTGGTATTTGAACATACTCAAAATGACGTGACCAACAAAATCAAGTTTCAGCGTGTGGCGATTCGAATAATAATTCATCTTTTACCAAAATCGATGATTTTCAAATAACGACTTTCGAAATTGAAACTAACGATCTTAACGAAGTTGTTAATAATATGGTAATTGATTTGGATTTCAATTCTTATGAGAAAGTGGAATAAAATTTAAAATTTGATCTTCCTTTTTCTAAAAATTTGAAAACAACAACTTTGGACTTTGAAAATAATACATCCATTGAAGATCTTGATAATTCACTAAAGGAAGATGAATTTAATGAAAATATTTTCTTTGGACTCTTCGAAAATGATTTAAATCTTAATAATATAGATTGGAATCACCATTTTGATTTTGAAATTGATAATTAAAAAGAATTTTTCAGTGATAATTTTGAAATTCAATTTGGTGAAAATAAACATGAAATTTAATCCATTATTCAATCTACCCTAATATCCATCGAAAATAAACCAACTCATTCGTTTTTTTATAAAATGACGTTTGTTTTTCCAAAAAACGTTTAATTTCGAAATGTTTTACGATTTAGTTTTTCAATCTTAAACTGTGTCTCTTATACTTGAAGAGACAAATGTATCGGTCTTTAGAAGACCGTTTCATTTACTTCTTGTCAATATATTTTCTGATAAACTATAAATATTTTTTTTTTCATTTCTCTTGTAAATATAGGGCATATTTTAAAATTTTCTTTTCTCCTTCCACTTGGATTGACTGTGAGGACACAGTCAGAATCAAATGTGGGGGGTGAAACGACCCAAACTTCACCGGTCTCCGAAGAGAAGAGAAAGGACGAATAGTTCTGAGAACATGACAAAATAGAACGCAGGCGGAAGAACATTTCATTGTATATTACAACAATACATCAGATTACAAGAATATACAGAGTATAAACGAATCAATATTATTTAAAATAATCTATTTTAAATAATTAAAATTCGCTAAAATTGCTAAAATAAAAATTTTAAACTGGCCCAGATTTTCAGGTTGTTACAATCTCCTCCACTTAAAACTTTTCGTCCCCGAAAAGGAACAAAGTCGAAAGTGGTTTGATTAATCAACTCTACGTTCGATCTGGCTTCCATTCTCCAACTTTTCAGTTTTTGAGAATTTTCAAATTCTTCAAAAATTTGGCTAACACCCGGAATTTTCGAAAAATTTCGCCATAACCTCCCCTGCACCGGGAGCCATGGGAAAATCCCGAAATTGCCATACAGGCCTTCTGATCTCAAAAAGAAAAAGAAAAAGCCAAGCGGCTAGCCAATCGGCTCATAAAATCATCACCACCCAAACAAAACAGTAAATTATGTTAAACATGTACCTATTTGTCGGGCAAACAATTCTTCTTCTCTAGCCTCCTTACTATGACCTATTCAATGTAAGTACAAGTATATGCAAGCAAATGCGACCAAATTTCAATACAATTCACTATTTGGTTCAATTGGCTAAATGGTTAAAAAAAATTTTAATAAATCAACCAATTATCAACAACACAACCATCAATCAATTAGTTGATTAGCTTTTCAAATTCCTAACTTTGATACATAGTCAAAAAATCAGATTTTTGATGCCAATCACAACAATAAGCCCTATCTAATTTCGGTTCTCACACCAGTCTAATGGAAATATAGAAATCTCACTTTCGTTACTCGAAAATAAATACTGGTGACGGTGCCCCATCACCAGAATTATCCCCGGGCAACTAGAGTGCGATTCTATAACTATCCAATAACTTAAAACTTCGAACACACGTTTGCAAGACATATATACAAAATCTTTATATATTGGATTGTCCAAATCAATGTACAATAAATGATCAAATACGTATGAAATGGTTTAAATTTCAAAACAAAACTGGTTTTCACTTTAAAAATATACACTTCACACTCGTTCTAGGATACTACTGATCCTATCTCTAACGAGTCATTCCCATTGGATATTACTAACCCAATATCTGATGAATTCTTTCGTATGGTTCTAACGTGTCTTGTTCTCGAGCTTTGTAAACCAGAGCTCTGATACCAAACTGAAACGACCCGAACTTCCCCGGTCTCCGAAGAGAAGAGAAAGGACGAATAGTTCCGAGAACATGACAAAATAGAACGCAGGCGGAAGAACATTTCATTGTATATTACAACAATACATCAGATTACAAGAATATACAGAGTATAAACGATCAATATTATTTAAAATAATCTATTTTAAATAATTAAAATTCGCTAAAATTGCTAAAATAAAAAATTTAAACTGGCCCAGATTTTCGGGTTGTTACAGGGGGAGTCTCGTTTTCATATTCTAAGTTTGCATTTTTCCCTTTTCTTAAAAAAAGAAAAAGAAAAAAAATCAAAACCAAAAAGAAAAAAATTAAGTCAATTTAATTTTAAAAAATACATGATGACATTAGCACGCAATTTTGGTCATTCGATTAAAATGTTTGGAAAATTACTTCTCTTTACGAATAAAGAAAGGAAAGTGTAACACTCCACCTCTGTTAAGGTCACTCACAAAGGGAATGCCTTAACTTTGGTGGAGCATTTTAGGTAAAAGATGTAGATAAATTACATGTCAGGCAAATAAAGCAGCGGAAAATAAAGTCATTTTATAAACAATATGGTTCAGTCAAGCTTTTACAACAATTGTCTCAATCATACTTAAAAGTAATACATAGAACTTCTGTCTTGATCTAAAAACTTCCAAATATAAAAGAAGCATAAAAACCACAATGATATTCCCCAATAAAGCATGAACCAGCTAGAGCAGTGGAACAGAGAGTCCAAAGCAATACATCGTCTACCTTTGAGCTTGGAAATAAAATTGAGCTAAGTGGTAACATTTCCTCCCTGTGAACCTGGGGGAGGGGGGAACGGAAGAAAAGAGGCGAAACAAAACTAGGTCGGATTTAAGTCTGGTAAGTCCAGTGACTTTCAGCATATAAACAGGCAAAAACATCATGACATGAATAAACTGAATATAAGACAATATCGTGAGAACAAGAATAACATAGGATAAGTACAAGGTATGATAAGGCAAGATAAACTGAATGTGCTTCTAGTCTTTCTCGGCTTCGCTACTACTTTGTTATTCTGATTTCTATATCTATCTCTGCACCACCTAACTAGTGTCCCAACTAGTAATCTGTATAAAATGATAATATGATAATGTGATCCCAATCCCCGCAATTGTGGCAGCCTTCAAGTGTGCATCTATCGTGAGGATTCCACCTCAATCTGCCTAATTGCCATGAACATGTTAGATGTACCCTTACTACCCTATTGATCGGCTCCCTACTTGTATTAATGTTCCATGTGTCTGTGTCAATCGGCCCTCTCTTGCGTGTAGATACCCTGTGCTGGTCCCACCATAAGGGGTACCAATCCTTATGATAGCGACCCGACACGATTCAAGATGCACAGTGTATAACTACTGGTACCCAGTGCCTGCTTTTTCCCACTTCGGAGTACGTGCACGCCCGTAAACCGTCGGAACCTACACTGAAGTACCCCCTGCCGCTGTTTTGACCGCTTATAATTAGCCCAGTAATCGTGCCCCACCCTGCCTAGTTTCAGGGTACCATGATACATTTATGTGGGTTACTGCTGAAAGCGTTCTGCTAGATTGATATCTATTTGTATTTAGACATTATTATAATATCAGAAAGATATCCTTTATTTAACCAAGTGTTGGAGTTTTATTCACACCAGTCCCATGACTGACCCGGAGTTTATTTTGTTTGTTTTCCCTAAACTCTTGGGTGCCTAAATTTGTACGAGCAGTCAAGTAGTCGGGATTTTTCAGATACACTTGGAGAGCTTGGAGCAGGAGGCTTCAGGATTATAGCTATTATTATTTCGCTGTGTTGTTAAGTGTTGTACTTTGAAATGGTATGTATATACGAGTACTGATTTGTATTTCAAAGTTATGTTATATTTTATTCGTTCCGCTGTGAGATTCGTGTTTACTCTGATGATGTAAGTTCTTCTTCTTCTATTCTATTAGTTCTATCTTTTCTTCCTCACCCTCTACTTTCTTTCACTAACGAAGCGGAATTTTCGACTCTCGAGGAGTCGAAAATTTCCAGCCGTTACACTCGAGGGTATTCCCGATGCAAGTCGAAATCTAACTACCCTCCTTTCACAATTACTAGATAAACAATCCATGCCTAGAATCATCCCATAGCCCATGAAACCAAAAACATAAGTATCTCAAATCCTTACAAACCAAAGATAAATGAGCCGAACCACAAATTGGATTTGAGACAATAATGGGATCTTCTACTATACAAGTACTAAGGTGCAGAGACTCCACTATGGAAGCAGATATAAACGAATGTGAAGCGCTAAAATTAAAAGAGTACTAACAGGATGATCAAAAGAAAAACTTGACTTTTTCAACAGAAACTTTACTTCCACTCTCGGGTATGCTGGCGATGAGAGCATGCATTTGCCCCCCTGAAAATCCTGTTATTTGTTCTTGCCCTTGTCCATAATTATACGACCCGTTATACCATAATAAAGATATTTCCTCTTGTTTTAGGTTTTACTATCCTTTCTTCCTCTCCTTTGTGAACCAAGTCTATATCAATGAGTTCTTCATCCTTGGGTTGTGCTCCCTAGCCAAACTCCCTCATTCTAATCTTTTCCATCCTTGTGTAACTTGTTGACAGATCTCTTGAAAGCTGCCTCCATCACATGGAAAATCCTACAAAGCTCAAAAGAAAATTAGCCGCAGGTGAAACTACAGCGGCTATAAATGGAAGTTGGGCACTTCTCTGCCCTTTGATAGGTGTCGTAGTCTTATCAAGACTACGGAACCATGCCGCGATGAGGTTACCTCCCAGAAAGCCAGGATCCCCGGAGACTCAGGAAAGAAGGAAACAAGGATTCAAACAGAGGATCAAAAAAAGATAGTGCATATGGCTTTGGGGAATATGCCTTTAAAACAAGACTTTTCCTTTGAAAATGCTTCTTTTAAAACCGTTTTGAAAATAATTTTTCAGATCTTCTATCTGATCCAGTAACCTTCAGCTCTGATACCAAGTGTAACACCCCACCTCCGTTAAGGTCACTCACAAAGGGAATGACTTAAATTTGGTGGAGCATTTTAGGTAAAAGATGCAGATAAATTACAAGACAGACAAATAAAGCAGCGGAAGATAAAGTCATTTTATAAACAATATGGTTCAGTCAATCTTTTACAACAGTTGTCTCAATCATACTTAAAAGTAGTACATAGAACTTCTGTCTTGATTTAAAAACTTCCAAATATAAAAGAAGCATAAAAACCACAATGATATTCCCCAATAAAGCATGAACCAGCCATAGCAGTGGAAGATAGAGTCCAAAACAATACATCGACTACCTTCGAGCTTGGAAAGAAAACAGATCTAAGTGGTAACATTTCCTCCCTGTGAACCTAGGGGGGAAGAAAAGAGACGAATCAAAACTAGGTCGGACATAAGTCTGGTAAGTCCAGTGACTTTCAGCATATAAACAGGAAAAAGCATCATGACATGAATAAACTGAATATAAGACAATACCGTGAGAACAAGGATAACATGATAACATAGGATAAGTACAAGGTATGACAAGGCAAGATAAGCTGAATGTGCTTCTAGTCTTTCTCTGCTTCGCTACTACTTTGTTATTCTGATTTCTATATCTATCTCTGCACCACCTAAATAGTTTCCCAACTAGTAATCTGTATAAAATGATAATATAATAACGTGATCCCAATCCCCGCAATTGTGGTAGCCTTCAGGTGTACATCTATCGTGAGGATTCCACCTCAATCTGCCTAATTGCCATGAACATGTTTGATGTACCCTTACTATCCTATCGATCGGCTCCCTACTTGTATTAATGTTCCATGTGTCTGTGTCAATCGGCCCTCTCTTGCGTGTAGATACCCTGTGCTGGTCCCACCATAAGGTGTATCAATCCTTATGATAGCGACCTGACACGATTCAAGATTCACAGTGTATAACTACTTGTACCCAGTGCCTGCTTTTTCCCACTCTGGAGTACATGCACACCCGTAATCCGTCGGAACCTACACTGACGTACCCCCTGCCGTTGTTTTGACCGCTTATAATCAGCCCAGTAATCGTGCCCCACCCTGCCTAGTTTTAGGGTACCATGATACATCTATATGGGTTACTGCTGAAATGGGTCCCCGTTACTAGGGTTTCCTGCTGGTTAAGTTTGTGGGCCTATATATACAAATATTACCCACCTATACGAGTTGTACTTAACCCTCCCATCGACTCAAGCATGTTTATTTAACGGTTAAGTTTGTGGGCCTATATTTTCTAATACTACCCACCAACCCGATATGTACTTAACCCTCCCACACATTATGTCATATTGGTTAAGTGTTGTCCATTCCTGTTAACTTAACCTACTCAGTCATCGTGTCATGTTGGTTAAGTGTTTCTTATTAACTTAACTTCGTTCGTTCATCAAGTTATATTGGTTAAGTGTTTTCTTTTTAACTTAACCCCACGTATTCATCATATTGGTTAAGTGTCATCAATCAATTCAAGTTAACTTAACCCACCTACTTGTCATGTTACTTTGGTTAAGTGTTGCCTTCATTTGTTAACTTAACCCTACCACAAATCAAGTTATATTGGTTAAGTATTGCCCTCTTGTTTTAACTTAACCTTACCACAAATCAATTTATATTGGTTAAGTGTTTCTTATTACTTAACCCTACCCATTCATCATGCTATACTGGTTAAGTGTTTCCTCTTAACTTAACCCTAGTCATTAATCTTGTTATATTAGTTAAGTGTTTCTCATTAACTTAACCCTAGTCATTCATGTTATATTGGTTAAGTGTTCCTATGAACTTAACTCTAGTCATTCATCTTGTTCATTAGCATTAATTGATTTATTAATGCACCAACCTCTCACATTAGACATGTGTTGTTGCGGTTACTAGATATGCCGGGCGGTTCCGAGCAGTTTTACACCACAACTCAATCTAACCTCGGGTTTTTCTTGGGCATGATGCACTAACCTCTCACATTAGATAGGTGTTGTTGTGGTTACTGGATGTGTCGGGCAGTTCCGGGCAGTTTTACCCCACAACTCAATCTAACCTCGGGTTAGGCATGTTCATCTTTAATTTACACATTTACCATGTATACCCAAATCTAGATTTCTACATGCTAATTACCAAATTCACCAAAACTAGTCATGTTACATTTTACACCCAATCTAGATTTAATGCTCAAGCTACCCCAAATTCGCAACAATAACCACATTGCCCAAAACTTGATTTATATGCCAACTTCATGCTTTGTCGTTCAAGCCAATTCTAGGTTCATTATGTCAAATTACATATTCCATAATTCATGTCAAAATACCCCAAATTACATCTTAACAGATATGCCATATTACATGTTCCAAATTATGCCAAATAATGTCAATTTCATGTAATACCCAATTTCTCCGCATTCATAACGTACGTATTTCGAGATTCAACTCAAGATTCATAATATAAGGGGAGAAGCAAGATGGAACATCGTAAGGATAGACATAGTCATATGATGATAAGAACTACTGGTCTAATAAACTTGATGTACTAAAAAGACAAGATTTTCATGGAATACATCGCAGGCATATAGATATGATAAGAATTACATTCATGGACTTAAAAAGGGATTACAATTCCGATATACAACAAGGATATATATGATTGGACCAGTTTCATAGTCAAAAATGATTCCCAAAGATATATATATTCAAGCGCATATTTCAATAAAAGGATAGCTTACATTAGGCATATTCTCATATCCATTTTATTACATGTCACAATTAGATTTAGGTGTTCAAATCTAAATAATAACTTACTTACAAAATAAAAGCAAATCTTGTTTTCATGCCTAAGCCATACATCACTATACACCCTAATCTTCTTCTTCCAAATCATAAACTATCATATATATATATATATATATATATATGTGTGTGTGTGTGTGTGTGTGTGTGTGTGTGTATATGTTTCAATTTTAGATCTTAGACCGTAACATGTACTATGCCTTATATTTTCAGTTCAATTTACGCCCCAAATCCCAAGTCATATGTCTAATACTTTATGCCTTAAATCTCAAGTCATATGTCCAATACTTTATGCCTCAAATCTCAAGTCATATGTCCAATACTTTATGTCTTAAATCTCAAGTCATATGTCCAATACTTTGTGCCTCAAATCTCAAGTCATATATCCAATACTTTATGTTTTGAATACAACATGTATTATGTCCTCAAATCAGTTACAACTCAATTATGCCCAATTATACACAATTTAATTCTTTTTCCCAATTTTAGCGCTAGTCATGTCCAAATCATATATTATACCCAATTTTGTTTCCAACGCACGTTCGTCTCTTATGAGATTTGGCTCAGGCTCGCAGTAGCCTAGCTATAAAATAAAAAGGGAAGAAGGAAAGAAGAGACAAAGAACAGACATAATATTATCGATGAGATAGATCCAAAGGATATAGAAATACAGGCATAATCTCAGATCTAGATTTATTACAATGTCAGAATCACAATTAACTTTTATTTCTGAAATTAACGTGAACTTACAAATTACAGAACGGTCTAAAATTCTGGGATCTATATTCTGAAACTGAATATCTCTCCCTTGAAGTAGACTAATTGTTCTTCTAATTTAGATTTGATTTGATTCTTAGAAATAGTTATTGAAGTCGTTGAATTAGCCTTTGAATCTCTACTTGAATCCTAAACTTGATTTCTACGAAGAGCTTGTGCAGCATAACCACGTCTTTGATTTATTTTAATAAGAATTAGGGTAGAATATAGGCGTAATGATGTTGTGTAGAGAGAAAGCGAGGTTTGGGGATGTTTAAACAGCTTAGGAGAAAAGATTCTGGTCAGAACGGGCGTCTAAATGTAGAAAAACGAATCTGTCCACGGATCTAGAAAATGGGGGGAGGTCGACCCCATGGTCGGCCTGTTCTACCCAGATTGACCCCCTAGTCGACCTGGGTCCTGGGCAGGAAATTTCTTGCCCAACCCTGGTGTGCGATTTGAATTTCGAAATTTTAAATTTGAATTCGGGCTGGTTTTTATTTTAAATTCTTGAAATTCTAAGTGCCATAACTTCTTCATATGGAGTCCGATTTACGCAAATTCAGACTCTATCTCAAGCAGAATTCCAAGAAGAACGCAATGGCGTAACCCGTTTCCCTTATTTCTTCTTTTACGATTAAGTATTCTTTAATTCGTTACTTTAATATTCGAGGAAAATACGAGGTGTTACATTCTCCCCTCCTTTAAAGAATTTCGTCCCCGAAATCTCTAATTTAAGAAGAATGTTTATCCTACCATCCAACATCCATCTACTCAACCATTCAATCATAGGCATCCATTGTCCTTAAAAGGTATCTAATGCTTTTCTTGAACATATGCATAGTGTGTGTATATGTCCTTACCCAAATACAAAATCAGCCAGTCTACTGATCCAGTTGACTTCCTTAATGCTAATTATGTCAGCGCCATGAGTTCATCATGTATGCAATTATTCCTAATCGTACTTTATGTAACACCCCACGTCCATTAATGTCACTCACAAAGGGAATGCATTAACTTCCATGGAGGTTATAAGTGAATATAGAACAGAAAAATTACAACAAGACAAATAATAAATAGTACTTGGAAATCTAAAACTTCATTTTATTGCAGCGGAAATTAAACATGTTTGGTTAAGTCTTACTAATCGTATTTCACATGCCACTAAGGGCACCCCCTAGATTCCTCATGCCACCCAAGGCACCTACTTAACCCCATGTCCCACCTTACATGTTTATCTGGTTAAGTATTTCTTAATTCATTCAGGCCATAACCTCATAAAGACCTCTCACATTGGACTGGCATTTATGGAAGCTGGATTTGCCGGGCGGGTCCGGGCAGTCTTACACCATAAAAGAGTCTAACCTCGTGTCTTTACAACCGTTATGCTTTAGTTTAGGCCTAGGACCTCTCACATTGGGCTGACATTTGTGACCACTGGATTTGCTGGGCGGGTCCGGGCAGGTTTACGTCACAAACGAGTCCAACCTCATGTCCTAAGCATTGATTAGCACTTAAAATCTTTTACCCCAGTTTTAATAATTCCCTATTCAAATTATTAATTAAGTCAACTTTTAATGATGTCCATAATTGACTCAATTATGGCCATCCACTTATGGCATGCAAAATCATATCAATTGCACCCCAACTTTTTAATATTAAATCCTTAATATTACCCCTACCCCACGTTTATACGTTCGCTTATTCAACGCATAATATAGGCTAGACTTGTATAGTATAACACCTAGCACAAAGATAAATTATCACAACATATAGACAATTAAAATAAATCTAATCATAATAGGGGTGAAACTTGCATAAACTACACATGTTAAGGATCAAAAGGTGTCAACTTGTTAAATGTCTCAATTTACATGATATGATCATAGCCCAAATCTATACATAAACTTGCATATGGGGTTTTTAGGCAACATAATGATGGTGTGAACTAGCATAGGATATCACATATGTCATAGCATAATTCTAGATGTCATAATAGATGTCTTGGTATATGTTCATAACTTTTCTAATCAATCTAACTTGCATATGTGACTTGTCATATAGATCAACATAACCCAAACATGATGATTTAATTAATATGAACTAACTAGCAAGATGGTAACATCATGGCCTTTTTAACATGTATGATTCATCACAACTTAGCATAGAAACTTTCAACATACATAACATCATCATAGCATGATTTACAACATATAAGATATCATCATCACATAACATTGGATTTACAATATACATGATAGCAAAAGGGGTTTACAACAACATATATGATAATTCACATCATCTACTCATAATCCATTCATAACTCAACCTAATTAAAATGATAATAATCTTGTTAAGATCATCATACTCACAATTTAGAGAAGAAAAGAGAGAGTTTTTCTTTGCTTTAGGGTTGAGAGAATTAGAATTGAATTTGCTTTTCTTCTTTCTTAGTTGGCGGCGGCTCCATTGATTTCCATGGCGACGGTATGACGGTAATTATTCTATTTTAATTAGGTTTAGGGTTAGCATTAGGATGTATTTATAGGTGTAGGAAGTTATTTAGGACCATTAGATTAACCCTGAACCATGAGAACCAATCAAATGCAAAATCTGCATTTGAGCGAATCGGCCCACGGGTTGACAGCCAAACACCCTGGATTAACCCCTAGTCGACCCAGCGGGGCTTGGGTCGACCTCAAAAATGGGTCGGTTCGGTTATTCCCCCTCCCAATTCGCTGTTTTGAACTTTTTCACATATTTATTTATTTAATTTTTAATTTATATATATATATATATCAATATATATATATTTCTCTGCGCAACCCATTTCACTTAATTCTTTTCTAAAAATTAAGTATACTTTAATTTGTGAATTTTAATGTTATAAAATTACGGGGTGTAACATTCTCCCCTCCTTAAAGGATTTCGTCCCCGAAATCTCCAAGTCAAGAAGAATGTATATCCTACCATCTAATCGTCCATCTACTCAACCATCAAACACCAGCATCCATTTTCCTTAAAAGACTTCTAATGCTTTAATGTTTATATGCATAGTGTGTGTATATGTCCATATCTAATGCAAAATTAGGCGGTCTACTGATTCAGTCGACCTCCTTAGTGCAATTCATGATAGTGCCATGCGTTCAATATGTATGCAAAAGATTCCTAATGATACATATTAATTCTATATGCGTGCACAACCATCCACCCGAATGCAGCAACTATATGATAATACAACCATTATACATCCATTTTACTAAATACATCCATATATATGCAATATGAAATATGAAGTGACTGAGCCGATCTGGTGCCTAATAGTGTGTGTATATGCATCCATGAGCAACCACTAGCAAACACTTGCATCCACTTTGCATCCACCATACATAACATGTCTCAAACACATGTTTCAACCATAGGATTATCCTAACTAAAGGTCAAAGATACTAGCGAGAGGATATACTAAAGATAAGATAAGTACAAGCTAAGCGATAAAGGAGAAATTAAAGGACATACCCTCAAAAAGAAAAGGGTATCGTGAACGCATCTTCTCTTCCGTCTCCCAAGTAGCGTTGCTCTCATCATCTCCCCATTGCACTTTGACTAGTCTGACCTCTCGATTCCTCAACCTCTTGATCTCCGACCCAAGAATGCGCGTAGGAGCTCGTCGAATTGTCGCATCACGCTCTATCTCCACCTCTCTAAGCAAGCTCGGCTCTATCACTTCCGCGGTCTCGTGCAAGCACTTCCTTAAATGTGACACATGGAATATGTCATGTACACCACTAAGTCTCTCGGGCAACTCCACTCTATGCGCCATCCATCTAATCCTCTCCTTAATAGGAAACGGCCCTACAAACCTTGGTGCTAATTTCCCAACGGACCCAAAGCGAACAACGCTTCGTAATGGAGACACTTTGACAAAGACCATGTCCCCAACTTCAAACTCGAGATCTGTCCTCCTCTTATCCGCATAAGATTTCTGCCTATCTTGCGCTGCTTTCATCCTCCTTCGAATCAAGTCGATCTTCTCCGAAGTCTCCCTAATCATATCGGGCCCAAGTAAGATCTTATCCGTAGATTCCCACCAACATGTAGGTGAACGACAAGGTCGTCCATAAAGAGCTTCGAATGGTGCCATACCAATGCTGGACTGAAAGCTATTATTATATGTGAACTCAACCAATGGAAGATGCTCTTCCCATGTACCCCCAAAGTCTAGGATACATAGGCTCAACAGATCCTCTAGAATGCAATTCACCCTCTCAGTCTGGCGGTCCGTCTGAGGATGATATGCGGTGCTCAAACATAACTGAGTCCCTACCGCCTCTTGTAAGCTTCTCCAAAATTCGCTAGTGAAAATAGGATCGCGGTCGCTCACTATGCTAGAAGGAACACCGTGCAAACGAACTATTTCTCGAACGTATACGGAGGCTAACCATGGAGCAGTTCTCTTACTCTTCACGGGAATAAAATGGGCGCTCTTAGTAAGTCTATCTACTATAACCTAAATTCCCATATTACCCTTCCTCGATCGCGGTAATCCATCCACAAAATCCATCGAGATGCTTTCCCATTTCCATAGTGGAACCTCCAATGGGTGAAGCAACGCACCGGGTTTCTTTTGCTCCGCTTTTACTTGTTGGCACACCAAGCATCTAGCGACATACTCGGCCACGTCTTTCTTCATGCCGGCCCAAAAGTAAACTCTTTTCATGTCTTTGTACATCTTGTCCCCGCCGGGATGAATGGTCATCTTCGAACGATGTGCTTCGTCAAGAATAGTCTTCCTTAGGTCATCGTCTTTTGGTACACAAAGTCTACCGTCCCTACGTAACCAACCCTTATCATCTAGGGTATACCTACGGAGATGGCTTGATGACTCCCCTCCTTTGAGTTTTTCTACTAACTCAACCAACTGCGGGTCGTCTCACCGTGCCTCGCCAATCCGTCCCAAAAGCGTAGGTCTGACCTCCAAGGATGCTAGCAAACCGGGTACGAAGTCAACGGAAGGTCTAAAGTCAAACATCGAAATGAATTCTAAACTTTGCCGCTCAACAAACAAAGGACTTAAGGATAATCTTTTTCAACTTAAGGCATCGGCCACCACGTTACCCTTGCTAGGGGTATATGCTATCTCAAAGTCGTAGGACGCTAAGAACTCCATCCACCTTTGTTGCCTTAAGTTAAAGTCCTTTTGAGAGAATAGGTATTTTAAAGACTTGTGGTCAGTGAATAATTCGAATTTCTCGCCAAGAAGATAATGATGCCAAGACTTAAGCGCGAAAACAATAGCGGCCAACTCTAGGTCATGTGTGGGGTAATTCTTCTCATGCGCTCTCAACTGCCTTCCACCATAGGCTACTACCCTACCCTCTTGCATTAAGACTGCGCCTTGTCCTGTCCCACAAGCGTCGGTATAAACGGTAAACGACTTACTCCCGTCTGGCAATACTAAGACTGGGGCTGAAGTCAAAGCTCTCTTCAAACGTTGGAACGCATCATCACAATCTACGTCCCATGTGAAAACTAGGTTCTTCTTCGTCAAGCATGCCAATGGAGCTGATATCTTTGCGAAGTCTTTGATAAACTTCCTATAGTAGCCAGCCAACCCCAAGAAACTTCTCACTTCGGTAGCATTTTTAGGAACCTTCCAATCTTGGATGGCCATCACCTTCGCGGGATCTACAACTATCCCTTCTTTGGAAACCACGTGTCCTAAGAACCGTACTTCCTTCGTCCAAAAGTGACAGTTAGAAAATTTAGCTTTAAGCTTATGCGCTCTAAGAATCTCCAACACTTCCCTAAGATGTAGGGCATGCTCTTCTTCATCCTTAGAAAAGATCAAGATTTTATCTACAAAGACTACCACAAATTTGTTAAGGTACTCCCTAAACACCCTACTCATCAAATCAACAAAGTATGCGGGGGCGTTTGTCAAACCGAAGGGCATCACTAGCCATTCATAGAAACCATCCGGAGTCCTAAAGGCAGTCTTGTCAATGCTATCCTCAGCCACTCTCAACTGATGGAAACAAGTGGCTAAGTCCAACTGCGAAAACACTGAGGCGCCAACTAACTGATCGAAGAGATCATTAATCCTCGGCAGTGGGTGTCTGTTCTTCTTAGTAAGCTTATTAAGTTCTCTATAGTCCACACAAAGTCTAAGGGACCCATTCGCTTTCGTGGCAAATACTACTAGAGGCACCCCACTCCGATATACTTCGTCTTATGAGCCCCTTCTCAAGCAACTCCTTCACTTGCTTACCGAGTTCCCTCCTTTCACGTGGAGCCATGTGGCGTACTGGCAAAGATACTGGTTTCGCATTATCCACAAGATATATTCGAAAATCTATCTCCCGCTTTGGAGGCAAGCCCTTCACCTCCTCAAACACATCCGAATATTCTCGGACTACTCTAACAGATCGTAGATTTTCCTCAGACGCGTCAAGCGATTCTAGATAACTTAGCATAACCGAATTTACGGGATTACAAAAGATTTCGAGAGTGTTGCTAAGGCGAGTCACGAGCCTAACTACTCTCCTTTCACAATCAAGAACGGCCCCATTTCTGGATAACCAATCCATTCCTAAAATTAGCCCATAGCCCGTGAAGCCCAACACATAAGTATCACATCTAAATTCAACGCTAAGTATGGAAATTTTCAAATCCAAACATATCATGGACAAATAAGCTGAGCCCCCTATTGGATTCGAAACAACTAAGGGATCCTCTACTAAACTGGTGTTTAAGTGCAGTGATTCAACTAATGATGTAGAGATAAACGAATGTGATGCGCCCGAATCGAATAAGGTACGGACAGGATGATCAAACAGAAAAACTAAGCTTTCAACAGAAATGGTTCTACCTCGTTCTTGCAGCGGTGGGACCGCGAGTGCCTGAACTTGTCCCCTAGCCTGCCCTGGTGCCATAAGAGCCTGCGCCTGTCCTCCCGAGGTAGCTCCTACCCTCTGCCCCTTCTTTGGGAAGTCCTTCACTAAATGTCCCGCATCGCCACAATGAAAACAGCCTGTCTTCTTTTTCTTTCGGCAATCCTTGCTGAGATGGCCTGGGGTTCCACAGTTAAAACATTTCTTCTTTCCCTTGCCGTTATTGTCTTTACCACCCTTCTTATTTTGCCGTTGCGGTTTCTTCTGATCCCCCTTCTTCTCGGGTGCCTTATCAGCTTTAGCGCTTTTCTCCTCATGCATGAGCGCCATTTCTACTAACTTCTCAAAGGTGGCCCCCATCGGGATGTGGGTCATAGCCAACCCTTGCAATGGTTCATTCAAGCCATTCACGAACCTTAGAGCCTTCTTCTCCGGCGTGTTTACTAAGTCCAAGCCAAACCTTGCTAACTAATTAAATTTATTGACATATTCTTTCACTGATGAGCTTCCTTGCTTCAATGTCAAGAACCTTTCCATATATAGATTTTCTTCCGCCCTTGAGAGAAACTTCGCCTCGAACCTACGTCTGAAATCCGCCCAAGAGTCAACA
Source organism: Allium sativum (assembly GCA_030737875.1). Classification (NCBI taxonomy): domain Eukaryota; kingdom Viridiplantae; phylum Streptophyta; class Magnoliopsida; order Asparagales; family Amaryllidaceae; genus Allium; species Allium sativum. Next base: position 104,532,698 of record CM060912.1, read on the forward strand.
GGACGCTCCCCATTAGTGACCTCCCACCCAAACGAGGCCTCTCCCTTCATCAACCAAGCTGCTAAACGAACTCTCCTCCCTTCTTCTACTTCAAAGATTTCTAGCAATTCTTCCACCTCCTTAAGCCAATCTCTAGCTTCCACAAACGTTTCTGACCCTTGAAATGGTTTTCCACCCATAGCCTTGAATTCCTTGCTCGTCTTTGCAAAAGTATCTACGCGAGGAGGAGGAGGAACGAGTGCAACTGGTGGTGGAGGATCATTGGCTGGACCTGCAGCGGCCCTAGCCTCTAATAACCTCCTGTATCATCCTGGTATCGTTACACCGTCGGGTAGATTAAGATCTTCAGCCATGCTGAAACGAAAAAGGAAACATTCAGAATGGAGAATTCGAAAGATAAAGATATGGGCTATTGGGGATTTTTTTTTTTTCTTAAAAACTTTTCTCTTTAAATTTCTCATTAAAACATGTTTTTGAAAACACTTCTTCCAAAATTAACTATTTTTCTAAAGTATTTTTATCTGTTCTGGTAACCTTAAGCTCTGATACCACGTATAACACCCCACGTCCATTAATGTCACTCACAAAGGGAATGCATTAACTTCCATGGAGGTTATAAGTGAATATAAAACAGAAAAATTACAACAAGACAGATAATAAATAGTACTTGGAAATCTAAAATTTCATTTTATTGCAGCGGAAATTAAACATGTTTGGTTAAGTCTTACTAATCGTATTTCACATGCCACTAAGGGCACCCCCTAGCTTCCTCATGCCACCTACTTAACCCCCATGTCCCACCTTACATGTTTATCTGGTTAAGTATTTCTTAATTCATTCAGGCCATAACCTCATAAAGACCTCTCACATTAGACTGGCATTTATGGCAGCTGGATTTGCCGGGCGGGTCCGGGCAGTCTTTCACCATAAAAGAGTCTAACCTCGTGTCTTTACAACCGTTATGCTTTAGTTTAGGCCTAGGACCTCTCACATTGGGCTGACATTTGTGACCACTGGATTTGCCGGGCGGGTCCGGGCAGGTTTACGTCACAAACGAGTCCAACCTCGTGTCCTAAGCATTGATTAGCACTTAAAATCTTTTACCCCAGTTTTAATAATTCCCTATTCAAATTATTAATTAAGTCAACTTGTAATGATGTCCATAATTGACTCAATTATGGCCATCCACTTATGGCATGCAAAATCATATCAATTGCACCCCAACTTTTTAATATTAAATCCTTAATATTACCCCTACCCCACGTTTATACGTTCGCTTATTCAACGCATAATATAGGCTAGACTTGTATAGTCTAACACCTAGCACAAAGATAAATTATCACAACATATAGACAATTAAAATAAATCTAATCATAATAGGGGTGAAACTTGCATAAACTACACATGTTAAGGATCAAAATGTGTCAACTTGTTAAATGTCTCAATTTACATGATATGATCATAGCCCAAATCTATACATAAACTTGCATATGGGGTTTTTAGGCAACATAATGATGGTGTGAACTAGCATAGGATATCACATATGTCATAGCATAATTCTAGATGTCATAATAGATGTCTTGGTATATGTTCATAACTTTTCTAATCAATCTAACTTGCATATGTGACTTGTCATATAGATCAACATAACACAAACATGATGATTTAATTAATATGAACTAACTAGCATAGATGGTAACATCATGGCCTTTTTAACATGTATGATTCATCACAACTTAGCATAGAAACTTTCAACATACATAACATCATCATAGCGTGATTTACAACATATAAGATATCATCATCACATAACATTGGATTTACAATATACATGATAGCCAAAGGGGTTTACAACAACATATATGATAATTCACATCATCTACTCATAATCCATTCATAACTCAACCTAATTAAAATGATAATAATCTTGTTAAGATCATCATACTCACAATTTAGAGAAGAAAAGAGAGAGTTTTTCTTTGCTTTAGGGTTGAGAGAATTAGAATTGAATTAGCTTTTCTTCTTTCTTAGTTGGCGGCGACTCCATTGATTTCCATGGCGACGGTATGACGGTAACTATTCTATTTTAATTAGGTTTAGGGTTAGCATTAGGATGTATTTATAGGTGTAGGAGGTTATTTAGGACCATTAGATTAACCCTGAACCATGAGAACCAATCAAATGCAAAATCTGCATTTGAGTGAATTGGCACACGGGTTGACAGCCAAACACCCTGGATTAACCCCTAGTCGACCCAGCGAGGCTCGGGTCGACCTCAAAAATGGGCCGGTTCGGTTATTCCCCCTCCCAATTCGCTGTTTTGAACTTTTTCACATATTTATTTATTTAATTTTTAATTTATATATATATATATATATCAATATATATATATTTCTCTACGCAACCCATTTCACTTAATTCTTTTCTAAAAATTAAGTATACTTTAATTTGTGAATTTTAATGTTATTAAATTACGGAGTGTTACACTTTATAACTTCTACGCGAGTGCACAAACATTCATATAAATGCAGCATCCATATGATAACACATTAAGTTTTCAATCCATATATATAAAATTTCACTCATGCATATGCAATATGAAAGTGACTGAGCCGATCTAGTGCCTAACGTGTGTACATGCATCCACGAGCAACCACTTGCAACCACTTGCATCTACCAAACATAACATGTCTTAAACACATGTTTACATTCATTGGCTTCTACCTAAGGATCGAGGATATGACCGAGAGGATAGACCTAAAAGATAAAGACTAGCACGCAAATAAATATTACAGAAAAAATGGAATCAAGGATATACCCTCAAAAAGGGTATGATGCGCGTATCTAGTCTTCAGTCTTCGAAGTCGCATCTTCTTGAGCTTCACTCCAATGTACCTTAACTAATTTAACTTCATGATTGTAAAGCTTCTTGACCTCCATTTCCAAAACCTACTAGTAAAGATAGGACCTCGATCACTTACTATGCTAGAGGGTATCCAATGTTGTCGAACTATCTTTCCAAGATAAACAGATGTTAACCATGATACCAAGTGTATATACTAAGATGATTAGAGATCTCTCTTCTACTTAGCTTATCCATCATGTCACAAATCTGAGGGTCGATATCTCTCACGAAAACCATCCTAGTCGAACTTGACATCCCTCAAGTACAAGCCCCAAAGGCCTAAACCAATATCAAACAAGCACGCAAGGAATACCTCCTCCGATTTTGGACGATTTATGTGAGATGATACTAGCAAAACAACCAAACAATTGAGCACTTAACCGACTCTGGCTATCCTCGCCAATCTTGCTCCAAAACTATCGTTGATCGCATAACTGGCTTTGCGTTGTCAACTAGATATATGCGGAAGTCTGTCTCATGTTTTAGGGGGAAAACCCCTAACCTAATCAAGACATCTTGCGTACTCATGGACTACTCCAACGGATCGAAAAGCATCGATAGATTCATAAAGTGATTCTAAGTAGCCAAGACAAGCTGATCCCTTAGGATCGTACGAAATCTCGATGTAATGGCGCATTTTGTTAGCTGTCGAATAATTTATTTATTTAATTATTTATATATCGATTTGGCGATATCGATAACTTAAAGTAAAACGTTCGAACTTATAATTTATAATTATAATTAAAACGAACCTGAAACGTCGCGGCAGTTCGCAATTTGGCGATTTGAACTTCAACTGAATGTACATGATTCATTTTAAGCCGGATTTCTGTGAAACAAGAAACGTGTGGAGCTGGTGGAGTATATCTTTCTAGTGGAAGAGAAAAATCAGGATTTCGTCGTGTAGATTTTGAGTTATGTCCAAATCAAATTTCAGAAAAGTCGCTGTAGGATTCCTTTATAATTCGCAACGCTTTATATACGTTATAAAAGGGTTTTCGATATAAATTGAATATCGAGATAAACCTAAAATCTGAAATATCAAACTATAAATTCTGATATGATATTCTGGAGCTGTACGATATCATATGTGAAGATATACGATAATATAAATTTATTGGTATTTAATTTAATTATATTTAAATATATTTATATATTTAAATGGGTCATTCAGAGCGTTAAAAATAGCCACTTTTGCAAACGGAGTCGGAATTCGACGAAACCAGTTTTGTTGGATCCGCAATATCAAATAGTTGTTAGATTTACAGTTTCGTGATTTTTAGAGTCACGGTGTGGCCGTATGGATTTTTAGAGTAGAAAACAGTCAGTATTTTGACAGTTAAAAATACGCTGTGTGAGCAAACGGAGTCAGAATTCGACGAAACCAGTTTCGTTGGAACCGTAATGTCGAACTCTAGCTACATGTCCAGTTTCGTGATTTTTGAATACTGTGTGTGATCACAGCGATTTTTAGAAAGACAAAACGAATATAAATGAATATAAAAAGGGAAAATATCCTAGGAAAATATCTTCAAAAAAAATATCTACACTCCCTATAAATACCCTTACCCCCTTAACCTAACCCGAAGATTCTCATTCGGTAGTCAACTGTAGGAAAAATCCGCCGTCTTCAAACTTCTTCTTTCAGTAAACAAAGATCCACTTCAGAAAAATCATAGAAAGAAAAACAAAATTCCTAAAATCTAAATGGTTATATATTTGAGATCCTCAGGAGTTAAGCTTCATTTGGATGTGAGTTTTATTGGGTGCGACTGCATTTCCAGAAACCCCAAAACAAAGGCAGTGAGCTAGGGTTCAGAAAATGGAGTTCTGGAGGTTTCGATTCTTGTTTTGGAGGATGGTTTTGGTTTCAGCGTTGGAATTGGAGTCGGGTAGCATTTTGTTGTAGGATTCGATTCAGAAAACCGACGATGACTGTGGTTGGAGGCCGGTTCGATGCGAGTGAGGAGGGTAGGTCGAGTTGGGTTTCGATGGTATCAGTGGATTGAGAGTTGGATGAGAGGAATCGTGATGCTGTTGGTTTCGAGTTCGGTGAATGAATGAAGCTACGGCAGGAGGATGAAGTGGCGGAAATGTCTGTGTGATGGAGCAGCCGGCTACCAGCGTTTGAACGAGGAAGAAAGCATTTTTATTTAGGTCGGTGCTGAAGGGCATTGGGCCGGTTTCAAAGTTAAGGCCCAGTTCCAATTTAATACATGTTTATTAAATTTTAAATAGTGATTAAACTTCGTAATACCGTATCTTGTCCGTTCGAGGTCGGATTTGCAAACCGTAAGTTGTGTTGGGGTCGTATGGACGGCGGCTACGTCATGGAACTGACCGGAAGTCCATCGGAGCTCGTTACAATTTATAGCAAAATAAATTGTCCAGCTGAACAAAGCGATGGTTATCGTCATTGACGATGATCGTCCAAATGTGAGTAAAACTCACTAACTCTGAACAGTTTATATTTCATGTTGTATTGTTAGAACTGTTAAAATTGTCTGTTTGACTGTGTGTTGATTGTTTGATTGAACTGCTAGTCAGTTAGTTAAATTTCTATATTGATTCTGTTTAACAGAATATATCATATGGAACTGAAAGTGATGTTATCTATATTGTCTAACATCTGTGATGCAGGGAAACAGGTTGGAGGAATCCGACTGGATTCCTCAACAGTTATTTTATTGTTTTCCATATATTGTTATATGATATGATATAAAATCTGTGCGTGATTATATGTGCTTGGACGATATTGAATATCGTGATTTGATATGATTGAATACCATAACATACCGAAATGTTGATAAGGGGATTTTCAATGTTTATATTGAAAATGAATCTTATTTATAAAATCGATAGGATTTTATAAAAGGAAAACATTTATTTAATTTGAAAATAAATAAATGAAAAAGGAAACATTTATTTAGAAAATAAATGAAATAAAATAGAAACATTTATTTAGAAAATAAATGAATTAGAATATAAAGGAATATTTATTTTAGAAAATAAATAAAGGAACATTTATTTAGATTATAAATAAATGGAATAAAGGAATATTTATTTAGGGAATAAATAAAGGAACACTTGTTCGGAAAATAAATAGAATTATACAAGGATAGATTTAAACACGTGCTTCGCACACGGTATAAACACGATATGGATTTAAATGAGTTATTAAATAGAAAATCTGTTTTAAACAGATAAATTGAAGTATATTAATTTATAAATAATGTTTTATAAATTAAATAAATTATTTATCGTTGATAAATGGAATATATATAAGTCTGGACTTATATAGAGAAGTAGAAACGTTATAAAAAGGACATTTATAAAGTGAAGAACCGTTACTAAAAGTAAATCTTTATAAATGGATAAACGTTGTAAAAAGTAAATCTTTATAAATGGATAAACGTTGTAAAAAGGAAATCTTTTGAAATGAATAAACGTTATAAAAAGGAGTTAATCGAATTTAGTTATTCGAAATGAGTTATTCGAATTAGATATTTGAATAGAGTTAAACACATTAGAGTGATTCGAATTACTTATTCGAATAGAGTTAAACACGTAAGAGTTAATTGAATATTAGTTATTCAATTTGAGTTAATCGAATTTAGTTATTCGAGAAGAGTTAAATCGAATTTAGTTATTTGAAAGGAGTTAATCAATTTGAGTTAAGTTAATCGATTTGAATTAAGTTGAATCGAAATGGAGTAAATCGATTAGAATTAAGTTAATCGAGTTAGAGTAAATCGAATATTAGTTATTCGAAGGTAAGTTATTCGAATTAGTTATTCGAAGGAGTTAATCAATTAAGTTATTCGAATGAGTTATTCGAAGGAGTAAATCAAATTAAGTTAATCGATTAGAGTTGAGTTAATCGATTTGGGTTAAGTTAAGTTATCGAGTTAAGTAATCGAGTTAAGATTTATCGAGTTAAGTAATCGAGTTAAGAAATCGAGTTGAGATAATCGAGTTAAGAAAATCAAGTTGAGTTAATCGAATAAGTTATTCGATAAGAGTAAATCCATTTAAGTTAAATCGGATGTTAGTTATTCGATAAGAATTGACACATTTAAGAAAATCGAATATTTGTTATTCGATAAGAGTTAATGAAATAGAGCCAACCAAGAAGAGTTATTCGAATATTAGTTATTCGATAGGAGTTAATCGAAATAGAGTTTATCGAATATCAGTTATTAAAAAGGGAGAGTTAATCGAATAGAGATTACTCGAAAGAGAGTTATACGTCGAATTCGATTATAGCGAATTCGGGAAAGTACTATTTACTTTCCAGGGTTTAAATCAAGATTTAGTTATTGATTTAGAAATTAGGTGTCTGTTAAATTATTCGAGTTAGGAAATAAATTTATAATTTAGGTTAGATATTGTAGAAGTAGGAATTATAATGTTATAGTTATAATCAAACGTTGTCATATAATAAGTGGATTCGTAACCTGAATCCGAGAATTTGCGTAAACAAATGATTGTAAAAAGTGAGTGATGAGTTTCATCTATTTCACAGTAAAGGACGTTGTTCAATTAAGGTATGCGAGGTAATTATACCCCAACTTGATTGACTTCAGAATTGACAAAGGAATAGTTGTGGTTCGATCTAAAAGGTTGATTAGGAATAAAGTTAAGGAATAAGCGATAAATGGATTTAGCGAAACGATGTTTTATACAACGTTCATTTGAAATCCGTAAATGAGTTTTGGAAACATTTTCCAAATATAGTCAGATATGTTTTCTAAACATAGAAAATGAAATGTTTTCATGATAAGAATTTAAGAAATAGAGTTAAGCAAATTCAGAAACTGACTGGAGAGGGTAAGTTGAACGGTTTTCTAAGGACGATCTGATGTTGGTTTCGACCTTCCGGATTAATACTTAAAGAATTGTTCTCATACTAGTTACAGTTAGGGATTGATAGTTGCGAAATAATAGTGATGTGAAAATAAGCTATGGAAATGTTTTCCAATGATTAATAACATATATTTTCTAAATATATGAAATAAGGAAATATGAACATATGATGATTGATCGATCGAATTTCCATTTGGAAATAAGATCGTTGTTTGTACACCGACATGTTTTCATTTGATAGTTGAATCACAGACTATCAAAGTTTTGACCATATTTACGTAGTAAATATGGAGGGACCGGTTGGATTATTATCCGAAGAACCACTCCGGATTAGCATAAGCGTTGTGAATCAAGTACGCTGAAGATAATTGAAGACGGAGTGAAGTGCAAGGGCTATTGTGAAAAGCCTAGGTAGGACGGATTCACTGAATAGTGCCTTCGGTTTATTCAGTCCCAGAACAACGTATATGGACGAGTGTCTGACAAAGTATTCTTAATGAATCATATATGTTGATCTCTTTAAACGTATTACGTTGGTGGCGGAGAAATTCGTTTCTCTTAGCTTTTATACCCGTGATGCCTTGAGAAATCGATAATGATTTGGCGGGTATGACGATGTGGCATTCAAAGTAATTGAAGAAATAATCTGTCAAAGTGATAAACGTGACCTCAAAACCTCACAACCGGAAAATAACAGAAGTTGGGCTAGGCAGCATGGCTAGTTGGGCCATACCCAAGCAGGGTGTATTATCACCATCTAGAGAATATTCAATTGTACTTCTTTATAATCTATTTCAATGCTGTCCCTTATCGGGAAGGATGGTTGCTGATCCCAACCATCGGTGATAATATATTCGTTACACTCAAGCTAAATGAGTGGACGGTCATGTGTGGCCGGGTTGCAAGACGTTCTTGTTGAACCCTAGTGTATCTCCTCTAGAGTACACTGATCGGAAGGTGCTCCCATACCTTGTCTGTAGGAATCCAATCTCCAATAAGCGCTCATGGTTTTATTTGTATACTATGTATGTGGAACGTGAGATGCAAGCGTTCTGCTAGATTGATATCTATTTGTATTTAGACATTATTATAATATCAGAAAGATATCCTTTATTTAACCAAGTGTTGGAGTTTTATTCACACCAGTCCCATGACTGACCCGGAGTTTATTTTGTTTGTTTTCCCTAAACTCATGGGTGCCTAAATTTGTACGGGCAGTCAAGTAGTCGGGATTTTTCAGATACACTTGGAGAGCTTGGAGCAGGAGGCTTCAGGATTATAGCTATTATTATTCCGCTGTGTTGTTAAGTGTTGTACTTTGAAATGGTATGTATATACGAGTACTGATTTGTATTTCAAAGTTATGTTATATTTTATTCGTTCCGCTGTGAGATCCGTGTTTACTCTGATGATGTAAGTTCTTCTTCTTCTTCTTCTATTCTATTAGTTCTATCTTTTCTTCCTCACCCTCTACTTTCTTTCACTAACGAAGCGGAATTTTCGACTCTCGAGGAGTCGAAAATTTCCAGCCGTTACAGTTGGTATCAGAGCTTAAGTTAAGTGATTACCTTGGCTTGTGGCATAACTCGATAGAGATGGGATTAGTAATATCCTAGATTGAGTTTGAGTGTATATATATGAGCGCGTAATTGTTATTCAATATAAAATGGTTTTATATTGTGGAGACTCATTGGTTGAGTGGCTTATGAATTCTGGTCGATCAGTTTGATCCACTGTATCGGTAAGGGTTACTAAACACTCGAATACGATGAACCGTCATGATATGTTTTGAAAGAGGGTAAATGAAATAATTTTTCCCAAAATATATTTGTTTATAGAAGAAATATATATCTTGAAATTATTATAGTATATTGATTGTGTTGGTTGTTATTATAATCGAATAAGATTATAAAAGGGTGAAATGGTTATAAATGACCAATCAGAATTCATATGAATGTAATATATGAAATAGTTTGAATTAAATATGAATTTAAATCAGAATTTGGAATTTAAAATAAGGAAATTTTAAGTTCCTGGGAGATTTTGAAAATGTTTTTCAAATTGAAAATGATATAGTATTGAACTCACGTCGATAGCTGGAAAATAGATTTTGATGATGAATCTAGACATCATCAGTGTTCATTTTCGAGTTCTAAGTGACGGATTACTACCAAAGGTTTTGTTTTTGAATTGTTTTGAGAAAACAAGTTGTTTAGAAATTCAAAGGTTTTGAATTGGCATTATGATTTCAAATTGATTTGAAAGAAACCCAGGAACATAAGTTCTGGAATTAAAATTTAACTAATGAAGTTAAATAAAATGAGATGGTAAAAATAAATTGAAATTTAACTTGAACCGAGTTAAATAAAATTGAATTGGGATTAGAGATAATCTAGAATGGAACCAAATTGATAAGTCAATAATTTGGAATTTGATATTAGAGTTCGAATGAAATTCGATTTGGATTTGAGGATATGAACTGATTGGAGATCAATTGGAATGGATAACATTGGTATATGTTGAAGTGGTAACAGATGCAAGGGATAGAGTTAAATGCCCGACAAAAAGGTACAAGTTTATATCATATATGAGTTTGGATTTTATGAGCCGAATTGGCAAGCCGCTTGGCTATTTTGATTTCCTTTTGGATTGGAGGAGGCCTAGAGAGGCGAGTTGTGGTTTGACGTATTGAGCCGTACAAAGGAGGTTATGGCGAAATTTTTCGAAAATTTAAGGTGTTAGAAAATTTTTAGAATTTTTGAAAATTTTAGTTGGTCGGAAATGAATTAATAAATTAATTAAAATTAAATGGGTCCAGTCGAAACTGAAATTTAGAGGTAAACAAAAAAGATTTTTAAATCTAGTTAGTAGAGTTAGCAGCATTTTTCTAACTTAGCAATTTCGAGGACGAAATTATTTTAAGGGGGGAAGTCTGTAATGGCGCGTTTTGTTAGTTGTCGAATAATTAATTTATTTAATTATTTATATATCGATTTGGCGATATCGATAACTTAAAGTAAAACGTTCGAACTTATAATTTATAATTATAATTAAAACGAACCTGAAACGTCGCGGCAGTTCGCAATTTGGCGATTTGAACTTCAACTGAATGTACATGATTCATTTTAAGCCGGATTTCTGTGAAACAAGAAACGTGTGGAGCTGGTGGAGTATATCTTTCTAGTGGAAGAGAAAAATCAGGATTTCGTCGTGTAGATTTTGAGTTATGTCCAAATCAAATTTCAGAAAAGTCGCTGTAGAATTCCTTTATAATTCGCAACGCTTTATATACGTTATAAAAGGGTTTTCGATATAAATTGAATATCGAGATAAATCTAAAATCTGAAATATCAAACTGTAAATTCTGATATGATATTCTGGAGTTGTACGATATCATATGTGAAGATATACGATAATATAAATTTATTGGTATTTAATTTAATTATATTTAAATATATTTATATATTTAAATGGGTCATTCAGAGCGTTAAAAATAGCCACTTTTGCAAACGGAGTCGGAATTCGACGAAACCAGTTTTGTTGGATCCGCAATATCAAATAGTTGTTAGATTTACAGTTTCGTGATTTTTAGAGTCACAGTGTGGCCGTATGGATTTTTAGAGTAGAAAACAGTCAGTATTTTGACAGTTAAAAATACGCTGTGTGAGCAAACGGAGTCGGAATTCGACGAAACCAGTTTCGTTGGAACCGTAATGTCGAACTCTAGCTACATTTCCAGTTTCGTGATTTTTGAATACTGTGTGTGATCACAGCGATTTTTAGAAAGACAAAACGAATATAAATGAATATAAAAAGGGAAAATATCCTAGGAAAATATCTTCAAAAAAAAATATCTACACTCCCTATAAATACCCTTACCCCCTTAACCTAACCCGAAGATTCTCATTCGGTAGTCAACTGTAGGAAAAATCCGCCGTCTTCAAACTTCTTCTTTCAGTAAACAAAGATCCACTTCAGAAAAATCATAGAAAGAAAAACAAAATTCCTAAAATCTAAATGGTTATATATTTGAGATCCTCAGGAGTTAAGCTTCATTTGGATGTGAGTTTTATTGGGTGCGACTGCGTTTCCAGAAACCCCAAAACAAAGGCAGCGAGCTAGGGTTCAGAAAATGGAGTTCTGGAGGTTTCAATTCTTGTTTTGGAGGATGGTTTTGTTTTCAGCGTTGGAATTGGAGTCGGGTAGCATTTTGTTGTAGGATTTGATTCAGAAAACCGACGATGACTGTGGTTGGAGGCCGGTTCGATGCGAGTGAGGAGGGTAGGTCGAGTTGGGTTTCGATGGTATCAGTGGATTGAGAGCTGGATGAGAGGAATCGTGATGCTGTTGGTTTCGAGTTCGGTGAATGAATGAAGCTACGGCAGGAGGATGAAGTGGCGGAAATGTCTGTGTGATTGAGCAGCCGGCTACCAGCGTTTGAACGAGGAAGAAAGCATTTTTATTTAGGTTGGTGCTGAAGGGAATTGGGCCGGTTTCAAAGTTAAGGCCCAGTTCCAATTTAATTCATGTTTATTAAATTTTAATTAGTGATTAAACTTCGTAATACCGTATCTTGTCCGTACGAGGTCGGATTTGCAAACAGTAAGTTGCGTTGGGGTCGTATGGACGGCGGCTACGTCATGGGACTGACCGGAAGTCCATCGGAGCTCGTTACAATTTATAGCAAAATAAATTGTCCAGCTGAACAAAGCGATGGTTATCTTCATTGACGATGATCGTCCAAATGTGAGTAAAACTCACTAACTCTGAACAGTTTATATTTCATGTTGTATTGTTAGAACTGTTAAAATTGTCTGTTTGACTATGTGTTGATTGTTTGATTGAACTGCTAGTCAGTTAGTTAAATTTCTATATTGATTCTGTTTAACAGAATATATCATATGGAACTGAAAGTGATGTTATCTATATTGTCTAACATCTGTGATGCAGGGAAACAGGTTGGAGGAATCCGACTGGATTCCTCAACAATTATTTTATTGTTTTCCATATATAGTTATATGATGTGATATAAAATCTGTGGGCGATTATATGTGCTTGGACGATATTGAATATCGTGATTTGATATGATTGAATACCATAACATACCGAAATGTTGATAAGGGGATTTTCAATGTTTATATTGAAAATGAATCTTATTTATAAAATCGATAGGATTTTATAAAAGGAAAACATTTATTTAATTTGAAAATAGATAAATGAAAAAGGAAACATTTATTTAGAAAATAAATGAAATAAAATAGAAACATTTATTTAGAAAATAAATGAATTAGAATATAAAGGAATATTTATTTTAGGAAATAAATAAAGGAACATTTATTTAGATTATAAATAAATGGAATAAAGGAATATTTATTTAGGGAATAAATAAAGGAACACTTGTTCGGAAAATAAATAGAATTATACAAGGATAGATTTAAACACGTGCTTCGCACACGGTATAAACACGATATGGATTTAAATGAGTTATTAAATAGGAAATCTATTTTAAACAGACAAATTGAAGTAGATTAATTTATAAATAATGTTTTATAAATTAAATAAATTATTTATCGTTGATAAATGGAATATATACAAGTCTGGACTTATATAGAGAAGTAGAAACGTTATAAAAAGGACATTTATAAAGTGAAGAACCGTTACTAAAAGTAAATCTTTATAAATGGATAAACGTTGTAAAAAGTAAATCTTTATAAATGGATAAACGTTGTAAAAAGGAAATCTTTTGAAATGAATAAACGTTATAAAAAGGAGTTAATCGAATTTAGTTATTCGAAATGAGTTATTCGAATTAAATATTTGAATAGAGTTAAACACATTAGAGTGATTCGAATTACTTATTCGAATAGAGTTAAACACGTAAGAGTTAATTGAATATTAGTTATTCAATTTGAGTTAATCGAATTTAGTTATTCGAGAAGAGTTAAATCGAATTTAGTTATTCGAAAGGAGTTAATCAATTTGAGTTAAGTTAATCGATTTGAATTAAGTTGAATCGAAATGGAGTAAATCGATTAGAATTAAGTTAATCGAGTTAGAGTAAATCGAATATTAGTTATTCGAAGGTAAGTTATTCGAATTAGTTATTCGAAGGAGTTAATCAATTAAGTTATTCGAATGAGTTATTCGAAGGAGTAAATCAAATTAAGTTAATCGATTAGAGTTGAGTTAATCGATTTGGGTTAAGTTAAGTTATCGAGTTAAGTAATCGAGTTAAGATTTATCGAGTTAAGTAATCGAGTTAAGAAATCGAGTTGAGATAATCGAGTTAAGAAAATCAAGTTGAGTTAATCGAATAAGTTATTCGATAAGAGTAAATCCATTTAAGTTAAATCGGATGTTAGTTATTCGATAAGAATTAACACATTTAAGAAAATCGAATATTTGTTATTCGATAAGAGTTAATGAAATAGAGCCAACCAAGAAGAGTTATTCGAATATTAGTTATTCGATAGGAGTTAATCGAAATAGAGTTTATCGAATATCAGTTATTAAAAAGGGAGAGTTAATCGAATAGAGATTACTCGAAAGAGAGTTATACGTCGAATTCGATTATAGCGAATTCGGGAAAGTACTATTTACTTTCCAGGGTTTAAATCAAGATTTAGTTATTGATTTAGAAATTAGGTGTCTGTTAAATTATTCGAGTTAGGAAATAAATTTATAATTTAGGTTAGATATTGTAGAAGTAGGAATTATAACGTTATAGTTATAATCAAACGTTGTCATATAATAAGTGGATTCGTAACCTGAATCCGAGAATTTACGTAAACAAATGATTGTAAAAAGTGAGTGATGAGCTTCATCTATTTCACAGTAAAGGACGTTGTTCAATTAAGGTCTGCGAGGTAATTATACCCCAACTTGATTGACTTCAGAATTGACAAAGGAATAGTTGTGGTTCGATCTAAAAGGTTGATTAGGAATAAAGTTAAGGAATAAGAGATAAATTGATTAAGCGAAACGATGTTTTATACAACGTTCATTTGAAATCCGTAAATGAGTTTTGGAAACATTTTCCAAATATAGTCAGATATGTTTTCTAAACATAGAAAATGAAATGTTTTCATGATAAGAATTTAAGAAATAGAGTTAAGCAAATTCAGAAACTGACTGGAGAGGGTAAGTTGAACGGTTTTCTAAGGACGATCTGATGTTGGTTTCGACCTTCCGGATTGATACTTAAAGAATTGTTCTCATACTAGTTACAGTTAGGGACTGATAGTTGCGAAATAATAGTGATGTGAAAATAAGCTATGGAAATGTTTTCCAATGATTAATAACATATATTTTCTAAATATATGAAATAAGGAAATATGAACATATGATGATTGATCGATCGAATTTCCATTTGGAAATATGATCGTTGTTTGTACACCGACATGTTTTCATTTGATAGTTGAATCACAGACTATCAAAGTTTTGACCATATTTACGTTGTAAATATGGAGGGACCGGTTGGATTATTATCCGAAGAACCACTCCGGATTAGCATAAGCGTTGCGAATCAAGTACGCTAAAGATAATTGAAGACGGAGTGAAGTGCAAGGGCTATTGTGAAAAGCCTAGGTAGGATGGATTCACTGAATAGTGCCTTCGGTTTATTCAGTCCCAGAACAACGTATATGGACGAGTGTCTGACAAAGTATTCTTAACGAATCATATATGTTGATCTCTTTAAACGTATTACGTTGGTGGTGGAGAAATTCGTTTCTCTTAGCTTTTATACCCGTGATGCCTTGAGAAATCGATAATGATTTGGCGGGTATGACGATGTGGCATTCAAAGTAATTGAAGAAATAATCTGTCAAAGTGATAAACGTGACCTCAAAACCTCACAACCGGAAAATAACAGAAGTTGGGCTAGGCAGCATGGCTAGTTGGGCCATACCCAAGCAGGGTGTATTATCACCATCTAGAGAATATTCAATTGTACTTCTTTATAATCTATTTCAATGTTGTCCCTTATTGGGAAGGATGGTTGCTGATCCCAACCATCGGTGATAATATATTCGTTACACTCAAGCTAAATGAGTGGACGGTCATGTGTGGCCGGGTTGCAAGACGTTCTTGTTGAACCCTAGTGTATCTCCTCTAGAGTACACTGATCGGAAGGTGCTCCCATATCTTGTCTGTAGGAATCCAATCTCCAATAAGCGCTCATGGTTTTATTTTTATACTATGTATGTGGAACGTGAGATGCAAGCGTTCTGCTAGATTGATATCTATTTGTATTTAGACATTATTATAATATCAGAAAGATATCCTTTATTTAACCAAGTGTTGGAGTTTTATTCACACCAGTCCCATGACTGACCCGGAGTTTATTTTGTTTGTTTTCCCTAAACTCTTGGGTGCCTAAATTTGTACGAGCAGTCAAGTAGTCGGGATTTTTCAGATACACTTGGAGAGCTTGGAGCAGGAGGCTTCAGGATTATAGCTATTATTATTTCGCTGTGTTGTTAAGTGTTGTACTTTGAAATGGTATGTATATACGAGTACTGATTTGTATTTCAAAGTTATGTTATATTTTATTCGTTCCGCTGTGAGATTCGTGTTTACTCTGATGATGTAAGTTCTTCTTCTTCTATTCTATTAGTTCTATCTTTTCTTCCTCACCCTCTACTTTCTTTCACTAACGAAGCGGAATTTTCGACTCTCGAGGAGTCGAAAATTTCCAGCCGTTACACTCGAGGGTATTCCCGATGCAAGTCGAAATCTAACTACCCTCCTTTCACAATTACTAGATAAACAATCCATGCCTAGAATCATCCCATAGCCCATGAAACCAAAAACATAAGTATCTCAAATCCTTACAAACCAAAGATAAATGAGCCGAACCACAAATTGGATTTGAGACAATAATGGGATCTTCTACTATACAAGTACTAAGGTGCAGAGACTCCACTATGGAAGCAGATATAAACGAATGTGAAGCGCTAAAATTAAAAGAGTACTAACAGGATGATCAAAAGAAAAACTTGACTTTTTCAACAGAAACTTTACTTCCACTCTCGGGTATGCTGGCGATGAGAGCATGCATTTGCCCCCCTGAAAATCCTGTTATTTGTTCTTGCCCTTGTCCATAATTATACGACCCGTTATACCATAATAAAGATATTTCCTCTTGTTTTAGGTTTTACTATCCTTTCTTCCTCTCCTTTGTGAACCAAGTCTATATCAATGAGTTCTTCATCCTTGGGTTGTGCTCCCTAGCCAAACTCCCTCATTCTAATCTTTTCCATCCTTGTGTAACTTGTTGACAGATCTCTTGAAAGCTGCCTCCATCACATGGAAAATCCTACAAAGCTCAAAAGAAAATTAGCCGCAGGTGAAACTACAGCGGCTATAAATGGAAGTTGGGCACTTCTCTGCCCTTTGATAGGTGTCGTAGTCTTATCAAGACTACGGAACCATGCCGCGATGAGGTTACCTCCCAGAAAGCCAGGATCCCCGGAGACTCAGGAAAGAAGGAAACAAGGATTCAAACAGAGGATCAAAAAAAGATAGTGCATATGGCTTTGGGGAATATGCCTTTAAAACAAGACTTTTCCTTTGAAAATGCTTCTTTTAAAACCGTTTTGAAAATAATTTTTCAGATCTTCTATCTGATCCAGTAACCTTCAGCTCTGATACCAAGTGTAACACCCCACCTCCGTTAAGGTCACTCACAAAGGGAATGACTTAAATTTGGTGGAGCATTTTAGGTAAAAGATGCAGATAAATTACAAGACAGACAAATAAAGCAGCGGAAGATAAAGTCATTTTATAAACAATATGGTTTAGTCAATCTTTTACAACAGTTGTCTCAATCATACTTAAAAGTAGTACATAGAACTTCTGTCTTGATTTAAAAACTTCCAAATATAAAAGAAGCATAAAAACCACAATGATATTCCCCAATAAAGCATGAACCAGCCATAGCAGTGGAAGATAGAGTCCAAAACAATACATCGACTACCTTCGAGCTTGGAAAGAAAACAGAGCTAAGTGGTAACATTTCCTCCCTGTGAACCTAGGGGGGAAGAAAAGAGGCGAATCAAAACTAGGTCGGACATAAGTCTGGTAAGTCCAGTGACTTTCAGCATATAAACAGGAAAAAGCATCATGACATGAATAAACTGAATATAAGACAATACCGTGAGAACAAGGATAACATGATAACATAGGATAAGTACAAGGTATGACAAGGCAAGATAAGCTGAATGTGCTTCTAGTCTTTCTCTGCTTCGCTACTACTTTGTTATTCTGATTTCTATATCTATCTCTGCACCACCTAAATAGTTTCCCAACTAGTAATCTGTATAAAATGATAATATAATAACGTGATCCCAATCCCCGCAATTGTGGTAGCCTTCAGGTGTACATCTATCGTGAGGATTCCACCTCAATCTGCCTAATTGCCATGAACATGTTTGATGTACCCTTACTATCCTATCGATCGGCTCCCTACTTGTATTAATGTTCCATGTGTCTGTGTCAATCGGCCCTCTCTTGCGTGTAGATACCCTGTGCTGGTCCCACCATAAGGTGTATCAATCCTTATGATAGCGACCCGACACGATTCAAGATTCACAGTGTATAACTACTTGTACCCAGTGCCTGCTTTTTCCCACTCTGGAGTACATGCACACCCGTAATCCGTCGGAACCTACACTGACGTACCCCCTGCCGTTGTTTTGACCGCTTATAATCAGCCCAGTAATCGTGCCCCACCCTGCCTAGTTTTAGGGTACCATGATACATCTATATGGGTTACTGCTGAAATGGGTCCCCGTTACTAGGGTTTCCTGCTAGTTAAGTTTGTGGGCCTATATATACAAATATTACCCACCTATACGAGATGTACTTAACTCTCCCATCAACTCAAGCTTGTTTATTTAACGATTAAGTTTTTGGGCCTATATTTTCTAATATTACCCACCAACCCGATATGTACTTAACCCTCCCACACATTATGTCATATTGGTTTAGTGTTGTCCATTCATGTTAACTTAACCTACTCAGTCATCGTGTCATGTTGGTTAAGTGTATCTTATTAGCTTAACCCCGTTCGTTCATCAAGTTATATTGGTTAAGTGTTTTCTTGTTAACTTAACCCCACATGTTCATCATATTAGTTAAGTGTCATCAATCAATTCAAGTTAACTTAACCCACCTACTTGTCATGTTACTTTGGTTAAGTATTGCCTTCTTGTGTTAATTAAACCCTACCACAAATCAAGTTATATTGGTTAAGTATTGCCCTCTTGTTTTAACTTAACCTTACCATAAATCAAGTTATATTGGTTAAGTGTTTCTTATTACTTAACCCTACCCATTCATCATGCTATACTGGTTAAGTGTTTCCTCTTGACTTAACCCTAGTCATTCATCTTGTTATATTGATTAAGTGTTTCTCATTAATTAACCCTAGTCATTCATGTTATATTGGTTAAGTGTTCCTATGAACTTAACTCTAGTCATTCATCTTGTTCATTAACATTAATTGACTTATTAATGTACCAACCTCTCACATTAGATATGTGTTGTTGCCGTTACTGGATGTGCCGGGCGGTTCCAGGTAGTTTTACACCGCAACTCAATCTAACCTCGGGTTTTTCTTGGGCATGATGCACTAACCTCTCATATTAGATAGGTGTTGTTGTAGTTACTAGATGTGCCGGGCGGTTCCGGGCAGTTTTACACCACAACTCAGTCTAACCTCGGGTTAGGCATATTCATCTTTAATTTACACATTTACCATGTATACCCAAATCTAGATTTCTACATGCTAATTACCAAATTCACCAAAACTAGTCATGTTACATTTTACACCCAATCTAGATTTAATGCTCAGGTTACCCCAAATTAGCAACAATAACCAATTTGCCCAAAACTTGATTTATATGCCAACTTCATACTTTGTCGTTCATGCCAATTCTAGGTTCAATATGTCAAATTACATATTCCATAATTCATGTCAAAATACCCCAAATTGCATTTTAACAGATATGCCATATTACATGTTCCAAATTATGCCAAATAATGTCAATTTCATGTTATACCCAATTTCCCCCGCATTCATAACGTACGTCTTTCGAGATTCAACTCAAGATTCATAATATAAGGGAAGAAGCAAGATGGAACATCGTAAGGATAGGCATAGTCATATGATGATAGGAACTACTAGTCCAATAAACTTGATGTACTAAAAAGACAAGTTTTTCATGGAATACATCGCATGCATATAGATATGATAAGAATTATATCATGAACTTAAAAAGGGATTACAATTCCGATATATAACAAGGATAGATATGATTGGACCAGTTTCATAGCCTAAAATGATTCCCAAAGATATATATACTCAAACGCAGATTTCAATAAAAGGATAGCTTACATAAGGCATATTCTCATATCCATTTAATTACATGTCACAATTAGATTTAGGTGTTCAAATCTAAAATGTAACTGACTTACAAAACAAAAGCAAATCCTATTTTCATGCCTTAGCCATACACCACTATACACCCTAATCTTCTTCTTCCAAATCATAAACTATCATATATATATATATATATATATATATATATATATATGTCCCAATTTTAGATCTTATACCACAACATGTACTATGCCTTATATTTTTATTTCAGTTTATGCCCCAAATCCCAAGTCATATGTCCAATACTTTATGCCTTAAATCTCAAGTCATATGTCCAATACTTTATGCCTCAAATCTCAAGTCATATGTCCAATACTTTATGTCTTAAATCTCAAGTCATATGTCCAATATTTTATGCCTCAAATCTCAAGTCATATGTCCAATACTTTATGTTTTGAGTACAACATATGTTATGTCCTCAAATCAGTTACTACTCAATTATGCCCAATTATACACAATTTAATTCTTTTTCCCAATTTTAGCGCTAGTCATGTCCAAATCATATATTATACCCAATTTCATTTCCAATGTACGTTCATCTCTTATGAGATCTGGCTCAGGCCCGCAGTAGCCTGGCTATAAAATAAAAAGGAAAGAAGGGAAGAAGAGACAATGAACGAACATAATATTATCGATGAGATAGATCCAAAGGATATAGAAAGACAGGCATAATCTCAGATCCAGATTTATTACAATGTCAGAATCACAATTAACTTTTATTTCTGAAAGTAACATGAACTTACAAATTACAGAACGGTCTTAAATTCTGGGATCTGTATTCTGAAACTGAATAGCTCTCCCTTGAAGTAGACTAATTGTTACTCTAATTTGGATTTGATTTGATTCTTAGAAATAGTTGTTGAGGCCTTTGAATTAGCCTTTGAATCTCTACTTGAATCCTAAACTTGATTTCTACGAAGAGCTTGAGCAGCATAACCCCGTCTTTGATTTATTTTGATATGAATTAGGGTAGAATATAGGTGTAATGAAGTTGTGTGGAGAGAAAGTGAGGTTTGGGGGTGTTTAAATAGCTTAGGAGCAACGAATCTGGTCAGAACGGGCGTCTAAATGCAGAAAATCGAATCTGTCCACGGATCTAGAAAAGGGGGGAGGTCGACCCCATGGTCGACCTGTTCTACCCAGGTCGACCCTCTGGTCGACCTGGGTCCTGGGCAGGAAATTTCCCGCCCAACCCTGGTGTGCGATTTGAATTTCGAAACATTAAATTTGAAGTCGGGCTGGTTTTTATTTTAAATTCCTGAAACTTCTAAGTGCTATAACTTCTTCATACGGAATCCGATTTACGCAAACTTGGACTCTATCTCAAGCAAAATTCCGAGACGAACGCAATGGCGTAACCCCTTTCCCTTTATTTACTCTGATTTGTTGATT
The DNA here is from genome assembly GCA_030737875.1 of Allium sativum. Taxonomy (NCBI): domain Eukaryota; kingdom Viridiplantae; phylum Streptophyta; class Magnoliopsida; order Asparagales; family Amaryllidaceae; genus Allium; species Allium sativum. The sequence continues at coordinate 104,554,306 of CM060912.1, forward strand.
TTAGGTTCACGGAAAATACGGGGTGTTACATTAAGTTTGAATTATGAGCAAATTTACTATAACTGGTATATTGGGAGATTCATTGGTGATGAGTATGAAGTGTTTTCTAAATTGTAATCCGATTAAATGTATGGTTGATTTAGACTACTTGCGATAACATTTTAAAACTTTTAAGCTAAGTTATGGTAAAATTTTCTCACTTAACTCTCTCTCTCTTTCGTTCAAAGTGAAGTATTTTCCATATCTATTTTTCTAAATGTTTTTAAGTATTTTCACTAGGAGTTGAAACAAATATATAATTTAGTACTTGGAGATTTCTAGTCATGCGTCAGTACCACGTATGCCTAAATTTCTATAAGAACAAAAATTAACTTGTTAAACTTCGAGTTATTAAGTATTTTCGAAATTTAAATAACAAATCGATATTATGAAATTAAGACGTGTATAACCTAAACAAATGAATTAAGAAAGAGGGTAAGGTCCTAAGTGTTCCAGGCTTAGAGTTTTCAGCTTGCAAAAGTGGAGAGGAACATGAAGACACAAGACGCCACAACGCGTGCAAGGCCCGATAAACTGTAATTTTATTTTAAAAAAAAAAAACTCATGTATACATATCAACAATTGTAACGACTAGGCTATTTTTTACGCCTCGAACCAGTAATTGAACCAACTCTAGACGCTCAAAACGACGAATCATTATTGCTTATGGGTTTTAAACAGAATAAACATAGAGAATCACAATACACTAAAATAACAGTATATCTCACAGCGGAATTTTTATATAAAACAATATCAGAGTTAATACAACAATTTTATTTTATACAGCGGAAGACTATAAAATATATACACGAATTTTTAAAATAAAGATTTACTTTTTCAAATGGTTCTCCTTTCAGTTTTTTTATAAAGGGTGTTTTGTATATTTTGCATGGGACACTCGGGTCAGGCCCTAAGTATTCCAGGTTATAGATTTCAGCTCGCAACTAGAAAGGACGTGAAACGTGGAGATGCTCGCGTGCGCTAGGCTTGATAAATCAGTAAAATTTGTTTATTTAAAATTCGTGTATAAATTTACATTTCTTCTGCTGTACAAATTGTAAAACTATGATATTTATGAGAAATTTTATTCCGTTGCAAATTATTGTACTCTGTGATTCTGTATTGATTCTGTTTAAACCGTGTAAGCCAAAAACAATATGTTGTTTTGATCGTTTCGAGTTGGTTTAATTACCAACTTGAGACAGGAAAAATGCTAGGTCGTTATAGTTGGTATCAGAATTTGAGTGTCTTATGTTTTGCATGGAACGCACGGGTCAGAATAGACAACTAATAACAGGACGGTTGAAGTTCAAAATATTCGTTGAGCTCAAAGTTGAAAGCAACATAAGATCAAATAGTCAGGTTCAACAAGTCCAAGATAAGAAAGTCAAAGAAGTTCAATCATGGTGTACTCGAAAAATTTCTACTGTATCACAAGTGATTATTCGTTTAGAAGTTCTTATTTGACTCATTCCTATAGTTTCAGGTGGGGAAAATCGGTCTTCTCCCCCACTTAGACATTTGTCAAATTTTTAAATCAACTGCAAACTTCTTAAGTGAAATTTGATTTTATTCAAAACATACTTTAAGCGAAATAGTTTAGCTGCCTTTTATTATTCATGTTAAACATAAATTCAAGTCGATTATTTATTTCCAGTTTATTTAACACTCATCGACGGGTTTAGGTACTTGATTAGATTATAAGATTTATACTCTACTTGATTAGTTTCAAAACTTTGATTTTCCAAATTTCCAATTTAGACATAAGTAAAGCAGAAAAATTTATATATAATTTTCAAAATTGTTGACTTGGAAACCATTTAAAAAAATCCCCTTACTTATTTCATTGACTTGAGGTTATACAAGTTCTAATTTCAAGTTATCGGTTTGAAATAAATAAATAGGTTGTTGAAAAAGTAAGTTTGGAACAAAGATAATAAGGCTTTTAACAAAATAATTTAAATAATATAAATAAATCTAATACCATAATTTCAAATAAAATAGTTTATAGTGAATACTACTTTCAAAAACAATTCAATCCGAATCAATCAGCCAAATCAAAATTTTCAAATTAATTTCTAACATTTAGAATTGTATTGTGAAACAAACTATTCTGATATGAAATTTGAAACTTGTATATATGAAATTATATAAGTATGAGATTCAAGAATTATTGATTTAGAGGATTGATTCGGATTGAATTGTTTTTGAAAGTAGTATTCAGTATAAAACTATTTTATTTGAAATTATTGTATTAGATTTATTTATATTATTTAAATTATTTTGTTACAAGCCTAATTATCTTTGTTTCCAAACTTACTTTTTCAACAACCTATTTATTTATTTCAAACCGATAACTTGAAATTAGAAATTGTATAACCTCAACTCAATGAATTAAGTAAGGGGATTTTTTTAAATGGTTTCCAAGTCCACAACTTTGAAAATCATATATAAATTTTTCTGCTTTACTTATGTCTAAATTGGAAATTTGGAAAATCAAAGTTTTGGAACTAATCAAGTAGTATATAAATCTTATAATCTAATCTGAAAACGAATGTGTGGCCGTGTATGTGCTAGTACAAGGATCGTGTAATATGGTGAATAACAACAATCACAGATATAAGCAGAGAATGCAGTAAAAATAGAAAATTCACACTAGGGATTTTTATACTGGTTCGGAGCACCGTCCTACATCCAGTCCTAGACTTCTATCTGGATTTCTACTAACAACAACCTCACTTTACCCGGAGGAACAGGTATACAACACCCGAGCAACCGAACGGGAATTTCACGCCTCTAATCACACGAGGACTTCAACACTTGCCTCTTACAACACCGAGGACATCAGCAAAGATGAATAATCTTTTGTTGACAATATGTGTTCTAGACAACACGATTTTTCCTCTTATAGAACAACACTTCCTATAATCTTATCCTCAAATAATATGATTGTGTATAGAAAGATTAGGAAGTGAATATCATATTGAATCAAGAGAATATTAAATAAATTCTAAGATTCAAAACGATATAGAATAGAATATGAGCAATTTGAGTGCTTTGAAAGTATGGAAATTAAGATCAAGAAAGTACAGATAGAATAGATTGAATCGGTGATAATCGGTGATCTTGGAATGATGATATCGAGGAGTATATATAAGGAATAAATAGTTGTGTTCCTTTGTGAAAGGTTATAATCAAAGGATATCATCATTTTGAAGAAAAAAAGGGTGCAACTCTTCAAGGAAGAAGGTGTCTCTTCGAAAAGTTGCAATCTGGAAGAAAACAGTCGATAGGTGAAAAAGGACCGGTCAACAGGTTTTTGAATATATATACGTTATATATATGTGTGCACGTTCATTGTGCATTCTGGGCAGAAACGGCCGACCGCTCATTTTCAACCAGTCGACCGGTTTTGTCCAGAACGCACAATGAATATGCATTCATATATATATATATATATATATATATATATATATATATATATATATATATTCAAATATAGGAGGTGCGTTATTATTTGAGGACAGATTTTAACATAAATAACACTTCTAAATAATCAACCTCTAATATAAAATACCATATGAAGCTCGTGTCTCTTCACACCGACAAATTCTTCTTTTTGTCGATTATAGCTTAATCTATTGTCAGAAATCAAAACTTCGTGAATTTCTTGACTCAACATTCTCCCCCTTTTTGATTGATGACAACATACTTATGAATCTCCCCCTGAGATTATGCCTGTAAAACTATATGTTTTCTGCATATATATGGTTAGCACAATTTTCTCCCCCTTTGTCATTGACAAAAAGGAGTGAAGAAACAAATAATGATATAACAAGGTTAAAAATAAGATGAAACTACTAGCATAACACATCAAGAGTCACAAACCAACATAAACAAGTCTACTACCAATTTAAACTATGATACTATTTAAGTACAAGTGTCGGGTTTTTGTTCTAGAGCAAAATAAAGTAAGATCTTAGCAAGTTATTTGGACTCTGTTTCATCAACTTCTTCTTCCTCTTCTTCTTCTTATTCAATAGCTAGTGTTTTCTCACGACCACCACCATGACTAGTTCCGGATCTTGCACCTTCGTCTGAAGATGTCCAATTGAATGAAGGAGGAGCCAGACGCTTACCGGGGTCTTGTGCTTGAGTTGTTGAAGATGAAGCACCGCATGTAATTGCTTCCCATATTGATCCGAAGAAGGACTTAAGCTTGTTAAATCGTTTATCCATTTTAGTGTCCATGCGCTTTAGTCGAGCTTCGAGAAGGAATTGATTGCAAGCAATTGTTTCAAGCGACTCCTTTGTAGAAGAAGATGATTTCAAAAGTTTTACTTCCTCCGGTTTTGGATGAGATGGTTAAGATGATGCTCCTTCATGACCTTGCTCTTTCCATTGTTCAAACAGCATAATGTTAAAGTAAGGTCCAGGTAGTTTCATTCGTTTGATCGATGCTTTGTTAATGCACTTAGGTCTAGAAATAGTTGACTTTGGAGGTTCGATGCCGCAATCAAGTAATAGCCGCATAATATATTCGTTGTAAAACAAGTGTGGTCTAGTACGATCATTTACTTGTAAAATTTCATCAAAAACATCTCAATCCAGTTTATGCGAATGTTACTTTAGATCGCTTATAAAGCTTTGAAATTTTCTTTGTAAATGACATCAAAATTTCCTAGTCTTGGTAAAAGAGAGTGCATTAGAGTGCGATGTAGAACTCGAGCGGTAGGTCGTAAACCAGTAGACTTTGTACTATCCTTGTCATCTTCTATGAATTCATGACTAATTTGGGTACGGACATGGATATTACAAAAATTGCTTGAAAATTTTTCACCCAGAAAACCATAACCAAGAACTTGTTCCATACTTGCACACGAAATAAATTCTTCCTTGCCACATACGACAGACCAAAGACACTGAGTAGGATTGTCGGGCTTAAGCTTCTCTAAGTTTAGGTTAGCATAGAAAAGTTTGATCATAAGATGACTGATTCCACATTATTTTTATCAAACCCTATAAGGTTTTCAATATCCGCTCTTTTTGCTAGACCAAGAACTTTATAATTAGAGAAATTATAAAAATTGATGTACGAACCCGGATGGATTGTAAAATCCTTCATTTGATGCCATCGCTTGACTGCAATAGGATCGACAATCCATTTTTTCATAGAGAGGTCTATTGGTTGTGTTTCGGATGTTGAATCTTGTTTCATTTTCTTTTGTGGAGCAACCATAAATTGAATTTGGGATTGGATTTTGGGTTCTAGGGTTATGATGCGTTTTGAAGAAAAACGGTGTAATGATAAAGAGAAGAGGTGGGTGGAAAAACCGTTCATAAAGAGGCACGGGAAAACGTTTCAGAACGAAACCGGTCGACCGTTGGAAATACACAGGTCGACCGTTTTTGTCCAGAGAGTAAACCGGTCGACCGGTGAATTTCTGGCGGTCGACTGGTTTGTTTGGAGGGTTTTTTTCATCCTATTTGCTTTAGTTTTTGATAAAAACAGTCTGTATATTATTGAAGTAAATTAAATATGATATAAAAGAGATAATACATGATAGCAATACCCAAAAAAAAATCATGATATATAATAAATGAGAAGTTGAGGAGTTGTTCTCGGAAACTTCTTTGATATTGGTAACTCTTGGTGTCCATGGCGACCAAGTTTCCTTTTCTCCTTCATTTCGACTATAATTCCTATCCCATGAATTTGGACTCCTTGATGATGAAGGAACGTGAGGCATTGGCTCGAAGACTTCATGTTTGTTCGATCCACAAAAGAATGAAGCCATTCTTTCTAAGAAAGAGAGAGACGCTCAGAGGTAAGTTTTTGTTCGTAATGCAACTATCGTTAAAGATCGATTTGATGTTTTTGATAGCGATGTATTTCATCTATCTTGTTACGTGTACAGGGTGCACAAAACAAGACTTTCCTTGCCTTCTTTGAAGTTGGCATAATGCCAGGAGTTCGATTACTATGATGATACTTGGACTTGTGTTTTGGAGTTTCAAGAGAGTAGTATTCTTCAGGCTCAGAACTTGTAGCGGAAATGTGAGATTTTTTGGCACATTGATCACAAATGTGTAACGATCCAGAATTTTAACCAAATTAAAATTGGAATTTTTATTACTTGATTTGAATTTGACGTAAATATATATGGTTAAGAATATTTAATAATTTTGATAAGCTATATGATAAGTTTTACTTGAATTATAAATGAGAATGATTATTAATAATTTTGGATTTATTGACACTATTTGTCGTTCGATCGGATTTGTCAAATTATAACGCGAATTAGTAGCATTAGAATTAAGTGTTGCCCTTAGTTTTCATAGCATTTAAGGGAAAATGCTACCAAAATTTCACCTTCTCTTCTTAAGACAAGTGTATGGACACTTGTAATTTTGCATGTAAGCTTTCATGCATGCCTTCCATGTGCCCCCTTATGTGTCATCACCTCCTTAACTCTTCATTCCTATATAAGGAGACCTTTTCTCCATTTTCTTACCATTCCATTCCATTTCCACCTTTCCACCTTCTTCTTAAAGCTTATGGCCATGGTTTCCATGGCATAAGTCTTCCTCTTTTCCACCACCACCTTGCCAAAGTTCGTCGTTCTCCTCCTCCTCCTTCCCTTATAAAGAGAGAGAGAGATTAATATATATTATATATATTTTGGTGAAGAAAATGTTGCGCTGAAATACTGTCCGATGGTTCGCTCAACTAGGCTCGCTTACCGTGAAGATTTGGAAAGCTGTTTGGTGAGAACTCTTTAACCACGATTTATATAGTAGTTAGACTAATTTAAATATAGTGATGAATTATTATTAGTTAATGATGATTGATATTTGTTGTGATGGATGATGGGTGCGAAGTTTAGAACACACACTATTAAGCGATAGTGTTACAACGCTTGTGCACAATTATGATTTATTGAACCATGTTGATGATGGTTGCTATGGATGTTTAAATGGTTGTTGATGTTGTTTTGCACACACTATGACACAACAATTATGGTATCACATTGGTGATCGAAAAATCTCCTTCATAATTAAAAGCAATATCATTATTGAAATTGAAGGTTAATAATTAGAAAAGACCATATGTATGAATTCATATATATTGTTAAAATCCTTTAGATGAATAAATATATACCGGAACATTTTAGGATGACAGAGAGGATAGTGTCTAGGTTTGGGTTTGGAAATAAAGTTTCCTGCTCTCCCTGGCTATCCCTAACTGGTCCGACGAATGGGATGGTTAATTTGAAGTTATTTGAATTTAGAAATGAATTGGAATTTATGAAAGTTGAATTTTAGATCCAAAATAATTTAGAAAGTAAAATTTAAATGATTTTAAAAATGTTATATAACAATATAATGGTTTTCTAAGATATTTTGAAGTATCGTAGTATAATGCTTATTATGGTCAAAATAGAGCTTGTCGCATAACGACAATTTACGTATTTAGATGCAAACTTTAAACGCTTATAACTTTTGCAATCTAAATCGGATTTCCGTGAAATGAAAAACATTTGATTTATATTAACAAGAACTTTCAAATGAGTGAAAGCAGATTTTAAATTCGAGTTATAATTTTGAAGTTATGTTTGAAACCATTTTGGAAAAGATCGATGTAAGAACAATTGTTGACCATAACTATAAACAACTATTTTTAAATGTTTTAAAAATATGGATTTTTTTTGTAAAATCATAATAAATTATGTAAAAATGTTTTGAATTGTAAATTTTAAGTTTTGGCTAAGATAAACGATGTTGTTATCAAAGTAGTTAAGATAACTGATTTGTAACGCTTTTGTAACACTTTTGAGGCACTATTGTAACGCTTTCTTTGAAAACAACCTATTTTGAAGTATTTAACCCACGAAATGTTTTCTGAACTATAAGTAATCATTTGTAAATGATTTGTTGAATGTTTTCAAAGGTTTAAAAATATTGAAAATAATTTGTTCGGAATTTAAATTGATTTATTTAATAATTAAATGTGTTTTTCAATTTTAAATAATTGGATATGGTTGGAGATAAATCTTCGGATGGTTGATTTAAATTTGGTAGATGATGATTCTTACTAATTGAGGAATTTAAAAGGTAGTTCACCATTATTCCGCTTATAGTGTGAGTTGGATATCGAGATTAATATTGAGTATAAGTTGATGGTATTTCTATCCAGATCTAATGTCAAAGAGTTGAATAAGTCTTTAAATTAAGATACGAGTTTCCTAAGTTGACTGGGATAAGTTGGATAGAAATAATCTTCCGATATTTGATATGAAATTCTGTGGTGTAAATGTATACTATTTGAGGAATTTGGAAGATATTATTATATCGTTATTCCACTTATAGTATTCGTTGATTATGAGAATTGATATCAAATATAAGTAGATACAATTTTTGTATAACTTATGTTAAATATCAATTGATTTGGGTTTTGTCGTGAATCATATCTTCAATAATATCATTCTTGAAACCCCATGAGATTGAGTTATGGAAATTCATATCGTATTTTGAGGACTTGATCAGATCTTTGATTTGAGGAAATTAAAAGTGGGGAATTGGAAAGAAAGTATAATCTTTTAGTTAAGATTAAAAAAACGGAATGTGGAAAATCAATTCAATTGGAAAATAGGGTTGAAATGTGGAATAAGGATTTTCAGAGGAAAACTGGATTTTGATAATGAGTTATCAAACGGAAAATTAATTAAGACTTTAAGGCTAAATCATCTTTGATTTAAGGGATGTGTTTTAAAAGAGAAAGGTTAAACATGGATTTTGTAATAATTTGAGAATGGGGTTGAAGAAGTTTAATTTTGACAAAAACCAAGACGGAAGGAGATTGGTAGAAAGCCTGTGTGTTCTATAATTGTGTTTTTTTTAAATTGCGCCTATTATTTGGAAAGACCGGGATCGGATGTATGTCTGAAACCATTCCAAGTAATAATACGACGTTGTGGAGCAATTGAAGACATTGGAGACGTCATTGAAGACCGGGACCCTTCATGTCGTAAGGACGACTTGCTGAATGTCTCGAATGGGTCGCTCCCATTTGCAGATGGATTTTATATCAGTTAAGTGGCAAGAAGCCCGAATGTATGTGAAGGAATTCCGGATTGTGGTTTCGTTCAGACCCAGAACAGACTTGTATGGATTGTGTGTCTGACATTGTAATTAACTGCGTAGCATTGTTTTATCAATATATATCTGTTTGGTGGCGGAGAATTACTCTCTTGCTTAACACCCTTCTCTAAGACGTACGAGCTTAGAGGTTATATATTGGAATTCAATGATGTGTTGTTAATGGATAATGTGGCATACTTAAGATATGTGATGAGCTATAGATGATCAAAGCATGGCTTGTTTAAGCGTAGCTTTGTGTATCGTGACCTCGACAAGCCTCACAACCCGGTAATTGGGCAAAACAAGAAGAAATGCGGCAAGGTTATGGGATGTTGTCTCCTTCTAGATAAAAGGTGTACTATGGTATGGAGCCCAGGTATTAACCTATGTGGTAAAATCATCTACTTTTGTGGTTGTTGTTGAAGCACGCTCGGAAAGGTCGATTACGACCGGGAGATAGCATACTCAGGCGTACTCTAAGTTACCAATTAAGGGTTAACCCGGCCTTGTGTTGGCATGAGGAGCATTAGTTGATCGTCAGGCATCCCTCTAGAGGTGTTCAAAATTCGGTTCGAAAGGAAGTTCCTTTGCCTGGTCATTGTCGGAAAACCAATCTCCGCTACGAGCCTGTACGGTTTTAGTTGTATACCATACGTCAGTATAGTATATGGTACCTATGCTGGCTAAGATTTATACATTTACTTTCGAAATGATTTTTCACACTATATTATAGTATTGGAAGAGGATTTTCACGTATCAAGCATTTTTGACTATCATAAGGAGAAACCTCGCCCATGTGTGCGTTTACATTGTGTGTGTGCCGCGAGACCTTATGGTAGTTTCATTTTTCAAAAGTCATTGCGAATTTCTATGCACGGGAATTCATATGGAGTAAACCCGTTCCGCATTAGCGGCGTGGTCCGTTGAATTACCCAACTTTAAAATGAATCTTAAATAGTAATAAATAGTAACTGTTTTGAGTTCTCACACCAGTCCCATGACTGACCTGGAGTTTATTGTTCCCACACCTGAACTCTGGGTGCCCATAATTTTTACATGGGCAGCCTAGTAGTTTGGTTCGCAGATTTAGCCTTGGAGTTACTTGGAGCAGGATTCTGGTTTAACTGGAGCTATTATGTTTGGGGCATTCGCATTCTTCCGCTGAGTTAGTATCTTTTCCGCTGTGTAATCGATGTACTCTGATGTACCTCTTGTAACTCTGATGTAATATTATTTTAATGATAATGGAAAAGTTGTTTTTATTTTGTGAAAATGTGTAAGTGCCCCTAACAATCCGTCTTTATGAACGGTTTAAGTTGGTTTAATTACCGGCGAAAACCGAGCAAAAAGCTGGGTCGTTACAAAATGTGTGCCATAATGAAGAATAGATGTTAAGCTTAGGGAAAAGAGATGAAAAAAGAGTTTTTGACATGCATATATAGGAGATCCTATTTTTTTAAACTTGTGGTTTAGGTAATTTTGGCCGTAAACAAAACAAAGGCTCATATTCTTTCTTACTCAAAATAACTATTCTAAAAATAGCAATTTTTTAGAGTAAGTATAACCCGATTGAAAGAACAAAAATGGAACAAAAACGGAACAAAAACATGTCATCAGTGTACAAACTATTGATCAAGTTTATTTGTTATATTAACTAATGATCAAGTTCTTTCCTTGAGATAAGACCAAGCTCTCTACGTAATTTTATGAAACTAGATTCAAGTAAAGGCTTAGTGAAGATGTCTGCTAGTTGATCATCAGTTTAGACATATTTGAGATATATATTCCCTTTATCAATAATGTCTCTAAGGAAATGATGTCGGATATCAATGTTCTTGGTTCGAGAGTGATTCACTGGATTCTTAGATAAGTTAATAGCGCTTGTGTTATCACAGTATATAATAGAGTTTGATAAATGAATATAAAATCTTGAAGTGTTTATTGCATGTATATTACTTGAGTACAAGCAAGAGCTGCTGATATATATATATATATATATATATATATTCAGCTTCACATGTCGATAGTGATACACAATTCTGTTTCTTACTAAACCAAGAGACAAGAGATTTTCCGATAAAATGGCATGTACCACTTGTACTTTTTCTATCCGTTCGAGAACCTGCGAAATCAACATCACTATATGATACTAATTCGAATGGACATTCTTTTGGGTAGAAAAGACCAAAATCTTTGGTGTTATTAAGAAAACGAATTATACGTTTCACTGCTCGCAAATGTGAATCTTTTGGATCTGCTTGAAAACATGCACATAGACAAATACTCATCAATATATCTGGACGACAAGCTGTGAGATAAAGAAGAGAACCAATCATGCTTCGATATAACTTCTGGTTGACACTTTTTCCATTCTCATCCTTTTCAAGATGTATAGTTGTGCTCATAGGAGCGGGTTTACCAGATGTATTTTCTAAACCGAAGCGCTTGATGAGATTTCCACAGTGTTTTTCTTGATTAATAAAAATACCAGTCGGAAGTTGTTTGATTTGAAGACCAAGAAAATATTGTAGTTCTCCCATATGAGACATATCAAACTCTTTGGTCATAATGTTTGCAAACACTTTGCAGAGTTTTTCATTTGTTGAACCAAAGATAATGTCGTCTACATATATTTGGATAACTAGAATATCTTGTCGAGAATGTTTTATAAATAAGGTTTGATCAACTTTCCCTATGTAAAATCCTGAATTGATAAGATAGCTTCGAAGTCATTCATACCAAGCACGAGGTGCTTGTTTTAAACCACACAGAGCTTTCTTGAGTTTGTATACATAGTCAGGATGTTTTTCATGAACAAACAGTGTGGGTTGTTTGACATAAACATTCTCTTTTATAAATCCATTAAGAAATGCACTCTTGACATCCATTTGATAAAGTTTGATATTATGGTGACAAGCAAAAGATAACATAATTCTAATGGCTTCTAATCGAGCAACTGGTGCAAATGTTTCTTTATAGTTGATACCTTCTTATTGATTGTACCCTTGTGCTACTAGCCGTGCTTTATTTCTGGTTATATTTCCTTGTTCATCAGCTTTATTTTTATAGACCCATTTTGTACCAATCACAGATTGATCAGTTGGTCTTGGAACAAGTTCCCAGATATCATTGCGCTCGAACTGATTTAGTTCTTCCTACATGACAATGATCTAGTATTCATCGGTAGCAGCTTCTTTAGGATTCTTAGGTTTGATTTTTGAAAGAAACGCAACATGACCCATTTGATTAAGTTGACTTCTTTTTATGACTTGTGATGTTACTTCCCGATTATATTTTGAGTAGGATGATCTCTTAAAATCCTAGGTGGAGGTTGTATCCTTGGTGACTGTATCCTTAGTGGAGATCGTAACTCACATGTTGAAGGATTATTTTCAATAATTATTTCAGAATCAGAGTCGTCATTTATGATGATTGAATTATCAGTGACTGTTGTTTTGACATTATCTGATATATTTTGAGGATGCTGATAGAACTCATCGAAAGATACATGACGAGATTCTTCAATAATTTTGGTTCGTTTATTATATATGCGGTAGCCTTGCTTCGTTCCTAATAACCAACAAATATTCCTTCATCGGCCTTTGGATCGAATTTACATAAATAGTCTTTCGTATTTAAAATAAAGCATTTTGAACCAAACACTTTGAAGTATGAAATATTAGGTTTTCTGTTGTTAAATAATTCATAAGACGTATTCTTGGTGAGAGGTCGTACGGATACACGATTCAAAACATAACAGGCAGTTGCAATGGCTTCCGCCCAGAAATGTTTTGGTAAAGTGGTTCCATTTAATAATGTTCTTGCACATTGTTATAAAGTCCATTTTTTCCGTTCTATAACTCCGTTTTGTTGTGGAGTTCTAGGAAACAAAAAGTTATGATACATACCTTTCTTTGTACAAAAATGTTCAAACTCATTATTTTCAAACTCTCTGCCATGATAACTTCTTATATTTTTAACTTTAAACCCTTTCGATTTTTGAATTCTTTTGACAAATGATTTGAAATGAACGAAAGTGTCACTTTTTTTTTCAAGAAAATTGTCCAGGTGTAACGTGAGAAATCATCAACAATTACAAACACATATCAGTTATGGTTTATTGACTGAACCTGAGTTGGTCCAAATAAATCCATATGCAGTAATTCAAGTGGTCGTAATGTTGATATGACTTTCTTTGATTTAAATGTCGACTTGGTCAATTTTCCTAACTGACATGGATCATAAAGGGTGTTAACCTTAAAACTTATTTTGGGTAGTCCTCTAACTAGATCATTTTTGGCCAGCTTGTCTATATTTCTGAAGTTTATATGACAGAAGCGTTTGTTAAAGGAAAGTCTTGTTTTGTTCACCCTGTGCACGTGACAAGATAGATGAAATACATCACTATCAAAAACATCAAATCTATCTTCAATGACAGTTGCATTACGAACAAAAACTTACTTCTGGGCATCTCTCTCTTAGAAAGAATGGCTTCATTCTTTTATGGATCGAACAAACACGAAGTCTTGGAGCCAATGCCTCACATTCCTTCATCATCAAGGAGTCCAAATTCATGGGATATGAATTATAGTCGAAATGAAGGAGCAAAGGAAACTTGGTCGCCATAGACACCAAGAGTTACCATTATCAAAGAAGTTTCCAAGAACAACTCCTCAACTTCTCATTGATTATATATCGTGAATTTTTTTGGGCATTGCTATCATGTATTATCTCTTTTATATCATATTTAATTTATTTCAATAATATACATACTGTTTTTATCAAAAACAAAAGCAAATAGGCTGAAAAACACCCTCCAGACAAACCAGTCGACCGCCAGAAATTCACCGGTCGACCGGTTTACTCTCTGGACAAAAACGGTCGACCGGTGTATTTTCAGTGGTCAACCGGTGTATTTCTAGTGGTCGACCGGTTTCGTTCTGAAACGTTTTCCAGCACCTCTTTATGAAAGGTTTTTCCACCCACCTCTTCTCTTTATCATTACACCATTTTTTTCAGAACCCTTCATAAACCTAGAACCCAAAATCCAATCCCAAATTCAATCTGGGGCTCCTCCACAAAAGAGAATGAAACAAGCTTCAACATCCGAAACACAACCAATAGACCTCTCTGTGAAAAAATGGCTTGTCAATCCTATTGCAGTCAAGCGATGGCATCAAATGAAGGATTTTACAATCCATCCGGGTTCGTACATCAATTTTGATGATTTCTCTAATTATAAAGTTCTTGGTCTAGCAAAAAGAGCGGATATTGAAAACCTTATAGGGTTTGATAAAAATAATGTGGAAATCAATCATATTATGTTCAAACTTTTCTATGCCAAACTAAACTTAGAGAAGCTTAAGCCTGACAATCCTACTCAGTGTCTTTGGTCTGTCGTATGTGGCATGGAAGTATTTATTTCGTGTGCAAGAATGGAACAAGTTCTTGGTTCTAGTTTTATGGGTGAAAAATTTTCAAGCAAATTTTGTAATATCCATGTCCGTACCCAAATTAGTCATGCATTCATAGAAGATGACAAGGATAGTACAAAGTCTACTGGTTTACGACCTACCGCTCGAGTTCTACATCACACTCTAATGCACTCTCTTTTACCAAGACTAGGAAATTATGATGCCGTTTGCAAAGAAAATTTCAAAGCTTTATATGCGATCTATGGTAACATTCGCATAAACTGGATTGAGATGATTTTCGATGAAATTTTACAAGTAAATGATCGTACTAGACTATACTTGTTTTACAACGAATATATTATGCATCTATTACTTGATTGCGACATCGAACCTCCAAAGTTAACTATTTCTAGACCCAAGTGCATTAACAAAGCCTCGATCAAACGAATGAAACTACCTGGACCTTACTTTAACAATATGTCGTTTGAACAATGGAAAGAGCAAGGTCATGAAGGAGCCTCATCTCAACCATCTCGTCCAAAACCAGAGGAAGTAAAACTTTTTAAATCATCTTCTTCTACTAAGGAGTCGCTTGAAACAATTGCTCGCAATCGATTCCTTCTCGAAGCTCGACTAAGCGCATGGACACTAAAATGGATAAACGATTTAACAAGCTTAAGTCCTTCTTCAGATCAATATGGGAAGCAATTACATGCGGTGCTTCATCTTCAACAAGTCAAGCACAAGAACCCGGTAAGCATCCGGCTCCTCCATTCAATTGGACTTCTTCAGACGAAGGTGCGAGTTCCGGAACTAGTCATGGTGGTGGTCGTGGGAAAACACTAGCTATTGAAGAAGAAGAAGATGAAGAAGAAGCTGATGAAACGGAGTCCGAATAACTTGCTAAGATCCTACTTTATTTTGCTCTAGAACAAAAATCCGACACTTGTACTTAAATAGTGTCATAGTTTAAATTCGTAGTAGACTTGTTTATGTTGGTACTTTGTGACTCTTGGTGTGTTATGCTAGTAGTTTCATCTTGTTTATAACATTGTTATATCATTATTTGTTTCTTCACTCCTTTTTGTCGATGACCCAGAGGGAGAAAATTGTGCTAACCATATATATGCAGGGAACATATAGTTTTACAGGCACAATCTCAGGGGGAGATCATATACAAAGGGAGATTCATAAGTATGTTGTCATCAATCAAAAAGGGGGAGAATGTTAAGTCAAGAAATTCATGAAGTTTTGATTTCTAACAAAAGATTAAGCTGTAATCGACAAAATGAAGAATTCGTCGGTGTAAAGAGACACGAGCTTCATATGGTATTTTATATTAGAGGTTGATTATTTAGAAGTGTTATTTATGTTAAAATCTATCCTCAAATAATCATGCACCTCCTATATTTGAATATATATATATATATATATTCATATTCATTATGCATTATGGACAAAACCGGTCAATCGGTTGAAAATGAGCGGTCGACCGTTTCTGCCCAGAATGCACAATGAACGTGCACACATATATATAACGTATGTATATATATATATATTCAAAA
Organism: Allium sativum; assembly: GCA_030737875.1. NCBI lineage: Eukaryota > Viridiplantae > Streptophyta > Magnoliopsida > Asparagales > Amaryllidaceae > Allium > Allium sativum. The sequence goes on from CM060912.1 coordinate 104,570,465, forward strand.
AAAACTGTCGACCGGTCCTTTTTCACCTGTCGACCATTTTCTTCCAGATTGCAACTTTTCGAAGAGACACCTTCTTCCTTGAAGAGTTGCACCCTTTTTCTCTTCATGAATGATGATATCCTTTGATTATAACCTTTCACAAAGGAACACAACTATTTATTTCTTATATATACTCCTCGATATCATCATTCCAAGATCACCGATGATCTCCGATTTTATCTATTCTATCTATACTCTCTTGATCTTAATTTCCATACTTTCAAAAGCACTCAAATTGCTCATATTCTATTCTATATCATTTTGAATCCTAGAATTTATTTAATATTTCTTGATTCAATACAATATTCACTTCCTAATCTTTCTACACACAATCATATTATTTGAGGATAAGATTATAGGAAGTCCTGTACTACAAGAGACAAAATCGTGTTATCTAGAACACATATTGTCAACAAAAGATTATTCATCTTTGCTGAAGTCCTCGGTGCTGTAAGAGGTAAGTGTTGAAGTCCTCGTGTGATTAAAGGCATGAAATTCCCGTTCGGTTGCTCGGGTGATGTATACCTGTTCGTCCGGGTAAAGTGAGGTTGTTATTAGTAAAAATCCAGATAGAAGTCTGGGACTGGACGTAGGATGGTGCTCCGAACCAGTATAAAAATCCCTTGTGTGATGTTTCTATCTTTACTGCATTCTCTGTTTATATATGTGATTGTTGTTATTCACCATATTACACGTTCATTGTACTAGCACGTACACGGCCACACATTTTTTTTCATTTGTTCTGACTTGTGATGTTACTTCCCCGATATATTTTGAGTAGGATGATCTCTTAAAATCCTAGGTGGAGATTATATCCTTGGTGGAGATCGTAACTCACATGTTGAAGGAATATTTTCAATAACAATTTCAGAATCAGAGTCGTCATTTGTGATGATTGAATTATCAGGACTGTTGTTTCGTCATTATCTGATATATTTTGAGGATGCTGATAGAACTCATCGAAAGATACATGAAGAGATTCTTCTATAATTTTGGTTCGTTTATTATATATACGATAGGCCTTGCTTCGTTCCGGATAACCGACAAATATTCCTTCATCGGCCTTTGGATCGAATTTACCTAAATAGTATTTCATATTTAAAATAAAGCATTTTGAACCAAATACTTTGAAGTATGAAATATTAGGCTTTCTGTTGTTAAATAATTCATAAGACGTATTCTTGGTGAGAGGTCGTATGGATACACAATTCAAAACATAACAGGCAGTTGCAATGGCTTCCGCCCAAAAATGTTTTGGTAAAGTGGTTCTATTTAATAATGTTCTTGCACATTCTTGTAAAGTCCGGTTTTTCCGTTCTACAACTCCGTTTTGTTGTGGAGTTCTAGGAAACGAAAAGTTATGATATATACCTTTCTTTGTACAAAAATGTTCAAACTCATTATTTTCAAACTCTCTGCCATGATCACTTCTTATATTTTTAATTTTAAGCCCTTTCGATTTTTGAATTCTTTTGACAAATGATTTGAAATGAACGAAAGTGTCACTTTTGTTTTTCAAGAAAATTGTCCAGGTGTAACGTGAGAAATCATCACAATTACAAACACATATCGACTATGGTTTATTTACTGAACCTGAGTTGGTCCAAATAAATCCATATGCAGTAACTCAAGTGGTCGTAATGTTGATATGACTTTCTTTGATTTAAATGACGACTTGGTCAATTTTCCTAACTGACATGCATCACAAAGGGTGTTAACCTTAAAACTTATTTTGGGTAGTCCTCTAACTAGATCATTTTTGGCCAGCTTGTCTATATTTCTAAAGTTTATATGATAGAAGCGTTTGTGCTATAGCCATGGATCATTATCATTAGCTACAAGACATATATCTGAATTATGACTAATATTCATATTCATAATATATATATTCCTGTCTCTATAACCTTCAAAAACTAAATTTTTGGTCTTTATCAAAAATACTACACTTATTATCAGAAAAGGAAATTGTAAATCCCTTGTGCATAACTGACAAATACTAAGTAAGTTGTGTATCAAATTTCTAACTAGCATGACGTTTGCAATAAGAGGTAAGTTAGATGTACCGCAATTGCTCACATTGCCTTTGCCGATGATATAGCCTTTTGAATTATCTCCAAAAGTGACTAAGCCACCATCTGAGTATGTAATATTTGTCAATAAGCTCTTGTCTCCATTCATTTGCTTTGAGCAACCACTGTCCAAGATCCACTTTTCTCTTTTCTTAAGTGGGACCTGCAAAAAATAAAATTAAGTCCATGGTACCCACTTTTTATGGGGTCCTAAGAGTTAGGTCTTAGGAGTCCAAACCCATAAGTGTCCGGTCCCCTTTATATAAATAATTAGAATTGTGATGCACAGAATTCATGAAATGCCAAATATATTTGTTCCTAATCAAATTGTTGTTTGTTCTAGGAACCCATATTTTGATAGTCTTGACATTTTTCTTTTGAAAATTCATAACTGGTTTTGGCTTGGAATATAGTAAACTAAGATTTTTCTTTGCTTTATTTTTTGCTATATCTTTCTTTTTGAGATATTTCTTGACTTCTTGTTTCTTATATTCTAACCCTTGTTTGTTTGAAACTGATTGTGAATTTTCAATAATCTTAGTCAAATTTTCTCGACCTTTGTTGAAGTTAGAAACATTTTGTGTAATATTATCTAACTTTGTTTGTAAACCAGCCTTTTCTAGGTCTAAAATTTTGAGTCTTTCCTTAAGCTCATGATTTTTAGTAGTAAGAGCATCATTTTTCTCTTTTTGAGTTTTAGTTTCTTGACTCAAACGAGATAATTGAGAATCAATATTAGATGATGATTCTTGAAGTTTTTCAAGTTCTTCAAATATTATCTTCTCATCTTTTAACATATCTCATTCAAATTCTGCTCTACTTAAATCAGCTTTGGCAACTTTTAGTTGTCGTTTTATGTCTTTAAATTTGACTATCAATTCAGCATTTATATCTAATGCTTCATCAAAAGTAGGAATTTGTACCTCATCTTCTGTTGCCATAAAACAGACATTTGCTATAACGACTAGCTTTTCGTTGCTTTAGGAAGTTTTTGAAACCTTTAGCAATGAAAGCAAAGAAATTCACGAAGTTTTGATTTCTTGACTCAACATAATCAAGTACTTAAACCCGTCGATGAGTGTTAAATAAATTGGAAATAAATAATCGACTTGAGTTTATGTTTAACATGAATAATAAAAGGAAGCTAAACTATTTCGTTTAAAGTATGTTTTGAATAAAATCAAAGTTCACTTAAGAAGTTTCCAGTTGATTTAAAAATATGACAAATGTCTAAGTGGGGGAGAAGACCGATTTTCCCCACCTGAAACTATAGGAATGAGTCAAATAAGAACTTCTAAACGAATAATCACTTGTGATACAGTAGAAATTTTTCGAGTACATCATGATTGAACTGCCTTGACTTTCTTATCTTGGACTTGTTGAACCTGACTATTTGATCTTAAGTTGCCTTCAACTTTGAGCTCAACGAATATTTTGAATTTGAATCGTCGTGTTGTTAGTTGTCTATTCCAATTTATAATATATGATTATAAATATTTACCCAAACTTATATCACATTTCATAACCAATAATTCAAGTTTAAATGTATTGTTTACAAACCATTATCTAATATTCTTTCAAATTGTTCTTTAACGATCTTCGTTGGATTTCAAAACCGAGTAATTCATTATCAAAGCAAAATTTTCAAGTATATTGCTATTCTAAAATTTTGATTAGATTCAAAATAAAATAATAAAATTCAAAGAAATTCCAAAATAATTTATAACGCTACAACAAATTAAATTTTGGATTATAATATATGTTTCAAAATTTCATTACATACACATGCTTAACTCACATACAAAAAAATACTTTACACAATGGTTATCATTAACTTATTATTAAATTTACAAAATATCATTTAATTTACAAAACATTATACCAATTTCATTAATTTAATGAACAAATAAAGTATCATTCAAATTACTACCTAATTTGTAATATTAGACGTTTCTAACATAATCATGTTAATAATTAACCATTGTGTAAAGCCATACGGATTTTGATTGTATACTTATATGTCAATATAACCAATTGGGGTTATGGGGGCTATGATTCTATATTTATTAGCGAAATGATTTCCACACTGTATGTAATAATTAAAAGAGGATTTTCACGTATGAAAACATGTTCGGTTATCATAAGACAAAACTCGCCCATTTGATGTGCGCTTGCATTGTGTGATGTGGGACGAGCTTATGATAGCTTCATTTTCCCCAAAAGTCATTGCGAATTTATATGCATGGGTATTCACATGGGGTAAACTCGTTCCGCATTAGCGGCATGGTTCGGTGAATTTCTCAACTTTAAATAAATCCTAAAAATAAATGTTTTATGTTCTCATACTAGTCCCATGACTGACCTGGAGTTTATTGTTCCTTCCTAAACTCTGGGTGCCCACTAATTTTTACACGGGCAGCTAGTCGTTTAGTTTTACAATCATAGATCGTTGGAGCAAGATTCTAAGCGCTTTCTGGATTAAAGTTCACGCTAGAGTTTGGAGCTTCCGCTATATCATACTACTTCTTCCGCTGAGAGTATATTTACTTTTTTTCCGTTGTATATGTTGTAACTCTGATATTCCATGTAACTCTGATGTAATGTTGTATTATGTAATGAAATGTTCTGTTATTTTGTTCAATATATGTATGTACCCATAACAATTCGCCTTTATGAACGGTTTAAGTTGGTTTATACCCAGGGTAGGATTCTACAGTTGCACTCCCGGACTGGTGGTAATGCATAGTAGTAACTACTGCCTACATCGGAACACACTCCCATATCAAAGGGCGTCCAACTCGATCACAAAGTAATATAGATGGTATCAAAGAAGCGTGTCTGATCGGAGATGCGATCTCACTTAGTCACGGTATAGCTCCTGTTTTAGTCATTTTAATTATGACCCAAAGGTCAAGGCTCTCGATTACTATTCATTTTCTTAAAATCCAGTAGTTGCCTCCAACCCATCCTGCTTCGTTTTGGATTATCCACCACTTACATAGTTGTTAAAGTGGTACCGGTATTGACAGAGAGTACGACAATACCGACTCCGGTCTCTTTAACCACCAAACGTTTACATTTTTCAAGTTTATACTCAAATTCGTTACAGTGAGTTTCAAATCTTATTATCATGAAGGATATATTTCTATGTTCTTGAAAAAATTTTGAATGGGGAAAATTAATTGTCTCCCACACTCAAAATTTTGTTATAATTTAACTCCAATCATTATTGTAAATACACTAACTTAAATACACAAATCATATAAAATGATGTTCTCAACATACTTTGTTACTGTACAGTTGTTTCCAACCCCATGCGTGAGTATGGGATGTCCCAGTGGGTTACTCAAAATCAATGGAAATATACATAACAAAAGCCATCAAAATATTTGGGTGCACTACTAAAGTCGCAGTAATATCAAAGATGAAGATTTAGTTTTTTTTTCTTTCCAAAACCATGAAGCAAATATTATCAAAGGTTAATCTACCATCTGTTTATACTGTTGCTAGTATACATGTTCAACAATAAAATATACATATGTATGTATTCGGTTACAAAAGTAAGGGTGAACAGCAAGACATGGCAACCATACGGTCTTACAGCGAGCACAAACCGAGCAAGGCAACATGCACAAAAATCCCAAAATCAAATAGATCAACCATTCATATTTAGTGAACACCCGAAGTAACAAACTTGCCATAGGTTTAATCGTAACAAAACTTACTTTTTATAGTAGGAACGAGGGGCAACCGATTCTTCAGGGTAGAGAAGCAGTGACAAAAATAGCTCGAGCTTTGATCACGGGTCTCGGATGGTTGCGGCATTTTTGTAACGACCTGCCTTTTTGATCGCTTCAAGTCGGTATTTAAACCAACTCAGTCCGTTCACAAAGACAGATAGTTATTTAGCTTCACGCTGGTTTTTTTATATTAATACATGCATAGGCCGTGCCTCGTGGACTTATCACTGGAGAAACCTCTCGACTTGGGACATAAAGATTTTATGTCATTTATCGTAAATTATTTGAAAGTTTGGAATGATTTTGGCTTTGAAATCACCAAGAAGAAAAAAAAAACATCAAAACAAGACTCTAGCTTCAAATCTGAATCCAGCTCTAAAATCTAAACCTGCAAACTAAACTTCTAGCTGAGAGCATTGGACTTCCGCTGAGCATATATGATACTCTGATATCTCTTGTAATCTCTGATGTAATCAATGAAATGAAATAAAAGTTCTGTTATTTTTGTTTGAATATGTAAGTACCCATAACTATCTGTCTTTGTGAATGATTTAAGTTGGTTTAATTACCAGCGAGAATCGGGTAAAAAGGCGGCCGTTACAGTCTCGTTCAAAAAAGTGAATATATTTATATATATAATAATAATAATCCAAGGGTATCCAGCATTGCTTGTAAATATAGCATTGGTGTGCAAACCCACCAAGCTCTATCCCATCTCTCACCTAAGTCGTAATGCAGTGTAGGGTTCGTATACCTTGGTCTCATTTCATGAGTTGGACACCTAAGGATTATCGACATGTTGTTGACATAGTCTGTGTCGGTCTGCACAATCCGCCAAGCTCTGTCGCAACCCTCGCGTAAGTCGTAATGCAGTGTAAGAGTGGAATACCTTGGTCTTTTTAGTTAGGTGTTTGTAAATAATAATAATGCAAGTAATTTTCAAATTAAAGAGAGAGTTAGCACTTGAAATCCAAGCACCTTCTTCACTTATTTGACCTAACTTGTTAACCAATAGGAAATAAAGATGCCATTTTACAACTATTGATATCGATTATAGAATTCATTTCATATTTGCACTATGTTTCTACCAAAAGAACTGGCCAAGCTGGAGGAGTTTGTGACGATAACATGACTTTTGTTCGATGTTTGATTAATAACGAACTTAAATTTCATAATGACGACCCAAACTTGTGTTAGCTCATTCGTGTCACGTTTAAAAGTAAATTATCCACTCGCAAATATTCTTTTGAAAACTTGCACTCATCCTGCAAATATTTTCGATTCTAACATTTTGTAAAAAAAAATTTGCATTTGACATTTAGATTTCGTGGGTAGTATCTGTTGAAAACCCTTACGAGACAACATTCGTCCTACTGAGGACACCTGGAGGTTTAATGACTTGTTGCATATGCTCAATGTAATTGTGCTCCCTACGAAAACAGATTTATCTCGTTTTTTTCCTTTATTCGTGGACAAATAAAAAGATAAGTGTGGGGGTATTTGATGTGCATGTAAAAATGCACATTTATATTCATATATTTATTCTTGTTTAATTAAATAAATGAACATTTTTGGATATTTTATATGATCTAACCAAGTTTTAAATGTTTTCAAAATCATCACTCATAAAAATGGTCACTTATGCATGTTTTAATTTGTGAAATCATTTACTTGTTCCTTGTAGTTGTCTGTTATAGGAATTTAGGAGAAAAAATGATGCATACACATGAAGATATGAAGAAATGCTTGCATATACCCAAGAGGAGGCCAAAAAAAATTCATTCTATGGGAAGTGGAAGACCTCACCTCTCAAATTACCCACTTGCTCTTCAGCTTCATATTAGAGACTAATTAGATGAGACAAATGGCTTCATGCATTCTACATGACTCATTAGTGGCTAAGACAAGATTAAAAGCTTCATGAAGTGGGCATTTCCCATCATGAGTGATTAGGGTTTTAAGGTTTTAGATCATGCATATATATATATATCCCCTTTATGTTATTGTATATCCTCTCCTCTTTTATCCTATTCTTTAGTTTAGTTTAGAGTGGAGGCTCAAATCCAAACCTCTCTTTTTCTTCCATGGCTTCTTAGCCATTTTGCTCTTACGTAATTTTCATTTTAATATAGTTTTATTTCTTGTTCATTTAATTCTTGTTGTTTACTTTATGCACTAGTGTAGTTTAATTTTATGCAAGTAGTTTAGTTTTATTTTGTTGTTTTTAATTAGTATTTCTTTCTTTTGTTTTGTTTATGCTTATGTTGAAACTTACATGTGTTATTTGATAAGACATATGAGTAATTAAATTCCTATAATTTAGGAGTAATGAAGCTGTCTAATTTTATGTAAGTTCAATATTTGTATGATTTGTGATCTCTTTAATTTATGCTTTATGGTAGTGGATTTTGATGTAAGTTTATACAAGTGGGTTTGATTGTTTATGTTGCATATGTAAATAAGCCATTCATATTCAATATAAACACAAATTACATCAATATTTGCAAAGTGGTTATTGATATTGAAATGAAAGTAAGAACAAAATTTGATGGTCTATAGTTCTAATTAATAGTTCATAGATCATATTTAAAACAATTTTTGCTTTAGTTCCATTTTCATGAGAATCATACGCGGTTTAACTATTGTGTTAAGGTTGATATTTTATGTTGTATTAATTATTAACGCAAATAAGCTATACTTATGATAAATGCTTCATTTATGTCACTTAAAAATAGAAATCATAGATTCTATGTTTGTTAATTTACATAAATGTGAGAGGGGATTTACTTCTAAATTTCTCTCTAATCTCATATTTAATTCTCAACTTAATTTCTAGTTTTTTTAGTTTTAGTTAGCTAAAACATTCCAAAGTTTGGTTTAATTTGATTGGGTAAGATTGAAATTATTTCTTTCCTTGCGGATCGACTTGTACTCACCCCCGTACTAACAATTGTATGTCGTGCGCTTGCAATTTGTAGTGGCCCGAAAATCCGTACCAATTTGAGCTGACTAATACCCATACACATTCAACTCAATTGCACGAAAATTCAGATCATTAATAAAAGAATTAAGAGGATGAGAAAGATAAGATAGAACTAGTAGAATAGAAGAAGAAGAAGAAGAACATCAGAATCAGAGTAAACACGAAACTCACAGCAGAACAAATAAAATGTTATAACATAACTTTGAAATACAAATCTGTATTGTATATACATACCATTATCAGAGTACAATACATCATATCACAGTGGAAATAATCTCTAGATACTAACGGTGGAGCCTTCTTCTTCAAGCTCCTCCAAGTGAGTCTGCAAAGCCTGAAACACTTGACTGCCCGTACAAATCTGGGCACCCAAGAGTTTAGGGAAAACAACAAAAATAAACTCTGGCTCGGTCATGAGACTGGTGTGAGTAAATTCCAACTATACGGTTTAACTTTGAAAATCCTTTTGAAACAAAAGGATAATAGTAAGACCAACCCACACATAAACATGGACGGTTTTTACCTTACTATAACCCAAAATATTTTGATATCAAACTCCAGTAATATTATAATAATGTCTAATCAAGTACATAACCAAATAGTAGAACGTTTGCATCTCACGCTCCACATATATATATTATAAAATCAAAAACGGCAGAGCGCTTATTGGAGATTGGATTCCAACAGACAAGGTATGGGAGCACCTTCTGATTAGTGTACTCTAGAGGGGATACACCTGGGTTCAACAAGAACGTCTTGCAACCCGGCCACACATGACCGCTCACTCATTTAGCTTGAGTGTCGCGAATATATCGCCACCCACAGTTGTTGGCCATCCAACCGTAATCCGAAGATACTGTGACGATCCCAAAACCCCGTGACACGGTGTTAAGGATAATCATTGGAATATAACACATTAATCATCATTAGCAGATCACAGATAATAGCATAAACAGAAAATAGAATAATTTACACACATTTGACAGCGGAATCATATAGATATCATCACATCAGAGAAGAACAGTACATGATACAACTTAGTGCATAATGATACATAGTCAGTCACCATCGCCTGAGGCGGAATCATACATAAAGAGTACACAAAATAAATATCAGTCTACATCGCCAATGGCGGAATCATAATATAGATACAATAATGGCGGAGAAAATCCAAGTCAGCACGGTGTAGTCAAGCGTCGAGCCTAAAGTGCGTCAGAAACCTGTAACTAGGCTGCCTATGTGAAAATAAGGGCACCCGAGTTTGCAAGGTGAAACAAACTACGAGTCAGTCATGGGGCTGGTATGAGAAATCTACTTAACTTATTAACAACAATAATAAGGCAAATCAAAGGACCACGCCACTTTCGCGGAACGGGTTTACTCCAATGAGTGCTAGTGCATGAAATAAAGTAAATGATTAAATCATCGCAATGCTTTTTATAAAATGAAGCCATTATAAGACTCAGGTCCCATCACACAATGCAACGCAAGCCGGAGGATAGAGTTTTACCTTATAATGGCCAAAAATGCTTCATATGTATAAAACAAAAGTTTTTGATATTATTACTAGTGCATATATGTTTTAAAAGCAAATTCCATCATAAATATCAATCCTAGACGGCATGGGTACCATATATCATGTCGCCATACTAGTAATACAATCACATTCGCATATTTCGTTTTGGAAATTGGATTCCTTCATGAGTCGAGGCAAGGGGCAAGCTCCTCTCCGATTCGAGACACTCTAGCAAATGTCCCAGGACCCCACTATGATCCTTGGATCTTCAGGGCCGGTCCTCTCTTACTTTTGAGGATTGGCAATTCCTGAACACACGTTTCCTGGTCCTTACAGACCTATATCGAGGCGCCTCGCATTCCAACAACCACACAGGTGAAAAGTATATATAATGTCAGGGCTGGTAGGTCACTGACACCACCTTAGCTAGAAAGAAACGTCGTGCTCTCCCTGCAGTCACTCTCCCGTTTTTGACTCATATCGAGTGTGAGGCTCGCAAATTCACGTTATACACAAAGCTACGTCACACAGACCATGCTTTGATCATCAACCACAAGACTTTGCTTTGCAACAGAAGCCTTGATCATATGCCACTTAGGCGTGCCACACAGGCAATCCAATCCATGCGACTGATTTCTATCAATACATAACCTCTGAGCTCGTACATCTCAGAGAAGGGCATTAAGTAAGAGAATAAATTCTCCGCCGCCAAACAGATATATATTTAACAAAGATCAATCAGCACAGAACAAAATCCAATGTCAGACACACAGTCCATTTACAAGTCCGTTCTGGGTCTGAACGAAACCGGAGGCACCAATTCCTCGCATATCCGTACAATCAACAGTATGTTTGGACGGCTACTACTTCAGTTCCTTCATGGTAGCTACTCCAATCACGAGCATCAGTAGCGCCCATCCATCCAATGTGAAGATCGTCGGTCTTCAACCGTCTTCGACTCTTCGACTTCTCAACGTCGATCGATTATTTGAAATGAGATGAACTCGGCCTTTTCAAATAATCCACGTATATTTAGATTTTCAAATCAATTTATCACATGGTTGGACTATTCAACATTCACATTTTAGTTCTTTAGTTATAATTCTCATGTTAAATACATTCAACCATCACATATCAAGCAAACACAATGAAATTGGTTTATTTCCACTCTATATCGTCTATAGTATTTTATAACGATATATCGCCATTTTTATTTAATTTAAAACGGCCATATTTAATTAAACGACGTTTCAGGTCGTGCCGATGCACTGGCGCTGTTTTTCACTAATTTTGTTTTACACATATCTGAAAATCTAACCGTTGGATCTTCACAAATTTTATATCATTAGGAAGGTCATTTCAAAACGAATCCAACGGCTTCAGTTTTGGGAAAATCCGACGGTCGGATTTTCCACACTAGTCATTTGAAGTTACGATTTCAATTTACGAACTGCAGCGTCGTTATTCGATTTAATTTAATTATATTTATATATATATATATATATAAATATAATCGTTTCTGGCGCTGTTTTTCTTCAGATTTGAATTAAACATTCCAGACAATCCAACCGTCGGATCTTCACAAATTTGGTGCCATTGGAAAGATATTTCCAAGGCGAACCCAACGGTTGCGGTTTCGGGAAAATCCAATGGTCGAATTTCCCGCACTAGTCGTTTGAAATCACGGTTTCAAAACACGAACTGCACGGCCACGTTTCGTTTTAATTTTATTTATATTTATATATTTATATAAATATAGTTCATTCAAAAATTCCTATATCGTTTTCACTTCAATTATTTCACTAACGCCTTTAAATTTTGGAAAATTTCGCCATAACCTCCTTTGTACGGGAGGGGCTGGGAAAATTCCCAAAAAGCCACACGGGCGTCTCATGTCAAAAAGAAAAAGAAAAAGCCAAGCGGCTAGCCAACAGGCTCATAAAATCATCACCCAAACAAAACAGTAAATGTGTACCTATTTGTCGGGCACAAAATTTTATTCCTCTTCTCTAGCCCCTTTGCTATAACTTGTTCAATAAATATGCATGTACATATATACAATTTTTATCACTTATCATTTTCCATTCAACTTCATATTTGATTTACTTTGGTTTAAAAACACCATTCATTCTAATGTTGCATGCATAGGCTAAAATCACATCATTGGCTAATTAATGTATATTTCAACTCATGCATATTTATTTGAACAAGTGGCTATTTTTAACACTTCACATTTCAAAGATGATAATTTTGGCGAACTAAAATAGATTTCAACACATGACTATTTTCTTTAGTTCCTATGCATGTTAAAAGTAATATTTCATTTACAAATATTTATTTCAACGTCCGCATACCTTTAGCATATCACATAGATGATAAAAATGATATTTTTATCATTTAAAATATTTATTCGACAAATGGATGTTTTCAACACTTCATAGTTTCAATAAAAATGTAATTTTTATTGCTCGATCTTTTTATTCAACATATGAACTTTTCCACTACACACACTTCTCAACACATGAGCATTTCCACACATGGATATTTTATTTATGTTGTTCATATAAGAAAGACGGAATTTTTATTGTTGAAACTATTTATATATAAGGCGAATATTTTACTTACTTCATATATATTATAAAAAGATGATTTTTATTGTTTAAACACTTCATTCATTCACAATTGAATTTAATTTTCACACATCACTTTTCAACACATGAACATTTCCACACATGGATATAGTTTCAACATATGGCTTTAATTTCAACGCATGAAGATAATTTCAACATATGAAAATAATTCTAACACATGAATATTATTCAAAATTTCGGCAGCATAACGGCAGGGTAGTTAAAACCGGCACCGTCCCTAGTACGGCTCCTCGCTCTACCTTAAAACCTCGCGGTTTTTGATAATGGGGATTCATGCATCTAATTCGCACGCAGGTGGCATGTTTTATTTTTATTTCCACAAATATTTTCAATTCATTTCAATCACCAATGGGTATTTTTCAACCACAAACAATTATTCAACCATTCGCATTTTTCAACCAATATTTCACACCAATTCACAACAATAAATATCGTCCATGGTTTGTGGACGAGGGGAGTATATATATATATATATATATATATATATATATATATATATATATTATTGCTATATTTCACTTGCATTTCAACACATATATCAATTATTCTATGCATGTATAATTCAAACTTCGCTTATATAGCTTACACCACGCATGTACATGAGTTATACTACACGTGTGTAATTTATATTTCGCTTATATAATTTATACACGACATTTTCCATTCAAATTCATTTAATTTAGATTTCTCACATTGGTTTGCGGAGTGCTAAAAATTGTAGATGACTCGGAAAAATCCGCGGCTTCTTCTATGTGGTAGAGAGCTTCCTTGCGGTCCCGATGTTTCCTGTTTCATCGAATTTTGTCAACACACCAAAAAGATATGATTTTTCAAAGTGCAGACATCAAAAAGGACTCACCTTTCACGATGGTTCGAAACTAGGGTTGCGGTTTTCGCGAAATCCGTGGCACGTGGGGACGATCGGAGGTGCTGACGTGGAAGAGGGAGGAGCGGCGGTCCTGTCGGTGGCGGTTTGGGGTGGCTCGGTGGCTCCTATGGCGATCGGCGGCGCTGGGAAGTGGGCGACTTCCTGGGCCCGATTCAGGAGGAGGCGGCGACGAGGGGTGGAGGGAGTTGGTCGGATTTGAAGAGGAGGAGGAGGCGGTTCGATGGCAGGTGGTGGCGGCGGCGATAGAGGGCTGAGGCTGTCGGAATCTCGTCAGGAAGAATCGAACGGGTTTCGCTGTTCGTTTAAGAGGAACGAGGGTTTTTTTTATTTTAATTTATGAAAGAAAAATTCTGATTGGCCGATATATATATATATTATATTTTTAAATAGTGTTTTCTCCAACGAACTCCTTTTCAAGTCCAACGACTGTCGTCCCTAGCTAAATACCCCCATCCCGAACACAATGGGATATGTTTCGTTGGCCAATTCGACTGTTACAGTCAGTTATTTTTCAAATTAAAGTATAAAACATTTAATTTTTAACTCTGAACGTACATTTCAATTTGCCAGGGCCACAAACTGATTCGAAAAATTCCAGAAAAATAAATCTAGCTATGTTTTGACGCTACGGTCCCAACAAAACTAGTTTCGTCGAATTGTGAGATCGTTTGAAAAATGGCCATTTTCTAGTTGATCCAATTTAACAGAAATTGACCAAACACATTTTCTTTTGCTACGCTCACATATTAGCTTCAAAAATTATGAAATTTGAAACCTAGCAATAGTTTGACATCCCGGACCCAACAAAAGTGGTTTCGTCGAATTCCGCGGTCGTTTGCAAAATATCAATTTTCTAGGGCTATATATTCTATATAGCGACCTTTCTGATAATTCATTCGGCCATAACTTTTGATTCCCGTTATGAAATTTCGATTTTTCAGATTCGTTAGAAAGGTATTGATAAACAGATTTAAATATTTTTGGTTTCGCTAAAATCCGTTATATTTTCCACCCTGCACAGACAGTCACAGTTTGAATTCAAACTTTCAAACTGACTCACTAATTCTAATTCACTATTTTATTGAAATATTCTATTTCAATTGTTCAAATTCCTTTGAAATCACCAATTTGAAAATTTTAAATTGGCCCGTATTTTCTGGGTTATTACAGATATAGAATCGAAAAGAAGTATAAATATGAATTTTCTCTAGATCAGTAACAATACACCTTGCTAGGGATGACCCAACTAGCCATGCTGCCTAGCCCAACTTTTGTTACTTCCTGGTTGTGAGGCTAGAGTCTACGCCTATCTTCAGAACATCTGATCACCATTCACTTTGAATGCCACATCGTCAAATCCGTAATCACTTATTGATTACACAAATGCACACTGGGTGTAGAATAAAGAGAAATTACCTTCTCCCCACCAACTTGGTATATTCGTCAAAATCAACGGTGTGACCGTTGGAAATACTCTGTCAGACACTCGTCCATACAAGTTGTCCTGGGACTGGACACACAAAAAGCACCATTCTGGAACTGGACGACCCTTGCATTTCACTCCGTCTTCGATTGTCTTCAACATAATATAATTCACAACGCTTATGTCTATACGGAGTGGTTTCCGGAAAATATATCCAACCGGTCTCTCCGTATTGACAACGATGGTCAAAACACTTCGATAGTCAGTTATTTAACTATCGAAGTAAAAATAAACATTCATTTAAATGTACAACTAGACATCACACAAACACGGGTACTTTTTATTTAATATTTGTTTTTATTATTCGAATTACTATATCTTACCAGATATTTCTCAAATCCCGTTTTAGTCTTTTTACACTTCTTGGAAAACATTTCCCATTTATTATAAACTCTTATTCTTTCATGTTCTAGAAAATATACGTTATTACGTTCGAACTATTTTCATTAATTTCACATTCTTTATTTCTATACTTGGATAATCTACCCTATTTACATTGGAAAATATTTCCAATTTCATTTTAACCTTTTTATCGGCTCAACGTTCACTTTTAAAACATTATTTACTTTGAAATGTGAATACCATCCCTTATTATAGAAATCTGAACACCTTGATCATATAACTCTTTATTCACGTAATAATTTCCCTTATCTTGTTTACCGAAATCTCTTTCATACTTTTTCACTCCTGTTCTACTTTATAAACTCTGTTTCTAAGTCAACTTCTTGTTGAATCAATATCTAGTTTATAACTAAATATTGATTTCATATCCTATTATAATTCGTTGGTTTAAACTAAATATTAACTATCCTATCAGATTATAATTCCTAAAAATAATTCATTCGACCTCGTTGGATTATGGTTCCAATTCCTAATAGTGTGACTTAATTTTAATCATTTCCCAAACATAGAAATGATGTTATCGTTTTCTGAAACGATTTTCTAATTCTCTTTCTAACTCATTCTCATATTTCTTTGAACCAACGTCATTACTTATTACTTTAGACTAAGTGGATTTCAAATCAAATTGTTTCATTTCCTAGGAAGAGCTGCTATATATAAAAATCATGCTTAAGTTTGGTTAACAACGTTAATTTATCGCTATAGTTCAAAACTTGTCATACGCTGTAATATTCTCCTTTATAACTAACCTCGACATAACAGTCACGCTTAAGCCTAGTCAACAGCGTTTATTTTATCGCTATAGTTCTAAGACTTGCAATACATTGCCATATTCCTTTTATACAAATCTTGACATCTCTTTTCGTCACAAACTAATATCGTTCTTCGATAATAGTGAAGCCGTTCAAGTTGGGGTATTTTATTTACCTCTCAGACCTTGATCGACGACGTTCTTACCTTAGAACAGATATAAGTCTGTACTCTAATCACTTATTACTTATAATATCTATCAAGTCGTATTTTTCTTGTTAAATTTTAACTATTTTTTATAACACCATATCCTTACTTTGAAATCTCTGTTGTTTATGATTATTTATATTAAACATTAACTCTTCGCTTTCTCCATTCCACAGTTCTATTTATAACTTCTTAAATTAAAAAGGTAATTAAATCTCATTAATTTTGATTAATTCATTTCTAAACTGTTTCCATTAGATTAATTAAAGACCAATTAATCCAATAATCATTTTCCAGTTGATTAAATCAACTTCATTCCATCAGTAAATTCGTTAACTGATTTTAATTACTTCTTACCATTAGGTTAATATAATTAATCTAATAATATTTCTTAACTTTTTGCTTTAAAATAATTATCCGAATTATTCACTCGGAGAATAATTATATCTAAATAACTTAATGTTAAATAATCGTTTATATTTACTTTATAAAACGAACTGTAAAATATTGGTTTATAATAGAACTTCTATTATAAATTTAAATCTTCTCTTTAATTATAAAAATATAATTTTTATAATTAACTTCGTTGATTAGCCTGACGACCAATCGACTTCTTAACAAAACGATGGGTTTACGGTCGACTGTTACCACTTTCTTAATCGCTATCGTTTATTATTTATCGAAGCAAATGCTGAATTTTCATTTAACATCAATATTCACATGGGGTTATAAATGTAATTCGGGTTTAAACAGTGCATATAAAACAAACAATACATATAAATATCGAGGAATCCGGTCGGATTCCTCCGACCGGTTTCCGCATCCTCATGTGTTAGTCAAACAATTATCACTGATTCCATACTATGGGGTATTTATAATCGACGGAATCATTATCCAACTGGTGATGTGTACATATGCAATGATATATAATATTTAACCAATTTAATTGTAATCTACCTAATCGACCATCATACAGCATTCAAACAACATTAAAATATATTAAAATATTTTAAAATAGATAAGAGTTAGTGATTTTACTCACCTTGGCGCGTTAACCGTTAAATAACGATTTGCATCATTCCTTGCTTCCTCTTACTGACGTTCTGGGCTCAGTGAACAATTTATGACCAAGCCGCATGCTCTTCTTTCCACCGTCAGCCCATACACCGATGTTGAAACCAATTTGCTCCGCACTTCTCCAAACTGAAAATCTCAGGCTTTAATATCTTCTTTCCACCATAGTCGCAATAAACATGTCTCGACTTCGTAATCCCGAACCCTGCTTCTACTCGAAATAAAACTCCATTCGCACTTGCTCTTCACCGAACACTGGCCTATAACGCTGCACGTGAATTTCTTCTTCCTACGTGACCATGTCGCAATTCCCCTTTAAAAACATACCCCAAACACTTCTTTTCTTTTGATACCTTTCTTTCTGTCCAAATCCAATTCCTTTACCATGAAAAAAACCCCATGCTTTACAAAACATATCACCATTTGTTGTACCCTTAATGTCTACGGATTAAACCTCATGTTCGAAAAATCTGCTTCTTCAACGTTCATGCACACAAACAGACCCATGCGGCAATGTTTACATCATCTCCGTACACGCCAGTACTTCATTCATATTCACGATTCCAAACGTCAACTCCAAACACGCTGAACCTCCTCCGTTTTCTTGTTAGCAAACGGTCACCTCCATACGAACAAATGCCCCCTTTCATTTTTCAATATTCCCTTCACCTTATCACATTATTCACTAGTATAACTCCATCCTCCCTTCCATGCTATTTTCAAATGTGTTGAACCCTGTAGCTTCCGGCACCCAACTCCACAATATCATATCCGCATGAACTCCGAACCGCTACCCTTCCATCGCAGGGCACCCACTCAGCTCACTGACATATATACGTATTATATTTTTCTTTTTATTTATTTATTTATTTTGGAATGGACATTAAATCTTCAGCTTGAAGCTTTGTTGAAAGATGATTATAACAAGGACAACTGCATTGGATATTTATAAACTAACCAACTTGGCAGTTGGCACCCACGTTGCGCACGCATAGGTAGCTATAGATTAGGATGGGATTACACGATTCCTTTGGCACGAAGCAATATGTAATTGGTAGAGTTATGGTAGTAGGCTTGTGGTTGTATATATCTTAGGCCTGTAGGAAAATATAGCTCTGAAAATATGTCCTTTGTTTTTTTTCTTTATCACCTTTATAGCTGTGTATTTATAGAGTAGGGAGCTTTCTTTGCTAAGAAGAACAATACGTACAGTATAGCAATATTTTATTGCATAGGCTTAAACTAGAATTACCTTAGTGGTTAAGCCTTGGGGTACAGTGGTTTATAGGATAGGTTGTCCTATTTCTTTGCCATTAAGTATTAGGTAGGTGTAAATATCTCAAAATAAGCTCAAGGTGAGGGTTACGGTTCGCTATAACTGTAGGATGTGTGTATGGCTATGTTAGATACATTTAGAGTGATGGTGATTTGATAAAACTTGTATAGCTATGGTAGGCAAGGCAAAGCTAGGGTATGGTTCAATCATAAGTATGTATGGACAGAAATACAAGTACGGTCGTGCCTAACGAGGTGTCACGATCCCAAAAATATAATAATATCGGTTGGTTCACTCATATTGTGAAACCCCAAAATACCGATACAGGGTGCACAATACTCCAAATAAAAAGTTGCTTATTTAATTAATTAAAAATTACAGTAAAATTCTAAAAATTAAATTATCACTACATCCCAAAAGAACCTTGTCTAAATTCGAAACCGATATTTGGTTATATCGAATAAACCGTTACGGTCGATAAACGATTTTACATCGACTATTTTGAAATTTGATTTGGACGTAACTCAAAATCTGTAACACGAAATCTTGGTCTTTCACTTCTGTTAGAAAAGTACTATCTTATAGATTCTATCGTTTCTTATTTCGTAGAAATCCGATTTATAACGGATCCTATACAGTCAGTTGAAGTTCAAAACTCCAAATTGCGAACTGCCGTGATATTTCGGGCTTAATTATATTTAATATATATTTTTATACGTTCAACTTCGTTTAAATTAAAATATAAATCCCCTTATATTACGAATTCAATATTTAAACTGATTTTAATATTTAAATACAAACTGATAAAGTGCGGGACGTTACACAATTTTATTACAATATTTTGTTGACGATTTTCTAGTTCGATAAAAAATTCGTTTGCAAATAAAAACTCACATAATCAAGATTAAAAGTGTTTTTCTTAAGTTTCTACTGTTTGGAATTTTTGTTCTTGATTCTCTATAAACGATTTTCCTGAGAAATTTGTTTATAAAAGTTTATCTTATCTATAGCTATTTTTGCAACCCTAGCGTGTTATCATCTTGTATCGAATTCATGTCAAGCATGTTTGCTGCCAGAAACTTGTAATTTTTTCAGAATCAGTTACATGTTTCGATTTAGCTTTCATTTACTTTATATATTACATCAAACTTGAACATGAAGCAAGCGACGTAACTTGTAGCTTGCATGCATATAGGGCTGACCCCTACCTTCTTTGGGTCAACTCAAGGGTTGACCGAAGCATAAGAGGGTCGACACCAAGGTCGACCCAAATAAGGGGTTTGTCGGCCCCTATATGAAAATCCTGGGCATGCTTTATCTACTTCCTACACCTTTTTTTAGGTGTTAAATCTTGTATAGTGTTAGTGTTGACCCGCTTTTTAGTCAAAGCAGTCACACATGAAATCTCTGATCAACAATACGCTCCAGTATTGGGTGCATCGTCAGAAGACAGGCAGCAATTTGGTCGAAATCGCATCACAAACAAAGAAAGGCCCGGAACTCCTAACAGATGACCTTTTCTGGGCCCGAAAACAGCAATTACGGAGCTGAGCTTTGTAACTCTTGTAGCCCTCTGAATTAGCTTCAGTTTGAGCTTTCGTTTGGCTAAAACGGACATACGGTTTGAAAGTTATGCCTGTTTCCGTGAACGCATGCAGAACCGGAAACCTGGAATTTAGCATTGAATAGATCCTCGGATCGGATCGGACAAGCCTGTTCGGATCGAACCCTTCCTTAAAATGGACAACTTGGCACTTGCTCTTCGCATTCACATCCACACGGATCGGATCGGAGGGAGCATTCCCGATCCGCTCCACCTTCAAAGCATTGGACACGGAGACTTCGGATTGAGGACACCAACTCGGTTCGGATCGGACCCGAACCGACCCGCCTGAAGTATCTTGCACAGAAGTGCTTCCAGCCTTCGGATCGGGGATTCCACCTCGGTTCGGATCGGATGGAGAACCGATCTGACCCCCTTCGACCTGCTACCATGCAATCAGCTTTGACCGATTCTCAAGGAGTAACCGCCTCTACATTCATGGATCTGGCTCCACTTGGCAAAACCCGAACAGAAGGACTTCTTCCACTGCTTCTCGAGATCAACTCCGGTCGTGACACGTGGCATATCCGAACCGGGTCACCCAGAGGCTCTTCTACGCCTATAAATACACCACAACGTGGCCATTTCAAAGGACTTTTGGAACTCTAACTCTCCATGGCTTCAACTATGATTCTTCGCAAGGCTATTGCATAACCTAGAACTCGAATTCCACATTACAACACGAGGATTTCGTGTATAATCTCCTCTTTTATCTCCTCTTCTTCTTTGTAAACACAAGGATTTCGTGTATAAACTGCAAACAAACAACATTGTAATAGCTTCTTAGGATTTAAGAAACTATAAAGTGGACGTAGGCTTGGATTGAGCCGAACCACTATAAAAATCTCGTGTGTCTCCTCTTATTTATTGCTTTTTCTGCATTTATTCTGTGATTGTGAGGTTTTCACATAGAGTTTGGGTGTTAGGCCCAGATTTCGGTCTAACAGTTAGTGTTCTATTCCCAGGTTACAATTGTTGTCATGTGATATCTTAATGTAATTTCTAGATAGTAAAAAGCCATTATTTATGTTAATCCAAATCAAGGGTTGTGTAGTTTTTGTGACGACCCGAACTTCCCCAGTCTCCGAAGAGAAGAGAAAGGACGGATTGTCTGAGAACACGACAAATCAGAACACAAACAGAAGAACATCTCATTGCTTATTACAACAATTTACATCAGAGTATAAGAATACACAGAGTATGAACAAATAATATACATTTGATAAATATCAGAGATTTACAAATTACAATGCAGCGAAAATAACACAAAACACAACTGAAAGAGATACACGGATACAGAGCTTTCCGAATATCATTCCAACTGTAAACTAGGATCCTGTGAATATAAATCTGCAAAACCAAAACTACTAGCTGCCCGTGTGGAAAATAGGAGCACCCAGAGTTTAAGTTAAAACAATAAGCTCCAGGCCAGTCATGTGACTGGTGTGAGAACTAAAACAGTTATTAAATCTTTACATTAAAAATAGAGTAAATCAAGGGACCACGCCGTATAACATTGAACGGGTTTCCTCCCAAGAATACCAGTGCTTATAACAAAACAGCGCAATGTGTTTTGGAAAAATGAAGCTATTATAAGACTCTGGTCCCATCACATAATGCAACGCAAGCCGGAGGATAGAGTTTTACCTTATAATAGCCAAACATGCTTCGTACGTTTAAAACAAATCATTTGATACTATTATAAATGCATAGTGTATAAAAAACTTCAAATATAAATGTATCAATCATATATGGCATAGTGCCTCATCCCACTATGTCGCCATACTAGACTCTACAATTAAAACCAAAATGTCATGTATTGGAAATTGGATTTCCGCCATGAGTCGAGGCAAGGGATCATCCTCGCCAGCTTTAAGACACTCTAGCAAATGCCTCAGGGTCACACACAGCGATCCCTAGGAATCGGTAGGGTCGGTCCACACTTAGCGGATTGGAAATTCCTAAACACACGTTTCCTCGCCCTATCGGGCGTCTATGAGCCAGATGATTCAATATCCATCCGCTCCGAAGAAACCGATATACCCGAGGCACCATGCAATCCAACAACCACATAGGTAAAAATATAATAATGCCAGGGCTTGCAAAACCGTGACACCACCCATAGCTAGAAAGAAATGTCATGTTCTCCCTACGGTCCCTCAACCCGTTTTTGACTCATACCGAGGTGTGAGGCTCGCAAATTAACGCAATACACAAAGTATGCCATTTAAGGTCGTGCTTTGATCATCATCCACAAGACCCTGCTTTTCAACAGTATCCTTGATCATTTGCGACTCTGGCATGCCACACAGGCAACTCATGCCATGCGACTGATATCTATCGATATAACCTTAAGCTTGTACGTCTCAGAGAAGGGCGTTAAGAAAGAGAAAAAATTCTCTGCCGCCAAACAGATATATATTTAATAGAGATCAATCAACACAGTATAAAATCCAATGTTAGACACATAGTCCTTTTATAAGTTCGTTGTGGGTATGAACGAAACCGGGAACACCTTATTCCTCGTCCTGTATGTCTAATACAGGAGAGAGGTCCTCGCATATCCGGTCGATCTCCAAGTACGTCTGGACGATCACCACTTATTACCTTGTCTTGGGTGTACAGCCCAATCAAGACATCAGTAATCATCCAAACGATGTGAAGACCTTTGGTCTTTAACCACCGTCTTCATCGTCGACTTATAGTCTAATTAGTTATTCAGAATGGGTATAAACCCGACCTTTCTGAATAACTTGCGTATATAACAAACCAGTGTTATAAAAACACAACATACGGCTCATTCCAATTCTCAATATTTTTTATTTAAATATTCATATCCTTAGGAAAGGTTCACATTAATTTTATCAAATATAAATCCTTTAAATTTATTCTTTAATCTTCCTATGGATATCAATTCAAACTATATTAACGTTTTACAAACTAGCCGGGATTAGCGCACCTTACCGAAGTAATCATTTGTTTAATTTTCCAATCCCAACCTATTCATCCCATGGAGCAAAACTGGTCATACCCCATATCTAACACCACGGTGTTATCGGTAAATTTAATTACCATTTCCCGTTAAAATCTGATTAAAGATTTAACTATCGCTAGGAGCAAAACTGGTGATACTCCATTCTCGATCATTTCCTAAATTTGATAATTTAAATTATCACATTCTCGTTTCAATCTAATTAAAGATTCATTAATACTGCCCTTAGTTTTAATCTTCCCAAAAATCAATATTAATGATTATTTAACTTTGGAAACACATACATGTACCATACTATTGATTTCTCCCAATATAACCTCTAAGCTCGTACATCTTGGAGAAGGGTGTTAAGCAAGAGAATAAATTCTCCGCTATCAAATTGATACATATTCAGCAGAGATCAACAATACAGTTCGAAATACAATGTTAAACATGTAATCCTGTCTTTAACTGGGTTAAAGAACTAATGTGATTTAAAACACGGTTCACAATAAACCCAAATCCTCTTCCATAAAAATGAAATCTTCATGAAAAACAGATTAATATATAATTGATATCAATTTCCGTGTCCGGCTAATAATATAAATGGAATAACGACTAAGCCTTTTAAATTCCATATATATTAACAGTCTTCCTCCACATAAGCTCATTTCGATTATTATCAAATCAAATTCCATTCAATTCCAATTTCATATATTAAATTGGAAAACTTTACTTTGGAAAATTCCCGTTAAATCTTAATAAAAAGATTTATAAATTCCAAATCAGATTTCACTGTAAATCGGGTTAAAGAACGAACGTCGCTAAAAAAACAGTTCACAATAAACCTAATTCATGTTCCATTTTCAATTCCAATTAAATGTTAATTAATTGGTAATTCTTCTTTAAATCTTAATTGAAAGATTTATTCTTTTCACACAGGGTTTAAGTACAGTTTTATTTAAGACACCATTCACGACAAACCCAAAATCACACTCCACTGTTAATTGGGTTAAAGAACGAATTTTATTTAAAACACCATTCACGATAAAGCCAAAAACAAATTCCAATTCAATTCCAATTAAATATTAATTAATTGGTAAACTTCATTAAATCTTAATTAAAAGATTTAATGTTTTCTCAACTGGGTTTAAGAATAGTGTTAGTGGAGACACCGTTCACGACAAACCCAAAATCCAATTTGTTATTAAATACAAGGCTCTGAATAGAAATTATATCGGCTTATATTCAATATCAAATTCTGAAATCAACAAATATCGTATTGGGAATAACGATATATATCTTCCAAATTCCTCCACAATATCCGTATAATCATGGAATCCAATATCGAAATATTTCGATGATAATTTCGATTCAAATCCATTCCAATTCATATATTAGAAATGTCTGGTTATTTTTAAAACCATTTCAAATCCAATTTATTTATTTAAAAAAATTGGATTTATAATTCTAGTTCATAACTAGTTCGTTTCGATAAAAATATATTTTTATCTTTACAAACGTGGAATTTTTCTTCCCAATTCTTTCCAAATCATTTACTATGATTTTACACAAATTATTGATATATTTAATAATTTTATCAAGGCCCGTACAGTTGTATAAACATTCATCGAACTACACTTGCAGCGACCTTTTCCAAATTTGATTTGGACATAAATCCAAATCCAACTGTTAGATTTCAAATCTCTTATATTCGTTGGAAATCTCTTTTTGATACGAACCCAACAGTTCTGGATTTAGGAGAATCCGACGGTCGGATCTCCAGTAATGTCAATTCGAAGTCAATGGTCGAAATTCGCGAACTGCCGCGGCGCGTTCTATTCAGGCCATTAAATATATATTATATATATTTCGTTGATTTCCTTTTAAAACATATTTTATAAATCGTTTTAAATACGTTTTCAAAACGATTTCAACTTCATATTCAATTTTAAATCAAAATTGAATATTCCATATCATTAATATATAAATGATAATATTTTCAAAATATTAGATTTAGAAATCACTTCCTTTTCAATATTGATTTTAAAAATGAATAAAATCGATATAAATATCGTTCGCGTCCAAATGGTGCATCTCTAATCAACATGACTTCATAAATTTTAATATTTTTGTATCCATCCCAAATCGGACATCAAAATCATATTTTGATCCATTACTTAATATTATTTTAAAATATTCATTATTTTAAAATATTTGTTCTTTCTGAATTGGAATCAGACATAGCCAATTACCATATAATTTTATTTATATGGATTTCATACACATATGTACCCAACAATAATCAAACACGGTCAACCATTATCCAGAGTGCATTACACAACTGCATAATGTTAAATATAAATAATTAACGCTTACAACAGCCTGTTAACTCATTGATTGACATACAACTAAATATTGGGATTAGTGTATGTCTAATATCACACCAATACCCGTGTGGGATTTCAAACAACAAACACTGATTATTATTTGTGCAGTTGGGCAATGTGTAAAATATATCGTCCCAATCAATTTTAGTCAAATGGGTGTACATAAACCAATTGTCCGATTTGTTTATGAATATTTATTTTATTCATATACACGTTAAAAATTATATTTTAAACTATAAAATATTTATTCAACACATGAATATCTTATATTCCATTCCATGTCACAATCAATTTTCACAACACATTACATTCAAACCATTTGGATTTGTCCGAAATTCCAACGCGGTCTTTTCTACGCTGTTCATAATAAAAATCACATTTTAAATATGATGTTTATATATTAAAAATCATATTTTTACTTCGCTGTATAGATAATAAAAATTATATTTTTATCGCTTCATTCAAATAATTAAAAATCACATTTTTATCATTTCATATATATAAAAATCTAATTTTTATCGCTATTTCATATATATATAAATCGCGTTTTTAATGCAAATCTATATAAATAAAAAAACATATTTTTATTCTTTGTTTTCATATATCAAAATTGCATTTTTATTTCAGAATCGTTCATATAAAATCAAATCTTTATTAATATAAAAATCAAATCTTTTCCTAATTTTAAAATCCTACCTTTATATTTATAAAATTTAATCCTTATATTTATAAAAATATAAAAAATTTATATTTATAAAATATATAATCTATATATTTATAAAAATATATAATTTTCTCTATAATTAAAAATCACATCTTTTATAATTAAAAATCACATCTTTTTATAATTAAAAATCACATCTTTTAATAATTAAAAATCACATCTTTTTATATTTAAAAATAATAAAAATCCTATTTTTTTTCTATTAGCTACATGAATAAAAATAGAAGATAAAAACTTGCATTGAATCGTTGGAAAAAGGGGGGAGTGCAATTCTAGATCCACTGAAGAGGAATGGGGGTTTTTGGTGCTTGATTGGGTATGGAGGCGGAGAGGGCAGTGCGCCGGAGTGCTGGGAGGTCGGGGATTCCTCTGGTGGTCGCCGGCTGTGCGGTCAGGGCCAAAGACGGCGGTCGGTGGAGGGTTTGGGCATTGGTGGCAGACGGAGAGAGAGGAGGGGAGGAGGAGCGAGGGGGAATGAGCGGTTGTCCAGGCAAACAGATAGAGGTGGCGCAGGCCCGCTGCGGCGGTGGCGGAGGTAGCACGGTAGTGGTAGTTGAAAGATCGATTTTGTTATTATTATTTTTTCTATCATGGGTTGAACGGAAAAAGGGGGGTTTGATGTAACACCCCGTGTTTTCGATAAACCTTAAAGTAACGAATTAAAGAATAATTAATTTTAAATGTGAGAATTAAGGGAAATAGGTTATGCCATTGCGTTCGTCTCGTAATTCTGGTTGAGGTAGAGTCCGAGTTTGCGTGAATTGGACTTCGTATGAAGAAGTTATGGCCTTCGGAAGTTTCAAAAATTCAAAATTCAATTTTAATTTAGAAGAGGGCAGGGTAGGAAAAATTCCCGCCCAGGCCAGGTCGACCCTAGTGTCGACCTACCCTACAAGTCGATCTAGGGGTCGACTTACCCCCCCCCCCCCCCCCCCCCCGCGGGCAGATCTAAAAGGATGACGATTTATGACTCCCTGCTGAGTCATTAGTGCTAAGGTGTTATCCTATCTTGACTGGATGGTCTTGATTACTTCTAGGGTTAATTTGATGGCTCTATAAACCTCTATAAAAGCAACCTAACTCTCAACCCTAAATCACAAATATTCATACCAAGAGCCACCATGCCGTCAATGGTGAAACTAGAATAGCCGTCATCTCTTTCAACTCAAAGGCAAGATTGAAGCTACGTCAAAAACTAAGTCTAATCTAATTCAACTAAGAAAATTCAACGATCTACATCAAAGGCGAACAATTCAATTTCAAAATACAGATCCCATTACTCAAGAATTCCTTTTTGGTTGTAAGTGTAGTTATCTTTCAGATGTGAATGAATTAAAGACATGGTTTGTAATGAATTGTAAAATAGAATTGTATCAAGTTGTATGTGATGTTGATTTATGTTTATTCATGTCTATTCTATCGTATATGCCTATGAATTATTGTAGTCTATCGAACCTATTACGTTATGTGGAAATTGGTGAATAAACCTATGATGTTATGAAATTATCAAATATACATTTGGTGATATTATGATACATACAAGTTTTAGGCTAAGTCACGTCATTTATGCCTAATTGTTAGATCCATTATGCATACATGTTTAGATCTATGACCTTGTATAATTTGGTGATTATATCTATATGTTGTATGTCAATTTAGAAATCATGCCATGTTTATGCAAGCTAAGTGATGCTATCATGTTATGAATACATGCAAGTATATAGGTTAAAAACATGATTATGTAAACCTATATGTTTAGATCTACAACTTTATATGTTAGAACCATATGCCTTTATGTTAGATCAATATTAGCATGATTCAATCCCTATGCAAGTTCACCACTACATGTTTAAATTAGATTTTGGTAGTTCTTTGTAAAACTATTATTTTATGACTCATGTTGTATAGATCTAGTTTGCAAGTTCATAATTAAAAGTATATTATGCCAAGTTTATGTGGCACATCTGTAGTTAGATCCATATTTTTGTATGATGTTGGAATGTTGCAAGTTCCACTTTTTACTTTTTTAATTTATTAGTTAGGCTGAAATGTCGAGCCTAACATCCTATGTAATTTCACGAACGTACAATGGGGGTAACGTTGGGGAAAACATGAGAATAATACATAATTAACATATTTGGCTCATAACCATGTAAATGGTATGGCATTGAAATGGTATAATTTACTTACCAAAAATTATGAATTTGATTTAGAAAGAAAGTGGGCCATGACAATAAATTGTTGGGTAATTTACATAAATGGATAAATATATAAATTTAGAAAAGACGAATATGCCTAACCCGAGGTTAGACTGAGTTGTGGTGTAAAACTGCCCGGAACCGACCGACGCATCCAGTGACCACAACAATACCTGTCTAATGTGGGTGGTTAGTGCATTGAGCCCAAAAAGGACCCGAGGTTAGACTGAGTTGTGGTGTAAAACTGCCCGGAACCGACCGGCACATCTGGTGACCACAACAATACCTGTCTAATGTGAGTGGTTGGTGCTCTAATAAAGCTAAGTCAAGAGTGGTAGGGTTAAGTCAATTAAGGAAACACTTAACCAATTCAACATGTTAGCTAAACTGATGGGTGAGGCTAGGTAAATTTGGACACTTAACCAATTTAACATGTTGGCTGGAAAACCCTAGTAACGGGGACCCATTTCAACAATAACCCGCGTAGATGTATCATGGGACCCTGAACTAGGCAGGGTGGGGCACGAATACTGGGTTGATTACAAGCGGTCAAAAAGCATTGGTGGTGGTGGATCAGTGTAGGTTCCGGCGGAGTACGGGCGTGCACATACTCCGAAGTAGAAAAAGCAGGCACTGGGCATCAGTAGTCATACACTGTGCATCTTGAATCGTGTCGGGTTACCACCATAGGATTTGATACACCCCGTGTTGGGACTATCACAGGTATCTACAGTCAGCGGGGGTCGAAGGACACACGTGATAAATGCATGTTAGTAGGAGCCGATCGATATAAGGGGATCATTTCACCATGAACACAAAGTGCTAGTTGGACAAATATAAGTAGGTGCAAAGAATTAAACATGGGTGTGATGTATATTCGGCTATACTGCCTTATATAGTTTTATGTTAGGTTGTTGTTCTGGTACTGTCCTATTTTCAGTTTATTCCTATCATGACCTTTTCCTTATTCACACACTGAAAAGTCACTAGACTTACTCAGACTTATGTCTGACCCATTTTTCTTTCGTCTTCTTTTCTTTCGTTCCCCCCCCCCTCAGGTAGCCAGGGAGGGAATAACTCGGCTTAATTCGGACCGTTCATCTTTCCAAGCTTGAAGACTTTGTGATGTACGGCTTGGAACCTATTATCTTTGGCTATGGCTTTGGACACACTAGACTTAGGGATTTATGCAGTTTTATTTATGATTTATGCTTCTTTATATAATAATCAAGACAGAAATTATGATGTAATAATTTAGGAGTTGGTTTGAAACAGTTTGCTGTAATGTTTTGTTATGAACCATGTTTGAAATAAACAAATGTTTGTTTTCCGCTGCTTATATATATATTTGTCTTGTAAATTATCTGTATCTTTTACCTATAATGCTCCATCGAAGTTAAGGCATTCCCTTTGTGAGTGACCTTAATGGAGGTGGGGTGTTTCACTTGGTATCAGAGCAAAGGTTTACTAGATTAGATAAAAAAATTGAAAACTGTTTTCAAAAAGAAGCATTTTTTTCAAGAAAAAGTGTTATTTTACTTTAAAAGGCATAATCCCCCAAAGCCATATGCGCTATCTTTCTATCCTTCGTTTTGAATCTTTCCTCTTTCGTTTCAGCATGTCTGGGAATCTTAACCTTCCAGAGGGTGTACCGATACCCGGTTGGTTCAGGAGGTACCTAGAGGCTAGGGTCAACGACGTAGGCCCAACAAACATTCCTCCTCCCCCAGCTATAGCGGTTCCTCCTCCTCCTCCTCGTGCAAACGCTTTCTCAAAAATATGTAGGGACTTTCGAGCCGTGGGTGGAAAGAACTTCAATGGAAATGAATCCTTTGTGGAAGTAAGAAACTGGCTCAAAGAAACTGAAGATTTGTTCGATATCTTCGAAGTGGATGATAGGCAGAAGATACAGTAGGTGGTATGGTTGCTCAAAGACGAAGCTTCCTATTGGTGGGAAGTCACTAATGCTGAAAGACTAATTGAAACTTGGATGGATTTTAGGATGAGGTTTGAAATGAAATTCCTCTCACAAGCTGAACGAAGCCTACAGATGGAGAAGTTCTTAGCTCTCAAACAGGGAAGTATGTCGGTCAAGGAATATGTTAACCAATTTAATCAGCTGGCTAGGTTCGGATTGGAGTTAGTGAACACTCCACATAAGAAGGCTCTCCACTTTGTCATAGGATTGAATGAGCCACTGCACAGCGTAGCTATGTCCCATATACCTATGGGTGCGACTTATGAAAGACTGGTGGACATGGCACTGTTACAAGAAGAAGATAAGGTAGGAAAGAAGGAGACAAAGGTGGAAGCATCTCAAGATAAGAAAGGGGAAGGATCACAGAGCAAGAAGACAAATTCCAAGAAAGGCGGGAAAAACAACAAAACCCATGACAAGAGGAAGTGTAATTTTTGTGGCATTCTTGGACATCTGGTTAAGGACTGCAGGAAGAAGAAAAGAAAGATGGGTGGTTGTTTCCATTGCGGCGAGGCAGGACACATGGCTAGGGACTGCCCAAGAAAGCAAGGGCAATGACAAAGAGTTGATCTACTTCTGGAGGGAAGGTTCACACTCTCATGGCACCTCCGCAAGAACAAGGTAGAAGTGTTTCTGTTGAGAGTTTAGTTTATCTTTTTGATCATCCTGTTCGTACATTCTTTGATTCTGGCGCATCGCACTCTTTTATATCTACTGCTTTAGTTGAATCTCTGCACCTAGACACCAGTTTAATAGAGGATTCCTTTGTTGTTTCAAATCCAATTGGGGGCTCAACTTATTTGTCAATGATTTGTTTGGATTTGGAAATTTCTATATTAAGTATGGGGTTTAGATGTAATGCCTATATTTTAGGCTTCATGGGCTATGGGTTGATTCTAGGCATGGATTGGCTATCCAGTAATGGTGCCATCCTCGACTATGAAAAGAGAGTGGTTAGACTCATGACTCGCCTTAGTAACACTCTCGAAATTTCTTGTAATCCCATGAACTCTGTTATGCTTAGCTATCTGGAATCTCTTGATGCGTCTATTGAGAATTTGCAGTCTGTTAGAGTAGTCCGTGAATACTTGGATGTCTTTGAAGAGGTTAAAGGGTTACCTCCAAAACGGGAGATAGACTTCCGCATATACCTCGTTAATAATGCAAAACCCGTCGCTCTACCCGTTAGACACATGGCTCCAAGGGAGAGGAAAGAACTCAGCAAGCAAGTTAAAGAGCTGCTTGAGAAGTGGTTTATAAGGCAGAGTATTTCTGAATGGGGTGCTCCAGTAGTGTTTGCAACTAAAGCGGATGGTTTGCTTCGTCTATGCATTGATTATAGGGAGCTAAACAAGCTGACCAAGAAGAATAGGCACCCATTCCCAAAAATAGACGACTTGTTCGATCATCTTGTAGGTCGTCGGTTTTCTCCAACTAGATTTAGCTACTGGGTTTCATCAGCTGAGAGTGGCTGAAGACAGCATTTACAAGCCCACGTTCAGAACTCCGGATGGTTTCTTCGAATGGCTTGTCATGCCTTTCAGCTTGACAAATGCACCCGCTTACTTCCTCGATTTGATGAGCAGGGTTTTCAGGGAGTTCCTCAATAAGTTTGTAGTGGTCTACGTAGACAACATTTTGATTTTCTCGAAGAGTGTGGAAGAGTATGCTCAGCATTTAAAAGAAGTCATGGATACTCTTCGAGCACATCAGTTGAAAGCCAAATTCTCCAAATCCCACTTCTGGAGAGGGGAAGTAAGATTTCTTGGACACGTGGTATCCAAAGAGCGATTAGCTGTGGACCCCGCAAAAGTAGTTGCGGTGCAAGATTGGAGGGTCCCACGGAATGCAAACGAAGTCCGAAGCTTCCTCGGGCTAGCGGGCTTTTACCGAAAATTCATCAAAGATTTTGCGAAAATCTCAGCTCCACTTACAAAGTTGACAAAGAAGAACTTAACTTTCACTTGGGATTTGGATTGCGATATTGCTTTCCAACGCTTAAAAAGAGCTCTAACAACAGCCCAGTTCTGACATTACCGGATGGGAGCAAGATGTTTACCATATACACGGATGCTTGTGGTACGGGATTAGGAGATGTCTTGATGCAAGAAGGGAAGGTAGTAGCTTATAGAGGCCGACAACTGAAAATACATGAGAAAAACTACCCAACCCACGACCTAGAGTTGGCCACCATCGTCTTTGCACTTAAGTCTTGGCGCCATTATCTCCTAGGTGAGAAGTTTGAGTTATATACTGACCATAAATCGTTGAAGTACCTTTTCTCGCAGAAATATCTTAACTTGAGGCAACAAAGGTGGATGGAATTCTTAGCATCCTACGATTTCAAGATTTTCTATACCCCTGGCAAGGGTAATGTAGTAGCAGACGCCTTAAGTAGAAAGAAGCTGACCTTAAGCCCTCTCTTTGTAGAAAGGCAGAGCTTGGAGTATATAGCCAACTTTGATTTTAGACCCTTTGTCGACCATGTGACTGGTTTGTTAGCATCGCTAGTGGTGCGGCCTACTCTTTCGAACTCAATAGGAACCGCACACGTGAAGACCCTCAGCAAGTTGATGTGATAAATAAGTTAAGTAGGGGTGAGACTTATAGTCACCTCAATGGATACTCCATCGATGATAAGGGTTGGTTGAGACGGGATGGAAGGCTATGCGTCCCTTAAGCAAGGGATTTGGTGAAGAAAATTCTTGAATAAGCACACCATTCCAAGTTGAACATACACCCCGGTGGAGACAAGATGTACAAAGACATCAAAAGGGTTTTCTTTTGGGATGGCATGAAGAGGGATGTAGTTGAATTCGTCTCGAAGTGCTTAGTATGACAGCAAGTCAAAGCGGAACAAAAGAAGCCTGGTGGTTTGCTTCATCCTCTAGAGGTCCCACAGTGGAAATGGGATAGCATCTCGATGGACTTTATTGATGGGCTGCCTAGGTCAAGAAGAGGCAATACCATTATTTGGGTAATAGTGGACAGGCTCACAAAAAGCGCTCACTTCATACCCGTTAAGAGTAGAAGGACTGCCTCATCTCTAGCATCCATATATCTTAAAGAGATAGTTTGACTCCATGGGATACCCTCCAGCATTGTTAGCGACCGAGATCCTATCTTTACAAGTGAGTTTTGGAAGAGCTTGCAAGAAGCTGTAGGAACACAGTTATGCTTAAGCATGTCCTATCACCCCCAAACGGATAGTCAGGCGGAGAGAGTGAACAGAGTATTAGAAGACCTCTTGAGATTATGCATTCTTGACTTCGGAGGAACATGGGAGGATCATCT
Organism: Allium sativum; assembly: GCA_030737875.1. Classification (NCBI taxonomy): domain Eukaryota; kingdom Viridiplantae; phylum Streptophyta; class Magnoliopsida; order Asparagales; family Amaryllidaceae; genus Allium; species Allium sativum. The sequence goes on from CM060912.1 coordinate 104,604,702, forward strand.
TCCTTTGGTGGAGTTTGCCTACAACAATAGCTACCAAGCCACCATGGGTATGGCACCCTTCGAATCTTTATATGGAAGACCGTGTCGGTCACCAACTTGTTGGTGGGAGTCTACAGGTAAGCTCATACTTGGACCAGATATGATTAAAGAAACTTCAGAGAAAGTGGACTTGATACGAAAAAGAATGAAGACTGCCCAAGATAGAAAAAAATCCTACACAGATAAGAGAAGGGCCGACCTTGAGTTTGAGGTTGGGGATAGGGTTTTCCTTAAAGTATCTCCATTGAGGAATGTCGTTCGCTTCGGATCCGCAGGAAAGTTGGCATTAAGTTTTGTAGGGCCGTTTCCTATCATTGAAAGGATTGGGAAGATGGCTTATAGAGTAGAGCTGCCCGAAAGATTGGCTAGAGTTCATAATGTCTTTCACGTTCCTCACTTACGAAAGTGCCTACATGAGTCTGCGAAAGTGGTGGAACCAAGCATATTAGAGGAAGTAGAAGTAAAACGAGAGGCGATTGTGAGAAGAGTTCCAACTCATATCTTGGGTACAGAAGTCAAAAAGTTATGCAACCGCGAAGTCAAACTTGTAAAAGTTCAATGGAGTGACGCAGAGGAAGACGCAACAGCCTACCCTTTTCTTTTTGAGGGTTCATCTTTGATCTCTTTTTCCTTAAGTTTGTTCATACTCATATCTATCTTTTTAGTATTTTCCTCAGTGTTGTTCTCGATCCTTAGGTAGAAACCAATGGATGTAAACATGTATTTGAAGCATGTTATGGTTGATGGTTGCAAGTGGTTGCTAGTGGTTGCTCGTGGATGCATATACACACAATTTAGGTATTAGATCGGCTCAGTCACTTTCATATTGCATATGCATATATGTACTTATATATGATTGAAACTTGATGTGTTATCATGAGGATGTTGCATTTGTATGAAAGATTGTGCACTTATGTAGAAAGTATGATTAGGGAAGATTGCATACATTATGGACGCATGACACCGACATGACTTGCATTAAGGAGGTCAACTGAATCAATAGACCGACTGATTTTGCATTAGATAAGGACATGTACACACACTATGCATATGATCATGAAGCATTAGAAGTCTTTTAAGGGCAATGGACGCCTGTGTTTGATGGTTGAGTAGATGGACGATTAGATGGTAGGACATACGTTCTTCTTGACATGAAGATTTCGGGGACGAAATCCTTCAAGGACGGGAGAATGTAACACCCGTGTTTTCGATAAACCTTAAAGTAACAAATTAAAGAATAATTAATTTTAAATGTGAGAATTAAGGGAAACGAGTTATGCCATTACGTTCGTCTCAGAATTCTGGTTAAGGTAGAGTCCGAGTTTGTGTGAATTGGACTTCGTATGAAGTAGTTATGGCCTTCGGAAGTTTCAAAAATTCAAAATTCAAAATTCAAATTTAAACTCAGAAGAGGGAAGGGGAGGAAAATTTCCCGCCCAGGCCAGGTCGACCAGGAGGTCGACCCTAGTGTCGACCTACCCTACAGGTCGACCTACCCCCCCTTGGGCAGATCTGAAAGGATGACGATTTCTGACTCCCTGCTGAGTCATTAGGGCTGAGGTGTTATCCTATCTTGACTGGATGGTCTTGATTACTTCTAGGGTTAATCTGACGGCTCTAAATTAATTAACCTCTATAAAAGCAACCTAAGTCTCAACCCTAAATCACAAATATTCATACCAAGAGCTGTGCCGTCAATGGTGAACCTAGAATAGCCGTCATCTCTTTCAATTCAAAGGCAAGATTGAAGCTATGTCAAAAACTAAATCTAATCTAATTCAACTAAAAAAATTCAACGATCTATATCAAAGGTGAGCAATTCAATTTCAGAATACAGATCCCAAAACTCAAGAATTCCTTTTTGGATGTAAGTGTAGTTATCTTTCAGATGTAAATGACTTAAAGACATGGTTTGTAATGAATTGTAAAATAGAATTGTATCAAGCTGTATGTGATGCTGATTCATGTTTATTCATGTCTATTCTATCGTATATGACTATGAATTATTGTGGTCTATCGAACCTATTATGTTATGCGGAAATTGGTGAATAAACCTATGATGTTATGAAATTATCATATATACGTTTGGTGATGTTATGATACATACAAGCTTCAGGCTAAGTCACGTCATTTATGCGTAATTGTTAGATCCATTATGCATACATGTTTAGATCTACGACCTTGTATGATTTGGTGATTATATCTATATGTTGTATGTCAATTTAGAAATTATGCCATGTTTATGCAAGCTAAGTGATTCTATCATGTTATGAATACATGAAAGTTTATAGGTTAAAAACATGATTATGTAAACCTAGATCTACAACTTTATGTGTTAGAACCATATGCCTTTATGTTAGATCAATATTAGCATGATTCAATCCCTATGCAAGTTCACCACTACATGTTTAAATTAGATTTTGGTAGTTCTTTGTAAAACTATTATTTTATGACTCATGTTGTATAGATCTAGTTTGCAAGTTTATAATTAAAATTATATTATGCCAAGTTTATGTGACACATTTGTAGTTATATCTATATTTTTGTATGATGTTAGAATGTTGCAAGCTCCTCTTTTACCCTTTTTAGTTTATTAGTTAGGCTAAGATGCCGAGCCTAACATCCTATGTAATTTCGCGAACGTACAACGGGGGTAACGTTGGGGAAAACGTGAGAATAATACATAATTAACATATTTGGCTCATAACCATGTAAATGGTATGGCACTGAAATGGTATAGTTTACCTACCAAAAATTATGAATTTGATTTAGAAAGAAAGCGGGCCATGACAATAAATTGTTGGCTAATTTACATAAAATGATAAATAATTAAATTTAAAAAAGACAAATATGCCTAACCCGAGCTTAGACTGAGTTGTGGTGTAAAACTGCCCGGAACTGACCGGCACATCCAGTGACCACAACAATACATGTCTAATATAGGTGGTTAGTGCATTGAGCCCAAAAAGGACCCGAGGTTAGGCTGAGTTGTGGTATAAAACTGCCCGGAACCGACCGGCACATCCAGTGACCACAACAATACATGTCTAACGTGAGTGGTTGGTGCTATAATAAAGCTAAGTCAAGAGTGGTAGGGTTAAGTCAATTAAGGAAACACTTAACCAATTCAACATGTTAGCTAAACTGATGGGTGGGGCTAGGTAAATTTGGACACTTAACCAATTTAACATGTTGGTTGGAAAACCCTAGTAACGGGGACCCATTTCAGCAGTAACCCACGTAGATGTACCATGCGGCCCTGAATTAGGCAGGGTAGGGCACAATTACTGGGCTGATTATAAGCAGTCAAAAAGCATCGGTGGTGGTGGATCAGTGTAGGTTTCGGCGGAGTACGGGCGTGGACGTACTTCGGAATGGAAAAAGCAGGCACTTGGCATTAGTAGTCATACACTGTGCATCTTGAATCATGTCAGGTTGCCACCATAGGATTTGATACACCCCATGGTGGGACTAGCACAGGTATCTACTGTCAGCGGGGGCCGAAGGACACACGTGATAAATGCATGTTAGTAGGAGCCGATCGATATAAGGGGATCTTTCTACCATGAACACATGGTGCTAGTTGGAAAAATATAAGTAGGTGCAGAGAATTAAACATGGGTGCGATGTATATTCGACTATCCTACTTTATATAGTTTTATGTTAGGTTGTTGTTCTGGTATTGTCCTATTTTCAGTTTTTTCCTATCATGACCTTTTCCTTATTCACACACTGAAAAGTCACTAGACTTACTTAGACTTATGTCTAACCCATTTTTCTTTCGTCTTCTTTTCTTTCGTTTTCCCCTCCCCCTCAGGTAGCCAGGGAGGGAACATCTCAGCTTAATATTCAGACCGTTCATCTTTCCAAGCTTGAAGGCTCTGTGATGTACGGTTTGGAACCTATTATCTTTGGCTATGCCTTTGGACACACTAGACTTGGGGATTTATGCAGTTTTATTTATGATTTATGCTTCTTTATATAATAATCAAGACAGAAATAATGATGTAATAATTTGGGAGTTGGTTTGAAACAGTTTGCTGTAATGTTTTGTTATGAACCATGTTTGAAATAAAGAAATGTTTGTTTTCCGCTGCTTATATATATGTGAGTGTCTTGTAAATTATCTGTGTCTTTTACCTATAATGCCCCATCGAAGTTAAAGCATTCCCTTTGTGAGTTACCTTAACGGAGGTGGGGTGTTTCATTTGACCTAAGAAAGAGTAAAGGAGGAGAGAAGGGTTTTATATTTAATTTAATTATTATTTAATTATCTCTTAAAAGTGGAATTTTCGTCCGAACTCCAAAAGAGACCCAACGACTATCGCTCCTAGCTAATTACTCCCGTTCTGAATGCAATGGGATATGTACCGTAAGCCAATTCGACTGTTACGATCAATTTTCATCAAAATTAAAATATAAATTAATATTACGTTCAAAATTGATTTCAATGTACATTTTAATTTACCGGGGCCACATACTAACTCCAAAAATTCCAGAAAAATATATCTAGCTATGTTTTGACGATACGGTCCTAACAAAACTAATTTCTTCGAATTTGGAGACCGTTGAAAAACGGTCATTTTCTAGTCGATTAAATTCAAACGGAATTGACCAAACACGTTTAAATCCGCCACGCTCACATATTGATTACAAAAATTATGAAAATTGGAATCAAGCAATAATTTGACATTCCAGATCCAACAAAAGTAGTTTCGTCGAAAACGGAGGTCGTTTGCAAAATCGCCACTTTTAAGGGCTATATTTTCATAGCGACTATTCTGAATTTTCAACTGGACATAACTTTTTATTCTCGCTATGAAATTTGGATTTTTCAGATTCCTTGGAAAGATATTTTCCAAACAAATTCAAATAGTTATGGTTTCACTAAAATCCGGTTTATAATGAATCCTAAACATTCATTTGAAATTTGAAATCGAATTTTCAAACTACCGCGTCATTTCCAATTCCTTTTATAATTAAAATAAATATTTATATTCTAACTTCGACTTAAATAAATTTATACATTCTAATTCTATTCAAAATAAATTTCTAATCGTTATTATTTAAAATAATTCATTTTAAACATTCAAAATTCATTAAAATTGCTAAAATAAAAAATTTAAATTGGTTCTGATTTTCCAGGTTGTTACAATCTCCCCCACTTAAAATCTTTTCATCCTCGAAAAGGAACGGAGCTGGAAGTTTTTTAACTAATCTACTCAACTTTCAGTTTGGCTTTCATTCTTCAACTTTTCAGTTTCTAAGAATTTTCAAATTTTTCAAAAAATTGGCTAACACCCTAAATTTTCGAAAATTTTCGCCATAACATCCTTTGTACGGGAAGACATTTAAAACCGCAAATAGCCACGCAGAGCCCTCACCAATCCAAAAGAAAAAGAAAATGCCAAACAGCCAGCCTTAGGCTCATAAACTCTTTAAAAGAAAATCCCAGGTGGCCAGCTTTATGCTCATAAACTCTTTAAAAGAAAAAGAAAATACCAAGCGGCCTGCCTTAGGCTCATAAACTTATTAAAAGAAAAAGAAAACTAGTAAACATGTACCTATTTGTCGGGCATAAAATTTTATTTCTCTTCTTAGCAGTTTATCCATAACCTGTTCAACAATGTGTATATATACATGTATGCATTTCTAAACAATTTCCAACTCAGTAAAATATTTAATTCATTTTGGCTTAATGGTTCAAAATTTTAATAAATCAAACTAATAATCAAACAACACAACCAACAATCAATTAGTTGATTATCGTTTCAAATTCGTAATTTTCTATATATACATGAAAATCATATTTTGTGTGTCAAATCACAACAATAAATCCTATCTACTTTTGGTTCTCACACCAATCAATTGGAAATATATAGACATCCCACCTTTGAAACTCAAACATAAATGCTGATGATGGTCGGCCGATCATCAGAATCATCTCTGGGCGACTAGAGTGTGATTCGATATCTATCCAGTATATTTGAGGCTTTGTATACATGTTTGCAAGGCGTATATGCAAAATCTTCATATACTAGATTGTCCAAATCAATTTAAAATAAATATTCAAATACGTTGAATAAGGTTTAAATTTTCAAAACAAAAATTGTTTTCATTTTTATTTTAAAAATAATACTCTTCACACTCGTTCTAGGATACTACTGATCCTATCTCTAACGAGTCATTCTCACTGGATATTATTAATTCAATCTTTGATGAATTCTTTTGTTTGGTTCTAATGTGTCTTGTTTTCGAGCTGTATAAACCAAAGCTCTGATACCAACTATGACGACCCGAACCCCCCGGTCTCCAAAGAGAAGAGAAAGGACGATTGTTTGAGAACACGACAAATCAGAACACAAACAGAAGAACATCTCATTTCTTATTACAACAATTTACATCAGAGTACAAGAATATACAGAGTATGAACAAATAATATACATTTGATAAATATTGGAGATTTACAAATTACAATGCAGCGGAAAATAATACAAAACACAACTGAAAGAGATACACAGATACAAAGCTTTCCGAATATCATTCCAACTGTAAACCAAGATCCTATGAATATAAATCTACAAAACCAAAACTACTAGCTGCCCGTGTGGAAAATAGGAGCACCCAGATTTTAGGTTAAAAATATAAACTCCAGGTTAGTCATGTGACTGGTGTGAGAACTAAAACAGTTATTATATCTTTACTTTAAAAATAGTGTAAATTAAGTGACCACGCCGTATAACACAGAACGGGTTTCCTCCCAAGAATACGAAAGCATATAACAAAACAGCGCAATGTTTTTCTGGAAAAATGAACCTATTATAAGACTCAGGTCCCATCACACAATGCAGCACAAGCCGGAGGATAGAGTTTTACCTTATAATAGCCAAACATGCTTGGTACATTTAAAACAAATCATTTGATACTATTATAAGTGCATAGTTTATAAAATAACTTCAAATATAAATGTATCAATCATTGACGGCATAGTGCCCCATCCGACTATGTCTCCATACTAGGCTCAACAATCAAAACCAAAATGTCACGTATTGGAAATTGGATTTCCGTCATGAGTCGAGGAAAGGGATCATCCTCGCCGGCTTCGATACACTCTAGCAAATTCCTCAAGGTCACACACAGCAATCCCTGGGAATCGGTAGGGCCGGTCCACACTTAGCGGATTGGCAGTTCCTGAACACACGTTTCCCCGCCCTATTGGGCGTCCATGAGCTAGATGCCTCAATATAGATCAGCTCCGTAGAGACCGATATATCCGAGGCGCCTCGCAATCCAACAACCACATAGGTAAAAATATAATAATGTCAAGGGTTGCAAAACCACGACATCACCCATAGCTAGAAAGAAACGCCATGTTCTCCGTACCGTCCCTCAAACCGTTTTGACTCATACCGAGGTGTGAGGCTGGCGAATTAACGCTATACACAAAGCTATGCCATTTAAGGTCGTGCTTTGATCATCTTCCACGAGACTCTTCTTTTCAATAGAAGCCTTGATCATTTGCCACTCAGGCATGCCACATAGGAAATTCACACCATGCGACTGATGTCTATAGATATATAACCTCTGAGCTCGTACGTCTCAGAGATGGGCGTTAAGCAAGAGAATAAATTCTCCACCGCCAAACAGATATATTTTTAATATAGATCAATCAACACAGAATAAAATCCAATATCAGACACACAATCCATTTACAAGTTCGTTCTGGGTCTGAACGAAACCGGAGGCACCTTATTCCTCGTCCCGTATGTCCAATACAAGAGAGAGGTTCTCGCATATCCAGTCGATCTCCAAGTACGTCTGGACGATCACCACTTATTACCTTGTCTTGAGTATACAGCCCAATCAAGACGTCGGTAATCATCCGAACGATGTGAAGACCTCTGGTCTTTAACCACTGTCTTCATCGTTGACTTATCATCGAATCGGTTATTCAGAATGGGTATAAACCCGGCCTTTCCGAATAACTCGCGTATATAACAAACAAGTGTTATAAAAACACAACATACGCCTCATTCCAATTCTAAATTTTCTTTTATTTAAATATTCATATCCTTTGGGAAAGTTTCCCATTAATTTTATCAAAGATAAATCCTTCAAATTTATTCCTTAATCTTCCTTTGGATATCAATTCAAACTGTATTAAGGTTTTCCAAACTAGCCGGGATTAGCGCACCTTACCAAAGTAATCATTTGTTTAATTTCCCAATCCAACCTATTTATCCCATGGAGCAAACTTGGTCATACCCCATATCTAACACCACGGTGTTATCGGTAAATTTAATTACCATTTCCCGTTCAAGTCTAATTAAAGATTTAACTATCGCTAGGAGAAAACTGGTGATACTCCATTCTCGATCATTTCCCGAATTTGATAATTTAAATTATCACATTCTCGTTTCAATCTAATTGAAGATTCATTAAAACTCCCCTTAGTTTTAATCTTGCAAAAAATCAATATTAATGACTATTTAACTTTGGAAACACAAACATGTCGCATCAACAATCTACACCATACTATTGATTTCTGCCGATATATAACCTCTAAGCTCGTACGTCTTTAACTGGGTTAAAGAACTATTGTCATTTAAAACACAGTTCATAATAAACCCAAATCCTCTTCCATAAAAATGGAATCTTCACGGAAAACAGATCAATATATAATCGATATTAATTTTCGTATCCGACTAATAATATAAATGGAATAACGAATAAGCCTTTTAAATTCCATATATATTAACAGTCTTCCTCCATAGAAGCTCATTTCGATTATTATCAAATCGAATTCCATTCAATTCCAATTTAATATATTAAATTGGAAAACTTTACTTTGGAAAATTCCCGTTAAATCTTAATAAAAAGACTTATAAATTCCAAATCACGTTTCACTGTAAATCGGGTTAAAGAACGAATGTCGTTAAAAACACAGTTCACAATAAACCCAATTCACGTTCCATTTTCTATTCAAGTTAAATGTTAATTAATTGGTAATTTTTCTTTAAATCTTGATTGAAAGATTTGTTCTTTTCACATGGGGTTTAAGAACAGTGGTATTTAAGACATCATTCACGGCGAACCCAAAATCACATTCCATTGCTAATCGGGTTTAAGAACGAATGTTATTTAAAACACCGTTCACGATAAAGCCAAAAACAAATTCCAATTCAATTCTAATTAAATATTAATTAATTGGTAAACTTCATTAAATTTTAAGTAAATGATTTAATGTTTTCTCAAATGGGTTTAAGAATAATGTTAGTGAAGACATCGTTCATGACAGACCCAAAATCCAATTTGATATTAAATACAAGGCTCTGAATAGAAATTATAACGGCTTGTATTCAATATCAAGTTCTGAAATCAACAAATATCGTATTGGGAATAACGATATATATATCTTCCAAATTCCTCCACAATATCCGTATAATCACGGAATCCAATATCGAAATATTCCGATGATAATTTCGATTCAAATCCGTTCCAATTCATATATTGGAAATTTCTGGTTATTTTTAAAACCATTTCAAATCCAATTGATTTATATAAAAATATTGGATTTATAATTCTAGTTATAACTAGTTCATTTCAATAAAAATATATTATTATCTTTACAAACGTGGAATTTTCATCCCAATTCTTTCCAAATCTTTTATTATGATTTTACACGAATTATTGATATTTTTAATAATTTTATCAAGGCACATACAGTCGATTTCCATAAACGGTCATTGAACTGCACTTACAGCGACCTTTTCCAAATTTAATTTGGACATAATTCCAAATCCAACCGTTATATTTCAAATATCTTGTATTTGTTGGAAATATCTTTTCGATACGAACCCAACGGTTCCGGTTTTAGGAGAATCCGACGGTCGGATCTCCCGTAATGTCAATTCGAAGTAAATGGTCAAAATTCGCGAACTGTTGCGGCGCGGCGCGTTCTATTCAGGCCATTAAATATATATAACATATATATTTCATTGATTTCATTTTATAACGTATTTTATAAATCGTTGAAAATTCGTTTTCAAAATGATTTCAACTTCATATTCAATTTTAAATCAAAATTGAATATTCCATATCATTAATATATACATGACAATATTTTCAAAACATTAGATTTAGAAATCACTTCCTTTTCGATATTCATTATAAAAATGAATAAAATCGATATAAATATTGTTCGCGTCCAAATGGCACATCTCTGATCTAGACGGATTCATAAATTTTAATATTTCCGTGTCCATCCCAAATCGGACATCAAAATCATATTTTGATCCATTACTGAATATATTTTAAAATATTCCTTATTTTAAAATGTTCATTATTTTAAAATATTTGTTGTTTCTGAATTGGAATCAGACACAACCAATTACCGTATAAATTTATTTATACGGATTTCATACACACATATACACAACAATAATCAAACACGGTCAACCATCATCCAGAGTGCATTACACAACTGCATAAGCGTTAAATATAAATAATTAATGCTTACAACAGCCTGTCAATTCATCGATTGACATACAACTAAATATTAGGATTAGTGTATGTCCAATATCATCCCAATACCGGTGTGGGGTTTCAAACAACAAACACTGATTATTATTTGTGCAGTTGGGCGATGTATAAAATATATCATCTCAATCAATATCAGTCAAATGGGTGTACATAAACAAATCGTTCGATTTGTTTATGAATATTTATTTTATTCATATACACGTTAAAAATTATATTTTTAACTATAAAATATTTACTCAACACATGAATATTTTATATTCCATTCCACGTCACAATCAATTTTCACAACACATTACAATCAAACAAGTCGTCCACGGTCTGTGGATGACGGTGTCGGGTGCTGCTAAGCACCATCTGCATCCTAGTATACATTTTAACTAGAAAAAAAAATAAAGTGAGAAGTTCTCACTTTTGGGATCCACTCCTCCAGTTTTATTTCTGAGTTTCTAAACCATTTGGATTTGCCCGAAATTCCAACGCGGTCTTTTCCACGCTGTTCATAATAAAAATCACATTTTAAATATGATGTTTATATATTAAATTCATGTTTTTACTTCGCTGTATAGATAATAAAAATCATATTTTTATCGCTTTATTCAAATAATTAAAAATCACATTTTTATCATTTCATATATATAAAAATCGAATTTTTATCGCTACTTCATATATATAAAAATTGCATTTTTATTGCAAATCTATATAGATAAAAATCATATTTTTATTCTTTGTTTTCATATATAAAAATAGCAATTTTAGTTCAGAATCATTCATATAAAAATCAAATCTTTTTTAATATATAAATCAAATCTTTTCCTAATTTTAAAAATCCTATATTTATATTTATAAAAATATATAATCTTCTCTATAATTAAAAATCACATCTTTTTATAATTAAAAATCACATCTTTTTATATTTAAAAATAATAAAAATCTTATTCTATTCGCTACATGAATAAAAATAAAAGATAAAAACTTACATTGAATCAATGGAAAAAGGAGGGTGTGCGATTCTAGATCCACCGAAGAGGAACGGGGGGTTTTGGGTGCTCGATTGGGTACGGAGGCGGAGAGTACGGTGCGCCGGAGTGTTGGAAGGTCGGGGCTTCCTCTGGTGGTCGCCGGCGGTGCGGTCAAGGCCTAAGACGGCGGTCGGTGGAGGGTTTGGGCATTGGTGGCAGACGGAGAGAGAGGAGGGGAGGAGGAGCGAGGGGAAACAAGCGGTGGTCCAGGCAGACGGATGGAGGCGACGCAGGCCCCTACGGCCGCGGTGGAGGTAGCACGGTGGTGGCGGTTGAACGATCAATTTTTTTTTCTTTTTTTTTCTATTGTGGATTGAACGAAAAAAGAGGGGTTTGACCTGAGAAAGAGTAAAGGTGGAAAGAAGGGCTTTATATTTAATTTTATTATTATTTAATTATCTTCTAAAAGTGGAATTTTCGTCTCAACTCCAAACAAGACCCAACAACTGTCGCCTTTAGCTAATTACCCCCATTCTGAACGCAATGGGATATGTACCGTAAGCCAATTCGACTGTTACGATCAGTTTTCATCAAAATTAAAATATAAATTAATATAACGTTCAAAATTGATTTCAACGTACATTTTAATTTACTGGGCCACATACTGACTCCAAAAATTCCAGAAAAATAAATCTAGCTATGTTTTGACGATACGGTCCTAACAAAACTTATTTCATCAAATTTGGAGACCGTTTGAAAAACGGTCATTTTCCAGTCGATTAAATTCAAACTGAATTGACCAAACACGTTTAAATCCGCCACGCTCACATATTGATTCCAAAAATTATGAAAATTGGAATCAAGCAATAATTTGACATTCCGGATCCAAGAAAAATGGTTTCATTAAAAATGGAGGTCATTTGCAAAATCATCACTTTTAAGGGCTATATTTTCATAGCGACTATTCTGAATTTTCAACTGGACATAATTTTTTACTCCCGCTATGAATTTTGGATTTTTTCAGATTTGTTGGAAAGATATTTTCAAACAGATTCAAATAATTTTGGTTTCACTAAAATCCGTTTTATAATGAATCATGTACATTCATTTGAAATTTGAAATCGAATTTTCAAACTACCGAGCCATTTCCAGTTCCTTTTATAATTAAAATAAATATTTATATTCTAACTTCAATTTAAATAAATTTATATGTTCTAATTCTATTCAAAATAAATCTCTAGTCGTTATTATTTAAAATAATTCATTTTAAACATTCAAAATTCATTAAAATTACCAAAATAAAAAATTTAAATTGGTTTTGATTTTCCGGGTTGTTACAGTTTTTCTCGATGATGATTTCATGTGTACTTCATGACTTTGTGAGCACGTTACACTTGTTTCAAAATTAGTGTTAAAGAAGTATATATATTGTTTTAAGAAAACGTTTTCAATGTTGTTAAGAAAACTATTATTAATATCTAAAATATACTGTATATAATTATTATTATTATAAAGGGATTCTAAAGAATCAATGATTTCAAAATCGTTTTTATAGCCCGTTTTCTCTATAAAGTATTTTCTGTATAAATACACTCTTTTGCACCTTCGATAAGATGAGTAGTAGATTTAAGCGATATAACACATAGGTTAATTATATCGGTTAATTCCAAACTAGTCAATATAAGCTATTTTTTTGGTTTCCAGCGTGATGTAGACTAATATGTGGTGAATGGAATTCAAGTTACTGTTTGGAAATCAGGCCATATTCTTCTGGGGCCAGTACATGCTTCGAAGTGAAGCTAGACTTGGTGGAGTCATATATATATACTTTTTCACTTGATCGAAGTGGTCAAGTACACTCGGTCGGGGCAGGTCATGGTAAAGCTATACTTGACCAAGATGGGTCGTAATAAATTTATATTCAATCGAGACGGGTTGTAGTGAAGTCACACTTGACCAATACGGTCGTAGTAAAGACATTCCACTAGGATTGGTTGTATTGAGGCTATACTCGACCGAGATGGTTAATAGTAGTATTACACTCGACCGAGATGGGTAGTAGTAGATTTGCACTTGACCGAGATGGATTGTGGTGAAGGTATTCTAGATCAACAGGTCCTAGTAATAGAAGCTAAATACATATATAATACTTGACAGAGTTTACTTTCTTTTGTGATGCACATGCAAATATTTGTTTTTTCGGGATCCACTTTGTGATTTTTTTGCTATTTGATTCTTTCGATCCAATTTATGATGATTTGTTTATGTTGAAATTATCTTATAGCCTAAGAGCTATCTTGACACTCGTTTATATATAGTGATTACTTGTAGTTGAATAAACTCATATACGAGTTTATGTGTATTCATTTAACGAAGTTCTTGTATTATTCTTGTTAGTTCCTGAGATAATGTTTTTGATGACAACAACCTTATGACTTATTATAAAATATGTATACTAACATTTTATGTTGAAGTATATATGTATATGCAAGACATTTATAAACTAGTATTGATAATGAAGACAATACAATATAAAGTATTAAGATTGAATATTACAAAGACGAATAATTCAAGATTGAAGACTCATGAGTATAAAAAATTCAAGATATCAAGATAACCAATAGAGTCTATATTTATGTTAAAAATTCATAATAGCTTATTTGGATTTTAATAATGGGATGGAACCCACGAACTTTTAAAAGTGTTTTTCAAAATTATTTTTAAATTTCCTTCTGGATTTTTTTATCCCCAAAATCAAAACTGTTTTGAGCAACTTATTTTTTATTTCTAAATATCTCTTATTTTTAAATATTTTTTCTTTGTTATCTTCGTAATTTATTATTATTTTAAAGTTCAAAGTTTTAGAATCAATATCAAATTATATTTTAATTTAATTTTCCTATTTATGATTTTATATGTTAAGTATTTTATTATTATTTTCAATTCATTTTCTAGAAAGCTTAACAAGTGTTATTATTTACTTATATTATGATTAGAATGTTTTACAAGTCTTAGAATTGTGTTAACAAGTTTTATAGTCAAAATTTTAATATATACTTAAGTTTTAATATCACTTTTATATATTATAAATGTATGTTTTAAATTTATATTCTTACTCTATTATACTATTTTATAATATAGGAAAATAGTTTGTTTAAACTCTGAATTATATTAATCTATTTACACATCATTTCCATTGTTTATCAAAATTCAAAATTCAAAAATTCAATAGGGATGTTGACATAAGGAGGTGACCCATGTCGACATGGCAGCCGTTTTATTGAAAAATTCAAAATTTTAAAAGAAGTGTATTGTGATGACCTCAAACTTCCATTGTGCGAAAGTAAGGATAATCATTTGGAATACAACATATTTATAACAACAACAGATCTTAGATAATATCATAACACATAATTATTGCAGCGGAAAGATAAAAGTCATAAACATCACATCAACAGAACCACAGAATACGCAGTTACAGGATACAACTTAGCAAAATAAAAGTCTAAATCAAAGGAAATAAGTTCCAACTCCAAACTTACATTAAGATACAAGATGAAATAAAGTCTCCAAAGTGGAAAATAAAGATAAAATGAGACGACCCCAAACCCCGTACTGACGGTGGCAAGGGTAATCCTTGGAATATAACACATAAACAGATAATAGCAGAACAGAATTAAATAAATACACCAGATAATGCACAATAGAATATACTGGATAAACGTAATCATCAGAGTTACACAATATACAGGATCATACTTAGTACAAATACAGTTCAGCTATACATAATGTCTACAGCAGAAAAACAAACATAATGTACAATAGGAGCTGAACAACATAAAAAGAGATAAATAATAGAATCCATCTTCAGCTCCAGCTATCCAGAGAAAGCCAGCTAAAACCTGGAAACAAGGCTGCCCGTGTAGAAAAAGGGGTACCCGAGTTTGAAAGTGAAACAAATTACGAGTCAGTCATGGGACTGGTATGAGAAATCTACTCAACACAATTAAAATATGGCCAATCACAGGACCACGCCACTTTCGTGGAACGGGTTTACTCCATGGGATTGCCAGTGCTTTAAAACAAATCATTCTTTTAAACATCGCAATGCTTTTTATAAAAATGAAGCCATTATAAGACTCAGTTCCCATCACACAATGCAGCGCAAACCGGAGGATAGAGTTTTACCTTATAATGGCCAAAATATGCTTGATACGAATAAAACAAAAGAATTTGATATTACTACTAGTGTTTATATGTTGCAAAAATAATTTCGAATCATAACTATCAATCATAGACGGCATGGGTACCATATATCATGTCGCTATATATATATATATACAATCAAAACCGCACGATGTCGTATTTGGAAATTTGATTTCCGTCCTGAACCAAGGCAAAAGATAGTCCTTACCGAATTCGAGACGCTCTATCCCGTCTCTCAGGAACAGCCGCAACTGCCCCTTGGATCGTCAGGGCCGGTCCACCGATGTGGATTATTATGCCTGAACAATACGTTTCCCCGCCCTATGGGGCGTCAATGAGCCAACGAATGGCTCATTCAGTCCCGGATCGACCGATATATCCGAGGCGCCTCGCTATCCATCATCCACATAAGTAAAATGTCAGGCCGTGTAAAAACGCCGACACAACTCCTAGCTAGAAGGAAACGCATGCCCTCCCTAAGCTCCTCCTCCCGTTCTGGCTCATACCGGGGTGTGAGGCTCGCGAATTCACGTTATACACAAAGCTAGGCCACACAGGCGGTGCTTTGATCATCACCACAAGACTTTGCTTTTCAACAGAAGCCTTGATCATTTGCCACTTAGGCATGCCATACTAGCAATTCATGCCATGCGACTGACGTCCATCGATATACAACCTCTAAGCTCGTGCGTTTCAGAGAAGGGCGTTAAGCAAAATAATAAATTCTCCGTCGCCAAACAGATGTATATTTAATAGGGATCAATCAACATAGAATAAAATCCAATGTCAGACACACAGTCCATTTACAAGTCCGTTCTGGGTCTGAATGAAACCGAAGGCACTATATACCTCGCAAACCCATCGATCACCACGTACGTCTGGACGATCACCACTCATTATCCATATTTCGGGATGCCTCCCAATCAGGACCTCGGTTACCATCCAAACGAGGTGAAGATCTCCGGTCTTCGACCACCGTCTTCATCTTTGATTTCTTATCGTCGATTCAGTTATTCAGAATGGGATAAACCCGGTCTTTCTGAACAACTCGCGTATATAATAAACAAGTGCAACAATAACATACACACGCATCATTTCAATTCACACGTCACTAACCGTCAATCAGTAAGAGAACGATTTCCCAAATATTAACCCCGAAGGCCGAAACCAACATCAGATCAACACCCAGGAAACCATTCGACTTAGACAACCTTCAGTTAGTTTCTAAATTTCACATCCATATCGTTTATAATATTTTATAACGATTTATCGCTATTTTTATTTATTTTAAAATAGCCCATTTATTCAAAACGACGCTTTGGGCCGTAACGCGGCCGTGGCGCTGTTTTTCTTCAGATTTGATTTACACATATCTGAAAATCTAACCGTTGGATCTTCACAAAATTTACATCATTAGAAAGATCTTTTCAAAACGAATCCAACGGTTCCAGTTTCGGGAAAATCCGACGGTTGGATCTCCCAGTACAATCGTTTGAAGTTTCGATTTCAAAATACGAACTACAGCGTCGTTATTCGATTTAATATATATATATTTATATATATATATATATAAATATAATCGATTCTGGCGCTGTTTTTTTTCAGATTTGAATTAAACATTCTAGACAATCCAACCGTTGTATTTTTACAA
The DNA here is from genome assembly GCA_030737875.1 of Allium sativum. Lineage (NCBI taxonomy): Eukaryota > Viridiplantae > Streptophyta > Magnoliopsida > Asparagales > Amaryllidaceae > Allium > Allium sativum. The sequence goes on from CM060912.1 coordinate 104,622,099, forward strand.
AGTTGGTGCCGTTGGAAAGATATTTCCAAAGCGAACCCAACGGTTGCGATTTGAGTAAAATCCGATGGTCGGATCTCCCGCAATAATCGTTTGAAATCACGGTTTCAAAATACGAACTGCAGCTTCGTTATTCGATATATTTTAATTATATTTATATATATATATATCGATTCTTCGATTTCAAAACTATATTCTTTTCATACATTTGATAAAAATGATATTTTTATCTAACTGTCTTCTATTTCAACACTTCACTATTTTTAACAATTCATTTATATAAAAAATTGTGATTTTTATTGTAAAAAAATTCATTTCAAAACCCTATTATTTTATATAGTTCATATAGGTAATAAAAATAGGATTCTTATTATAAAACAATTTCTTTCAAAATATGATTATTTTATATAGTTCATATAGATGATAAAAAAATGTGAATTTTATTATAAAACAATTTATTTCAAAATATGAATACCTTTCAACACATGAATTTCAATTTAACTAATGAATATCGATTCGACACATGAAGGTTTTCTATAGTTTATATATATAGATAAAAATGTGATTTTTATATTTAAAACACGAATACCATTCAACACATGAATTTCAATTCAACGAATGAATTTCGATTCAACACATGAAGGTTTTCTATAGTTTATATATATCGATAAAAAGGTGATTTTTATATTTAAAAACACGAATACCATTCAACACATGAATTTCAATTCAACGAATGAATTTCGATTCAACACATGACGGTTTTCTATAGTTTGTATATATCGATAAAAAGGTGATTTTTATATTTAAAAACACGAATACCATTCAACACATGAATTCTATTCAACGAATGAATTTCAATTCAACACATGAAGGTTTTCTATAGAACAGACGAATATAGTTTCAACATAGGAAAATAATTCTAACACATGAATATTATTCAAAATTTCGGCAGCATAACGGCAGGGTAGTTAAAACCGGGACCGTCCCTAGTACGGCTCCTCGCTCTACCTTAAAACCTCGCGGTTTTTGACAAGGGAATCATGCATCTAGTTTGCACGCAGGCGGCATGTATATTTATTTCATTTCCACAAACTAATCCTATGTGGTTTCAACCAAATATTTCTCAACCACAAACGGGTATTTTTCAACCACAATCAATCAATTTCAACCACAAACAATTCCAATCAACCATTCACTATCAATCAATTTTCACACCAATCACAACCAATAAATATCGTCCATGGTTTGTGGACGAGGGGCATATATATATATAGCATTTCATTTCTATTTCAACACATATATAATTTTTACAACGCATATACAACTTATACATCGAACGTACAACTTATACAACGCTTATACAAGAGGTGTACAACGCTTATATAACTCATACATCGACTACATAATTTATACATCATCGTTTTCCATATCGTTTATAAATTAGAAATCTCACAATGGGTTCCACTCCACCAAAAATAGCAGAAGGCTCAGAAAAATATGCGGTCTCTTCTAGAATGTAGAAGACGTCCACACGAGTCCACTGTCTCTTGTTTCACTGAATTTCGTCAAGAAACGAAAAAGATATGATTTTTACAGTGAAATCAAAAACCGTAGCGCTTTAAAGTGCTATAATATAGTTTATTTTAAAATCAGTCGTTTCCTTTCTGATGGGGTTTGAAACTAGGGTTTCGTTTTTCGCGAAATCCAAGGCACGAGGACAAAATACAGTTGCACCACGTCGAGGAGGGAGGAAGGCCGCGCCGATCGGTGGTGTTGGCAGGGGGTTCGACGGCGCCTGTACGTCGCGGCGGCGGTGGAAAGGTCCCACTTTCCCGAGCTCGATTCGAACTCCACAGGTCACGAAAAAATCCAATCTTTGTATGGATGTGAAGATCGTGAGGAGCACTACAGAATTCTCCAAATGGGCATGGGTTTTTATTGAGCGGATTAGAAGAAATCGAGGAGAGAAGTTTTGAAGAGGGTTCCGCCTGTTATCGGCTGCGGGGAGAGAGAAAAAGAAATTTCTGACCAATGAGAGATTTTTTTATATTTATAAATTTTTAAATTTCGAAAATACCCCCTTTCACACACGAACTCCAATCCAAACCCAACGACTGTCGTCCCTAGAGTTTTACCCCCATTCCGAACACAATGTGATATGTTTCGTAGGCCCATTCGACTGTTTCAATCAGTTTTCCTTCAATTTAAAATATATAACATTCAATATTTAATTTGAACGTACATTTCAATTTGCCAGGGCCACAAACTGATTCTAAAAATTCCAGAAAAATAAATCTAGGTATGTTTTGACGATACGGTGCCAACAAAACTAGTTTCGTCGAATTCTGAGACCGTTTGCAATAAGGCCCATTTCTGGTCGATCCAATTTAACTGTAATTGACCAAAACACATTTTCCTTTGCCACGCTCACATACTAGCTTCAAAAATTATGAAATTTGAAACCTAGCAGTAACTTCACATCCCGACTCCAACAAAAGTGGTTTCGTCGAATTCCGAGGTCGTTTGCAAAATGGCCAATTTCACGGGCTATATAAATTCCATAGCGACCTTTCTGAAAATTCATTTGGCCATAACTTTTGCTTTCCGCTATGAAACTACGATTTTTCAGATTCGTTAGAAAGGTATTCACTAACAGATTTAAATATTTTTGGTTTCACTCAAATCCGTTTTGTTTTGCACCCGGTACAGTCAGTCAAAGTTTGAATTCAAATTATGAAACTACTGCGCCATTTCAGGCCTTGTTTATAATTAGAATTAATTATATTCGTTTTCAAACGTCGATTCAAACTCACTTTTCATCGTTATTATTTAAAATATTTATTTTAAATATTTAAAATCCATTATTTTAGCCAATTTAAAATTTTTAAATTGGTTCAAATTTTCTTGGTCGTTACAATCTCCCCCACTTAAAACTTTTCGTCCCCGAAAAGGAACAAAATCGAAAGTGGTTTGATTAATCTATTCTACGTTCAATCTGGCTTCCATTCTCCAACTTTTCAGTTTCTGAGAATTTTCAAATTCTTCAAAAATTTGGCTTACACCCGGAATTTTCGAAAGATTTCGCCACAGCCTCCTTTGTACGGAGAGAGGTTTGGAAATTTATTGGGCCGTATTAGGTACCCAATAAATCCTAATAAGCATACACATATTTATAGTGATATATTCTGGTGTTTACAGGGGAGCGTGTATTGATAATAACTCCAGAGAATAAATTCTCGTCACCCTGTCGAAGCCTGAGGGAGTGTGTATTTTAAATGCTCCAGAGGATAAATCCTCGTCACCTCGTCCCGTGTGGGAAATAAATAGTCCATGTGCCGTATCTAATAACTAGAGAGACGTGATTATTGTCAACTCCAGACCCGTGTGGGGTTTTTATTAATCTGACAATTTTATCGTTACAATTTAAATAGTCCATATCAGTCATCAGTTCAACCTGTAAAATATAGTCATCGCCATACAAGCCTCTCGCTCGTATGGTAAATCTTCCACTTCGTCACACAAGCTCCAAATGCTTATGTGGTATATGATGAAGTATGCCTATCTTCCAGAATTATGCCATGTAATGTAGTTCAAAATTAATTGTTACTATCCTATGGCGACATTTATTTTTACACACAGAATAACCAGCAATCCGCATCCAATGGCATTCACAGGAGTTGATATAATAATATTTCGCATCCAACTCATTAAGGTTTACCTATTTGTCGAGCATGCAAATAAAATCTTTACTCAACAGCTATCCATTTACCTGTTCAAACATATATAATGCACATGTATATATTTCTATCTATTTTCTAATCAGTTCAATGTGTAATATAAATGAGTAAATTCTACCATTTTTCTATTATTGATTAAATTAACTATCGTTTTAATAACTTAATTAATCAAATCTTCTATCACACAAGACAAACAACAATCAAATTGTTTTTAACTTTTCAAAAATACACTAATCAATTTCTATATTTCTTTAAAATCATTCAGACTATAGAATTAAAAGTGCGCATCCATGAAAAGAAAATAACAACAGAGTAGAGAACTAATTGGTAATGCAAAGTACGGTAAATGTACCTTGCACCGAAGTCAATCTGAGATATCCACTCGGCATCTAGTATAGGCTTTCTGAATGCTCTCCTCAGTTTCCCAAGTACAATCTCGTAGATCTCCACTCCATTGCACTTTGACTAAGTGAACCTTCTTGTTCCTCAGTTCTTTGGTCTCTTTGCCGATGATCTTTAGCGGCTATCTTCTCACAGCCAATTCTGGCGTAATTTCAATATCCTGTTGAGCTGCTTCTTCCACGATCAAGTCTGGATCATGAACGTGCTTTCGAAGTTGAGATATGTGAAATACATCATGCACTCCAGGTAACCAATCAGACAATTTAACTCTATAAGCGAGCGTTCCGATCCGTTCAAGAATAGGAAACGGACCAATGAATTTGGGCGCCAACTTCCCAGTTTTACCGAACCGGATAACTCCTCTCATCGGCGATACTTTCAAATATACATAGTCGCCAACAGCAAATGATATATCTCTTCTTTTCCTATCGACATAGCTCTTTTGTCGGCTTTGAGCAGCGAGTAACCGTTTCTTGATAAAATCGACTTTTTCGGCAGCTTCTCGTATCATATCTGGCCCCAACACAAGTCTATTACTGGGTTCAACCCAACAAGCAGGAGATCGGCACGGTCTACCATACAACGCTTCAAATGGTGACATTGTCAGGCTCGCCTGGTAGCTGTTGTTATATGAAAATTCAGCCAAATGCAGATGGTCTTCCCATGATCCGCCGAAATCTAGAACACAAGCCCGAAATAGATCTTCTAGTATACGATTCACCCTCTCAGTTTGACCATCTGTCTGAGGATGATAGGCGGTACTTAGGTTTAGCTTTGTTCCCAGCTCTACTTGAAATGCCTCCCAGAATTTGCTAGTAAATATTGTATCTCTATCACTGACTATACTGAGCGGCACTCCGTGCAGTCTAACAATTTCCTTGAAGTAAATCTGCGCCAGACTCTGAGCAATTCTGTTTGATCTGACAGGTATGAAATGGGCGGTCTTCGTGAAGCGATCTACGATCACCCAAATACTGTCATTTCCCTTTCTGGTTCTGGGCAAACCATCAATGAAGTCCATGGAAATATGTTCCCACTTCCAACCAGGAACGTCTAGTGGTTGCAATAATCCAGCCAGTTTCTGTTGGTTGCTTTTGACTAGCTGGCAAGTAGGGCATCGGCTAACATATAAAGAAATGTCCCTCTTCATCGACTTCCACCAGAAAGTGCGTTTGATGTCATTATACATTTTGCTTACTCCCGGATGGATACTAAGTTTTGACTTGTGGCATTCATCCAGAACTTCCTTTCGGAGCTCAGCAATGTTAGGAACACAGATTCGACCTTTCAGCCTTAGAATCCCCTCATTATCAACCTGAAAACTCGAGGGTTCGCCCTTCTGAATTATCTCTCTGATCTTCTGAATCAAGTGATTATCCTTCTGAAGAGCAGATATTTTATCTATCAATGAAATCGTGATAATAAAACTGGCGATCATTTCATTCTTTCGGCTTAACGCATCGGCCACAACATTGGCTTTCCCTGGAGTGTATATAATCTCAAAATCGTATGCTGCAAGGAACTCTAGCCAACGTTGCTGCCTCAGGTTCAAGCCTTTCTGGGTGAACAGATACTTTAACGACTGGTGATCTGTAAACAGTTCAAATCTCTCACCCAGAAGATAATGTCTCCAGATTTTCAAGGCGATAACTCCAGATCATGAGTTACGTAGTTTTTATCATGCGGCTTCAGCTGACGGCTAGCATAAGCAATCACTTGTCCCCTTTGCATTAACACTGCGTCAAGGCCTTCTCTAGATGCATCTGTCCAGACTTTCAAATCCTGATTGCCATCGATGATGGTTAACACTGGAGCAGTTGTTAATCTTAACTTTAGCTCTTCAAAAGCCTCTTCACTCTCTGGAGTCCATTTGAATTTAGAGTGCTTCTTTGTAAGCTTCGTTAAGTGACCAGATATCTTCGAAAAGTTTTTAACGAACTTCCTGTAATAACTAGCCAATCCGAGAAAACTGCGGACTTCTGTAGGGGTACTGGGTTGTTTCCAGTTTTGAATAGCTGTGATTTTACTTGGATCCACAGCAATTCCTTCTTTCGATACGACGTGGCCCAGAAATTTCACTTCATCTTGCCAGAATATACATTTGGACAGTTTGGCTTTCAATACATCCCTTCTCAGAATTTCTAGAACCTGTTCCAAATGCTTTTCATGTTCGGCCTTTGATTTAGAGAAGATTAGAATATCATCAATAAAAACCAGAACAAATTTATTCAAAACCCCTTTGAACACTCTATTCATCAGATCGACGAAATAAGCTGGAGCGTTACATAAGCCGAACGGCATTACTAACCACTCGTAGAATAAGTCTGGACCTCTGAACGCTGTCATTGGAACACACTCTTCGGCAATTCGAAGCTGATGGAAGCCTGTAGCTAGGTCCATCCTTGAGAATACCTGTGCTCCGTTCAGACGATCCAATAAGTCGTCGATTCGCGACAATGGATATTTGTTCTTTATTGTTTGCTTGTTCAAATCACGATAATCCACACATAGCCGTAGAGTACCGTCAGATTTTGGGACAAACACCACTGCTGCACCCCAATCAGAGAAACTAGGCCGGATCAGACCCTTCCATACGAGCTGTCGTGTTTGATTATCTAATTCATCTTTCTCTTTCAAGTACATTCTTCGAATAGCGTGAACTACCGGCCTCACATTTGGAATCAAAGAAATCTATTTCTCTTTACGGAGGTAAGCGAACAACTTCTTCAAACACATCCGCATAATTCTTGACGACAGGAATGTCTTTGATGAGGTCAGGAATATCCTCTGTGACTTCAGGGATATTTTCTATTTGGGCTGGAGAAACATCGAGAGCTGCCCAGAAGTCTTTTCTATTAGATTTATGACCTTCACATGGTATGGTTATATAATTCCCTAATTTAATCTTCGCCTTAACGACTCTGTCGGCGCATTTAACCTCAGCTTCATACTTGGTCGGCCAGTCTAACCCCAAGATAAGATCAAACTCTGTAAAATTCATGACGACCGCGATGGTAGGGAACCGATAACGAGAAAAGGAAACCGACACTCCACAAACCCAACTGAGATCAATGGAACCCCCAACCGGATTCTGGACAGTCATTGGTTCCTTGAGCTTTTTCAAATTCAAATCCAGCTTCTTAGCTGCATTCTTGGCAATGAAGCTTCGTGACGCGCCTGTATCAAACAGTACTTTAACTGGGATATCTTTGACAGTTAGCGTGCCTTCCAAAACATCTGGCCTTTCCTGAATAGCTGAGGGTGCTGAAGTTTCTGCTACTTCATTCACTTAAACTATTTCAGTCCTTTTCAACTGCCAGCAATCTTGCTTTACGTGACCATCCTGATGGCAGAGATTGCATTTTCTATCCTCTTGAAATCCCTTCTTGGATTGAAGCCCACCTTTTAATCGCTTCTTCAAGGGTCTGCAGTTTATCGCCAAATGACCTGGCTTCTTACAGGTACTGCATATGGTAGTCGTTATTTGCCCTTTCTCAGATTCAGCCCTTTTCCGATTTGCTTTGGGCTTCTTGCTGACCTCTGATATTGTGCTGGCCTCAGGACGATCAGTTTCAGACTCAATCTTATTACTATAGCTGACTTCCTCTTCGTATTGTAACATACCTTTCTTGTCTAGATCTTCGTACTAGTAAGCCATGTATATTATTTCAGAGAAAGGAAGCTTCACATTCCTCATTACACTGTTCTGATATTTTCTTTGAAGCCCGTTGATAAATCTCAAATTCTTCCTCTTCGGATTTTCAATTAGATGAGGAGAAAAGTGAGAAAGTTCATTGAATTTCTTATGATATTTGGGAATGGTCATATCTCCTTGTATCAGATAATAAAATTCATCACATAGCCGTTTAATTGCTTCAGGAGGAGTAAATCTTTCCAGGAAAATCACTTTGAATCTATCCCAGGTGATATCACCTTCTGGATTATCCTTAATAACTGAATCCCACCAGAACAAAGCTTCGTCTTTGAGTGCCCAGGAGGCCAGTAATCTTTTCTGGTCATCCCTCAGCTTTAATCCTTCAAAGATTTTCTCAGCCGAACGAACCCATGCTTGTGTTCTCATAATAGATTCTTCGCCCGAGAATGACTTTCCATCCAGATTTCTATATTTCATAAATAGAGCTTCTATATCCGGGTCAGTATTACTTCTTCTGTTTCTGGCACTCATTTTCTAGTACTTCTGCAAATAGCAGATCAAGTGTCAGGTCATAGAAAAGATATTTCAAAATATAGAGACAAATACTTGAATGTAAATGTGTCTATCTAGGTGTTATTTCATTCTTCTTTACTCATACTAGGATATTACTAATCCTATCTGTATAGAGTTACCCGTCCTAGAACGCTACTGGTTCTATTTCTGACGAGTTCGTTAATATGTTATATTCCAGAACTAAGCTTAACCAAAGCTCTGATACCAAATGAGACGACCCCAAACCCCGTACTGATGGTGGCAAGTGTAATCCTTGGAATATAACACATAAACAGATAATAGCAGAACAGAATTAAATAAATACACCAGATAATGCACAATAGAATATACTGGATAAACGTAATCATCAGAGTTACACAATATACAGGATCATTCTTAGTACAAATACAGTTGAGCTATACATAATGTCTACAGCGGAAAAACAAACATAATGAACAAGAGGAGATGAATAGCATAAAAAGAGATAAATAATAGAATCCATCTTCAGCTCCAGCTATCCAGAGAAAGCCAGCTAAAACCTGAATACAAGGCTGCCCGTGTAGAAAAAGGGGCACCCGAGTTTGAAAGTGAAACAAACTACGAGTCAGTCATGGGACTGGTATGAGAAATCTACTCAACATAATTAAAATATGGCCAATCACAGGACCACGCCACTTTCGTGGAACGGGTTTACTCCATGGGATTGCCAGTGCTTTAAAACAAATCATTCTTTTGAACATCGCAATGCTTTTTATAAAAATGAAGCCATTATAAGACTCAGTTCCCATCACACAATGCAACGCAAACCGGAGGATAGAGTTTTACCTTATAATGGCCAAAATATGCTTGGTACGAATAAAACAAAAGCATTTGATATTACTACTAGTGTTTATATGTTGCAAAAACAATTTCGAATCATAACTATCAAACATAGATGGCATGGGTACCATATATCATGTCGCCATATATATATATATATATATATATATATATATATATATATATATACAATCAAAACCGCATGATGTCGTATTTGGAAATTGGATTTCCGTCCTGAACCAAGGCAAAAGATAGTCCTTACCGAATTCGAGACGCTCTAGCCCGTGTCTCAGGAACAGCCGCAAATGCCCCTTGGATCGTCAGGGCCGGTCCACCGATGTGGATTATTATGCCTGAACAATAAGTTTCCACGCCCTATGGGGCGTCAATGAGCCAAAGAATGGCTCCATCGGTCCCGGATCGACCAATATATCCGAGGCGCCTCGCTATCCATCATCCACATAAGTAAAATGTCAGACCTTGTAAAAACACCGACACAACTCCTAGCTAGAAGGAAACGCATGCCCTCCCTGAGGTCTTCCTCCCGTTTCTGGCTCATACCGGGGTGTGAGGCTCGCGAATTCACGTTATACACAAAGCTACGCCACACAGGCGGTGCTTTGATCATCACCACAAGACTTTGCTTTTCAACAGAAGCCTTGATCATTTGCCACTTAGGCATGCCACACTAGCAATTCATGCCACGCGATTGACGTCCATGGATATACAACCTCTGAGCTCGTGCATTTCAGAGAAGGGCGTTAAGCAAAAGAATAAATTCTCCACCGCCAAACAGATGTATATTTAATAGGGATCAATCAACATAGAATAAAATCCAATGTCAGACACACAGTCCATTTGCAAGTCCGTTCTGGGTCTGAACGAAACCGGAGGCACTATATACCTCGCAAACCCATCGATCACCACGTACGTCTGGACGATCACCACTCATTATCCATATTTTGGGATGCCTCCCAATCAGGACCTCGGTTACCATCCAAACGAGGTGAAGATCTCCGGTCTTCGACCACCGTCTTCATCTTTGATTTCTTATCGTCGATTCAGTTATTCAGAATGGGATAAACCCAGTCTTTCTGAACAACTCGCGTATATAATAAACAAGTGCAACACTAACATACACACGCATCATTTCAATTCACACGTCACTAACCGTCAATCAGTAAGAGAACGATTTCCCAAATATTAACCCCGAAGGCCGAAACCAACATCAGATCAACACCCAGGAAACCGTTCGACTTAGCCAACCTTCAGTTAGTTTCTAAATTTCACATCCATATCGTTTATAATATTTTATAACGATTTATCGCTATTTTTATTTATTTTAAAATAGCCCATTTATTCAAAACGACGCTTTGGGCCCTAACGCGGCCGTGGCGCTATTTTTCTTCAGATTTGATTCACACATATCTGAAAATCTAACCGTTGGATCTTCCCAAAATTTACATCATTAGAAAGATCTTTTCAAAACGAATCCAACAGTTCCAGTTTCGGGAAAATTCGACGGTCGGATCTCCCGGTACAATCGTTTGAAGTTTCGATTTCAAAATACGAACTATAGCGTCGTTATTCGATTTAATATAATTATATATATATATATATATATATATATATATATATAATCGATTATGGCGCTGTTTTTCTTCAGATTTGAACTAAACATTCCAGACAATCCAACCGCTGGATTTTTACAAAGTTGGTGTCGTTGGAAAGATATTTCCAAAGCGAACCCAACGGTTGCGATTTCAGGAAAATCCGATGGTCGGATCGCCCGCAATAATCGTTTGAAATCACGGTTTCAAAATACGAACTGCAGCTTCGTTATTCGATATATTTTAATTCTATTTATATATATATATCGATTCTTCGATTTCAAAACTATATTATTTTCATACATTTGATAAAAATGATATTTTTATCTAACTGTCTTCTATTTCAACACTTCACTATTTTTAAAAATTCATTTATATAATAAAATTGTGATTTTTATTGTAAAACAATTCATTTCAAAGCCCTATTATTTTATATAGCTCATATGGGTAATAAAAATAGGATTCTTATTATAAAACAATTTCTTTCAAAACAAGATTATTTTATACAGTTCATATAGATGATAAAAAAAATGTGATTTTTATTATAAAACAATTTATTACAAAATATGAATACCTTTCAACACTTGAATTTCAATTCAACTAATGAATATCGATTCAACACATGAAGGTTTTCTATAGTTTATATATATTGATAAAAATGTGATTTTTATATTTAAAACACGAATACCATTCAACACATGAATTTCAATTCAACGAATGAATTTCGATTCAACACATAAAGGTTTCTATAGTTTATATATATCGATAAAAAGGTGATTTTTATATTTAAAAACACGAATACCATTCAACACATGAAATTCAATTCAACGAATGAATTTCAATTCAACACATGAAGATTTTCTATAGAATAGACGAATATAGTTTCAACACAGGAAAATAATTCTAACACATGAATATTATTCAAAATTTCGGCAGCATAACGGCAGGGTAGTTAAAACCGGGACCGTCCCTAGTACGGCTCCTCGCTCTACCTTAAAACCTCGCGGTTTTTGACAATGGGGAATCATGCATCTAGTTTGCACGCAGGCGGCATGTATATTTATTTCATTTCCACAAACTAATCCTATGTGGTTTCAACCAAATATTTCTCAACCACAAACGGGTATTTTTCAACCACAATCAATCAATTTCAACCACAAACAATTCCAATCAACCATTCACTATCAATCAATTTTCACACCAATCACAACCAATAAATATCGTTCATGGTTTGTGGACGAGGGGCATATATATATATATATATATATATATATAGCATTTCACTTCTATTTCAACACATATATAATTTTTACAACGCAAATACAACTTATACATCGAACGTACAACTTATACAACGCTTATACAAGAGGTGTACAACGCTTATATAACTCATACATCGACTATATAATTTATACATCATCGTTTTCCATATCGTTTATAAATTAGAAATCTCACAATGGGTTCCACTCCACCAAAAATAGCAGAAGGCTCAGAAAAATATGCGGTCTCTTCTAGAATGTAGAAGACGTCCACACGAGTCCACTGTCTCTTGTTTCACTGAATTTCGTCAAGAAACGAAAAAGATATGATTTTTACAGTGAAATCAAAAACCGTAGCGCTTTAAAGTGCTATAATATAGTTTATTTTAAAATCAGTCATTACCTTTCTGATGGGGTTTGAAACTAGGGTTTCGTTTTTCGCGAAATCCAAGGCACGAGGACAAAATACAGTTGCACCACGTCGAGGAGGGAGGAAGGTCGCGCCGATCGGTGGTGTTGGCAGAGGGTTCGACGGCGCCTGTACGTCGCGGCGGCGGTGGAAAGGTCCCACTTTCCCGAGCTCGATTCGAACTCCACAGGTCACGAAAAAAATCCAATCTTTGTATGGATGTGAAGATCGTGAGGAGCACTACAGAATTCTCCAAAGGGGCATGGGTTTTTATTGAGCGGATTAGAAGAAATCGAGGAGAGAAGTTTTGAAGAGGGTTCCGCCTGTTATCGGCTACGGGGAGAGAGAAAAAGAAATTTCTGACCAATGAGAGATTTTTTTTTATATTTATAAATTTTTAAATTTCGAAAATACCCCCTTTCACACACGAACTCCAATCCAAACCCAACGACTGTCGTCCCTAGCATTTTACCCCCATTCCGAACACAATGCGATATGTTTCGTAGGCCCATTCGACTGTTTCAATCATTTTTCCTTCAATTTAAAATATATAACATTCAATATTTAATTTTAACGTGCATTTCTATTTGCCAGGGCCACAAACTGATTCTAAAAATTCCAGAAAAATAAATCTAGCTATGTTTTGACGATACGGTCCCAACAAAACTAGTTTCGTCGAATTCTGAGACTGTTTGCAAAAAGGCCCATTTCTGGTCGATCCAATTTAACTGTAATTGACCAAAACACATTTTCCTTTGCCACGCTCACATACTAGCTTCAAAAATTATGAAATTTGAAACCTAGCAATAACTTCACATCTCGGATCCAACAAAAGTGGTTTCGTCGAATTCCGAGGTCGTTTGCAAAATGGCCAATTTCACGGGCTATATAAATTCCATAACGACCTTTCTGAAAATTCATTTGGCCATAACTTTTGCTTTCCGCTATGAAACTTCGATTTTTCAGATTCGTTAGAAAGGTATTCACTAACAGATTTCAATATTTTTGGTTTCACTCAAATCCGTTTTGTTTTGCACCTGGTACAGTCAGTCAAAGTTTGAATTCAAAATTTGAAACTACCGCGCCATTTCAGGCATTGTTTATAATTAGAATTAATTATATTCGTTTTCAAACGTCGATTCAAACTCACTTTTCATCATTATTATTTAAAATATTTATTTTAAATATATAAAATCCATTATTTTAGCAAATTTAATAAATTTAAATTGCTTTAGATTTTCTGGGTCGTTACATAAAAGGAGAGTCTTCGTCTTCTTCTTCCAAGCAGTCTCCAATCCAGCAAATGTCTCCCTAAAGACCTGTTACTTGGCTGCCCGTGTAAAGAGAGGGCACCCGAGTTTGCAAAGTGAAACAAACATCGAGTCAGTCGTGGGACTGGTATGAGAAATCTTTCTATACTAACTAACATTATGGCGAATCACAGGACTACGCCGCTAACGCGGAACGAGTTTACTCCATTGGATTGCCAGTGCATAATTTAATAAAGTTTATACAAAAACAACGAAATGACTTTTGAAAAATGAAACCATCATAAGACTCAAGTCCTATCACACAATGCAACGCAAACAGGAGGATAGAGTTTTCCCTTATGATGATCAAACATGCTTAATACGTGTAAAATAATATTTTAATATTATTATTAGTGTCTAAGCAATATTAAAATACTTCAATATAAATGTATCAATCCTAGACGGCATAGTACCCCATCCTACTATGTCGCCGTATATAAGTTTACAATCAAGACCGTAATGTCGTATTGCAAATTGGTTTTCTGTTATGAAATCGAGGCTAGGGATCGTCCTCTCCGATTCGAGACACTCTAGCAAATGCCTCAGGATCACACCTATGGGCAACCCTTGGATGTGGTAGGGCCGGTCCCCACCTAATGGTAGTGGATTGGCAATTCCTGAACACACGTTTCCCGGGCCCTTTGGACCTCGATATGGCCACTAACAACCTATAAAACCCGAGGTACCTCAATCCAACATCCACATAAGTAAAATGCCAGCCAGTTTAAGCACTGACACTACCCCTAGCTAGAAAGAAACGTGTGCACTCCCTACGGTCCATATCCCCTTTTTGACTCATACTGGGGTGTGAGGCTCGCGAAGTCACGCTATACTCAAAGCTATGCCTAAACAGGCTATGCTTTGATCATCAACCACAAGGCCTGCTTTTCAACAAAAGCCTTGATCATTGCATCTTGGCGTGCCACATTGACAATTCACGCCATGTGATCGATAACTATTACTAGATACGAGGGTGTTAAGCAGAGAATAAATTCTCCACCACCAAATAGACATATATTAATACAAATCGATTTAATTACATGGAATGAATTCCAACGTCAGACACGCATCCATTTACAAATCCGTTCTGGGTCTGAACGGAACCGGAGACACCTGATAGGTTCTCGCTTATTCGGACAATCAACACATTCGTTCGGACAACTACTGCTTCAACCCCGTCCTGGGAGCAAGTCAGTCCAAGACATTAGTAGTCGTTGTCCATTCGATGTGAAGATCGCCGGTCTTCTACCATCGTCTTCTATATTTCAATTTAATAGCCGTGTAATTATTTGAAATGAGTTAAACTCGGTCTTTTCAAATAATTGTCGCATAATTATCATTTAAATCATTTCAGGTCCTTAATATCTGTTTATAACGATTTATCGCTGTTTTTATTTATATAAAAATAGCTCAAATTAATAAAACGACGCTTCGGGTCAGTGGGCGGCCCTGGTGCTGTTTTTACCAAATTTTGGTTTACACATATCTTGAAATCTAACCGTCGGATTTTGACGAATTTTATATCGTTGGAAAGCTCTTCCCAAAGCGGTCCTAACGGTTCCGGTTTTGGGAAAATTCAACGGTCGGATCTTCCGGTATAATCATTTAAAGTTACGATTGCCGATACGCGAACGGCCGTGCGCGTTTCGTTTTAATTTTACATATATATATATATATATAATTATATTGTTTGGTGATTTCAACTATAAAAATCCATTCTTTTTATCGCATCTAAAATGACGATAAAAATATTACTTATATTTCTCTGCTCTTATTTATATTTAACATATAAATAAAATGTAACTTTCTTTTCTCTATGTTTTTATTTACATTTAAAAAAAAGTAAATAAAATTTCACTCTTTCTAATTCATTTTTTTCTCCGTAACTATATTACAAATAATATTGTACTTTATATTTATGTTTTTATTTGCAACTACTTTGCAAATAAAAAGTATAATTCCTTCCTATGTTTTGTTTGCACCTAGAAATACAAACAAAATATGTAAATGTTTTCTTTGTCATAATTTATTAACACTAGATATGAATAAAATATCCCTTTCTGAATTTATGTTTTATTTACACTAAATGTGAATAAAACATTCTTCTTCCTTTTTATTTTTATTTATACAAAATGTAAATGAATGTGATCTTTTTCTATACAAATTTATTTACACTAATTGTAAATAAAGTTCCTTTTCTTTTTTTTTCTTATTTATTTACCTAAATGTAAATAAATGTTACCTTTCCTTTTTCTTATTTATTTACCCTATATGTAAATAGATGTTCACTTTTTCCTCTATCTTATTTATTTACCCTATATGTAAATAAATGTTCACGTTTTCTTTTTCTTAGAGAGTAAACAAAAATGTGATTCTTGTACTATGTTTTGTTTGCTCTTAGAAATGCAAACAAAAATGTGTAATCTCTTTCTTCTACATATCCTATTTACATAGGAAAGGTAAATAAAGTTTCATCGCTAAATATGTTCATTTTATTTACAAAGGAAATGTAAATAAAGTTTCAACGCTAAATTTGGCCCTTTTATTCACATAAAATACATCGCTAAATTTTGTCCTTTTATTCACATAGAAAAATGTAAATAAAATACATCGCTAAATTTTGTCCTTTTATTCACATAGAAAAATGTAAATAAAATACATCGCTAAATTTTTTTCCTTTTATTCACATAGAAAAATGTAAATAAAATACATCGCTAAATTTTGTCCTTTTATTCACATAGAAAAATGTAAATAAAATGTCAATGTTAAATTCCTACTTTTATTTACATAGAAAAATGTTCTCATATTTTGTTCTTTTCTATTTACGAATGTAGATGTAAATAAAAATTCCCTTTTTAAGTTTTGTTAGTTGACTAACACGTCCAATTAAATATCACGATATATGAAATCAATGAGTCATTTGGTGTGAAGTTCTCATGTCAACACAAACGATAGCAACATATAATTTGGGGTCAAGTTTCGTGTCAACACATACAACAACAACATATGATTTGGTGTATCTTTCATGAATCAATATAAAGGTCCCATCTTTATTTTGTGAATCAAAATAAAATATCTAACTTCATTTATCTTATAAATCAAAATAAAAGATCTAAGATTTCTTTTATTTTAATAAATCAAAAAGATTCAACTTACTTTTATTTCATAAATCAAAATAAAAGATTCAAACTTTCTTTTATGTTGTAAATCATAATAAAAGATTCAAACTTTCTTTTATGTTGTAAATCAAAATAAAAGATTCAAACTTTCTTTTATGTTGTAAATCAAAATATAAGATTCAACTTTCTTTTATGTTGTAAATCAAAATAGAAGATTCAACTTTCTTTTATGCTGTATGTTAGACCAAATTTTGGTGCTAACACCCAAATTCTATGTGAAATCCTCACAATCACAGATCACAGATAAAAAGCAGTAAAATAAGAGGAGACACACGGGATTTTTATAGTGGTTCGGCTCAATCCAAGCCTACGTCCACTTTATAGTTTCTTAAATCCTAAGAAGCTATTACAATGTTGTTTGTTTGCAGTTTGTACACGAAATCCTAGTGTTTACAATGAAGAAGAGGAGATTATACACGAAATCCTCGTGTGGTAATGTAAAATTCAACTTTTAGGTTATGCAATAGCCTTGCGAAGAACCAGAGTTGAAGCCATGGAGAGTTAGAGTTCCAAAAGTCCCTTGAAATAGCCATGTTGTGGTGTATTTATAGGCGTAGAAGAGCCTCTGGGTGACCCGGTTCGGATATGCCACGTGTCACGACCGGAGTTGATCTCGAGAAGTAGTGGAAGAAGTCCTTATGTTCGGGTTTTGCCAAGTGGAGCCAGATCCATGAATGTAGAGGCGGTTACTCCTTGAGAATCGGTCAAAGCTGATTGCATGGTAGCAGGTCGAAGGGGGTCAGATCGGTTCTCCATCCGATCCGAACCGAGGTGGAATCCCCGATCCGAAGGCTGGAAGCACTTCTGTGCAAGATACTTCAGGCGGGTCGGTTCGGGTCCGATCCGAACCGAGTTGGTGTCCTCAATCCGAAGTCTCCGTGTCCAATGCTTTGAAGGTGGAGCGGATCGGGAATGCTCCCTCCGATCCGATCCGTGCGGATGTGAATGCGAAGAGAAAGTGCCAAGTTGTCCATTTTAAGGAATCGTCCGATCCGAACAGGCTTGTCCGATCCGATCCGAGGATCTATTCAATGCTGAATTCCAGGTTTCCGGTTTTGCATGCGTTCACGGAAACGGGCGTAACTTTCAAACCGTAAGTCCGATTGAGCCAAACCAAAGCTCAAACTGAAGCTGATTCAGAGATCTACAAGAGTTACAGAGCTTAGCTCTGTAATCGCTGTTTTCGGGCCCAAAAAAGGTCATCTGGTAGGAGTTCCGGGCCTTTCTTTGTTTGCGATGCGACTTTGACCAAATCGCTTGCTGTCTTCTGACGGTATTCCCGACACTTGAGCGTATTGTTGAGGAGAGATTCCATGTGTGACTGCTTTGACAAAAAAGCGGGTCAACATTGTAAATCAAAATAAAAGATTCAACTTTCTTTTATGTTGTAAATCAAAATAAAAGATTCGACTTTCTTTTATGTTGTAAATCAAAATAAAAGATTCAGCTTTAAGAAAGGAATAAAATAAAAAAGAAAATAAAGGTGAGAACTTATATGAAGATTACATCAAAATGTGTGATTCAACAACTGATCTATCATTAGCATACAGATCTCAGTTAATTGAATAATAAACAAACAGATGAAGCATCATTCATCAACATATGAACATATAACCATATCATCACATCGCAGATCTATATGATTCAAACCATCACAAACAATAATTAAATTATTTAATTATTTTAAAGGTAAGAAATCTCATAGTCATTCGCTATTTAGTCCAAAATTCCAACAGTCCATAATTGTCCCGTTTCTGTCCAGAGTCGTAGATCTTGTCAATACGATCACAACGCTTCTGAAATTGTTAATTTTCGTCGTCGTACGCATAAGTTATTGTCTAAATAAGATTGGTAATTATTTAAAATTAAATTAACTAAGGTGATTAGGGAATTAAACCTTTCTTCCTCGTTCATAGTATACAGCCGTTAGTTTTTCTTATTTTTCAGAACTAGGGTTGTCGGTTTCTCTCGGATCACCAAGTTTCGGGTCGATCAGGAGCTGCCACGGCGGAGAGCAACCAGCGGTGCAACAGGGGGGCCCACTTGCGTCAGGTGCGATCGCACCCTGGGGTGGCGGCGTCGCTGCGTTTGGCCGGAGTTTGGGGGCGTGAAGCTCGGCGGTCGGGCCTCTAGGTGATGATCTAATCGTATGGAAATGAAGGAGGTTGAAATCTCTTTGATATGGTGTATGTGAAGGGGTCTAATTCGAGGAGATGGAAGAGAAATTGAGGAAGAAGGATCGGAGAAGGGTGGCCATTGTTTAAAGGGGGGCGGCGGCTAGGAACACGATGAACAGTAGTTTAGGGTTTTAAATTTCCTATTTTTTATACTATTTTCAATGTATTTTTACAATTATATCCAAATCTTCTTAACCGTTTCGAATCTAGTCCAGCAGAAGGTGTCCCTAGCCAATAGCCCATATTCCGGATCCAACGGGACAGGTCCCGTCATCTCAAACGGCTGTCTATGGCCTGTTTTATTTAAATTTAATGATTAAATCCTTTATTAATTTAATTTGTTCGCATAAATAAATTCACTGAGGCCGCATACGGACCCAGAAAAAATATATTTGGCTTCGTTATGACGATACGGTCCTAACAAAGCTAATTTCGTCGAATTCTGAGACTATTTGAAAAATGGCTATTTTTCAGTCAATTAAATTTAACTGAATTGAACAAAACACAGTTTCTTTCGCCACGCTCACATATTAACTTGAAAATTTCTTAAAATTGAAACCTAACAATAATATGACATTCCGGTTCCAACAAAAGTGGTTTCGTCGAAACAGAGATCATTTGAAAATTGACTATTTTCACTGGCTTTAATATTATTTAAAAATGAAAATTTTAATTTCTGCCACATTTTTCCACCAAATTATTTAAAATAAAAATTATAAATTGGTTCGGATTTTCCGGGTCGTTACAATCTCCCCCACTTAAGAGTTTTTCGTCCTCGAAAAGGAAACAAAGTAAAGTAAGAGACAAGACGGAAAATGTAAATTGGGGTAAATGTACCTTAACACATGAGTTATTCGGAGATGTCCACTATGCACTTGGGGTAAGCCTTTTTGATGCTATCCTCTGTCTCCCAAGTACAGTCTCTAGGATCCCCACTCCATTGAACTTTGACTAGGTTGATCCTCTTGTTCCTCAAAATTTTGGTTTCTTTGCCAATGATCTTTAACGGGTCTTTTCTCACTGTTAGATTCAGAGTAATATCCAGGACCTGTTGATTTAGTTCATCCTCAATCAGATCTGGATCATGCACATGCTTGCAGAGTTGAGACATATGAAATACATCATGCACCCCTGGCAACCAGTCAGGCAACTGCACTCTATAAGCGGGAGTACCAATCCTTTCGAGAATAGGAAATGGACCAATAAATCTCGGTGCCAACTTTCCAGTCTTCCCAAAACGAATTACGCCTCTTAATGGAGAAACCTTAAAGTATACTCGATCACCAACAGAGAATTCTAAATTTCTTCTTCGCTGGTCTGCATAGCTCTTCTGTCGGCTCTGAGCAGTCAATAGGTGCTTCTTAATCAAGTCAACCTTATCCGATGCTTCACGAACCATGTCGGGGCCCAAGACTAGTCGATTGCCTGACTCCACCCAACATGCCGGAGATCTGCATAGTCTGCCATATAATAATTCAAACGGTGACATCTTCAAGCTTGCTTGGTAGCTATTATAAGAGAATTCCGCCAAGTGCAAGTGATCCTCCCATGAACCGCCATAATCAAGAATGCAAGCTCGCAACAAGTCTTCTAAAATACGGTTCACCCTCTCAGTCTGGCCATCTGTCTGAGGGTGATAGGCAGTGCTTAGATTCAACTTGGTCCCAAGCTCTTCTTGGAAAGCTTCCCAGAATTTGCTAGTAAATATAGGATCCCGATCACTAACAATGCTTTTGGGAACCCCATGCAGTCTGACTATCTCTTTAAAATAAAGTTGTGCCAAACTTCGAGTTGTTCAGTTGGACCTGACAGGGATGAAATGGGAAGACTTTGTTAAGTGGTCCACAATCACCCATATGCTATCATTCCCTTTTCTGCTTCGGGGCAAGCCATCTATAAAGTCCATAGAAATTTCCTTCCACTTCGAACCTGGAACTCCCAGCGGTTGCAACAAACCGACCAACTTCTATTGATCACTTTTAACTTGCTGACAAGTGGGACATCTAGCAACGTAAATAGAAATATCTCTCTTCATCGCTTTCCACCAAATGGTGCGCTTAAGATCATGGTACATCTTGCTTACACCCGGATGGACGCTGATTTTAGATTTGTGGCACTCATCCATAACTTCTCTTTTTAGCTCAGCAATGTCTGGCACACAAATTCGCCCTTGCAATCTAAGGGTCCCATTACTGTCAATTTGGAAGCTTGAGGCTTCGCCCTTTCGAACTCGCTCGCAAAGCATCTGGATAAATTTATCATTCTTCTGAAGGGTAGAAATTTTATCAATCAAAGTAGGAGTGATAATGAGACTGGCGAGGATGAGATTGTCGCTATCTGCATTCTTTCTACTGAGCACATCGGCTACAACTTTGTCTTTCCCTGGAGTATATAGGATATCCAGGTCATAGGCTACAAGAAATTCAACCCAGCGTTGCTGCCTCATATTCAAATCTCTTTGGGTAAATAGATGCTTCAAGGATTTGTGATCCGTATATATTTCAAACTTCTCACCCAAGAGATAGTGCCTCCATATTTTAAGAGCAAACACAATAGCCATTAGCTCAAGATCATGTGTGGCGTAATTCTTCTCATGCGGTTTCAGCTGGCGGCTAGCATATGCGACTACTTTGCCTCTTTGCATCAGCACCGCACCAATACCTTAAATAGATAAGGGTTAACACGTTAAAATGAGATTTGACATCAAAAGAAAATGTTATCTCTGACATGTTGATTTATAAAAGAGACAACCTTGTTTAGAAGCGTTAGTCCAGACATTCAAATCCTGATTGCCATCTATGATGGTCAACACAGGAGCATTGGTCAACCTCTTTTTTAGTTCTTGGAAAGCTGTCTCGCATTCGGGTGTCCAATTGAATTTCGTATGCTTCTTGGTTAGGTTTGTCAATGGACAAGCTACCTTTGAAAAATCTTTGACAAATTTCCGATAATAGCCAGCCAGTCCTAAGAAACTTCTGACCTCTGTGGGAGTTCTAGGCTGCTTCCACTCTTGGATGGCTGAGATCTTTCCTGGATCTACTGAGATGCCTTCTTTTGATACAACATGGCCGAGGAATTTCACCTCTTCTTGCCAGAATATGAATTTGGAGAATTTGGCTTTCAGCACATTTCTTCACAAAATCTCCAAGGCTTCCCTCGGATGCTGTTTGTGCTCAGCAGTGGATTTAGAAAAGATGAGGATGTCATCGATGAACATGAGCACAAATTTATTTAAAATATCTCGGAAAACTGTATTCATCAAATCAGCAAAGTATGCTGGAGCATTACATAGACCGAAGGGCATTACTAGCCATTCATAAAAGATATCCGGTCCTCCGAAAGCAGTTAAAGACACACACTCTTCTGCAATGCGAAGTTGATGGAAGCCTGTAGCTAGGTCCATTCTAGAGAATACTCGTGCTCCATGCAAGCGGTTTAATAGATCATCAATTCATGGCAGTGGATATTTGTTTTTCAGCGTTTGTTTGTTGAGATCGCGGTAGTCCACACATAGCCTGAGTGTACCGTCAGATTTTGGGACGAACACCATTGCTGCACCCCATTCTGAGAAGCTGGGCCTGATCAGACCTTTCTACAAAAGCTGCTTGGTTTGATTTCTCAGCTCCTCATTTTCTTTTGGCGACATTCTTTGAATAGGATGTACGACAGGCCTTGCATTCAGAGCTAAGTCAATTCGGAAGCTGATTTCGCTATGCGGAGGTAAACCCTCAACTTCTTTGAATACATCAGCGTAATCTCTGACGATAGGGATATCCTCAATAGAAGTAGGGGTGACTTCTAGAGAAGACCAGAATGCTTTTCTGTCGGTGGCTGAGCCGTGGCATGGGATACATACATTCCCGAGATTAGTTTTAACTTTGACAATTCTTTCGGCACATTTGACTTCGGCCTCATATTTTGTCAGCCAATCTATCCCAAGAATAACATCATAACCGGAGAAACTCATAACGATCAAGTAAAAGGGAAACTGGTAGCGAGAATAAGAAACAGGTACTCTACAATACTGATCGAGAATAAGAGAACCTCCTATCGGACTATTAGCTCTAATCAAAATTTTGAGTTTTCTTGGTTTCAGTTTTAACTTTTTAATTGCATCATTAGAGATAAAACTTCGTGTTGCACCAGTGTCAAATAAGACAGTAATAGGAATGTCTTTAATATTAAGAGTACCTCCTAAGACATCGGGTTTACCTGGCCCCTCGGCAGAAGCTGCTGCATCTGCTCCCTCATAAACATGTGCCATTTCAGTTTTCTTCAATAGGGGACAGTTTCTGGCAAAGTGCCCCGGCTTATGGCAGTTATAGCAATCCTGAGTGTTCCTGGGGTTTTGACCAAGATCCTGAGAACTCTGGCCACGATTCTGAGAACTCTGGTTACGATTCTGGCTAGGTCCTGATTCGTTCCTCTTGACCCTTTTAGGAGCTTTACACTCGGACTCAAAATGTCCAGTCTTGCCACAGTTAAAGCATGTCAACTTGCTCCTGTCCCTCTTCTTCCTTGAGGCTTAGCGGCAGAAGAATTGCTTGCCTCCGGTCTTTTGTTAGCATGTTCCTTCTGGTTGATGATCTAATCATATGGAAATGAAGGAGGTGGAAATCTCTTCGATATGGTGTATGTGAGGGGATCTAATTCGAGGAGATGGAAGAGAAATTGAGGAAGAAGGACCGGAGAAGGGTGGCCATTGTTTAAAGGGGGGCGGCGGATAGGAACACGATGAACAGTAGTTTAGGGTTTTAAATTTCCTATTTTTATACTATTTTCAATGTATTTTTACAATTAAATCCAAATCTTCTTAACCGTTTCGAATCTAGTCCAGCAGAAGGTGTCCCTAGCCAATAGCCCATATTTTGGATCCAACGGGACATGTCCCGTCAGCTCAAACGGCTGTCCATGACCTATTTTATTTAAATTTAATAATTAAATCCTTTATTAATTTAATTTGTTCGCATAAATAAATTCACTGAGGCCACATACAGAATCAGAAAAATCCAGAAAAAATATATTTGGCTTCGTTATGATGATACGGTCCTAACAAAATAAATTTCGTCGAATTCTGAGACTGTTTGAAAAATGGCTATTTTTTAGTCGATTAAATTTAACTGAATTGAACAAAACGCAGTTTCTTTCGTCACGCTCACATACTAACTTGAAAAATTCTAAAAATTGAAACCTAACAATAATATGACATTTCGGTTCCAACAAAAGTGGTTTCGTCGAAAACAGAGATCGTTTGAAAATTAACTATTTTCACTGGCTTTAATATTATTTAAAAATGAAAATTTTAATTTCTGCCACATTTTTCCACCAAATTATTTAAAATAAAAATTTTAAATTGGTTCGAATTTTCTGGGTCGTTACATGTATATTCGTTTAAATCTCTTCATGAATGGACATGGCTGTTGTTTCCCTATAAATACCCAACCAAAAATGATTTTTTTAACTACTTTCATTATCTTCTTCGCTCCTTCTTCTCTCCATTTCCTTTCTAAATTTTCAAGAATCTTTAACCAAACTCTGTCGAAATTCAAATATATTTAAACAAGTTCATCTCGAGTTTAATCCTCTACCCTTTATCTTAAAGATATAAGTGTTATTCTGAGTTATAGGTGATAAGAATTGACATAATCTATGTCAATCTTTGCATATATGGCATGCCATTGAAATATAATAAATATCATGATAAGGATTGACACAATCTATGCCAAACACTAATATATGGTATGTCTTTGAAATAAAATATATATCATGATAAGGATTGATAGCATGTATTTGTAATTATATATATTTGTGATTCATGAATAAACAAATGTATCTTTCTCTTCAACTCTTCATCATGGTATCAGATCATTGATCCAAAATACTTCAACTTCCTCTTCTTCAATGGCTCTCATTAACCAAACTTCATCCTATAAAATTCTTAATGGCAGTGATCCCACAAAGCCCTGCACTTTTCTAGGCAAATGTCAATGGTGCCGAGAACAAGGACGTGCAATTGCTCATTGCCCTTTATTTAAACAAAAATTTCCTAATGCTATTCCTCCTCCTTCAAGTTCTCAACCTCCATTAAACATATTCACACAAAAACCTCAAGCAAGCATCGTAAATCCCTCTGCCTCTTCATCCTCTTCAACATGGCTTCTCGATAGTGGTGCTTCCCACCACGTCACGGCAAATTTGAACAATATATCCCTTCATGCTCCTTATGATGGAACCGACGAGTTGATCGTCGGTAATGGCAAAGGCCTTAAAATCACTCACATCGGCTCTTGTTTTTTATCATCACTCAAACTAAATAATATCTTAGTTGTTCCTGCCATGTCCAAAAATATAATTTCTGTTTCTCAACTTTGTCATGATAACAATATATCAGTTGTCTTCTCTTCCACCTCTTTTCATCTGATGGATCTCAAAACGGGCGAATCTCTATTCCAGGGCTGGTTGCAACAGGCATTTACCATCTCAAATCCACAATCCCTACAGTTTACGCAAGTACAACTAGTTCACTTGGTTGGCATCATCGTTTAGGGCATCCGTCTCGTAATGTTTTTAGGCAAATTGTTTCCAAAAATAAACTTCATGTTCATAGTATCTCCACTTTAGATTGTGATTCATGTGCTTGCAATAAAAGTCATAAACTTCCTTTTTCTACTTCCTCCATTGTGTCTACAACTGCACTTGAGTATGTTTATTCTGATCTTTGGACATCACCGATTTACTCTCATGATGGATTTAAATATTATTTTATTTTCGTTGATCAATTTTCTAAATACATTTGGTTGTATAATTTGAAATGAAAATCAGATGCAAAACATATATTCATTCGCTATAAAGCTCTAGTTGAAAAATACTTTCAACTGCCTCTCAAAACTCTCTACTCGGACAATGGTGGTAGTATGAAAGCCTACGTAACTACCTATCCATCAATGGAATTTTGCATCTCACGACTCCACCCCACACCCCTCAACACAATGGCTATTCGGAGCGACGACATCGACACATTGTTGAGACATTTCTATCTCTCTTAACTCATGCTAAAATGCCCCTTGAATATTGGATAAATGCTTGCTCAACAGCTGTTTACTTGATTAATTGACTTCCCACTTCAACTCTAAACAATGTGTCATCCTACTTTAAATTATTCGGCCAACATCCTAATTATTCCAAGCTTTGAAGTTTTGGATGTCTTTGCTACCCATGGCTTAACCCTACAATTCTCATAAACTTGAACTCAAATCTCAACTATGTATTTTTTGTTGGTTATTCACCTACTCAAAGTGCATATTATTGTCTCGAATTAAAAACTAATCGTGTTTATGTTTCTCGTCATGTTCACTTTAAAGAGAACATTTTTCCTTTTTCTAAACTTAAAAATTCAACTGCCTCCTTGTCCGACCTAGTGGAACAATGGGCACCTCTCACATTATCTATATTATCAAACACTCAATCTTCCTCCTCTCATTCATTGCAAACTAACTCACCTTCCAGCACATCTTCTACCTCATTCCCCACTTCACCACATTCATCTCCTATATCCGCAACAAACTCATCTCAACCTCTTAATACCACTGTTGAGATTTCCTCTACATCATCTCAGTCAAACCTCGATATATCCACATCTACAAATTCAACACCCGACAATCCTGTACATTCTCCTCAAATGACCACAAGACTTCAACATGGCATTAGAAAACCAATCAGTAAACTGAATTTAAATGCGGAGGTCCATGAAATAGAGATCCCAAAAAATATCACCCAAACATTAAAAAGCCCTGTTTGGTGTAAAGCTATGGATGAAGAGATTAATGCATTGATGAAAAATAGAACTTAGGATCTTGTACCTTCGTCTATTTCATAAAATGTAGTGGGATGCAAATGGATTTTTCGAATTAAAAAGAATAAGGATGGTAACATTATTCAGTACAAGGCTCGCTATGTTGCAAGAGGTTTTAATCAGAGAGCTGGCATTGACTACGGTGAGACTTTTAGCCCCGTAGGTAAACCCGCCATGGTTCGGATTGTGCTCTCACTTGCGGTTAGTCAAGGTTGGTCATTGTGCCAACTTGACATAAACAACGCTTTTCTACAGGGCACACTCACTGAAGATGTATACACCATACAACCTCCTGGCTACACAGATCCAATACATCCAACACATGTATGTAAATTAAACAAGGCACTGTATGGGTTAAAACAAGCTCCAAGAGCTTGGTATAAAGAACTGTGGCAATATTTAATTGAGTTGGGCTTCAAGAACACGGTCTCTGATTCATCCTTGTTCACATTGCACAAAATGGTGACATCGTTTATTTGTTGGTTTATGTGGATGATATTATTGTTACAAGTAATGAAACTCATGCACTAGAAGATTTTATAAAAAAATTGGCGACACGTTTCTCACTCAAAGACCTTGGAGAATTATCTTATTTCCTGGGAGTGGAAGTAATGCCTCATCCAAAAGGTATTTCCTTGAGTCAAAAAAGGTATATTGCTGATATTTTTTGCAAAGCTAATATGGAAAATGCAAAACCAGCTGCAACACCATTAGCAACTCATCCTCTGTTAACTATACATGGAAATCTTCTCAATGATCCTGCTGAGTATACTAAGTTTACAATATTTAAGTCTTATAAGGCCTGATGTGGCATTTGCAGTGAACAAGTTAGCTCAATACATGCAGCGTTCAACTGAGGAACACATGCAATCTCTACATCGTCTTCTTCGGTATCTAAGTGGTACATCTAGTATGGGTTTAATTATACATAAAGATTCACCTCTTACTCCCCATGCTTATTCTGATGTGGATTGGGCTCATGACAAAGATGATTACATTTCTATAACAGCATATATAGTCTATTTAGGCAACAACCCTATCTCCTGGACATCAAAGAAGAAATGTACAAGAGCTAGATCATCTACCGAGGCCGAGTACATGACAGTGGCAAATTCTACTGCCGAAATTCTTTGGGTAGGAAATTTATTCGAGGAGCTTGGTCATAACCTCACTCTTACGCTAGTCATCTGTTGTGATAATGCTAGAGCTACATATGTGAGTGCTAATCCGGTTTTTCATTCTAAAATGAAGCATCTAGGATTGGATTACCATTTTGTCAGAGAAAATGTGCAAAGTGGAAATTTGAGGGTCTCTTACATCTCCACTAATGACCAGCTTGCGGATGCTCTCACCAAGCCACTACCACGTACCTCCTTCACAACATTGGTTAGCAAAATCGGTCTTTCATCTTGGTAATCCGTTTTGAGGAGGCGTGATAAGGATTGACATAATCTATGTCAATCTTTGCATATATGGCATGCCGTTGAAATGTAATAAATATCATGATAAGGATTGACATAATCTAAGTCAATCACTAATATATGGTATGTCATTGAAATAAAATAAATATCATGATAAGGATTGATTGCATGTATTTGTAATTATATATATTTGTGATTCATGAATAAACAAATGTATCTTTCTCTTCAACTCTTCATCAATAGGATCATTTGTAATCAATAAGAGTATATCAATTCTATCTATCTGTCAAAACAACTTGAAATAGTATGATTGTGGCCGATAAATCAATTGGGTGTAACTGTAGGCCAATATCAATTGGATATGATTGTAGCCTGAAAAATCAAATAAGTCTCACTGTACTCCGAAAACAAAGAGGGTGTACCTTGTGGCCTTGAAATTGAGGGTAGTAATATCAAATTTTATTTGAAAAGAATCTACATGACTTTAAGTTATGTGGGACTGGATGTAGAGTAACTCCAGACTAGTATAAAATTCAGTTGTGTTCTTTCCATTACTGCCTTTATTTATTATTTGCATATGTGTTTGATTATATGACCGTTTCATATTTTTTATTTGCATTTGATTATGATATATTCAAAAGATTTCAAATAATTCATAAATTCCATTAAACACTATACACTCCCCTTCTAGTGTTAAGTTAGCATTAAGATCCATAACCCGCATTCCCAACAATTGGTACCAGAGCATAGATTTTTAAATTTTACATAATCTGAATTTTTTAAAAAGGATAAAATGTGTGTTTAGAATTTCTGTTAATACTAGATCAAAAATGTTCAATTCATCATCATTTCATGAGTTTGCATTTATTTATTTTAAAAAATTCAAGTTATCTATTAAATTCGTGTGTTATGCAGGAACATATATGCTATTTGGCTCTTAAGGATTCAATTCTCAATGAAGAAATGGTGTAAATTAAGAAAAAAAATGGATACTCGATAGTCGTTGTTAAAGCACATGACTGAAAATCAACACATATTGAATGACATAGTCTATGAAGATGGAGGAATGGTCAATTTTAGGGATAACTCAAATGGATATGTGATTTGCATCAGCAACGTTGATAACTCTAAAACTCTTACTATTTCTAATGTTTTGTTTGTTAGGAACTTAAAACAAAACTTACCTAGTGTGAGCCAATTATGCGATAAAGGTTACAGAATTAAATTTGAAATAGATAAGTGTTACATTAAAGGTAATAATTCAAATATTATATTTGAAGGAATTAGGAAGAAAAATATTTATATTTTGAGCATGAAAATTTCAAATGATAAACTTATGTGTTTTAGCTAATACAAGCGACCCTTGGACTTGGCATAAAAATTTGGGCATTTGAATTTCAAACTCCTATCTAAACTGGATTTAGTAAGAGGTCTCCCTAAAATGGAATTTAAAATAGATAGTATATGTGATGCTTGTTAACTAGGAAAACTTAGGAAGAGTTCATTTAAAATAAAAGATGAGATTTCCACTTCAAAACCTTTATAATTACTTCATTTTAGATATATTTGGTCCATCTCCAATTCAGTCAATAATTCATAGTGGATATGTTTTCATAGTAGATATGTTTTTTTTTATTGTAAATGATTATTCAAGATACTCCTGGACTCTTTTTCCCAAACACAATAGTGATCCTTTTGATTTATTTAAAACTTTTGCAAAAAGATTTCAAAATCAATTTTCGTTAAAAATCAAAACTATACGTTGTGGTCACAATGGAAAAAATAAAAATGAAAATTTTGAGAATTTCCGTAATAAAAATGGAACTACTCATAATTTCTCCTCTCCAAGGGCTCCACAACAAAATCGAGTGGTTGAGCGTAAGAACAGAACGATTGAAGAGTGTGCTAGAACTATGTTTTCAGATTGTAAATTACTAAGAAATTTGGGGCTGAAGCAGTCGCTACAGCTTTTATATTTTGAATAGGATTTTAAATAGATCACTAAACAACAAAACACCATAGGAACCTTTATTCAGTAAGAAGCCAAAAGTATCTTATTTTAAAGTTTTTGGAGGCTAAAGAATAATTGGATAAATTTGATCCTAAATTTGATGAAGAAATTTGTGTTGGATATTCAAATACAAATAAAGCCTACAGTGTTTTCAATTTGAAAACTAACACTATTGAATAAATAATGCATGTACCTTTTGATGAAAATTATAAAGATTTAGATCAAATAAATGATGAAGATGAATTTGATAATGTATATATTGAATCAAATGAAATAAATTATGAAATTAATCAACCTAATAAGAGAATCAAGCTTTTAATATATCATCATGTAGGAAATATACTGGAAGATATTGAATCTGTAGTTAGAAATAGAAATCAATTAAACAAAATGAGTAATGTAGCTTTTATATCAACTATTGAACCTAAAAATACAAAGAAAGCATCGTATGATGATATATGGATACTTTCTATGCAAGAAGTATTGAATCAATTCACCAGGAATGATGTATGAGAACTTGTTCCTAGACCTGAGGAAAAAACAATAATAGGAACCAAATGGGTTTTTAGAAATAAAATGAATGAACTTGGTGAGGTCGTTAGAAATAAAGCTCGATTAGTCGTGCAAGGTTATTATCAAGAAGAAGGAATATATTTTGATGAAACCATTACACCCATAGCAAGATTAGAAGCTATCATAATACTACTTGTTTTCACTAACTACAATAATTTTCAATTATTCCAAATGGATGTAAAAAGTGCATTTTCGAATGGTTTTATTAAACAAGATATTTACGTTGAACAACCTCCAACTTTTGAAGATGAAAAATTTCCAAATCATATTTACAAATTAAGGAAAGTTTTATATGGTATAAAACAAACTCTTAGAGCTTGGTATGATAGACTAAGATCTTATTTATTACAATCAAAATTTGAAATTGGTAAAGTAGATAATACTCTTTTTATTAAAAGAAACAAAAATGATATTCAATTAGTACAAATCTATGTAGATGATATTGTATTTGGATCAAAAAACAATGAAATGAGCAAGGAGTTTTCTAAAATTATGACAAAAGAATTAGAAATGAATCATATTGGAGAACTTACTTTCTCTTTAGGATTACAAATAAAACAATTAGATAATAATATTTTTATTAATCAAGAAAATATGCTAGAGATTTAATTAATAAATTTGGTATGACCACTAAAAGAGAAAAATCCACTCCCATGATGACCAATGAAGCTTTAAGCAAAGATGATATATTAATAGACATAGATCAAAAAGTACATAGGGGTATGATTGGTTCACTACTACATACCACTACGATTAGACCCGATATAATGCATAGTGTATGTCTTTGCGCAAGTTATCAATCTAAACCTAAGGAAACTTGCTTAAAAATTGTAAAACGTATTCTTAAATATGTTAAACACACTTAGACATTGGTTAATTTTATCCTAAAATGGTTCATTTTATTTGATTTCATATTGTAACGATGACTATGTCGGTTGTAAATCAGATCGAAAAAGTACAATAGAAACTTGTCGCCTTTTAGGGTATTCCCTGGTTTCTTGGTTCAGTAAAAAGCAAAATATAGTATCCTTGTCAACAACTTAAGCATAATATATCTTTGTTGCTTTGGCTTATTCTCAAGTAATTTATATGTAGGAAACTCTAAAAGATTTTGGATTAAACATAACTAAATCACTAATTTATTGTTATAATACTAATGCAATAAATCTATCTAAGAATCCTACTCATCAGGCAAGAACTAATCATATTGATGTTAGACACGGTAACACTCCGCATTTTACATATCGGAGGATCGTAGAATATTTTTATTTTATTCCCTGAGGGTTGGAACATTCTCATATTTTGATATGTTGGTTATGTGAGACATGTCCATAATTTTTACCAATTTTATTTATGACCATTTTGCCCCTATCGGTCTTGTATAGGGCATAACTTTTGATTGGGATCGAATCAGGTGTTGAAGTCAATTTCATTGGAAAGGAAATGGCATTGCCAATTCCGTAGAATGGTCACATTAAAGATTTGGCTCAGCAGTTTGGGAGGAATCATTGTTTTAGTGTTTCACAATTCCGGTTTAGGTTTTGAGAGCCATTGATTCTCTCATTTGGTTGAGCTCGTGATCCCCCTTGCTCAATCAAATGCACCTTTCCACCATTAAAATCAAGATCTAAGGGAGAAGATTGAAGATCTACATCAATCGAAGCTAGATCTACATCAAGCGAAGGGAGATTTCATCAAGCAAGAGGTTTGAAGGTTGTTGTTCACTGTTCGGATTTGTGATTCATCGTTTTTGAGCTCGATTGAAGGTTTGTTGAGTGATAAGCATATCTCACACAGATTCAATCAAGTGTATGGGTTATTTGTTCATATTTTCATTGTTTTAAGTTGTTTTCACCTAGATCTACATCATGGTAAGTATATTTTCATTTGAATCACCATAGGATCTAATCTAGCAACTTAAAACCGGTAATTCTTATGTTAATTCACATGTTTATGCAAGTAGGATCCATTATTTTAGTTTATTCATTCATGATTTAGTGAATCTTGTATGATTATCGATGAATAATTGTCATTTTGATGATGTTGATGGTTTCATAAAGTGTTTGTTGTGGAATTGGATGATTTGGATGAGATGTTTGCATCGATGTTGACGTTTGGTGATGATTGGTCAAGATTGGAGCTATTTTGGTCAGATCTGGAGTCGGGTCGTTTTTCTTAGGTCATTGATGACGTGGCATGGAGTTTGGACCGTGTGGCTTGTTGCTCAAGAAAGGGATTAATGTCGGGTTGTTAGTTGTAGGTCGCTAGTGTGCTAGGTCGTTTTAAGACTAGTGTGTTAGGTCTTAGATCGTATTAAGACCTAACATGTTAGGTCTCAGGTCATTTTAAGACTTAGTGTGTTAGGTCTTAGGTCATTTTAAGACCTAATTCGTTAGGTCTTAGGTTCATTTTAAGACCTAATTCGTTAGGTCTTAGGTCGTTTTAAGACCTAGTGTGTTGGGTCTTAGGTCGTTTTAAGACCTAGTATGTTAGGTCGTTTTAAGACCTAGTGTGTTAGGTCTTAAGTAGTTTTTAGATCTATTATGTTAGGCCTTTGGTCGTTTTAAGACCTCATGTGTTAGGTCTTAGGTATTTTTAAGACCTAGTGTGTTAGGTCATTTGAGACCTAGTGAGTTAGGTCATTAAGACCTAATGTGTTAGGTCTTTTAAGTCCTAGTGAACTAGATCATTCAGAACCTAAAGTGCTAGGACCTAAGGAGTTTAAGACCTAAAGAATGTCGACCAAACGAAGTTTGTTTTTGAGTCAATGATGGTTATAGCTTGGGCGCGAATTCAAAGAGGAATGTCTGAAGCATCATGAAGTGTTCATTGATCGGCATAATGCAACGAATGTAAAGACGAATAAAGGGTGTTGAGTTTGTAGATAATGGTTGCTCGATCTATGAATAGCCGTTAGGAGGACGACTAGAGATTGACGGCTAAGAGATTATCATTATCATTGGTTCCAGCGTGCTCAAAGCAAGGGTACAATAGGAACGTTGAAAAGACCGGTTAAATGGTCGAGTACCCTGGGTATCACTGAAAGGCCTAGATATGTATCGATTAAAGGCATATGGATTTTTTGCTAAAATCGGGGTTACCATTAGCCCTTGACGCATGGGAAGGTTGGCAGTCATATGATTAATGATGGTTTCGAAGAAGGATAGGCAGTGATAGCCAGAGTCATGAATGTTGGTTGTTTTGCTTGTATGGTCTCATGTAAGTTGTCTGATGTCGAGGGTTTCTTGGGTGCTTGTCTGATGTTGGTTTAGGCCTTTAGGGCTTTTGCTTTAGCAATGTTGATCTCGATTAGGATGGTTTACATGAGATATAACTTGTTGCTATGATTTTCTATTATCTGGTTACTCCTGATTGCCATGGATGTACTGTTGTTTCTGAATGCTTAGTTGTAAACGCTATCAATTTCAGATGTAGGGAAGACGGGTTTGGGTTCTTCTTTGGAGTTTTGGTTGGTTAATCTGCTTATTCTCATATACTTTATTGATAATGTTAGATAGTTGTTTTATCACTCATTAAGACTATTGTCTAACTCAAGATTTTATGTTTCCTCTTATTACCTTGGATTGTTCATCCGGTTTTGGATGGGTAGACTGATCAATAGCAGTTTACAAGTAGCAAAACCTAGTGAGGCGAGGGTGCAGAGGCATGACGGGCAGGAGGCTTGCGTATCGGTTTTTCTACTATTTAGTACTTGTTGTTTCCGTTGTTATGATTAGTGGTTTCTCTTAGTGTTGTAGTGAGGCAAATTTGTACGGACACTTATGGTGTGATCCAAGGGTGTATTGATATTCTTTCTGGTTGTTCTGAAAGTTTAGGTTTCTGCTTAGAAATGCTTCACTATTATAGCCCATTGTATACGTTTAATTATATTTTATCCTTGCACTATGAGTTATAAGACAGGCGTCGCATTGTATTATCTTACCCTAATGATCGTCCATAGCTGATGGAACACCTTTCAGCGCATTATTCCTCCTGTTTAGTGCAGGATTTATGGGCGATCGTCATATTTGGTATCAGAGCTCTGGTTATCGATTTAGCCAAAGTTCGAAGATGTAATAACGTATGAAAAATGTACTTGTAGATTTTCAATGGATGCTTACTATATACATTAGTGTATAGTAACAGCGTTTGAACTCTATAGCAATTTTCTCGTAAGAGGCTAATCATTCTATATTACGGATTTAGAATGAGTCATCGACTATCGAGACACGCTGCTAGGGAGGAGGCTTCTCCTGGAGGGGGAAATGGCGGTATACCAGACTACCCAGCTACGTTTGCGGCCATGATGGCAGCGATCATGAGGAGGGTACCCGCTCAATAGGTAGCAGTGGTAGATGTAGGAGTTCAAGCGCAGGTACCGAGGGCTGTGGACTTCGCAAAGCTACGCATAGACTTCACTTATGTTAGAGAAAAGCCGTTCAAGGAGATAAAGCCAACTGAATAGGTTCAGAGGTGGTTAGATGCTTGTGTACGGATTTTTGGGGACTTGGGCATTAACGATGCAACAAAAATGAAGCTTGCATTGAGACAATTGCAAGGTAGAGCCATGGATTGGTGGAACTCTATCACTGTGGAGACTCCGGAAGAAAAGATAACATGGAAACAGTTCCAAGTCAAATTCAAGAAGAAGGTTATCTCTACCGATCAGAAGTCAGTTATGTTCAAGAAGTATGTGGAGCTGAAAAAGAATGATCGATCTGTGCTTGAGTATGTTTCTGATTTTGAGGCCTTGTCCAAGTACACCCGATCGTATATTGACTCTCCTTACTAGAAGAACGAGAATTTTGTTATGGGTTTAGATACCTAAATAGGGAGACCATTGGTGGATCGTCTTGACGATCCATATGAGAAGATAGTGGAAAAAGCTATGAGACATGGAAGCTTGTTTCCCAAAGAAAAAGAAGCTGTTGTTATTGTGGTCAAGGAAGTCCCGAAACCATAGCAGGATGGTAATAATAATAAGAAGAGGAAGCAACAACAACAGAAAGGAAAGGATGGCAAGAAGTAATCTAAAAGTGAGGTGGTTTGCTACAATTTCCAACATAAGGGCCATTTTGCTAATGAATGTAAGAATCCAAAAACTGAAAAGAAGTGCTTCAAGTATTGAAAACCTGGGAATGATAAGAAGGATTGTCCGGAGCTAGCAAAAGGGAAGCAGATAGTGATGGCTTATGCTTTGGAAGATGTGCCATCTTATTCAAGGGATCCTACTACAGAGGAGAAAAGGAAGGGTGTTGTCGTCCAAGGTACTCTTTCCATTAGAGGTGTTTCAGTTCGTGTGTTGTTTGATAATGGAGCATCGCATTCATTCATTTGTAATGTGCTAGTGTGCCACTTGGGTTTGGAACCCGAGATTTGTGATTGACCTTTGGATGTGACTAATCTAGTTGGGGGTTCGTCCAGTTTGTGTATGATTTTTCGTGGTCTACTGTTATCGAGTCATGGTTGCTTCTTTGTGTGTGATTGCTTTGTTTTGAACCTCGCTGGGTTAGGGATCATCTTGGGCTTGGATTGGCTTAAGAGGTACGCGGCAAGAGTGAATTGCATGAAGCTTGAGGTGAGAGTCGGGGATGTGGAAGTGCGAATGGTTTTGATTCGATGTAAGCTCGAAGTTGGTGCCTTTGAAAGCTTTTAATATTCGCTTCTGATTCCACAGGAAGACTTGTCATCTATGATGATCGTTAATTAGTTTGAGGTTGTCTTTGAAGAGGTCAAAGGTCTGTCACCACATCGTGAGATTGAGTTTAGAATTGATTTGGTTGAGGGTGCTAGACCAATCATTACGCCTCTTAGGCAGAAGGATCGAGAGTTAGAGGTGCAAGTACCAGATCTTTTAGGAAAAAGGATTCATTCGAAGAAGTGTATCCGAATAGGGAGCACCAGTTGTGTTTGCAACCAAGGTCGATGGATACTTGAGATTGCGTGTGGACTATCGTGAGCTGAACAAGGTGACCAAGAAGATCAAGTATCCGTTTTCGAGGATTGATGACTTGTTCGATTAGCTTCACGAATCCAAATTGTTTTCTCAGATGGATTTGACAACGGGGTTCCACCAATTGAGGGTGACAAAGGATAGTGTGTCGAAGGCTACTTTTAGGATACCATTTGGTTTCTTCGAATGGTTGGTGATGCCATTTGGGTTGACTAACGCGCCAGCATATTTTGTGGATCTTATGAATAGGGTTTTCAAAGATCAGTTGAACAAGTTCGTGCTTGTGTTCGTGGATGATATTCTAGTTTACTCTTGGAATGAGGAAGAGCATAAGACACACTTCAGAGTTGTTTTGGAAATCTTGTGAAAGCATCAGCTGAAAGCTAAATTTTCAAAGTGTCACTTCTGAAAGAGCGAAGTGAGGTTCTTAGGACATGTAGTTTCTGGAAATGGAATAACGGTTGACCCCGCTAAGGTGGCAGCAATCCAGGACTGGATAGACCTAAGAATGCAACATAAGTGAGAAGTTTCCTTTGATTGGCTGGTTATTACCGACGGTTTATCAAGGATTTATCCAAGATAACAGGATTGACGAAAAAGAACCAACGGTTTACATGGGATGCAAAGTGTGAGAAAGCTTTCAGAATCCTAAAGGAGAGACCGATGAGTGATCTTGTTTCGACGATTCCAAGTGAGAATGAAGAGATGGTGGTATACACCGATGCATGTGGTACTAGACTAGGAGCAGTACTAATGCAGAAAGATAGATTTTTAGCCTACGCAAGTCGATAGCTGAAGCCGCACGGGAGGAATTATCCAACTCATGATTTGGAGTTGGCAGCGATCGTGTTTGCTTTTAAGATGTGGAGACATTACGTGTTGGGGTTTCGATTCGAGTTGTTCACGGATTACAAGTCATCAAATATCTTTTGTCCCAAAAGGATTTGAATCTACGGCAGTAGCAGTGGTTAGAGTTTCTGGCATCATATGATTTTGGTATAAACTATACTCCTGGTAAAGGTAACACAGTTTTAAATGTGTTAAGTCTAAGACACGCAAGTTTGGGAGCGATGTTTCCAGAATGGAAGAGCCTCGAGCATTTGGCGGGATTTGATTTCGGACCACGGTGTGAGATGGAACATGAAATGTTGGCAAGCTTATCGATAAGACTTACTCTCATTGAAAGGGTTGACGAAGGCCAAAAGCATGATGCAAAGATTGTCGAGATTATCCAGAAGTTGAAACCAGATGATAAAGAATTCGAGTTCAATCGAGAAGGTTGGCTTCGAAAGCAAGGACAACTTGTTGTTCATGATGTCTACGAATTGAGAGATGAGGTTCTGAGGGAATAACATCACTCAAAGTTGACGATTCATATCGGTGGTAACAAGATGTATCAGGACGTGAAGCAATCTTACTTTTGAGAAGGGATAAAAAAGGATTATTCCAAGTGCATGAACTGTCAGTTGGTGAAAGCTGAAAAAAAGAAGCCGAATGGATTGATTTAGCAACTAGAAGTTCCTACGTGGAAGTGGGAGCAGATACCGATGGATTTTATCAATGGACTACCTAGAACCAAGCCAAGAAACGAAGGAATTTGTTCTTTAACCGAAATTTAACAACTAGATATATCAATATATATTGGAAGAGAACTTGGTTGTTGTATATTTAGATAATGTTATTATGTATAGTCCTATATGTGTAAGTATTACATTTTATGCATAATAAATATAAGTTTAGTTTAATTGTTATATCATCTTGTTAAGGTATATATTAGTTTGAAGGAGAGTATTATAGTTTAGACATAATAAACAAAGGGGGGATTATAAAATAAGTTAAAATAGGCCTAGATAAAGGGGGAGTTAGTAGTTTAAGTAGGAGATGTTAGAGTAAGGGGGAGTAATTAAAGAATCAAGATATCGGTAAGTATATTTTATGAATAAAGATTATCATCATAAAAAATGGGGAGATTGTTAGTTTCTGAGATGATGGTTTTGACGACAACAACCTTATGATTTATTATAAAATATGTATACTAGCATTTTGTGTTGAATTATATATATGTATATGTAAGAAAGAAGATTGTACAGTATAAAGATTTAAGATTGAAGATTATAAAGATACAGAATCCAATATTGAAGACTCACGAATATAAAGAATTCAAGATATCAAGATAAGTAATAGAGTCTAGATTTATGTTAGAACTTCATAATATCGCTAATATCTTTATTCGGATTTTAATAATGGGATTGGACCCACGAAATTCCAAAAGTGTTTTTCGAAATTAATTTTGAAATTTCCTTTTCGACTTTTTAGCCTCAAAATAAAATTTGTTTTGAATAACTTATTTTTGACTTCTATATAGTTCTAATTTAAATATTTTACTCTTTGTTATCTTTGTAATTTACTATTGTATTTAAGTTCAAAGATTGTATATTGAGAGTATAAATGTTTTTCTTTCTAATTCTTTCAAATATAAAATTTGATTTATTATCTTCGATGTTACACTTAACTTTTTGAAATTTAATTTTGTAGTCGTTATCAAATATATAGTTGACTTATACTAAGCAAATTGTGTTTTAAATTTGTAACTAACAAAACATCAGAAATGGTAGGGGTTTTAGAGTTACCGACATTGCGATGCCAATCACAAACCCTATTGAGTCATCTCCAAAATTGACCAATCTTCCATCTTTATAATTTATTTCATTATCCGGGTTTCTAGTCATGTGTTCTGAGCATCCATTATCACGTTTTCACTTGTTATACTTTATCTACTCCATTTGTCCATTGAAGTTGATTCTTCGATGGCCATATAACATTTCTCTTCCTGCACAACACATCAATTTAGTAGATAATTTGATTTTTTATAATAATGATATGCAGAATTATGAAACAATAATGATTTGGATAATTTTGAAGTAGCGTTATTAGAGTTTCCAAAAATTGCCATTTGAATTTTTTCAGAATTCAAATTATGAAAACTTTAAAAACCAGTGCTCTAATGACATATGTGATAAAGGCAGATTATGGATCTTAAGGCTAGATTAACATTAGAGGGAGGTGAATAGTGCTTGATCAATTATATGAATCTTTTTGAAATCTTTTGAAATTAAACACAAATAGATGCAGTTCACAGACACAGATGCAATCATTGATTCAAATACAAATGTAAATAATAAATGAAAGGCAATAAAAGAACAAATATACCGTAATTTTATACTGGTTTAGAGTTACCCTACGTCGGTACATCCAGTCTCACACAATATCTTATGCATATTTCTTTTCAAATATCGAGATTACAACCCTCGATTTCAAGGCTACGAGATACATCTATCCAATTTCCAAAGTACTATGAGAATCAATTAATTTACCAAGCTATAATCACAGCCAACTGATTCCATTGGGTTACAATCACACCATTTTAAGTTGCTTTGATGATAGAGAGATTTGGTATAATCATGTTGAGTACAAGCGATCGTATAACTCTAAACAGTGCTGAGATCTTTCAAAGAGAGTAAGAGAGAATCAAACTAGACAAGGGATAAGTATGGATGCACGACGAGGGTACACCAGCTCCGCTAGCCTCAAAATCATCATCATCTTTACGATTGTAGAGCAACCTTCTGGCAACAATTCAATAATGTGGAGAAGATAATCAAAGATCAATGATCAAAGTCCAAGCATTGCGAAAGTCTTTCCTAACGTCCCTCAAGGTCAATGCCTTATCCAAATAAATATGATCACTTGTTCTTAAGAGAATTCTTTTTCAAGTCAGATTTCAA
Source organism: Allium sativum (assembly GCA_030737875.1). Lineage (NCBI taxonomy): Eukaryota > Viridiplantae > Streptophyta > Magnoliopsida > Asparagales > Amaryllidaceae > Allium > Allium sativum. The sequence continues at coordinate 104,662,800 of CM060912.1, forward strand.
GTTAGTCTAGAACTTATGACTTAAGTAACTTGAAAATACAACACTTAAGTGTTAATACACTTACGTCCCCTAGCCATCTCTTAGTAAACCGTTGCAGGCATCATAATAGAACTAATCATTCTTAAAGTAGCTTAACTTTTTCTAAGTCCCCCAAGATGATTCGACTGTTTGGCTGGGTCTCATGATATACAAGCAATAGATAAACACTTTGAAACTTGAATGAATAGAGATATCTAATAACTTCCCATGTTGGGTCCATACCAAAGTTTTCAAGATATAAGAGATAGGTTCCAAACAGGAAAGCGTATCTGTTCAGATGAAGCTGTGTTGGAGCCAAACGCATGAAGTATATAATATCTTAGATAAATGGATACGAAGGAGGCATGTACCCAATGGAATACACATATCTGTTCTAGGTAATGTATCCTTTTAGGATGCATGCGCTCTATCATCTCGTCTGAGGGCCTGGACATCATCCAGTGGTATGTCGTACTTTGTGCAAATCCTCGCTAACATAGCCTCATAAATCCTTTAAGAACCTAAATCTAGAGGGTTCTCTAAAAGAACTTCATCCTTAGCATATTCGGCGCTAATGGAATGGCTCCCTAATCTTCACCTATGTCTTCGGCCTCTTGCAGGCCCTCTTTAATCTCTTCCCGTTCTCCTTCAATAATCACATCATCCTCACGTTGATCCACTGGCTGCAACTCTTCGGTTTCTCATCCCAATTTTGTTCCTCTAGATGGATCGCTTGTTGAGAAGGTCTAGATTCTTCAGAGATTGTATATTTACATATTGACGGGCTTGAATCATCTATATAGTGGCTTGAACTCGAATTCAATTCTGCACTTTCGGGTTCTAAACCCTGAATTCGTCCAGAGATTCTTGTAGTAGTAATTTACTATAGTTATGGAAACCGTCACAATAGTTAGTACGATAAAATCTGTGTGCCTCACCCCACGTTAGTGCGGACTAACATGGAACGTGTAGTGCCGTGCATGCTCATGTAGTTAGAATAAAGACTTCGGAACGTGGTGATGATACTTAATTTTACAACTGAAATAACCATCATTGTTGACCATCTTCCTAGCACTTGGAATAAATCGTAAGATTACATTGTGATCAGGTCGAAAATCAAAGTTCAAAATTGGTAGTTCAGCCATGTTTCCACAGTCTAACTTTATGCTCTATCCTATATGCATGTCTGAATTATCAGTTCAATATGACATTCAAATATTTTTCTAATATGCAATTGATTGAGATGATAATTTAACGAAGATGAAGGGGTTTCGAAGTCGAACGTTAACTTATTAAAATCAATTAAGTTCAATTAACTTCCCTATTTTATCGCGTATTCTTATAAAACGATCAACTTTCCATATTTCAAATTCGAGTTCAAAATTTTTCGAAGTCCATGGATTTTAATTTTAATTTTCGAATCCCTGTACTTAGAAAATTTTCTCCCCCTTTCTTCTTAGATTCATATCCTGCTCTACCGAACCTCTTCACTTGGTATCCCCAATGTTCCCAACTTCGGATCCGAAGTCAAGGATCTAAATACCATCTCCCTTCTCTCTTTTCTTTTCTACTCCTTTCTTATTCTCCCTCCATCCCTTCTTCGATGGCCTTTACCTTCCTACTTCGATTCATGGCACCTTCGACACTCAACCACCGTGCCAACATCATCCACGACCACAAGCGCCTAGCCTTGCCTCCTCTCACTGATCTCCACCACATCCACATCCAATAAACACAAAACCTATGAAAATCAAACAAATCAAAGGATGGTTTGTTTGAAACCTACCTAACTCTGGAAATCGATGAGAGGAAAGGGGTGAATTAGGGGAAACGTCGGTCAGTTGGTGGCTGGGCTCGGAGTACGGTAGTCGATAACGGAGTAAAAGGGAAATTTTATTCTCTCAATTTTCCTAAGTATCAGGTACCAAGTAAGAAGAAGGAAAGAAATGAGGCAGGGTTAGATATTCATATCAGGAAGGGAGTGTGAGAAGCATTCAAGTTTTCTTACTGATTCATCAAATTATAGAATTCGATACCAATCCCATATCATATTTATTTGGAAAAAAAGAGCGAGAAGAGATCGACATTGGTAATTTCACATGCTTGTACACATATATTTATGTACATTAAATTCCAATATTATATTAGTTAATGCGAACTTAAACCAGACATCAAGTCTGTACTCACTAATATGTAACAAGATTGAATAATTTTGTATGTGTTTGATGCTCAAGTCCACACAAACTTTGAAAATTGACATATGCAGCCATATGCATACATTTACAATTATTGCACTTCTATTATAAACTCCGAGTGTATCGCACAAAATCACGTATGAGCGGATGATTGCATAAACAAATTTTAACCAACAACGATTCGCTTACACTCGGGTGTACGGAAGGACCGGAGACTAACAAATAACTTTTCGAATGGACGGAAATTAGATGATTATCTGATAGGTCCAGATAATTTCCAGCCTAGGTGGTTAATTTTAACCACATCAAAACTGTTAAACAACATTGGAATCATGTGTTTATGCTACTGGAGTACAATAAAATGTCACAACAATTGAAAGTGACATACTACTTGGTGTATAAAATTTGAGTAAGATTATTCATTGAGCGCAACATGGAGATAATTCCCGACATTAAGACCTTATTCAATTCAAAGCATGCCATGTTCTCACAAGACATACTTGGGGGCAGGTGTTACTAAGCCTTTTGGCCCAGCTATTAGAAGCAATCTAGACTCATACAAACTCGAATAAGAACTAGAATCGACGAGTAGTTTAATATCAAAAGTCCGTCCAACCAGGATCGATCACCTCCCAGCGTCATCCGATTACTCAGAAATAGCAAGGTCAAATCGCAGGATCACTCAAGATACTTGGATCGATCATTTTTGAGAATAGATCGATCACTCTAGAAAACATGTGATCGACATAGTCCGATCACCAAAAATACGAGGCCAACCTTGGCCCGATCACCAAGATCTTACCCGATCACCAAGATCAGGAATCAGTAGGAATCCCCTACTACGACTTCATACTGCTCAATAGTTCAACATAACTCCTAAGCAATCACAATGATTAGTATAACTCTCGCAACAAGAATCAGTGAAACTTCGCAAGTCACATAACTTCACAACTCCAGGCTTCGAAGGCTTAAACTCTTGCTTCTACAAACCAAATCCCACTCACACCAATATCGAAGACGAAGAAGGCCAGAAAGAAGGAGTGCATGAAACCCGATTCCCAAAATGACTATGTAATGGGATTAGTACCATCTCAGGATGATTACCGATCCGATTAATTTGACATTTTAGGCTCTTAGGCAGTATTCTCCCCTTATTTCAGTTATCAGAGGTTCTAGTGCGAGCTGCAACTATAAATAGCTTGGCTACTAATGTAGTATGGATCTTTTTGCACTCTTGTTACTTTATACTAACTTACTAGGGAGTCTTACCAATCTGAGTATTGTACTTAGTGAGTTTCAGCAATAAAGTGATTAAACTTCCAATGTGGACGTAGTCGACTTATGCCGAACTACTATAGATTATTATCTCTTGTTTCTACTGCATTTTTAATGTTCTATTCCTCGTTTTTCAATTGATTTAATTGAACTTTTGTTAAACTCTTTAGGTGTTATGCCAAATTTTGGTGTCAACACATGCAATTACTTACTTATTTGAGTGCTTCTGAATATTTTATCTGGAATAATATAGTTTCTAATCTTTTTGGAATGGTACATATAGTCCAAAAAATAGAGGCCCCCCTGCAATTTTGCATCAAGGAAAAAACACAAGTTGAATTTAATGATATAAAGCCTCTTCCATTACAAATACTCTCTTCCATGTTCATCTTCATTTCCAACATTTGCAAGATGAATGAGTCGAAAAAATTCTATAATGTACAATAGGAACAGCCAGTTTATTTTAGTACTCTGCAAGCTTAATATAAATGGTGAAATTGCACGATGACCTTTTGACAAAATGTGCGATGAACAATAAAATGCAAGGTTGCAAGTTAGGATAATTTGTTGAAATATGCATCGTGGTTCAAGAAAAAATTGCAATGCTATCAAGGTAGATAATATCACGCAATGAGCTTTGAAATGCAGACGGTAAATGAATCTGAATGGATGTGTAGCTGAAGCTATACTTGTATTATGACCTTTCATAATCTTATTAGAATTTCTAAATTATAATGCTTTTGCTTTAGTGTTTCATGTATATATAATGTGTTGCTAACTATTTTGATATTGTACAGTGATTCATCTATTCATATTTGTCTACTCCATAATATTGCCTACTTCATAATTGGATGCATATTTGTACTCTCTTTTTTTTTGCCATGAGAATTTCCATGATGTTTATTTTTTATACGATGTATTACTTATCTTTATATCTTTAATATTTGATCTTTGTACCATGCTTTAAACTGCAGAGTTAACTAATCAAGTTAGTATGTATTACTAATTGAGTTTATCAACTACCAACGATACATTCGATGAGTTGGCTTGACTGAGTTGCAACATAAAATTGCTTTTTCCAAAATTAAGCATAACTAGAGGTGAGACCATAGAAACCATTTTCTTCGTACTCTTAATTACTGACTCCTTTTGCCTTCAAAGAAACTTTTTTTTAGAAATTAACCTACAAAATATATATGGTTCGATCTATTACAATTAAAGGTGCTGCTTTATTGGCTTGTAATGTTTTTTTGTTCTGTATATTCTTTAACAGTTCAAGTTGTTTTTTAAAGGAAAGTCTATTTAGAAAAAAATTAGACACAAGAAATCTCAAATATTATAATTTTTCAATTTCGTCTCACATAAAGACAAACAAATACAATGGTTCATAATTCGTGCATCTAATTTTTGTCATTGGATCGATTCCTAGTTTCTAACGAACAAAGGTGAGTTCTTAGAGAACTCACATCTATGCCTCAAGCTATATGCTTATATAATGTGTCTTTGACACATATATGTTGTGTATGCATTGTGTGAATTGGTTTGGTTTTGTGAATTTGCTCATTTTGGTCTTTCAAAAGCAAATTCTTTGCAATCCCTTAAACGGGTGTTTATGCATGTTGTTGTTGTGCATTAAAGAGTGCATGTGACCTCTCTAAACATTTGGAATCATTACGTAAAGTCTGGATTTGCCGGAACTCTCCGATCAGAGAGTTCCTTCGTTCATTTTTTGATCGGCAGTAGGACAAACGTCTAAACCATAGGGTCAGACGTTTGATCCAATGTAACAACCCGGAATTTGGGGCCAATTTAAAAAATTTATTTTAGAAATTTTAAGGGAATATTTGAAATAAATTATTTTAAATAATAACGACTAGAAGTTTATTTTAATCGAAGTTAATACGAATATATTTAATTTAATTATAAAAGGAATTAGAAATAGCACGGTAGTTTGAAAAGTCAAATCTGAACTTTGACTGATTGTACAGGATGCAGAATAAATCGGATTTTGGTGAAACCAAAAATATTAGAATCTATTTAAAAATATATTTCCAACGAATCCGAAAAATCGAAATTTCATAGTGGGAATTAAATGTTATGGCCAGTTGAAATTTCAGAATAGTCGTTGTAGAATTTCTGTATATATTTTTAATATTAAAAATAGCCATTTTGCAAACAACCTCGGTTTTCGACGAAACCACTTTTGTTGGATCCTGGATGTCAAATTATTACTAGGTTTCAATTACCATAATTTTTGGAATAAATTTGTGACCATGGCAAATAGATATGTGTTTTGCAAATTTCAGTCAATTTCGATCGACCAGAAAATGGCCATTTTTCAAACGATCTCAGAATTCAATGAAATTAATTTTGTTGGGACCGTATCGTCAAAACAAAGTCAGAAATAATTTTTCTGGATTTTTCTGAGTTCGTATGTGGCCCCGGTAAAATTAAAAAGTACGTTCGAATTTAATATTAAAGATTTATTTTAAAATAAAAGAAACATGCTATAAACTTTAGAATTGGACTTCGGCACTAGCGTCATTGCGTTCAGAAGATGTCAAAGCATATTGTTCGACAATCGTTGGGCTCCGTTTGGAGATCGGACGGAAAAACCCTAATTTTGGAATTAACTAAATATAAAAAAGAAAATACGCTTGGAAATACCCGTATAAATACGGGGCTACTGTACGTTCTTCTTCCTCTTCTCATTTCCGGCCGCCGTAACCCATAAACCACCAAAACTTCAAGCTTCGATTCCTCCTCCTCCGCTCAAAATTAGACCACCCCGTAGTTATACTTTCTGAAGTACTCTCCCTCCTCTTCGATCTCATACCAAAATCGGACCTCCCCGTGCCCCGTAGCCACCGTCGTGCCCCCCTGAAGACCATCGTCGCCGTGCTAAACCAGGACCACCACACATCGCCGCGACCTCCCCCCTTCCTGGCGAAACTCCCCCTCTCCTAGCTCTCCGGCGTCACGCAAACGGCTCTGCAAATTATTGAGTATACCTCCAGAAATTCTGATCCAAAGTTTTGAACATTTCTGAAATTTTCTGGCCTTGATTTGAAAAGGTAAATTCCATGATTTGCCACGCTTAATTCTGTTATAATTAAAGTTGTTAAATAAAAACTGATAACTTGTCCGTATGAACTCCAAATTCAGAAATTTCAGATCCTTTGAAATCGTGACAGAAAATACTTCGACTTAGAACTGATTGGAACAATTTCTGGACCATTTTGAATTTTAGATCTATATCCAATCAAGGTGAGATTCTATTTCAAATAATTAAATCAATTTAATTATATCCTCTAGTTACTTAAATATGTTGAATTGTCCATGAACTAGATCTACGATGCGATAATATCCTGAATGATTGATCTGTTGTTGTGTGATGTATGATGCTAGGTCTGATGGTCAAAAGTTTAGATCTGTGTGTGGTAGTAAATTATAACCAATTATTTGTTTAAATATTTGGTCGTATTATGTTTGTTGTTATTCTGTGAATCATGGGAAAATAATTATATACATCACCCTGTTGTATTTTGTTGGACTAGATCTTGTTAGTTTAATAAAATATTGTTATGTGGTTGTTAAATTAAAATATAACGGTATGGTAAAGATTGGGTTTTTATTAAAATCAAAAAGGAAAAGATGACGGTATGGAAAAGATTTACTTTTTGTTAAAAGTAATTACATTTTTTTATGTAATTAAAGTATGATATTACACCATAAATGAAATTGTCTACATTTTTATATGTAATCAAAGAATAAGAATTTACATTGTAAATTAAAAGGACATTTTTATATGTAATCAAAGAATAAGAATTTACATGGTAAATTAAAAGGACATTTTTATATGTAATCAAAGAATAAGAATTTACATGGTAAATTAAAAGGACATTTTTATATGTAATCAAAGAATAAGAATTTACATGGTAAATTAAAATGACATTTTTATATGTAATCAAAGAATAAGAATTTACATGGTAAATTAAAAGGACATTTTTATATGTAATCAAAGAATAAGAATTTACATTGTAAATTAAAAGGATATTTTTATATGTAAACAAAGAATAAGAATTTACATTGTAAATTAAAATTACATTTTTATATGTAATCAAAGAAGAGGAATTTACACTGTAAATTAAAATTACATTTTTATATGTAATTAGAGAAGAAGAATTTGCTTTGAAAATAAAATTATATTTTGATGTGTAATTAAAGTATAAATATTTACATTGCAAATTAGAAAGCAAGATTTGACGTGTGATATAAATTATAATTTTAATATAATTAAAAAGTAGGATTTTACGTTGCCAATTAAAAGACAAAATTTGACGTGTAATATTAATTACATTTTCAATGTAATTAAAAATTAGGATTTTGTATTGTAAATTAAAAGACAAATTAAAAGATAGGAATTTTACATTATAATGTTAATTACATTTTTTATGTAACTAATAAGAGAAATTTGCCAATGGAATCAAAATCACATTTTCAATGTAATTTATAAAGATAGGAATTTTCCGTTATAATGTTAATTACATTTTAAATGAAATTAATAAGAGAAATTTTACAATGGAATCAAAATCACATTTTTAATGTAATTTTTAAAGATAGAATTTTTCACCCTTAATGTAATTACATTTGCAATGTAATTAAATAGAAGGATTTGACAATGTGATTAAGGAATAAGATTTTACTGTTGTAATGTGAATTACAATTTACATTATAATAAAAAAGGGAGGATTTTACATTGCAATTAAAAAGGAGAGTTTACATTGCAATTAAAGGATAGAAATTCTACATTATAATGTTAGTTACAATTTACGTTGTAATTAAAAAGGTGATTTTATATTGTGATAAAGAATGGAATTCAACATTGAAATGGAATTTACATTTTTATTGTAAATAAAAGAATAAAAAATGGAATTCAACATTGTAATATAATTTACATTTCTATGTAAATATAAGAATTAAAGAATAAAGGGAGAAATTGGACTTTGAATTATAATTTACATTTTTAAATAAAGAAATAAAAGAATGTATTTAAAATGTTGAAATATTACCTTCATTTTTAAATGAATTAAAATTGAATGGAGATCGATAGTTGTTTAGCTCGTTGTTAAATCGAACGACATTATTATGGTTAAACGGTTTATATTTATATAATTAAATTTAAATGAACTGAGCGCGGTAGTTTGCGTTTTGGAATCATACCTTTAAAGGACTATATCAAAAGATCTGACCGTCGGATTTTCCCAAAACGAAAGCCTTTAGGACCGCTTTGGGAAGATCTTTCCAACGATATAAACTACGTTAAAATCCAACAGTTAGATTTTGAGAAATGTGTAAATCAAAATTGGTTGAAAACAGTACCAGGGTAGCCTATTAACCAGAAGTGTCGTTAAATAAAAATTTAATTATTTCAAATAATTAAAAATAGGAATTAATCGTTACAAAATAATATAACGATGTAAAAATGGGTTTTCAAATTATATAGGCGAGAATTATTTGGAAAGTCCGAGTTTAAACTCATTCCAAATAATCAAACAACGTCTAAAAATCGGAGTTTGAAGACAAATGAAGACCGTAAATCTTCCTTCGAATGGACAACGATCAAGACCCTGAATTGACTTTCTCCCAATTCAAGGGTCAGGGTAATTGCCCAAACATACATGTTGATTTCACGGATATGCGGGTACCTCCTTTCCGTATTGGACATACGGGACGAGGGTATCTCCAGTTTCGTTCAGACCCAGAACGGGCTTATAAGTGGAATGTGTACCCGACAATGTACTCCTTTATATTGTATTTATTGATTTTTTTACTGAATGTATGAATGTTTGGTGGCGGAGAATTTATTCTCTTGCTTAACACCCTTTTTTATATTTTGGCAAAGGATTAATAGTATGATATGGATTGACAGTGTGGCATACCAAGATGCAATGATCAAGGTTTCTTATTGAAAAGCAGAACCTTGTGTTGACGATCAAAGCACAGCTTGAATAAGCATAGCTTTGTGTAGCTTCACGAGCCTCATAACCCGGTTGAATCTAAAACAGAGCAAGGGAACGCAGGGAGAGCGGCACATTTCTTTCTATCTAGAAGTGGTGTTGGGGTTTTACATGGCCCGACATTTTACTTATGTGGATGATGGAATGAGGCGCCTTGGATATTAGGTCCTATAGGACCGGGAAACGTGTGTTCAGGAATAACTAATCCGCAAAATCGTATCTACGGACCGGCCCTGCAGGATCCAAGGGTTCACTGCGGGGAATCCTAAGACATTAGCTAGATTGTCTCGAATCGGTAAGGAGATCGTTCTAGCCTTGACTCATGATGGAAAACCAAATTCCCAATACGACCCTGTGGACTTGATTGTATTACTAGTATGAAGGCGTAGTATATGGTAGCTATGCTTCCTAAGATTGATACATTTACTTTGAAATGTTTTTGAAACATATATACACTAATAATAATATCAAATTCGTTTTTATCGTACTAAGCATGTTTAATCATCATAAGGTAAAACTCTATCCTCTGGTTTGCGTTGCATTGTGTGATGGGACTTGAGTCTTATGATGATTCCAGTTTTTCAAAAGCATTGCGTTGTTTTACGATTTACTTATTTGTATGTTCAGTCACTTTAAATTATGCACGGCAATCCATTGAAATAAACCCGTTCCGCGTTAGCGGTGTGGTCTTTGAATTTGCCTTATTACTATTAGTTAAATTAGTTAAGAATTCTCACACCAGTCCCATGACTGACTCATAGTTTGTTTTCACCTTTGCAAACTCGGGTGCCCTCTTTTCTACACGGGCATCCAAGTAACAGGTTTCACTTTCTTTGGAGTCGCTATCTTTGGAGCTTTCTTGGAGTTGCCTAGTTGAGGTGATGATTTCAAGCTATGAAGACTATATATCATCTGTCTTTTGTTGCATTTTATCTTTAGACTTTGAGACATCCGAACTTATTCTATTTCCAGTCATTTGAAACTTATTTCCTTTTGCTAAATTTGATGTAATAATTTAGAACTTTGTGAATGTGGAATTATTTTTTTATGACATTCATATTTTCCGCTGCTATGATGTTGTTATCATAAAGTTTTCCTATGCTATGTTGTATCTGTGATCTGTATTGTTGTATTCCAAATGATCATTCCTTACTTTCGTTCCGTGGAAGTTTGGCATCATCATAGTTGGTATCAGAGCTTTGGTTAACCTTAGCTTTGGAGTATAACATATTTATAACAATTCGTTAACATAGAATCACTAATATTCTATGGCGAACAGTTCATTAGAGTTACATAATAGTCAGTCATTTTATCGCCACCCTTTTTATCCATCCTTTTATCTTATCATTCCTTAAAATCACCATTACAGTTGTTCTGACTCTTTCCTTGATCGTACAGAACTAACTAAAAATGAGTACTGTTGCCGCTAGAGCTGCTAGAGCTAGAGCAAGGAGGCAAAATGTTGCTGAAACTGAGGAGCCCATAGTTCAACAGCCACCACCACCACCGCAGCCCTTTGACTTGGTGAGGGTAGCGAAGGATTTTAAGAATTTAGATGGAGTTCCATTCACAGGTACGGAGACCGTGACACAGGTTCAGGCATGGCTTAAGAATTGTGAAAAGATATTTAGAGCGCTAGAACTAGAAGATCAAAGGAAGAGATTTACGGCTTCATGGCTGCTCCAAGGCGAAGCACAGAATTGGTGGGAAGTAGTCAATATAGGAGAAGATGAAGAAAATATGACTTGGACCAAATTTAAAGAGGTGTTTAATGAAAAGTATATTGCAAGGCAAGAGGTGGAAAGGCTTCATGATGAGTTTGCCTGTCGCTATGAGGAGAAGGACAAGAAGAGTTCACAGCAAGATAGAGAAAGGAGCTTGGCCAACAATAATAATAAAAGGAAGCAACCTGAGAAGAAGACAGAAGGAAGCAGTTCTGGAGCTTCTAAGACTCATGATAAGACTAAGGTACAGTGCTACAACTGCCAGAAATTTGGACACTATAGCAAGGAGTGCAAGAATTCAAAGAAGGCTAGAAGCGAGGACACTAGAGAATGCTATAACTACCATAAAAAGGGTCACGTCAAAACTGATTGTTCACTATTGAGGATTACCCAAGTTGCCCATGAGTACGAGGGAGCAAGTGCACCACCTTCTTCCGCACCTACTTCTTCTAAAGGAGCAGGTAAGCCTGATGTTTTAGGCGGTACTATTTCTGTTAAAAACATTCCTGTGACTGCTTTGTTTGACACAGATGCATCAAGGAGCTTTATTTCCAGCAACACGGTTAAGAAATTAAAAATTAAAAACATTTTACATTCTCTCTGTTGGTTCCTACTCTTCTATTTTTTCTTTTTCCTTTTCGAGGACGAAAAGTTCTTAAGCGGGGGAGATTGTAACAACCCGGAATTTGGGGCCAATTTAAAATTTTTATTTTAGAAATTTTAAGGGATTTTGAATATTTGAAATAAATTATTTTAAATAATAACGACTAGAAGTTTATTTTAATCGAAGTTAATACGAATATATTTAATTTAATTATAAAAGGAATTAGAAATAGCACGGCAGTTTGAAAAGTCTAATCTGAACTTTGACTGACTGTACAGGATGCAGAATAAATCGGATTTTGGTGAAACCAAAAATATTAGAATCTAATTAAAAATATCTTTCCAACGAATCCGAAAAATCGAAATTTCACAGCGGGAATAAAAAGTTATGGCCAGTTGAAATTTCGAAATAGTCGCTGTAGAATTTCTATATATATTTTTAATATTAAAAATAGCCATTTTGCAAACGACCTTGGTTTTCGACGAAACCACTTTTGTTGTATCCAGGATGTCAAATTATTGCTAGGTTTCAATTCCCATAATTTTTGGAATAAATTTATGACCGTGGCAAATAGATATGTGTTTTGTAAATTTCCGTCAATTTCGATCGACTAGATAATGGCCATTTTTCAAACGATCTCAAAATTCAACGAAATTAATTTTGTTGGGACCGTATCGTCAAAACAAAGCTAGAAATAATTTTTCTGGATTTTTTAGAGTTCGTATGTGGCCCCGATAAAATTAAAAAGTACGTTCGAATTTAATATTAAAGATTTATTTTAAAAATAAAAGAAACATGCTGTAAACTTCAGAATTGGACTTCGGCACTAGCGCCATTGCGTTCAGAAGACGTCAAAACATATTGTTCGACAATCGTTGGGCTCCGTTTGGGGATCCGACGGAAAAACCCTAATTTTGGAATTAACTAAATAAAAAAAAGAAAATACGCTTGGAAATACCCGTATAAATACGGAGCTACTGCACTTTCTTCTTCCTCTTCTCATTTCCAGCCACCGTAACCCATAAACCACCGAAAATTCAAGCTTCGATTCCTCCTCCTCCACTCAAAATTAGACCACCCCGTAGTTATACTTTCTGATGTACTCTCCTTCCTCTTCGATCTCATACCAAAATCGGACTTCCTCGTGCCCTATATCCACTGTCGTGCCCCCCCCCCCCGAAGACCGCCTCCGCCGCGGTCAACCGGTCCCACCACACGCTTCCGCGACCTCCCCCCTTCCTGGCGAAACTCCCCCTCTCCTAGCTCTCCGGCGTCACGCAAACGGCTCTTCAAATTATTGAGTATACCTCCAGAAATTCGGATCCAAAGTTTTGAACATTTCTGAAATTTTCTGGCCTTGATTTGAAAAGGTAAATTCCATGATTTACCACGCTTAATTCTGTTACAATTAAAGTTGTTAAATAAAAACTGATAACTTGTCCGTACGAACTTCGAATTCAGAAATTTCACATCCGTTGAAATCGTGACAGCAAATACTTCGACTTAGAACTAATTGGAACAATTTCTGGACCTTTTTGAATTTTAGATCTATATCCAATCAAGGTGAGATTCTATTTCAAATAATTAAATCAATTTAATTATATTCTCTAGTTACTTAAATATGTTGAATTGTCCATGAACTAGATCTACGATGTGATAATATCCTGAATGATTGATCTGTTGTTGTGTTATGTATGATGCTAGGTCTGATAGTCAAAAGTTTAGATCTGTGTGTGGTAGTAAATTATAACCAATTATTTGTTTAAATATTTGGTCGTATTATGTTTGTTGTTATTCTGTGAATCATGGGAAAATAATTATATACATCACCCTGTTGTATTTTGTTGGACTAGATCTTGTTAGTTTAATAAAATATTGTTATGTGGTTGTTAAATTAAAATATAACGGTATGGTAAAGATTGGGTTTTTATTAAAATCAAAAAGGAAAAGATGACGGTATGGAAAAGATTTACTTTTTGTTAAAAGTAATTACATTTTTTTATGTAATTAAAGTATGATATTACACCATAAATGAAATTGTCTACATTTTTATATGTAATCAAAGAATAAGAATTTACATTGTAAATTAAAAGGACATTTTTATATGTAATCAAAGAATAAGAATTTACATGGTAAATTAAAAGGACATTTTTATATGTAATCAAAGAATAAGAATTTACATGGTAAATTAAAAGGACATTTTTATATGTAATCAAAGAATAAGAATTTACATGGTAAATTAAAAGGACATTTTTATATGTAATCAAAGAATAAGAATTTACATGGTAAATTAAAATGACATTTTTATATGTAATCAAAGAAGAGGAATTTACACTGTAAATTAAAATTACATTTTTATATGTAATCAAAGAAGAAGAATATGCATTGAAAATAAAATTACATTTTGATGTGTAATTAAAGTATAAAAAATTACATTGTAAATTAAAATTACATTTTTATATGTAATCAAAGAAGAGGAATTTACACTGTAAATTAAAATTACATTTTTATATGTAATTAGAGAAGAAGAATTTGCATTGAAAATAAAATTACATTTTGATGTGTATTTAAAGTATAAAAATTTACATTGCAAATTAGAAAGCAAGATTTGACGTGTGATATAAATTACATTTTTAACGTAATTAAAAAGTAGGATTTTACGTTGCCAACTAAAAGACAAAATTTGACGTGTAATATTAATTACATTTTTAATGTAATTAAAAAGTAGGATTTTGTATTGTAAATTAAAAGACAAAATAAACGATAGGAATTTTACATTATAATGTTAATTACATTTTTTATGTAATTAATAAGAGAAATTTGACAATGGAATCAAAATCACATTTTCAATGTAATTTATAAAGATAGGAATTTTCCTTTATAATGTTAATTACATTTTTAATGTAATTAGTAAGAGAAATTTTACAATGGAATCAAAATCACATTTTTAATGTAATTTTTAAAGATAGAATTTTTCACCGTTAATGTAATTACATTTGTAATGTAATTAAGTAGAAGGATTTGACAATGTAATTAAGGAATAAGATTTTACCGTTGTAATGTGAATTACAATTTACATTGTAATAAAAAGGGAGGATTTTACATTGCAATTAAAAAGGAGATTTTACATTGCAATTAAAGGATATAAATTCTACATTATTATGTTAGTTACAATTTACGTTGTAATTAAAAAGGTGATTTTATATTGTGATAAAGAATGGAATTCAACATTGAAATGGAATTTACATTTTTACTGTAAATAAAAGTATAAAGAATGGAATTCAACATTGTAATATAATTTACATTTTATGTAAATATAAGAATTAAAGAATAAAGGGAGAAATTGGACTTTGAATTATAATTTACATTTTTAATGTAAATAAAGAAATAAAAGAATGTATTTAAAATGTTGAAATATTACCTTCATTTTTAAATGAATTAAAATTGAATGGAGATCGGTAGTTGTTTAGCTCGTTGTTAAATCGAACGACGTTATTATGGTTGAACGGTTTATATTTATATATTTAAACATAAATATAATTAAATTTAAATGAACCGAGAGCGGTAGTTTGCGTTTTGGAATCGTACTTTTAAACGACTATATCAAAAGATCCGACCGTCGGATTTTCCCAAAACGAAAACTGTTAGGACCGCTTTGGAAAGATCTTTCAAACGATATAAACTACGTTAAAATCCAATGGTTAGATTTTGAGAAATGTGTAAATCAAAATTGGTTGAAAACAGCGCCAGGGTCGCCTATTGACCAGAAGCGTTGTTAAATAAAAATTTAAATATTTCAAATAATTAAAAATAGGAATTAATCGTTACAAAATAATATAGTGATGTAAAAATGGTTTTTCAAATTATATATGCGAGAATTATTTGGAAAGTCCAAGTTTAAACTCATTCCAAATAATCAAACAACGTCTAAAAATCGGAGTTTGAAGACGACAAATGAAGACCGTAAATCTTCGCTCGTATGGACAACGATCAAGACCCTGAATTGACTTGATCCCAATTCAAGGGCCAGGGTAATTGCCCAAACGTACATGTTGATTTCACGGATATGCGGGTACCTCCATTCCGTACTGGACATGCGGGACGAGGGTATCTCCAGTTTCGTTCAGACCCAAAACGGGCTTATAAGTGGAATGTGTGTCCGACATTGTGCTCCTTTATATTGTATTTATTGATTTTTTACCGAATGTATGAATGTTTGGTGGCGGAGAATTTATTCTCTTGCTTAACACCCTTTTTTATATTTTGGCAAAGGATTAATAGTATGATATGGATTGACAGTGTGACATACCAAGATGCAATGATCAAGGTTTCTTGTTGAAAAGCAGAACCTTGTGTTGACGATCAAAGCACAGCTTGAATAAGCATAGCTTTGTGTATTACGTAGCTTCACGAGCCTCACAACCCGGTTGAGTCTAAAACGGAGCAAGGGAACGCAGGGAGAGCGGCACATTTCTTTCTATCTAGAAGTGGTGTTTGGGTTTTACACGGCCCGACATTTTACTTATGTGGATGATGGAATGAGGCGTCTCGGATATTAGGTCCTATAGGACCGGGAAACGTGTGTTCAGGAATAATTAGTCCGCAAAATCGTATGTGCGGACCGGCCCTGCAGGATCCAAGGGTTCACTGCGGGGAATCCTGAGACATTAGCTAGAGTGTCTCGAATCGGTAAGGAGATCGTTCCTAGCCTTGACTCATGATGGAAACCAAATTCCCAATACGACCCCCAGACTTGATTGTATTACTGGTATGGAGGCATAGTATATGGTAGCTATGCTTCCTAGGATTGATACATTTACTTTGAAATGTTTTTGAAACATATATACACTAATAATAATATCAAATTCGTTTTTATCGTACTAAGCATGTTTAATCATCATAAGGTAAAACTCTATCCTCTGGTTTGCGTTGCATTGTGTGATGGGACTTGAGTCTTATGATGATTCCATTTTTCCAAAAGCATTGCGTTGTTTTATGATTTAATTATTTATATGTTCGGTCACTTTAAATTATGCATGGCAATCCATTGAAATAAACCAGTTCCGCGTTAGCGGCGTGGTTTTTGGATTTGCCTTATTACTATTAGTTAAATTAGTTAAGAATTCTCACACCAGTCCCATGACTGACTCGTAGTTTGTTTTCACCTTTGCAAACTCGGGTGCCCTCTTTTCTACACGGGCAGCCAAGTAACAGGTTTCACTTTCTTTGGAGTCGTTGTCTTTGGAGCTTTCTTGGAGTTGCCTAGTTGAAGTGATGTTTTGGATCTATGAAGACTATCTATCATCTGTCTTTTGTTGCATTTTATCTTTAGACTTTGAGACATCCAAACTTATTCTATTTCCAGCCGTTTGAAACTTATTTCCTTTTCCTAAATTTGTGTAATAATTTAGAACTCTATGACTGTGGAATTCTGTGTTTGATGACATTCATATTTTCCGCTGCTATGATGTTGTTATCATATAGTTTTCCTATGCTATGCTGTATCTTTGATCTATATTGTTGTGTTTATGTTGTATTTCAAGTGATTATTCCTTACTTTCGTTCCGTGGAAGTTTGGGGTCATCACATCCAAGATCAATTTTTGACCCGAACATCTGGTCATACACCAGGAATCTTGGTCCAGACGTCTAAAATAGTTAAACGTCTGAAACCGCGTCTCAGACGTCTTATCCTGATTGCTGTTTTGTGATCAGTAGCAGGTCAAATGTCCACCCCTTGGTTTTAGACGTCTGAAACTTGTTTCAGTGTTGTTGACTGGTGGAAGCCACGGTCAACATTTTAGGTTGTTGCACGCTCTTTCCCGACCGTGTTTCGGCCCGTTTGGCCTTTTTCTGTAACTTTTTTCAGTTTCTCTGATTCACAGACTTCAGTAGCTTGATTATCGACCTTTGATGGACCTACGATTGATTTATGATGAACGAATTTATAATTGATAGTCGTGATATTTAATTTACGTTATTAAAAAGTGAGTTCTTTATTCGATCGTTATTTCGATCGCTATTACACAAGATTTGGCACTTTGAAGTTATATAAAAGGGTTTTAAATAGTAGTAGATACCAGATCTTTTACTAAACGGTTTTTAATTATACTTCATTATATGAAGTTATTTTATAAATTGCTTTGCAAATCTACTAGTATATATTTGATAAACCTTTTTCTCGCTCGTATGAAAAATCCAATCAAACATCTTAGTAAAAACAAAGACTATGAACCCTTGTGTTTGCTTCGACGGATAATTCTTGGACTCATTCGACTGAAAACCGTGGCAATGATCGTTTTGTATTTCTAGTGGAATATGCAACTTGTTCGTAAATATTCGAGTAGAGAAAGTGAGTATGGGACATGTAGCTCGACCATTATATTTACTAGCTTGGCGCAGTTTATACTATGCTTGATCAATTTTGATCATCGTTGATCTTCGGATCATCATAAGGAACATCGGTTCATTCGTCTATACCGATGACCCTAGGATCATCGTAAGGAACTTTGGTTCTTCATTTATACCATGATCTTCGAATAACTTCACTTCATTCATCTATACAAATGATCTTCAGATCATCATGAGGAACTACTGCTCATTCGTCTATACCGATGATCTTCAGATCATCATGAGGAACTTCGGTTCATTCGTCTATAGTGATGATGTTCAAATCATCATGAGAAACTTTTGTTCATTCATCTATATCGATGATCTTCGTATCATCATGAGGAACTTCTGTTCATTCGCCTATATTGATCATCTTCGGATCATCATGAGGAACTCTGGTTCATTCGATTATATCGATGATCTTTGGATCATCCCAAGGAACTTTGATTCATTTGATTATATTGATAATCTTCGGATCATTTAGTATCGACGGGATACATGATATCATATCTTAGGAGTAGCTTTATTTGTTAGGATGAGATATCCTTATATAGATATAAGATTTCCTTGACATATTTTATGGACATTTAGAGCCTTCGCATTATATATGTGAACATTAGTGTTAATGCTTACATATTGTATTCTGTTTATATCTCTTATCCTATCTCTTTTTATTATGATGAGTACATCTAGACCGATCCGTTTATCTTTTATTTTCTTATAAATAATACTCGGGTCAGACTGAGGTGTTGCAAATGATTCTCCTTGACTATAACATGGACTGGCTTCTCCTTTTAGCCAACTGAACTTATTTAGTAGTTTTACCTTTTATGTATTTGAGATAGTGACACACATGTGTACATATTCTTTTGTGTAATGCATGTATTATTCCTTTGTTGTATAGTGGATCGACTATGGACACTATCTTTGTATTTACTCTTATGTGTCTTATTCATATCTATTTCCTCCTTAGTAATGTGAATATATGTGTCTGATTCTAATTACATTGTTATGTATTTTATATTGATTCTGATTTATATACAGCTATTGTGTAGTAGTTTTGAAATTGAATTAGATGTGTTGGATTTCCTCATGAGATTTGAAACACATTTTCGATACGTTTAACCCTTGTTCAAAGCTATTATACAGATGATCGCTCCTCAAGAACCTTATTCTTCGGGCTATTGACATCATTGCTTGCAATGACCTTGGCTAACGCGAGTATAGAGGTGGGTCATTACAGACTCTATCCGCATCACTTCGGCTATAGTACTTGCTACGCTTCTAAATTCGTCCTCAGTTCTGGATCTAGACACTGTATTTTCCTTTTTAGCATAGCAGGACATTGAATTATTTTCCAAGTGGATACAGTAGCTTGAAATTAATTTTATATCATCATGATCTATAACCCAATCGGCATAAGCATTAATGCTAAGATTTTTACTTCACTTCAGAATGAGACAATGATTGATAGTTCCCTTTAGATATCAGAGATTTCTTTTTATGGCCTTCTAGTGACTACCTAGAGTCTTTTTTATGTATTGGCTCACTTTATTAACACTGTATGATATATGTCAGGTCTTGTTATAGTAGCATGCTATAGAGCACCAAGAATACTTCTATATTGCTTTTCATTCTGAATGTCTTCACCTTGTGTTTTGACAGTTGATTGTTTGTGACCATAGGAGTGGGTAGTGAATTAGCCTTATCCATATTTGCCTTGGACAAAATTTCTGATGCAATTTCTTTTATTGAGATGCATTTTTGAATTTGTTATCCTCTTCACTTCTATTTCCAGAAAATAATCCAAGTCACCAAAATCCTTAATTGAAAATTAAGGGTTGAGTATTCCAGTAATGCATTTGATTTCAAACACATAACTACCTGTAATAATAACGTCATCGACAGGAATTAAAATATATGTTGTGGCTGTGTCAATAATTTTTGTAAATGTAAATTTATCAGATTT
Organism: Allium sativum; assembly: GCA_030737875.1. NCBI lineage: Eukaryota > Viridiplantae > Streptophyta > Magnoliopsida > Asparagales > Amaryllidaceae > Allium > Allium sativum. Next base: position 104,682,994 of record CM060912.1, read on the forward strand.
TGTTGATATTTATCTATGTTTGACAAATGTTGCCTTCGGCTTGTCAAACATACTCTTATTTTAGACCATAAATAGCTTTGTTGAGTTTTCACACCAAATTCTTGTCACCATCCTGAATAAAGCCTTGAGGCTGTTCCATATAAACTTCTTCCTGTAAAACACCATTAAGAAAAGCATTATTTACATCCAATTGCTTGATGTTCTCCAATTTCTATACAAAGCAATGGTTAAAATAATTCTAACTAAGGATGGTTACACAATAGTGAGAAGGTTTTTGAGAAATCAAAACCATACTGATGTGAATACCCCTTTACAACCAGCCTTGCTTCGTATTTTGAAATTAAGCCATCAACATTTCTCTTAAATTTATATATCCATCTGAACCCAATTATATTTTTGTTTTTGGGTTTTTTAACAAGTGTCCAAGTTCTGTTTTTAATTAAAGTACTATACTCTTCTGTGATAACTGCTTTCCATTCATCACATTGTTCAGTAGCAGTGTATGCTACTAGTTCTTCTTGAACACTCGCAGTATTAATGACTTTGGGTTTAAAAATCCCACACTTTACTTTTTTCAACATAGAATGCTTATTAGTATTGTCTCTAGTAGTTGTGTCATGATTGTTGTTGGTTGAAGTCTCTCTCTCTCTCTCAGATTCATGAGTGTCACTGTCATTCCTGATTTCTTGACTTTGTTGGAGCTGACTGTTGGTGCTGCCTGACATATTAAAATGTTCTTAACTTGGTCCATAATCAGTGGGCAATGTGAGCTGAGAGCTGGTGTTGGTGTTACTCTCTTTTTGCAGATATGGCACAATCACCTCAATTTCCTTTGGTATGTCGGATATGAACTGCCATGGATTTATCACTTTTTCAGTTGTTTTTATGACTGATTTGCTGAATAGATACTGTGACAACCGCGAGACTCGAACCCCTGACCTCCCGGAAAGCAACACCACGCACTAATCACTATGCTAAAAAAATTTTGTTAGCTTTTCGAGAGAGGTGTTATAGATTACCCTTTAAAGAGCCCAACGTCCTCATTGTCTCATCACCTACGCGTTGTGCATGTAACCCACATCAGCACCACATTAACCGACATCCGTAGCATTACATGCACAATTCCGACTAGATTTTGGTTCTGAAACCAAATGTGACAACCGTGGGACTCGAACCCCCGATCTCCTAAAAATTAACACCACGCACTAACTATTGTGCTAAAAGATCTTTGTGTTAGCTTTTCGAGAGGGGTATTACATATACACTTCTTCATTGAATCTTACATGTCTAGATACATATATTCTGCCTTTGCTACCTAGACACTTGTAGACTTTTTTACTATTACAGTACCCTAAGAAAGTACATGATGTTGACCTAAAATCTAATTTGTGAGTATTGTAAGGCCTTAAATGTGGAAAACATTGACATCCAGAGACTTTTAAATGCCTGTAGTCTGGTTTAACTTCAGCTAACACTTCCTGCGGATGTTTGAATTGAAGGGTTTTTGTTGGAAGTAAATTAATCAAATGTACAACAGTGTTAAAAGCTCTAACCAGAATTTAGTGGCATAGAGGACTGCGCAAGTAAGGTTAAACCAGTTTCTACAACGTGTCTATGTTTACCCTTTTTTCTGAAGTACACAAGCAAGTTGTTTTTTGACTAATGCATTTCTTTTAAAAAAATGATTTTAGAGGTAGAAACTCGTTTCCACCATCTGTTAGAAGTATACCCACATGATTGCTAGTCAAATTCTCAACTTTGTTAATAAACTGAATGCCAGTATTTCAAGTTTTAGATTTTGACTTTAGCATATATATATATATGTGTGTGTGTGTGTGTGTGTGTGTTTGAGAATTGGTAGACTTTATTACGATACAAGCTATAAAATACATATATATTCCTCGTTAAAACCTAGCAATCCCCCTACTGGGTACCTTGCAAGGAAAAAGAGTGTATATATATATGTATGTATGTATGTATGTATGTACGTATTAACAACATTACAAAAGTTACAGTAGTACAGTACAATTAAAAATTAAAACAAAACAAAAGACCTGCTACTTCTTCCTTTGCCACACGCTCGTACCAGTACCTTTTCATCCATTATCCAATAAATGCACTCCTCATCTCACCAAAATCGCCAGATTCTGAGAGTTTGACGTCATTGAGCTTCCATTGTTTCAAACGAGATATGAAGTTTAATAATCCGTCGTAATTTTGAATAAGCATCAATCTTTTTGCCTGAAAATATTCTAGCATTTCGTTCGCCCTAGATATTATAAACGGAACTAGTAACGGAGCTAAAGGCTATATCTTGAATTTTATCTTTGATTCTAAAATTTATGAGAAGCAACGAGATTTCATTGCGTAAGGTAACATGTATAAATGGATTGATACCAACAAGGAGCTTTAGCGAACCCGAAATGAAAGCGGAATAATCACAATTGAAGAAGAGATGATCGGAACTTTCATCGAACATATTACATAGTGGGCATAAAGTGTTTGTAATAATGCCAAAAGAGGATAACCGTGTCTTTGTGCTTAGATGATCCTGTGCTACCAAGTAAGTAATGAACGACATATGGCGACTATTTTTCATATGCCAAATTACTCTGTAATATGGGTGGATAACCCTATAATTTCTGACTTTTCCCAGGCTTTATAAAAGGTGAAGTTACCTCTCATAGTAATAATCTAGTTTAGTTTTTTGTAGCCGAAGTTGATTTATATCATTGGCTAGCTCTCTGGTTGCTGGATGGAGAAGAGGGAATAAAGTATAATCTCTGATGATTGATGACACAATATCATATTCATGACCAATAACATGCAATGCTGAAAGTCCAAAATGTCAACAAGACATTTACAGTTTAGCTAAGGATCGAACCAAAGAGAGGAAGATGAACCATTAGCAATGACTTTGTTAAACAGCTATTGACCTGAAGATCAAAGACACCGAATTGACTTCCACTTGTTGGAAGCATTCTTGTCAATATTCGTGGACCGGAAATGCTTCCTACAACAATATTTATTATACATCCACTTTGACCATAAGTTATTACGTGTAAGGAAATTCCACATTATCTTGATCACTGATGCTTGTTTCAGTTCTGAAAAAGCTTCAAACCTATTCCTCCTCCCATTTTGGGTTGGCACAAAGTCTTCCATGATACCTTGTGCTTGCTACCTCCCAAAAAAAAAAACTCCACAATGAGTATTTAATTTTATCCAAAATATGTTCTGGTAATTGATAGATTAGAAGCTAGTAGAGTACGGAGGGGGTAATCACAGAGTTGATGAGCTCAGCACGTTCAACAAAGATAAAGTAATTTATATTCCAACCCTGAAATTTCTTATGAACCTTGGCTAATAGAGTTTGACAGTCAACATAATGTATATAAGTAGATGATAGCGGTACCCTTATGTACTTAATAGGCAGAGAACCCATTTGAAAACCGAGTATTTGCTGAATTTGATGAGGGTTGGTTACATTGTCACTAAAGTACACCCTTGATTTAGATGCGTTGTCTCAAAGACTTGTGTAATGGTACAACTTTTGGAAAATAGAATGAAGAGATAACGCGGTGGAATCTATAGCTTTGCCAAAAACCATGAGGTCATCAATGTAGAGTAGATGCGAAATAACAGGAGAAGTTGTTGATGATGTAGTGAAATGTTTAGCACAAACCGCCTTGTTCATCATGTAAGAAAAAAAACTCCATTGCAATTATGAATAAATATGGTGACAAGGGGTCACCCTGAGTATCCCCTATTACTTGATATAAATCCCTTAGGAATTCCTTGAATGAGAATAGAGAACATGGGGGAGGAGATACATGCATATATCACATTGATGAAATGAGTCGGAAACCCCATCTTAGCCATTATGCAGCAAATGAGCTGTTTGTTAATTAAATCATATGCTTTACTAAGATGATTTTTTGCACAAAATTTATGTGACCCTGCTTTCATAAAATCTCGAAGCAATTCATGAGAAAGTAAGATGTTTTCACCAATATGCCTACCGGATATAAAAGCACATTGGTGCTCTGAAATTATGTATGGAAAAAACACTTTCAAACTGTTGGACAGCACCTTACTAAGAATTTTGTAGTACACATTACAACATGCTATGGGGCGATATTCAGTGACATTTAAGGGTCTTTCATTTTTGGGTATTAAGGTAATGAAAGTGTGGTTAGTACCTTTACGGATTGTAGTAGCATGAAACATGTCGTTGACAACATTTAATAACTCCTCCTTTAGACTATTCCAGTGTGGTTTATAGAATTTGGCATTCATGCCATCTGGTCCAGGACTAGAATTGTTTGAATTAAGAAGACTGCTTGTTTAATTTCTGATAATTGGAATTCTTTCATTAGTTTGGCTTGTCCAAACTGGTTTACAGTAGCAATGGGCTCAAATTCTGGGAAAATTGAAACTGTTGGACCATTAAATAGCTGGGTTTAATATGAAAGAGCATCCCTTTCGATATCGTAAGGATTAATCAAAAAGTTGATGTAACACCCTGAATTTCCGTGTCTATTAAAAGAACGAATTAAATAATACTTAATTTTTAAAGTGAGAATTAAGGAAAACGGGTTACGCCATTGCGTTCGTCTCAAAATTCTGCTTGGAATGTCCAAGTTTTCGTAAATCGGACTTCGAATGAGGAAGTTATGGCCCTCAGAAGTTTCAGAAATTTAAATTAAAAACAGTTCAGATTAAAATTCAAAAATTCAAACGAAAGCAAAGAAGCGGGTTGGGCGGGATTTTTCCCGCCCAAGGCCAGGTCGACCAGGGGGTACAGGTCGACCAGGGGGTCGACCTGGGGGTCGACCTACCCCCCTCGCCCAGATCCAAAACAGTGACGATTCTGACTAGTTGCTGAGTCTTTTATGACTAGTTGCTGAGTCACTAGGGCAAAGGTGGCAATTCTGGATAACTCTATCTAGTCTGGACGGTTGTGATTGCTCCTAGGATGATCTAACGGCTCATATAAGTTTAAACCTCTATAAAAGCAACCCTATTCCTCACCCTAAATCACACAAATTCATTCCAAGGAGCCACCATGCTGTCCATGATCGTCCTGACCTAGACACCATTCCTTCTTCAACTAAAAAGCAAGTTAAAAGCTATGAATCAAAACTAACTTAGAGAATTGATAGTCTTCGTCAAGGGGTTGCTTTTCAGTTTCAGAAAACAGATCCCAGAAAATAAGACTTTCTTTTGTTTGTAAGTCCTGTTATTATTTAGATGTGAATGATTAAATGTTATGATTTGTAATAAAGTGAAAACTAGTGTTATTCCTAATTGTATGTTAATTGATGATGCTGATTAAGGTCTATTCTTGTAACGATTCTATCGTACATGCTTATGAGACTGTTGTGGTTATTATGTTGATGTTAAACCAATCATGTATTATGTAAATTTGGTGACTTTTCATGTTATGTTACATGCAAGTTGTTAGGCTAAGACATGTATTATGTTTAGATCTACATTTAGATCTATGAAAATTGGATCCAAAATAAAAGTTCATATTCACATGCCTAGTTGAACTTGTGTAATTCCGTATGCTTAAGATTTATGTTTATTGGATCCAAAATAAAAGTTCATATTTACATGCCAAGTTGAACTTGTGTACTTCCATATGCTTAAGATTCATGTTTATTGGATCCAAAATAAAAGTTCACATTCACATTCCTAGTTGAACTTGTGTAATTCTATATGCTTAAGATTTATATTTATTTGGATCCAAATTGCAAGTTTATATTCACATGCCTAGTTGAACTTGTGTAATTCTATATGCTTAAGATTCATATTTATTTGGATCCAAATTGCAAGTTTACATTTACATGCCTAGTTGGATTTGGGTAATTCCATATGCTTAAGACTCATGTTAATTGGATCCAAAAATGCAAGTTCATTATTTTATGCCACATTTACATGACACATGTTTAGTTAGATCCTTATTATTTTATGTTGTATGAATTGTACATGCTCCTTTCTTTCCCCTTTTGTATATAAGTTAGGCTAAGTTACGAGCCGAACATATTATGTGAATTTTGCGAATGTATGACGGGGGTAACGTTGGGAAAAACCTTAAATTTATATTAATGGCATAATTTGACCCATAAATATATGAATGATTAGTGGCATAAAAATGGTATAATTTATATACCAAATTTTTTTGAATATGATTCAGAGGGTAAATGGGGCATGACTTGAATGGCAATAATTGTGGATAATTTACATATAAATATGAAAGGTAAATATGTAAATTAAGAAAAAGAAGAATATGTCTAACCCGAGGTTAGATTGAGTTATGGTGTAAGACTGCCCGGAACCGCCCGGCACATCCAGCAACCATAACAATATATATCTAATGTGAGAGGTTAGTGCATCAAGCCCAAAGAACCTGAGGTTAGATTGAGTTGCGGTGTAAGACTGCCCGAAACCGACCGGCACATCTAGTAACCGCAACAATACATATCTAATGTGAGTGATTGGTGCTTTAATGAATGAATTAAAGCTAAGACAGGAGTGGTAGGGTTAAGTTAATTAAGACAACATTTAACCAATACAACATGTTAACTAAACTGATGGGTGGGGTTAGGTAAATTTGAGAACACTTAACCATTTTAACATGTTGATTAGGAAACCCTAGTAACGGGGACCCATTTCAGCAGTGACCCACATAGATGTATCATGGTACCCTGAACTAGGCAAGGTGGGGCACAATTACTGGGCTGATTATAAGCGGTCAAAAAAAAACAATGGCGGGTGGTGCGTTAGTGTAGGTTCCGACGGAGTGCGGTCGTGCACGTACTCCGAAGTGGAAAAAGCAGGTACTGGGCATCAGTATTTATACTCTGTGCATCTTGAATTGTGTCGGGTTGCCACCATAAGACTTGATACACCCCATGGTGGGACCAGCACAGGTATCTACAATCATGCGGGGCCGAATGACACAAGTGGTAAACGTATACGAGTAGGAGCCAATCGATAAAAAGGGGATCATCTATTTTAAACACATGGTGCTAGTTGAAACACTTGTAAGGGGGTGCAGAGAAGTTGAAAAGAGTGCGATAGCACATTCAGTTTTATTATCTTATTCCTAGGGTGTTGTCCTAGATTTAGTTTATTCAAATCATAATCCTTTTTCTTGTTTACATGCTAAATAGTCACTGGACTTACCAGACTCATGTCTGACCCATTTTCTTTCGTCTTCTTTTCTTCCGTTCCCCCCTCCCCCCAGGTCCGCAGGGACGGAATACTTCAGCTTAGATCGGATCATTTCCAGCTTGAAGAGAGTAGACGTATTGCTTGGAATCTTTTTCCTTGGGCTATGGCTTTGGATACTCTCTTATTGGGGATTTATGATGCCTTACTGTTATTTTAATGCTTCTTTATGTTTTAATTCAAGACAGAAATTTTGTTGTAATAATTTGGAAGTTGGTTTGAGACAGTTGTTCTAATGTTTTTAACTGAACCACGTACTTATGAAATAAATTTAGTTTTTCCACTGTTTCTATGTCTGTCTTGTAAATTATCTGTATCTTTTACCTATAATGCTCCACCGAAGTTAAGGCGTTCCCTTTGTGAGTGACCTTAACAAAGGTGGGGTGTTTCACTTGGTATCAGAGCTGATGGTTGCCAGATCAGATAAAATTTTTGGAAACTAATTTTCAAAAAGAAGTCTAAAGAAGCATTTTCAGGAAAAAGTGTTGTTTTAAAAGGCATAATTCCCCCCAAAGCCATATGCACTATCTTTTCTATCCTTGTTTTGAATCTTTTCTTTTCCTTTTCAACATGTATGGGGATCTTATTCTTCCAGAGGGTGTACCGATACCTGGCTGGTTCAGAAGGTACCTAGAGGCTAAGGCTAATGATGCTGGCCCAGCAGACGTTACTCCTCCCCCAGTTGCAGTTGTTCCTCCTCCTCCTCGTGCAAATGCTTTCTCCAAGATATGTAGGGATTTTCGAGCCATAGGTGGAAAGAACTTTAACGGGACTGAGTCATTTGCAGAAGCAAGAAACTAGCTCAAAGAAACTGAGGACTTGTTTGTTATCTTCAAAGTGGACGATAGGTAGAAGATACAGTTGGCCATATGGTTGCTTAAAGACGAAGCCTCTTATTGGTGGGAAGTCACTAATGCTGAGAGACCTGTTGAAACCTGGGAGGATTTCAGAATGAGGTTTGAAATGAAATTCCTCTCACAAGCTGAACGTAGCCTACAGATGGAGAAATTCTTAGCTCTCAAACAGGGAAGTATGTCGGTCAAGGAATACGTCAACCAATTCAACCAGCTGGCTAGATTCGGACTGGAGTTAGTGAACACTCCCCATAAGAAGGCTCTCCGTTTTTTTAAAGGGTTGAATGAGCCACTGCACAACCTAGCTATGTCCCATATACCTATGGGTGCAACTTATGAGAGACTGGTGGACATGGCATTGCTACAGGAGGAAGACAAATATGGCAATAAAGAGGCAAAAGTGGAAGTATCTCAAAATAAGAAAGTGGAGGGATCCCAGAATAAGAAGACAGACTCAAAGAAGGGCGGGAAGAACAACAAACCCCATGGCAACAGGAAGTGTAATTTTTGTGGCATTCCTGGACATCTGATTAAGGACTGCAGAAAGAAAAAGAGGAAGATGGGTGGTTGTTTTCACTGCAGTGAGACAAGACACATGGCTAAGGACTGCCTTAGAAAGCAAGGGCAAGGGCAGATGACTGGATCTACTTCTGGAGGGCAGGTTCACGCTCTCATGGCACCTCCGCAAGAACGAGGTAGAAATATTTCTATTGAGAGTTTAGTTTATCTTTTTGATCATCCTGTTCGTACACTCTTTGATTCTGGCGCATCGCACTCTTTTATATCCACTACTTTAGTTGAATCTCTGCACCTAGACACCAATATAGTAGAGGATCCCTTGGTTGTTTCAAATCCAATTGGGGGCTCGGCCTATTTGTCAATGATTTATTTGGATTTGGAAATTTCTATACTAAGCGTTGGGTTTATATGTAATGCCTATGTTTTGGGCTTCACGTGCTATGGGTTGATTCTAGGCATGGATTGGTTATCTAGTAATGGTGTCATCCTCGATTGTGAAAAGAGAGTGGTAAGACTTATGACTCGCCTTGGTAACACTCTCAAAATCTCTTGTAATCCCATACATTGTTATGCTTAGCTACCTAGAATATCTTGATGCGTCTGTTGAAAATTTGCAGTCTGTTAGAGTAGTCCGTGAATACTCAAATGTATTTGAAGAGGTGAAGGGCTTACCCCAGAAGCGGGAGATAAACTTCCGTATATACCTTATTGATAATGCAAAACCCGTAGCTCTACCCGTTAGACACATGGCTCAAAGGGAGAGAAAAGAGATCAGCAAGCAAGTCAAAGAGCTGCTCGAAAAAGGGTTTATAAGGCGAAATATTTCTGAATGGGGTGCTCTAGTAGTATTCGCGAGCAAAGCGGATGGTTCACTTCGCCTATGCGTTGATTATAGGGAGCTAAACAAGCTAACCAAGAAGAATAGGCACCCACTTCCAAGAATAGATGACTTGTTTGATCAGCTTGTAGGTGCGTCGGTTTTCTCCCAACTAGATCTGGCTACTGGGTTTCATCAACTAAGAGTGGCTGAAGACAGCATTCACAAGACCGCATTCAGAACCCCGGATGGTTTCTTCGAATGGCTTGTCATGCCTTTCGACTTGACAAACGCACCCGCTTACTTCGTTGACTTGACGAGCAGGGTGTTCAGGGAGTTCCTTAATAAGTTTGTGGTGGTCTTTATAGACAACATTTTGATTTTCTCGAAGAATGAAGAAGAGCATGCTTTGCATTTAAGGGAAGTCATGGATACTCTTCGTGCACATCAGCTGAAATCCAAATTCTCCCAATATCATTTCTTGAGAGAAGAAGTGAGGTTTCCTAGACATGTGGAGTCCAAAGATGGGATAGCTGTGGACCCCGCAAAAGTAGTTGCGGTGCAAGATTGGAAGGTTCTACGGAATGCAACCGAAGTTCGAAGCTTTCTCGGGCTAGCGGGCTTTTACCAAAACTTCATTAAAGACTTTGCAAAAATCTTAGCCCCACTCACAAGATTGACAAAGAAGAACCTAACTTTCGCTTGGGATTTGGATTGCGATATTGCTTTCCAACGTTTGAAAAGGGCTCTAACAACAGCCCTAGTTCTGACATTGCCTGACGGGAGCAAAATGTTTACCGTATACACAGACGCATGCGGTACATGATTAGGTGTTGTCTTGATGCAAGAAGGCAAGGTAGTTTGTTAAGGGAGAAGGCAATTGAAGGTACATGAGAAGAACTACCCAACTCATGATTTGGAGCTAGCTGCCATCGTTTTTCCTCTAAAGTCATGGCGTCATTACCTACTAGGAGATAGGTTTGAATGTTTACTGACATAAATCATTAAAGTACATTTTCTCACAGAATGATCTAAACTTAAGACAACAAAGGTGGATGGAGTTTCTGGCCTCATATGATTTTGAGATTTCCTATACCCCTGACAAGGGCAATGTGGTAGTAGACGCCTTAAGTAGAAAGAAGCTGACCTTGAGTCCTCTGTTTATAGAAAGACAAAATTTGGAATACATAGCAAACTTTGACTTTAGACCCTCCTCTAAATTTGTACATGGTCTATTAGCATCGCTAGAGGTGCGGCCTACTCTTTTGGACTCAATAGGAACCGCGCAACGAGAAGACACTCAACTAGTTGATATGATGGATAAGCTAATTAGGGGTGAGACTTCTAGTCACCTCAATAGATACTCCATCAATGATAAGGGTTGGTTGAGATGGGATGGAAGACTATGCGTCCCACAAGCAAGGGATTTGGTGAAGACGGTTCTCGAAGAAGCACACCATTCTAAGCTGACCATACACCCGGGTGAAGACAAGATGTATAAAGACATAAAAAGGGTTTTCTTTTGGAATGGCATGAAGAGGGATGTAGCTGAGTTCATTGCTAAGTGCTTGCTTTGCCAGCAAGTCAAAGCGGAGCAGAAGAAGCCTGGTGGTCTGCTTCATCCTCTAGAGGTCCCACAACGGAAATGGGATAGCATTTCGATGGACTTTGTTGATGGGTTGCCTAGGTCAAGAAGGGGCAATACTAGTAAATGGGTAATAGAGGACAGGCTCACCAAAAGCGCTCACTTTATACCTGTTAAGAGTAGAAGGACTGCCTCGTCCCTAGCATCCATTTATCTTAAAGAGATAGTTCGACTCCATGGGATACCCTCCAACATAGTAAGTGATCGAGATCTTATCTTTACAAGCAAGTTTTAGAAGAGTTTGCAGGAGGCTGTAGGCACACAATTATGCTTAAGCACGGACAATCGCCCCCAAACCGATGGTCAGACGGAAAGGGTGAACAGAGTATTGGAAGACCTCTTGATATTGTGCATTCCCGACTTTGGAGGAACATGGGAGGATCATCTTCCTTTGGTGGAATTCGCTTACAATAATAGCTACCAAGCCACCATGGGCATGACACCCTTCAAGGCTTTATATGGAAGACCATGTCGATCACCAAGTTGTTGGTGGGAGTCTACAGACAAGCTCGTACTTGAGTCAGAAATGATTAGAGAAACCTCAGAAAAGGTGGACTTGATAAGAAGATGGATGAAGGCTGCACAAGATAGACACAAGTCCTACATAGACAAAAGAAGGACCGACCATGAGTTTTAGGTTGGAGATAAGGTGTTCCTTAAAGTACCTCCTTTGAGGAATGTCATTCGCTTTGGGTCCGTAGGAAAGCTAGCACAAATATTTGTAATTGAAAGGATTGGGACTATGGCTTACAGAGTAGAGCTACCTGAAAGACTGGCCAGAGTTCATAATGTTTTTCATGTTTCTCAACTATGAAAGTGCTTACATGAGTCTGCGGAAGTTGTGGAGCCAAGTATACTAGAGGAAGTAGAAGTGGAACGAGAAGCGACTGTGAGAAGAGTTCCAACTCGTATCTTGGGTACGGAAGTCAAAAAGCTACGCAACCGAGAAGTAAAGCTTATTAAAGTTCAATGGAGTGACGCTGAGGAAGACGCGACTTGGGAAACTAAGAGAAAAATACGCGTAGCCTACCCTTTTCTTTTTTAGGGTACCTCCTTGATCTCTTTTTCCATAAGTTTATTCGTGCTTATATCTATCTTTTTAAGTATATCTCCTTAGTCCTATTCTTTATCCTTAGGTAGAAACCAATGGATGTAAATATGTATTTGAAACATGTTATGATTGATGGTTGTGAGTGGTTGCAAGTGATTGCTAGTGGTTGTTCATGGATGCATATACACACACATTAGGTACTAGATCGGCTTAGTCACTTTCATATTGCATATGCATATATGTATTTGTATATGGATTGGAACCTGATGTGTTATCATATGGACGTTGCATATGTATGAATGATTGTGCACTCATGTAGAAGGTATGATTAGGAATAATTGCATGCATAATGAACTCATGGCACTGACATAATTCGCATTAAGGAGGTCAACCGAATAAGTAGACCGCTTGATTTTGCATTAGATAAGGACATGTACACACACTATGCATATGATCATGAAAGCATTATAAGTCTTTTAAGAACAATGGGCACCTGTGTTTGATGGTTGAGTAGATGGACGATTGGATGGTAGGATATACATTCTTCTTGACTTGAAGATTTCGGGGACGAAAACCTTTAAGGAGGGGAGAATGTAACACCCTGAATTTTCTAGGTTTATTAAAAGAACGAATTAAAGAATACTTAATTTTTAAAGTGAGAATTAAGGAAAACGGTTACGCCAGAGCATTCATCTCGAAATTCTGCTTGGAATAGAGTCCAAGTTTTCGTAAATCGGACTTCGTATGAGGAAGATATGGCCCTCAGAAGTTTCAGAAATTTAAACAAATTAAAACCAGTTTAGATTAAAATTCAAAAATTCAAACAAAGGCAAAGAAGCGGGCTAGGCGGGATTTTTCCCGCCCCAGGCTAGGTTGACCAGGGGGTCGACCTACCTCCCTCACCCAGATCCAAAACAGTGACGATTCTGACTAGTTGCTGAGTCTTTTCTGACCTGTTGCTGAGTCACTAGGGCATAGGTGGCAATTCTGGATAACTCTATCTAGTCTGGACGGTTGTGATTGTTCCTAGGATGATCTAATGGCTCACATAAGTTTAAACCTCTATAAAAGAAACCCTATTCCTCAACCCTAAATCACACAAATTCATTTCAAGGAGCCACCATGCTGTCCATGATCGTCCTAGCCTAGCCACCATTCCTTCTTCAACTAAAAAGCAAGTTAAAAGCTACGAATCAAAACTAACTTAGAGAATTGATAGTCTTCGTCAAGGGATTGCTTTTCAGTTTCAAAAACCAGATCCCAGAAAACAAGACTTTCTTTTGTTTGTAAGTCCTGTTATTATTTAGATGTGAACGATTAAAAGTTATGATTTGTAATAAAGTGAAAACTAGAGTTATTCCTAGTTGTAAGATAATTGATGATGTTGATTCATGTCTATTCTTGTAACGATTCCATCGTATATGCATATGAGACTGTTGTGGTTATTGTGTTGATGTTAAACCAATCATGTATTATGTAAATTTGGTGACTTTTTCATGTTATGTTACATGCAAATTGTTAGGCTAAGACATGTATTATGTTTATTTCTCCATTTAGATCTATGTAAATTGGATCCAAAACAAAAGTTCATACTCACATTCCTAGTTGAACTTGTGTAATTTCATATGCTTAAGATTCATGTTTATTGGATCCAAAATAAAAGTTCATATTTACATGCCTAGTTGAACTTGTGTACTTCCATATGCTTAAGATTCATGTTTATTGGATCCAAAATAAAAGTTCACATTCACATGCCTAGTTGAACTTGTGTAATTCTACATGCTTAAGATTCATATTTATTTGGATCCAAATTGCAAGTTTACATTCACATGTCTAGTCCAACTTGTGTAATTCTATATGCTTAAGATTCATATTTATTTGGATCCAAATTGCAAGTTTACATTTACATGCCTAGTTGGATTTGGGTAATTTCATATGCTTAAGACTCATGTTAATTGGATCCAAAAATGCAAGTTCATTATTTTATGCCACATTTACATGACACATGTTTAGTTAGATCCTTATTATTGTATGTTGTATGAATGGTACATGCTCCTTTCTTTCCCCTTTTGTATATAAGTTAGGCTAAGTTACGAGCCTAATATTCTATGTGAATTTTGCGAACGTATGACGGGGGTAACGCTGGGAAAAACCTTAAATTTATATTAATGGCATAATTTGGCCCATAAATATATGAATAATTAGTGGCATAAAAATGGTATAATTTATATACCAAATTTTTTTGAATATGATTTAGAGGGTAAATGGGGCATGACTTGAATGGCAATAATTGTGGATAATTTACATATAAATATGAAAGGAAAATATGTAAATTAAGAAAAAGACGAATATGCCTAACCCGAGGTTAGATTGAGTTACGGTGTAAGACTGCTCGGAACCGCCCGACACATCCAGCAACCGTAACAATATATATCTAATGTGAGAGGTTAGTGCATCAAGCCCAAAGAACCCGAGGTTAGATTGAGTTGCGGTGTAAGACTGCCCGAAACCGACCGGCACATCCAGCAACTGCAACAATATATATCTAATGTGAGTGATTGGCGCTTTATGGAATGAATTAAAGCTAAGACATGAATGGTAGGGTTAAGTTAATTAAGGCAACACTTAACCAATACAACATGTTAACTAAACTAATGGGTGGGGTTAGGTAAATTTGAGAACACTTAACCATTTTAACATGTTGATTAGGAAACCCTAGTAATGAGGACCATTTCAGCAGTAACCAACATAGATGTATCATGGTACCCTGAATTAGGTAGGGTGGGGCATGATTACTGGGCTGATTATAAGCGGTCAAAAAAAACAACAGTGGGTGGTGCGTCGGTGTAGGTTCCGACGGAGTGCGGTCGTGCACGTACTCCGGAGCGGAAAAAGCAGGCACTGGGCATCAGTAGTTATACTCTGTGCATCTTGAATTGTGTCGGGTTGCCACCATAGGACTTGATACATGCCATGGTGGGACCAACACATATATCTACAATCATGCGGGGCCGAATGACACAAGTGGTAAACGTATACGAGTAGGAGCCGATCGATAAAAAGGGATCATCTATCTTGAACACATGGTGCTGGTTGAAACACTTGTAAGGGGGTGCAGAGAAGTTGAAAAGAGTGCGATAGCATATTCAGTCTTATTATCTTATTCCTAGGGTGTTGTCCTAGATTTAGTTTATTCAAGTCATAATCTTTTTTCTTATTTACAAGACTTACCAGACTCATGTCTGACCCATTTTCTTTCGTCTTCTTTTCTTCCGTTCCCCCTCCCCTTCAGGTCTGCAGGTAGGGAATACTTCAGCTTAGATGAGATCATTTCCAGCTTGAAGAGAGTATATGTATTGCTTGGAATCTTTTTCCTTAGGCTATGGCTTTGGATACTCTCTTATTGGGGATTTATGCTGCCTTGCTGTTGTTTTAATGCTTCTTTATGTTTTAATTCAAGACAGAAATTTTGTTGTAATAATTTGGAAGTTGGTTTGAGACAGCTATTGTAATGTTTTTAACTAAATCACGTACTTATAAAATAAATTTAGTTTTTCCGCTGTTTCTATGTCTGTCTTGTAAATTATCTGTATCTTTTACCTATAATGATCCACCAAAGTTAAGGCATTCCCTTTGTGAGTGACATTAACAAAGGTGGGGTGTTTTAGTTGCCATCAGTAGTAAGAAATGCCTTTATGTTGTTTCCATAACGTCTTGAAGTCATTTTGGAGTAAAAAAAACTTAGAGTTCAGCTCACCTTGTCGAAGCCGTGAAACTTTTTTTTTAAACTCCAAGCTCTAATGTTCTCCATCGTCAATAACTGGTACTTAATATTAAGCATATTATCATGTAATTCGAGATTGAAGGGGTCTTGATCTGAAGGTGATTCAAATTCGAATAGTTGCCTTTTCAAATCTAAGATATGTTTGTTCTCTTTTGGCCTCAACCTATTTCATGCTTTCAATTCAAGTATACATGTAATTTAGTTTACTTTGAAAAGAATAGGAAGGTAATAAATGTAGAATCAGAGGATTATGATCACTAGATAAGTTGAAGAAAGATAATGTTTCCATATTTAGTAGTTGTTGCATACAAGAATTATTTTAGGATCTAAATTAACCCTAGAGGGGGGGTGAATATGGTTTATTGCAGTTTTTGCTGAGTAACTAAATAATATCAAACAGTGATAATAATCAGAGTGAATGCGGAAAATAAATAACACACAGATATACCCAGCTTCGGCAAAACCCTGCCTACTACTGCATTCCCCAAAGTTTCTACTAGGTATTAGTCAACAATTACAACTCTTACAACACCTGTAAACTCGCGACAATTCCTTGCCTATTTGTCCTAACCCTACACTCAAAACTTATCCCCAGTTTCTACAAGGAGCTACAAAAAAGGCCTCACAATCTCGCTCTAGTTGCACTAATCCTACGCTCAAAACCCTACACTAATTTCTATCCCCGAAATCATATTTTCCTGAATTACAACCTCGTAATTCGTCTCCCTAGTTTTTGAGACAAACTAGAAAACTATAAATTCGATTACAAATTAAAAACTAAATAAGGAAAACAATTAAAACCCTTAATATAAAACTAAACCCTAGTTTTAAATTATAAAATCCCTTTTAGTCCTTAGCCCTTTAAAAAAAAATGGCCGACACCTTTATTTTGCTTTAACACTTTGAATCGATGCTTCCTCCTTTTATCTCAATGGCAACGGCCTCCCTAGGGTTTCCAATTTATTTGATTTGAAGATTGTACTTTCTTATGTTGATATTCTTGAATTGTCAGTGGATATCCTCGTTGCTTCTTCGAGTTGAAATTCTCCAATTCGATCCAAGTGATTTTTATTTCTCTGGTATGTTTTTTAATTCGAATTATTGCTTGAACTATGCTCGAACTTGGATAGATAAAAGCCGATGATGATGTGGTGTATTTATAGGATTTAGGATCCATAAGAATCTCTGATTTCAACTTAGAACTGGTCATTGATATATACAAAAATATTGGGGGTTTTAAAATACACGACTTTGAATTGTTCTGAATTCTTTCCTTCCAAAATTTCTGATTTGAACTCTGCCGTATATTCTGGAAAAGATTATTGATGAAAAACTTGTAATAGTTCGGAATTTAAACCTTGCCAACAAATTCGAACAGAATTATTCTTGGCTGAAAATATTATATGTGATTATTTCTAAAAACTTGAAATGCTTATTTGGTGAATTTGACACTTTGGCTTTTTAATTGTCTAGTTAAATGGATGCTTTGACTTGAAATACTCCCTAGATAAGAACAGTTGCTATACAGATTTTCCATTAAACAGATACTGCCCTGATCATCTTTATACTGTTTCATATAAAAAATATGATATGAATAGATGCTTTACACGATCACGCCTTTTCCTTGAAGCACTTATTTGATAAGAACGGATACTATATTTTGATTGAGATGAATGTTGAGATGATGCTGCACTTGAATTGTTTGTGCCCCCAGCAGACTTGTGCTTGTGTTATTTGTTTTGTTGTAGTGGCCTTGTGTTTGTGCACTCGAACCTTGTTCCTGTTTTGACCCTTTTTTAAGATGTGTTGATCCATACTAGACATGTTTTATGTTGAACTGCTACTACAGTAAAACCTTGAAACATTGTTGCATCATGTTCATGATTATGTCTAGTTGTGCCTTACTTTCACCTACTTGTCCTGTGTTAGGGCTGGAATTGAATTTGCATGTAAATTTTAGCATTCTTGAACCCATGTGTTTATTCCAGCCTTGTGCACTTGTGCTTGTGCCATATTATTACCCTGCTGCTCCAAGTTCTTGTGCACTGCATATTATACACTTGAATAGTTCCTTAAGCTTTTATACTTGAGCTTTGTTCCAACCATTTTGCTGCATTGCTATACTTGTGGCCCCCTTGACTATTTGAAATCTGTCCATAAATAAGAACAGATACTGCACTTGACTTGTCATTGAACATGTGATCTTGATAAAAATAAAAAAACTGCTGCAGTGTCATTCTTTCTTGTATATTAGTGACCATACTCCATGCAGCCTTGTTTTGCGTTTGCTCCATTTACCACTGTTG
Source organism: Allium sativum (assembly GCA_030737875.1). Taxonomy (NCBI): domain Eukaryota; kingdom Viridiplantae; phylum Streptophyta; class Magnoliopsida; order Asparagales; family Amaryllidaceae; genus Allium; species Allium sativum. The sequence goes on from CM060912.1 coordinate 104,701,209, forward strand.
CATGTATTGCGTCGGCCATGTGTATTGTATCCTGTAGCCTTGTTAATACCTTATGCTTGTCCCTTTTCAGTTTGCATTGTTTTGTATATTTGAACCTGTCGATCCATGACTTTGATGCATCACTTTGTTGTGCACTTAGAATTATTCACTTGAATTGATACTGCACTTGCTTGTGCTGATATTGCACTGAGTTAAGTTAGTCCACGAGGCTGCTCCTTAGTTGCAATACTAGTTTCTTCTCTATACACAAGTGAGCACTTGATTTATATCAGACCAAGTCTAGAAAAATGACAAGAAACACACTGAAATTCTGAGGCAAATAAAATTTAAAATAAATTTAGATTTGTATGCACTCAAATTTGTTTCTATTGCAGTCTACTGTGTGTTTTTCTATTTGTGACAGGTATGCAAATAACTGGTCAGACTGACTGTGAAGTGCTGTGAAGACAAGAAGACACAAGACAAGTATTGAGCTAGTGCGTGTACGCAATAGTGTTAGCAAATGTATATGGGTCTGTAAACTGTATGTGAGTGTCAGAGGGTTGTAGTGAGGAACAAATGTAATCAGAATTAGAGAATTGTACTTATATTTGCAATAGAAAAATTTGATTGAAATAAAATATTATTGTGTTCAAATCAAATTGTCTATCGTATTCAAATTAATTCAGTAGTACAATTTCATGTAAAATATTATAATTGTGAATATACAATAGTGGAGTTAGAATGTTGTTCTATTTCATATTTTGAAATAAAATATTTAATTGAATAAATATACTGTGAATATATTCAATTGTGTATAATAGCATATTATTCAATAAATATTTATTTTTGTGAAATAGTGTAATATAAAATAGTACAATTACAAACACATTTAAATAATACCATATGTTTGTTATCATTAAACAAAAATCATACAACACATTGTTGTACCCAATATTATTCACTAGTATCCAATCTATATGTGTTGCCAATACTACCCCTCTCCATGTATAATTAGGACCAACTGGCCTAATTTCATTTAATCGAGTTTTTAAATGGTTTTAATTGCCGAAAAGGTATTGGTAAGCCATCATTTTTGTTAGAAAAAGTGGAGACATTGTTGAAGGCCCCCATTAGAATCCAACTTGGTTTGAAATTACCTGATTCTTCAATAATACATTGCCACAATTTTTGCCTCTCGTGAAAAGAGTCGCTTGCATATATAACTCTGAGAATAATTTTCAATCCACCTATGTTATGTGCAGAAATGGTCAAGTGCTGTGTGGATGTTGAAAGAGCTGAAATAGCCCAGACTTGAGTAACCCATGTTTCTATTATCCGATCTGAGCATTGATGAGTACTATTGGATATCAAATCCCAAGTAGGAGGTAACTGATTCTTAAATATAACTAGATTATTTGGAGATAGTTTATTTTCTACCAAGCCAAATAACGTGGGTTTGAATTTGTGCAGGAGCTTGAGAACATCGCTAATACGACGTGACGAATTCATGCCTCTAACGTTCCATGTAAGAATCGTCATTTGGAGGTTGTAGAGCTCCTTAAATTTCTTTTAAAAGGAGCACTACTCGCTAGTTGTTTACCTTTAACTTTATCCAAATATGTTGCATTCTTTGTCACAAGATTCGACACATCAGGTGGTTGTTCTGCAGGGGGATCTTCATGAAGAGAGTTTGCACGTATGCCAAGTCGTCTTATAAAATGGATGAAGGGAGTTCTTTGTTCAAAAAATTCAAACCATCTGACTGTTGTTGTGAGTCAGTTGCCTTCGATTGAGATGCTTGAGCAGTAACATTATCATGAGATGATGTATCAGTATGTGAAGACTCTTTAGCCACCCATCTGGCCTTTGTTTGATTCTCATGCACTAATGTATGATGTCCAAAGACTTTGCACTGATCACATTTGGGCAACATAAACTCATACTCAATAGATATATCTTTCTTAACTCCATTGTGTACCAAAATGGGTATCTCAGTTAGCAAGTTTGTATCAGTAGTAATTGAAAGCTATAATCTTGCAAACTGAGTATAACTTTTAGACAGTTTTTGAGTCAAGTTGAATAGGTTGTGCAATAAAGCTGGCAATCATAGAAATAGCATTAGATGTACATAGTTCCATGTCCAAATTATGTAGTGGAGCCCATATTTTAACATTATCAGTATTAAACGAAGTGTAATCATATCTAGGTTTCTACTCATCGACCATTATGAGTTTGCCGAAGTATGAATAAGTCGTAGTGGAGAGTACCATATAAAAATCTGATTTATATTCAAACCTGACGTTGAATCTATAACATGGTGCCATAAGGACGTAGAAATCCCCTGTAGGCTTCCAAACTTTGCCAATGTATTCCTTCAGCTTCTTAAATGACAGTGGAAAATTGATAGGAGGAAGAACAAGTGTATTTTTCCATTCATCTTTAAATTTGACATAGGTGTCTTTGGGAATGAAAACGTACAAGGCAGAAGGTTTGAAATATTAGAGTCGATGATTTAGAGGAGAGTGGGGTGTAGGTTGAGGTTGACGTACGACATTGGAATATGTTTTGGAAGGAGGAGATGACGGTGGTCTGGTAGGTGAGGTTGGGGTTGGGTGAGGTGGTGGATTAGGTGGTTGAGAACATGATGAAGATGAAGTTTCAATTACAGGAGTGGGTACCTGTTTTGTCGCCATTATTGAGTTGTGGAATTATATATATATATATATATATATATATATATATATATATATCCAGACAAATCTTGAATATGCATCTATGAATGATATATAATATCTATATCCATAGTCAGAACTATATATTGGGATGTCCCATTTTACAGTTCCTTCCATAAATCAAATTCCTTATAGTCATTTGAATCATTCGTAACTGTCAGCATCCGTGCATTCTTCTCATACTTAGGTGCTCTAGAATTAGAGAAATTAAATTTGTATAGTCCCTTGCTCTCTTTACCTTGCAAGATAATTTTTTGTGTTAGTATATCTTTAACTATACAAGCATTAGGGTAAAATACAAAATATACATTATTGTCCTTTGCAAATTGAGAAACACTCATCAAGTTTTTCTTGATTGATGGTACCCTTAGCAATTTTTTTAGAACTAATTGTTTGGATCCATCAATCTTTGCATTTCCAGTGTGAGTAATGTAAACAGTTTTACCATTTCCAACAAGAAGATTTTGCATATCTTTATATTCTTTGTTGCCTAAATTCAGATTGTTTAAAGTGTTGTTCACGTGATTTGTAGCACCTGAATCGGGATACCAACAACCATCATTTATGTCATCTGTGTAGTAGTAGTAGTGTCAGTGTTAAGAATTTCTGCATGTCCTTTATTATTGTCCTTTTCACATTTACCATAATGAATGACATTATAATTGTTGCTTGATCATGGGGGAAGTGTAGCTGGTGTTGAATCAAAAGTAGCACTTGTTTGCACTAGGTCCAAAAATTCCATAAATCTAACATTTGATCCTGCTACTATTATTGTTCTTTCCTCTGCCCCTTCCTACTGACCACCTCTTTGATTGTTGGGTTGAATTCTTGACCCATTTCCTCTTTCTTGATTTTTTTTCCCTCTATTGAAATTGGTATAATTCACTGATAGGTCAGAATAAACACTTTTCTTATGTTCAATTCTGTCTTCATGTGCAAGTAAAGTGGAGTAAACGTACTGTAGAGATGGTGTAGGATCCATGGATGAGATGATTGCAACAACTGCTTCATAATTATCATCTAACCTACGATTATAGGTAGAATACGCTCGGATTCAGATATCTTTTTCCCTTGCAAGTTAATCTCACATATATTTTATTTTGAGTGAATATTCATTCATAGTTAACCCATCTTTTCTGATACTTTGCAATTGTCTTCCATGATGCATTATTTTGGTAGAGGTCTGTGAGGTGAAGTTTCTTTAAATAGTTAACCATACTTCTTGTGTTTTCTTGTAGCCAGTGAACTGTGGTAAAATGGCAACACCAATGGGTGAACATCGTCCAGGAATAAACGAGGCTATCTTGCCATTGGTGTGTTGTGTATTCTGGGTTTGTCACAAGTTTAACTTCACCGTCTGTTGTGAAGTTTGGTGTAACCACTTTTGTTCCAAGAATATAATCATCTAATCCATAGCCTCTAACTGCTATCTCTATTTGCAATTTCCATAGTAGGTAATTCGATTCATCAAGCTGTATAGAGATTAACTAGATTTGGGGTTTAATAATGGATTTCATTAGATCTTAAACTGGATCAGGTTGGCTTTGAGATATTCTAGTGCTGGAGAATTAAGGACTGGTGACATCACCTTGATCTGCTATTAGTCAGAAAATGTGATGAGGCTCCATCAAAATAAGTTATGAGAAATCTGTGTTAGAAAGATTTGAATTGAGATTTTCGAGGAATTTTTACAGTTGATGCTTGAAGCAACCTTGAATGCTTGAATGGAGAAATTACTTTATCTTTTGTTTGAGAAACAAAAAACTTGACTGATAAGCTTTCTTGGACGACACTTTTATCAACTGCAGAGATTTCACTGATTTCTTGGTCAGCTTTCTTGAGATTAAGATACATTTCACAACCAAGCTTGATTGGAAAAAACTGATGTTGTCTGAATAATGGCTAGATACAGTTTATTTTTTCAATGCATGCCAACAACTCTCAAGTGAAAAGATACACCAAATCTTGGATGAGAGGCGTCCAAGTGGTGATATCTTTCTGATGGACATTTTTTTTTGATTGATCACAGAAATCCTTGGATATTCTGATGATCAGAATGTGATGTTGCTATTAGGCACACAGGTTGGCTCTGATAACAAGTTAAGATTTGAGAAATGTTAGATGTTTGAGAATTGAGAGAGATATGTAAAGAAATGTAAGCAGTAATCTTTATTGAACTGAAAGATAACGATGTCAAATCTCTGATACATAGTATATATAATACAAAAGCAAAGCGGTATTAGGCCAGGCCCAATAATGTAATGAATGCTAAAATAGATCAGCTAAACTATGTTAAACTATGTTGCTTTATTTCAGTCAAACCTTCTCACTCAACCACCAACCTTTACCACACTGAAATACAATTTAGAAATATTTACTCCTATAAAAAATTATCAAAACATATGATATATTGAACTTAATAGAAAAACAATAAATTTTATGATTTTAAAATAAAAACGAAATTGAAATTCAATAAATTTACTAAAATATTTCACGTGTTCAGTATTAGTATTTAGCAGAAACATTATAAATCATTAATACTAATTTTCTTGATGTTGAATCCAAATAGGTAAACTTACCTAAAGATCGAAAATAGTACTGTCCTGAAATTTCAATTTTATTTTTGTGTTTCGGTTTCTTTTAAACTCTATTTCAGTGCTCTTGAACTAGAATTTTCCTTCTCTCTCCACTTATTTTAGGATCTATTATTCTTTGTTTCACTTTACTTGAGCTAAAAAATCCTTTGCACCTCCACCAATTAAAGGTCGGGCCTGAATAACCAATAACAACTATGCTTATGGTTCTTTCCTATATCAAATTTAACATTTTCCATTTACTCAAGTAAATCTCAACCATAAATTGCTATGATCTGAAAAATATGTGATTCCACATAATCAAACTTGACCATAGAGACCAAGATTGACAATACATGGAGTTTGGACAGAAAATCGACTTTAGTTATGCCTTGAGTGGTAGAAAAGGTAAAAAATGACAAAACGGATAGTACTAGGGTTTGATCAACAGTTAAGCTGTTTTGGCCTGGTAAAAAAGAGATAAAGAGAGGAACAAAGCCAAAAAACAAGCAAATCTGTATAACGTAGCTGTTAAGAAAGTTTAACCATCAGTTAACAAAGTATTCAGATGTTGTAACCTTAATGTGGCCAATTAATCTCAGCATATTTGACCAAGTTTTTCAGAAGCGGAGAAAGTGAGATGTATGCTCCTACATTATGAAGAAGAATACATACAGCTTTTAAAGTTGCTATTATTTAGGAAAAGATATTTTTTTCACATATATTTAGATATATTCCTAGAATATTGCAAATCTAGAATGATCTATTGTATGCTATAAATAGAAGAGCTCTTTCCTCATTTGTATCAAGCAAAATGTGAACAAAAAAAGAAAGTAATAAAAAATATAGAGTTTTTATTTTCTGCAGTGTTTGTTTTCTCCTTCTGTGTTTGTTATAATTCTCAGAGACTATCGAGTAGTTCATATAGTTAACGAATTAGTAACAGAGCTAGACAAATTTTCAACAAATTGGTATCAGAGCTAGACAAATTTTCAACAAATTGGTATCGGAGCGCCAGGTTGAAACTATGGCAATTTTATTTCTTTCGTCGTTTGTTCTCACAAAAGAAAACTTCGAAGAGTGGAGTAACAAAAAGAAAAAAGAATTGATCTCCAAAGGATTATGGGAGATTGTTGAGTGTGGCTACAAGTGACCAAAAAATGTTAAAAATATGACGGAGAAAGAGAATGAGGCATTTACAAGGTCGAGATGGAAAGACCATCAAGCCCGTGTTGCTATGTGTGAGAATGTTGATGAAGAAGCTTTCAACCATATAATTGAAGAAAAATCTGCAAGAGATTCGTGGAAATTACTGAAAGAGGTGTACGCAAACAAGGAGACCCTAATGGAAAATAAAGAAGACGAGACTGATTGTATGGCTCTGAAAAGAGTCGAGCAGGAGGAAGCTATTGACAATCAAGAATTCGCTGAGGAAGTCATTGGGAAAATAGATAATGATGAGATTGCTAGTGACGATGATACAAAAATTGATGATATAATGAACGTAGAAGAGGCAAGACAAAGAGCAACCACTGAAGCAATTGGAAAACAAGAACGGGCAGCTGTTGATAAAGCAAATGCTGAAGCATGATTGCGTGCAGAAAGAGCCGCGGTTCAGAGGGCTGCCTCAGAAGCAAGAGAAAGAGATACAGACAAAGTTGAGGAGGTACTAGCAGTGAACAAGGAAGAATATAACACATTTGATAGAAATTTTGATGAGGAAGAACCTGATGATGTAGAAGAGATTCAGGCTGTTGATGTAGAAGGCGAGGATAGAAGTAACACTAATGTTGATGCTCTTGAGAAAGAATAGATTTAAAGGATACTGAAGTTGGGCTTGATGCAAATAATGTCATGAATGTTTATAGGGCGGTTGAATCAAATGAAATAGGAAAAGAAAATACAGCTAAAGTTGAAGAAAGATGTGACCAGCTAAGGTTTGCTGTTGATTTGAATTCATCGGACTATAAAAAACAGAAGCTGCAAGAGCAGTTGGCAAAGTTATCTGGTGGCGTTGCAGTTCTAAAAATTGGAGGAGTGAGCGAAGCTGAAGTTAGTGCAAAGAAGGATAGAATTACTGATGCCTTGAATACAACTAAAGCTGCTGTGGAAGAGAGAATTGTGCCTGGAGGTGGTGTTGCCTTGCTGTATGCATTCAAAGAACTAGCGAACTTGCAGATAGCTAATTTTGACTAGAAAATTGGTGTTCAAATCATTCAAAATGCTTTGAAGATGTCAGCATATATTATTACTACGAATGTTGAAGTAGAAGGTGCAGTTGTTGTTGGCAAGCTTTTGGAGTAGGATCAAGCTGACGGTGCTAAAGGTGAATATGTTGATATGGTAAAGGCTGGTATTATCGATTCATTGAAAGTGATCAGAACTGCATTAGTGGATGCTGCAAGTGTTTCTTCACTAATGACAACTGCAGAAACCGTGGTGGTAGAGCAACCCGAAGATAAGAAAGCGAGAAAAGAAGAGGAGCTGATGAGAAAGAAAGTTTGGACGATTACTATACTTCTACCAAAACATGTGAAATATAAAGGAATCAAAAGTCTGCGATATCTCGTACGTACAGGACCAGACATAGCATACAGTGTTGGCATTATAAGTCGATTTATGGAAGATTTGTGTTACTCGCATTGGAAAGCTATCAAGAGGATTCTTCGGTACATTCAAGGAACAAAGTCACTCGGATTATTCTTCTCGAAAATTGATGAGTGTAAACTAGTTGGTTATTCAGATGGTGATTGGTGTGGAGATGTTGACGATCGAAAAAGCACATCTGGATATGTGTTTTACATGGAACACAGCTTTCACATGGCTCTCAAAGAAGTAATCGATAGTGGTATTGTCAACATGCGAGGCAGAGTACATTGCGGCTTCTTTATGTGTGTGCCATGCAATATGGCTAAGGAAATTGAATTGTCTGAGTTAAAGCTCCCACAACACGAGCCCATTGAGATACAGCTCGATAACAAGTCTGCAATCGAAATAGCAAAGTATCCAGTTCACCACGAAAGGAGCAAGCACATAGGTGTTCGTTTTCACTTCATCCGGGAGCATGTCAAGGAAAAGGATGTGCAACTGAATCATGTAACGAGTCGTGATCAAGTAGTTGATATCTTCACTAAGCCATTGCTAAAGATGTTGTTTGAAAATTGCAAGAAGATGACTGAAATAAAGGATGGTAAATGCTTGAGCCTAAGGGAGGGATTTGTGGCCAATTAATCTCAGCATATTTGACCAAGTTTTTCAGAAGCGGAGAAAGTGAGATATATGCTCCCATATTATGAAGAAGAATATATACAGCTTTTAAAGTTGTTATTATTTAGGAAAAGATATTTTTCCACGTATATTTAGATATATTCTTAGAATATTGCAAATCTAGAATGATCCATTGTATGATATAGATAGAAGAGCTCTCTACTCATTTGTATCAAGCAAAATGTGAACAAAAAAAGAAAGTAATAAAAAAAATTAGGAGTTTTTATTTTCTTGCAGTGTTTGTTTTCTCCTTTCGTGTTTGCTATAATTTTCAGAGACTATCCAGTAGTTCATATAGTTAACAAATCAGTGGCAGAGCTAGACAAATTTTCAACAAATTGGTATCAGAGGTAGACAAATTTTCAACACTTAAACCTTCTTTGTTCTTTATTAGATGAAAATATAAACCAAAAGACGAAAGAAAAGGAATGGAAGCGTAAACAAAGGTTGTGTTTTTTATATTAAAAGGTTTGAATGCAAATTATGAACTATAAATAATAACTTTTCAGGTTTTTTGTTTGTGTTCTGAATAAAACTATCTATTCAAACAAAATGATTCAAAATATTTTTAATACTTATTTTTTGTTCTGAATGCTATTTTATTTTATTTTTTTAATTTAGATTTCAGCATTAAACAATCAATGTCTAGACTTCAAAGTTCATAAGTTAGAATTCATACTTCAGCATTTTAAACTGAGGCATATTCACAGTTGAACTTTAGTTTGTTAGGACATCATTAATACAGCTTCTTCCAAAGAAAAATAACTAAATTTTGTATAAAAGATTAATCTTCAAACCCAATTAAAAATCATAATATTATTAGACATAATCATGCCAACTAGGGGTGTCAAAATATGACCCAACCCGTTTACCCAACCCGTTTACCCTATCCATAAATGGGTTGGGTTAACCCATTTATGAATTTTATTAAATGGGTAATGGGTTGGGTTGACCCATTTTTAAAAGGGTCATAAATGGGTAACCCATTATATCCATTTATAAAAAACTTAAAATCTAAAATTAAAATCACACATTTATAAAAACTTAAAATTTAAAAATGTCAGAATTACAAAACTACCCTTTATTTTGGAAAAAGTGAAAAAAATGGAAAATTTAAAAAAATTACAAAATGAAAGGTTAAAAAAGAATTATTTTAAAATAACGATTTTTAAAGCTAGAAGTACAAAATTACGAAAATGCCCTTCATATTGAAAAAAATGAAAAAATTTCAGAAAATCCAGAAAATTACGAAATGAAAAGTTATAAAAGAATTAATTTAAAATAACGATTTTTAAAGCTAAAAGGACCAAAATTACGAAAATGCCTTTAATATTGGAAAAAGTGAAAAAAATTCAGAAAATCCAAAAAATTACGAAATGAAAAGTAAAAAAAGAATTATTTTAAAATAACGATTTTTAAAGCTAAAAATGCTAAAATTATGAAAATACCCTTCATTTTGGAAAAAATGAAAAAATTTCAGAAAATCCAGAAAATTACGAAATTAAAAGTTAAAAAAGAATTAATTTAAAATAACGATTTTTAAAGCTAAAAGGACCAAAATTACGAAAATGCCCTTAATATTGGAAAAAGTGAAAAGAATTCAGAAAATTACGAAATGAAAAGTAAAAAAAGAATTATTTTAAAATAACGATTTTTAAAGCTAAAAATGCTAAAATTGCGAAAATACCCTTCATTTTGGAAAAATTGAAAAAAAATGAAAAAATTTCAGAAAATCCAGAAAATTACAAAATGAAAAGTTAAAAAAGAATTAATTCAAAATAACGATTTTTAAAGCTAAAAGAAGCAAAATTACGAAAATGCCCTTAATATTGGAAAAAGTGAAAAAAATGAAAAAATTTCAGAAAATCCAAAAAATTACGAAATGAAAAGTAAAAAAAGAATTATTTTAAAATAACGATTTTTAAAGCTAAAAATGCTAAAATTTCGAAAATTCCCTTCATTTTAGAAAAAGTGAAAAAAATGAAAAAAATTCAGAAAATCCAGAAAATTACAAAATGAAAAGTAAAAAAAGATATTTTAAAATAATAAATTTTTTGGATTTTTTGAAATTTATTTATTTTTTCACTTTTTTCAGCATGAAGGGCATTTTCGTAATTTTGACATATTTAGTTTTAAAAATCATAATTTTCAAGTAATTCTTTTTTTATTTCTCATTTCGTAATTTTCTGGATTTTTTAAAATTTATTTGTTTTTTTCACTTTTTTCAACATGAAGGGATTTTCGTAATTTTGACATATTTAGCTTTAAAAATCGTAATTTTCGAATAATTCTTTTATTACTTTCCATTTCGTAATTTTCTGGATTTTTTAAAATTTATTTATTTTTTTCACTTTTTTCAACATGAAGGGCATTCTCGTAATTTTGACATATATAGCTTTAAAAATCGTAATTTTCGAATAATTCTTTTTTTATTTTTCATTTCGTAATTTTCCGGATTTTTTAAAATTTATTTGTTTTTTTCACTTTTTTCAACATGAAGGGCATTTTCGTAATTTTGACATATTTAGCTTCAAAAATCGTAATTTTCGAATAATTCTTTTTTTACTTTTCATTTCGTAATTTTCTGGATTTTCTAAAATTTATTTGTTTTTTTCACTTTTTTCAACATGAAGGGCATTTTCGTAATTTTGGCATATTTATCTTTAAAAATCGTAATTTTCGAATAATTCCTTTTTTACTTTTCATTTCGTAATTTTCTGGATTTTTTAATTTTTATTTATTTTTTTCCACTTTTTTCAACATGAAGGGCATTTTCGTAATTTTGACATATTTAGCTTTAAAAATCGTAATTTTCGATTTTTTTTTTTTTACTTTTCATTTCGTAATTTTCTGGATTTTTTGAAATTTATTTATTTTTTTCACTTTTTTTTAAAATGAAGGGTAATTTTGACCTTTTTAACTTTAAAAATTTAGCATTTGTTTTTATTTGCTAAATCAACTTTAGATACCTGGATTAAATGGGTAACCCACTTATTAGTGGGTTGGGTTACAAACGGATTGGGTAATAAATGGATCAAAGAGAATGAGTCATAAATGGGTTGGGTCAAAACTCGACCAAACCCATTTAGACCCAACCCAACCCATTTGACACCCCTAATGCCAACCAATCACTCATTCTGGTTCCTTCCAAATAATATAATTTATGCTCTCTTTTACAACATAAACAACAACTGGTAATGGAAACTAAGTTGATGACCAGCACGTTTGCAAACATTTATACCACTCCTCAATGCACTCATTGATCATCCTCCTCTGTCCTACTTAAAACCAGAACCATCACCTCAGTCCTCAGAAACTCAAAAACAATGTCCTCTTCCACATCATACAACAAAGTCAACCCCATTGACCAAGCCCACCATGAAGCCCGCCGCAAAACCCGGATCCGTCTAACCGTCATCTCCATTTCCTTCATCGTTCTCTTCGCCATCATCGTCATCTCCATCCTCGCCGCAAGGAACAGCGGCTCTGAACCCGATGACCGAAATCCAAACAACTCCTCCTTCTCCACCTCCATGAAGACAATGTGCGACCTCACATTGTACCCTCGCACATGCATGGCTTCCATCCCACCATCGTTGAACTCCACCGAGTTCGACCCTACCCAAATCTTCAACACATCATTGCTCGTAGCGGTCAAAGGGCTTTCCAATGTCTCGAAAAAGTTGCAGAAGCTGACTTTTGAGTCGAAATCAAAGTCAAAACTAGCACTTGAGAGTTGCAAGGAGCTAGTGGACATGGCCATTGACCACCTCAACGACTGCACTGAATCATTCACCAACGTTGATGATGTAAAGACTTGGCTGAGTTCGGTTATTACGAATCAAGACACGTGCATTGAAGGGGTTGAACATTCCACTAAGTTTGACTTTTCAAACATGATGAAGAACTCGACTGAGTTTGCCAGTAATAGCTTGGCTATATTCACCAACATGAATAACTTTCTTGGTTCATTCAAATCAAGAAGGCGGCTCTTAACAAGTTCTACCGCTCCGTCTTGGTTAAGCAACAAAGATAGAAAATTACTTCAGACTTCAAAAGATATGCGAAGGAACGCGAATTTTGTCGTAGCGAAAGATGGATCAGGTAAATACATAAGTATAAAAGACGCGCTGAAAGCGATACCAGAAAAAAGCAAGAAGAGAAGTATAATTTATGTGAAAGCAGGGGTTTATTACGAAAATGTCAGAGTGGAAAAGAACATGTGGAATGTGATGATAGTCGGCGATGGCAAGTATCGAACTATCGTCTCAGGTGGACTTAATGTTGTTGATGGAACTCCTACATTCTCCACTGCCACTTTTGGTGAGTGTATTATTATTTACTTGCTCGTCTCATTTTTCATGTGCATGTGCATGTTTGTATACTTGTGCACGTGCATGTTCATAAGCATATATCAACACAAATAAAAAAAAAAAAAAAAAAATCTATCTTACATAGGTTCACTAAAAAATTGATTTTTGGCGAAGGTCAGAAAATCCCAAATTATCACAAAATCAATTGATAAGTGAACAGTGGACTCTTAACATTTATAGAGAATTAATTTTATAAATTCCCCGATGTGAGACTAATCTCTCAACAACGGCTCTTTGTATGTGTTGTCTATGTTAACTTTAACAGTCTAGGCATATATCAACACACAATAGTGCAAAGTATGAAAACTTTGTTGCTTTGAAGCAACTGGATATGGCTAGCTCGTTTATATAGCCATTATCACAAACTCTAATACAAAATTATTTGAATGTTTCATAAAACAGCTGCGTTTGGAAAGGGATTCATGGCAAGAGACATAGGATTCAGAAACACTGCAGGTCCATCAAAGCACCAAGCAGTAGCATTAATGTCAAATTCAGACCAATCTACATTCTACCGATGCAGCTTCGACGCATACCAGGACACGTTATACACGCATGCAAACCGCCAATTTTACAAAGAATGCGACATATATGGAACAGTCGATTTCATATTTGGGAATGCGGCAGTTGTCTTACAAAACTGTAACATACTACCAAGAGTGCCGTTGAAAGGGCAGCAGGACACCATAACTGCACAGGGTAAAATGGACCCAAATCAGAATACGGGGATTTCGATACATGAATGTGCTGTGAAGCCCTTCGGCAATTTGAGTTCGGTGAATGTTTTTCTTGGTAGGCCATGGAAGAACTACTCGACAACTGTGTTTATGAGATCAAAGCTTGATGGATTCATTCACCCAAATGGGTGGATGCCTTGGGTAGGGGATAGCGCGCCCCATACCATATTTTACTCCGAGTATGAGAATTTTGGTGCGGGTGCCGTGAGTAAAAGCAGAGTGAAATGGAAGGGGGTGAGGAAGATGAGTTACAAAGAAGCTACTGAGTTCACTGTTGGGGAGTTTATTGGAGGTGGTAATTGGATAAGTAAGGTTGATATTCCTTACAAGTCTGGGATTTGATCGAATATGTGTACCAAATTAATGAGCTGATTAAATTGTTGTTATTTTTTCCCAAAAATGTTTTTTTCGCTTGTTATCTTTTTTGCGTTGAGTATTCATAGTAGCTGTATTTTTGTGTGGGTGAAATGTGATTTCAACAATGAATGTACCAGTATTTTCATCTTTAGAACTTCATACTGGATTTCATAACTATATATATACAGAACTATAAATATTAAACAATATTTCATTTCGATAGTCAAGAAAACTAAACTATTAGATTTAAAATATGTGTTTAGAACCAGGTTCAAGATGAAATTTTAAGGTTTTTTTTTTTTTCCTCTTCCCTTTTTTTTTTCTAAATAGAGTAACTAGAATTCCAAAAATAATAAAAGAAACTACTCCACCGTAATATGAAGAAGGAAAAACAAAAACTAACCTCAAACAAGCATCCCATTCCTATATTTGCTCAACAGCCATTAAAAGAAAGCAGGCTCATATTTACCCATTCCTCTTGAAATATCATTCCCCGGGAAAGGGAAACAGTTTCCATAGAACAAACTGGAAAAATGAGTCATGACAGGAACACTTCCGAGTCAGAAATAGCATTCACGAATCCACAAAAAACAAAGCAGAGACCTCATGCAATATCAATTCCTCCATTTTTAACCGCCTGTTTTGGTCCGGATAAATCGGAAGAATTACCATCATATCGGCCACCATTGACATGTAGGACAGACACACGATCAAAGACTCGATTCGGAAGGAGACGCCATCATTCGGCTGATTTTAGGTACGATGCGTTGAGTTACTCACTTAATTTTGATGACGGTAGCTCGGGTGACGATTCTCAGCAGGCGGAGATAACCAGGAATTTCTCAAGCCGGTTGCCTGCCACCCCGCCTGCGAATCTAGGAAGAAAGAGACATTGATGAAGGTAGGATGAGCGATTGATACATCCATATGAGTTTTGGAACAACGTTGGATCGATAGTGTAATGGATGTTATTATGTATGAAGTTCAATTTATCTGTGAATTAAGAGTTCATCAAAAGGATTATTTGTCTCTGTAGTTTGTTGCTGTAAACTTGGCCAATATTTCTATATCAAATGGTTTGTGGGTGGATAAGGTTGGTATTCTATACAAATCCGACGTTTGATCGAAGAATATATGTGTACGAAGGAGTTGATTAATCTATTGCTATTTTTTATTTTCGGTTTTCGTCTTGCGTTGAGTATTCATGATATGTGAATGTCTGCGCAGATGGGATGCATGATTCACATCATTCTTATGTATTTCAAATATAAATGTAGCATTGTTTCCAACCCTAGAACTGTATACTATATTTCAACATAATAATCAATTATAAATTTTATTAATAACAAACTTAATTATTTTTGTAAGAGCAATATTTCATTTAGATATTGAAGGAAATTAAATTTAGACGATATGTTTGTTGGAATAACACAGTGGCTACAAGCAAAATTTCTTTTTTTTATTCAACAGTGGATAATCCAGTACATTAGGATACAAAAAACCTCTAGCTCCATCTCATTAATTATACAACTTGAAAATGAGAGTTTATAAGTTCAAACTTACTACAAGATTATTTTTTGTAAGAACAATATTTTATTTAGATAGTGAAGGAAATTAAATTTAAACGATGTGTACAAAACTATGATTATAAAAATAAATTGAATAATAAAATGTTGGTAATAATCTCTGTATTTCTTTAAGATTAAAATTAAAGGTTATTAGTTATCTAGAATCATTAACCTTAAAAGATGGCAAAAACTAAAGTCGGATCCCAAATCTAGACTGGGCTGTGTCTTACTCTTAAGTTGATTGATTATTCAAGATCTTCAAGTGCCCAATTCCTGAACCAACATCTATACTCTATGTTTTGGGACCACTAGCCATTCTATAAAACTACGAGATGTTCAAAAGAATAATTTTATATGGCTTTTTTTGTTTAATGTGTAATACCCTGAATTTCTTATAATCAAACCGACTTTGTTGGGTTTTTTTAATTCGACTGCGCTTCACAAAACTTTCATCCGTCTAAAGCCAGATAATACCATATTTTCTTCTTCAGATGCACCAGGTCTTTCGTAATAACATAATTTCTTCCGATCCTTCCCTCATCTTTCCCGAATGATCGTTCTTTCCTGCATATACCATTTCTTTCAATCCTTCCCTCCTCATCTTTCGCAAATGACTTGTTCTTCCTCACTAACCCTATCGTATTTCTCGAAAAAGTGATTCGATTGATGGAATTTGGTATGATACTTATGAGATCGATGAGATTTATATTCAAATGTTTCTTCTTAGAACATATTGATTTGACCCCATAAGTGGGACCACCATCTATTTTTGCGAACCTAGTTATTTTTATCATCCCTAAATCCACTTCTGTGAAAATCCGTCAAATCCGATCCATCTTAACATCGTTTCATATAATAAACGTGAAACACTGAAAGACGGATTATCTAGGGCACTAGCTTACTATCCTTAGTTTGAATAACGAAGGCATTCGATTTGTTGAGGTGAAAGTTGATTTGGCATTAGCGAAGGTGTTGCCACTCAATGGTGGGTCAGATATTTCTAAGTTGCATACTCCAATTAAAGGTCTGTGATTATGTTAGGTTGAAATTTTTATTTGCAATTTTATGATTTTAGCGATTAGAATCAGATGACCTGCTGATGGTTCTTCTACAGTTTGGCTATGTTCTTAAGTCTTTGAATATATTGTCCTACAAAAATAGACAAATATAGCATTTGATCATGGTTTTTCGCATTTAATAGAATAGATATTTATGATACGTGATTGTGTTTCTGCATTTGTTCTTCATAGAATAGACGTTCATGACACTCATGTGTTTCTAACAAACCCAAAGTAGATTTTTTTTTTGTCATATATATTCATTGTTATTTTATGGGATTTATGTTGAACCTGACTAAAGTAACCCAATAATCCAACAAAGGAAAAATTATTATTGGATTAACTACCAAAAACATCAAAGAATTTGAAATTGATTTGTCACACTGGAGATAAGAGTATAGTACAAGTCTCCGAGTCCACCCGACTTCCTCTCCGTTTGAAACAAAACAAGATATGACAAGTCCTCCAAATACGAAATTAAAATAGTTTCGAGTTAATTTATACTATCAAAGAGTGGAAATTGAAAATTTGTGTTGTTTTCTTAACAGCTTCTTCTTTTGGTTGAAAGAGTGTTGATTTTAGGTATGATGCGTTGAGTTACTCGCTTAATTTTGATGATGGTAGCTCGGGTGATGATTCTCAGTAGGCGGAGATAACCGGGAATTTCTCAAGCCGGTTGCCTGCCACCCCGCCTGCAAATCTAGGAAGAAAGAGACATTGATGAAGGTAGGATGAGCGATTGATACATGCATACGAATTTCGGAACAACGTTGGACCGATTGTGTAATGGATGTTATTATGTATGAGATTTAGTTTCTTTGTGAATTAAGAGTCCATCAAATGCATACGAATTTCGGAACAACGTTGGACCGATTGTGTAATGGATGTTATTATGTATGAGATTCAGTTTCTCTGTGAATTAAGAGTCCATCAAAGAATTATTTATCACTGTAGTGTTTTTTTTTATCAAAAGGAAATATAAATATAACAAAAAGAGAATCAAGCTATTCTTCAACGACTCACAAAACAGATCCGTAGAAACTACAAGATCTGTACACACAACAAAAGGCCATACAGAACAACAACCAAAGCTGGCTCATAAGTACAACAATAACAGATGGTAAACCAAAAACAAAAGCAACCAATAAACTGTCGTCCCACCAGACGTTGACCAATACATAGTGGAAACGTGACCAGTTAGGTAAGAAGGCCGCACAATAAAATTCGCCAAAAAGACAAGGCTGAAGAACCCAGAGAAGATGATCAACATGTGGAACAGATGTAGCCAACAACCCAGTCCGATAGAAAGCTCCAAAATCCAGAGTGCTACTCCATAACTTGGATAGCCTTACTCCAATGAATCAACAAACCTATAAAACTAGACCCTACAGTACTAGCAAATGATATCATCGATTAAACGGGGGGAGGGGGAGGGGGAGGTGTGGAGAAAAAGTGGGACAGATCCCGCTAACCTTAGAGCAAAAGCTTCGAACAATCCCCGCTTAGGAGGTTGCAGGGACCGCTGAAACATCAAAGGTTCCAGCGCCACCACAATCGGGAATGAAAGAAACCTCTAAATGGTCTGCCACAAAATGCAAGGAACACATCCTTCCTTACCTTTCGGATGATAGATGAGGGGTCCATAGGCACCTCATCAAACACTACCTTATTCCGCGAGCACCAGATATGCCAGCAGATAAGACAAGGTGTAATACGAAAAAGGATAGAACGCAAGGATTTACCTGAGATTCCGGTCCACCAATTTCTCAGTATCTCAACAAGAGAAGACACATTTCCTTGAAGACCAACCAAGTTCCCAAAGTAATTCCAAACATAAATGGAAGAAAAGCTAGAGAAAAACAACTGAGCAATGGATTCTGTGTCCCTAGAACCACAACACCTGCAACGGGACGCTAAAGGGATGCCAATCCTTTGGAGTTTCTCATCTATCATTAAACCCTCGTGAAGAATCCGCGACATAAGCAAAAAAACCTTTGAGGGAGAACACATATCCCAAATGAAATAGAAAAGATGGAGACGTGGAGATGGCGTCCTTGTCGAGCTCCAAGCAACTCTAATAGAAAAGAGACTGCCGTCCCATTCGGATCCACCACCATGTGAATCCGAAAACGCCTTCACGGCTTGCATCCGTTTCCACGTCTCACTAGCGTATGATGGGATACCTGCATAGTTTGCGGATTTTAGCTTGCGGTACTTGGTGTGAAGGAATAATGCCCATAAGGAATCATTCGCTTCAAACCTAGCCCACAACTAGCAAGCATATGTAGTGCAAGTATCCTTGGATTTCTAAGACCCAAGCCCCCCTCAGTTTTGGGATGACATATGATGTTCCAAGAAATCCAACGGTGACGATTAGCGTTGTCCCCTTTACCCCTGAAGAAGGAGGTAGCTAAAGAACGGTAAGACCTAAAAAGAGAAGAGGTAGGAGTCATAACAGCAAAGACGTCTGATCCTATCGAGTCAAGCACAAACTTAATTAATACCCTTATTCCTACCAGAGAGAGAAGCATTGCATTCCACCTTATGATCTTTCCTCTAGCTTTATCGGTAAGGGGGAACAAAAATGGCATTGAGCTTACGACCTCTGTACAGAATAATATCGAGATACGATAAGCGATGGGAAGTCACCTTGAAACCGGTGAAGGTTTCGATCCAAGAAGATTTATCCATAGATAATTCTCTCGCCAGGACGAAACAACTTTTAGCAGTATTAATGATTTGTCCTGAACACTTCTCGTACTGCTGAATGAAGCTAACAAGACAACGGACTGGGTGACGACTACCATTCATGAAAATGATAATGTCGTCAACGAGAGATAAGGAGGAAATGATAGGGCATCCTGTAGGGATGGCAAATCGATGAATCTAATTTGCTATCATAAGTGGATGCAAACCTCTTACGAAAGACTCTGCAGCGTTAACGAACATAGTAGCAGAAAGAGGATCTAGCTGACGAAGTCCCCTTCCAGCCTTGAAATACCCGTTAGTCGAGCCGTTGATGAGAATGGAAAACCAACAGTTGGAAATGAGCCTTCGTATAATATCAATAAGGGCCTTGGAAAACCCAAAATCTCTTAGTAACTTAATGATGAAAACCAGGGCATACGATCATAGGCTTTAGTCATGTCCAGCTTGACGACCACATTAGAACCCCTGACTTTTCTATCAATCCGAGACACCAGCTCGTAGGCTTAAAGGACGTAATCTGTAATTAATCGTCCTTTTACAAACCCAACCTGTGAAGCAGAAATAATACGTTAGAGGAACGGAGCCAGCCTGTTGGCCAGGACCTTAGATATAACCTTATTAGAAAAGTTACACAAACTGATAGGTCGAAAATCTGCACATGTCTGAGGATTTTCGCACTATGGAATAAGGACCAAGTTAGTGGAAGTCCAGCCCTGAGGCAGGTCTCCACCTGAGAAGAAGAACCGAATTGCCACGCAGAAGTCCGTTTGGATGATCGGCCAGGCACTCCTGAAGAAAACCTCATTGTAGCCATCAGGACCACTAGCACTATCCTTACTAAGAGCGAAGACACAGGAGCGTATCTTTTCCAAAGAAGGAGGCACGACAAGGTCAATACTCTCCGATGGGAGAACCAACCTAGGTAGAAGGCAAGGAGAAATGGATCAGAGACCAAAACTGAGGGAGAGCCAAGGAAGGTTTGAAAGTGGGAAATGATGGTCTCCTTGACTTTCCCTGGAGTGGAAGCCACAGAAAGATCAAAGCGTTGGATCTAGAGAATCGTAAGAAGTCTGTTCTTCTTACGAGTGAATGAGTGGAAGAGCTTGGAGTTTGAATCTCCATCAACAACCCACTTAATCCTCGCCTTTTGGCGAAGGTAGTCGTTCTCGGTATGAAGCTCCGACGAAAAGGACAAATAGGCCAAGACCCAAGCATCCTTGTTAGCAGTAAAGGGATCTTCATCAAATGAAGCCTCCGCAAGAACAAGAATCTCTTCGGTGACACGGTCGAATATATTCTTGAAAATTTGAATGTTCCAAGACTTGAGCAAGTCCTGAGATGCTTAAGCTTACGAGAAAAGCGTCAATGGGTGAGCCAACAATCGGGGAGTTCCAAGAGTCTTCCACAACCCGATGAAACAAGCGATAAGCTCCACATACTCTGGAACCTAAAGGAGGAAGACCCCGATTGGGAGTTGGGCGAGCAATAGAGAAGCATAAGAGCATGGTCTGAGAAGGTCCGATGAAGATGAGAAACAAAATATACGAACAGAATGCTAAAACAACTTTCAGAACCGAACACCCTGTCAAGCCTAGAAAGAATCCGATTAGGCCCTTCTTGGTTGTTACACCAAGTGAAAGCCGAACCGATGAAAGAAATTTCAGTCAATCCTGAGTTGACGATGAAGGCATTGAAATCTGCCACAACCGCACGGCTAACGGCATTACCTCCCTGTTTTTCAACTTGGCATACAACAACATTAAAGTCGCCTCCCAAAACCGATACCGTAAATCTGAAGTTAGAAAGGCCAAGGACATCGTTCCAAAGAGCGGATCGTTGAATCCTATCGCACTTAGCGTAGACAGTAGAGAACAGAAAAGTTGAAGAAAAGGCAGGAATCGAGTAGGCTACCGAAAGTAGCTGGTCAGAATCGAGAATAGGATGGGCAACAATGTCTTGGGACCAAAGGATCCAGATCTTTCCCGACACATTGGCTAAGAGACCGCCAAAACCAAGGGATAGTACGGTTTTGGTGATCTCTCCCGGGCCTAACATAGGTTCCAGGAGCGCCACCAAAAGGATAAAATGCTTCTTAACAATGCGCCTAAGTCTAGCTACAGACGCATCATTGCTGTAACACCCCGTGTATTCTATAACTGTGGAATTAACAAATTAAAGTATAATTAATTTGAAATCAAAGAACTAAGGGAAACGGGATACGCCATTGCGTTCGTCTCGGAAAAATACGTGAAATAGAGTCCGAGTTTTCGAAAAACGGAGTCCGTATGAAGAAATATGGCCTTCGGAAGTTTCTGAATTAAGTTTAAAATTCGAACAGAATAAAACAGTTTAAAAATTAAAACCGGGCCCAATTGGCCAAGGCGGGAAAACTCCCGCCTAAGACACCCAGGTCGACTGGGCTATCGACCTGGTCTAACCAGGTCGACAGGGCTGTCGACAGGGCTGTCGACCTGGTCCAGACCCAGGTCGAACCCAGTCCACCCTGGCTGGCCTATTCTATGTTGGTCGATTTTCTGTGGTCTGCTTTGTCATTAGGGCTAGGTGGCAGGCTCTAATTGGTCCCTCTTGCGAATGAATGGCTACGATCAATCCAAGCAACATCGATGGTCCTAATCAGTTCATAAACTCTATAAAATGACCCTAGACTCTACCTAGGTTTCTTACACAATTCTCTAGCCTCCATTGCTCTCTTCTTCTAATTAAAAATAAAAATGGTGTCTCTGCTCTGCTGGAATTAAAACTAGAAGATAATCAACATCAGCCTAAGCAACTCAATTCAAACTAGAGATTAAAGTTTCTGCAAAGATTCTACAACAAGTTAAAGTTCTTTCTTTAATCCAATCAAGGCAAGTACAGTTATTTTCCACTATAAACGTTAATTATAATTTTGATATGTTTTTAATTCTGAATCTGAGATCTGTTTTTCTGTGACTGTTCTGTATCCCTTTTCTTCTTTTCTGTTTTTATAGCCAGGCTACCACGAGCCTGTGCCTAATCTCATAAGAGATGAACGTATGAATGCAAATTTTGGGATAAATAATGAATGATGCGAAATTTGACAAGACTAAATTGAATGTATGACTTTAGGTCTGAGGCATAAAATATATTGGACATATGCATAAATTTGACTATGAACATATAATTTATGCATGTTGTATGCATAGTTATGTTGTAATTTAGAACTGTAATTAATGAGCATATGTTGTAAACTAGATTTGGATCTATGCATATTCTATGATAGAAGAAAAGAGGAACCATTGTAAGATTACATATGATTTGAGACTTTGGACAAAATGCATATAAAAGTCAAGATATGATTTTTAGAAGATATGATTTAAAGATTTAGGTTGTTGGGTATAGTTTGCATAATAATTCATGACTTAAAAAGAAGAAGATATGGAAGCTTAGGTGTAAAAGATTTGCATTAATTAGGATATCTATTATTGTGATTACACCTAAATAGGGATTTTTGGATATATGGCATGCATTGGAATTAATGGTTATATTTGGTATAATTTATATGTGAATCTGCTAGTTTAACAAAAATTGGAACATATGTTATAGGGTAAATTATGTCCATATTCTGCGCTATGTAAATGTATGCAAACATGGAAGTATATATTGTGAATCATGACATTTTTTTAGGCATATGAACTTAGGCCTAATTTATGTTTAGGCAAGGCATGTAAATAGAACCTTTAGAAATATTAAATTTGCTAAATCTGCTAATTTGCCAAGTTGCCTAAACTGCTAGTTTTGTTATATTGCCTAGACTGCTAATTAGATTGAAATGCCTAATCTGTTAAATTTGTCGGTTGAAATGCCTAACCTGTTATATGCCAAAATCTGCTAAGTTGCTAAATCTGTTAAATCCGTTAAGTCATATAAAATCTGTTATCTGCTATGTTGATATAATCATCCTGTGATTGATATAATCTGAATTGGTATATATATTGGGCGTGCGCATAAACGGTAAATTATTAATCAATTGGCCGCAAAGATAAACATGGCTAACTCGAGGTTAGAATGAGTTTGTGGCGTAAATCTGCCCGGAACCGCCCGGCACATCCAGTGGCCGCAAACAATAGGTTCTAATGTGAGAAGTTAGTCATAACATGCGTAAGACACGAGGTTAGGTCTGTCTTGTGGCAGAAGTCTGCCCGGAACCGCCCGGCATATCCAGCGGCCACAAGCTACCGACCTAATGTGAGAGGTCTGTGCATTAATAATTAATTAATGCAAATCTAAGATAAGAATGACGTCTAAAACGTATTGGGGAAAAATAGGGTTAAACCAAAGGGATTAATAGATGTAGTAAAACCCGTCCATGAATCTGTAGGCCCAATACAAAGTTAGACAAATCTGAAAAAATCTGTACATTTGATCTGTTAGTCTGAAAACTTGTTAACTTAATTTGTGAATTAGTAAACCTGAATTCTGTATGTCTGAACTTGTAAACAAGTTAATCTGAAATCTGTTAGTCTGGGGACACAAGATTAGGAGGGGAATTACTTGTGTCATCTGTTGTTTGGGACCCATATTAGTCAGTAACCCTTTCTGGTATCAAAACTTTGACCCAACAGTAGGTAGGGTCCGGGCACGCTTACTGAACTAATTATAAGTGGTTCATTCTGATAATGGCGAGGGGTGTTGATGGTGCGTTCCAACCGGGTCATGTGCGTGCATGGATCCCGGTCTGCCTCTGAGGATGTAAGACGCCGTGACATCTGTAAATAGGTCTGTGCCAATTGGTTGTCACTTTAGGGAGTGATACACCCTACTGTGGGGCCGACACAGGATATTTATGTATTAGGGAGCCGATCGCTTGGGGTAGGGTTTTAGGGTACGCTTAGTTCTGTCTGTTTCTGTTGGTACCGTCTGTTTCTGTTGGGTGGTAACACCTGTCTGTTTCTGTGTGGTACCGTCTGTTCGGGTGGTAAAGGCCCATTACTAGTGTACACCTAATTCCACATTCTGTCTCCATAGGGATAAATCTGTTTCTTCTTCTGTCTGTTTCTGATCGGGTAGTAAAGGCCCATTATTAACATTCTGTTTCTGTTAAAGTATTCTGTACCCGTTCCTGCTTCAATTTAGACATTAGGGTGACACCTAATTCTGCTATACTAGTATTTGTACAGAGAAGTGTAAAACAATAGTCTATATCATTCTGTTTTTCTGTTATATCTGCTACACCTGTTATAGTTATCTCACATCCAGTTTTATGTTCATATCATATTATTATTATCTGTTCATATGCTGAAAGTCACTGGACTTGCCAGACTTTTTGTCTGACCCTTGTTGTTTCGCCTCCTTTCTTTCGTTTCCCCCCCAGGTTATCCAAGGAGGGAAATACTTTAGCTTGATCCGGATTTCTCTTTGCTTGAAGTGCTTAAAGTATGGCTTGGCTCGGTATAGCTTCCGTTCCATGGGGATTATGATTTTAAACTATGCATTTTGAAGGCTTTTGTACAAGACTGATATTTTGTACTTGAATTCTAAAATTGAAAGGATGTAACCATATTAATTTCTGTTTCCGCTGTAATAAAGTTAAAATTTTTCAAGTACTGTTTTATCTGTCTTGTAAGTTTCTGTTCTGTTTACTAAAATGCTCCACCAAAGTTAAGGCATTCCCTTTGTGAGTGACCTTAACGGAGGTGGGGTGTTACACTTGGTATCAGAGCTGAAGGTTACCAGATTTGGGTAAAGTTTTTGAAAACTGTTTTCAAAAAGGTTTTAAAATGAAGTATTTTCAAAATTAAAGCTTATTTTGAAAAACATGATCCCCAAGAGCCTTATATCTTTCTTTCAGTCCCTTTTTGTATTGAACCTTTCCTTTTTCGTTTCAGCATGTCTGAAGCATCTGAGATACCAGAGGGTGTCCATGTACCCGGTTGGTTTCGTCAATATCTTGAGGCTAGGACTGCCGCTGCAGGTCCAGCAAATGATCCCCCTCCTCCACCCCCTCCTCGTGCAATTGCTTTCTCAAAGATCTGTAGAGATTTTAGGGCCATGGGTGGGAAGGATTTCAAAGGAACAGAATCATTCGTAGAAGCAAGGAATTGGCTCAAAGAAACTGAGGATCTATTCGTTATCTTCGAGGTGGACGATAGGCAGAAGGTACAGTTGGCAGTATGGCTGCTCAAAGACGAAGCTTCCTACTGGTGGGAAGTCACTAACGCCGAGAGGCCGGTTGAGACATGGATGGATTTCAGAACAAGGTTTGAGACAAAATTCCTCTCGCAAGCTGAACGAAGTTTACAATTGGAAAAGTTCTTGTCTCTTAAGCAAGGAAGTATGACGGTCAAGGAATACGTCAACCAGTTCAACCAACTAGCAAGATTCGGATTGGATTTAGTCAACACTCAGCATAAAAAGGCTCTCCGCTTTGTTAAAGGATTGAATGAGCCACTGCACAGCCTAGCCATGACCCATGTACCCATGGGAGCAACTTACGAGAAGTTGGTGGATATGGCACTACTGCACGAGGAAGACAAGGGCCCGAAAGAGACAAAGAAGGAAGAACCACAGAATAAGAAAGCGGGGCCCAAAAAGGAAACACAAAAGAAGGATGAGAAGTCCGAAGATAAGAAGGGGAAAAAGTGCTTTACTTGTGGGAGCTCAACTCATCTGAACAAGGATTGCAGAAAAAGGAAGGGCGCTTGCTTCAACTGTGGGGAGATGGGACACTTCACTAGGGACTGCCCGAAGAGACGAGGACAAGGAGGGCAGGCGAACACTCTTGAGGCTAGTGGCTAGGATAGAAATAGGAAAATTTCTATAGTAGGTTTAATTTCTTTATCTGATTGTGACTTTTTCTAATTTTGGTATTTTGATTTTGTAATCGATACTCTGCACTTTAATGCTAGTATTATTTCTGAATTCCACTATAGACTCAGACCCATAAGGGTTATGGATCATCTGTTTGAGACTGGGGTTTGAGGGATATCTGTGTTAGGCGTCAAGTATGACGCATACATTCTGAGTTTTCGTGGGGTATGATTTTATCATGCTTAGCTTCCTAAGAATCATTAGGGAACCTGATCTGTACCAGTAGTCTGTAAATATCTAAATACTTTTTATAGGATTTCCAGTTTTGACATTGTCTAAAGGAGGTACTCCTCTGGGTGTCAATTTGATATTGGTTTCGGTCTTTGGGGCCGATACTTAGGACCCATGTCTAATGGGAACCAAATTTGCGTTCTATCTGTACTCGCTTCCATCATTCGACTGTATCCTATCGATCGAATATTTGAACTTTAGGTAGAAACTAATGGGTGTAAACATGTGTTTGAGACATGTTATGTTTGATGGTTGCAAGTGGATGCAAGTGGTTGCCCGTAGATGCATATACACACACTAGGCACTAGATCGGCTCGAAAACACTCTCATACTGCATATGGATGGGTGAGCATTTTTCAATTCTTGTGGATGAAAAATGGTTGATTCAGCACATGGATGTTGCATTTGAGTGAATGGTTGTGCACTCATATAGGAATAATATATATCATCAGGATTCTATTGCATACATGTTGGACTCATGGCACTGACATAATTCGCATTAAGGAGGTCAACTGAATCAGTAGACCGCCTGATCTTTGCATTAGGTAAGGAACATATACACACACTTTTGCATATGTTCATACAACATTAGAAGTTTTCTAAGGACAATGGATGCTTGTGGATGATGGTTGAGTAGATGGGTGATTGGATGGTAGGACACATTCTTCTTAACTTGAAGATTTCGGGGACGAAATCCTTTTAAGTGGGGGAGAATGTAACACCCCGTGTATTCTATAACTGTGGAATTAACAAATTAAAGTATAATTAATTTGAAATCAAAGAACTAAGGGAAACGGGATACGCCATTGCGTTCGTCTCGGAAAAATACGCGAAATAGAGTCCGAGTTTTCGAAAAACGGAGTCCGTATGAAGAAGATATGGCCTTCGGAAGTTTATGAATTAAGTTTAAAATTCGAACAGAATAAAACAGTTTAAAAATTAAAACCGGGCCCAATTGGCCAAGGCAGGAAAACTCCCGCCTAAGACACCCAGGTCGACAGGGCTGTCGACCTGGTCTAACCAGGTCGACAGGGCTGTTGACAGGGCTGTCGACCTGGTCCAGACCCAGGTCGAACCCAGTCCACCCTGGCTGGCCTATTCTATGTTGGTCGATTTTCTGTGGTCTGCTTTGTCATTAGGGCTAGGTGGCAGGCTCTAATTGGTCCCTCTTGCGAATGAATGGCTACGATCAATCCAAGCAACATCGATGGTCCTAATCAGTTCATAAACTCTATAAAATGACCCTAGACTCTACCTAGGTTTCTTACACAATTCTCTAGCCTCCATTGCTCTCTTCTTCTAATTAAAAATAAAAATGGCGTCTCTGCTCTGCTGGAATTAAAACTAGAAGATAATCAACATCAGCCTAAGCAACTCAATTCAAACTAGAGATTAAAGTTTCTGCAAAGATTCTACAACAAGTTAAAGTTCTTTCTTTAATCCAATCAAGGCAAGTACAGTTATTTTCCGCTATAAACGTTAATTATAATTTTGATATGTTTTTAATTCTGAATCTGAGATCTGTTTTTCTGTGACTGTTCTGTATCCCTTTTCTTCTTTTCTGTTTTTATAGCCAGGCTACCACGAGCCTGTGCCTAATCTCATAAGAGATGAACGTATGAATGCAAATTTTGGGATAAATAATGAATGATGCGAAATTTGACAAGACTAAATTGAATGTATGACTTTAGGTCTGAGGCATAAAATATATTGGACATATGCATAAATTTGACTATGAACATATAATTTATGCATGTTGTATGCATAGTTATGTTGTAATTTAGAACTGTAATTAATGAGCATATGTTGTAAACTAGATTTGGATCTATGCATATTCTATGATAGAAGAAAAGAGGAACCATTGTAAGATTACATATGATTTGAGACTTTGGACAAAATGCATATAAAAGTCAAGATATGATTTTTAGAAGATATGATTTAAAGATTTAGGTTGTTGGGTATAGTTTGCATAATAATTCATGACTTAAAAAGAAGAAGATATGGAAGCTTAGGTGTAAAAGATTTGCATTAATTAGGATATCTATTATTGTGATTACACTTAAATAGGGATTTTTGGATATATGGCATGCACTGGAATTAATGGTCATATTTGGTATAATTTATATGTGAATCTGCTAGTTTAACAAAAATTGGAACATATGTTATAGGGTAAATTATGTCCATATTCTGCGCTATGTAAATGTATGCAAACATGGAAGTATATATTGTGAATCATGACATTTTTTTAGGCATATGAACTTAGGCCTAATTTATGTTTAGGCATGGCATGTAAATAGAACCTTTAGAAATATTAAATTTGCTAAATCTGCTAATTTGCTAAGTTGCCTAAACTGCTAGTTTTGTTATATTGCCTAGACTGCTAATTAGATTGAAATGCCTAATCTGTTAAATTTGTCGGTTGAAATGCCTAACCTGTTATATGCCAAAATCTGCTAAGTTGCTAAATCTGTTAAATCCGTTAAGTCATATAAAATCTGTTATCTGCTATGTTGATATAATCATCCTGTGATTGATATAATCTGAATTGGTATATATATTGGGCGTGCGCATAAACGGTAAATTATTAATCAATTGGCCGCAAAGATAAACATGGCTAACTCGAGGTTAGAATGAGTTTGCGGCGTAAATCTGCCCGGAACCGCCCGGCACATCCAGTGGCCGCAAACAATAGGTTCTAATGTGAGAAGTTAGTCATAACATGCGTAAGACACGAGGTTAGGTCTGGCTTGTGGCAGAAGTCTGCCCGGAACCGCCCGACATATCCAGCGGCCACAAGCTACCGACCTAATGTGAGAGGTCTGTGCATTAATAATTAATTAATGCAAATCTAAGATAAGAATGACGTCTAAAACATATTGGGGAAAAATAGGGTTAAACCAAAGGGATTAATAGATGTAGTAAAACCCGTCCATGAATCTGTAGGCCCAATACAAAGTTAGACAAATCTGAAAAAATCTGTACATCTGATCTGTTAGTCTGAAAACTTGTTAACTTAATTTTTGAATTAGTAAACCTGAATTCTGTATGTCTGAACTTGTAAACAAGTTAATCTGAAATCTGTTAGTCTGGGGACACAAGGTTAGGAGGGGAATTACTTGTGTCATCTGTTGTTTGGGACCCATATTAGTCAGTAACCCTTTCTGGTATCAAAACTTTGACCCAACAGTAGGTAGGGTCCGGGCACGCTTACTGAACTAATTATAAGTGGTTCATTCTGATAATGGCGAGGGGTGTTGATGGTGCGTTCCAACCGGGTCATGTGCGTGCATGGATCCCGGTCTGCCTCTGAGGATGTAAGACGTCGTGACATCTGTAAATAGGTCTGTGCCAATTGGTTGTCACTTTAGGGAGTGATACACCCTACTGTGGGGCCGACACAGGATATTTATGTATTAGGGAGCCGATCGCTTGGGGTAGGGTTTTAGGGTACGCTTAGTTCTGTCTGTTTCTGTTGGTACCGTCTGTTTCTGTTGGGTGGTAACACCTGTCTGTTTCTGTGTGGTACCGTCTGTTCGGGTGGTAAAGGCCCATTACTAGTGTACACCTAATTCCACATTCTGTCTCCATAGGGATAAATCTGTTTCTTCTTCTGTCTGTTTCTGATCGGGTAGTAAAGGCCCATTATTAACATTCTGTTTCTGTTAAAGTATTCTGTACCCGTTCCTGCTTCAATTTAGACATTAGGGTGACACCTAATTCTGCTATACTAGTATTTGTACAGAGAAGTGTAAAACAATAGTCTATATCATTCTGTTTTTCTGTTATATCTGCTACACCTGTTATAGTTATCTCACATCCAGTTTTATGTTCATATCATATTATTATTATCTGTTCATATGCTGAAAGTCACTGGACTTGCCAGACTTTTTGTCTGACCCTTGTTGTTTCGCCTCCTTTCTTCCGTTTCCCCCCCAGGTCATCCAAGGAGGGAAATACTTTAGCTTGATCCGGATTTCTCTTTGCTTGAAGTGCTTAAAGTATGGCTTGGCTCGGTATAGCTTCCGTTCCATGGGGATTATGATTTTAAACTATGCATTTTGAAGGCTTTTGTACAAGACTGATATTTTGTACTTGAATTCTGAAATTGAAAGGATGTAACCATATTAATTTCTGTTTCCGCTGTAATAAAGTTAAAAATTTTCAAGTACTGTTTTATCTGTCTTGTAAGTTTCTGTTCTGTTTACTAAAATGCTCCACCAAAGTTAAGGCATTCCCTTTGTGAGTGACCTTAACGGAGGTGGGGTGTTACAGTTGCCTATACCACGAACGTTCCAAAAGAGGAAAGTTACCATGTAGAAACCAATACACAAGCAGAAAGACGAGACAAGAAAATAAAAACTAGAAACTAGAAAAAAAAGCCTACCCAACTCAGATACGATACAACGTGTGTCGAGTAGATCTAATGATCTGCCCAAACCCCGCTATAGAGCATGTGCGAATGGTGCGAGGAGTGCTAGGCGCTGCTTGACGACTACCACGTGATGAACGGGTAGAAGAACGAACAGAAGTCCCACCGTATACAAATAAACCCAAAGGTCTCCTACGCCTCTGAAGTGGAGGAAAAGCGCACGACCTACTAGACCTAGAAGGACAAGAGTTCTTAGTAAGGAAAGATATATGATCATTAATGATCACTGTTTCGTCTTTACTAAGGAGAAGAGACGAGACACAACTAGAGGAAAAAAAGGCGAGACATACGAGCAGAGTGACGCACCGAGACAACAGAAGTAGATAAAGCAAAAGAACCAGGGAAAAAAGAACAAACACAAGGAAATTTGGGATTGCCTGTAGGAGGCAACACCAGTTGTTGTGTGAGCTTTACCAATGCGGTGCTGTCATTAGATTGACATCCCCGACAGACATGTAGTTTGTTGCTGTAAACTTGGCCAATACTTTTATGTTAAATGGATTGTGGATTGGTACGGCTGATATTATATACAAATCCGTCACTTAATCGAAGAATATACGTATACGAAGGAGTTGATTAATATATTGCTATTTTTTTATTTTTTGTTTTTGTTTTGTATTGAGAATTCATGATATGTGGATGTTTGTGTTGATGGGATGCATGGTTCACATAATTCTTATGTATTTCAAATATAAATTTGGCATTTTTTCTAAACCTAGAACTGTACATTATATTTTATGACAACATAATCAATTATAAATTTTTTTAATAACAACTTAATTGTTTTTGTAAGAACAATATTTTATTTAGATAGTGAAGAAAATTAAATTTAAATGATGTGTTCAACACTATTTTTATCAAAATAAATTGAATAATAAAATGTTGATGATAATCTCTATATATTTCTATAAGATTAAGATTAAAGATTGTTAGTTATCTGGAATCATTAACCTTTAAAATTGTTAGCGATGGAATTCAGGATAGGTTTTCTTTCTATAAAGATAAAGGGATGCCTTTTTTATACTTGGATCGTTGCCCTATTATTCTTTCATGAGAATCTAATTGTTCCATTAGCAACGACTTTAAATTTGAGAAAATGTTGCTTTTAGATTCTGGTTTTTCTAGTTTGATTGCATATAAATGGAATTCTTTGTTTTATTTTAATAGTTTGCATGCTAGTAATTCTGCTAAGATTTATGTATCGAAGCTAGGTAAACTTATATTTTTTTCCTTAAGCGTTGGAACAAGTATGTTTTTGGCAGTGATAGAATTAGGAAGGATAAGATTATGTATGAGATATTTGATTTAGATAGGGTTGGCAAGGTTAGGCTGCTTAGTTCTAATGAGCATGATAAACTTCGTTGTCTTAAGAATGGTCTTAAGTTGGTTTTCTTGAGAAAGAGGAAGTCATGTGGAAGCAAAGGGCTCGTATTTAGTGGATTAAAGAGGGTGATAATAATACGAGATTTTTTCATAGTGTAGCTAATGATTGAAGTTGTATTAATTTTATTCATTCAATTTTTGTTGATGAAGTGGAATTGTTTGTTCATAAATTTTAAATGAGCTTTTATTAACTATTATAGGCAGATTTTTGGATCTAAAATTAAGAGGAGGATAAATGTTACATGGCATGATATTTATCCTTCATGTTCTATGATTGATTTATTAGATTTAGACAAGACATTCACTGAACATTAGATTTGGAAGGCTATTTATGATATGCCTAATGATAAAGCTCTAGGTCCGGATGGATTTTCTATTCTATATTATAAACATTTTTGGGATTCTATGAAATTTGATATTATAAATTTATTTAATGATTTTTATAATGGGAATGTACATATTGGTAGATTTAACTTTGCAAATGTTATTCTTATTCATAAGAAATTAGAAGCTGATAAATTAAAAGATTCTAGACCTATTTCTTTAATTAATTGTTTTGTTAAGATTATTACTAAGGTTTTAGCTAATAGACTTAGTTTAAAGATGAATGATATTATTGATAGTTCCCAAACGGGTTTTATAAAAGGCAGAAATATAGTGGACGGTGTTGCGACTGTCCAAGAATATATTAACTTGTGTTGTAAGTACAATTTTTCGTATGCTGTTTTGAAAAGGCCTTTGATTCTTTAGATTGGGATTTTGTGATTTTTTATTAGCTAGGGGTTTTAGTATGAGGTGGGTTAATTGGATCATTATTTTACTTAAATTCGGCTGTCTTAATATAGTTGTAAATGTTATTGTGGGGAGCAAAATTAAGTCTAAGAGGGGCCTTAGACAAGGAGATCCTTTATTAGATCTTCTATTTAATCTTGATGTTGATGTATTCACCAAGATTGTAAAGAGAACGGTGAGGAATGGAGTTTTAGGTTTTGTAGGTAATGGGGTTTTTAGTTATCATTTATCTATTCTTCAATTTACTGATGATACTCTTTTATTTTCCTCTCATTTACTGATGATTCTAAAAGTTGGTTTTGTAGTTTATTTGATGAAAATTTAAAACATTTTTTTTTTCTTGTGTTAAAACTTTTTACATATTAAATATGGTTCTGAGAATTTTTAATTTTAATTTTTCTTCTAATTTCATGAATTGTGGTTTTTACCGGAATTTTTTAGACTTGATTTTTATTCTAAATTAAGATATGTTCTTGATACATTAGTAACTATCACATGTTGGTTTATTTGGTTTGATAGAAACCAGAGAATGTTTTATTTTCATTCTTGTACTTTAGGTAATTTAATTATGATTGTTTCTTTTTGTTTAGATTGGATGTCTAATCCTTTTTATAAGTTGGTTAAGAATCCTATGTTTTCCAGCTTTCTCATTAAGGTTAGAAATAATTTGTATTTGTTTATTAGGATTATTAAGCATTTTAGTTACAATAAAATCTGTATTTGTAATTGATCTCTATGTTTGTGAATTTTTTTAGTTGTCTCCTTTTATCTTTTGATGTTACTTCTCCCACATATGTATGTATATATATTTTTTATATACACACATATAAATGTGTTATTTTCTTACATTAAGTTTAGTTTTATTTCAGGTTACATGTCTGTTGGTATTCATTGAGGTGAATTTTGGAGATTAGATTCGTAGAGCTCTTTCTTTATGTCATATTGTAACACCCCGCCTCCGCTAGGGTCACTCGCAAGGGAATGCACTAGCTTTAGAGGGGCATTATTGGTAAACATGCACAGAAATGTCACAAGACAGAACATATAAAATAGCGGAAGTAAAATCAAACTTTCATAACATGAATAAATAAGGTCTAAAGCCTTTTACATCAGAGTACATCAAAACCTGTCTTGCAATAATAAAGAAGCATAAAGACTTTTTCATAAATTATTCCCCAAGTAAAAACAGTAAAGTAGCCATAGCCAAGAAAAGTCCAAGCCATCCATGATGACCTTCAAGCAGAAGAAGTCTGAACTAAACAACAGTATTTCCTCCCTGTAACCTGGGGGGGGGGGGGAACGGAAGAAAAGAGGCGAAACAAAACGGGTCAGTCAAAAAGACTGAGTAAGCCCTATCTACTATCAGCATAAAAACTAGTAAAGTTAACTGACATGAGAAACTGGGATGAGCATAAGCATGATGACATGATAGATAAGCTAAATCAAAATAACAGGATGAACTACTGAACTCAGATAAACTAAGGTGTCATGATAAATTACGATATCAAGATAACACAAGGTATCACATCGTCAGGTTTCTATCAAGTATAATATCTCCAAGATATCTGTCACGTATAACGTCCCATGGTATCTATCGTGTACATCTGCTCTGCACCTACCGTACTAGTATCCAACCTGTATCATGTGTTATCCGTGAATGACCCTTACTCAAAAGTCGTATAATGGTCCAAATCAACCTAATATGCCGCATATATAGGTTACTCAAGTCATATGCTCCTTTTCGTGTATAAGTTTAGTCCCTTGCCGTAGACCATACGGGCTTACCCACGAGATTCTATATTACTTTAACATAGTTCCATGATCCTTAAGATCGGTTTGGACTATTACCCTAAACCTAGCTAGGGTCTTCCAACATGAATTATCGTTTGTACAACTAGGACTTATGCTACCTAGGGCTACTAGGGATTATGCTTACCTATTGCACGTTTTCGTATTTCGGTTTGGGTTCAGCCACCCAGGGCCACTGGGAATTACGCTAACCGTCAACCGCGCCCTTTTTCCCACGCATTCATCGTGAATCGTTTTTCCATGACTGTATGCACATGTATCACATCGTGCCATCCGAGTCCTGTCACAGGGCAAACCAGGAAATACATGACTCGGTCGGGAGCTTACGATTTATCTGCCGATGCAGATGCAAAGGTCTGTTTTTCTATACGTGGCTATGGTCCCACGCGACCCCTCCCTCAACTAGTGAAAGACAAGACAGGATAAATCCTATATGAGAACACACTACTGGCCAACCCACAATCCTAGCCTTACCGCAACCATAATTAGATAGCAATTATGGTCTATTGGGTGTTCTCTGCCTTTCCGTACGTACACGCTTGACCAAAGATGGTAGGTAGTCTGACAAAATGCTATCTAGGGTACGACCGCGTATCGTCGACTATCCCCTATCCATCCCCGTCTTTAGGTCGCTCGTATAGCAACCAAGGCATATTCTTGGTTCTTCTAACGCAGACCTTAACCTCTCATGAGCCTAGTATAATCACCTGGCAGCTCACAGAGGGATCCCAAGAATATCCTCACGTTCCCCGAAGCCGCTGCTTCGTTACCCAGTTCGCTGGAGCCTTTATCTAAATCAGATACTTGCTCCTACTCGTATACTTAAACGATGACCTACCGTATCAGGTTACTCATCTATCTATGAACTGGTCCAAATTTCCTTGACTAAGAATCATTACTTGGTTATTCTTCAACTAAGGTTTACCACTTAGCCTTATTCCCGTTATCCTTGTTAACTACGGTTATCCACTTAATCCTCAGAACTAGGGTTTACATAATGGATTAAGTATCACTTAAGTTCATGACTTAACCCGTCTACAAATCATGTCAAAATTGGCTAAGTATCCAAGTCCAAGACTTAACCCTACAAACCATTCTCACGTTGGTTAAGTATGTATTAAGCAATTCACGACTTAACCTCGTCCAATTATCATTCTAGATTGGTTAAGTATATATTAACTTGACCCTATCACTTTACTTAGTCAAATCGATCAAGTGTATTCAAGCGATTCGTGACTTAGTCTTATCATGTTTTCACGTTAGATCGGTTAAGTACAGGTTAACTTAACCTCAATAAGTTCACGAGTTAGATTGGTTAAGTATAGGTCACTTAACCACCTCAAATCATCATGTTAGATTAGTTAAGTGTTTAACTTAACTCCATTAAACTACCAAGTGGGATTAATTAAGTCTAGGCTAACTTAACCCCATCCGATTTCCATGTTAGACTAGTTGAGTCTAATCTTAACCCCATCC
The DNA here is from genome assembly GCA_030737875.1 of Allium sativum. Lineage (NCBI taxonomy): Eukaryota > Viridiplantae > Streptophyta > Magnoliopsida > Asparagales > Amaryllidaceae > Allium > Allium sativum. Next base: position 104,737,534 of record CM060912.1, read on the forward strand.
ATTAACTGTATTTTTCGGTTAAGCGTCATTAAGAAAACTTGCTTAACCTTACCAAGTTATCGCGTTGGATTGATTAAGTGTTGGTTAACTTAACCCCGTCCACTAGTCGTATCAAAATGGTTAAGTGTCATTAGGCAAATCAAGTTACTTAACCTACCCAACCTTGTCATGTTTCGTTAAGTATCATTAGCCTAATCAATTTACTTAACCCATTTGTCCATGTCATATTTGGTTAAGAGTCATTAATCAAATTAACTTAACCCTATCATGTGGCATTAATTACTTAATGCACCTCAACCTCTCACATTAGACTTTGTTGTGGTTACTAGTTAAGCCGGTCGGTTCCGGGTAGCTTTATACCACAACTTGGTCTAACCTCGGGTTCAAGCACAACATGACCAAGTTCTCACATTGGGTCCTATTGTTTGCAACTACTAGTTAGGCCGGTCGGTTCCGGGTAGTTTTACGTTGCAAACTCAACCCAACCTCGAGTTGGCCACACTTATATTATCTAAGTGTCATGTCCATCATGTTTCCAAAACATGTTACAAGTTTTCAAGCATTTGGGTAGACCTAACTTAATAGGTAAATTCCCAAAGGGTAGACCTAACTTAATAGGTAAATTCCCAAGCTTATGTTTTTATGCATACTTACATGTCAACTTCCATGTTATATTTCAAGTCATATTTTCAAGTTATATTTTCATGTCACTAGAAATTACCCATAACATAACCCAACGCTTTTAAACTCGCATATACGTTCGCAACAACGTAATGGATTAAAAGAAGAGACTTGGCAAAGGCATGAAAAAAATGGATATTAAGCCACAATTTAATCATGGTGGCAAATGAGGCACAAATGTGTTCATTAACTTGCATGTTGCATTCTTAAGCCCCAAAAACATGCATAAACCCAAACTTGGCACATAAGCGAATCATGGTGACAAAAGATATGGAATAATGACTAGTAACTCGCATATATCATCATATAAGGGTTATGACTTCATATGCAAGTTGACATAAAGGTTATGAGGGTTCTCATGTTGCATAATGCAACATTTCAACATAAAGGTTGTAGCTTTTAGCTCACAAGATCAAGATAATGACTTCATAAACTTGCATGACATGATAGCATGTATTATACTCAATGATCAAACCCAAACTTGCACATGAACATTTAACTTCATAGTTAACATCTAAGAGTAGGGAAAGGGCTTACATTGCTATGAAGGCACAAAAGATGTGACAAAAGCCCTTATGCAATCAACTAGACCCAAAATGCAAGCTCTAACATAGAAACCCTTGGGCCAAAATGATCAAAATCCTTGCTTTATGATGTAGATATGGAAACTTGACTTGAATGCAAGCTAATGAGGCTCATACAAGCTTGAAAACACTTGTATGCATTGAAAATCTCTCATAGAAACGATTTAGAAATTTTATGAAGAGGGTGGAGGCCATGAGAGGTAAAATTTTGCCATAGTTTAGTTGCAAGAATGAATAATGAGGGTGTAGGGTAGGCTTAGGGGTGTTTTTATAGAGATTAGGGTAGTTTTAGGCCCTTAGATTAACCCTAGGATGGATCTGAGCCATCAAACCCCGTTGGAAGCTTCCAGAACAAGACTAGAGATAAGTGCAGGTGCACCAAGCCAAGATGGCTCGGCCACCATAAGTCGACACCCAAGTCGACAAGGCTGTCGACTCGGGTCATGCCATGTCGACTCCCAAGTCGACAGGGCTGTCGACTTGGGGTGCCTGGCGGGAAATATTCCCGCCTAACCTTCCAGCCCTAATTTTCGAAATTAGAACTCGTTTTTGAACTTGAATTTTCTGAAAACTTCGTCGGACCATAACTTGGTCATACGGACTCCGATTTTCGAAAACTCGGACTCTATTTCGCGTATTTTTCCGAGACGAACGCAATGGCATAGCCCGTTTTACATGATTCAGAATTTAAAATTAAATTCTGCCTTGATTCTCGTCTTAACATGTAATCGAAATACGGGTTGTTACATTCTCCCCACCTTTTAGGATTTCGTCCCCGAAATCTCCACGTTAGGAAGAACATATCCTACCATCCATCATCCATCTACTCAAAACATCATCCACAAGCAACCATTGTCCTTAGATGATTTCTAATGCTGTATGAATATATGCAAAACATGTGTGTACATGTTCCTTAGCTAATGCTAATGATCAGGCCTGAATAATCTTTCTAATGCAAAATATGTATAGTGCCATGAATCCAACATGTATGCAAATAGTCCTAGTCATATAGATACTATATGCATGCACAATCGTTCATTCATATGCAACAACCGCATGATAATACATTCGATTTCATCCATAAACAAAAATACTCGTGTATATGCAATATGAAATGTGACCGAGTCGAGCTAGTATCTAATGTGTATTCGCGCATCCACGAGCAACCACTTGCAACCATATCAATCATAACATGTTTCAAATACATGTTTACATCCATAGGATTCCCTGGAACAGGGTCGAGAAGATAAACAAGACAAACTCCTTATGGGGTTTGTAACAGAAAATAGGACCAAGAAGATGTCCACAAAAGATAGCCTACAAGTAAGCTCTACAGAAAACAGGGATCAAGGATATACTCCCAAAAAGAGATATCATGCGCGTATCTAGTCTTTGACCATCGAAGTCGTATTTCCTTGAGCTTAATTCCATTGTGCCTTGATCGTCTTTTAGCTTCGCGATTTCGTAGCTTCTTATTTCCTGTTTCCATAACATGAGCTGGAACTCATTTCTTCGTCGCTTCTCGTTCCACTTGCACTTATCCTTTTTCTAGAATACTTGGCGCAAACAGGACTGCGTACTCATGATCTCATGCAAGCTTTCCAAAATTCACTAGTGAATCTTGGATCTCGTTTATATACTATAAGGTATTCCATGTAGAAGAACTTTCTCTTGAAAGTAAACAGGTGTCAACCAGGTTATCAAGCGCACTTACTAGGGTGATCTCTATAACCCATGCATAAATGAAGTAAACCATCCGTCTTATCGGCGAACACCACTCGATCGGGCTTCGAATTTCCAATAAAGGCATCAAGGGATTCTAAGTAACTAGTCATGACAGGACCTCAAAAAGGTTACACGGTACTTCGAGGGTATTACCAAGGCTAGTCAAAAGGTCTAACTACCCTCCTATCAAAACCGAGAGTGGCACCCCTTACTGGATAACCACTTCATCCCTAGAATTCATCCATAGCTTATAAACATAAGCATCATTTCCAACCTCAACACTTGGCATAGACATTCTCAAATCCAAACAAGTCATGTATAAATGGACTGATTCTCCAATAGGACTCTGAGACAAAATGGGATTCTCTATTACGCTAATACTTAAGGTGCAGAGACTCAACTATCGAAGCAGACTTAAATGATACGAACAACGAAGTCCTAACGGGATGATAGAGAAGAAAAGCTAAACCTTTAACAAGATCGTTACCCTCCTTCCGAGGTACCCTAGAAATGAGAGCATACTATTGCCCTCCCGATGATCTTGTCCTTGTCCCATAATACTTAACTATCCGCCCCGTTTTACCATGTCAAAGGTACTTCTCTCGTCATGGGTTTCATTGTTCATCTTTCTCCCTCCTTTGAGGACTAAGCCATACCAACAAGTTGCTCATCCTTAAGCTCGTATCCTTTATCCTCTTTCTCACTATCCTTTCTTATTACGCGTCCACTGGTCTCTCGAGAACCACCTCCATCGTACGGGAAACACTTTCGTAGATAGAAAAAGACTAGTCGCAGTTAAAACCACTGTGACTACAGATGGAGGAAGGAAAGGAAAAGAGATTCAATCAAGGAAACAACGATAGTGCTAATGGCCTTTGGGGAATAGCCTTTTTCTTTTTAAAAGAAAATTTTCTGGAAAAATGCGTCTTTGTAAACGGTTTTTCAAATAGTTTTCAGAAGGTCTTTAAAAACTTTTGCCCAGTCTGGTAACCTTCTGCTCTGATACCAAATGTAACACCCCGCCTCCGCTAGGGTCACTCGCAAGGGAATGCACTAGCTTTAGAGGGGCATTATTGGTAAACATGCACAGAAATGTCACAAGACAGAACATATAAAATAGCGGAAGTAAAATCAAACTTTCATAACATGAATAAATAAGGTCTAAAGCCTTTTACATCAGAGTACATCAAAACCCGTCTTGCAATAATAAAGAAGCATAAAGACTTTTTCATAAATTATTCCCCAAGTAAAAACAGTAAAGTAGCCATAGCCAAGAAAAGTCCAAGCCATCCATGATGACCTTCAAGCAGAAGAAGTCCGAACTAAACAACAGTATTTCCTCCCTGTAACCTGGGGGGGAACGGAAGAAAAGAGGCGAAACAAAACGGGTCAGTCAAAAAGACTGAGTAAGCCCTATCTACTATCAGTATAAAAACTAGTAAAGTTAACTGTCATGAGAAACTGGGATGTGCATAAGCATGATGACATGATAGATAAGCTAAATCAAAATAACAGGATGAACTACTGAACTCAGATAAACTAAGGTGTCATGATAAATTACGATATCAAGATAACACAAGGTATCACATCGTCAGGTTTCTATCAAGTATAATATCCCCAAGATATCTATCACGTATAACGTCCCATGGTATCTATCATGTACATCTGCTTTGCACCTACCGTACTAGTATCCCAACTGTATCATGTGTTATCCGTGAATGACCCTTACTCAAAAGTCGTATAATGGTCCAAGTCAACCTAATATGCCGCATATATAGGTTACTCAAGTCATATGCTCCTTTTCGTGTATAAGTTTAGTCCCTTGCCGTAGACCATACGGGCTTACCCACGAGATTCTATATTACTTTAACATAGTTCCATGATCCTTAAGATCGGTTTGGACTGTTACCCTAAACCTAGCTAGGGTCTTCCAACATGAATTATCGTTTGTACAACTAGGACTTATGCTACCTAGGGCTACTAGGGATTATGCTTACCTATTGCACATTTTCGTATTTCGGTTTGGGTTCAGCCACCCAGGGCCACTGGGAATTACGCTAACCGTCAACCGCGCCCTTTTTCCCACGCATTCATCGTGAATCGTTTTTCCATGACTGTATGCACATGTATCACATCGTGCCATCCGAGTCCTGTCACAGGGCAGACCAGGAAATACAGGACTCGATCGGGAGCTTACGGTTTATCTGCCGATGCAGATGCAAAGGTCTGTTTTTCTATACGTGGCTATGGTCCCACGCGACCCCTCCCTCAACTAGTGAAAGACAAGACAGGATAAATCCTGTATGAGAACACACTACTGGCCAAACCACAATCGAAGCCTTACCGCAACCATAATTAGATAGCAATTATGGTCTATTGGGTGTTCTCTGCCTTTCCGTACGTACACGCTTGACCAAAGATGGTAGGTAGTCTGACGAAATGCTATCTAGGGTACGACCGTGTATCGTCGACTATCCCCTATCCATCCCCATCTTTAGGTCGCTCGTATAGCAACCAAGGCATATTCTTGGTTCTTCTAACGCAGACCTTAACCTCTCATGAGCCTAGTATAATCACCTGGCAGCTCACAGAGGGATCCCAAGAATATCCTCACGTTCCCCGAAGCCGCTGCTTCGTTACCCAGTTCGCTGGAGCCTTTATCTAAATCAGATACTTGCTCCTACTCGTATACTTAAACGATGACCTACCGTATCAGGTTACTCATCTATCTATGAACTGGTCCAAATTTCCTTGACTAAGAATCATTACTTAGTTATTCTTCAACTAAGGTTTACCACTTAGCCTTATTTCCGTTATCCTTGTTAACTACGGTTATCCACTTAATCCTCAGAACTAGGGTTTACATAATGGATTAAGTGTCACTTAAGTTCATGACTTAACCCGTCTACAAATCATGTCAAAATTGGCTAAGTATCCAAGTCCAAGACTTAACCCTACAAACCATGCTCACGTTGGTTAAGTATGTATTAAGCAATTCACGACTTAACCTCGTCCAATTATCATTCTAGATTGGTTAAGTATATATTAACTTGACCCTATCACTTTACTTAGTCAAATCGGTCAAGTGTATTCAAGCGATTCGTGACTTAGTCTTATCATGTTTTCACGTTAGATCGGTTAAGTATAGGTTAACTTAACCTCAATAAGTTCACGAGTTAGATTGGTTAAGTATAGGTCACTTAACCACCTCAAATCATCATGTTAGATTAGTTAAGTGTTTAACTTAACTCCATTAAACTACCAAGTGGGATTAATTAAGTCTAGGCTAACTTAACCCCATCCGATTTCCATGTTAGACTAGTTGAGTCTAATCTTAACCTCATCCATTAACTGTATTTTTCGGTTAAGCGTCATTAAGAAAACTTGCTTAACCTTACCAAGTTATCGCGTTGGATTGATTAAGTGTTGGTTAACTTAACCCCGTCCACTAGTCATATCAAAATGGTTAAGTGTCATTAGGCAAATCAAGTTACTTAACCTACCCAACCTTGTCATGTTTCGTTAAGTATCATCAGCCTAATCAATTTACTTAACCCATTTGTCCATGTCATATTTGGTTAAGAGTCATTAATCAAATTAACTTAACCCTATCATGTGGTATTAATTACTTAATGCACCTCAACCTCTCACATTAGACTTTGTTGTGGTTACTAGTTAAGCCGGTCGGTTCCGGGTAGCTTTACACCACAACTTGGTCTAACCTCGGGTTCAAGCACAACATGACCAACTTCTCACATTGGGTCCTATTGTTTGCAACTACTAGTTAGGCCGGTCGGTTTCAGGTAGTTTTACGTTGCAAAATCAACCCAACCTCGAGTTGGCCACACTTATATTATCTAAGTGTCATGTCCATCATGTTTCCAAAACATGTTACAAGTTTTCAAGCATTTGGGTAGACCTAACTTAATAGGTAAATTCCCAAAGGGTAGACCTAACTTAATAGGTAAATTCCCAAGCTTATGTTTTTATGCATACTTACATGTCAACTTCCATGTCATATTTCAAGTCATATTTTCAAGTTATATTTTCATGTCACTAGAAATTACCCATAACATAACCCAACGCTTTTAAACTCGCATATACGTTCGCAACAACGTAATGGATTAAAAGAAGAGACTTGGCAAAGGCACGACAAAAATGGATATTAAGCCACAAGTTAATCATGGTGGCAAATGAGGCACAAATGTGTTCATTAACTTGCATGTTGCATTCTTAAGCCCCAAAAGCATGCATAAACCCAAACTTGGCACATAAGCGAATCATGGTGACAAAAGACATGGAATGATGACTAGTAACTCGCATATATCATCATATAAGGGTTATGACTTCATATGCAAGTTGACATAAAGGTTATGAGGGTTCTCATGTTGCATAATGCAACATTTCAACATAAAGGTTGTAGCTTTTAGCTCACAAGATCAAGATAATGACTTCATAAACTTGCATGACATGATAGCATGTATTATACTCAATGATCAAACCCAAACTTGCACATGAACATTTAACTTCATAGTTAATATCTAAGAGTAGGGAAAGGGCTTACATTGCTATGAAGGCACAAAAGATGTGACAAAAGCCCTTATGCAATCAACTAGACCCAAAATGCAAGCTCTAACATATAAACCCTTGGGCCAAAATGATCAAAATCCTTGCTTTATGATGTAGATATGGAAACTTGACTTGAATGCAAGCTAATGAGGCTCATACAAGCTTGTAAACACTTGTATGCATGGAAAATCTCTCATAGAAACGATTTAGAAATTTTATGAAGAGGGTGGAGGCCATGAGAGGTAAAATTTTGCCATAGTTTAGTTGCAAGAATGAATAATGAGGGTTTAGGGTAGGCTTAGGGGTGTTTTTATAGAGATTAGGGTAGTTTTAGGCCCTTAGATTAACCCTAGGATGGATCTGAGCCATCAAACCACGTTGGAAGCTTCCAGAACAAGACTAGAGACAAGTGCAGGTGCACCAAGCCAAGATGGCTCGGCCACCATAAGTCGACCCCCAAGTCGACAGGGCTGTCGACTTGGGTCATGCCATGTCGACTCCCAAGTCGACAGGGTTGTCGACTTGGGGTGCCTGGCAGGAAATATTCCCGCCTAACAATCCAGCCCTAATTTTCGAAATTAGAACTCGTTTTTGAACTTGAATTTTCTGAAAACTTCGTCGGACCATAACTTGGTCATACGGACTCCGATTTTCGAAAACTCGGACTCTATTTCGCGTATTTTTCCGAGACGAACGCAATGGCATAGCCCGTTTTACTTGATTCAGAATTTAAAATTAAATTCTGCCTTGATTCTCGTCTTAACATGTTATCGAAATACGGGTTGTTACACATATTATACTCTTATCATTTGTTTTTAGAGAGATTATTGTATTAGTTAGTAGTAGATGTACTTCCTAATCGGATGGTTGCCTTGTTGGAATTCGATTTTAAAGTACGATGGGTAGTGGTTTTTCCGCAACTCATCCATTTATCCCCTATATTTTTTGTCCTTATTTGGGACGGTTTGTTTTTCGGGCGACTTTACTGTTGGTTACCTACCTTGCTTGTTAGTCATTATTGATTCTTATTTTTTATATATATGTGTGCTCTCTTATTCTTAGAGGATCACGCATTTTCATTTACAAAAAAAAAGATGGTAGAAACTAAAGTCGGATCCCCAAATCTAGACTGAATTGTGCCTTACCCTTAATTTGATTGATCATCCAAGATCTTCAAGTGCCCAATCCCTGAACCAACATCGATACTCTATGTTTTAGGATCACTAGGAATTCTATAAAACAACATGAAGTTAAAAAGAATAATATATGTGTAACGGGCGGAATTCGACTCTCAAATTTCGACAATAATACATAAACCTGTATTACTTGCCAAAATCCAAGTATCGAAAACACAAGATAGTTAATAAAAATAAATTAGAGGATGAGATAAGAAAGGAAGAAATATTATAATAGAATAAAAAGAGGGAACAATAACGCAATAGAATAAGAGTCTCACATCGCAATGGAATAAAATATAATATAGAAATAGATCTTTATTGGGAGCTTGAAATAAATACTTACAATCATCAGAGTACCACATACGGTCAATACAACTGAACAGTTCCAACAACCTATCCTCATATACGACACACATCGGAATACATACCAAAATGTATGAACTCCTTCAGCATTTCATCTGAAGTCCATAACATCCTAACCTGAACCTGTAAAATTTGGTTTGACCTGATCATTGCAAACACCGGATCACTATGGTGAACCAGAGTGAGAAAACTCACCAAGTTTATAAGTATCATCCAACTGATTTAAGGTTAAAATTCTTTTCTTTGAAAGAAATGGATAATCATAAGACCAGTTTGCACATAAACACAAATGGGTTTTTTACCTTATAATAACCCAAAACATTTTGAAATCATATCTATTAATAATGTCTAAATCAAATAAATAACCATCTAGTAGAACGCTTGCATCTCACGCTCTACATACATAGTCTATAATAAAAAAAACATGACCTCGTATTGGATAATGGATTCTGACTATGACAAGGTATGGAACCACCTTCCGATCAATGTACTCTATAGAGGATACACTGGAGTTCAACAAGAACGTCTTGCAACTCAACCAAACATGATCGGCCACTTATTCCTTTGAGTGTTCTGAATATATTGTCACCCTACGCTTGCAGCCACCATATTCCGGAGAGATATAGAAATGAAAGAAGAACATATAAGTTTTCTCTAGATGGTGACAATACACTCTAATGGAAGTGACCCACATAGCCATGTTGCCTGCCCGATTTTTGTCATTTCCCGGTTGATAGGCTTGAGGTTATTATTACCTTTTAGAACGAATCATGCCTTTATTCACTTTCAATGCCACATCGTCAAATCCGCTAAATCACTAATTGACGTCCACAAAAATACTCTGGGTGTTTAAGCTAAAAAAAGGCATCTTTTCTGCCACTACAGAAATGCATTGTAGAAATCAATGTACATGATCCTTTGGAAATACTGTACCATACATTCGTCCATACAAGTCATCCAGGAATAGGATAAACCGAAGGCACCATTCTGCCGAATCCTAGGAATCACCCCATGGATCAGTAGCGAGCAGTCCTTGCAATATGTAAATTTCACCCACGACCGAATCACAGTATATCTCTGGGGGCTTAACTAGAGATTATAAGAAATCCTTCCATTTTATGAAGATCTACAGTCTTCAATTTCTCCATCTTCAATCGACATCTTCCACGTATTTGTTGGTTTAGAATGGTTTGAAATATAAATTCGATCCTGCTCTTTCCGTACCAACAATTGTATAGGCTATATTTGATAGTCAGTTATTTAACTATCAAATAAACAATCATTCATTTATAAAAAGAAAATGAATTTCACTGATTCAATACCCAACATTATATAGCCTCTTTAATAAGAAATAGTTAACGTGTAACAACCCAAATTTTTTAACAAAATAATTATTAATTAATGCATTAGTAATTAAGGAATAAAATGATAAAATAAATATTAATTGTAAAAATATTGAGAAATAATTAAAATGGATTTTACTATTGCGCCCGTTACGAAATTCTGATTCATTGAGACTTTCAGTTTACATAAATCAGACAAGAAATGAACAAGTTATGATCAATCAAAGTTTGCAATTAAAATAAAGAATTTAATTTATAAACAGAAAATAATACAATGGTAAATGGGCGACCCAACCCTTAACTGGGTCGATATGTAGGTCTACCCATGTCTAAGGTGGGTCGACCCACCTTTGAGCCTGCTGTGGATAATTGCTTCTATATTGCTGATGTGTAAAATACGTCGAACTTGGACAACAAATCTAAATGAACATGGACATATTTATGTGTTTTATTCCTTGCTGACTCAGCATGATGTGTCTTTAATGACTTGATTTTAAAACCTAATATTCTATAGTTTATACTATCCTAACATATCTATAAGTAGGCTAGCAACCCCATCATTTTTTTACAGAAAACATTTTTTAATCTTCTTCCTCCTTTAAGTTATGTTCTGAAATAAATTTAACAAAATGTCAGGGTTCTATCAAAACATAAATTTAAAGGATAATTCTTCTTCAACTATTTCAAAGGTCTTTTTATGGATTTACAATAATTTTAAGTGAGTACTACTATAATTTTCAGATTTCTTCTAAGTTAATATTGAAATAGATATAATAGTTGTTGTCGTAATCTAAATAAAAAAATTGACAGTAAAATATACTAGATCTGAAGTACCAGTGTTTTTAAGTTTATTCTTATATTTTATTGTTGTTTTATTTACTGTCAATTACCTATTCATTTTTAGTTATTACAAGTTTATATTTACATCTTTCTTTCTTATCCCCTTTCTTTCGTTGTTTATTTACAGTCTTATTATGCCTTTACTGTTGGAGTTGTATAGAATTGGAATATTATGGAATAACGTTAAAAAAGGGAATTGAGCATATTATAATTTGTGAATTATGGACTGTGGGATTATTATAAAGGAAGAATATGTAAACATGAATAGGCTGAACTTAATTACGTATTAAGTATGCATGTTATAGGAAAACATGTTAATTGACATTGCTTTGTGAACATGGCATTGACTTGGAAAACATGTCAATGAATGTAAATATGTAATATGGCATTGATTGGAAAACATGTATTTGACATTAATATATAAGTATGGCATTGAATAGGAAAAACATGTTATTTGACATTGATTCATGAACATGGCATTAATTTGGTAAACATGTTATTTGACATTGATTGAAAATATGTTAATATGGCATTGATTGGAAAACATATATTTGACATTAATTGGTGAATATGTTAATATGGAATTGTTAGGAAAACATGTAATTGACATTAATTGGTATATATGCTTATGTTAATTGACTTTAATTAGGGAGAATATGTTAATTTGAGAAACATGGTAATTTTCCATTCATGTTAATTGACATTAATTTGCAGAGCATATTCATTTAGGAAACATGTAAATTGTCATTTATGTTCATTTGACATTTGATAGGGAAAATCATGTGTTACTGCCAAAATTAACCCTTAACATACGCTGACGGTGAAGGGGTATCGAACGAATACAAGCACGGAAGAATCTTCCAAAAGCAAAAAGCCGGATAATAGGAAAGACCAAAAACAGGAAAGAATGATCTGAGAGCAGCAAAAAGCGACACCCCCTAGGAAGAAAGGAGTTCAAAGCCTACAGAATGCCGGCGAAGTTTATCCGGCATGGTCCATCCGAAAGGGTCTACCCGGTGTGGAGTTCTGTAGCGGAAGGTAACCTAAGACAGAAACCAAGGAAAAGAAAGACATAAGCTCCGCCTATTGACATGTAGGATAGACACACGACCAAAGACTCGATTCAGAAGGAGACGTCAACATTCGGATGATTTTAGGTACGATGCGTTGAGTTACTTGCTTAATTTTGATGATGGTAGCTCGGGTGACGATTCTCAGTAGGTGAAGATAACCAGGAATTTCTCAAGCCGGTTGCCTGCCACCCTGCCTGCGAATTTAGGAAGAAAAAGACATTGATGAAGGTAGGATGAGCGATTGATACATGCAAATGAGTTTCGGCACAACGTTGGATCGATATTGTAATGGATGTTATTATGTATGAAGTTCAGTTTCTCTGTGTATTCAGAGTTCATCAAAGGATTATTTGCCTCTGTAGCTTGTTGCTATAAACTTGGCCATTATTTTTATGTCAAATGGTTCATTCTATACAAATCCGACATTTTGTCGAAGAATACAAGCGTATGAAGGAGTTGGTTAACCTGTTGCTATTTTTATTTTTTATTTTTGTTTTGCGTTGGGTATTCATGATATGTGAATGGTTGTGTAGGTGGGATGCATGATTCACATCATTCTTATGTATTTCAAATATAAATGTAGCATTGTTTCCAACCCTAGAACTGTATACTATATTTTATGACAATATAATCAATTATAAATTTTATTAATAACAACTTAATTATTTTTGAAAGAACAATATTTTATTTAGATAGTGAAGGAAATTAAATTTAAACGATGTGTACAAAACTATGATTATGAAAAAAAATTGAATAATAAAATGTTGGTAATAATCTCTGTATCTTTATAAGATTAAAGATTATTAGTTATCTAGAATCATTAACCTTAAAGATGGCAGAAACTAAAGTCGGATCCCAAATCTAGACTGAACTATGTTTTACTCTTAAGTTGATTGATTATTCAAGATCTTCATGTGCCCAATTGCTGAACCAACATCTATACTCTATGTTTTGGGACCACTAGCAATTCTATAAAACTACATGAAGTTTAAAAGAAAAAATTTATATGGCTTTTTTTTGTTTAATTTGTAATACCCTAAATTTCTTATAATCAAACCGACTTTGTCGGTTTTTCTTAATTCGACTGCGCTTCAGAAAACTTCCGTCCGTCTAAAGCCAGACAATACCATATTTTCTTCTTCAGACGCATCAGGTCTTTCGCAATAACATTATTTCTTCCAATCCTTCCCTCATCTTTCGCAAATGATGGTTCTTTCCCGCATATACCATTTCTTCCAATCCTTCCCTCCTCCTCTTTCTCAAATGACCTGTTCTTCCTCACGAACCCTATCTATTTTAGCGAACCTAGTTATTTTTATCAACCCTAAATCCACTTCTATGAAAATCTAACAAATCTGATCCATCTTAACATCTTTTCATATAATAAACCTGAAACACTAAAAGACGGATTACCTAGGGCACTCGCTTACTATCCTTAGTTTGAATAATGAAGGCATTCGATTTGTTGAGGCGGAAGTCGATCTGACATTGGCGAAGGTGATTCCACTCAATGGTGGATCGGATATTTCTAGGTTGCATACTCCAATTGAAGGTCTATGATTATGTTAGGTTGAAATTTTTATTTGTAGTTTTTTGATTTTAGTGATTACAACTAGCTGACCTGCTGATGGTTCTTCTACAATTTGGCTATGTGCTTAAGTATTTGAATATATTGTCCTACAAAAATAGACTAATATTGTGTTTGATGGTTTTTCGCATTTAATAGAGTATATATTTATGATATGTGATTGTGTTTCTGCATTTTTTCTTCATAGAATAGACGTTCAAGACACTCATATGTTTCTAACAAACCCAAAGTAGATTTTTTGTAATATATATTCATTGTTATTTTATGGGATTTATGCTGAACTTGACTAAAGTAATCCAATAATCCAGCAAAAGAAAAATTATTATTGGACTAACTATCAAAACATTAAAGAATTTGGAAATTGATTTAACACACTGGAGATAAGAGTGTAGTACAAGTCTCCGAGTCCACCTGACTTCCTTTTCGTTTGAAACAAAACAAGATACGACAAGTGCTCCAAATACGAAATTAAAATAGTTTCGAGTTAATTTATACTATCAAAGAGTGGAAATTGAAAATTTTTGTTGTTTTCTTAACAACTTCTTCTTTTGGTTGAAAGAGTGTTGCGAATGCGTTGTTGGCTTTTTTTTACTCCATCCCCTAGCTTTTGGTGTAAGTACATGTTAAGGTTTAAATTTTACCTCAATTGTCCTTGACTTGCAAGGGCTATGCTAGCTGATCCTCATTCTTTATTCTTTTATTTTTATCTTTCCTGAAAAGGGAATTTTGATTATTATGGATGAGATTCTAATTCCTCATTCTATTTATATTACACAGAACGAACTATTTCAGGCTATTTGTGATACTAGTGAACTTTTCTAGCATGGACCTTGTATCATCTGTTTTGTAACTAGATATATTTTGTGACAATATACTTCTGGTTTGCATTTTCCATCTGATACCTGGCCTCCAATGCAATGATGCATCCCAGACTTTTTTTGTTGTAGACTTGTTGCGAGCGCATCAAATAATAATGTTTTCATCACTACATTTCTGATGTGGTCTTTATAGATATATTGTAACGACCCGCATTTTTCAGCGATATAATAATTAATTTATTTAATTATTTAAATAGTGATTTAGAGAATATAATGGTCATTTAATTAAATAACCGTGAATATTTAATTAAAATAATAATTAAATAGTATATATAATTCTGAAATAATCAGAATTAGCTAAGATGGCGATATGGTGTGAATTGGGAAATTCAAAATATATAATTCAGTTTAAAATTTGAATTACGATAACGAATATATTTAATTAACGATGGTTGAACATATAAATTATATTATAATTATAATTGAGCTCGAAATGGCGCGGCAGTTCACGATTTGGTGATTCGAACTTTAAACGAATATACAGAAGCTGTTTTAAATCGAATTTTTATGAAACAAGAAATGATAGGAGCTGGTGAAGTATATTTTTCTAACGGAAGATAAAAATCGGGATTTCGTCATGTAGATTTTGATTTATGTCCAAATCAAATATCCAGAAAGTCGCTATGGAATCGTTATCAACCATAACGATATATTTAATGAATATTGGACTCAAATTTAGACAATCCCTTTAAGACGTAGTGATAATTTAATTTTTAGAATCTTACTATAATTTTTTATTAATTAAATAAGAAACTTTTTATTGGAGTGTTTTGCACCCTGTAATCAACATTTTGGGTTCTCACAGAATGAGTTAACCCACCGATATTATTATATTTTTGGGATCGTGGCATTTTGCTGAATATAACGGTGTTTTTATTTCTATCTATAACCATCCGTAAAAATGGATGAATTTTGTGAAAAGGGGTACGCATATTTTATAACTTAAAAATATATATATGATAACAGTAAGGTCCACGCATCCTTTTTCTCAACCACTTGTTCCCTTGGCCCTCAAATGAAATCGTAGCTTAAGAAGAATCACAAAATATCTCCTATGTAATATCGTTAAAACACCCAACCCTATATTTCATACTTTTCCACTTCGATCAAAGATGAGCCGCCGCATATTTCTCCTTTCAGCAAAACAAAGTCCAAGCTTTGAAAATGGAAATCAAATTCAAAGAAAAAATATATACCCTACAAATCACGTAACTATTTTCTTCGAACCCCGTGTCTTTCTCGTCGGCCTGAGGTCGAGTATCTCTAGAGGTGTATCGCGATGTAGGCGAAGTGTGTGGGAGAATGGAGTTGCGTTTGTTCTGTGAAATGAGGGGAGGACGACGAGCTGGTCTGTCGTTTTAAAGTGGTGAAGGTATTTATTTGTGCTGTGATGATTTGAGTGAGTCAATGTTTTCCTGTGTGACTTGCGAACTGGAATACTGAAAAGTGAAGGTGTTTTACAGTCATTTCAGGGGAGAGAAACAGGAGGAGTTTGGGGATGGCTGTGTTGTACTCGAGGTGGGGAAGGTTGTGTTCGTTTTTGGTGCAATGATGTAGTAGTTGGAGTGCTGGAGGATGGAATAGCAATGAGGGGAGGAGTTGGTGGAAGGGAAGGGTCTGTAAATGGTCACAGCCTATTTCCTGTGGACAATGGGATGAAGGGGGTAACGGTGGAGTGGGTTTTGTTTCACGAAGTGGACTGGTTTGTACGTGGATACTGGCTACTGTTTCAATGCGGAAAAAAGGAAATGGTGTGGACGGTTTGAAAAATGGTTGATTGAAGAGAAAAATTATTATATAAGTATAAGAGACGCAGGAATGGGAAGAAATTGGATTGTACCGGTTTTAACTGGAAAGAAGGGTAGCATGCCATAAACGAGACAGTGTGGCAGTGGGACTCGTTAAAATGGTGAGCCCAATAGTTCAATTAAAATTTTGTTTATTCATTTAAAATAAAATACAAACTTATAAATGCAATATTTCACTCGTACGATATCAGAATTGCGAACGGTCAGATCCGATGGGATCTTAGGGACGGTGCTACACCATGGAACTGACTGGGAGCGAAATGAGGCTCGTTACAATTTATAGCAAAATAAATTGTCCGTATGAAGCAAGCAATGGTTATCGTTAATAACGATGATCGTCCAATGTGAGTAAAACTCACCAACTCTGAACAGTTATATTTTTATAACGTAAACTTAGAACTAATAATTATCTGTTGATTGTTGTGTGTTAACTGTTTGGTTGAATTGCTTGTGTATTGGTTGAAATCATAGATAACAATATATATATATATATAAATTGTTAATCAAATATTGATTCTGTTTAGCAGAATATTTCATATTGAAATGATATAGATGTTAATTATACTGTTTAACATCTGTGATGCAGGGAAACAGGTTGGAGGGACCCAACTGGGTTCCTTAATATATAAAATATTGTTTTGTTTCATATATTGCAATATGTAATGTGATATATAATCTTTTGATGATTATGTGTGTTTAAATGATATCGATCAGTGTGATTTGGTATTTTAGATACCGTAAGAAATACTGGGAAGTAAAAAGGGGATTTTCAAAGTAAATTTTAAAAATAAATTATTTATATAAAACCAATGGATTTTATATATAAAAGATAAAAGGATTTTATATAAGGAAATAATTATAAAATCAAAAGAGTTGAAAAGGAATATATTTGTAAAACAAATATAAAGGAAATTATTTGTAAAAAAAATAAGGAAATATATTTGGAGACCAAATACAAAGGAAGATATTTGCAAAAACAAATAGAAAGAGAAATATTTGTAAACATTTACAAATAAAATAGAAAAAAGGAATATTTGTAAAACATTTACAAATAGAATTTAAAAAAAATATTTGTAAACCATTTACAAATAGATTAAATGGAAATATTTATTTATAGGAAATAAATAGAATGTTATAAAAGAAATATTTATTTGTTAAATAAATAGGAAGGATAAAGGAAATATTTATTTGTTAAGTAAATAGAAAAGATAAAAGAAATATTTATTTGTTAAATAAATAGAATTGAAAAGGGAATAGTTATTTGTTAAGTAAACAAATAGAAAAGGAGAAAATTCAAAGGAATACTTCAAGGGAATAATTCAAAGGAATAAATCAAAGAAGTTAATTCAATAAAGTTAATCAAATAGAGTAAATTAGATAGAATTAATCAGTTAGAATTAATCAATTAGAATTAATCAGATATAATTAATCAGTTAGAATTAATCAGCTAGAATTAATCAGTTAGAGTTAACCAGTTAGAGTTAACCAGTTAGAGTTAAAACGATAGGGTAAATTAATTAGAGTCAATCAAATTTGAGTTAATCGAATATTGGTTATTCGAATAAAGTTAAAAGGAGTTATCGAATATTAGTTATTCGAATCGAGTTAAAAGGAGTTATTCGAATAAAGTTAAAAGGAGTTATCGAATATTAGTTATTCGAATCGAGTTAAAAGGAGTTATCGAATATTAGTTATTCGAATCGAGTTTAAAAGAGTAAATCAAATAGAGTTAATCGATTAGAGTTAAATCAAAAAGAGTTAATTCAATAGAGTTAATTTATAAGAGTTAATTGAATAGAGTTAATCGAATATAGTTTATTCGAAGAAAGGTTTTTGAATCCAGTTATTCGTAAGAGAGATTATTGAATATAGTTATTCGAAGGGAGGAGTTATCGAATAGAGATTATTCGAAAGAGAGTTACGTAAGGAAGGTTGTTAAAGGTTTAAAAGATAAACTTTGACTATTTCGAAGTTAAAACGTTGTTCGGTTAAGGTCTGAGAGGTAATTATACCCCAACTTGATTGACTTCCTTCTTAACTAAGGAATGGTAAGGTTTGATAGTGAATGACGATTAAGTGAATTTAGTAAATGGTTTGAGTTGGCAGAGCGATGTTTTATTTAAACATCTGTTTAAATCTAATGAAGGAACTTTGGAAATGTTTTCCAAATAAGAAATCAGAAATGTTTTCTAATATAGAAAAAAGAAAATGGAAATGTTTTCCATTGTTAATAACATATATTTTCTAAAATAAGAATTTAGAATATATGAAAACAGGAGATAAGTAAATTAATGAATGAAAGAGATAAATGTTAAATGATGATTAATCGATATAATTTCCACATGGAAATAATATCGTTTTTTGCACACCTGTTTTTCTTTGATATTTAACCCACCGACTATCGAAGTTTTTGACCATTTTAACGTTGTTAATATGGAGAAACCGGTTGGATTATTATCCGAAGAACCACTCTGTATGGGCATAAGCGTTGCGAATCATATATGCCAAAGATAATTGAAGACGGAGTAAAGTGCAAGGGCTGTTGTATAAATCTTAGGTAAAGATTGCCTAAGATGGTTGTACTGAATAGTGCCTTCGGTTTGTCCAGTCCTAGGACGACCTGTATGGAGGAATGTCTGACAGAGTATATGTGACGATCCCAAAACCCCGTGACACGGTGTTAAGGATAATCATTGGAATATAACACATTAATCATCATTAGCAGATCACAGATAATAGCATAAACAGGAAATAGAATAATTTACACATATATGACAGCGGAATCATATAGATATCATCACATCTGAGAAGCACAGTACAGGATACAACTTAGTGCATAATGATACATAATCAGTCACCATCGCCTGAGGCGGAATCATACATAAAGGGTACACAAAAGGAATATCAGTCTGCATCGCCAATGGCGGAATCATAATATAGATACAATAATGGCGGAGAAAATCCAAGTCAGCACAGTGTAGTCAAGCCTCTCCATGAGCCAAAAGGTGCGTCAGAAACCTGTAACTAGGCTGCCCGTGTGAAAATGAGGGCACCCGAGTTTGCAAGGTGAAACAAACTACGAGTCAGTCATGGGACAGGTATGAGAAATCTACTCGACTTATTAACAACAATAATAAGGCAAATCAAAGGACCACGCCACTTTCGCGGAACGGGTTTACTCCAATGAGTGCTAATGCATGATATAAAATAAACGATTAAATCAACGCAATGCTTTTCATAAAATGAAGCCATTATAAGACTGAGGTCCCATCACACAATGCAACGCAAGCCGAAGGATAGAGTTTTCCCTTATAATGGCCAAAAATGCTTCATACGTATAAAACAAAAGTGTTTGATATTATTACTAGTGCATATATGTTTCAAAAGCAAATTCAATCATAAATATCAATCCTAGACGGCATGGGTATCATATATCATGTCGCCATACTAGTAATTAAATCACATTCGCATATTTCGTATTGGGAATTGGATTCCATCATGAGTCGAGGCAAGGGGCAAGCTCCTCTCCGATTCGAGACACTCTAGCAAATGTCCCAGGACCCCACTATGATCCTTGGATCTTCAGGGCCGGTCCTCTCTTACTTTTGAGGATTAGTTATTCCTGAACACACGTTTCCCGGTCCTTACAGACCTATATCGAGGCACCTCGCATTTCAACAACCACACAGGTGAAAAGTATATATAATGTCAGGGCTGGTAGGTCACTGACACCACCTTAGCTAGAAAGAAACGTCGTGCTCTCCCTGCAGTCACTCTCCCGTTTTTGACTCATACCGAGGTGTGAGGCTCGCGAATTCACGTTATACACAAAGCTTCGTCACACAGACCATGCTTTGATCATCAACCACAAGACTTTGCTTTGCAACAAAAGCCTTGATCATATGCCACTTAGGCGTGCCACACAGGCAATCCGCTCCATGCGACTGATTTCTGTCAATACAAAACCTCTGAGCTCGTACGTCTCAGAGAAGGGCGTTAAGCAAGAGAATAAATTCTCTGCCGCCAAACAGATATATATTTAATAGAGATCAATCAACACAGAACAAAATCCAATGTCAGACACACAGTCCATTTACAAGTCCGTTCTGGGTCTGAACGAAATCGGAGGCACCAATTCCTCGCATATTCGTACAATCAACAGTATGTTTGGACGGCTACTACTTCAATTCCTTCATGGTAGCTACTCCAATCACGAGCATCAGTAGCGCCCATCCATCCAATGTGGAGATCATCGGTCTTCAGCCGTCTTCGACTCTTCGACTCTTCGACTTCTCAACGTCGATCGATTATTTGAAATGAGATAGACTCGGCCTTTTCAAATAACCCACGTATATTTAGATTTTCAAATCAATTAATCACATGGTTGGACTATTCAACATTAACATTTCAGTTACTTGGTTATAATTTTCATGTCAAATACATTCAACCATCACATATCAAGCAACCACAACAAAACGGGTTTATTTCCACTCTATATCGTCTATAGTATTTTATAACGATATATCGCAATTTTTATTTAATTTAAAACGGACATATTTAATTAAACGACGTTTCGGGTCGTGTCGATGCACTGGCGCTGCTTTCCACTAATTTTGTTTTACAGATATATCAAAATCTAACCGTTGGATCTTCACAAATTTTACATCTTTAGGAACGTCATTTCAAAACGAATCCAACGGTTTCAGTTTTGGGAAAATCCGACGGTCGGATCTTCCACACTAGCCATTTGAAGTTACGATTTCAATTTACGAACTACAGCATCGTTATTCGATTTAATTTAATTATATTTATATATATATATATAAATATCGTTTCTGGCGCTGTTTTTCTTCAGTTTTGAATTAAACATTCCAGACAATCCAACCGTCGGATCTTCACAAAGTTGGTGCCGTTGAAAAGATATTTCCATGGCGAACCCAACGGTTGCGGTTTCGGAAAAATCCAATGGTCGGATTTCCCGCACTAGTCGTTTGAAATCACGGTTTCAAAACACGAACTGAACGGCCACATTTCGTTTTAATTCTATTTATATTTATATATTTATATAAATATACTTCATTCAAAAATTCCTATATCGTTTCCACTTCAATTATTTGACTAACGCCTTTAAATTTTGGAAAATTTCGCCGTAACCTCCTTTGTACGGGAGGGTCTGGGAAAATTCCCAAATAGCCACACGGGCGTCTCATATCAAAAAGAAAAAGAAAAAGGAAACGACAAGCGGCTAGCCAACAGGCTCATAAAATCATCACCCAAACAAAGTAGTAAATGTGTACCTATTTGTCGGGCACAAAATTTTATTCCTCTTCTCTAGCCCCTTTGCTATAACCTGTTTAATAGATATGCATGTACATATATACAATTTCTATCACTTATCATTTTCCATTCAATCTCATATTTGATTTACTTTGGTTTAAATACACCATTCATTCTAATGTTGCATGCATAGGCTAAAATCATATCATTAGCTAATTAATGTATAATTCAACTCATGCACGTTTATTTGAACAAGTGGCTATTTTTAACACTTCACATTTCAAAGATGATAATTTTGGCGAACTAAAATATATTTCAACACATGACTATTTTTTTTGGTTCCTATGCATGTTAAAAAGAATATTTCTTTCACAAATATTTATTTCAACGTCAGCATATCTTTAGCATAACACACATATGATAAAAATGATATTTCTATCATTTAAAATATTTATTCGACAAATGGATGTTTCAACACTTCATAGTTTCAATAAAAATGTAATTTTTATTGTTCGATCTTTTTATTCAACACATGAACTTTTCCACTACACACACTTCTCAACAAATGAGTATTTCCACACATGGACATTTTATTTATGTTTTTCATATTAGAAAGATGGAATTTTTGTTGTCGAAACTATTTATATAAGGCGAATATTTTTCCTACTTCGTATATATATAAAAATGTAATTTTTATTGTTTAAACACTTCATTCATTCACAAATGAATCTAATTTTCACACAACACTTTTCAACACACAAACATTTCCACACATGGATATAGTTTCAACATATGCTTTAATTTCAACGCATGAAAATTATTTTAACATATGAAAATAATTCTAACACACAAAGATTATTCAAAATTTCGGCAGCATAACGGCAGGGTAGTTAAAACCGACACCGTCCCTAGTACGGCTCCTCGCTCTACCTTAAAACCTCGCGGTTTTTGACAATGGGGATTCATGCATCTAATTCGCACGCAGGCGGCATGTTTATTTCCACAAATATTTCCAATTCATTTCAATCACCAATGGGTATTTTTCAACCACAACCAAACAATATCAACCACAAACAATTATTCAACCATTCGTATTTTTCATCCAATATTTCACACCAATTCACCAATATAATTGCTATATTTCACTTGCATTTCAACACATATATCAATTATTCTATGCATGTAAAATTCATACTTCGCTTATATAGCTTACACCACGTATGTACATGAGGTATACAACACGTATGTAATTTATATTTCGCTAATATAAATTATACACGACATTTTCCATTCAATTTCACGTTAATTTAGATTTCTCACATTGGTTTTCGGAGTGCTAAAAATTGATACGATGTCAGAAAAATCCGCGGCTTCTTCTATTGGGTAGAGAGCTTCCTTGCGGTCCCGATGTTTCCTGTTTCATCGAATTTCGTCAACACACCAAAAAGATATGATTTTTCAAAGTGCAGACATCAAAAAGGACTCACCTTTCGCGATGGTTCGAAACTAGGTTTGAGGTTTTCGCGAAATCCGTGGCACGTGGGGACGATCAGCGAGTTGGACGTGGAAGAGCTTCGAGTGGCGGTCCTATCGGTGGTGGTTTGGTGGCGTTCGGTGGTCAGTGGCGACCATGGCGGCGGCGGGAAGTGTTCGACTTTGGGTCGATGGTTCTGGCGAAGGAGGAGGCGATAGGGGTCGGGGTAAGGTCGGATTTGAAGAGGAGGAGGCGCGTCGAGGTAGGGGGTGGCGCAGGCGGAAATCGCCTGTGGCGGCGGCGATTTGGGGGAGAAGCGGCGGACGATTTAAGTCGTCGATCGAGAGAGAGAAACGAGGGTTTCTGACTTTTTTTATTTTTTTAAAATAATGAATGGAAATTTTCGATTGGCCCATAATTTCAATAAATTTTTAAATAGTGTTTTCTCAAACGAACTCCTTTTTAAACCCAACGACCGTTGCCCTTAGCTAAATACCCCTATTCCGGACACAATGGGATATGTTTCGTAGGCCAATTCGAATGTTACAGTCAGTTATTTTCCAAATTAAAGTATGAAACATTTAATTTTTAACTTTCAACGTAATTTCAATTTGCCAGGGCCATAAACTGATTCGAAAAATTCCAGAAAAATAAATCTAGCTATGTTTTGACGCTACGGTCCCAACAAAACTAGTTTCGTCGAATTCTGAGGTCATTTGAAAAATGGCCATTTTCTGGTCAATCCAATTTAACAGAAATTGACCAAACACATTTTCTTTTGCCACGCTCATATACTAGCTTCAAAAATTATGAAATTTGAAACCTAGCAATAGTTTGACATCCCGGACCCAAAAAAAGTGGTTTCGTCGAATTCCGAGGTCGTATGCAAAATATCAATTTTCCAGGGCTATATATTATATATACCGACCCTTCTGAAAATTCATTCGACCATAACTTTTGATTCCCGTTATGAAACTTCGATTTTTCAGATTCGTTAGAAAGGTATTGAATAACAGATTTAAATATTTTTTGTTTTGCTAAAATCCATTTTATTTTCCACCCTGCACAGTCAGTCAAAGTTTGAATTCAAATTTTCAAACTGACTCACTATTCCTAATTCACTATTTTATTGAAATATTCTATTTCAATTGTTCAAATTCCTTCGAAATAACCAATTTAAAAATTTTAAATTGGCTCGTATTTTCCGGGTTATTACAATCTCCCCCACTTAAAACTTTTCGTCCTCGAAAAGGAAACAACAGTAAAGTAGGAAATAAAATGTAAATGCAAAGTATTGTAAAGGTACCTTGCACCGGAGTTAGTCAGAGATATCCACTCTGCATTTGGGGTAAGCTTGTTTAATGCTTTCCTCAGTTTCCCAAGTACAATCTCTAGGGTCACTGCTCCATTGCACTTTAACTAAATGAACCTTTTTGCTTCTGAGTTCTCTAGTTTCTTTGCCAATAATCTTTAATGGCTCTCTTCTGAGTGCTAATTCTGGAGTTATCTCCACATCCCGTTGCGCTGCTTCTTCTACAACAAGATCCGGATCATGCACATGTCTTCTAAGTTGAGATACGTGAAATACATTGTGCACTCCAGGCAACCAATCTGGCAATTGAACCCTATAAGCAAGAGTTCCAATTCGTTCAAGTATAGGAAAGGGACCAATAAATCTCGGTGCCAACTTCCCAGTCTTGCCAAATCTGATTACTCCTCTCATCGGAGAAACCTTCAAATAAACATGATCACCAACATCAAATATCAAATCTCTCCTTCTAGAGTCTGCATAACTTTTCTGTCGGCTTTGGGCGGTTTTCAATCGCTTCTTGATGAAGTCCACTTTATCAGATGCTTCTCTAATCATATCGGATCCTAACACAAGCCTGTTGCCAGGTTCTACCCAACATGCTGGAGATCTGCAGGGTCTGCCATATAATGCTTCAAATGGCGACATTCTCAAACTTTCTTGATAGCTATTGTTATATGAGAATTCGGCCAAATGCAAATGATCTTCCCATGACCCACCAAAATCAATTATACAAGCCCGCAATAAATCTTCTAGAATTCTATTCACCCGCTCAGTTTGGCCATCTGTTTGTGGGTGATAAGCGGTGCTCATATTCAGTTTTATTCCCAATTCTGTCTGGAAAGCCTCCCAGAATTCGCTAGTAAATAGGGGATCTCTATCACTGACTATACTGATGGGAATTCCATGCAGCTTAACAATTTCTCTGAAATATATCTGCGCTAGACTTTGAGCGGTTCTGTTGGATCTGACAGGTATAAAATGGGCAGTCTTCGTGAAGCGATCTACGATTACCCAAATGTTGTCATTACCTTTCTTGGTTCGCGGCAAACCATCTATGAAATCCATGGAAATCTGCTCCGATTTCCAACTTGGGACTTCCAACGGTTGCAACAGTCCAGCTAGCTTTTGTTGGTCACTCTTGACCAATTGACAAGTAGGACATCTACTAACATACAAAGAAATATCCCTTTTCATTGCCTTCCACCAAAAAGTGCGTTTGATATCGTTGTACATTTTACTCACACCTGGAAGGATGCAAAATTTGGATTTATGACATTCGTCCAGCACTTCTCTTTTGAGCTCAGGAAGGTTGGGAACACAAATTCTCCCATTCAGCCTCAGAACTTCTTCTTTATCTACTTGAAAGCTTGAGGGCTCTCCCTTCTGGATTCTTCCTTTGATCTTTTGAATGAAATAATCATTCTTCTGGAGAGCACATATCTTATCGATCAAGCTAGGTGTAATTATAAGATGGGCAACAATTGCGGTTTTTCTACTAAGTGCATCCGCTACAACGTTAGCTTTCCCCGGCGTATACAGGATATCAAGATCATACGCTGCAAGAAATTCTAGCCAACGCTGCTGTCTCAGATTCAGATCTTTCTGGGTATATAAATACTTCAATGATTAATGATCTGTGTACAATATAAATTTCTCGCCCAATAAATAATGCCTCCAGATTTTCAAGGCAAAAACGATGGCTAGCAACTCAAGATCATGAGTCACATAATTCTTCTCATGCGGTTTCAGTTGGCGGCTTGCATAAGCGACTACTTGGCCTCTCTGCATTAACACTGCACCAAGACCTCTAATAGAAGCATCTGTCCAAACCGTTAAATCCTGATTGCCATCAATAATAGTTAACACTGGAGCGGTGGTCAGCTTCGATTTCAATTCATGGAAAGCTTCTTCACAGTCGAAAGTCACTTAAACTTCTCATGTTTCTTTGTGAGCTTCGTTAACGGACCGGATATCTTCGAAAAATCCTTAACGAACTTTCGATAATAACTAGCCAACCCCATGAAACTTCTAACTTCCGTGGGAGTAGTGGGTTGTTTCCAGTCTTGAATCGCTGTTATTTTACTTGGGTCAACAGAAATTCCTTTCTCTGACACGACATGGCCAAGAAATTTTACTTCTTCTTTCTAGAAGACACATTTAGAGAATTTGGCTTTGAAGACGTTCTTCCTTAGAATCTCCAATACTTGTTCTAAGTGTTTTTCATGCTCGGGTTTTGATTTGGAGTAGATTAAAATATCATCGATGAATACGAGGACAAATTTATTCAGAACTCCCCTGAACACTCTATTCATTAGATCGACAAAGTATGCTGGAGCGTTGCATAGGCCAAACGGCATTACTAACCATTCATAAAATATGTCTGGACCTCTGAAAGCTGTCAAAGGAACACACTCTTCTGATATCCTCAATTGATGAAAACCTGTAGCTATGTCCATTCGGGAAAATACCTTCGCCCCATTCGATTGGTCTAGCAAATCATCAATGCGGGGTAATGGATACTTATTTTTAAGCGTCTGTTTGTTGAGGTCTCGGTAATCAACGCATAATCGAAGAGTACCGTCTGACTTTGGGACAAACACAACAGCTGCACCCCAATTAGAAAAACTCGGTCTGATTAGATCTTTCCACAACAGTTGACGAGTTTGATCGCCTAATTCTTCTTTTTCTTTCGGAGTCATTATGCGAATTGGATGTACCACTGGTCTGGCATTAGGAATTAGACCGATTCGGAATTCTATTTCTCTTTGCGGAGGTAAGTTTTCAACTTCTTCAAACACATCCGCATAGTTTCTAACAATCGGAATCTTTTCTATGGAAGTGGGGATAAGTTCTAATGCTGACCAAAATTCTTCTCTATTCGGATTCGAACCATGACAGGGAACCGTAATATATCCAAGATTCGTTCGAATTTTAACGATTCTTTCCGCACACTTTACCTCAGCTTCGTACTTCGTTAACCAATCCAGCCCGAGAATAATATCGAATTCGGGAAAATCCATAACGATTAAATTGAAAGGAAACTTATAGGAAGAATAAGAGATTGGCACTCTACAATATGAACCGAGAGTAATAGGACCCCTATCGGGTTATGAACTTCCACTGATTCTTTGACTTTCGCTGTTTTAACTTTAATTTGTGTACTGTGTTTCTAGCAATAATACTACGCGACGCACCCGTGTCAAACAATACAGAAACAAGAATATTTTTAATGGTAAGGGTACCTCCCAAAACATCAGGTTTACCTGCTCCATCGGACGCAGCCGGCGGGTTAGACCCGTCATAGACATGAGCTACTGTAGCTTTCTTCAGCAAAGGATAGTGTTTGACCAGATGATCAAGGTCTTCATAGTTGCATGTCATTTCCACCAGCTCGTTGAATTCCAGCTTGACATGGGCCATGGCTCTATCATGATATTGTCGTCTTAGTCCAAGGATAAACCTCTTATTTTTGGATTTCGCGCTAGCAATGAGCTCTGGAGCATAGGGCGACAACATTGTAAATTTATTCAGATAATCCTGCACGGAAAGATCCCCTTGCTGGAGATTGGCGAAGTCATCGTGCATTTTTTCTAGAGCTTGTTCTGGGACATATTTCTCCTTGAAGAGTTCTTTAAATCCATCCCGTGTTCTTCCAGCTTCTCTATTCCCGGCGGTAAGAGATTCCCACCATAATTCAGCTTGTTCCTGCATAAGCCAGGCGCCCATAATAGCTTTGTCTTCATCTCCAAGCCTTAGGCCTTCAAGAATTTTATCGCATGTTTTGAGCCATGCAAGGGCCTCTATTACGGTGCCAGTTCCCGAGAAGGTCTTGCCTCCTAAGTTCTTATATCTCTTAGCTACACGATCAAGCTCGAAGTATTGAGCTGCCGGAGGTTGTATCAAAGGTCCTTCTTGAGCTGGGACTTCTCCACTTCCTCGACCTCGGCCGGCATGGCCTCCTCTAGCGGCGGCTGCTCTGGTAGCCATTTTTCAAATTCTGTATAAGCAACGAAAAAATCAGCTAACAGAAATGATAGTCTATTGCATAGTTAAGCAGAAAATTTATGGAAGATAACGATGGATTGATCAAATTGTTTTTGCTATTCTGCTCGGCTCATTCTAGGACTTTACTAGTCCTATCTCTAATGAGCGACTCGCCTTAGAATACTACTGATTCTATTTTGACGAAGTGTTTAATGTGTTAGACTCCAGAACTAAGGTTAACCAAAGCTCTGATACTAGCTGTGACGATCCCAAAACTCGTGACACGGTGTTAAGGATAATCATTGGAATATAACACATTAATCATCATTAGCTGATCACAGATAATAGCATAAACAGGAAATAGAATAATTTACACATATATGACAGCGGAATCATATAGATATCATCACATCAGAGAAGCACAGTACAGGATACAACTTAGTGCATAATGATACATAATCAGTCACCATCGCCTGAGGCGGAATCATACATAAAGGGTACACAAAAGGAATATCAGTCTACATCGCCAATGGAGGAATCATAATATAGATACAATAATGGCGGAGAAAATCCAAGTCAGCACAGTGTAGTGAAGCCTCGCCATGAGCCAAAAGGTGCGTCAGAAACCTGTAACTAGGCTGCCCGTGTGAAAATGAGGGCACCCGAGTTTGCAAGGTGAAACAAACTACGAGTCAGTCATGGGACTGGTATGAAAAATCTACTCGACTTATTAACAGCAATAATAAGGCAAATCAAAGGACCACGCCACTTTCGCGGAACGGGTTTACTCCAACGAGTGCTAATGCATGATATAAAATAAACGATTAAATCAACGCAATGCTTTTCATAAAATGAAGCCATTATAAGACTGAGGTCCCATCACACAATGCAACACAAGCCGAAGGATAGAGTTTTCCCTTATAATGGCCAAAAATGCTTCATACGTATAAAACAAAAGTGTTTGATATTATTACTAGTGCATATATGTTTCAAAAGCAAATTCAATCATAAATATCAATCCTAGACGGCAT
Source organism: Allium sativum (assembly GCA_030737875.1). Lineage (NCBI taxonomy): Eukaryota > Viridiplantae > Streptophyta > Magnoliopsida > Asparagales > Amaryllidaceae > Allium > Allium sativum. Next base: position 104,767,242 of record CM060912.1, read on the forward strand.
GGGTACCATATATCATGTCGCCATACTAGTAATACAATCACATTCGCATATTTCGTATTGGGAATTGGATTCCATCATGAGTCGAGGCAAGGGGCAAGCTCCTCTCCGATTCGAGACACTCTAGCAAATGTCCCAGGACCCCACTATGATCCTTGGATCTTCAGGGCCGGTCCTCTCTTACTTTTGAGGATTATTTATTCCTGAACACACGTTTCCCGGTCCTTACAGACCTATATCGAGGCGCCTCGCATTCCAACAACCACACAGGTGAAAAGTATATATAATGTCAGGGCTGGTAGGTCATTGACACCACCTTAGCTAGAAAGAAACGTCGTGCTCTCCCTGCAGTCACTCTCCCGTTTTTGACTCATACCGAGGTGTGAGGCTCGCGAATTCACGTTATACACAAAGCTTCGTCACACAGACCATGCTTTGATCATCAACCACAAGACTTTGCTTTGCAACAAAAGCCTTGATCATATGCCACTTAGGCGTGCCACACAGGCAATCCGCTCCATGCGACTGATTTCTGTTAATACAAAACCTCTGAGCTCGTACGTCTCAGAGAAGGGCGTTAAGCAAGAGAATAAATTCTCTGCCGCCAAACAGATATATATTTAATAGAGATCAATCAACACAGAACAAAATCCAATGTCAGACACACAGTCCATTTACAAGTCCGTTCTGGGTCTGAACGAAATCGGAGGCACCAATTCCTCGCATATTCGTACAATCAATAGTATGTTTGGACGGCTACTACTTCAATTCCTTCATGGTAGCTACTCCAATCACGAGCATCAGTAGCGCCCATCCATCCAATGTGGAGATCGTCGGTCTTCAGCCGTCTTCGACTCTTCGACTTCTCAACGTCGATCGATTATTTGAAATGAGATAGACTCGGCCTTTTCAAATAACCCACGTATATTTAGATTTTCAAATCAATTAATCACATGGTTGGACTATTCAACATTCACATTTCAGTTACTTAGTTATAATTTTCATGTCAAATACATTCAACCATCACATATTAAGCAACCACAACAAAACGGGTTTATTTCCACTCTATATCGTCTATAGTATTTTATAACGATATATCGCCATTTTTATTTAATTTAAAACGGCCATATTTAATTAAACGACGTTTCGGGTCGTGTCGATGCACTGGCGTTGCTTTCCACTAATTTTGTTTTACACATATCTCAAAATCTAACCGTTGGATCTTCACAAATTTTACATCCTTAGGAACGTCATTTCAAAACGAATCCAACGGTTTCAGTTTTGGGAAAATCCGACGGTCGGATCTTGCACACTAGCCATTTGAAGTTACGATTTCAATTTATGAACTGCAGCATCGTTATTCGATTTAATTTAATTATATTTATATATATATAAATATCGTTTCTGGCGCTGTTTTTCTTCAGTTTTGAATTAAACATTCCAGACAATCCAACCGTCGGATCTTCACAAAGTTGGTACCGTTGGAAAGATATTTCCAAGGCGAACCCAACGGTTGCAGTTTCGGAAAAATCCAATGGTCGGATTTCCCGCACTAGTCATTTGAAATCACGGTTTCAAAACACGAACTGCACGGCCACATTTCGTTTTAATTCTATTTATATTTATATATTTATATAAATATACTTCATTCAAAAATTTCTATATCGTTTCCACTTCAATTATTTGACTAACGCCTTTAAATTTTGGAAAATTTCGCCATAACCTCCTTTGTACGGGAGGGTCTGGGAAAATTCCCAAATAGCCACACGGGCGTCTCATATCAAAAAGAAAAAGAAAAAGCCAAGCGGCTAGCTAACAGGCTCATAAAATCATCACCCAAACAAAGTAGTAAATGTGTACCTATTTGTCGGGCACAAAATGTTATTCCTCTTCTCTAACCCCTTTGCTATAACCTGTTTAATAGATATGCATGTACATATATACAATTTCTATCACTTATCATTTTCCATTCAATCTCATATTTGATTTACTTTGGTTTAAAAACACCATTCATTCTAATGTTGCATGCATAGGCTAAAATCATATCATTAGCTAATTAATGTTTATTTCAACTCATGCACGTTTATTTGAACAAGTGGCTATTTTTAACACTTCACATTTCAAAGATGATAATTTTGGCGAACTAAAATATATTTCAACACATGACTATTTTTTTTGGTTCCTATGCATGTTAAAAAGAATATTTCTTTCACAAATATTTATTTCAACGTTAGCATATCTTTAGCATAACACACATATGATAAAAATGATATTTTTATCATTTAAAATATTTATTCGACAAATGGATGTTTCAACACTTCATAGTTTCAATAAAAATGTAATGTTTATTGTTCGATCTTTTTATTCAACACATGAACTTTTCCACTACACACACTTCTCAACAAATGAGTATTTCCACACATGGACATTTTATTTATGTTTTTCATATTAGAAAGATGGAATTTTTGTTGTCGAAACTATTTGTATAAGGCAAATATTTTTCCTACTTCGTATATATATGAAAATGTAATTTTTATTGTTTAAACACTTCATTCATTCACAAATGAATCTAATTTTCACACAACACTTTTCAACACACAAACATTTCCACACATGGATATAGTTTCAACATATGCTTTAATTTCAACGCATGAAAATTATTTTAACATATGAAAATAATTCTAACACACAAAGATTATTCAAAATTTCGGCAGCATAACGGCAGGGTAGTTAAAACCGGCACCGTCCATAGTACGGCTCCTCGCTCTACCTTAAAACCTCGCGGTTTTTTACAATGGGGATTCATGCATCTAATTCGCACGCAAGCGGCATGTTTATTTTTATTTCCACAAATATTTCCAATTCATTTCAATCACCAATGGGTATTTTTCAACCACAACCAAACAATATCAACCACAAACAATTATTCAACCATTCGTATTTTTCATCCAATATTTCACACCAATTCACCACAATAAATATCGTCCATGGTTTGTGGACGAGGGGAGTGTGTGTATATATATATATATATATATATGTATGTATAATTGCTATATTTCACTTGCATTTCAACACATATATCAATTATTCTATGCATGTAAAATTCATACTTCGCTTATATAGCTTACACCACGTATGTACATGAGGTATACAACACGTATGTAATTTATATTTCGCTAATATAAATTATACACGACATTTTCCATTCAATTTCACGTTAATTTAGATTTCTCACATTGGTTTTCGGAGTGCTAAAAATCGATACGATGTCAGAAAAATCCGCGGCTTCTTCTATTGGGTAGAGAGCTTCCTTGCGGTCCCGATGTTTTCCTGTTTCATCGAATTTCATCAACACACCAAAAAGATATGATTTTTCAAAGTGCAGACATCAAAAAGGACTCACCTTTCGCGATGGTTCAAAACTAGGTTTGAGGTTTTCGCGAAATCCGTGGCACGTGGGGACGATCAGCGAGTTGGACGTGGAAGAGCTTCGAGTGGCGGTCCTATCGGTGGTGGTTTGGTGGCGTTCGGTGGTCAATGGCGATCAGGGCGGCGGCGGGAAGTGTTCGACTTTGGGTCGATGGTTCTGGCGAAGGAGGAGGCGATAGGGGTCGGGGTAAGGTCGGATTTGAAGAGGAGGAGGAGGCGCGTCGAGGTAGGGGGTGGCACAGGCGGAAATCGCCTGTGGCGGCGACGATTTGGGGGAGAAGCGGCGGACGATTTAAGTCGTCGATCGAGAGAGAGAAACGAGGGTTTCTGACTTTTTTTATTTTTTTAAAATAATGAATGGAAATTTTTGATTGGCCCATAATTTCAATAAATTTTTAAATAGTGTTTTCTCAAACGAACTCCTTTTTAAACCCAACGACTGTCGCCCCTAGCTAAATACCCCTATTCCGGACACAATGGGATATGTTTCGTAGGCCAATTCGACTGTTACAGTCAGTTATTTTCCAAATTAAAGTATAAGACATTTAATTTTTAACTTTCAACGTACATTTCAATTTGCCAGGGCCACAAACTGATTCGAAAAATTCCAGAAAAATAAATCTAGCTATGTTTTGACGCTACGGTCCTAACAAAACTAGTTTCGTCGAATTCTGAGGTCGTTTGAAAAATGGCCATTTTCTGGTCGATCCAATTTAACAGAAATTGACCAAACACATTTTCTTTTGCCACGCTCACATACTAGCTTCAAAAATTATGAAATTTGAAACCTAGCAATAGTTTGACATCCCGGACCCAACAAAAGTGGTTTCGTCGAATTCCGAGGTCGTATGCAAAATATCACTTTTCCAGGGCTATATATTATATATACCGACCCTTCTGAAAATTCATTCGACCATAACTTTTGATTCCCGTTATGAAACTTCGATTTTTCAGATTCGTTAGAAAGGTATTGAATAACAGATTTAAATATTTTTGGTTTCGCTAAAATCCGTTATATTTTCCACCCTGCACAGTCAGTCAAAGTTTGAATTCAAATTTTCAAACTGACTCACTATTCCTAATTCACTATTTTATTGAAATATTCTATTTCAATTGTTCAAATTCCTTTGAAATAACCAATTTAAAAATTTTAAATTGGCTCGTATTTTCCGGGTTATTACAGTATATTTAATAGATCACGTAAGTTGATCTCTTCAAACGTATTTACGTTTGGTGGCGGAGGAATTTGTTTCTCTTAGCTGTATACCCGTGGTATTTTTGGGGAAATTAATTTGTGATTTGGCGGGTATGACGATGTGACATTCAAAATGAATAAATGTGTGATCTGTCAAAGATAAGCGTAGCCTCTAGCCTCTCAACCGGGAAATGACAAAAATCGAGCAGGCAGCATGGCTATGTAGGTCACACCTATTAGGGTGTATAATCACCTGATCTAGAGTTTCATTTACTTCTAAAAATCTATTGTCGATGTTGTCCCATTCGGGAAACGGTTGCTGATCCCAACCATTGGTGATATACATTCGATACACTTAGCGAAATGAGTGGTCGGTCATGTGTGGTCGGGTTGCAAGATGTTCTTGTTGAACCCATTGTATCACTCTCTAGAGGTACACTAGCGAAAGGTTGTTCCATACCTTGTCATGGTTGGAAATCCATTACCCAATACGTGCTTGCGGTTTTGATTGTATACTATATATGTAGAACGTGAGATGAAAGCATTTCTGCTAGATTATTATTATATTGTGATTGATAGACATTATAATAATATCATGAAGGTTTTTGATATAAAGAAGTTTTGGATTCTCATAAGGGAAAAACCCGTTCCGTTATACGGCGTGGTCTTATGAGATATCGTTCACTTGTTCAAACTGTTTTTGCTGTTTTACTCATACCAGTCCCATGACTGACCCGAAGTTTATTTTGTTTTGTTTTCCCTAAACTCTTGGGTGCCCAATTTTGTATGGGCAGTCAAGTAGTCAGAATTTACAGATACTTGAAGAGCTGGAGAAGGAGGCTTCAGAATTATATAGCTATGGTTATTTTCCGCTGTGTTGTAATTGTTGTACTTTGGAAATGATTTGTATATTCAAGTATAGATTTATATTTCAAAGTTATGTTATATATTATATGTTACTCGTTCCGCTGTGAGATTCGTGTTACTCTGATGTTGTGTTCTTCTTCTTCTTCTATTCTAAATTTCTATCTTATCTATCCTCACCTTCTAATTTCTTTCATTAACTACCGGTATTCCGATCCTTGGATGTTCGATATGTGTTGTATATCGGATAACCAAGATCGACTTTTTCCAGGTCGTTACGTATATTGTTCTTGCTTCCATTTTATTATTGCTCATTAATGCAATTCTATCCTTTTTTTGTATTGGTTTTGATGTTGTTAGAACATATATCATTTTAAGTCCTACCTAAAGAAGGTATTGGGGTTGTCCAATCTTTCAAACAATTTGTGAAATTTGCAACAAATCCCTTCAACTTGTGTGGTGCCATTAATTGAATTTTAGGTGATACAATATTTCGAAAATTAATTAGATTTTGGAGATATTCTTGGTAATTTGGTTACCCGTTTTGTGCAAGAAAGAAATGGAAAGGAATATTAAGAAGATAGGAATATTGGAGATATTCACCGTTTATTTTTTTGCCATATTTCATGAAAGAAGAAACAGAAAGAAATTAAATTTGGAAAGAGTTGACTGATGGAGAAAAGAGAAAGTTATCAATCAATTATATGACAATAAAATTATTGGGAATATTAGTCTTCCATAAATTGATTTATTTACATAAATCAATTATTTCTGCCCCAAGTAATTTTTCCTCTATATAAAGAGAGGCACAAAGAATGTTATTATCAAAATATCATTTGTATTTCTTCATTTCTTTGCTCTACTGTAAATCTCTGTAATCTCTTGAATATTAATAAAATCTCTTCCCAATTGAAGTGGACGCACACTATCTCGCGATAGTGGAACCACTATAAATATCGTGTGTTCTCTGTTGCCTTTTTTGTGATTGATAATCATTTCAATCTGTTTGTTCTATCACATCATTACAAGATCCTATTGAGGTTTTTTCGCTGAAAGGGATTGATCACGACTAACAACTGGTATCAGAGCTAGATTCACAAAAAAGGTGTTAGTAGAATGGCGGAAGGAGATGAAAATAGTACAAATAATACGTCAATGCCAGTAGTTGCTTCATACTTCAGAGGCTCTTATGTGGCGTCAGGATCACAGTTGACGATAAAGAAGTGGAATGGTGAAGGAGATTTCGAAAAGTGGCAGCGGATGATGAAAGCAGTTTTGAGAAGAAATCACATTGATCGAGAAGTATTTGATACAGAGGCATTGCCTACTAATATTTCATCAGAGGAATTAGAAGAGATGGAAGAATGGATCTTTACTACTCTTCGACTTGCTATGGGAAAGAACGTAATTCCTGAAATCAGTCAGGAAACAACAGCTAAAGGCATTTGGAAGAATTGGAGGGCCTCTACATGAAGAAATACCTAACTAACCGTCAATCCTATTGAAGACCTTCTTCACTTATAAGATGAAGGAAGGTTCTTCAATTAAGACACATGTAAGTGTGTTTGATGGCCTGTTGATGAAGATGAAGTCTATTGAGTTGAAAATTGATGAAAAACAAAAAGCAATGGCTCTGTTGTGTTCTCTCCTAGAGTGAGACACTGGTTTCACTAACAGCCTTATCTATGGTAGTGCTACATTGAAATTAGATGATGTGAGTACATGTTTTCTCAGTGAAGAGTTGAGAGATCAGATGAAAGAGTTTGGTGTTGGTGATAGTAGTGGAGGAAGTAGTAGTTCAAGTGTACTTGTTGAGAGAGGAAGTGCAGAGAAGAAAGTGAAGAGTAACAGGGGGCGTTCCAATCTAGGGGGCCTCATTGGCGGAGTAAGTCTAAAGATGGAAAGTTCTATAGTTGTAAGAAACCAAGCCACTGGAGAAGAGACTGTCCAGATTTGGAGAAGAAGACTGATGGTTCTTCATCTATTGCGATGGAGAAAGATGGTAGCAATTTATTGACAGCGGTTGTATTAGATGTTGCAGACCACTGGATTTTAGATTTCGGAGTGTAACAGCCCGCATTTTACGTATCGGAGGGTCGTAAAATATTTTTATTTATTTCCCTGAGCATAGGATTATTCTCATATTTTGATAAGGTGTTTATGGGGATGTGATACTTGTCCATAATTTTTACCAATTTTATTTATAATCATTGTCCCCTGTCATTCTTGTACAAAGCATAACTTTTGATTGGGATCGAATCAGGTGCTGAGATCGGTTTCATTGAAAAGGAAATGGTGTTGCCGATTCCGTAGAGTGGTCACATTAAAGATTTGGCTCGGCAGTTTGGGAGGAATCGCTGTTTTAGTGCTTTACAATTTTCTGTTCAGGTTTTGTGAACCAATGATGTGCTAATTTGAGGAGGCCCATTAGTGGGCTGGTGGGAGGCTATAAATAGGGGGTTAGAGGCATGAAGAATAGTTTACATTCTTCATTCTCTCATTTGGTTGAGCTCGTGAACCTCCTTGCTCAATCAAATACACCTTTCCACCATTAAAATCTAGATCTAAGAGAGAGAATCGAAGATCTACATTGTTTGAAGCTAGATCTACATCAAGTGAAGAGAGATCGCATCAAATCAAGACGTTTGAAGCATATTCTTCACTATCCGGGTTGAGAATTTAGTGATTTCAAGTTAATTCGAAGAATTGATGAGTGATAAGCATCTCTCACATGGATTCAATCGAGTATATGGGTTGTTTGATATTATTTTCATCATTCACATGTACTTTTCACCTAGATCTACATCATGGTAAGTATATTTTCATTTGAATCACCGTAGGATCTAATCTAGCAACTTAAAACCGGTAATTTCTATGTTAACTCATATATTTATGCAAGTTAGATCCATTATTTTAGTTTATTAATTGATTTATCATGACTTAGTAAATTTGATATGAGTGATTATGATTTATTGTCATATTGACGTTGTTAATGATTTCTTACAGTGTTTATGGTTGAACTGGATAATTTAGATGAGTTGATTTCATCGATGTTGTCGTTCGGTGAAAATTTTGTCAAGATTGGAGTTATTTTGGTCAAGTTTAAAGTCGGGTTGTTTTTCCTGTTCTCTAAGAAATGCTTCGGTTCGTTCGTATAGAAGTAGCTCAGGTCACTCAAGCTTTAGATCGTTCAGGGGCCACGGGCTCTAGGTCGTGGAAATAAGCCAGATCATTCGAAGCATGTTAGAGAGGAGCAATGAAGGATGAAGGCTTCAAGACGTTTGGAAATATCTCAGGTCATTGGAGGTTAGGTCGAGGTGACATGGCGGCCGATGATTGGATGGATCGAGAGTTGGATCGTGGTGCTCTAAGATGGGAACGCCTTAGGTCGCGGACAATCAGGTCATTGGCAACATGGCAGAAGACGGGGAGTCGAAGCTAGCCAGGTCGATTGGTACTTGGGCCATTATGGCTTGGATCGTAAATGACATGCAAGGGAAAAGCATGGGCGGAACGACCTAGAACACTTCAAGTCATTGGTGGTTAGAACGACCTAGGGAATCAGGTCGTGGGGTACGAAAGCAGAAGTCAGATCAGTCAAAGCTTGATGATTGTTGGGTCGTACGTCTTGGGTTAGTGATGACCTAAGGAAGAAAAGACAAAGCTATGAAACGCTGTGGATAGATGCCGAAAGGCTGTGGAAAGATGGTGAAACGTTGTGGTTTGTTTTTCATAGCGGGATGTCTGGAAATGCTATGAATGGGAATAGCGACCAAATAGTGTACAATTTTGGGTCGACGATGATTGTGACTTTGCAGTGTATTCAAGTGGGGATGTTCGAAGTGTTGTGATGCATTCGTTGATCGTTGAAATATAGCGAATGTGATGATGACTCAAAGTGGTGAATTGATGGATAATGGTGGCTCGAGAAGGTTGCTTGGGCTATGAATAGTCATCGGGTTGGATGACTAGAGATTTTGAAGGCTAAGAGATTATCGTTGTCATAGGTTCTAGCTGGCTCAAAGCAAGGGTGTAATAGAGGCACCTAAAAGACCGGAGAGTTGCTGGTCGAGTACCCTGGGTATCGTTGAAAGGCCTAGGTACGTATCGTTGAAAGACGTATGCAGTTTTTGCTAGAATCGGGATTACCATTAGCTCTTGGCATACGGCAGGGTTGGCCATCATACGATTAACGATGGTTTCGAAGCAGGATAGGCAGTGATAGCTAGAGTCGTGAATGTTGGTTGTTTTGCTTGTACCGTCTCACATAGATTGTTTGACATCGAAGGAGATGTTTCTTAGATGCTTTACTGATGTTGGTTAGGCCTTCGGGGCTTGTGCTTGGGCAATTTTGATCTCGATTAGGATGGTTTACATGAGATATAATTAGTTGCTATGATTGATATTGTCTGGTTACTTCTTATTGCCATCGATGTATAGTTGTTTCTAAATGCTTGTTGTAAAGGCTATCACTATCAGATGTGGGGAAGACGAGGTTGGGTTCTTCTCTGGTGTTATTGGTTGATTGGTTGGTTAATCTGTCTATTCTCATATACTTTATTATTGATGTTAGATAACTTCTTTATCGCTCACTAAGACTGTTGTCTGACTCAAGGTTTTATGTTTCCCTCTTATTACCTTGGGCTGTTCATCCGGTTTTAGATGGAAAGACTGAGTAGCAGGTTACAGGTGATTAATCTTAGTGAGGACGATGCTGCTATGCGGTGACAATCAAAAGGCTTACATATTTTTTTCCTACTACCTAGTATCTGTTATTTCCGCTAGTTGATGTTTGACTCTGAGTCTTGTAGTGTGGCCAGTTTGTACAAACACTTATGTTGTAAGTCTGGATATTCATTCTAGTTGTTATGAAAGTTCAAGTTCTGCTCAAATATGCTTCACTATTATTACCTATTGTATATGTTCTATTATATTTTATCCTTGCATTGTGAGTTATACGACAGGTTCTTCTTGTGTTATATTACTTTGATGATCGTCCATAACAGCCTGACATGTCTTTCAGTGCATTATTTCTCTTGTTAAGTGCAGGGGTTATAGGCGGTCGTCACATTTGGTATCAGAGATCTGGTTATCGATTTTAGCCAAAGTTCGAAGACGTAATTACGTATGAAATAAGTATTTGTCGATTTCTGATGGATGTATATTATATATGAGTGTATAGTATAGTAGCGTTTAAACTCCATTTGCGGTTTTTATCAGAAGTGGATAATCATTTTATATTGCAAATTTAGAATGAGTCATCGAGCATCGAGACATCCTGTTAGGGAGGAGGTTGTCCTTGGAGTGGGAAATGGCGTTACACCTGGTTACCCAGCCATGTTTGAGGCTATGATGGAAGAATTCATAAGAAGGGTGCCTGCTCCAGAATCAGCCGCGATAGACGTAGGAGTTCGAGGGTAAGTTCCTAGAGCCGTGGATTTCATGAAGCTAAGCCAGGACTTCACATCTCTAGGAGAGAAACCGCTCAAGGGGACTGAGCCGACTAAAGAGGTTCAAAGATGTATAGATGCCTGCTTATGGATTTTTGGAGACTTAGGTATAAATGATGCAACAAAGAGTAAGCTTGCATCAAGGCAATTGCAAGGTCGAGCCATGGATTGGTGGAACTCCGTTACTCTTGAGACTCCATAAGATGAGATTTCATGGGAGTAATTCCAAGTTATGTTCGAGACGAAGTATATCTCTACTGCTCAGAAGTCTGTTTTGTTCAAGAAGTTTGTGGAGCCGAAATAGAATGGTCGACCGGTGCTAGAATATGTTTCTGATTTTGAGGCCTTGTCCAAGTATGCTCGTTCGTATATTGATTCTCCTTACCAGAAGAACGAGAAGTTTGTTATGGGTTTGGATACCTATATTGGGAGGCCATTGGTTGATCATCTGGATGACTCATATGAGAAGATAGTGGAAAAAGCTATAAGGCATGAAAGCTTGTTTCCTAAAGAAAAAGAAGTTGTTGCAACCAAAGAAGCTCAGAAACCACAACACGGTGGTAATAACAATAAAAAGAGGAAGCATCAACAACATAAAGGAAAGGATGACAAGAAGAAATCTAAAAGTGAGATGGTTTGCTATAACTTCCACTAGAAGGGCCATTTTCCTAACGAGTGCAAGAATCTTAAAGTTGAGAAGAAGTGCTTCAAGTGTGGAAAGTCTGGAAATGAGAAGAAGGATTACGCGGAATCAGCTAAGGGTAAGCAGACTGTGAAGGCATAAGCTTTGGAAGCCATACTATGGTCTTCAAGGGATTCTACTGCAGAGAAGAAAGGGAAGGGTGTCATTGTCCAAGGTACTCTTTCTTTTCGAGGTGTTTCAATTCATGTGTTGGTTGATACTGAACCATCGCATTCATTTATTTGTAATGAGCTTGTGTGCCGCCTGGGTTTGGAACCCGAGATTTGTGATAGACCTTTAGTTGTGACCAATCCAGTTAGGGGTTCATCCAACCTTTGTATGCTTTTTCATGGTCTGGTGTTGTCGAGTCATGGTTTCTCCTTTGTGTGTAATCGCTTTTTTTTGAACTTCGCTGGGTTTGGGATTATCTTGGGCATGGATTGACTCAAGAGGTATGCGACAAGAGTGAATTGCGAGAAGCTTGAGGTAAGAATCGGGGATGTGAAAGGGCGAAGGGTTTTGATCCGATGTAAGCCTGAAGATGGTGTCTTCATGAGCTATTTTCATTCATTTATGATTCCACAAGAAGACTTTTCATCTTTGCTAATCGCTAATGAGTATAAGGATGTCTTTGAAGAAGTCAAAGGTTTGTCGCCGCATCATGAGATTAAGTTTAGAATCGATTTGGTCGAGGGTGCTAGACCTATCGTTATTCCTCTTAGGCGGATGGTGCCTAAGAAAAAAAGAGAGTTAGATGTGCAAGTACACGACCTTTTGGGCAAAGGGTTCATTCGGAGAAGTGTATCCGAATGGGGTGCACCAATTGTGTTTGCAACCAAGGCTGATGGCTCATTGAGATTGTGTGTAGACTATCGTGAGCTGATCAATGTGACCAAGAAGAGAAAGTATCTGTTGCCAAGGATCGATAACTTATTCGATCAGCTTCATGAGGCTAAAGTGTTTTCTCAAATGGATTTGGCAACGAGATTCCACCAATTGAGTGTAGCAAAGAATAGTGTGCCCAAGACTGCTTTTAGGAAACCATCTGGTTTCTTGGAATGGTTGGTGATGTCATTTGGGTTGACTAACGCGCCAGCATTTTTTGTGGATCTTATGAATAGGTTTTCCAGAGATATGTTGAACAAGTTCGTGCATGTGTTCGTAGATAATACTATGGTTTACTCCCAGAATGATGAAGAGCATAAGATGCACTTGAGAGTTGTTTTGGAAATCTTGCGAAAGCACCAGCTGAAGGATAAGTTTTCAAAGTGTCACTTCAAGATGAGAGAAATGAGGTTCTTAGGTCATGTTATTTCTGTAAATAGGATAGCTGTTGACTGTGCTAAGGTGGCAGCAATTCAGGACTGGGATAGACATAAGAATGCGACGGACGTGAGAAGTTTCCTTGGGTTAGTAGGATATTATCGCCATTTTATAAAGGATTTCTCCAAGATAGCTGCACCATTAACATGATTGACGAAGAAGAATCAAGTGTTCACATGGGATGCGAAGTGTGAGCAATCTTTCAGAATCTGAAGGAGTGACTGACGAGTGCTCCTTTTTTGACCATTCCGAGTGGGAATGAAGAGATGGTGGTATACACTGATGCATGTGGTACTGTACTTGGAGCAGTACTGATGCAAAATGATAAGGTTGTGGCCTACGCGAGTCGATAGCTAAATCCATATGAAAGGAATTATCTAACTCATGATTTGGAATTGGCAGCGATAGTGTTTGCTCTGAAGATGTGGAGACACTACCTGTTAGGAGTTCGATTCGAGTTGTTTACGGATCACAAATCATTGAAGTATTTTTTCTCCCAAAAGGATTTGAATCTTCGACAGCAACGGTGGGTAGAGTTTTTGGCATCGTATGATTTTGGTATAGTCTGTACTCCTAGAAAATGTAACGCAGTGGCAGATGCGTTGAGTCGAAGACATGCAAGTTTGGGAGCGATGTTTTCAGAATGGAAGAGCCTCGAGTACTCAACAGGATTTGATTTCAGACCACATTGTGAGTTGGAATCTAAAATATTGGCAAGCTTATCGATGAGACCTACTCTCATCAAAAGTGTTGGAGAGTGCCAAAGTGGACGCAAAGCTTGTCGAGATTATCCAAAGGTTCGAATCGGAGGATAAATAGTTCGTGATCGATTGAGAGGGTTGGCTTTGAAAGCAAGGACGATTGGTTGTTCCTGATATCGACAGACTAACACAACACCAAAATGGTCAATTTGAAACGGTAGTAAAATGTTGCTAAAAGTTTTAGAAACACTTTTTAGGTGTTGCAGATTGGTATGTTGCAGATTTTTGAAACACCTGTGTTATGTTTCAAATTAATGAATTGAAACCCTTGGTCAGTGTTTCAAATTGATAAACTGCAACACATAATTATTGTTTCAAATTAATAATCAGCAACATTTGATAAGTGTTTCAAATTGATAACTAGCAACACTTACTAGATGTTTCAAATTGACAATCATAAATGCTTATGATATGTTTCAAACTGATATTTATGACACCGCTAATGTGTTGTGGATTCGAGACATGATAATTATTTTAAAAATGCAATTAATACCATCAATAATATAAAAAATTCTATCATTCTTCTAATTAAAAGCCAAAAAATATGAAAGAAAATTCCATAAACAAATTACTATTGAATAAAGATAGATAATATATTCAAAGAAACAAAAAGGTACAAATATATCGCAACAAATCTAGGTTACATAACAATTATAAGGTTGACAATTTAACTAAATTACATACAAAAAGATAACCAAACTTGCTCGTAGACGCCTTCTACATACCCTGATCCATCATTATATCTTTTTGAAATCCATATCTACAAAAATGAGGAAGAAAATCATATTCTATTATATACTCCCCATATAATTTTAATCAATAAAATAATTATAACAACCACGAAAGTTAACACATAAAAAACTAATGCATTAAATTCAATCAAAACTCGATTTCAAAACCAAGTCGAAACTTAATTTTAAAACTAAAAATGATTACCATATTCTTATCCATTACTTACAAAAGCTATTAAAAGCAGCTATATTGGTGTATTCAAACATTTCTTAAGTTCTGGGTTTACCGTTAATGAAAAGCTAGAAGACTCAGAAGTGTCATGCAACTAAGGATGCAGAATAAAATATCCATCTAATACCTGCACTACAACCTATGCCAACTGGTCCATCCATGATTCAGTCAAACAAATGTTAGGCTAAAATAAATAAATTTAGTTTGAGTGAAACATACATGCTCTTAGCATAACATGTAAGATGTGAGGTAAATTGATACATAACCATTTAATTGTCACATTATTGAGATCTTAATTGCAATCTTATACTACTCTAATTTTGTAATTCATCTGACTTGTGAATTCATTCATTTAACACTACTTTTTTGTTTAGGGAATTATGCCTAACTATCTGTGGAAGTTTAACTAAAACTTTTGGTTTCGGACAAATGAATACACATGGAGTTTTAACTATACGTGAGAGAATTAGTAAAGCAAAGAAAAGCAGTGACAAATGAATATACAAATATAACACTTTCCGTTCTTTGTCACTACTTTTCCATGTATATTTTTTTAAAACTCGATGCCATAACCTGTTATGCTTAAGGGCAAAAGAAAAGCAGGCATCAAAAAAAATAGTAAAAGAACTTTTAACTAGTTTTAACCCCCCCCCCCCCCCTCACCCCCCCTCCCCCGCAAACCCTTTTGTAATAACCATCTATATCCTATATGTAACGGACCAGAAAATTCGATGCTCGAATTTTCGACACAAATACATCCCATGGCCAAACTCGAGTACCGAAAATCCGGAATGGTAAAGAAAGAAGTTAGAGTGTGAGAAAAGATAAGATAGAAAGATTAGAATAGAAGAAAAAGGAGAAGAACAACTAAGTACAATACACAGAGTCTCACATCGCAGCGAAATAAAATATAATACAGAAATAAATCTTTATTGAAAACTTGAATAATACTTACAATTTATCAGAGTACTGTGGACTTCCAATACATCTGGACAGTTATAACAGTCTGTCCTTATCTACAACACACAGCGGAATAATATATCATACGTCTGAACTCCTCCAGCTTGTCTCCTGAAGTCCATATCATCTAACCCTGAACCTGTACAACTCGGTCTGACCTAACTGGGTCTGACCCGAGCATTACAAACGCCACAAGTCAGTCTGGTGAACCAGCGTGAGAAAAACCCAATAAATTATTGGTATCATCCATCTTGATTTTAAAGTTAAAAATTATTTCAAAAGAAAAGGATAATCGCAAGACCCCTCCACACATAAACACGAACGGCTTTTACCTTACGATAACCCAAAACATTCTTGAAATCATAATTATTCTGATATGATAATAGTGTCTAAATACAAATAAACATCAATCTATCAGAACGCTTACATCTCACATTCTACATATATAGTATACAATCAAAACTACGGGCTCTTATTGGAGATTGGATTCGGACTATGACAAGGTATGGGACCACCTACTGATGGGAGCAAGAGTAACAATACAGTCTAAAATGCTACATCCGCGGGTATAGTAAGCAAAATAGTACGTAAAGAAAAGGGGAGGGGGTATGAAATAACCATAGTTGATGCATCGGATGATCACCAAACAGTTGATATTATACCTCCAGGACCAGAACTTCTTGTTTTAGAGGGTGAATCTATCAAGCTATATCTCTAGAGAGGAATACACTGGGTTTAACAAGAACATCTTGAAATCCGGCCCACACATGACCGACCACTCATTTCTCTTGAGTGTATCGAATATATTGTCACCTACGGTTGCTAGCAACATAACCGTTCCAAGGAGATACAGAAGCAAAAAGAAGCAACAAATATGAATATTCTCTAGATGGTGACAATACACCCTAATGATGGCGACCCACATAGCCATGCTACCCGCCCGATTTTTGTCATTTCCCGATTGTGAGGCTTGAGGTTTTAATCGTATTTTTAGATCATCTGACCACCATTAACTTTGAGTGCCACATCGTCAGATCCGTCAGATATCACTAATTGACGTCCACAAAAGTATTCTACTATTCAAGCTAAGAGAACGGTCGTTCTCCACCATCAACAGAAATACGTTTGTAAAAATCAATGTACGTGATCCCTTGGGAAATACTCTGCCAGACATTTCGTCCATACAAGTTGTCCTACGACTGGACAAACTAAAGACACCCACATATCGTATCCTAGGAATCACCCTATGGATTAGTAGCGAGTAGTCTTTGCAAGCCATCGATTTCAACCACGAAAGGATCATCATCAGAATATCTCCGAGCGCGACTCCAAAGTATTCGACAAGTAGTCCTTTCGCTTATGAAGATCCACGGTCTTCATTGCTCCATCTTCAATCCGTATATTCTACGTTTTCGTATTTGTTGGTTCGAAATGGTTTTCTAATAAATTCGATCCCGGTCTTTCCGTACCAACAAGCATATATACAAGATTTGATAGTCAGTTACATAACTATCAAATAAAACAACCATTCATCCGTAGAAGAAAACTGAATTCACTGATGTAATCTTTGTCATCACCTTAGCCTCTTTTGATTAACCCTTCAGTTTTTAAAACTTTTCTATTTTTCAATAATTGGAATACTCATTTCTCTTCTTATATTTATATATAAGAATATTCAAAATCCCCTTTCATTTTCAAATCCCCTTTAATACATATTTCTCATCTTGGTCATTAGTTTTTAACTGTAAACTAGTAAGATTATAATTCCCTAAGTACCAATCCCGAAGGCTGAAACCAACATCAGATCGATACTCAGAAAATCATTTAACTCACTAATCTCTAGTCAGTTTCTATTTTCCTTAACTCCATTTCTAAATTTCAAGACAAATAGAAAATTTCAATATCCATTATCATTTCAAACGAGCTATTTATTTCAACTTATAACCACTTCAAATATTTTACTTAAAAATACAATTTATTAAAACCATTATCGAATGTTCCATAAACATTCTTTATAAACACTTTTACAGTTTTATTACAATTTATCCCAGTTTATTTCAATAACTTCATTCCATAAAGACACTCATATGTAAATATCTTTTTTGTTTTCTATAAATCTTATATAAAATTCTTTAACATAATCTATATTATAATATTCAAATTAGTTTGACTTAAATTCAGTTAGAATTTATAATTTAAAAACAACTCTTCCTAACCTTCCTTCACTTGCAAAAATATTTGCTTTACCCCTTATTCATTTCAATTGTGAAATGCGATTCATATTTGACATATTTAATCAATTATATTTCATACTTTCAAAATTCAAGTTTCAGTTATAACTTCTAATTATAGACTTATCTTATTTTCCCTTTTCGCTTGGAAAATTCACATCTAATTCAAATACCGGTTTCAAATCCAGTTTCTATTTTTCCTTCCAAATTCTCACTTGAAATATATTTCTTCAAAATTTTCCAATAATAATAACTTCACCTCTTTTATCAATGTCCCTTATAAAATTGACTTTTTCAAAATATTTGTTTTAAACAAATATTTACCTTTAAGCTCTATTTAATTTGAATTCTAAGTAACCATTTTTATTCGAAATTAAATATCCTTTAAGCTCTTTTTATAATTAAAATTTCAATTTTCAATTCCTTTGCTTTAACACCTATTCACCCCACCAGTGAATAATATTTCTCAACACAAATCCATACTTGACTCATTTAATCAAATTCGATTTTATACTTGAAACTTCGAGTTTCAATCTATTTACAACTTCTAAATGTTGAATTATCTAATCTCTTCTATATTTTCCTTGTAACTGGAAAATTTCAATCTAGTAAATATCAATTTTATATTCGTATTCTATTCCTTTTCCAAATTTCACACAATTTACCTTTTTCTTAAATTTCCCAATAAAAATAATTTCACTTCTTAAAATGTCGTTCATAAAATCACATCTACATGATATTTGGTTTAAACAAATATTTACCTTGTGCTTAAATTTCCCAATAAAAATAATTTCACTTCTTAAAATGTCATTCATAAGATAACATCTACATTATATTTGGTTTAAACAAATATTTACGTTTTTAAATTCTATTTAATTTGGATTCTGAATAACCATTTATGTTTGGAAATAAATATTCCCTTTTAAAATTCTTTTTATATTTCATTTCTATTCTGAAATCAATATATTATAATTTAGGATATTTAAAATATCCAAATCAACAATCAGTGTTACTCACACATATAACGATATCATAAGCTACCATAGATTATCATATATCAGCACATATATGAAACAAATAATATAAACGTGAGGAATCCAGTTGGATCCCTCCAACCTGTTTTCCTGCATCCACAAATGTTAGTCAACAATAATAATACCCATCCTTCTTTGAGGAAGGATATCGCGGTATAGAAGATCATCAACAATATATATTGTGGGGCGCATAAAGAAATCATCTGATAATGGTACTACGGGCATCCGCTAATGGTACTGCGGGAATTATCCAATCACCAATATTATTATTATATAATATGATATATATCACTTTATAACAATTAATTATCATCCATCAAGCAATAAAATAAATTCGAACTATTAAAAATAGTTCCCAATAATTTACTGAGTGAGTTTAACTCACCTTGGTTTGTCGTGCTGAGTATCCTGTTTAAAATCCCATATCGTCCCGTCTTGAATTATTTATTTAGCACCTACGGAAATTAAATTTTTATTTAACGATTAACTATTTTAATTTAAATTAATTACTTAAATGGATAAGTAAATTATTCTACATAACTTAAATTACGAAAAATGTATACCTTATCCTTACCTTCAAATCGATCTCACCATCGTCACTGGATTGTAAATCTGATCATCTGCTCACTCTGCTCTATTTCAACTTAAATCATCATCACATACCACTGTCATGCTGCCATGCCTTGCCATTCCCATAAATACCAAACCATCTCCTCAGAAAGAACTTTCCTAAATTCAACTCAACCTTGTTGTACATCACTGCCAAACCCCTACATTCATGTTCAGCCCAACTTTACTATAATGCCTCCAACCTCCTCATTGTCATGACAACCTCCTCCATTAACTGTCATTACCACAACAACTCTATTTACAGTTTTCCCCCCTTTCATGCTGTCATTTTGACTCCTCCTTCTCAATATCAGATCAAACTTCCTCAAACACTCATGCGTTTAACAACGCTAAATTAAATCCCAAGTTCACAGTTTGCTCAACTATCATATTGATACCCATATTCAACTCAGTTTAACCTTACACAGTCCCTCTAAATTAACAAATCGCATCTCCCCAAACAACTATCGCATGCCCCATTTATCAACAGACTTCATTCCTGTCACCAACAAAAAAAAGGACCAACCTCTTCAACTCCACACCTTACTGTCGAACTCATCAACAGTCCCTAGATCAGTTGTCCATCCTTTTACAGTCCTCCTTCCCACCAACTACATCTCCAAGTACTCATTCACACTTCCATTTTTTTTGACCAAAAACTATTATCGACTTCTTCCTGACCTACGGCTTCTTCTTTCTAAATCGCGCTCCCCATCTGTTCTTTGAATCAGACTCCACTCCTCCGAAATATGCCACTCAATCGCGATTAGAAACATCATCAGCCTCTTTGAATCGTTCCCTTGAAATTTGTGGTGCCTCCACAATCGATTTTAATTCGAACGATTGTCGTACACCTTCGAATCTTTCCAGCTTATCGTCGAGCTTTAAAAATTGTCATGGTTTTGAATTACGATGAACGGAAATTGTGATTCCCCTTTTGGTTTTGATTTTTCAATTTCTTTTTCATCAGTAGAGGGAAAATCGATTCACGGGAAAAGGAAATTGAGCGAAGTGAAAAAAATGATTTGTTTCTGGTTTGAGGAATGGAGAAAACAAAGCCGGTGGTTTTAAGTTATAGGCAAAGGAGAAGCAGATAAAAACGATGTCAAATTCACAGGGTATAGGTAGGTTAGGGATGCAGTGTACCCTTACTGAAAAGCTTCATGGAGAAGGAATGCTGAGACGTGATATTTGAAAGGAGAGGACGGTGGTAGGTTTACCAAATAACTGTATTAAGGGAATAGGTCATCTCCTATTTTTCTTTTATTCTAATTTAATTTAATTTATTAATTAACTTAACTAAGGTAACTCAGATTAAAATATTCTACGATTACGAACCTCTCTCTAAATACAAAAAAAGACATTCCTAGGGTTCTAGCACTATTCTGAATACACTAGAACAGTTTCCACGGTCTAATTTGACTATATACAGAAGATATTAAATTAAATTAATGATTTAACCTTAAATTCGATTTAATGTAAATCGATTCAAAAATAACAAATAAATTATTATTATTATATAAATATACATAAATTGAATTCATAAAATTTCCAAAATAAAACAATACGAATTCTAAACACGATATTACATTTTCAAGCTAAACTAGTATTCTATTGATCTAAAATCGATTTATTTTATTAAATAAATCGTTATCGTTTTATAAATAATTCCATAGCAACTATTTGAAAATTTGATTGGGTTATAACTAACAATATAAAATACGAAATTCAGATTTTTCTCTTTCATTACAAATTATAGTTTAATAGATTCGAATATTTCTTGTTTCAGTGAACTCCGACTTATAACGGACCATGCACACTCAGTTGAAGTTCAAATCATAAATTATGAATTACCGCGCTATTTCAAGCTCGTTTACATTATATATATATATATATATATATAAGTTTCAAACTTTGTTTAAGCAACATAAAATTCCATTTATATTACCATTTAAATATTTTAAACTAATTTAAATATTCAAAACTTAAGTAATAAAAATATGGATCGTTACATTCCTTCCCTCTTAAAAGAATTTCGTCCCCGAAATTATAAGTAGGAAAAATAGCTATCCCTTATTAACTTCTCACAATCGACTCATGCAACTTGATACTCCCTTCAACATCTTTCCTATACAACCTACTTAGTTTCCAATTTCCACCCAAAAATCCTTAACGTTGATTAACTCTTTGTTAACAAAAAATTTCAAAACTATAGAAATTTTTTCTAACTCCATATATTTTCGAAAAATTTCTCTAGCACCTCCTTTGTACGGACTGATCGGTAAAATACAAAATGCCTCTCTGGGCCTTCCCCAATCAAAAAGAAAATTAAAAAGCCAAGCAGACAATCCCATATTGAATTAAACATGTACCGTTTTGTCGAGCATCTCATATTTATTCTTCACACTTGCTTCCATCCAATAAACATGTATGATCATATACATATCCATTCCTATTTGATTACAATCAAATTAATTTCTTACTTCTAATTCGCCAATTCATCCATTAATTGGTTTTCTTGCTTCATTTGTGATAATTTAAACAACTATGTTTAAATATATGATTATGCTTACAAACAAGTCAAGATTCATTTAACTCAAGTTCTAGGTTTTATATTCAATTTACCAGTTCATAAAATTTTACACTTGAGTTCCAAATTCAATTAAACTTTAATTGATTAATGCTTCATCCATTTTCTATTCAACTCAAGTTTAAATTCTGAGTTTATATTAACTATATCAACACATTCACTTCTATTTCTAGACTCAGTTTAACTCTACTGAATAACATTTTAAGTCATGTTCAATTATCACTACTCAAATGAATTTATTTTCATTCACTTCTCATTTCAATCGACAATTCAAACAATAGGCATCAATTTCTATTTAGATTATCAACATTCAATTTATTTTTATTTCAACTTGTATTCAATCATTTTCATTCCATATTGATTTAATAATTCATTTTAGTTTGATATGGTTCGATTTCAATCCAAATTTGTCTAACTTACATTTCAGTCAAGTTTCAGTCCATTCAATTCATTTATATGGAATTTGTTACCACAACATCCAATTTATATTTCAAATCTGATTTTTGAAATTTTATTTCAAAAATCATTCCTTTCATCTTCTGGTTATATTAAACCAGTTTAATTTCATAATTTCATTTGAATTGCATTCAATCAATCAAGCATCCAACACCAACAAAATTTAAGAAAACTATTTCTTTTATATACAAATATAAATTTGGGCAAAATTATTTCATTTACCCCTTTGTTAAAACAATTTCATGTTAGTTAACAGTTCAAAATTGAACCAATCCAATATCACAAAAAAAAAACATTTTTATAAAATATACAAATACGCACTCTCATATATATATATATATATATATATATATATATATATGTGTGTGTGTGTGTGTGTGTGTGTGTGTGTATGTGTATGTATACTCAACTCAATCTAGGGTATTACTAACCCCATCTCTATCGAGTTACGCCACAGAGCCAAGGTTGTTCCTAAACCATTGCTCTGATACCACTGTAATGAACCAGAAAATTCGATGCTCGAATTTTCAACACAAGTATATCCCGTGTCCAAAACTCGAGTACCGAAAATCCAGAATGGTAAAGAAAGAATTTAGAGGGTGAGAGAAGATAAGACATAAAGATTAGAATAGAAGAAAAAGAAGAAGAACAACTAACTAAAATACATAGAGTATTACATCGCAGCGGAATAAAATTTAATACAGAAATAAATCTTTATTGAAAATTTGAATAATACTTACAATTTATCAGAGTACAGTGGACATTCAATACATCTGGACAGGTATAACAGCCTGTCCTTATTTACAACACACAACAGAATAATATATCATACGTCCAAACTCCTCCATCTTGTCTTCTAAAGTCCGTATCATCTAACCCTGAACCTGTACAACTCGGTCTGACCCAACTGGTTCTGACCCGAGCATTACCAACGCCACAGATCAGTCTGGTGAACTAGCATGAGAAAAACCCACTAAATTATTGGTATCATCCATCTTGATTTTAAAGTTAAAAATCATTTCAAAAGAAAAGGATAATCGTAAGACCACTCCACACATAAACATGGACGGTTTTTACCTTACGATAACCCAAAATGTAACGACCCGTATTCTACACATCATAGGATTGTAGAATATTTATTTCTTTCCCATGTGAAGTCGTATGGTCATGTAACTTTGGGAAACATCCATTAGAGTCATTTCCCATGTTCATGATTTTTGTCGATTTTTAAATGACCATTTTGCCCTTAGTTGGTACTGTTTTGGCCATAACTTTTGTTTGGAAAGGAATTTTGACCTGAAACTACTTCCATTAGATTCGTTTGATGGTTTACCTTTCCGTAGAATGGTCATAATAGTCAAACGGACTTACCGTTTGGGAGATATGGCTGAAATAAGGTTTGGAGGGTGAAAAAACTGCTTAACCGGGCCAAATCGGGTGATTAGTGGATAGGCCCATAACCCATTTCGGGATTAGGGTTATGGGGAGGCTGAAATGAGATAGAGGATCATTCCATTTCAGTTTTCTAGCCTCCACTTATCACTAAGGAACCCTAAAAATGGCCTCCAACCTCTAAATCACCTCCAAATCATCTTTTGGTCAAGGATTAAGCTTAGCAACCTCTAATCAAGGAAGATCTACACCAAAGCAATATTGGAGCTGCTGTTTGGCATTGAGATTCACATCAAATCAGAGAATTATTTCAGATCTTAGTTTATTTGTGGCTAAGGTGAGTGATTTGCATAGTTTTACACTAATTATGGCTAGTTAAGGGTGATTAGTGTTAATTAGCGAATTTAAGCATGATAAAATTCGGGAAAAATGTTCATAAATTCCTAAATGATGTTTTAGACCTCTGATATGAATTTGGGTTAATTTGATTAAGTTTTGCTAATCCTATCTTTGGCACTAATCGACCACCCCCAGAGCCCGGAAAGCCGTGAGAATAGTACCAGGATGGGTGACTGACCTGGGAAGTCCTCTCGCACTTGAGTACGGGAGCCTTTTTCACCTAAACATGCTTAAGGGGAAATATGAGATTTTGGGTATGTTTGATCCATTTTAATCTATCATATTGATGTTTTGATGTTTGTGGTTGATTATACATGTTGCTATGACTATATGAAATGCTTTGTGATTGATTTCAATAGTTAGAATGGTCGAAAACGTCGTCGAATGGCGTAAACACTTGCTGGAACAGTTTCAGAAAATAGTGCAGGGTTCGGATCGGATCGGATAGGGGGCTCGGATCGGATATGTTGAACTGAGCAAGGAATCCGATCGGGTCGGAACCCAACACTTAGGAAAAGTGGCAAAAAGGAAGGCCACGCTAACTGAACTGGGATCGGATCGGATTAAGGAGGACGGATCGGAGCGGAGGCATGATGGATCGGATAGGAGCATGTGAAGGACGAGGAGACGGATCGGAACGGAGGCACGAGATGGAGGGGAGATGACACCCGACCCGACCCGAGGTGAAGCACCCGACCCGAACCGATGGAGGACAACCGACCCGAACCGATGGAGGACAACCGACCCGAACTGCACCAGGAGAAGACCCTACCCGAACCAATGAAGGATACCCGACCCGAACCGATGGCTTGAAGAGGACCCGATCCGACCCAGTATTGACCAATAACCCGAGATGTAAAGGTAGTCCAATATGGGAAGTTAGAGCTCAGGATCCAATTGGAAACCAATGAGTTCACTTCATGGTTGGACTTTGCTGCAGGACGTGTGCTAAGGAGTTGCCGACGTTCATAACTTCGATTCACCACTAAGAATGAGTGATGGCTACTTATCAGTGCAGTAAGGTCATTATGACCTGAGGGGCAAAGTGATGGTAGCAAGACTACGTTATCAGTGCAGTAGGGTCATTATGACCCGAGGGGCAAGGTGATGCGTAGTAAGACTATGAGCCAGTGCAGTGGGGTTCTCGTGACTCCATGGGGCAGAGTGGACATAGTAAGGATTAGTAAGGTTATGAGCCAGTGCAGTGGGGTTCTTGAGACTCCATGGGGCAAAGTGGACATAGCGAAGGATTTGTGGCTACGTTATCAGTGCAGTGAAGCCATTTATGACTTCATGGGGGCAAAGTGATCGTAGCAAGGTATGTTGGGTGATCGAAGTGGTGAATATCGTATGCTTTATGCACTGAGTGAGATATGTGAGGATGGATGCTATGTTTGATTGTTTGCCATCATTATGACATGCACACCTCCCCCACCTCCGTATCCTTACACCATTTGATATGGTACCTTAGAGTGTTGTACAGTATGTAGTGCTAACTCTTTAGTTGCAGGTCCAGGTTCAGGTATGTTTTAGTCTACCTGTTATTGTTCACTTTAGATGCTTATCGCTCATACCAGGATTTATGTCTGACCCAGAGTTTTATGTCTCCTCTTATTACTCTGGGTGCTCACACGAGCAGACTAGAGACAGGTTAGCTGGTGATGCGCGAGTAGCTGATTCGGAGGCGGGCATGAGGCTTCCATGTATGATATATATATACACATTCTCCCTGTGTCGTTGGTGGTCGCTACTTGGGCATTAGTAGTGTACCTCATTTATCTTACTTTTGCTTTGAGACAGTTTGAAAAGTTGTAATAAGCTGTATTTTGGATTTCCGCTGCTATGATGTTTAGTTCTGATTTTCAGCTTATGCACTGTCTCTCCTGTTTTATGTCAAGTATGTTATTATTATATTTTATTCTATGCGCTGTGTGACATTCTACAGGTTCTTTGTATGTTCATTTCCTTCTTCCTTTTCCTTCTGACGACCCGTTCCGTGCTAACTGGACACGTGTTCAGCGCACTTTTGGAGTAAATGTCGGTTGGTGCGGGGCGGGCCGTCACACAAAACATTTTTGAAATCATAATTATTCTGATATGATAATAGTGTCTAAATACAAATAAATATCAATCTAGCAGAACACTTGCATCTCACGTTCTACATATATAGTATACTATCAAAACCGCAGGCTCTTATTGGAGATTGGATTCCGACTATGAAAAGGTATGGGACCATCTGCCGATAATGTATCTCTAGAGGGGAATATACTAAGTTCAACAAGAATGTCATGCAATCCAGCCCACACATGACCGACCACTCATTTCTCTTGAGTGTATCGAATATATTGTCACCTACGGTTGCTAGCAACATAACCGTTCCCAGGAGATACAGAAGCGAAAAATGTGACAAATATGAATATTCTCTAGATGATGACAATACACCCTAATTAGGGTGACCCACATAGCCATGTTGCCTGCCCGATTTTTGTCAATTCCCGGTTGTGAGGCTTGAGGTTATAATCGTATTTCTAGATCATCTGACCACCATTAACTTTGAATGCCACATCGTCAAATTCGTCAGATATCATTAATTGACATCCATAAAAGTATTCTAGTATTCAAGC
The DNA here is from genome assembly GCA_030737875.1 of Allium sativum. NCBI lineage: Eukaryota > Viridiplantae > Streptophyta > Magnoliopsida > Asparagales > Amaryllidaceae > Allium > Allium sativum. The sequence continues at coordinate 104,794,201 of CM060912.1, forward strand.
TAAGAGAACGGCTGTTCTCTGCTATCAATAGAAATACGTTTGTAAAATCATTGTACGTGATCCCTTGAGAAATAATCTATCAGACATTTCGTCCATACAAGTTCTCCTGGGACTGGACAAACCGAAGGCACCCTCCTTCCACATCCTAAGAATCACCCTATAGATTAGTAGCGAGTAGTCCATACAATACATCGATTTCAACTACGACAGGATCACCATCAAAATATCCCCGGACGCGACTCCAAAGAATTCGATAATTAGTCCCTTCTCTTATGAAGATCCCCAGTCTTCATTGCTCCATCTTCAATCTATATATTCTACGTTTTCGTATTTGTTGGTTCGAAATGGTTTTCGAATAAATTCGATCTCGGTGTTTCCGTACCAACAAGCGTATAGACCAGATTTGATAGTCAGTTATTTAACTATCAAATAAAACAACCTTTCATCCATAAAAGAAAACTGAATTCACTGATGTAATCTTTATCATCACCTTAGCCTTTTTTGATTAACCCTTCGATATTATTAAACTTCTCTATTTTCCAATAATTGGAATATTCATTTCTCTTCTTATATTTATATATAAGAATATTCAAAATCCCCTTTCATTTTCAAATCCCCTTTAGCACGTATTTCTCATCTCGGTCATTAGTTCTTAACTGTAAACTAGTAAGAGTATAATTCCCTAAGTACCAATCACGAAGGCCAAAATCAACATCAGATCGATACTCAAAAATCATTTAACTCACTAATCTCCAGTCAGTTTCTATTTTATTTAACTCCATTGCTAAATTTCTAGACAAATAGGATATTTCAATATCCATTATCATTTCAAATGAGCTATTTATTTCAACTTATAACCACTTCAAATATTTTACTTAAAAATATGATTTATTAAAACCATTATCGAATGTTCAAATCATTTAACTCACTAATCTCCAGTCAGTTTCTATTTTCCTTAACTCCATTTCTAAATTTCTAGACAAACAGAAAATTTCAATATCCATTATCATTTCAAACGAGCTATTTATTTCGACTTATAACCACTTCAAATATTTTACTTAAAAATATGATTTATTAAAACCATTATCGAATGTTCCATAAATATTCTTTATAAACACTTTTACCGTTTTATTACAATTTATCCCAGTTTATTTCAATAACTTCATTCCATGAAGACATTGATATGTAAATATCATTTTTGTTTTCTATAAATCTTATATAAAATTATTTAACATAATCTATATTATAACATTCAAACTTGTTTGACTTAAATTCAGTTAGAATTTATAATTTAAAAACAACTCTTCCTAACCTTCCTTTACTTGCAAAATATTTGCTTTACCCCTTATTCATTTCAATTGTGAAATGCGATTCATATTTGACTTATTTAGTCAATTATATTTCATACTTTCAAAATTCAAGTTTTAGTTATAACTTCTAATTATAGAGTTATCTTATTTTTCCTTTTCACTTTGAAAATTCACATCTAATTCAAATACCGGTTTCAAATCCGATTTCTATTTTCCTTCCAAATTCTCACTCGAAATATATTTCTTCAAAAGTTTCCAATAACAATAATTTCACCTCTTTATCAATGTTCCTTATAAAATTGACTTTTTCAAAATATTTGTTTTAAACAAATATTTACCTTTAAACTCTATTTAATTTGAATTCTAAGAATCCATTTTTATTTGAAATTAAATATCCTTTAAGCTCTTTTTATAACTCAAATTTCTATTTTCAATTCCTTCGCTTTAACACCTATTCACCTCATCAGTGAATAATATTTCTCAACACAAATCTATACTTGAATCATTTAATCAAATTCGATTTTATACTTGAAACTTTGACTTTCAGTCTATTTACAACTTCTAAATGTTGAGTTATATAATCTCTTTTATATTTTCCTTGTAATCGGAAAATTTCAATCTATTAAGTATCAATTTTATATTCGTCTTCTATTCACACAATTTACCTTTTTCTTAAATTTCCCAATAAAAATAATTTCACTTCTAAAAATGTCATTCATAAAATCACATCTACATGATATTTGGTTTAAACAAATATTTACCTTTTTCTTAAATTTCCCAATAAAAATAATTTTACTTCTTAAAATGTCGTTCATAAAATCACATCTACATGATATTTGGTTTAGACAAATATTTACCTTTTTAAATTCTATTTAATTTGGATTTTGAATAACCATTTATGTTTGGAAATAAATATTCCCTTTTAAAATTCTTTTTATATTTCATTTCTATTCTGAAATCCATATATTATTATTTAGGATATTTAAAATATCCAAAATTAACAATCAGTGTTACTCACACATCCAACCATATCATAAGCTACCAAGACTATAATATATCAGCATATATGTGAAACAAATAATATAAATGTGTGGAATCCAATTGGATCCCTCCAACCTATTTTCCTGCATCCACAGATGTTAATCAACAATAATAATACCCATCCTGCTTCGAGGTAGGATATCGCGGTATAGAAGGTCATCCACTATATATATTATGGGGCGCAAAGGGAAATCATCCGCTAATGGTACTGCGGGAATTATCCAATCACCAATATTATTATTACATTATTATATATATATATATATATATATATATATATATATATATATATATATACATATCGCTTTATATCAATCAATTATCATCCATTAAGCAATTAAATAAATTTGAACTATTAAAAACAGTTCCCAATAATTTACTGAGTGAGTTTAACTCACCACGGTTTGTCGTGCTGAATATCCTGTTTAAAATCCCATCGTCCCGTCTTAAATTATTTATTTAGCACCTACGGTAATTAAATTTTTATTTGGTGATTAACTATATTACTTTAAATTAATTACTCAAACGGATAAGTAATTATTCTATACAACTTAAATACGAAAAATGTATACCTTATCCTTACCATCAAATCGATCTCACCATCGTCGTTGGGTTGTAAATCTGATCATCTGCTCACTGCTGCTCTATTCCAACTCAAATCATCATCACATCCCACTATCCTGCTGCCATGCCTTACCATTCCCATATATACAAGACCATCTCCTCAGAAAATCTTCCCTAAATTCAACTCAACCTTATTGTACATCACTGCCGAACCCCTACATTCATGTTCAACTCAACTTTATTGCAATGCCTCCAACCTCCTCATTGTCATGACAACATCCTCCATCAACTGTCATTATCACAAGATTTAATAGCTCCATTTACAGTTTCCCCCCTTCCATGCTGTCATTTTGAACTCCTCCTTCTCGATATCAGATCAAACATCCTCAAACACTCATGCGTTCAACATAGTAAGGTAAATCCCAAGTTCACAGTTCGCTCAACTACCATATTGATACCCATATTCAACTCAGTTTAACCTTACACAGTCCCTCCAAATTAGCTAATCGCATCTCCCCAAACAACTGTCGCATGCCCCATTTATCAACAGACTTCATTCCTATCACCAAAAAAAACAAAAAACAAAGACCAACCTCTTCAACTCTACACCTTACTGTCGAACCCATCAACAGTCCCCAGATCAGTTGTCCGTCCTTTTACAGTCCTCCTTCCCATCAACTACATCTCCAAATACTCATTCGCACTTCCATTTTTTTTACCAAAAACTAATATCGACTTCTTCCTGGACTACGGCTTCTTCTTTCCAAATCGCGCTCCCCATCTGTTCTTTGAATCGAACTCCACTCCTCCGAAATATGCCACTCAGTCGCGATTAGAAACGTCATCAGCCTCTTTGAATCGTTCCCTTGAAATATGTGGTGCCCCTATGATAGATTTTAATTCGAATGATTGTCGCACCCCTTCGAATCTTTCCAGCTCATCGTCGAGCTTCAAAAATTGTCGTGGTTTTGAATTGCGATGAACGGAAATTGTGATTCCCCTTTTGGTTTTGATTTTTCGATTTCTTTTTCATCAATAGAGGGAAACGCGATTCACTGGAAAAGGAAATTGAGCGAGTTGAAAAAAATGATTTGTTTTTGGTTTGAGGAATGGAGAAAACAACGCCGATGGTTTCAATTTATAGGCAAAGGAGAAGCAGATAAAACGATGTCAAATTCACAGGGTATAGGTAGGTTAGGGATGCAATGTACCCTTACTGAAAGCTTCATGGAGAAGGAAATTCTAAGACGTAAAATGTGAAAGGAGAGGATGGTGTTAGGTTTACAGAATAGTTGTATTCAGGAAATAGGTCATCTCCTATTTTTCTTTTATTCTAATTTAATTTAATTTATTAATTAATTTAACTAAGGTAACTCAGATTAAAATATTCTACGATTATGAACCCCTATTTTAAACGCAACAAAAGACATTCGTAGGGTTCTGGCACCATTCTGAACACATTGGAATAGTTTTCACAGTCTAATTTAACCATATACAGAAGATATTATATTAAATTAACGATTTAACCTCAAATTTGATTTAATATAAATCAATTCAAAAATAACAAACAAAATATTATTATTATTATTATATGAATATACACAAATTGAATTCATAAAATTTCCAAAATAAACCAATATGAATTCTAAACCCGATATTACATTTTCAAGCTAAATTAATATTCTACTGATTTAAAATCGATTTATTTTATTAAATAAATCGTTATCGTTTTGTGAATAATTCCATAGTGACTATTTGAAAATTTGATTTGGCTGTAACTAACAATATAAAATACGAAATTCAGAATTTTCTCTTTCATTACAAAATTATAGTTTAACAGATTCGAATATTTCTTGTTTCAGTGAATTCCGACTTATAATGGATCCTGCACACTCAGTTGAAGTTCAAATCATAAATTACAAAATACCACGCCATTTTGAGCTCGTTTATTATATATATACACACACGTTTCAAACTTCGTTTTATTAATATAAAATTCCGTTTATATTACCATTTCAATATTTTAAACTAATTTAAATAATCAAAATACGAATCGTTACAGTACACCAAATTGAGTACATGGGGAAAACGATATCTTTGTTTTGTCAGTCTGTCCCCTTAGCAGTTTACTCGTTCTGCAGGGTAGCTTTGATAAAAGCCTACATACAGATAAACAAGATTAGTTAGAACATTATACATGGTAATAATTTTGCAATAAGAAAATAAAGGTTATAGTCATACCCTGCACAGAAATTGGTTAGCACAAGAATTAGTCAATAAGTTACCTTTAATTTTTTTTTCCCTCATGATCCTTATGCAATTGTATTGACAATGTGCGATGTATTACGTACCAGCCAAGAATGCTAAAACTGAAGAAACCAAGAAAACCCATTTAATAGAATATATGACTGTCACGTGTTGCCAGAAACAAGTAATTTAAAGCATTATACGAAGGCATGTGTGTAAAATTCTAATAAAAGATTACTTAAAATCTAAGAGATTTGCTAGTATCAAGAGTGCCACCAGAAGCCGACCTAACTGCAACTTCAGAAATTGAGCCCTTATCTAAAAGCCGATTTAAGATTACTTCAGCTCTACGTTGTACGCATTGGCTAGTTGCAGCAGTCTTAGCTCTAACTCTTCAATTGCTATAACTATAACTATTTAATGAGATTTTTAAAGCATGTATCAGGAACATGTATGTTTAAAAAAAAATACATGTTCTGACCCTTATGAAAAGTAAGCAGGAATTAAGCGAGAATCTCCACTTAACGTGGAAGTAGAACTCTAGAAAATCATAACTACTTAGGTCACTTTGTTAGACGTAAATGTATATTTTGCAGAAACTAACAAAATGAAAGCATAACAAACATTGATATACTTATCACTTTATAAACAAATAACTTAGGCCCAGAATATGAAAATACAATGCATTAGAGGCCAAACCATTACAGTTACAGTAACATAGTATCAATAACTTATAAAGTATTGGTTTGCATATTACAAGTATTACATATTAGTGAAAGTTGCATGCTGATGCTATATTACAATAATAAAACACACAAGTTAGTTGAGAAATCAAATATTGGTGAATAGAAGTTTTTTTTATTACAGCAAGATATTGATATTGTATTGTTAAAATGAACATACATCTTCATATTATTACACACGGCTATTTATAAAAGAGAAACAAAAAAGATGGGCTGAACCCATGAAGCCCGAAGCCCAAGTCCAATGATACATATGAGTATGTGGTAAGCGGAGCCGTCATATTTTCTTATTCCCCCCTGAAACCCTACTAGGGTTTCGAGTGAAATAGAAAAAGAGAAAATTAATGGTGGCTCCTTCATCTCAGAATCTTCTAACTTCTAATCGATGCGTGAATACACATCCTCAGGCTTTCCACGATAGATGAACTGTAGATTGATCTCATGTTGAAGTCTTGAGATGATTTGCAGTTTATTGAGAGAGGTTAAATTGGGCAAGAGATGATTTTTAATGTAAATTGGCGTAAGCCCTAGCTGAGCATTGTTGATTCGCCATCGATTAGGGTTATATCAACACAGAAGAACACGATCTATCAGCAGTCAGATATAAAAAATTTCCTCGTTGATCTTTGATTTAAGACTGCTGCATCTATATTTAACTCTTCTCTGAGCCTTGTAAAGTTAGGTTTTGACAATGGCTTTGTGAGAATATCTGCTTTCTGGTCAGCCGATGGTATATATCCAATTTTTAACTTGTTTTTGATAACCTGTTCTCTGATGAAATACAAATCCAATTCTATATGTTTGTCTTAGAATGTAAAATTGGATTAGATGATAATGCAATTGCACTGATATTGTCACACCACACTGTAGCTTGCTTTGTAGGAGTAATATGTAATTCACTTAAAAGTGATTCAATCCACACCACTTCTGCTGTAGCACTAGCAACACTCCTAAATTCTGCTTCTGTACTAGATCTGGAAACAGTATTTTGTTTCTTAGCACACCATGAAACAGGATTTTTACCCAGATAAATGCAATAACCTGATGTGGATTTTCTATCATCACTATCTGTCCCCCAATCTGCATCAGCATATGCAATAATATTAAGAGTATTACTGCATTTTAAGATAAGACCATGATCAATTGTGCCCTTTAAGTATCTAAGAATCCTCTTTACTGTCTTCCAGTGATCATCCATAGGATTTTGCATATACTGGCTAACTTTATTGACACTGTAGGCAATGTCTGGTCTAGTTATTGTAACATACTGCAAAGCACCTACAATATTTCTGTAGAATTTTCCATTCTGGAAAGGTTCACCTTTATGTTTAGAAAATTGAGCACTAGTGATCATTGGTGTAGGTAATGAGTTTGCCTTGTCCATTTTGGCTCGAACCAAAATTTCTGAGATATATTTTTTCTGACTAAGAATCATTTCAGAACAAGATCTATTGACTTCCACACCTAAAAAATAATGCAAATCTCCCAAGTCTTTAATAGAGAATTCAGTGTCCAATAACTTTGTGACAGCTTTAATTTCAGCATCATTGCTCCCTGTAATGATAAAATCATCCACATAAATTAGAATATATGTAGTGGCAAATCCAGAAATTTTAATAAAAATAGAGTTATCAGATTTGGATGATTTATATCCATGATTGACAAGTGTTGATTTCAGCTTGTCAAACCAAACTCTTGGAGCTTGCTTTAGACCATAAATTGCCTTGTTAAGCTTGCACACTTGATTTTTATTTGTATATTGAACAAATCCTTAAGGTTGCTCCATATAAACCTCTTCCTGCAATTCACCATTGAGAAATGCATTATTGACATCTAATTGCTTAACATTCCAATTTCTGTACAAAGCAATTGATAGAATAATTCTGATTGATGTTGGCTTTACAACAGGTGAAAAAGTTTCTGAAAAATCAAAACCATATTTTTGAGAATACCCTTTAGCAACCAATCTTGCTTTGTATCTAGAAATTGAACCATCTGCATTTCTCTTTAACTTATATACCCATTTGCAGCCTATTATGTTTTTATTTTCTGGTTTGTCTACTAAAGTCCAAGTCCCTTTTTATGTTAGAGCATCATATTCATCCTGCATGGCTAGGTTCCAGTTAGAATTTAAAACTGTTTCATCATAAGAAATTGGCTCATCATTAGAAATAGCAGTATTGTAAACCTTTGGTTTGAAGATAACACATTTTGCTCTAGTAAGCATTGGATGTTGATTACCTGTATCTCTCTCATTTGCTGCATTACCTGTATCTCTCACATCTGCAGTTTGTTCCTCAGATGATATATTGTTGTCTGCTGATAGCTCACCATGTGTTCCACAAACATTTGAACTTTGTTGTTCTGCACCTTCAAAAATGGGAGTAAATCGCTCTTGACCTGGCCTATTTAAAGGAATTGTGCGTTGAGAGCTAGTGTTGGTGTTGTGTTCATTACGATGAACTGACACCAACACTTCATCTTCTTCAGGTATATTGGTTCTTATCTGTTCATTGCTTATAGTATTTCCTATATTACTTGAATTTGCTTTATAAAAAGGATACACATGTTCATTGAATTTAACATGTCTTGATATATAAATTCTCCCTTTATTGTCCAGACATTTGTAACCTTTCTGCTTATTGCAGTAACCCAAAAAAGTGCATGAAATAGATCTATAATCTAACTTATGACTGTTATAAGGTCTTAAATATGGGAAACACTGACATCCAAATTTTTTTAAATGTTTATAATCTGGTTTAACATTAGTCAGCATTTCTTGAGGACATTTAAACTTTAACACCTTTGTAGGCATTAAATTAATTAAGTGTACAACTATATGAAAAGCATCAGTCCAATACTTAAAAGGCATGGATGCTTGAGCTAACAAAGTTATACCAGTTTCAACAATATGTCTGTGTTTTCTTTCAATAATACCATTCTGCTCAGATGTATAAGGGCAGGTGTATCTATGATTAATTCCTTTTTTTTCAAAGAAGGTTTTCAAAGGTAAAAATTTTCTGCCACCATCTGTTTGAAAGGTTTTGACCTTATTACCAGTAAGATTTTCTACTTTATTAACAAATTGAATAACCACATTACTGGTCTCAGATTTAGATTTAAGCATATAAATCCAAACAAATCGAGAATAAGCATTTATGAAGGATATATAATATTTGTGACCATAGTTAGAACTAATATGTGCAGGTCCCCACAAATCAGTGGCTATTAGTTCAAGAGGTTTAGTATAGGTGGTTTGTGAGTCTGGAAATGCAAGTTTGTGACTCTTTCCCAATTGGCAAGCAGTACAGAAATAAGAATCAGAATCTTTACTAACAGAAAGATTATTAGTCATAATGACATGTTTGGTAATTTTAATACTGGGATGCCCCAATTTGCAATGCCACAAATCAAATTTCTTAATGCAATCAGAATTGTTTTCAACAGACATAATACAGGGATTATTTCTAATGTCATAATTTTTGAATAATTGAAATCAAATCTGTATAATCCCCTATCCTCTTTACCCTGCAAAATAATTTTTTGAGTCAGTATGTCTTTGACTATACATGCATTAGGATAAAATTCAAAATAAACATTATTGTCCTTTGCAAATTGGGAAACACTCATTAAATTCTTCTTAATTGATGGAACTCTTAGCAAATTTCTTAAAATAAGATGTTTATTTCCATCAATACTTGCATTTCCAGTGTGTGAGATGTGTGCAATTCTACCATTACCAACAGTAAGATTTTGCATACCTTTGTACTCCTTGTTTCCCAAGTTCAAATTGCTTAAATTGTTGGTAACATGGTTGGTTGCACCAGAATCAGGATACCAGCAGTCATCTGACTCATCATCCCTGTTAGAGGCTTCAGTATTAAGAATTTCTGCTTGAGCTTTACTGTTTTCTTTAGCAGTATTCACTATATTTGCACTTGCATTGCTACTTTGTTGTGATGTAGTGTAATTAGAATTATATCTAAAATAACACTTGCTAGCACTGTGCCCCACTTTATCACAAATTTGACACCTGATTCTGTTATTAACATGTTACTCGTACCACCTTTTCTTCCTCTACCAGACCGGCCTTCTCTTTGATTATTATTCTGATTTCTTGAACAACTTCCTTTTTCTTGATTTTTTCCTCTACCATAGGAAGTGTAGTAAACTGACATATCAGTATTAATGTTTTTCTTGTGTTCAATTCTGCCTTCATGAGACAATAGTGTAGAGTACACATATTGCAAAGAGGGTGTTGGAACCATTGATAATATAATGGCAGTAACAACTTCATACTCATCATCAAGACCACTCACAATAGCCATTACCTGTTCAGACTCAGGTACACCTTGGCCTGCAGAACTCAATCGATCACAAATGTTTTTTACTCTCAGTAAGTATTCATTCATTGATGATTCACCTTTCTTTATGTTGTGCAGTTATCTTTTGTGATGCATTACTCTAGCTGACGATTGACTAGAGAAGTTTCTTTGAACCGTTTCCCACACTTCTTGAGCAGTCTTGACCCCTATTAGTTGTGGTAAAATAGTAGATCCAATAGAAGACATCATCCATGCACACACAAGACCATCTTGTCTTTGATGCATAATATATTCAGGATTATTTACAAATTTATCTTCTTTATCTCTGATAAATTTGGGTGGAACAATCTTTGTTCCAAAGATGTAATCCTCTAAACCATAGGCTCTAACAGCTGTTTCAACCTGTAATTTCCGTAACAGGTAATTGGATTCGTCAAGAGTGATTGAGATTAACTGACTTTGAGGTTTTATGATGGCCTTCATCAATTCTTGAAAAGGATCAGACTGAGATTGATGGCTCCTATTACTGGAGACTTGTGGGCTTGAATCATCTGTTGGATTAACCATGACGACAGCAAGGAAACAAGAACAGAACTTAAGAAACCAATCAGAGGTAAGATTTAATCTCTTGAACTTTGAATTAAGATAAATCCAGAGTCTTCAGTATGCAAAAGATGCAACTCAGATTGCCAAAATGATGAGAAATGACAATTAATTTCAGAAGAACAGATACAACCCCTGATTGGCAATCTGTAGATGACACTTTTGTCACTATTGACGATTTCTTGATGTATCTTGATCAGTTTCTTGAGAGAAAACAGATCTTTCTCTGCAACCTTGTTCTAAAAACAAGATGCAACCACAATTACTGTTGGCGAGGCTCTTGATTTGAAGAATAAGGCAACAACCTTCAAATGAGAGGCTGATGCTTTGATGAAGGGTGATCCAAATGATGAATTTACTCTGATGGATCAACAATTGACCAACACTGCTTATGATCAATGTAAGAACAAGCCCTCGGCTCTGATACCAAGTTGAGAAATCAAATATTGATGAACAGAAGTTTTTTTTTATTACAGCAAGATATTGATATTGTATTGTTAAAATGAACATACATCTTCATATTATTACACATGGCTATTTATAAAGATAAACAAAAAAGATGGTCTGAACCCATGAAGCCCGAAGCCCAAGTCCAATGATACATATGAGTAAGTGGTAAGCGGAGCCGTCATATTTTCTTAAAGTCATATATATATATATATATATATATATATATATATATATGGAATAACTTACAAAGTATTGGCACTGCCTACTGTCCAATCAAACCCTGTTCCATTGACACAGCAGGTCCAAGAAACTCAACTTGGTTATAGCAATTTCAGATAACTGATACTCAATAAACCTTAGAAAATATCCTTACAATATGATGAGTTTGTTGTTGGAAATAAACTTGGTTTTTAAGGAAACATTGATTATGTGACAAATTTTATTCTTGTATTTAGGGAAGCACAAAATAAATGGTAATAAATATTAGAGTTATCAAAATAAGATTAGAGAAGAATCTAGACTAAACAAATATGTAAAATGAAGAAAAGTCTAGAGAAAGAACAGCCTAGAGATTCTCTCTTATATAAATTAGGATGTAATCACTCATTTGTATCAATCAAGCAAATATGAAACAAATTATGTAATCAATCAATAATCAAGCAAGAAAAAAGAATCAAGCAATAAAAGTTTTTCCTTCTCCTCAAAAAGAAATTATTTCTCTTTCTTATAATTCATCTTTCTCCTCTAAAATTCTAACAAAGTGGTATCAGAGCAACACAAATTTTCCAACAAAGTGGTATCAGAGCCTGGTTGAAATTATGACATTTCTATTTTTTTCGACGTTTGTTCTCACAAAAGAGAATTTTGAGGAATGGAGCAGTATGAAAAAAGAGGAGCTAATCTCCAAAGGTCTTTGGGAAATTGTTGAAAATGGCTACGAATGGCGTAAAGACGTCGAAAGCATGTCGCAAATGGACAAGAAAGCCTTTGCGAAATTAAAAAGGAATGATTACCGTGCTCTTTCTGTGATTGCTGAGAACGTCGATGAGAAAGCTTCGGATCTCATTTTTAGAGAAAGGTGTACAAAAGATTCATGGAATCGCTTGAAAGAGGTATATGGAAAAGATGAGAAGAATGATAGTGAGAGTGTGAACGAGGAGCAAGAGAAGAAGAAAGAAGAGACTGTGCCAGAGCCTATGAAAGAAGAGATAATGGATGAGACAGAGAAGGAGAGGAAAAAGGAGGTGCAGAAGCAAAAGGAAGCTGGGACTGCTGCTTATAAAAGGAATGATACTGAAGTTGGGCTTGATGCAGATAATGCCATGAATGTTTATAGGGCGGTTGAATCAAATGAAGTAGGAAAAGAAAATATAGCTAAAGTTGAAGAAAGTTTAGTGCCCATAGTCGAACAAGAGAAGAATGAATCTGATATTATTGAAGTGAGTTCGGTCATCGAGGCGGAAGAGGAGAATAAAAGTGCTAGTAACATTAATGCTATTGAAAAAAAAAAGAGATTTGAAATCTATTGAAGTTGAGTTTTGCACTAATGATGTTGAAGAAGCTGACAGTGTAGTGGAGTTGAATGAGGTAGACGATGAACAAAAAACTCAAGTTGAAGAAGTAAGTGAAGCGGTGCCTAATACGAAGAATGACGATAATGAGAAGCTTGATGATGTTACTGAATCTAAAATTATTAATGAGAGAGAGGATGCTATCGTGGAAGAAGAGTCTAAAGTCGCGCTTGAAGCTGTTGGTGAGAAAAAGGCTAGCGTTGTTGTTTGTTCGATATTAGTTAACACAAACAAAGAAATTGAATTGAACAAATACTGTAAAAGTGAATTTTTTAAAGAATTTAAAGATGCCATATATGATTCATTCAAAGTTTATGACACCGGAATAAGATGGAAGCTAGAGCGCACACTTTTTGGAACGTCATGTGCTAATGAAGGAGGACAAAAAGAATGGAGCACCGTTGAGGAAGTTGCATCGAAGATCTTCATATTGGGAAAGAGGAAGAAACGAAAAAAGAAAATTTGGATAATTTCTTTAGTCCTACCAAAGCACGTAAAATACAAAGAATCAAAATCTTGCATCAATTTGCAAAACCAAGTTTACGGGGGGATGTTGGAAATAAACTTGGTTTTTAAGGAAACATTGATTATGTGACAAATTTTATTCTTGTATTTAGGGAAGCACAAAATAAATGGTAATAAATATTAGAGTTATCAAAATAAGATTAGATAAGAATCTAGACTAAACAAATATGTAAAATGAAGAAAAGTCTAGAGAAAGAACAGTCTAGAGATTCTCTCTTATATAAATTAGGATGTAATCACTCATTTGTATCAATCAAGCAAATATGAAACAAATTATGTAATCAATCAATAATCAAGCAAGAAAAAAGAATCAAGCAATAAAAGTTTTTCCTTCTCCTCAAAAAGAAATTATTTCTCTTTCTTATAATTCATCTTTCTCCTCTAAAATTCTAACAAAGTGGTATCAGAGCTACATAAAATTTCCAACATTTGTGAGGATCCTAACCATTTCCAACCATGGTAACTGCAATAAAACCACTCCTTAGAATATACTGAAATAGTACATATCAATAATAACAATTTTTGATAGCGAATGCTGCAATAAACTAAAGCTAAAAGGGGGTGGCGAGCCCCAAGAGAAGAGGAGGGAGGGAGGGGCGTTCAAACTTGAGGATGTGCTGAATCAGTGAGAATGACAGACAATGGAACTGTGAAGGTGTAGCGAAGACACAAAAAGAATGGGTCTCGCTACAGGAAAGCAAAATTGCCTTCCAAGTCTATCTAAACAGAACTGGTCAGTTAGACAAGCATAAACCAGTAAGCTTCGAACTATACCTCATCTACTAACTAACTATAAGAACAGTTAAACCCTTTTCAACTTTCTCTACCGTGCGAATAGGTTTTTCTGGCTTTCCTGTTGCACAGTCGATCACCATGTGAATTCCTACAAATGTTGCATCGTCTTGGTTTGCTCAAGTCAGCCTTGTCATAATCAATGCACGTACACATTTCAGCATTGTGCTCTGTGCTAAAGGTGGAAGTTAGAGTACTCTTTTTAATGACTAAATATATATAAATAATTCCAGAAAACCAGCCTTTGAATATGTCATAACTTACATTTGGAAGAAGAAGGTTAACTAATGCAAAAAAAGGTTAACTGAAAATACAGAAAAGTCAGTTTGTCGCCGAAAAGTCTATTTGGACAAGGCTTGTCACATCAAACGTTACCAATTTGTCTCCGAAGTAGTTGATGATCGCTGAAGGTTAAACAGTCATTCCTATAATTTATCATATCAAATTATGAGCCATATATAATAACTGAGAATTCAATATTGTTCTCTGTACTGCAATGTTCTGCCAAAAAGTTTGCAATTTCTCTAATAATCACTACATATTGAATTGATTGCTCAAAACTCATCACCAAAACATTTTATGCCTTGTATACAGAGCATGAAATTCTCTGTCATTATCTAATAATGGTTTTTGTTTGTGGTCCATGTATAAATGTTGATTATTATTCATGTAGAGTGATGAAGCCTAAATAGGTTAGATGTTGAGGGAAAGAATATGGAAATATTTGTCACTTCAAACTCAAACTGCAGGCGCAAGGGCTGACCATTAGAATTGTACGTCTACATATCTGAAATAAACAAATTAGGCGAAACCTTAACATAGTCCATGGATCTTGTTTCAGATCCCAATAATAAAAGAAATAATCTATACCTGAGTTCCATTAGATTCAAATTTAGAGTAGTAAAAACCTAACTGCAAACACAGTACCCAATTCAAGGCCAAAACGAGACAAATCCTAGCAGAACAAAATGACTAATAAGTTCAATAATCAAGTTGTAGTGATAATATACTAACCTTTGCTAGATCCGATAAGTGGCCAAAGGACGGAAGCTTAGCTCGACAATTGACTTTAATCAATACAAATCTAGAGACGAAAACGCAACAATCGATAATGATTAGATGGTAGCGTTTTACAATCGACAATGAATTTTTTTGCTGAAACTACCTAAAGGGAAAGCACTTAACAAGTAACCAGTGAACCCCATCCTGAAATTACAACCAACGCTGCCCCTATACCATGCCTAAGTAGACTTATCCAATATCCCAAACAGCTGTATCAATATGTCATCTAACTTCAACTGTAAGAGGAACAACAGCAAAAATTATTTGGTAAAAATGCTTTACCTAATCAGAAATCATCTAAATTTACCTGTGTTAGTCAATTTTGCTTGCCTATAAGATGGTACATTATTATATAAAAGAAAAATGACATGCATAATATATTTTGAATGAATCAAAATAAGAAAAATCACATGTATGCATTATAATTTTAAAAAAAACGACAACATGAGTTTAGCTGCATGGGTTCATCAGTTTGAAAAACTGACAGATATGAGAAAATTTTAGTAATGGTCAACGCCTTTAAATTATCAGGAAAACTGAAATCTATATCGAAATGCAGCAACTATAATTTTTGGTTCTGTATTTGTGATCATGTTGTTTTATTTCCAAATGTCCCATGAATATATGTTTAAAGTCCTCGTCATAACTAGCATGTTATGATATGATACATGCTATGTCATAATCAACTTCCACGTATAAATCTAAATGCAGTGAAATCATTATCAAATAAAAATCCTTTATTTTAATTCGTAATCACCATTTGATCTTCACCTATTACCAGAATCAACAACATATTGTGAGCAAAAAATGAAGACTGAAATGAGTTTAATTTCTGAATAACTATGTTAAACAACTAAGCATGCATGTAAGCAAAAAATCAATTGTATATGCAACGAAATTAAATATCTGAGAACAAAGTTGTTATTAGAATTGGAGCATATTTAGATCAATCATATATGTAATGAAATCAAATACCTGAGAAGAACATTACGAGGAGGTTGTTAGCTGAAGGTGACAGTTCCACACCAGATTTGCTAATAATGAATATATTGCACTTCTTCTGCATTTGCTGACGTCTATATATGAAAATATATTAACAAGAATGATGAAATATTAGGATAAAAAAGTATTGAGTGGGACAGTGCAGACAATTCCAAGGAGGTCAAATTAAAATTTGTGGAAATTAAACTTTTTTAGTTTTTGAATATAGATTAGATTTCAATGGGTTCAATGGTAAAAAGTTACAAAAGGGCCCAGCTTCGAGTTCAATGTACTTTATAGTAAAAACTCTTTTGTTATATACTCAAATGAAATAACCAAACAAACCTTACTCCAGCCCAAAATTATTTTAGTAAACTTGGGAAAAAAAACACAGTTCCTAAGATTTGAGCCAAATTAGAAAGAATGAAGATTGAACTGAGTTAAATGTTAATAATTATGGGAATTAAATAGTAAATATAATAATAGATGATGTAGAAAAGGAAATTACTAATCTTAATCGTACAACAACAGTTTCTCTTTTAAAAATCAACCCCTTTGCATTGAAAAGAGTTGAATAATGTATTTTCATTTATCAATGACATAGGCAGGCAAAACAAGATTAGCGAAAGATACGTTGAAGTACAGTGTTATGGATGATCTCATGAGCAGGCTCGGCCCAGGCATTTATGGTGTCCTAGGCAAGATATAATAAACCAAAGGGGAAAAAAAATTGTGCTGCGTGGGATTCGAACCAGCATGAGAAATGCAAACAGCACACACAAACCACTCAGCCACACAAATATCTATAACTTGAATCCCCCCTATACCTCACTTATTCCGATTTCGTATAAAGCAATCAGAAATTATGTGCCCCTCTCCAGCAGCCTTGGTGGTGGTGCCCTAGGCGGGGGTCTCTCTCGACTCCCCCTTGGGCCGGGCCTGCTCATGAGGTATAAGGCTTCAGTGTATGTAACATCTATATGTTATGTAAAAACTTTTTCCATGATAAAAATAGGAGAATAAATTGTAGACTGAACTTTGTGAAGATATCGCAAGATGGGTTGAGATATAGATAAAATGTTTCTATCATTAGATGAGGTAGTTGGCTCTTTTTTAAACCCTATGTGTTATAACTTTGTGAAGATATTACGAAGCATGCTATGACCATGGTAGTGAGCTACTCCTTTACAAAGCTGACACAAAATGCTCTGCATATTAACAGATGCAGGAGCACTGAAAATTTTGTGCACCCTGATAATTCAATTAGTAACCAAAGATATCTATAATAAATGCTCTTGTCAGTCCCTCTTTATGGAGAGAAGTTTATTTACCCTTTTATCTATTTGTGTAAATAACACAAAGATTAAGTGATTAACCACTCCGTCACTGCAGTTATAATCCAAACAAGTTTTATGGATTTGAATTGTAGGGCACAGACGTACATATGGATTTATGTGATCCATATAACACTTAACTAAGATCTATTTAGCACTATGATCCTTTTTATGGTTAAATCTATTAAGCCAATCAACCAAGATAGTATGCCTTTAAAGTTTAGTTAATTGAGTAGCTTAAAAACAAGATGCATATTTCTAGAAAACAAGTGGGACAACCATAGCCAAGCACACCTAGAATAAGCAAACCTTAATTAAGCCTTGTCGTGATTGGTTACATACCTCCATAGCTCATACTATCAACTTACAAGTTATCATATCTGTCGCGTAGTTTCATCAATTATAGTATTAAAAAAGATGAAAATTCTAATAAAACCACTCGTTACTTACTTCATCAGATATATTAAGCTTTATGTAATTGGGCTGGGCTTAAGACCCATTGTCTGTTTTGTATTATATCATTAGCGTTGATAACGTTGCATTATAAATAGCAACGATGTACATACTTTCTGTATCAAGACTTTCAATGTAGTATTTCATATTACAATCAGATTTCCAATATGGTATCAGAGCATGAAAGCCTAGCGGCATAAAAGATCAAAATTACAAAATACAAACTTGATTGCTTAAAATTGAAAGAAAGTGCATTCAAGTTGTTCTCCTCAGACATTATTCATCAATGGAGATCAGAACTGCCTCGCCAAGAGGTAGAATCAGAAAATTCTCATCATTTTCTACAATCTTGGCTGCAGTTTCAGCCATCAGACATTGCAGTCTTCCTTTGGCACGAGATTTGGTTGCGGAAATCACCATTTCTGGTGATCTTGCCATCCAAGTACCTCGGTTTTTCTGAAACTTTCACCATCTATTACCTTTACACTGGTTGCAAAATCACTTGACAGTGATTTCACCATCCAAGTGCTATCACCCATCATCCAAGAAAGCTTTTCTTGATTCAACATATGGCTGAAACAGATCAAGCACTCAGTTCAGCCAATTCAGGCACCGATCCACCAACCAATCCTCCATCACCAAGCTTCCAATTGATAAAGCCCAAAACTCACATAATCACCATCCCATTAGATGATGATAATTACATGCTTTGGAAATTTCAAGTAGAAGCGGCATTGAAAGGATATGGACTTCTTGATTTCATCAAAGGGACAGTACTGATCCCACCTGCAATGGTTCATGATAAAGATGAGAATCTAGTCAGTAATGAAGACTACTTAAACTTTCAGAAGAAAGATAATCTTCTTGTGTCATGGTTAATATCATCAATAAGTGCAAGCATTCTACCGCGTGTGATTGGATGCAATGCATCATATACTATTTGGAGTACAATTGAACAAACATTCAGTGCTCAATCAGCAGCAAGATCCATGTTATATAGAAGGCAGTTACAATGCATAAAGAAAGATGAGATGCCCATGAATGAATACCTAACCAAAGTGAAGACTCTATGTGATAAACTGAATTCCACTGGACATATGATTAGTGAAAGTGAACAAGTGCTCTATATCACAGGAGGATTAGGTGAAGATTATGAGTCCATAGTTACATTTATTGCTTCTCAGAAAACTGTACCTGATCTACAATATGTGTATTCATCCCTTCTTGCACATGAAGGAAGAGTTGAACAGAAGAAGCAATCAGAATACTCTGTCAACTATGCCTCCACAGCAAGAAACAAAGGCCAACAAAAGGGAAATACTGGCCAAAACAATAAGCAAGAAAATTAGTTTTACAGAGGAGGCACTAGTCAAAGAGGAAGAGGCAGAGGAGGCAGATTCAATAACAATAATAGGCCAAAATGCCAAATATGTGAGAAATTTGGCCATGTTGCAAGCAGGTGTTATTTCAGATTTAACACAGAATATAATGTTAATCAACAAAATCAAAGGGCACCAAATGTCAATATAACTCAAATGGGATAGCAAAGAATAAATACAGAAGGATCAAGAATGCAGACACAAGGATCAAACAATGATGACTCTAACAAGTCAGATGATATAAATCTTGTTGAATGGTACCCAGACTCAGAAGCTACAAATCATGTCACAAATAACCTACAGAATCTAAATCTGGGAAACAAAAGCTATTCAGGTATGTGTTCTGTCTCTATGGGTAATGGTGAAACTATCAGTATATCACATGTTGGTTGTGGTTCCATAAATGGAAAAAGGGAACTCTATTTAAATAACTTAATTAGAGTCCCCAAGATTAAGAAAAATTTGATTAGTGTGTCTCAATTTGCTAATGACAACCATGTCTACTTTGAGTTTCACCCAAACTATTGCCTTGTTAGGGATTTACTAAATAAAAACATATTACTACAGGGTAGTTTGGATAAGGGGCTATACAAGTTCAAGAATTTGAAGCCCAGGCATGCCAGTGACAATGGAAATCATTGTTATAATGTTGAATCTATTACTGATAATCATGTTAAATTTGTTGACAGTCATGTTGAAACTATTGCTAATGATAATAACATGTATAAAACTTTTGATGAGTGGCATAGCAAATTGGGGCATCCAAATGTTAAAACTGTTAAACATATTCTGAATGAAAATAAAATTAATTGCAGTATCATACCTGATCAATATATGTGTAAACATTGCCAAATTGGCAAGAGTCATAAACTTCCCTTCACTGGGTCTGATACAAAATATAGCAGACCACTTGAACTCATTGCTGCAGACCTGTGGGGTCCCTCTCCAGTAAAAACAGATCATGGATACAGGTATTATCTTTCCTTTTTTGATGCACTTACTAGATATACTTGGATTTATCTACTTAAAAGCAAGTCAGATGCTTGTGATGTGACAAAACAGTTTGTAACTCTAGTTGAAAATCAGACAAACTGTAGTGTCAAAATTATGCAAACAGATGGTGGTGGTGAATTCAAGTCTTTAAAGAAATTCTTTGATAATAAAGGCATACTGCATAGAATGGCATGCCCACATACTTCTGAACAAAATGGGCTAGTTGAGAGAAAACATAGGCACATAGTTGAGACTGGGCTTACACTGATATCACAATCCTCAGTACCCTTAAAATTTTGGTCAGAGGCTTTTGTAACATCAGTGTACTTAATTAACAGAATGCCTACTAACGTTTTTAAATACAAAAGCCCATATGAAATGATGCACAATGCAAAACCAGATTATTCTGAACTGAAAATTTTTGGTTGCCTATGTTTTCCTTGCCTCAGACCCTATAACAAGCATAAAATGAGCTTAAAATCAAGCCCTTGTACTTTTCTTGGTTATACTGAAAACCAGAAAGGGTACAAGTGCTTAGACAATAGTGGGAAGTTATTTACCTCGAGGCATGTTGTATTTGATGAACATGTATTTCCTTTTGCAGATAAAGGTATTAAAACTACCAAGAGAATTATCAATACTGATAGGTGTACTCTAGCACCACCAGAGTTAATAGAAGATGTGGTGAACAACAATAAACAACAAATTAGCAATGAATAGCAAGTGCGTGATAAAGAAAAGGATGAGGAAAGTGTGCCTAGTACCAGATCTAGTTACAGTCCAGCCAATTCTATTATTGGTGAAGGTGGTGATACTAACCCCAACACTGATGAAAATGAAAGTGGAGACACAGATTCAGGAAATGGGAATAGCAATACCACAATAGATGCAAGCAGTGATGATGAGCCACATGATCAGAACAAACACCACATGATGACAAGAGCCAAGCATGGTATATTCAAGCCTAAGGTGTTCTCAACAACTATAGAGGAGAGAGAGAGCCTATCAACTATAATGAAGCAGTAAAATGTCAAGAATGGAAAAATGCTATGGATGAATAATATAGTGCCCTAATCAAAAACAAAACATGGAATCTAGTGACTGCTCCAAAACATAAGAACATCATAGGATGTAAGTGGACCTACAGATTAAAAAGAGCAGCAGATGGTAGCATACTAAAACACAAAGCCAGATTAGTGGCCAAGGGATACACACAGGAATATGGTTTTGACTTTAAAGAGACATTTTCCCCAGTGGTCAAACATTCTAATATAAGAATAATCATCTGTATTGCCCTACACAAACATTGGTGCATTAGACAACTGGATGTTTGTAATGCATTTCTAAATGGGGAGCTGCAGGAGGATGTTTATATGGAGCAACCAGAAGGATACAAGACTAATCACAACATGAATTATGTATGCAAATTAAATAAGGCCATTTATGGGCTAAAACAAGCATTCAGAGTATGGTATGACAAACTTAAAGGCACATTCATGAGATTAGGATTCACTATAGCTAAGTCAGATAACTCACTGCATATTAAAAGGAATGGAACTGATGTCACATTTATACTTGTGTATGTTGATGATATTTTAATCACTGAAAGTAATCAGGCAGAAGTGAACAAGATAGTTCAATATTTGGATCAAACTTTCTCTATCAAGGACTTGGGAAATCTAAACTACTTCTTGGGAATACAAGTCACTCAAAATTCCAATGAAGAAATTATACTGTCTCAAAGCAAATATATTAGTGAACTACTTGTTGGAGCTAAAATGGACAAGGCAAAATCTATGCCAACTCCCATGACCAGTAACCTAAAGCTATCTAAGCATGAAGGAGAGGCTGTTCAGAATGTTAAAGAATACAGGAGCATAGTAGGTGCGTTACAATACTTAACAATTACCAGACCAGACATCAGTTACAGCATGAATAAAGTGTGCCAATTCATGCAATCTCCACTTGATAAACACTGGATAGCAGTGAAAAGGATCCTACGCTATCTAAGTGGAACAATTAATTACGGAATTAAGCTAAAAACTAGTAAAAACCTACATATACAAGCTTACAGTGATTCAGATTGGGCATCGGACCCAGATGACCGCAGATCGAAATCTGGATATTGTGTATTTATGGGATGCAACCCAATCTCTTAGTGCTCGAAGAAGCAGCCAACTATTTCACGATCTAGTACCAAGGCGGAGTATAGATCACTAGCAAGCACCACAGCTGAAGTGATGTGGATAAATTCATTGCTTGGAGAGCTAGGGTTTCTTCCCAGTAAACGACCGGTGGTGTGGTGTGATAATTTGAGCACAATATCGCTTTCTGCCAACCCGATTCAACATGCTCATACAAAGCATATTGAAATCGACTTATACTTTGTACGAGAATAGACTGCAAGTGGAAAATTGGATGTAAACCACGTTCCCGCTCAATTCCAGAGAGCTGATGCACTCACAAAGCCGTTGTCACAGAGAAATTTTGTTAAGTTCAGAGAGGAGATGAAGATTGAAGATGGCGGCGGCGCAGAGAGAAGGATGAAAACCCTAGATAAAATTGAGGGTGGGTAATAAAACCACTCGTTATTTACTTCATCAGATATATTAAGCTTTATATAATTGGGCCAGGCTTAAGGCCCATTGTCTGTTTTGTATTATATCATTAGCGTTGATAACATTGCATTATAAATAGCAACGATGTACATACTTTCTGTATCAAGACTTTCAATGCAGTATTTCATATTACAATCAGATTTCCAATAAATTCTCTATGGATCATCATAATTGCAATCAACAGCTCCAACATTCTGTTGTATCCTTTAAGACGTATACTGCCATAAAAACCTCTAAATAAAATTCAAGTTTGGTAAATTCAAGGCATAAAGGATAGTGATCAAATGCCACGGTTACGTTAAATTTCAAAACCTAATTACTATGTTTTATATTTGCACAAGAAACTCACTAACCATCATTTTAAGAAACCGATATATTATCCATGCATTCCTAAACAGGTTATATTACATGCGCATAACATAAAAAATGCATGAAAGACTTCAAGTAATTGCTCAATTTAAAAAGCATGAAATATTCAATTAAAGAAGGAAGTAAAAACAAAAATATTACATGGTGGACACCAGGTTGCGGTAAAGTAGCAAACAGGAGTGCAATTCTTCTGTGTCCACCCCACTTGTCCCCGTGTGTGCCCACCAATCAAATCTCTCCATTCCGGCTTTTTTACATTTAAGTCCCCGGACAATTAAAGGATTTAACTGCAAAAGACGGAAATCAAGGGCTGTGATTGGTTGGGGAAACCGGACATATACAATTTCCGCACAGAAGAATCGGTGAAACATTGAAACATACCCAGAGCCTTGTTGAGAGCAGTACTGAACTCATGTTCAGATCCAATAAACAAAGTATCACTTGAACCTAAAATTTAAAAACGCTTTAACAATAATTTCTTCATGAGTTTTATAAATATAATAAAATGTATTTATTTATTTCCCTTTTTTTGAAAAAAAAAACTAATTATTCTATCATGTATCAGCTTCACATTATTCTTGTATTGTCATAAGGCACTCCTTCCTACGATTTTTTCTGCAATATAACCAGTGTTTGAAAATATATTCATACGGATGGTAGATTTGCTCTAATATATTTGCACTCCAAAATGTTAAACTAATTTAACCAATAAAATGAATCCACTACCACAAAAAGTCCAAACAGAGAAGCTTTTGTATGAACATTATATGGAATTTTCACTTCAGCAGGGGAAGTTAAATCGTTGGTATCTCCATGTCCAAGCTGTCCATGCCCCCTCATCCGTATGTCATTATTTTCCCACTTTCTGATAGTATAGCAGAATTCTCCATGCCAGCAGCTACGCACACTATTTTTTCTCCCTTTTCAGAGTATACCCTCGCTATTGGTGGTACAGTTGGTGGAGATGCACTTGCTGCATGCTGAATAGAGGAAATTGCTAATTTATGTGCCTTCTCTATGTTTTGAGAAACATTATAAAAGGTACGTGGGGCAAATTTTCTCTAAAATGTTTAATGAAATCACACCGCAAAATATACCAGCGTTTTAAGATGCTAATCTAAGGAACAATATCTAAATATACCTAACATTAAATAATGAATACTACTATGCATTTCATTATTATTAACCATGTATTACACTATATAATATGGTAACATATTCTACTACCAAGCCACAAAACCTTGAGGGAGCAAAGCAATGTCTAACTATCCTTCAACTAAAGTTCAAACATTATGTCCCTAACTTATACACTTGATAAAAGCTACCCATATGACATAGGCACCGTGTTAAAGATGGACTTAGTTATGATTAAGGAACTGATTAATGGATAACACTAGAAATTTTAGGGTGTTGCTATTCATACCCCACTTTCCTCTCCTGACCACCTTAAAAAATTTAATAGACACGATTATTTTTTACACATTTCTGGCTACACAATCTATTCGTTCACTCAGCCGTCAATCAGCGAGAGTAATTCAAAATTTCGGATGCACACAACCGAACAGAAATATACAAATTGCTCGACATATTTCATTAGCATTCGGTGGAAAGGAACCGAAAAACAATCACATTCACGGTGGTACACAACCGACCAAATCACCTAGAAGTGCAAACCCACTATTCAGTTACCTACTACCGAATACAAATTGAAATAACGGTTGTAAACAGCCTAAAGGAACTATTAACTTTTATATTTCAACGTTTCACCAATTCTTTTGTAAGAGATAAAAAAAGGCTTCAGTGGTTATTCACCGAAAATGGAGTTGGTAAACGGTGGTTATGTTGAAAATAATCAAAATTTTGTGTCAAACCACGTACTGTAGGCCAACGATCAACAAACAAAATCATCTTTAACGATTAAGAAAATATTGCATATATATTGCATTCAAATTAGTATCAACAACATGACAGGAGAGAAGGGGAAGTTTTTTTTTAAAAGACTGCGGTGGCCTCTCCAATTTTAAGTTTTTTAATATTGCGGTGGCCAGAAGGGTAGAATGTTGTTAAATAGGGTGCTTTTAGTTTTGGTGGCCAGAAGAGGAAACTGGGGTATCAATAACAGCACACAAATTTTATGATATTTTACTTCTATTAGTTAAGTCTGCAAAGCTCATGTTCCATTTTTCCTAATAATTTTTCATCAACGAGTATAAATTAAACAATCGTCACATGTTGTACCGACAATCAGCATCATAATACAAAACTGAAAACATAGACGACATTGACGAAATAAATTATGAACAATTGACTAAAATAACTAAAGGATTATGACAATTTACTAAATGATGAATCAAAATCATGAAATGGTTCGAGAATCGCCTACAGATAAGAGTCGAATCAATAGTCTGATTGACGTAGTTTTGAAATCGAATCCCTAAATCTTACTTGTCAAAGAAGAAGATGCCTAGCTGGCTAGATCAATATGCAAAAAATCACCTAGATCGACAAGGAGAGACGACTTGGTCCTTAAATTAATGGAGCTTGAATTGATCAAAATAAGTTTGTTCCTCCTCTTTTTCCTGTTGTTGGAATTAATAAATATGAGTTTGAGACAGAATGGATTGGGAGGGACCATTTCCTTAGAGGTGGACCACATTTAATTTCAGCTTAATAATCGTAATTAATAAATTAAGGAACAGTTTAAGTAAACTTAAACACAACAAGACTGTTGTAAGTCTATAAACACAACCAATATGTTTCAAATTATAAATAGGGTGTGTTTCAAATTCCTCGATTTAGGGTAGTGTAAGAGATGAGGTTTTGAGGAAATGTCATCACTATAATTTAACGATTCATCCTGGTAGTAATAAGATGTATCAGGACATGAAGCGAGTCTACTACTGGGAAGCCATGAAGCGAGATTCTGGAAACTTTATTTAACAGTTCATAAACTACCAGTTAGTGAAAGCGAATAGAAGAAGCCAAGAGGATTGCTTCAGCCATTGGAAGTTCCTACGTGGAAGTGGGAGCAAATATCGATGGATTTTATCAATGGACTACCTAGAACCAAGGGCAAAAAACGAAGGAATTTGGGTCATAGTGGATTGCATTACCAAAAGTGCAAGGTTTATTCATGTCGAATCGACTAGGACAACACCGAAGTTGGCTGAACTTTATATTAAATGGATAGTTCGATTTCATGGTATCCCGAAGAGTATGGTGAGTGATCGAGATCCATTGTTTACAAGTGGATTTTGGAAAAGTTTGCAAGATACTTTTGGAATTGAGTTGTGTTTGAGTACGGCTTATCATCTCCAAACTAATGGTCAAACCAAGAGAGTTAACCGAGTTTTGGAATATCTCCTAAGAGCTTGTGTATTAGACTTTGGGGGGTCATGGGAAGACTATCTACATCTAGTTGAGTTTGCATATAACAACAGCTACCGGTCGAGCATTGGGATGGTACCATACGAGGCGTTGTATAGTTGACCATGTAATTCTCTGACTTGTTGGTTACAAACTGGAGATAAGTTGATACTTGGGCCTGAGATGATTATAGAAACCTCGGATTGTATCGAGATCGTTTGCAATGAATGAAGGCAGCCCAAGTCTGTTAGAAGAGTTAGGCTGATAAGCGTCAAAAAGATTTGGAATTTGACGTTGGTGATGTGGTTTTTGTGAAGATTTCATCGTTGAAGCATGTGGTTTGATTCAAAAGTAAAGGAAAGTTAGCTCCTAGGTATGTTGGACTGTTTCCAATAGTCGAGCGGATTGGTAAGCTCGCATATAGGTTGGAGTTATCCGAGAAGATGTCGAGTGTGCATAATATTTTCCATTTGTCGTTTCTACAGAAGTATATGCATGATTCAAATGTGGTGGTATCTCCGGAGTAGTACGAAGACCTAGAAGTAGAAAACATTGTTACAAAACCTCGTAAGCCACTTTGCATTGTGGGGAATGACACGAAACAGCTTAGGAGGAAGACAGTTAAGTTGGTCAAGGTACAATGGAGTGAGGATGATGATGTTTGTACGTGGGAAATGGAAGAAAAGATATGAAGGCGACCCATCCAGAACTCTTCGTTGGGTATGACCCATAATGGCATGTCACTCTTGCACCATTTTAACTTGTACTATTGTGGTTGTTGTTAGAATTCTGCGTGCTAGGATAAGGCTATGGATGCATGGTGAATGGATGCTAGTTTGGATGATAAAATTGGCTACATATGGGTGATAAGCATGCATAGTTATTTTGGTTGCTTGTGTATGTTAGGACTTCAGGGGCGAAATTCCTAAAAGGGGGAGTGAGGGAAGGAGGGGGAGGATGTAACATCCCGCATTTTACGTACCGAAGGATCATAAAATATTTTTATTTAACTCCCCGAGGGTTGGATCATTTTCATAATTTGATAAGTTGTTTATGGGGATGTGATACATGTCCATAATTTTTACCAATTTTAATTGTGACCATTTTGCCCTTGTCAGTCTTGTACAAAGCATAACTTTTGACTGAGATCGAATCAGGTGCCAAGATCAGTTTCATTGGGAAGGAAATGATTGTTGCCAACTCCATAGAGTAGTCACAATAAAGATTTGACTCAACGGTTAGGGAGGAACCGTCGTTTTAGTATTTTACAATTTTCTGTTCATCTTTTATGAACCATTGATTGGCTAATTTGAGGAGGCCCATTAGTGAGCTAGTGGGAGGCTATAAATAGGAGGTTAGAGGCATGAGGAATAGTTTACTTTCTTCATTCTCTCATTTTGTTGAGCTCGTGACCACCCTTGCTCAATCAAATACATTTTTCCACCATTAAAATCTTGATCTAAGGGAGAGAATCGATGATCTACATCGTTTGAAGCTAGATCTACGTCAAGTGAAGAGAGATCAAATCAAATCAAGAGGTTTGAAGCATATTCTTCGCTGTTCGGGTTGAGAATTTAGTGATTTCGAGTTAATTCGAAGAATTGGTGAGTGATAAGCATCTCTCACATGGATTCAATCGAGTATATGGGTTGTTTGTTCTTATTTTCATCATTTACAAGTTTTTTTCACCTAGATCTACATCATCGTAAGTATATTTTCATTTGGATCACCATAGGATCTAATATAGAAACTTAAAACTGGTAATTTCTATTTAACTCATATGTTTATGCAAGTTAAATCTATTATTTTAGTTTATTCATTGATTTATCATGTTTTAGTAAATTTGATATGAATGATTAATTGTCATTTTGATGTTGTTAATGATTTCATAAAGTGTTTATGGTTGTATTGGATGAGTTGATTTCATCGATGTTGTCATTCGGTGAAGATTTGGTCAAGGTTGGATTTATTTTGGTCAGGTTTGGAGTCGGGTAGTTTTTCCTAGGTCGGGTCGTTTTTCTTATTCTCCCAGAAATGCCTTAGTTCGTTCGTATGGAAGTAGCTCGGGCCACTTAAGCTTTAGATCGTTCTGTGCTCCAGGTCGTGGAAACAAGCCAGATCATTCGAAGCATGTTAGTGTGAAGCAAGGAAGGATGAAGGCTTTGGGTCATTCAAAAATACCTTAGGTCGTTTGAGGCTAGGTCGTGGACAGTCAGGTCGAGAGTTGGATCATGGTGCTTCAAGATGGGATGGCCTTAGGTCGCGGACAGTCAGATTGGTGGCAACATGGCAGAAGGCGGGGCGTCGAAGCGTAGCCAAGTTGATTGGTGCTTGGGCCGTTATGGCTTGGATCATGAAAGACATGCAAAGGAGAAGCATGAGCGGAACGACCAAGAACAGGTCAGGTCGTTGGGGGTCAGAACGACCTGGGGAATCAGGTCGTGGGGTACGAAAATAAGAGTCATGTCGGTCGAGGCTTGAAGATTATTGGATCGTAGGCCTTGGGTCGGTCACGACCTAAGGAAGAAATGACAACATTGTGAAGCGCTATGGAAAGATGCTAAAACGTTGTGGAAAGATGCTGAAACGTTGTGGTTTGTTTTTCGTAGCGGGAAGTCTGGAAATGCTATGAATGGGAATATCGACCAAATATTGCATAATTTTGGACGATAATTGTGACTTCGCAGTGTATTCAAATGAGGATATTCGAAGTGTTGTGATGCATTCGTTGATCGTTGAAATGCAACGAATGTGATGATGACTCAAGGTGGTGAGTTGATGGATAATGGTGGCTCGAGAACGTTTCTTGAGCTATAAATAGTCATAGGGTTGGATGACTAGAGATATTGATGGCTAAGAGATTATCGTTGTCGTTGGTTATAGCGAGCTCAAAGCAAGGGTATAAGTGGGGCACCTAAAAGACCGGAGGGTTGCTGGTCGAGTACCCTGGGTATCGTTGAAAGGCCTAGGTACGTATCATTGAAAGACGTATGGAGATTTTGCTAGAACCGGAGTTACAATTAGCCCTTGACATATGGCAAGGTTGGCCATCATACGATTAACGATAGTTTCGAAGCAGGATCGATAGTGATAGCAAAGTCGTAAATGTTGGTTGTTTTGCTTGTACAGTATCACGTAGATTGTGTTGAAAGGCCTAGGTACGTATCGTTGAAAGACGTATGGAGTTTTTGCTAGAACCGGGGTTACCATTAGCCCTTGACATATGGCAGGGTTGGCCGTCATACGATTAACAATAGTTTCAAAGCAGAATCGGTAGTGATAGCCAGAGTCGTGAATATTGGTTGTTTTACTTGCACCGTATCACGTAGATTATCTGATGTCGAAGGAGATGTTTCTTGGGTACTTGTCTGATGTTGGTTTAGACCTTCGCGGCTTGTGCTTAGGGAATGTTGATCTTGATTAGGATGGTTTACGTGAGATATAATTAGTTGATATGATTGATATTATCTGGTTATTTCTAATTTCCATCGATGTATAGTTTTTTCTAAATGCTTGTCGTAAAGGCTATCACTGTCAAATGTGGGGAAGACGAGGTTGGGTTCTTCTCTAGTATTTTTGGTAGATTGGTTGGTTAATCTACCTATTCTCATATATTTTATTGATGATGTTAGATAACTGTTTTATCGCTCACTAAGAATGATGTATGACTTAAGGTTTCCAGTTTCCCTCTTATTACCTTAAGTTGTTCATCCAGTTTTGGATGGGCAGACTGAGTAGCAGCTTACAGGTGATTAATCTTAGTGAGGACGATGCTGCTGTGCCATGGCGAGCAGAAGGTCGTCGTATTATTTTCCTGCTATCTAGTATCTGTTATTTCCGC
This sequence comes from Allium sativum, assembly GCA_030737875.1. Lineage (NCBI taxonomy): Eukaryota > Viridiplantae > Streptophyta > Magnoliopsida > Asparagales > Amaryllidaceae > Allium > Allium sativum. The sequence goes on from CM060912.1 coordinate 104,824,768, forward strand.
TGTTTGATGCTTGACTCTGAGTGTTGTAGTGAGGCCAGTTTGTACAACCACTTATGTTGTAATCCAAGGATGTATGGATATTCTTTCTTGTTATTATGAAAGTTCAAGTTGTATCCAAATATGCTTCACTATTATTGCCTATTGTATATGTTCTATTATATTTTATTCTTGCGTTGTGAGTTATACGACAGGTTCCGCTTGTGTTATTTTACTCTGATGATCGTCCTTAGCTGCATGTCACGTCTTTCAGTGCATTATTCCTCTTGTTAAGTGCAGGGGTTGTGGGTGGTCTTCACATGGAGCATCATTTCACATGACTCCTAATAAGGATTATTTTCTTCTTTCGATGCCAAAGAAGGAAGTTCCATCCTTATCGGGAACGATGCTACATGTAAGTCTATGGGAGTTGGTTCAGTTCGCATTCGCATGTGTGATGGGATTATTCGCACACTTTCAGATGTTCGCTATGTCCTAGGTCTTTGGAAGTCGTTGATATCATTAGGCCATTTGGCATCATTGGGATGCAAGATAACCATTGTCAGAGATTGTTTTGAGAGTTTCTAGAGAGATACTTGTATTGATGAAGGGTGTTATGGAGCGAAATCTGTATTTGCTAATGGGTACCACTGTTCATGGAGAATTATGTGTTGGAATCGATAGTTCTAAAAGTTTGGACGCTACCAAATTTTGGCATATGAGATTAGGTCATACTTCGGAGAAGAACTTAGTGTTGCTTCGTAAGAAGAAAAAGATCAAGAAGAAATCTTCAAAAAGTTGGACTTTTGCAAGGAGTGTGTATTGACAAAGCAAACCAGAGTTTCTTTTGGTGATGGCATGCATACTTCTAAGAGGGTTCTTGATTACGCACATTCGGATGTTTTAGGGGCCATACTCTATAGCTTCTATTGGTGGAGCTTATTATTTTGTTTCATTCATTGATGACTACTCGGGCAAGCTTTGGGTGTATGTAATGAAAGTTAAGTTGGTAGTATTTGAGAAGTTTAAGGTTTGGTTAGCTCTTGTTGAAAACCAAACAAGAAAGAAATTGAAGATTCTTAGATCCGACAATGGTGGTGAATATGCCTCCAAAGAGTTCCACGACTACTGCAGACGACATGGTATTAGAGGACATTTTACTACACCTGGTGATCCGCAATCAAATGGGGTTGCCGAGAGGATGAATAAGACTCTACTTGAGAAGGCCCGCGGCTTGATATTGATTGCGGTTATGTATAAGGGTTTTTGGGATGAAGCTATTTCAACTACATCAAATATTATTAATCGGATTCTGTGCTCAACCATTGGTGGGAAGATTCTGGAGGAGTTATGGAGAGGCAAAAAAACTTTATTAAGTTATTTTTGTATATTTGGCTGTCCAATTTATGCTCACAATATAGGACATGATAAGTTAGAGCCTAGGGTCTCCAAATGTGTTTTTCTTTGTTATAAAGATGGTATAAAAGGATATAGAGGAATCCAGTTATGAAGAAACCTATACATTCCAAACATGTGACTTTTGATGAGTTAGCAATGTTTAAACCTTTGGAAGGTTTATCAAAGGGTTCAGATTTGGTTGATGAGAAGCCTAAAAAGACCGAGATTCCCAGTTTTCAAACCCGACGTAGAGCTATTACTGTTGATAATAGTGACAGAGCAGTTCATGATACATCACATGATAGTCCACAAATTTCCTCTAGTAGTGATGGTCATGAAGCTAGAGAGGATTCAAATCAAGGTGGAGCTCAAGTTAGAGCTAAGGAGAGTCGGGTGATATAGCCATTCGGGCTAGTCAGAGACCAAAGAGAGCTCCAATTAGATATGGAGAATGGCAATACACAAATTTGAGCCTTGATGATTAGTTTGAGTATGATTTACATGTAATTCATGATGAACCATTGAGCCATGAAGAAGCCATGAAGTAGAGTGATAACTTGAAGTGGAATTGCGCTCTGGAAAAGGAGATACAATCTCTGCAGAAGAACAAGACTTGGGATTTGGTACCACTACCTCAAGGAAGCCGAGTCGTAGGTTTCAAGCGGGTGTTCAAGGTGAAAGATGATGGTAGATACAAGGCAAGATTAGTAGCCAAAGGGTTTTCACAAAGAAAGGGGTTAGAGTATAATGAAATATTTGCTTCGGTTGTTAGACAAACTTCAATTCAAATCCTACTTGCAATAGTTGCTGCTCACGATTTGAAGTTAGAACAACTTGATATGAAGATCGCTTTCTCGCACAGTGAATTGGAGAAACCATTTACATGAAGCAACCAAAAGGATTTATTGTAGATGGAAAGTCGGATTGGGTATCCAGGCTAAAGAAATCTCTTTATGGTCTAAAGAAATCGCCTAGACAATGGTATAAAAGGTTTAATTCTTTTATGCTTTCACATGGTTTTAATCGTAGTACTAAAGATACATGTGAAAGAATAATAATTAGGTGTATTTGCTTTTGTATGTGGATGATATGTTGGTTGTTTCCAAGGATAAAGCTGAAATTGATGAGTTGAAGTTGAAATTAAAAGCGAAATTGAATATGGAAAATCTTGGAGAAGCAAAGAAAATTTTGGGGATGAAAATCCAAAGAGATAGAAAGCTCGAACTTTTGAGACTTACTCAAAAGGAATATATTCAAGACTTGCTTACTCAGTTTAGCATGGATGGTGCAAAGGCTATAAGTAGACCCATGCCTTTGCATATACAACTTCTAATCAAGGCTCTCCGATCTCAGAAAAGGACAAGGCTATATGAAAAAGGTGCCTTATGCATGTGCAGTAGGTAGCTTGATTTAGCTATGGTGTGCACTAGACATGACATTGCTCAAGCTATTGGATTAGTTAGTAGATGTACGACAAATCTGGAAAAATCGCATTAGGGGAGGGGGGAGTGAAGTATATTTTTAGATATCTTAGAGGAACATCATATTATGGGCTTGTTTTTTATGGTAGAAATAAAGATTTCAACTTGGTTGGATTTTGTGATTCTGACTATGTCGGAGACAGAGATAGAAGGAAGTCAACCTTAGATTACGTGTCCACTCTTGGAGTAACAACTATTAGTTGGAGAGCGAGGTTGCAGACTATAGTAGATTTGTCTACTATAGAGGCAGAGTTGATAGCAGCAGTTGAGGCAATTAAGGAGGCACTTTATTTGAAGAAGTTGTTGTGATATTTGGGCTTCATACAAGATACTTGTTTAGTAAATTGTGATAGTCAGAGTACAATTCATTTAGCTAAAAATCTGGCTTTCAGTTCTAGAATAAAGCATATATAGGTAAGAGAGTCTTTCCTTATCTCTATGAATGAGGAGAAGTTAGTTCATCTTCAGAAGATTCACACAAATGACAATGCAGCAGACATGTTTACGAAGGCACTATGTAACGACCCAAGGATTTCCGACCTCGAAAATCGACATAAAATCACCATGTCAACTATTCAAGCATCCAAAACACTGGATTGTCAATAGAAAGAAGTTAGAGGGTGAGAAAAGAATGGAAGAAATATTAGAATAGAAGAAAGAAGAAGAATCACACATCAGAATCTCACAGCGGAACGAATAAAATATTATATCAAATCTCTTTATACAAAAGAACTGTATATACATACCAATCATCAGAGTACAACATATATCAGTCACAGTGGAAAAATATCTATATATAACTAGCGGTGAGGCCACCTGCTTCTAGCTCCTAGAACTCCAAGCGAATATAACCTGTAAATACACCCGGTCTGACCCGAGCACATTTGAAGCAAAGCAAAATACACCTAGTCAGTCTGGAATACTATCAGTGATAAATTCACAGAACACACACTTGTTTAACTTTGGAAAATTCTTTCTGAAATCAAAGGATAATAGTAAGACCAGCCCACACATAAACACGGACGGTTTTTACCTTACTATAACCCAAAATGTTTTTGAAATCATAACTTATTCTGATATTATCATAGTGTCTAAATACAAGTAGTTTAGAATCTAGCAGAACGCTTGCATCTCACGCTCCACATATATAGTATACAAACCAAAACCGCAGGTGCTTATTGGATATTGGATTCCAACCTTGACAAGGTATGGGACCACCTTCCGAACATGTATCTCTAGAGGCGAATACACTGGGTTCAACAAGAACGTCTTGCAACCCGGCCCTCACATGACCGGCCACTAATTTCGCTTGAGTGTATCGAATGTATATCACCGACGGCTGGGATCAGCAACGGCCTCCCGAAAAGGGACAGCATCGAAATATATATTAAAGAAGCAAATGGAATTTCTCTAGATAGGTGATCATACATCCTAATGGGAGCGACCCACATAGCCCTGCTGCCTGGCCGATTTTTGTCATTTCCCGGTTGATGAGGCTTGAGGCCAGAACTTAACTTTAAAACATCTGGTCATCATTCACTTTGAATACCACATCGTCAGATCCGCCAGATCACATTTGATTGACGTCCACAAAAATACGCTAGTTTATTTGGCTAGAGAATAACGATTTCTCCGCCATCAACTATGGTACATTTGGAGAAATCAACACGTGTAATTCCTTTGGAAATACTTTGTCAGACATCCGTCCATACAAGTCATCCAGGAACAGGATGAACCGAAGGCACTCTCCTACCGCATCCTTATAGGAATCACCCCAAGGATCAGTAGCGAGTAGTCCTTGCAAACTGCAAAATCTCAACCACGACCGAATCACGTCAGAATATCTCTGCGTTGGAACACAGAGGATATCCGTCAAGTAACCCTTCCGCTTATGAAGATCAACGGCCTTCACTTGCTTCATCTTCAATTGACGTCTTCATGTATTTGCTGGTCGGAATGGTTTTCGAACATAATTCGATCCCGCTCTTTCCGTACCAACAAGCGTATTGGTCAGGTTTTGATAGTTGGTGATTTAACTATCAAATAACAAAGGTGTTCACAAAATGATCTTGCTTGTTCGGTACTTGGCATTACTTGTCCTCTTTAAAATATTTTTACCAAAATGGTTAATCAACTTCTTATTCTTTAATATATTTAAACCTTATATTTATTCTCGATTATAACAAAAACTATTTTAAATACCTTCAAGCATATATAAGTATATACCCCGCTTTCCCTTCCTTTTGGGAATATCGATATATTTCTTTAAACCCTTTTCCCTTTTTCTTCCTTATTTAACATCTCGATATATATATATATATATACATATATTTTACTTAATGGTATAACCCAATTACCAATTATAATTTGGTTAAAGCAAAGGTCGACTTATATAATTTAAAACCAAACTTTCATATTTATTAAAACCACTATCTTAGTAGTATTTATAATTCAAAATCTCGCACTTACGTTCATTACATCCTGTGAGGACTACCACACTAAATTCACCACCTTTTACTCGTTTCAAACCAATATCATTCCTCGACAATAATGAAGTCGTTCAAGTTGTGGTATTCTATTGACCTCTCAGACCTTGATCAACAACGTTCTTATCTCAGAATGAATACCAGTTTGTAACTTACTCTATGACAAATTTTTTTTTACCATCTCAATTTCAAACCCGGTTTTTTTTCAAACTGTTTCTTTTATTTTAAATCTTTGTTTCAATTACCACGCTTCGCTTAATTTAATACCTTGGCCCTTATATCATCATTTTGGTTTAAAACTCGTTTTTTTAAACCATGTTGGATTTCTCTCTATATACTTATAATCGCCGCCTAAGCAACTTAATCACTTTTTATATTTTATTTTAAAACCCTTACCATTTCCATTTCCAGTCTGTCACCAATATATTTATCATCTCACGTAATCATTTCATTCCAGTTGAATTTTATTTTTGCTTAGTTTAACAATTTGGAATAAATTCCATTTAAATCTTTATATTCACTTACTTATTCCTTTTGCCAAATCTCATTTGAAACTTGAATTATAAACCTCCTTATGAACTCTTATCGCCTCTTCGATCGAACTACATCGTAAATTAATCACTTGTTAGTTGAATTCCCATTTATCAATCTTGTTTAAAAACGTGGATTTATAAATCCCTTTATAAATCTCTTTACCCTCGGAAGTCTTTATTCCATTCAAATCCACCTTACTTAATCCATAATTAAGTAAAAATCTTATTAAAATCTTTATACTCACTTACCAATTTCATTTGCCATGTTTGTTAAACACTTGGGTCACAAATTCTTTTATAATCTCTTATTCCTCCTTTTAAGTTAATCAAATAACTTAATCAATTTAAAATCACTATTTAATTGTTTTAAAAACAATTATCCTATTTTGCCAAACCGTAGGTAATTTCTTTGAATTATCTGCTTTACAACTTGTTTACATCGTACGGTTTTTCTACTTAAACCATTTAAATAATTCCTTGATAACTTGATTAAAATATTTATTTATAAATTTCTAATTCAAACTGCCTGTATGAATAAATAAAAAGCTTTAATTCAGTTATAAAATAATTTATAACTTTAAAACTGCGCCGATTCACCGAACGGTAAACCGACGTCTAAAACAACATATTTTAGGTCATTCACTGCCAATTACCAAATCAACACTGTCAGTTGATTTTAAACACAACACAGGTGAATATCTATTCAACCATCATGCTCAAACAGGTTTTTCTACCATATAGGGTCAAATCAGTTCAAATATCAACAATATAAAACAAACAAATAATATATATAATATTTGAGGAATCTTGTCGGATCCCTCCAACCTGTTCTTCCTTGCATCACAGCTCGTTATACATTTCATGGTAATATATGAAATGAATTTCAATAAATCTAATATTTTAAAACGATAAATAACAGCAACTGACCAAACAATAACAACCAATAGCAACCAATCAATCAATTTATATTTTTAAAGGTAAATTATATTTTAACATATGAATTCACCACATCACAGGATTCCAGAAGGTGTGAGAATTAACTCACCAGTTCATTTCTGTTGACGGTGGACGCGTTTATTTCATTTAATCTGGAACGGATGTTCAAAATTAGCTGAATTTTCAACTGTGTCAGATCGGAGCCTAGTCAGTGCCATCTTTTAGGTCTCGTCCCTGCAATCCCAACGGATCCAGTTTTGCTGAAATTCGTTGATGTATGAATGACATATCACAAATATACGGTTTAAATAATTTCTCGATTATTAACTAACTAAATAATATTTAATTAATTAAACGTTAATTAACTAATTAGTGCCACATCACCCTCTTCCTTAACAAACGCGTTTTCTCCTGGAACCACCCTCTCGAGCCCGACTCCTTCCTTACGCCTGAACAACAAACCAAAACTTGATACCATCAAACCACCACCGTCGTTCCCACACTTCACCAGAGTCTGGCCTGGCACCACCATCGGATCCGCCAACTCCCCAGGCCCCACTGCCAAAAGCCACAACCCCCCAAGCCAACTCCAGTCACCGTAAAACTGCCCCAAACCCCAGATCTTTGAACCGCCGCCCTGACCGCCACAGGCCACCAAGTCAGCCCCGAACGGTGCCAAACTGACCGTATGCTCCTCCTCTTCGACTTCCTTCAGACCATGACCAACCCTCGACAATTTGATCGACCAGAAAATCCATCAAAATCAATTGCTACCTCAACCCAAAAACGGATCTCCGTTCATCTCACTAAATTCGGCGATTTCGACCACCAGAGGTCACGCCACCACCGCCAAAACTAAGCCTGAACTCTCCTCTACAAAACCCCCAAGGTCCCGTTCCTTCAAATCAAAAAATCCTTGTAATTTGGGCCAAAACCGAAACTAGAAATTCATGGTTTTACCTCGATTCCTGCCACCACGATCGATGGAACTTCCCCAATTTTTCTCAGCAAGTAGATATGATCCCAATCTACGAATTCCCCTTTGGAACTTCCCCTAAATTCTTTACCAAACAAGAGAAATAAATTAAATTGTAAATGAGGGCTTTTCTGCAAAATTACCGGATGGGAAAAATGATTTGGCTGGAAATACTGATTTTTGGGGATATATATAATGTAGAAATAATATTTTTTATGTTGATTTGACGAGCGATGTTGACTAACGATTTTTATTTTGTACCTATCATTATTTCTGAACGTTGTTATTCGCTGCTGCGCTCACTTACAAACCCCGTTCGAGACGCGAATGGATGTCATAGCATAATTTGACGATACGGTCCTAATGAAACTTGTTTCGTTGAATTGCGAGTTTGTTTGCTCAAATGGCGCTCGTTCACGTTCAAATGGTCGTTTTTATTTGTATTTTATTTTTCCACGCTCACAAATTAACCCCAATTGACGCGCCACTTGAAATCTAGCAATAATTTGCTGTTGTGGTCCCAATAAAATTTGTTTCGTCGAAAACTTAGGTCGTTTGAATAAAGGCCCTTTTGAACTGCCCAATTTGGATTAAAATAAATTAATTTTAAAATACTTCAATATAAAATGTATAAAATATTGCAGTTGGTCATATATGACCATAATTTGATACACTTTCAATAGAAAATATCCCAGGTTGAATTCCAAGCCAAATCGATATATAAAATATTTAAAAACCCTCATTTTATATCAACACAACGCTATATATATAAAGGAAATTCCATAGCGTTTTTTTCAAAATTTGATTTGGACATAAAATAAAATCTGCACGAAGAAAATTGGATTTTTCTCTGCCATTGGAAAGATATCGTCAAACCGGTCCCGACGTTTCTTGTTTCGAGGAAATCCGACTTATTTTGAACCCGGTACGACCAATTGAAGTTCAAAGCGCCAAATCGCGAACTACCGCGCTGCTGCAGCTCGTTATTTAATTAAATTATAAACCATATCGCTCGACCATCATTAAATAAATGAAATCGTCGTTGTAAATTTAATATAACCAGTATTTGACCAATTTAAACTGCCCGATCACAATATATGGCAAATTCTATATTTTTCCAAATATTCTGGAAATTAAAATATTATTTTATTATTTATTTAAATAATATATTCCAAATAAAATCATTAAATTCGATCATTTAAATTCAAACCAATCTTTTAAATAATTAAAATCATTAAAATATTCCAAATAAATAGGCAGAAAATACGGGTCGTTACATTCCTTCACCCTTAAAATAATATCGTCCTCGAAATTGCTAAGGCAGAAAGAACGTTACAACCCATTATCTTTACCAAAAATATTTAATTTAAAACTCGATTTTATTTCTCAAAACAAATCAAATTGGTCGTAAAACCAAGTTAATTCAAATAATGAAATTTTCCGAAAATCTTCAAAAATTTTCTAACGCCTTAAATTTCAGAATTTTTTTGGCAGAGTCTCCCCTGTACGGAGGACAACTGCAATATCGCAGGTTCAAGAAATAAATATACATCGACTCTCATGGTCGGAAAATTCAAAATCCAAACTCAAAACCCAAATAAAAACCAAAAATTTCATATTTGCTTAGGCGTACCTTTTTTACGAGCGTTATTATGTGATAAGCGATATATTTTATTCGACCTTGCTCAACTATTGTGCAACTCTAGATTTGATTAACTCCAGAATTTCTCCTTTGAACTGATTTAAAGTTGAACTAGCTCGTCTGCACCTGTCCTTAAATCAAACCAATTCATTAGTTCCCAAAACCAATGTCAATTATGTTCAAAACATCCATGTCATTCATATCAACCCATTTTACACACAATTCAATCCATATGAGGTTATAATTATTTATAATCACTTCATTTATTTCTATAATTATCCATTCGGATTTAATTTTCTGGATTGATTTATTCGAATATTGGTTTTAACCAAGTTGATTCATGTTCAGGTTCATATCCATGAGATCGAGCACACCATCCAAACATATCGCACACATCAACATTAACAAATCCAAATAATTTTTCCATATTATAATAATTTGAAAAATCATTACTTTTTATTTTTTATAAAATAAATTGGGCAAAACAAATTTCAAAAATAAATTTTATATCAAATTACAAATACGCGCTCTCGTACAGATACACGAACTCAATCTAGGGCATTACTAACCCCATCTCTATCGAATCACACCACAGAGCCAAGGTTATCACTAAACCAATAGCTCTGATACCACTGTAACGACCCAAGGATTTTGGTAGGCTTTTCAACCATTCCGCAACCTCCAAGGTAGAGGGCTAACCTCCCCCCGTGGCTTACACTGGTACCTCAGAACTGCTTTTACGGCTAGCCTCGCGACTCGACCAACCCACATTGTCGGGAAATGTAGGGTAAGAGTCTCCCGTTCACCACCTAACGCGAAGCGAGATCCCCCTATCATCCGTACCAATTAAGCAACCAGCTCTGATACCACTGTAACGACCCAAAGATTTTCGACCCCGAAAATCGACATAAAATCACCATGTCGACTATTCAAGCATCAAAAACATTGGATTGTCAATAGAAAGAAGTTAGAGGGTGAGAAAAGAATGGAAGAAATATTAGAATATAAGAAAGAAGAAGAATCACACATCAGAATCTCACAACGGAATGAATAAAATATAATATCAAATCTCTTTATACAAAAGAACTGTATATACATACCAATCATCAGAGTACAATATATATCAGTCACAGCGGAAAAATATCTGTATATAACTAGCGGTGAGGCCGCCTGCTTCTAGCTCCTGGAACTCCAAGCGAATATAACCTGTAAATACACTCGGTCTGATCCGAGCACATTTGAAGCAAAGCAAAATACACCGGGTCAGTCTGGAATACTATCAGTGATAAATTCACAGAACACACACTTGTTTAACTTTGGAAAATTCTTTCTGAAATCAAAGGATAATAGTAAGACCAGACCACACATAAACACGGACGGTTTTTACCTTACTATAACCCAAAACATTTTTGAAATCATAACTTATTCTAATATTATCATAGTGTCTAAATACAAGTAATTTAGAATCTAGTGGAACGCTTGCATCTCACGCTCCACATATATAGTATACAAACCAAAACCGTGGGCTCTTATTGGATATTGGATTCCAACCTTGACAAAGTATGGGACCACCTTCCGAACATGTATCTCTAGAGGCGAATACACTGGGTTCAAAAAGAACGTCTTGCAACTCGGCCCTCACATGACCGACCACTCATTTCGCTTGAGTGTATCGAATGTATATCACCGACGGTTGGGATCAGCAACCGCCTCCCAAAAAGGGACAGCATCGAAATATAGATTAAAGAAGCAAATGGAATTTCTCTAGATAGGTGATCATACATCCTAATGGGAGCGACCCACAGAGCCATGTTGCCTGCCCGATTTTTGTCATTTCCCGGTTGATGAGGCTTGAGGCCAGAACTTAACTTTAAAACATCTGGTCATCATTCACTTTGAATGCCACATCGTCAAATCCGCCAGATCACATTTGATTGACGTCTACAAAAATACGCTAGTTTATTTGGCTAGAGAATAACCATTTCTCCACCATCAACTATGGTACGTTTGGAGAAATCAACGCATGTAATTCCTTTGGAAATACTCTGTCAGACATCCGTCCATACAAGTCATCCAGGAACAGGATGAACTGAAGGCACTCTCCTACCGCATCCTTATAGGAATCACCCTAAGGATCAGTAGCGAGTAGTCCTTGCAAACTGAAAAATCTCAACCACGACCGAATCACGTCAGAATACCTCTGCGTTGCAACACAGAGGATATCCATCAAGAAACCCGTCCGCTTATGAAGATCTACGGCCTTCACTTGCTTCGTCTTCAATCGACGTCTTCACTATTTACTGGTCGGAATGGTTTTCGAATATAATTCGATCCCGGTCTTTCCGTACCAACAAGCGTATTGGTCAGGTTTTGATAGTTGGTGATTTAACTATCAAATAACAAAGGTGTTCATAAAATGATCTTGCTGGTTCGGTACTTGGGATTACTTGTCCTCCTTAAAATATTTTTACCAATATGGTTAATCAACTTCTTATTCTTTAATATATTTAAACCTTATATTTATTCTCGATTATAACAAAAACTATTTTAAATACGTTCGAGCATATATAAGTATGTACCCCGCTTTCCCTTCCTTTTGGGAATACCTATATATTTCTTTAAACCCTTTTCCCTTTTTTTTTCCTTATTTAACATCTCGATATATATATATACACATATATTTTACTTGATGGTATAACCCAATTACCAATTCTAATTTGGTTAAAGCAAAGGTCGACTTATATAATTTAAAACCAAACTTTCATATTTATTAAAACCACTATCGTAGTAGTATTTATAATTCAAAATCTCGCACTTACGTTCATTACATCCGTATGGACTACCACACTAAATTCACCACCTTTTACTCGTTTCAAACCAATATCATTCCTCGACAATAATGAAGTTGTTCAAGTTGGGGTATTCTATTTACTTCTCAGACCTTGATCGACAACATTCTTATCTCAGAATGAATACCAGTTTGTAACTTACTCTATCACAACAAATTGTTTACCATCTCGATTTCAAACCCGTTTTTTTTCAAACTGTTTCTTTTATTTGAAATCTTTGTTTCAATTAAAACGCTTCGCTTAATTTAATACCTTGGCCCTTATATCATCATTTTTGTTTAAAAATCGTTTTTTTTAAACCTTGTTGGATTTCTCTCTACATACTTATAATCGCCCCCTATGCAACTTAATCACTTTTCATATTTTATTTTAAAACCCTTACCATTTCCATTTCCAGTCTATCACCAATATATTTATCATCTCACGTAATCATTTCATTCCAGTTGAATTTTATTTTTGCTTAGTTTAACAATTTGGAAAAAATCCCATTTAAATCTCTATATTCACTTACTTATTCCTTTTGCCAAATCTCATTTGAAACTTGAATTATAAACCTCCTTATGAACTCTTATCGCCTCTTCGATCGAACTACATCGTAAATTAATAACTTGTTAGTTGAATTCCCATTTATCAATCTTGTTTAAAAACTTGGATTTATAAACCCGTTTATAAATCTCTTTTCCCTCGAAAGTCTTTATTCCATTTAAATCCACCTTACTTAATTCATAATTAAGTAAAAATCTTATTTAAATCTTTATACTCACTTACCAATTTCATTTGCCATGTTTGTTAAACACTTGGGTCACAAATTCTTTTATAATCTCTTATTCCCCCTTTTAAGTTAATCAAATAACTTAATTGATTTAAAATCACTATTTGATTGTTTTAAAAACAATTATCCTATTTTGCCAACCGGTAGGTAATTTCTTTGAATTATCTGCTTTATAACTTGTTTACATCATACGATTTTTCTACTTAACCATTTAAATAATTCCTTCATAAATTGATTAAAATATTTATTTATAAATTTCTAATTCAAACTACCTGTATAAATAAATAAAAAGCTTTAATTCAGTTATAAAATAATTTATAACTTTAAAACTGCGCCAATTCACCGAATGGTAAACCGACGTCTAAAACAACATATTTTAGGTCATTCACTACCAATTACCAAATCAACACTGTCGGTTGATTTTAAACACAACACAGGTGAATATCTATTCAACCATCACGTTCAAACAGGTTTTTCTACCATATGGGGTTAAATCAGTTCAAATATCAACAATATAAAACAAACGAATAACATATATAATATTTGAGGAATCCGGTCGGATCCCTCCAACCTGTTCTTCCCTACATCACAGCTTGTTATACATTTCATGGTAATATATGAAATGAATTTCAATAAATCTAATATTTTAAAACGATAAATAACAGCAACCAACAAAACAATAAAAACCAATAACAACCAATCAACAAATTTATATCTTTAAAGGTAAATTATATTTTAACATATGGATTTACCACATCACAGGATTCTAGAAGGTGTGAGAATTAACTCACCAGTTCATTTCTATTGACGGTGGACACGTTTGTTGCATTTAATCTGGAACAGACGTTCAAAATTAGCTGAATTTTCAACTTTGTCAGATCGGAGCCTAGTCAGTGCCATCGTCTAGGTCTCGTCCCTGAGATCCTAACGGATCCAGTTTCAATGAAATCCGTTAACGTATGAATAAGATATCACAAATATACGGTTTTAATAATTTCTCGATTATTAACTAACCAAATAATATTTAATTAATTTAACGTTAATTAACTAATTACCTTACTAATTAATGCTATGTCACCCTCTTCCTTAACAAACGCGTTTTCTCCTGGACCACCCTCTCGAGCCCGACTCCGCCCTTATGCATGAACATCAAACCAAAACTCGATACCATCAAACCACCACCGCCGTTCCCACACTTCACCAGAGTCTGGCCTGGCACCACCATCAGATCCGCCAACTCCCCAGGCCCCATCGCCAAAAGCCACAACCCCCCCAAGCCAACTCCAGTCGTCGGAAAACCGCCCCAAACCCTAGATCTTTGAACCGCCACCCTGATTGCCACAGGCCACCGAGTCAGCCCCGACCGGTGCCAAACCGACCGTACGCTCCTCCTCTTCGACTTCCTTCAGACCATCACTAACCCTCGACACCTTGATTGACCAGAAAATCCATCAAAATAAATTGCTACCTCAAACCAAAAACACCCAAAAACGGATCTCCGTTCATCTCACAAAATCCGGCGATTCCGACCACTAGAGGTCACGCCACCACTGCCAAAATGAAGCCTGGACTCTCCTCTACAAAACCCCCAAGGTCCCGTTCCCTCAAATCAACCAAATCCTTGTAATTTGGGCCAAAACCAAAACTAGAAATTCATGGTTTTACCTCGATTCCGACCATCACAGTCGACGGAACTTCCCCAATTTTTCTCAGCAAGTATATATGATCCCAATCTACGACTTCACCTTTGGAATCCCCCCCCCCCCCCGAAATTCTTTACCAAACGAGAGAAATAAATTAAATTGTAAATGAGGGCTTTTCTGCAAAATTACTGGATGGGAAAAATGGTTTGGCTAGAAATACTGATTTTGGGGGATATATATAATGTAGAAATAATATTTTTTATGTTGATTTGACGAGCGATGTTAACTAATGATTTTTATTTTGTACCTATCGTTATTTATGAACGTTGTTATTCACTGCTGCGCTCACATATAAACCACGTTCGAGACGCGAATGGATTTCATAGCATAATTTGACGATACGGTCCTAATGAAACTTGTTTCGTCGAATTCCGAGTTCGTTTGCTCAAATGGCGCTCGTTCACGTTCAAATGGTCGTTTTTATTTGTATTTTATTTTGCCACGCTCACAAATTAACCCCAATTGACGCTCCACTTGAAATCAAGCAATAATTTACTGTTGCGGTACCAATAAAATTTGTTTCGTCAAAAACTGAGGTCGTTTGAATAAAGGCCCTTTTGAACTGCCCAATTTGGATTAAAATAAATTAATTTTAAAATACTTCAATATAAAATATATAAAATATTGCAGTTGGTCATATATGACCAGAATTTGATACACTATCAATAGAAAATATCCCGAGTTGAATTCCAAGAAAATCGATATATAAAATATTTAAAAACCCTCATTTTATATAAACATAGCGCTATATATATAAAGGAAATTCCGTAGCGTTTTTTAAAATTTGATTTGGACATAAAATAAAATCTACACGACGAAAATTGGATTTTTCTCTACCATTGGAAAGATATCATTAAACCGGTCCCAACATTTCTTATTTCGAGGAAATCCGACTTATTTTGAACCCGGTACGACCAATTGAAGTTCAAAGCGCCAAATCGCGAACTGCCGCGCCGCTGCAGCTCGTTATTTAATTAAATTATAAACCGTATCGCTCGACCGTCGTTAAATAAACGAAATCGTCTTTGTAAATTTAATATAACCAATATTTGACCAATTTAAATTGCCCGATCACAATATATGGCAAATTCTATATTTTTCCAAATATTCTGGAAATTAAAATATTATTTTATTATTTATTTAAATAATATATTCCAAATAAAATCGTTAAATTCGATCATTTAAATTCAAATCAATATTTCAAATAATCAAAATAACTAAAATATTCCAAATAAATAGGCAGAAAATACGGGTCGTTACACACTACCTGCTACTAAGTTCGAGCATTGCTCGAACTTGATTCACTTAATGAAGTGCTAGGTGCCACATAGTGGCACTATAGCGAGGAGAGTGAGTTGGATGAAATCAAGAGAAGATATGGTATTATAACAACCTGCACCTCCGTTCACGCAAGATATTGTCCCCAACTTAGCCACCGTATAAGTGTGGGGTTTTGTTCCTCAAAAGGCCTCGACGTTAGTAAGAGGTGGGCTCTACTATATAAGTACCCACTTCACACAGGCTTCCAAGATGTGGGACTTAGGGGTGTTACACTCTCCCCTCCTACAGAGCTCAACGTCCCCATTGGCTCACAAACACCTTACCCAGGCGCTGTGGTCCACACAGGAGCCACAATTCCGGCTGGGTATTGGCTGTGATACCACTATAACAACGCACACCTCCGTTCACACAAGATATTATCCCCAACTTAACCACCGTAAAGGTGTGGGGTTTTGTTCCTTTAAAGGTCTTGGCGTTAGTAAGAGATGGGCTCTACTATATAAGTACCCACTTCACACAGGTTTCCACGATGTGGGACTTAGGGGTGTTACAGGTATTCTTCTTGTATGAAGAGATAGGAACTGGTTGCACGATGTCTACCTTATTTTTGAATGTTTCCAACACTTTGTTTGGTGGGCGGTGGCCTTACCGGAGTTCATTAACAAAGTGCAATGAGGGGTGGGTTTTGCAGGAACTCATTGGGAAGCATTCACATTGGAGTTTCTTGGTTGCAAGAGACACTGTATCAAGGTAGAGATTATTGGAATTTTTGATGATACAATATTTCCAAAATTAATTAGATTTTGGAGATATTATTGATAATTTGGTTACCCGTTTTGTGCAAAAAAGAAATGGAAAGGAATATTAAGGAGATAGAGATATTGGAAATATTCGTCATTTATTTTTTGCCATATTTCATGAAAGAAGAAACATAAAGAAATTAAATTGGGAAATAATTGATTGATGGAGAAAAGTGAAAGTTATCAGTCAATTATATAACAATAAAATTAATGGGAATATTAGTCTTCCATGAATTGATTTATTTTCATAAATCAATTACTTCATCCCCAAGTAATTTTTCCTCTATATAAAGAGAGGCAAAGAGAATGTTATTGTCATCATATCATTTGTATTTCTTCATTTAATTACTCTACTGTAAAACTCTGTAATCTCCTGAATATCAATAAAATCCCTTCCCCATTGAAGTGGACGTACACTATCTCGCAATAGTGGAATCACTATATATAAATAATGTGTGTTCTCTATTGTCTTTTTTTTGTGATTGATAATCATTTCAATCTGTTTGTTCTATCACATTATTGCAATATCATATTGAGGTTTTTCCGCTGAAAGGGATTGATCACCCCTTACAGCCATTAGTTTGAAATTACAGTCTTAAGATCATTTATGTAAAATTTTGGTTTATATAGTTCTGCTGTTAGAAGCAATAACAATCGTGGTTGTGATGAAAGAAGTTTACAACATGACACCCTTGTTCCTTTAGCAGACGCGAGAGAAAAATGAATGGATTTTTTTTTAAAACTCACTTATGGGATTTTCTTTGGATTGGGTAATCAGAATTTAATTAACTCGCGACATCCAATTTATTAGATGTATCAAACCGTTTCTAATAAAGTATCCTTTTTTCTACTAAAATCAACTTTAATAGTTTAAGTCTTGTTACGTTATTAGTAGGGAATTTATCTGCAAAAATCTCTATTTTCCTTATTTGCCTAATTTGGCTAATGTTACTTATTTTCGAACATGTACAGGGAAGGAATAATGTATATAGTGAATAGAAATGGGAAGTTCAGCAAAAAAATTCAAGCCTTCACAGGTTCATTCCTGTTTTTCTTTTGCATGATTGTGTTGCTTGCTTGCTTGTCCATAAGCTCATTTTATTTCATGTTATTATTTTATATTATTTGACTACTAACGTATGTAGGAAATGATGGTCCATTGAGGAAGAGGATAGGTGGTATCATTTTTCATGCCAAAATCCTTGTGTTTTCAAATCCATGGTGGACCATATTTGCATAGTATAACGATGCACAAGGAAAAGGGGTTCCATACACCTGGAGACTACAGTAATCATGTTTAGGTTGCAAGCGATGGCTATATAAAATGTGGTAGCCAGAGGATTGTGAAATGCCCAAGTTTGATGGCCTTAAGTTTTGAAGATACTACTGATCAATCATATTGGTTTTTATGTTGACGACCTCTGCAACTACCTGGTAAGAGGAACATTACCTATATATCAGTCAAAAAGTAATTGTGTTGGACTTAGCTCATATTAGTTTGTTAGCTAATAATTTATAATTTCAACAATTTTAATACGAAATATCGTGAGTAGGGTTGTTTTAGGATCATCTTTGCCTGATATGATGTGTAACATTTTATTTCTCAACAAATATTGAATGTTATCAAATTTTGAATTATTCAGGTCAGTGTATC
Organism: Allium sativum; assembly: GCA_030737875.1. Classification (NCBI taxonomy): domain Eukaryota; kingdom Viridiplantae; phylum Streptophyta; class Magnoliopsida; order Asparagales; family Amaryllidaceae; genus Allium; species Allium sativum. Next base: position 104,843,255 of record CM060912.1, read on the forward strand.
TGTAAATCATATATGTTCTTTGTCCCCTATTTGTTTATTTATCAAAAGTTTGGAACTGCTTTATCCCTTGGTCTCTGTCCCTTGTCTGTTTTGCAGTGAATGATGATGTGGCATACAGCGTAGATTGAAGTGATGGAGTTTGTTTTGAAGTTACAACGGTATATGTTATGGACTACGTATTATTTTCTTCATCTTCTTCACGAATAAGTCTAACCTTACAGAGCTACCTTATAGAGCTAGATCAATGAAGCTGTTGAGGGAAAGGGTGTATAGTTAATGATTTTGAGCGATTGAATTGGCGTATGGATTTCAAGTATGAGTTATATGATGAAACATTATCGTATGGATTTTATGTGATCGAATTAGCTATTGTTAATTTGATGTATTTTTTGTGTTGTTACAATTTTTTCATATTTTTTTCAAAGCCAAATAAAATATGCATAATATTGAATTAAATTTTGGATATTTTCGAATATATTTTGAAGTTCGGATGCAGATAATATCCGTGTTCGCTAAGCCGGATACAGATATTTTCCAATATATCCATGGATACAGATACAGATTTATTTAATAGGTATTTACGAATATCAGATATGAATTCAGATACGAATTTTTATTTTTGGATATAGATACAACATTATATGTATTCGATTGCATTTTACAGGTCTATTCCCAGAGCAGTAAATCAGAAAGTGGGTACTGTGCTTGATAAAAAAAGATGAGATGGGTTGGAAAGTGAAACTCTGTGTTCATCTTGAATTGAATCAAGTCGTGGGAAGAAACATTAAAGATTTATCAGTCGCTGAATTGCTCAGAGATATATATGTCTGATGAACCATCAAATATCTTGATACATTTACAAAACTCACACGCTATTCTTTTTAGCTTTCAAGATGTTATAAAATTTCACACGTACCGATTATGGATGGACTTCAAAAGAGAATGTCATGGAATATTATGTTATTATTAAGATATCAAAGTTCTACAATATTTGAATCATTATATCAATCTATTTTGTCCTTTCTAATGAATATTTATTTGTGTAATTAATCTTCGCGCTTTGATTGATTAAAAATTATTTATAATTTATAATAATATATGTAATTTTTCTTTAATATATTGTCATTCGTATATACTTTTAAATGATTAAAAAACTATAATAAAATAAATTCATTTATCGGTTATACAGTATCACGTTATGTGGTTATAATGCGGTTATACTAGTATGTTCAATATTGTATGTTATGTAAGTTAACTCTAACAATTCAAAATTTAAATCACTACCGAAAAACAATCAATTAAAGACCGCAAAATTAAAACAGAAAAATCAGTCTTCAATTAAAGACCGATTAGTATGATTGTCAATGAATACCTGAAAAATCCGATATCCTTCCGAATCTGTATCCGAAAATATGAAAAATATCCATTATTCGGCAGTATCTAGGGATACGGATATCTGATATCCGAAAAGCTTTTCGGATATGGATATAGTTATAGTGACATCCGTGTACGAAAATATCTGTCCAACTGATTGATGTAATATATATAACTCAAAATAGAAAAATAGAGTTAATAATTATTTTATAACTATTGGATGTTACTATGATAAAAAAATTTGTCCATTTTTAGTGAAAAATGCAGTTTTAGTGTTTACTTTGGGAATATTTTTGGATATGCTTATGGATATTAGTATAAAACAATGTTTCATCATCACAATTTTTTATTTCCATGTTTTATTATAAAGTTAGTATAAAAATTATTTTATGTTAATACAATTTCTTTAATTTATACCCTTTTATTAATTACAGGTAGAGCGGATAAATATCTGATATCTGTCCATATCCGAAAATTAATTGGATATGGATATCTGATATCCCAAATTAAACGGATACAGATATTCGATAACTAAAAATAATTTCGGATACAGATACGGAAACGTGACACTATCCATATCCGAAAGTATCTGTTGACAGACCTACCGATTAATAACAAAAAGATCTGATTTCTAAATTTTGTGTTTATGACTGAACATTAGTTTTGAATCCATCTATAAATTCTTGTCAGTCTTGGTTTTGATAACCACTAGTATATAATCGCTTATTGGTTCAAATAAGAAACTTTTTAAATAATTTTCTAATCCAACGGATAATTCTGACGATATAGCATACTGTTTTAAGCGGAAATATCATAAAATAAGTGTGACGATCCCCAAACCCCGTGACACGGTGTTAAGGATAATCATTGGAATATAACACATTAATCATCATTAGCAGATCACAGATAATAGCATAAACAGAAAATAGAATAATTTACACACATATGACAGCGGAATCATATAGATATCATCACATCAGAGAAGCACAGTACAGGATACAACTTAGTGCATAATGATACATAATCAGTCACCATTGCCAGAGGCGGAATCATACATAAAGAGTACACAAAAGGAATATCAGTCTACATCGCCAGTGGCGGAATCATAATATAGATACAATAATGGCGGAGAAAATCCAAGTCAGCACAGTGTAGTCAAGCCTCGCCATGAGCCAAAAGGTGCGTCAGAAACCTGTAACTAGGCTGCCCGTGTGAAAATGAGGGCACCCGAGTTTGCAAGGTGAAACAAACTACGAGTCAGTCATGGGACTGGTATGAGAAATCTATTCAACTTATTAACAACAATAATAAGGCAAATCAAAGGACCACGCCACTTTCGCGGAACGGGTTTACTCCAATGAGTGCTAGTGCATGAAATAAAATAAATGATTAAATCAACGCAATGCTTTTTATAAAATGAAGCCATTATAAGACTCAGGTCCCATCACACAATGCAACGCAAGCCGGAGGATAGAGTTTTCCCTTATAATGGCCAAAGATGCTTCATACGAATAAAACAAAAGTGTTTGATATTATTACTAGTGCATATATGTTTCAAAAGCAAATTCAATCATAAATATCAATCCTAGACGGCATGGGTACCATATATCATGTCGCCATACTAGTAATACAATCACATCCGCATATATCGTATTGGAAATTGGATTCCTTCATGAGTCGAGGCAAGGGGCAAGCTCCTCTCCGTTCGAGACACTCTAGAAAATGTCCCAGGACCCCACTATGATCCTTGGAATCGGCTGGGCCGGTCCTCTCTTACTTTTGAGGATTAGTTATTCCTGAACACACGTTTCCCGGTCCTTACAGACCTATAATCGAGGCGCCTCGCATTCCAACAACCACACAGGTGAAAAGTATATATAATGTCAGGGCTGGTAGGTCACTGACACCACCATAGCTAGAAAGAAACGTCGTGCACTCCCAGCGGCCCGTCTCCCGTTTTTGACTCATACCGAGGTGTGAGGCTCGCGAATTCACGTTATACACAAAGCTACGTCACACAGACCATGCTTTGATCATCAACCACAAGACTTTGCTTTGCAACAGAAGCCTTGATCATATGCCACTTAGGCGTGCCACACAGGCAATCCGGTCCGTGCGACTGATTTCTGTCAATACATAACCTCTGAGCTCGTACGTCTCAGAGAAGGGCGTTAAGCAAGAGAATAAATTCTCTGCCGCCAAACAGATATATATTTAACAGAGATCAATCAACACAGAACAAAATCCAATGTCAGACACACAGTCCATTTACAAGTCCGTTCTGGGTCTGAACGAAACCGGAGGCACCAATTCCTCGCATATCCGTACAATCAACAGTATGTTTAGACGGCTACTACTTCAATTCCTTCATGGTAGCTACTCCAGTCACGAGTATCAGTAGCGCCCATCCATCCAATGTGGAGATCGTCGGTCTTCAACCGTCTTCGACTCTTCGACTTCTCAACGTCGATCGATTATTTGAAATGAGATAAACTCGGCCTTTTCAAATAACCCACGTATATTTAGATTTTCAAATCAATCAATCACATGGTTGGACTATTCAACTATCACATTTCAGTTATTTAGTTATAATTTTCATGTCAAATACATTCAACCATCACACATCAAGCAAACACAACAAAATTGGTTTATTTCTACTCTATATCGTCAATAGTATTTTATAACGATATATCGCCATTTTTATTTAATTAAAAACGGCCATATTTAATTAAACGACGTTTCAGGTTGTGTCGATGCACTGGCGCTGCTTTCCACTAATTTTGTTTTACACATATATGAAAATCTAACCGTTGGATCTTCACAAATTTTACATCATTAGGAAGGTCATTTCAAAACGAATCCAACGGTTTCAGTTTTGGGAAAATCCGACGGTCGGATTTTCCACACCAACCATTTGAAGTTACGATTTCAATTTACGAACTGCAGCGTCGTTATTCGATTTAATTTAATTATATTTATATATATATATAAATATAATCGTTTCTGGCACTGTTTTTCTTCAGTTTTGAATTAAACATTCCAGACAATCCAACCGTCGGATCTTCACAAAGTTGGTGTCGTTGGAAAGATATTTCCAAGGCGAACCCAACGGTTGAGGTTTTGGGAAAATCCAATGGTCGGATCTTCCGCACTAGTTGTTTGAAATCACGGTTTCAAAATATGAACTGCACGGCCACGTTTCGTTTTAATTCTATTTATATTTATATATTTATATAAATATAGTTCATTCAAAAATTCCTATATCGTTTCCACTTCAATTATTTCACTAACGCCTTTAATTTTTGGAAAATTTCGCCATAACCTCCTTTGTACGGGAGGGTCTGGGAAAATTCCCAAATAGCCACACGGGCGTCTCATATCAAAAAGAAAAAGAAAAAGCCAAGCGGCTAGCCAACAGGCTCATAAAATCATCACCCAAACAAAGCGGTAAATGTATACCTATTTGTCGGGCACAAAATTCTATTTCTCTTCTCTAGCCCCTATTGCTTTAACCTGTTCAATAGATATGCATGTACATATATACAATTTCTAACATTTATCATTTTCCGTTCAATTTCATATTTGATTTGCTTTGGTTTAAAAACACCATTCATTCTAATGTTGCATGCATAGGCTAAAATCATATCATTAGCTAGTTAATGTATATTTCAACTCATGCACGTTTATTTGAACAAGTGGCTATTTTTAACACTTCACATTTCAAAGATGATAATTTTGGCGAACTAAAATAGATTTCAACACATGACTATTATACTTAGTTCCTATGCATGTTAAAAATAATATTTCCATCACAAATATTTATTTCAACGTCCGCATATCTTTAGCATATCACACATATGATAAAAATGATATTTTTATCGTTCAAAATATTTATTCAACCTATGTATGGTTTCAACACTTCATAGTTTCAATAAAAATGTAATTTTTATTGTTCGATCTTTTTATTCAACACATGAACTTTTCCACTACACACACTTCTCAACAAATGAGTATTTCCACACATGGACATTTCATTCACAAATGAATTTAATTTTCATACAACACTTTTCAACACATGAATGTTTCCACACATGGACCTATGGCTTTAATTTCAATGCATGTAAAATAATTTCAACATATGAAAATAATTCTAACACACAAAGATTATTCAAAATTTCGGCAGCATAACGGCAGGGTAGTTAAAACCGGCACCGTCCCTAGTACGGCTCCTCGCTCTACCTTAAAACCTCGTGGTTTTTGACAATGGGGATTCATGCATCTAATTCGCACGCAGGTGGCATGTTTATTTTTATTTCCACAAATATTTTCAATTCATTTCAATCACCAATGGGTATTTTTCAACCACAACCAAACAATATCAACCACAAACAATTATTCAACCATTTGTATTTTTCACCCAATATTTCACACCAGTTCATCACAATAAATATCGTCCATGGTTTGTGGACGAGGGGAGTAAATATATATATATAATATATATTTCACTAGCATTCAACACATATATCAATTATTCTATGTATGTAAAAATTCATACTTCGCTCATATAGCTTACACTACGCATGTACATGAGGTATACAACACGTATGTAATTTATATTTCGCTTATATAAATTATACAAGACATTTTCCATTCAATTTCACGTTAATTTAGATTTCTCACCTTGGTTTTCTGAGTGCTAAAAATCGATACGATGTCAGAAAAATCCGCAGCTTCTTCTATTGGGTAGAGAGCTTCCTTGCGGTCTCGATGTTTCCTGTTTCATCGAATTTCGTCAACACACCAAAAAGATATGATTTTTCAAAGTGTAAAGATCAAAGAAAAACGCACTTTCAGAAAGCTTCAAAACTAGGTTTGCGGTTTTCGCGAGAACCGGGGCACGAGGGGACGATCAGGAAGTTGGAGGTGGAAGAGCTTCGAGAGGGCTACAGGCGCGCGGCGGTTTGGTGCGGTTCGGTGGCGTAGATTGGCGGCGGCGGCGGTTTGAAGGTCGGAAGTTTGGAAGGGGATATCTCGACGTAGAGGCGACGATAGGGGGAGCTCCTTATATGGATTTGAAGAGGGGAGGGAGAATTACAAAAAGTTGAACTGGGGGAGGAGCTAATTCTGGCTGTGGCGATCGGAAATCGCCTGGGAAAGGGGAAAAGGGTTTCCGCTGTCGAAGTCGGGGTCGGGGGGGGGGGGTTCTGATATTTTTTTTATTTTTATTTATGAATGGAGAAATATGATTGGTCGAGGATTATATTTAATTTTTAAATTGTGTTTTCTCAAACGAACTCCTTTTTAAACCCAACGACTATCGCCCCTAGCTAAATACCCCCATTACGGACACAATGGGATATGTTTCGTAGGCCAATTCGACTGTTACAGTCAATTATTTTTCAAATTAAAGTATAAAACATTTAATTTTTAACTCTGAACGCACATTTCAATTTGCCAGGGCCACAAACTAATTCGAAAAATTCCAGAAAAATAAATCTAGCTATGTTTTGACGCTACGGTCCCAACAAAACTAGTTTCGTCGAATTCTGAGGTCGTTTGAAAAATGTCCATTTTCTGGTCGATCCAATTTAAAAGAAATCGACCAAACACATTTTCTTTTGCCATGCTCACATACTAGCTTCAAAAATTATGAAATTTGAAACCTAGCAATAGTTTGACATCCCGGACCCAACAAAAGTGGTTTCGTCGAATTCCGAGGTCGTATGCAAAATATCAATTTTCCAGGGCTATATATTCTATATACCGACTCTTCTGAAAATTCATTCGGCCATAACTTTTGATTCCCGTTATGAAACTTCGATTTATCAGATTCGTTAGAAAGGTATTGACTAACAGATTTAAATATTTTTGGTCTCGCTAAAATCCGTTATATTTTCCACCCTGCATAGTCGGTCAAAGTTTGAATTCAAATTTTCAAACTGACTCACTATTTCTAATTCACTATTTTATTGAAATATTCTATTTCAATTGTTCAAATTCCTTTGCAATAACCAATTTAAAAATTTTAAATTGGCTCGTATTTTCCGGGTTATTACAATCTCCCCTACTTAAAAACTTTTCGTCCTCGAAATGGAAACAACAGTAAAGTAGGAAATAAAATGTAAATGCAAAGTATTTTAAAGGTACCTTGCACCGGAGTTAGTCAGAGATATCCACTCTGCATTTGGGGTAAGCTTGCTTAATGCTTTCCTCAGTTTCCTAAGTACAGTCTCTAGGATCACTGCTCCACTGCACTTTAACTAAATGAACCTTTTTGCTTCTGAGTTCTCTAGCTTCTTTGCCAACAATTTTTAATGTCTCTCTTCTGAGTGCTAATTCTGGAGTTATCTCCACATCCCGTTGCACTGCTTCTTCTACCACAAGATCCGGATCATGCACATGTCTCCTAAGTTGAGATACGTGAAATACATTGTGCACTCCAGGCAACCAATCTGGCAATTGAACCCTATAAGCAAGAGTTCCTATTCGCTCAAGTATAGGAAAGGGACCAATAAATCTCGGTGCCAACTTCCCAGTCTTTCCAAATCTGATTACTCCTCTCATCGGAGAAACCTTTAAATAAACATGATCACCAACAGTAAATGTCAAATCTCTCCTTCTAGAGTCTGCATAACTTTTCTGCCGGCTTTGGGCGGTTTTCAATCGCTTCTTGATGAAGTCCACTTTATCAGATGCTTCCCTAATCATATCGGGCCCTAGTACAAGTCTGTTGCCAGGTTCTACCAAACATGCTGGAGATCTGCATGGTCTGCCATATAATGCTTCAAATGGTGACATTCTCAAACTTGCTTGATAGCTATTGTTATGTGAGAATTCTGCCAAATGCAAATGATCTTCCCATGACCCACCAAAATCGATTATACAAGCCCGCAATAAATCTTCTAGAATTCTATTCACCCGCTCAGTTTGGCCATCTGTTTGGGGGTGATAAGCGGTGCTCATATTCAGTTTTGTCCCCAATTCTGTCTGGAAAGCCTCCCAGAATTTGCTAGTAAATAGGGGATCTCTATCACTGACTATGCTGATGGGAATTCCATGCAGCTTAACAATTTCTTTGAAATATATCTGTGCTAGACTTTGGGCAGTTCTATTGGATCTGACAGGTATAAAATGGGCAGTCTTCGTGAAGCGATCTACGATTACCCAAATGCTGTCATTACCTTTCTTGGTTCGCGGCAAACCATCTATGAAATCCATGGAAATCTGCTCCCATTTCCAACTTGGGATTTCCAACGATTGTAACAGTCCAGCTAGCTTCTGTTGGTCACTCTTGACTAATTGACAAGTAGGGCATCTGCTAACATACAAAGAAATATCTCTTTTCATTGCCTTCCACCAGAAAGTGCGTTTGATATCGTTGTACATTTTACTCACCCCAGGATGGATGCAAAATTTGGATTTATGGCATTCATCTAGCACTTCTCTTTTGAGCTCAGGAAGGTTGGGAACACAAATTCTCCCATTCAGCCTCAAAACTCCTTCTTTATTTACTTGAAAGCTCGAGGGTTCTCCTTCCTGGATTCTTCCTTTGATCTTTTGAATGAAATAATCATTCTTCTGGAGAGCACATATCTTATCGATCAAGCTAGGTGTAATTATAAGATGGGCAACAATTGTGGTTTTTCTACTAAGTGCATCCGCTACAACGTTAGCTTTCCCCGGCGTATACAAGATATCAAGATCATACGCTGCAAGAAATTCTAGCCAACGCTGCTGTCTCAGATTCAAATCTTTCTGGGTATATAAATACTTCAATGATTGATGATCTGTGTACAGTATAAATTTCTCGCCCAATAAATAATGCCTCCAGATTTTCAAGGCAAAAACGATGGCTAGTAACTCAAGATCATGAGTCACATAATTCTTCTCATGCGGTTTCAATTGGCGGCTTGCATAAGCGACTACTTGGCCTTTCTGCATTAACATTGCACCAAGACCTCTAATAGAAGCATCTGTCCAAACCGTTAAATCCTGATTGCCATCAATAATAGTTAACACTGGAGCGGTGGTCAGCTTCGATTTCAATTCCTGGAAAGCTTCTTCACAGTCGGAAGTCCACTTAAACTTCTCATGTTTCTTTGTGAGCTTCGTTAACGGACCGGATATCTTCAAAAAATCCTTAACGAACTTTCGATAATAACTAGCCAACCCCATAAAACTTCTAACTTCTGTGGGAGTAGTGGGTTGTTTCCAGTCTTGAATCGCTATTATTTTGCTTGGGTCAACAGAAATTCCTCTCTCTGACACGACATGGCCAAGAAATTTGACTTCTTCTTGCCAGAAGACACATTAAGAGAATTTGGCTTTGAAGACGTTTTTCCTTAGAATCTCCAATACTTGTTCTAAGTGTTTTTCATGCTCGGGTTTTGATTTGGAGTAGATTAAAATATCATCGATGAATACGAGGACAAATTTATTCAGAACTCCCCTGAACACTCTATTCATTAGATCGACAAAGTATGCTGGAGCGTTGCATAGGCCAAACGGCATTACTAACCATTCATAAAATATGTCTGGACCTCTGAAAGCGGTCAAAGGAACACACTCTTCTGCTATTCTCAATTGATGAAAACCTGTAGCTAGGTCCATTCAGGAAAATACTTTCGCCCCATTCAATAGGTCTAGAAAATCATCAATGCGGGGTAATGGATATTTATTTTTAAGCGTCTGTTTGTTGAGGTCTCGGTAATCAACACATAATCTAAGAGTACCGTCTGACTTCGGGACAAACACAACGGCTGCACCCCAATTAGAAAAACTAGGTCTGATTAGACCCTTCCATAACAGTTGACGAGTTTGATCGCCTAATTCTTCTTTTTCTTTCGGAGTCATTCTACGAATTGGATGTACCACGGGTCTGGCATTAGGAATTAGATCGATTCGGAATTCTATTTCTCTTTGCGGAGGTAAGTTTTCAACTTCTTCAAACACATCCGCAAAGTTGCTTACAATCGGAATCTTTTCCATGGAAGTGGGGATAAGTTCTAATGCCGACCAAAATTCTTCTCTATTCGGATTCGAACCATGACAGGGAACCGTAATATATCCAAGCTTCGTTCGAATTTTAACGATTCTTTCCGCACAATTCACTTCAGCTTCATATTTCGTTAACCAATCCAGCCCGAGAATAATATCGAATTCGGGAAAATCCATAACGATCAAATTGAAAGGAAACTGGTATCGGGAGAAAGAAGTAGGAACCTTACAACACGAACTGAGGGTAGTAGGACCCCCTATCGGGTTATGAACTTCCACCGATTCTTTGAGCATTCGCTGTTTTAACTTTAATTTGTGCAATGTGTTGCTAGCAATAAAACTACGCGATGCACCTGTGTCAAATAATACAGAAACAGAAATATTTTTAATTGTAAGGGTACCTCCCAAAACATCTGGTTTACCTGCTCCGTCGGAAGCAGCTGGCGGGCTAGACCCGTCATAGACATGAGCTACTGTAGCTTTCTTCAGCAAAGGACAGTCTTTGACCAGATGATCGGTCTTGCGACAATTGAAGCACGAGCGAGGGTTCTTAGAGCCTTGGCTCGAGCCTTGAGAGTTTGTCTTCTGCCTCTTCGGAGCTGTGCAGACGTTTGAGTAGTGCCCCGGCTTACCATAGTTAAAGCAATTTCCTCTTGGCGACTTGCCAGTCTGAGGCTTTGAAGATGCTGCTTGGCTTGACTCGCCTTGATTTACAGTAGGCTTGCGCTTGTTTCCGGCTTGGCTTCTAGCGCGATCCTGATCCAGATGCCTTTGATCAAGGTCTTCATAGTTGCATGTCATTTCCACCAGTTCGTTGAAATCCAACTTGACATGGGCCATGGCTCTATCATGATATTGTCGTCTTAGTCCAAGGATAAACCTCTTATTTTTGGACTTCGCAGTAGCGACGAGTTCTGGAGCATAGGGCGACAACATTGTAAATTTGTTCAGATAATCCTGCACGGAAAGATCCCCTTGCTGGAGATTGGCGAAGTCATCATGCATTCTTTCTAGAGCTTGTTCTGGGACATATTTCTCCTTGAAGAGTTCTTTAAATCCATCCCATGTTCTTCCAGCTTCTCTATTCCCGACGGTAAGAGATTCCCACCATAATTCACCTAGTTCCTGCATAAGCCAGGCGCCCATAATAGCTTTGTCTTCGTCTCCAAGCCTTAGGCCTTCAAGAATTTTCTCGCATGTTTTGAGCCATGCAAGGGCCTCTATTACGGTGCCAGTTCCCGAGAAGGTCTTGCCTCCTAAGTTCTTATATCTCTTAGCTACACGGTCGAGCTCGAAGTATTGAGCTGCCGGAGGTTGTATCAAAGGTCCTTCTTGAGCTGGGATTTCTCCCCTACCTCGGCCTCGGCCGGCACGGCCTCCTCTAGCGGCGGCTACTCTGGTAGCCATTTGTCAAATTCTGTATAAGCAACGAAAAAGTCAGTTAACAGAAATGATAGTCTATTGCATAGTTAAGCAGAAAACTTTACGGAAAGATAACGATGGACTGATGAATTGTTTTTGCTATTCTGCTCAGCTCATTCTAGGACTTTGCTAGTCCTATCTCTAATGAGCGACTCGCCTTAGAATACTACTGATTCTATTTTGACGAAGTGTTTAATGTGTTAGACTCCAGAACTAAGGTTAACCAAAGCTCTGATACCAGCTGTGACGATCCCCAAACCCCGTGACATGGTGTTAAGGATAATCATTGGAATATAACACATTAATCATCATTAGCAGATCACAGATAATAGCATAAACAGAAAATAGAATAATTTACACACATATGACAGCGGAATCATATAGATATCATCACATCAGAGAAGCACAGTACAGGATACAACTTAGTGCATAATGATACATAATCAGTCACCATTGCCGGAGGCGGAATCATACATAAAGAGTACACAAAAGGAATATCAGTCTACATCGCCAGTGGCGGAATCATAATATAGATACAATAATGGCGGAGAAAATCCAAGTCAGCACAGTGTAGTCAAGCCTCGCCATGAGCCAAAAGGTGCGTCAGAAACCTGTAACTAGGCTGCCCATGTGAAAATGAGGCCACCCGAGTTTGCAAGGTGAAACAAACTACGAGTCAGTCATGGGACTGGTATGAGAAATCTATTCAACTTATTAACAACAATAATAAGGCAAATCAAAGGACCACGCCACTTTCGCGGAACAGGTTTACTCCAATGAGTGCTAGTGCATGAAATAAAATAAATGATTAAATCAACGCAATGCTTTTTATAAAATGAAGCCATTATAAGACTCAGGTCCCATCACACAATGCAACGCAAGCCGGAGGATAGAGTTTTCCCTTATAATGGCCAAAGATGCTTCATACGAATAAAACAAAAGTGTTTGATATTATTACTAGTGCATATATGTTTCAAAAGCAAATTCAATCATAAATATCAATCCTAGACGGCATGGGTACCATATATCATGTCGCCATACTAGTAATACAATCACATCCGCATATATCGTATTGGAAATTGGATTCCTTCATGAGTCGAGGCAAGGGGAAAGCTCCTCTCCGTTCGAGACACTCTAGAAAATGTCCCAGGACCCCACTATGATCCTTGGAATTGGCTGGGCCGGTCCTCTCTTACTTTTGAGGATTAGTTATTCCTGAACACACGTTTCCCGGTCCTTACAGACCTATAATCGAGGCGCCTCGCATTCCAACAACCACACAGGTGAAAAGTATATATAATGTCAGGGCTGGTAGGTCACTGACACCACCATAGCTAGAAAGAAACGTCGTGCACTCCCAGCGGTCCGTCTCCCGTTTTTGACTCGTACCGAGGTGTGAGGCTCGCGAATTCACGTTATACACAAAGCTACGTCACACAGACCATGCTTTGATCATCAACCACAAGACTTTGCTTTGCAACAGAAGCCTTGATCATATGCCACTTAGGCGTGCCACACAGGCAATCCGCTCCGTGCGACTGATTTCTGTCAATACATAACCTCTAAGCTCGTACGTCTCAGAGAAGGGCGTTAAGCAAGAGAATAAATTCTCTGCCGCCAAACAGATATATATTTAACAGAGATCGATCAACACAGAAAAAAATCCAATGTCAGACACACAGTCCATTTACAAGTCCGTTCTGGGTCTGAACGAAACCGGAGGCACCAATTCCTCGCATATCCGTACAATCAACAGTATGTTTAGACGGCTACTACTTCAATTCCTTCATGGTAGCTATTCCAGTCATGAGTATCAGTAGCGCCCATCCATCCAATGTGGAGATCGTCGGTCTTCAACCGTCTTCGACTCTTCGACTTCTCAACGTCGATCGATTATTTGAAATGAGATAAACTCGGCCTTTTCAAATAACCCACGTATATTTAGATTTTCAAATCAATCAATCACATGGTTGGACTATTCAACTATCACATTTCAGTTATTTAGTTATAATTTTCATGTCAAATACATTCAACCATCACACATCAAGCAAACACAACAAAATTGGTTTATTTCTACTCTATATCGTCAATAGTATTTGTAACACCCCGAATTTCAGTTAATACTAATATTCACTAATTACAAAATAAATAATCTCAGATGTGAGAATTGGGGGAAACGGGCTGCGTCATTTCGTTCGTCTCGGAAAAATACGCGAAAAAGAGTCCGAGTTTTCGAGAATCGGAGTCCGTATGGCCCGGTTATGGCCCAATGAAGTTTACAGAAAATTCAAAGTTCAAAACAGATTTAAAAATCCAGGTTCGAATTTCGAAACATGCAGAAATGGGGCCAGGCGGGAAAACTCCCGCCCAGCCTGGTCGACATGGCTGTCGACAGGGCAGTCGACTTGCCTGTCGACATGCCTGTCGACTTGGCTGTCGACAGGGCTGTCGACTTGCCCTGTCGGCTGATGCTGGCCTGGTGCACCTAGTTGAGTTTGGGTTAGGCTTTGGGGCTGGTTTCTGGAAACTTCCTAAATCTGACGGACCTAGTCTAACCTAGGGTTAATCCTATGGTCTAAAACACACCCTAATCCTATAAATACACCCTAATGCAAGCCTAATCCCTACTAAAAATAGAAATGATGCCATCATGCCGCCAAAATCAAACTTGAGAGGAGCCTCCACTAGTTTATGAAGAAAGTTGCAAGCTAATCAACCTCTAATCATCATCTCCTTCTTGTATAGCAACTAGTTCTACTTCATAAGTTTGCTAATCTTGGTTTTGGTGAGTTTCTATCACTTTAATAACCAATTGCTAAATTAAGTAGATGAGATATGATGAGATCATGCGGTTTTGTATGCGGGTTTGTGGGTTTTAAGTCATATGATATGATGTTGGCTTGCTAATCTATGTTTAATGTTAACCCTATGTTCATGCAAGCTAAGTATGTGGGTTTATGCAAGTTAAGTATATGGGTTTATGCAAGTTAGGTGGTGGATTTTATGCATGCTAAGTATTTGATTTTATGCATGCTAAGTATTTGATTTTATGCATGCTAAGTGTTTGGTTTTATGCATGCTAGGTATTTGATTTTATGCATGCTAAGTGTTTGGTTTTATGCATACATTATGACATGCAAGTTTACCCTTTTTAAATAAGATGCATACATATGCAAGATGACACCTTTGTATGCTATGCACACATATGCATGTTTACCCTATTATGATGCAAGTTCATATGCAAGTTTGTCTCTTTTTATGATATGCATAACATATGCAAGTTTGCCTCTATGTATGACATGTTATGCAAGTTCATATGCAAGTTTATGTGCAAGTTCATATGCAAGTTTATGTGCAAGTTCATGTGCAAGTTTATGTGCAAGTTCATATGCAAGTTTGTCTCTTTTATGGTATGCATAAGGCAAGTTTGGGTTAAATGCTAGTTGGGTTTAATGTATGTTCATATATGCAAGTTGACACCTTTTGAACCCATGATAAAGCTATATGCTATGTTGGTTAAACCCATGACATTTGTGATGAATCTTCCCTTTATTATGTCATGTTATGAGAACGAATTACGTGGGGAACGATGGGGTTAAGATGCATGTTAATAAAATGATGTGAAATAGGTATGATTAAGCATACCACAAATTAAATGGACATAATTGGGAATTTACCTATTGAGTTAGGTCTACCCATATTATGGAGTTGGGAATTTACCTATTAAGTTAGGTCTACCCATACTATGGAGTTGGGAATTTACCTATTGAGTTAGGTCTACCCATATTATTAAAAATGTGTAATTAATTAGGGATAATTAATACAAATTATGGGGGTGATTAATTAAGTATAATTAATCAACTAAGACACGAGGTTGGACCCTTTTGTAGCGGAAGTCTGCCCGGAACCGACCGGCTATCCAGCAGCTACAAATGATTGGCCCAATGTGGGAGGTCTTAGTCATAAGTTAAATACGTGATTAAAGTAAAGACACGAGGTTAGGCCCTTTTTATGACGTAAGGCTGCCCGGACCCCACCGGCATATCCAGCAGTCATAAGAGATGGTCTAATGTGAGAGGTCTTTATGAGGTCATGATCTTAATTAATTAATTAAGAAACACTTAACCATGTTAGCATGTAGAGGGACATGAGGGGTTAAGTGGGTGCCTTGGGTGGCATGAGGAATCTAGTGGGTTGCCTTGGGTGGCAATAGACAATACGATTAGAATACTTAACCAAAGTGGAACATGTAATTAAACATTGGTAAAGGGTTAAGTAAGTGCTTTGGGTGGCATGTGGAAATCTAGTGGGTGCCCTAAGTGGCAATTGAAATATGATTAGATGACTTAACCAAATCTTAACATGTAGGTGGGCATGATTATAAAAGGGGTTAAGTGGGATACACTAGATAAAATAACAAGCTTAGGTGGTAGCTTGTGGGGGCCCATTTCAACCAATATCCCAAACGTATCTTAGTGGGCTCGACTCTAGTCGAGTGACGGGACACGCATATTGGGCTTGACTATAAGAGGCCAAAACGGGTTAGCGGTGGCAACGCGAGTCCAACGGGTTTCATCTGCGTGTGTGGACCCGGGATGGTAGGTAAGACGTTGTTGCATCGTGTAGATATAACCCGTGCACCATTTGTTGTATCGGGCTAGCCACTTTGGGGAGTGATACACCCCATTGTGGGGCCAGCACGGATATCTACGTAGGGAGCCGATCGCTTGGGAGTAGTGGGTACACCTAGTGAAGATAGGGGCAGACGGCACCTAGGTAGTCAGTTAGGAGTACAAGAAACTACTGGGTAAAATTACTAAGTACACTTAGTGGGATTAACCTTTAAGTAGGAATTACCCTTGGGTGGGTAGAACTGGTGTGGTGCAGTGTAGGAATTACCCTTGGGTGGGTAGATCATGGGTGGTGAAATCTAGGAATTATCCTTGGGTGGAAAAATGCGTCTTTACGGTTATCTCAATTTATCCTAAGTCTACCAAGCTGCTTAGTGTAGCCATTCATCCCCAGACGTTACCGTATATCAAGCTTATGTCTTCTCTGGTTACTTTAATGATTGTATTGTTAAAGTTATAGGACTCGCTCAGACTTATGTCTGACCCCGTTGTTTTTATCTTTTTTCCCAACCCTTAGGTTATCAGAGTGGGCCCAGTACGAGTGGGCTTTGATCAGGCTGCTTTATTCTCTTTTGGAGCTTGGACCATAGATGTAGAGCTCAGCTTACCCTTTCTTTTATAGCTATCAGTTCATGTATTGGGATTATGTACTTTTATTTATCAGGATGGATATTTTGTACTTGACTCTTATTATGGTGATGTAACCAAACATGTTTTACTTTCCGCTGCAATGAAATGATGTTTTAAAAGTTTCAAGTATTACTTATATCTGTCTTGTTGTAATTTTTCTGTTCTATATTCACTTAAAATACTCCACCGATGTTATGGCATTCCCTTAGCGAGTGACCGTAGCGGGTGTGGGGTGTTACACGTGGTATCAGAGCAAAGGTTACCGGAACAGATAAAATTTTTAGAAAACTATTTTTCTAAAAACATTTTTGGAAGAGATATTTTCAAAAACATGTCTTTAAACAGAAAAGTTTTTGAAAGAAAAGCATAATCCCCGATAGCCATATCTTTATCTTTCGAATTCTCCGTTTTGAATCTTTCCTTTTTCGTCTCAGCATGGCTGAAGATCTTTATCTTCCGGACGGTGTAGCGGTACCAGTATGGTATAGGAGGTTGTTAGAGGCTAGGGCCGCCGCTGCAGGTCCAGCAAATGTTCCTCCTTCACCCGTTGCACCCGTTCCTCCTCGCACGGATACTTTTGCTAAGACTTGTAAGAAGTTTAAGGCTATGGGAGGGAAACCTTTTGTGGGAGCTAGGGATTGTCTTAATGAGACGGAAGAATTGATGGAAATCTTGGAAGTGGAAGAGGGAAAGAAAGTCAATTTAGCCGCTTGGTTAATGGAAGGAGAGGCCTCGTTCTGGAGGGAGGTCACTAATGGAGAACGCCCTGTTGACTCTTGGGTGGATTTCAGGCAAAGGTTTGAGGCAAAGTTTCTCTCAAAAACGGAAGAAAATATGCACGTGGAAAGGTTCTTGAACTTAAAGCAAGGGAACTTGTCGGGGAAAGAATATGTTAACAAGTTTAATCAGTTAGCGAGATTCAACATGGACTTGGTAAACACACCGGAAGAGAAAGCTTTGAGGTTCGTTAAAGGCTTGAACGAACCGATGCACGGATTGGCTATGTCTCACATCCCTATGGGGGCCACTTTCGAGAAGCTAGTGGACATGGCACTTATGCATGAGGAAGAGAAGGGTCCCAATGCTAATAAAGCACCCGAGAAGGAAGGAGATCAGAAGAAACCTCAACAGCAACAGCAAAACAAGGGTGGGAAAGGCAACGGTGGCAAGGGAAAGAAGAAGTGCTTCAATTGTGGAACACTAGGCCACCTAAACAAGGATTGTCGCAAGAAGAAGAAGACTGGCTGCTTCCACTGTGACGAAGCAGGACATCTAGTGAAAGACTGTCCTAAGAAAGGGCGAAGGACGGGGTCTACCTCAGGAGGACAGGTGCAAGCTCTTGTGGCACCAGCTCAGGCAAGGGGGCAAGTTCAGGCTCTCGCAGCTCCACCAATTCGAGAAAGAGGTAGAACTATTTTCGTGGAAAGTTTAGTTTTCCTGTTTGATCATCCTGTCCGCACTTTATTTGATTTTGACGCATTGAGTTCGTTTATCTCATCATTGTTAGTTGAGTCACTGCACTTAGACACCAGTTTAGTAGGTGATCCCTTAGTTGTTTCAAACCCAATTGGGGCTCCATGATGTGTTTGGGTTTGAAAGTTGCTATACTTAGCGCTGAGTTTAGATGTGATGCTTTTTGGGCTTCACAGGCTATGGGTTAGTTTTGGGCATGGACTGGTTATCCAGTAATGGTGCCGTTCTTATTGTGGAAGGAGAGTTGTTAGGCTTATGACCCGCTTGGGTAACACTCTCGAGATCTCTTGTAACCCCATGGAATCTGTTATGCTAAGTTATCTAGAATCGCTTGACACGTCGGTCGATAGTTTGCGATCTGTTAGAGTGGTCCGGGAATACTCGGATGTGTTTAAGGAGGTGAAGGGCTTACCTCCGGAGCGGGAGATTAACTTCCGAATATATCTGGTAGACAATGCCAAACCAGTATCTTGGCCAGTGTGCCACGTGGCTCCTCATGAGAAGAGGGAACTCCATAAGCAAGTAGGCGATTTGCTTGAGAAGGGGTTTAGAAGACGAAGTATGTCGGAGCGGGGTGCTCCAGTAGCTTTTGCTATGAAGGCGGATGGGTCCCTCAGACTTTGTGTAGGCTAAAGAGAGTTAAATAAACTCACAAAGAAGAATAGACACCCATTGCCGAGGACTGATGATCTCTTTGATCAATTGGTTGGCGGCTCAGTATTTTCACAAGTTGGACTTAGCCACGGAGTTTCGTCAGTTGAGAATGGCTGAGGATAGTATAGAGAAGACTGTTTTAGGACTCCGGGTGGCTTTTATGAGTGGCTAGTGATGCCATTTGGTTTGACGAACGCCCCCGCATACTTTATTGACTTGATGAGAAGGGTGTTCAGGGAGTACCTAAATAAGTTCGTGATGGTCTTTGTAAATGACATCTTGGTCTTTCCTAGGAGCGAAATAAGTTTTCGTATGTGCTCAATAGGTTGAGCAAAGCCAGTTATGGAATGAACGGTGGTTTTGGAGTGAGACTGGCAAGGACATCCAGAGTTGGACAAGGGCTTAATTATTTAGCCGTTTTTACTAGTATCATCTCACGTAGGTCGTCTGAATTCGAAGGAGGTATCCCTTGGGTGTTTGTCTGATATTGGTTTAGGCCTTTGGGGCTTGCACTTGGGGGATGTCAAGTTCGAATAGGATGGTCTGCGTGAGAGATGGACAGTTGTGATGATTTTGGATGGGATTCTTAGCATCCTATGAGTTTGAGATAGCGTATACCCATGGCAAGGGTAACGTGGTGGTGGACGCCTTAAGTAGAAAAAGGTTGTCCTTGAGTTCATTGTTCGTTGAACAACAGAGCTTGGAATTTATTTCGATATTTGACTTTAGACCTTCCGTTGACTGTGTACTCGGTTTACTAGCCTCCTTGGAGGTTAGGCCTACTCTTTTGGGGCGTATTGGCGGAGCACAGCGGGACGACCCACAGTTGGTTGAGTTAGTAGAGAAGCTCATGAGGAGGGGGAGTCGTCCAGCCATTTGAGTAGGTACACCCTAGATGGAGAGGGGTGGTTGCGTAGAGACGGTAGACTTTGTGTACCGCAAGACGAGGGTTTGAGGAAGGCTATACTTGATGATGAACATCGTTCGAAGATGACCATTCATCCCGGTAGGGACAGGATATACCAAGACATGAAGCGAGTTTTCTTTTGGGCCGGTATGAAGAAAGATGTGGCCAACAGGTGAAAGCGGAGCAAAAGAAACCAGGTGGGTTGCTTCACCCATTGGAAGTTCCGCGATGGAAGTGGGATAGCGTCTCGATGGATTTTATTGACAGGTTACCAAGATCAAGGAAGGGTAATACGGGAATTTGGGTGGTAGTAGACAGGCTTACTAAGAGCGCCCATTGTATACCCGTGAAGAGTAAGGGAACTGCTCCATTGCTAGCTTCAGTTTACATTCGAGAGATTATTAGATTGCATGGTGTACCTTCCAGTATAGTGAGCGATCGAGATCCTATCTTCACTAAAGAGTTTTGGAAAAGTCTGCAAGAGGCGGTAGGGACTCAGTTGTGTTTGAGTATCGCATATCATCCTCAGACAGACGGCCAGACCGAGAGGGTGAATCGTATTTTAGAAGACCCTTTGAGGCTATGTATCTTGGATTTTGGAGGTACATGGGAAGAGCATCTTCCATTGGTGGAGTTGCCCGACAGACTTAGTGGTGTACATGATGTATTCCATGTGAGGAAGTGCCTACATGAGACCGTAGAAGCGATAGAGCCGAGCTTGCTTAAAGAAGTAAAGGTAGAGCGTGATGTGATTATTCGACGAGCTCCTACCCGCATCCTTGGGTCAGAGATTAGGGAGTTGAGAAACAGAGAGGTTCGACTAGTCAAAGTGAAAAAGGGGAGAAAGTGAGAGCAATGCTACTTGGGAGACAGAAGCGAAGATGCGTTCGTTATACCCATTCCTTTTTGAGGGTATGTCCTTTAAACGTCTCCTTTATCGGTTGTCTAGTGCTTATCTTATTTTTAGTATGTCCTCTCATTAGTACCTTTGACCTTTAGATAGGGTAAACCTATGGTTGAAACATGTGTTTGAGACATGTTATGATTGATGGATGCATGTGGATGCAAGTGGTTGCTAGTGGTTGCTCGTGGATGCATATATACACACTCTAGGCACTAGATCGGCTCAATCACTTCATATTGCATATTGCATATAATTGTGTGTAGGTAGCTATATTTATGGATGTATAATGGTTGTGTTATCATATGGATGATGCATTTTGGTGAATGATTGCGCACTCATGTAGATATTGTATGTGTCGATAGGGTTCTTTCGCATACATACTGGATGCATGGCACTATCATGGTTTGCATATGTTCATACATTAGATAGGGAACATATACACACACTTTTTGCATATGCTCATACATCATTAGAAATTGTTTTAAGGACAATGGATGCTCGTGTTTGATGGATTGAGTAGATGGTTGTTTGGATGGTAGGATATGCATTCTCCTTAGCTTAGAGATTTCGGGGACGAAATCCTTTAAGGAGGGGAGAATGTAACACCCCGAATTTCAGTTAATACTAATATTCACTAATTACAGAATAAATAATCTCAGATGTGAGAATTGGGGGAAACGGGCTGCGTCATTACGTTCGTCTCGGAAAAATACGCGAAATAGAGTCCGAGTTTTCGAGAATCGGAGTCCGTTTGGCTCGGTTATGGCCCAATGAAGTTTACAGAAAATTCAAAGTTCAAAACAGATTTAAAAATCCAGGTTCGAATTTCGAAACATGCAGAAATGGGGCCAGGCGGGAAAACTCCCGCCCAGCCTGGTCGACATGGCTGTCGACAGGGCAGTCGACTTGCCTGTCGACATGCCTGTCGACTTGGCTGTCGACAGGGCTGTCGACTTGCCCTGTCGGCTGATGCTGGCCTGGTGCACCTAGTTGAGTTTGGGTTAGGCTTTGGGGCTGGTTTCTGGAAACTTCCTAAATCTGACGGACCTAGTCTAACCTAGGGTTAATCCTATGGTCTAAAACACACCCTAATCCTATAAATACACCCTAATGCAAGCCTAATCCCTACTAAAAATAGAAATGATGCCATCATGCCGCCAAAATCAAACTTGAGAGGAGCCTCCACTAGTTTATGAAGAAAGTTGCAAGCTAATCAACCTCTAATCATCATCTCCTTCTTGTATAGCAACTAGTTCTACTTCATAAGTTTGCTAATCTTGGTTTTGGTGAGTTTCTATCACTTTAATAACCAATTGCTAAATTAAGTAGATGAGATATGATGAGATCATGCGGTTTTGTATGCGGGTTTGTGGGTTTTAAGTCATATGATATGATGTTGGCTTGCTAATCTATGTTTAATGTTAACCCTATGTTCATGCAAGCTAAGTATGTGGGTTTATGCAAGTTAAGTATATGGGTTTATGCAAGTTAGGTGGTGGATTTTATGCATGCTAAGTATTTGATTTTATGCATGCTAAGTATTTGATTTTATGCATGCTAAGTGTTTGGTTTTATGCATGCTAGGTATTTGATTTTATGCATGCTAAGTGTTTGGTTTTATGCATACATTATGACATGCAAGTTTACCCTTTTTAAATAAGATGCATACATATGCAAGATGACACCTTTGTATGCTATGCACACATATGCATGTTTACCCTATTATGATGCAAGTTCATATGCAAGTTTGTCTCTTTTTATGATATGCATAACATATGCAAGTTTGCCTCTATGTATGACATGTTATGCAAGTTCATATGCAAGTTTATGTGCAAGTTCATATGCAAGTTTATGTGCAAGTTCATGTGCAAGTTTATGTGCAAGTTCATATGCAAGTTTGTCTCTTTTATGGTATGCATAAGGCAAGTTTGGGTTAAATGCTAGTTGGGTTTAATGTATGTTCATATATGCAAGTTGACACCTTTTGAACCCATGATAAAGCTATATGCTATGTTGGTTAAACCCATGACATTTGTGATGAATCTTCCCTTTATTATGTCATGTTATGAGAACGAATTACGTGGGGAACGATGGGGTTAAGATGCATGTTAATAAAATGATGTGAAATAGGTATGATTAAGCATACCACAAATTAAATGGACATAATTGGGAATTTACCTATTGAGTTAGGTCTACCCATATTATGGAGTTGGGAATTTACCTATTAAGTTAGGTCTACCCATACTATGGAGTTGGGAATTTACCTATTGAGTTAGGTCTACCCATATTCTTAAAAATGTGTAATTAATTAGGGATAATTAATACAAATTATGGGGGTGATTAATTAAGTGTACTTAATCAACTAAGACACGAGGTTGGACCCTTTTGTAGCGGAAGTCTGCCCGGAACCGACCGGCTATCCAGCAGCTACAAATGATTGGCCCAATGTGGGAGGTCTTAGTCATAAGTTAAATACGTGATTAAAGTAAAGACACGAGGTTACGCCCTTTTTATGACGTAAGGCTGCCCGGACCCAACCGGCATATCCAGCAGTCATAAGAGATGGTCTAATGTGAGAGGTCTTTATGAGGTCATGATCTTAATTAATTAATTAAGAAACACTTAACCATGTTAGCATGTAGAGGGACATGAGGGGTTAAGTGGGTGCCTTGGGTGGCATGAGGAATCTAGTGGGTAGCCTTGGGTGGTAATAGACAATACGATTAGAATACTTAACCAAAGTGGAACATGTAATTAAACATGGGTAAAGGGTTAAGTAAGTGCTTTGGGTGGCATGTGGAAATCTAGTGGGTGCCCTAAGTGGCAATTGAAATATGATTAGATGACTTAACCAAACCTTAACATGTAGGTGGGCATGATTATAAAAGGGGTTAAGTGGGATACACTAGATAAAATAAGAAGCTTAGGTGGTAGCTTGTGGGGGCCCATTTCAACCAATATCCCAAACGTATCTTAGTGGGCTCGACTCTAGTCGAGTGACGGGACACGCATATTGGGCTTGACTATAAGAGGCCAAAACGGGTTAGCGGTGGCAACGCGAGTCCAACGGGTTTCATCTGCGTGTGTGGACCCGGGATGGTAGGTAAGACGTTGTTGCATCGTGTAGATATAATCCGTGCACCATTTGTTGTATCGGGCTAGCCACTTTGGGGAGTGATACACCCCATTGTGGGGCCAGCACGGATATCTACGTAGGGAGCCGATCGCTTGGGAGTAGTGGGTACACCTAGTGAAGATAGGGGCAGACGGCACCTAGGTAGTCAGCTAGGAGTACAAGAAACTACTGGGTAAAATTACTAAGTACACTTAGTGGGATCAACCTTTAAGTAGGAATTACCCTTGGGTGGGTAGAACTGGTGTGGTGCAGTGTAGGAATTACCCTTGGGTGGGTAGATCTGGGGTGGTGAAATCTAGGAATTATCCTTGGGTGGAAAAATGCGTCTTTACGGTTATCTCAATTTATCCTAAGTCTACCAAGCTGCTTAGTGTAGCCATTCATCCCCAGACGTTACCGTACATCAAGCTTATGTCTTCTCTGGTTACTTTAATGATTGTATTGTTAAAGTTATAGGACTCGCTCAGACTTATGTCTGACCCCGTTGTTTTTATCTTTTTTCCCAACCCTCAGGTTATCAGAGTGGGCCCAGTACGAGTGGGCTTTGATCAGGCTGCTTTATTCTCTTTTGGAGCTTGGACCATAGATGTAGAGCTCAGCTTACCCTTTCTTTTATGGCTATCAGTTCATGTATTGGGATTATGTACTTTTATTTATCAGGATGGATATTTTGTACTTGACTCTTATTATGGTTTTGTGATGTAACCAAACATGTTTTACTTTCCGCTGCAATGAAATGATGTTTTAAAAGTTTCAAGTATTACTTATATCTATCTTGTTGTAATTTTTCTGTTCTATATTCACTTAAAATACTCCACCGATGTTATGGCATTCCCTTAGCGAGTGACCGTAGCGGGTGTGGGGTGTTACAGTATTTTATAACGATATATCGCCATTTTTATTTAATTAAAAACGGCCATATTTAATTAAACGACGTTTCAGGTTGTGTCGATGCACTGGCGCTGCTTCCCACTAATTTTGTTTTACACATATATGAAAATCTAACCGTTGGATCTTCACAAATTTTACATCATTAGGAAGGTCATTTCAAAACGAATCCAACGGTTTCAGTTTTGGGAAAATCCGACGGTCGGATTTTCCACACCAACCATTTGAAGTTACTATTTCAATTTACGAACTACAGTGTCGTTATTCGATTTAATTTAATTATATTTTTATATATATATAAATATAATCGTTTCTGGCGCTGTTTTTCTTCAGTTTTGAATTAAACATTCCAGACAATCCAACCGTCGGATCTTCACAAAGTTGGTGTCCTTGGAAAGATATTTTCAAGGCGAACCCAACGGTTGAGGTTTCGGGAAAATCCAATGGTCGGATCTTCCGCACTAGTTGTTTGAAATCACGGTTTCAAAATATGAACTGCACGGCCACGTTTCGTTTTAATTCTATTTATATTTATATATTTATATAAATATAGTTCATTCAAAAATTCCTATATCGTTTCCACTTCAATTATTTCACTAACGCCTTTAATTTTTGGAAAATTTCGCCATAACCTCCTTTGTACGGGAGGGTCTGGGAAAATTCTCAAATAGCCACACGGGCGTCTCATATCAAAAAGAAAAAGCCAAGCGGCTAGCCAACAGGCTCATAAAATCATCACCCAAACAAAGCGGTAAATGTGTACCTATTTGTCGGGCACAAAATTCTATTTCTCTTCTCTAGCCCCTTTTGCTTTAACCTGTTCAATAGATATGCATGTACATATATACAATTTCTAACATTTATCATTTTCCGTTCAATTTCATATTTGATTTTCTTTGGTTTAAAAACACCATTCATTCTAATGTTGCATGCATAGGCTAAAATCATATCATTAGCTTGTTAATGTATATTTCAACTCATGCACGTTTATTTGAACAAGTGGCTATTTTTAACACTTCACATTTCAAAGATGATAATTTTGGCGAACTAAAATAGATTTCAACACATGACTATTATACTTAGTTCCTATGCATGTTAAAAATAATATTTCCATCACAAATATTTATTTCAACGTCCGCATATCTTTAGCATATCACACATATGATAAAAATGATATTTTTATCGTTCAAAATATTTATTCAACCTATGTATGGTTTCAACACTTCATAGTTTCAATAAAAATGTAATTTTTATTGTTCGATCTTTTTATTCAACACATGAACTTTTCCACTACACACACTTCTCAACAAATGAGTATTTCCACACATGGACATTTCATTCACAAATGAATTTAATTTTCATACAACACTTTTCAACACATGAATGTTTCCACACATGGACCTATGGCTTTAATTTCAATGCATGTAAAATAATTTCAACATATGAAAATAATTCTAACACACAAAGATTATTCAAAATTTCGGCAGCATAACGGAAGGGTAGTTAAAACCGACACCGTCCCTAGTACGGCTCCTCGCTCTACCTTAAAACCTCGCGGTTTTTGACAATGGGGATTCATGCATCTAATTCGCACGCAGGCGGCATGTTTATTTTTATTTCCACAAATATTTTCAATTCATTTCAATCACCAATGGGTATTTTTCAACCACAACCAAACAATATCAACCACAAACAATTATTCAACCATTCGTATTTTTCACCCAATATTTCACACAAGTTCATCACAATAAATATCGTCCATGGTTTGTGGACGAGGGGAGTAAATATATATATAATATATATTTCACTAGCATTCAACACATATATCAATTATTCTATGTATGTAAAAATTCATACTTCGCTCATATAGTTTACACTACGCATGTACATGAGGTATACAACACGTATGTAATTTATATTTCGCTTATATAAATTATACACGACATTTTCCATTCAATTTCACGTTAATTTAGATTTCTCACCTTGGTTTTCTGAGCGCTAAAAATCGATACGATGTCAGAAAAATCCGCAGCTTCTTCTTTTGGGTAGAGAGCTTCCTTGCGGTCTCGATGTTTCCTGTTTCATCGAATTTCGTCAACACACCAAAAAGATATGATTTTTCAAAGCGTAAAGATCAAAGAAAAACGTACTTTCAGAAAGCTTCAAAACTAGGTTTGCGGTTTTCGCGAGAACCGGGGCACGAGGGGACGATCAGGAAGTTGGAGGTGGAAGAGCTTCGAGAGGGCTACAGGCGCGCGGCGGTTTGGTGCGGTTCGGTGGCGCAGATCGGCGACGGCGGCGGTTTGAAGGTCGGAAGTTTGGAAGGGGATATCTCGACGTAGAGGCGACGATAGGGGGAGCTCCTTATATGGATTTGAAGAGGGGAGGGAGAACTACAAAAAGTTGAACTGGGGGAGGAGCTAATTCTGGCTGTGGCGATCGGAAATCGCCTGGGAAAGGGGAAAAGGGTTTCCGCCGTCGAAGTCTGGGTCGGGGGGGGGGGGGGGGTTCTGATTTTTTTTTTTATTTATGAATGGAGAAATATGATTGGTCGAGGATTATATTTAATTTTTAAATTGTGTTTTCTCAAACGAACTCCTTTTTAAACCCAACGACTGTCGCCCCTAGCTAAATACCCTCATTCCGGACACAATGGGATATGTTTCATAGGCCAATTCGACTGTAACAGTCAGTTATTTTTCAAATTAAAGTATAAAACATTTAATTTTTAACTCTGAACGCACATTTCAATTTGCCAGGGCCACAAACTAATTCGAAAAATTCCAGAAAAATAAATCTAGCTATGTTTTGACGCTACGGTCCCAACAAAACTAGTTTCGTCGAATTCTGAGGTCGTTTGAAAAATGGCCATTTTCTGGTCGATCCAATTTAACAGAAATCGACCAAACACATTTTCTTTTTCCATGCTCACATACTAGCTTCAAAAATTATGAAATTTGAAACCTAGCAATAGTTTGACATCTCGGACCCAACAAAAGTGGTTACGTCGAATTCCGAGGTCGTATGCAAAATATCAATTTTCCAGGGCTATATATTCTATATACCGACTCTTCTGAAAATTCATTCGGCCATAACTTTTGATTCCCGTTATGAAACTTCGATTTTTCAGATTCGTTAGAAAGTTATTGACTAACAGATTTAAATATTTTTGGTCTCGCTAAAATCCGTTATATTTTCCACCCTGCATAGTCGGTCAAAGTTTGAATTCAAATTTTCAAACTGACTCACTATTTCTAATTCACTATTTTATTGAAATATTCTGTTTCAATTGTTCAAATTCCTTTGAAATAACCAATTTAAAAATTTTAAATTGGCTCGTATTTTCCGGGTTATTACAATAAGGGAAGTGCTAGAATGACCGAAAGATTTGCGGTGAAAATCACCGAAAGACAGATCACGCGGTAGAAAATCAATGCGATTCACGAAGAGAAAGTAATCCAACGTCTCCTGTAAGTGCACTTTTCTACTTACAAGTTTCCGGTTGTTCTAGCATTTTTTGATAAAATAAAGTATTAGTACAATAAACAAAAAAAAAACTACTCCATTCCCTTCAAATAAGGCCACTATTCACGGCTAATGCTCTTCCACTATCTCCTTCTTAAATGAAAAAGAGAAATGCTACAATACCCGAAATTTTTTTTGTCAATAAGTAAGAAATATGGGTAAATCCAAAATTCAGGGGTGGCAAACATTGAATTCAGAGGGATATTTGTGTAATTCAATGGGTGGGCCTCCTAATTTTTTTGTCTCTACCGTGGTTCTTGACAAAATGAAAAGCGGGCAAAGCATTTCTGAATAAAAAAATTTCCTCTTATTTCATCGATTTCATTAACGACCTTCCGGTTTTCATTTCAACTGTTCAGTCAATTTACCAAGCAGATCTGATGTAAACTAGACGAAGCTCTTCACTGTTAATTAGTATCTCAACTCCAGCTAAACTACTTCATGTTCACCAATTTTCTTTTCCTAGAAAAAAGATCTTTTTGCTTTACTTCATCATTAGATTTTCCACTAGGAGTTCCAACCAATTAGTCTTCCCTCTCTCAAGTGCCATGGATTTACTCACTTTCCGCAAGTCATATAGACTATTGCATGCCACATAAATCGATTTTGATTATGTTTTTCAGTTTTTATCTATGAAGGTGCGAGGCAATAGTGGGTTATTTCGATTTTCAGAAAGTGAAGGAGTATTGCTGTTGATAGGATGTTTGGAGCTTTGCAACCATGAGTGAGGTTGTTTTCGATCATCAAAGGCAATATGCTGCTGAAGTTGTGATCTATCATCAAAGGCTGTTAAATCTCTACTCGAAGCATAAAGGGAAGCTCTAGAACAAATAGAAGCGGAAATCAGACAACCAAAATATTTCAGTCCCAACGAAGCAGTTGAATATGGTATCATTGACAAGGTATTTTACATATAAAAACAGTGTGTAAATCCCTCTTATCAGTGTATCAGTCAAATTTAGTAAACACAATCCTCCATGCATGTATTGTATAACGAACGTTGGCAGTGAAGATCATGCATGGTGTTGTTTCAGACCTCAGAAGAGCCCAACTCGTACAAAAGGCACATACATCAAATTGTAATTCACAAACTCAAAATAAAGATGGTTTGAAACTAGTAATCATCATAACTCATAATGGAGGAAATGAAGAAAAATATCATTGTAGTGATGATTGTTCCCTTTGTTGGTGCTGCATCACCGCAGAACTGTGATGATGGACTTGGAAAACTTAATGTGTGTGCATCGTATGTGGTTCCAAGTGTAACGAACGACGAGTTCCTGGTGTAATGATTGTTTGTTGGCTGATGTAACTGACTATGGCTGGGTGTTATATACAACTGAATGGCCTTGCAATAAAAGGAGGAGGTTTGTATGAAAGCGTAGAACTTGTTTCATCTAATACAATATCAATGGAGTTTGATGGTAATGACAGATGAATTAAGAAGTCATACTTGAGTGAGATAATTATCAAGTGGCAGAACTAAATGTAATCAATATTTACAATAAAGAATGATGTACTCTATGGACGTGACACTCCTAGCTTAGTTGGTTAGAGGTGGACGAATTGGGATGAGACATGGGTCTCAGGTTCGAGGGTCACCTCTGCCAATTTATAGGTGTGACTACCTAGGTAGTGTGAATACGTTGAAAAATCGAGATATATCAGTACTCGTGGTGTTTACTAAGACCCACAAGCAATGACTTCAGTGAAGTCTTAGGTTCCATAGGTAAATCATAGTGATGTACTTTATGAAATTTTACAAACATGATGTATGAAACTGTATGATAGCTATTTGGATATTAGCTGAATTGAATGAATTTTACAAACATGATGTATGCAACCGTTGCTTCGATCCCTTTTCTTTAAGCACCAGACCAGCCTCTTTTTCCCCTTTTTGGGTTCATGTTTATCAACTATACTAGCTATTGCAAACCGGATAGACGTTGACTGCTCTGTCCAATGGTGTTGCTCTCTTTATTTGAGGTAAACTCTTTCGTTTCTGATTTACTATGTTCTAGGTCATACTCCTTGAATCATGAATTGTTTTTTTTTTCATTTTACAAACAATCTAGACTATTACTTGGATTGTTCATGCTTATACGCAACATATGTGTTAATTTTTCTCACCGCATATGAGGCTGAATTTTGGGTTACAACTATATCGTGTACAAGAGTTTTAGTGAAGTTTGTTCAGTTTTCTAGATAACGGTATGAAAAGCCAAAACTGAACCCGTAATCAAAAAGTTTAGATGATATTTCTAATTGTGGTTTGACCACTTAATTTTTTGAAGCCAACAGAATTGCAGTCTATTGAATGCAACTTTATTATAACAAATGGAAGAAACTGATTTTTTTTTTTTTTTTTTAATTCTTATTGCATATTTATTGGCTTTTTAAATAAACATGCTTCATTTTTTTTAATAATATATGTAGAAGAAATTTGTGACTTCAACAGAGATTTATGTCACTTCAGTTCTAATGAAATGTTTACTACTAACAAGATGTTACAATGGTTGTTTGTTTTAAAATGTTCCTTGGTAAGTCAAATTAGTCTGACAAATATGTGTGCCTCTTTTTCCCTCGGATTTAGTAGTGATAAGAAACTAAACTACATATGGTCTGACAAATAGCTTTGCTTCTGCATTGTGTTGTTTTCTTTAATTATGGACTTCGACTAACTTTGTGTTGCTTTGCTCCATTTCAAGCTTTTGGCTAACAACAAAGTACTTAATTATATTTGCTTATTTACTTTGTTGTGAATTGTTTTAGTTCTTTCAAGGCTAGATTACTTAGTAGAACTTACAACAATAACTTCACTAACTTTAGGGTTATTTTAGAACTTATTCATTGGAATGCATTCACAAATAGTTACCGATGGCTTATTTCATGAACTTGCACCTTTTAAGCAGATAGAAAATGGTGTTGTTCAAGCACAATGCCAAAAATGTCCATGTTAATTAATTCTTTTAAGAATTTATGCCCATAAATTATTTTACTGTTGTCAATATTATTGTATTAATACAAAATATGATTCAATTATGTTTTATACACAGTACACCACTATTAATAAAGAGAAGTACTCATCAAACGAATGCTATTAATGTTGCAAATCTCAATATAGTAACAATATGATAACAATTTTAATTCTTTTATTGTTTATATGTACGCCTATAGAGTCTTATTAAGGTATTGAATTACGTAATTACCATCAGATGAATTTAATTATCACAAGTAGAATAACTACACACACGTGCGAACGCACGCACGCACATATATATATATATATATATATATATATATATATATATATATATATATATATATATATATATATATATATACACATATATACATACATACATTGCCACAAATTTAGACACACGCAATCTCAACCACAAGATTTCCCCCTGAATCCACCTCACACATAAAGACAAACAGATCCTACGGTCCAGATTCTGTGTCTCTAATTCTGTGTTTAATTTTGTGTCCCAATAGTCACTCCCTATATATATATATATATATGTGTGTGTGTGTGTGTGTGTGTGTGTGTGTGTGTGTGTGTGTGTGTGTGTGTGTGTGTGTGTGTTGTGTGTGTGTGTGTGAGAATTGTGCAGTTGTTGCTTCATTCATCACATGTAAGCTATGAATCATCACTTAATTTTGATCAACGTTGAAGTCTTGAATTATGAAGTTACATCTTCTTTTATTCTATTTGAATTTTTGTATGTATTTAGATATGTCAAATCATCAATTTAATAATGTGAATTAACTTTCACTTACGGTTAAATCAGTTCAAAGTGACTATTTGAGTATCTTTTATTATTGGATGTTATTCATGTATGTCAGCAGGATCTAAATTTTGATTCATTTATTATTGTGATTATATCCCTCAAATTTGTTTTCCCATCATCTAGTTCCTTCAATCAATATTAGTAATTTTCTGAGTAACAGTACAAAGGTAAAATTAGTAATGAATATCATGTTATTTCTGTGTTCATTATTATCAGTATATTTAATTTTGAAGTCTTATGACACCCAAAGTTTACAGTTTTTATATACTTCATCGCGATAACTAGAATATTTTCCTTTCGAAAAAGAAAATGGTCTAATTTTCCAACTACACTTATAGTATCAGGTTTCTATCGCTTCTTATTCAAATTCGGTTTACTCAAGGTACACGTAAATTTTAGGGTATACATTGTCTTGAAATTTACCTTTTTGGTTTCTTCAATTTAATTATGAATACATTAACTATACAAATAAATGTGCTTACATAGGATATGACTCATAAATTTCCTTTTATAAGAGAAGCTTTCTTTGAGAAATTTATTTTGCGGCCTATCCATATGGTGTCATTTATTATTTCTTTGTATTTTACGTATGTCCTTTTGTAGTAGAGTTATTTCCATTGTTGACTTTAGTTCCATGTAAATTTTGGTATATACATTATTCTAAAGATTGGCTCCTTTGATTACTTTGGTTATGATCAATAGAGTGACTAAATGAATAAAAAAAGGTAATATAATATTATTAATACTATGATTTTTTTTAGTGTATAAGCTGTTTCGAAGTATGTAATCTTCTTTGATTATTTTGAATACAACAATTATACGATTATCCTCAATATTCAATGCATTAACATACCATAAAGGTTATGCTTTTAATTTTTTCCCAAAACAAAAACGGTTTTATGGATTTTTGGTGGCACGAAGGTAGCTTCAAGAGCTTTGTTTCCGCGCTAATACGTAGTTATTACTACACTCATATTGGGGGTTAGACATCTTTATTACTTTGACCTTATTCAAGCTTTGGTATGTCCCTTGTGTTTTTTCTAGCATTAGTGTATCACTTATATTTCAACCCCATTTAGCATGCAAATTCTTTTGTAGGACAAAATTTACAATTTTTAATCATTGCAGTAATTTAGCATATATTTCACATTGTTTCCCATTTCTTTCTTAAAGTACATTTTTTTAAATAGTTTTGCCATTCTTTCCATTCTTTTTAAAGGTATGCTCTCGGTTCGTGTGTTACATGACTTAAACATTGGTTAATTCGAGAGTTATGCATCAGTCTCATATTTACATGACTCTACTTAAGTGAATGCAAAATAGAAATTATTCACTTATGTGTTCATAAAGAAGACTCTCTCTCTCTCTCTCTCTCTCTATATATATATATATATATATATATATATATATATATATATATATATGTATATATATATGTGTGTGTGTGTATATATATATATATATATATATATATATATATATATATGCCATATCTATTTCAATTGGTGCATAGACTCAAATAATAAATATATCTGAACTTTGGAGAAGCGATATCTTAGTATATCTGTACTGCCATAAATGAAAGTAAGCTTGATTCACGCTTAACTTTATTTTGATAGATTATTCGCTAATACTAATTTCCAATCAAAGAGATATAACTGTGCAAAAAATTATTAGTCATTAGCCATTGCATGTTGCGGAAAAATTGATGATTACATGAGCTTGAGATTTTGGTTTTTTTTTCCATTGGATTTTAAAATTTTATTTGCCATGAACATCTTCCATTATGTAATTTATATATACACAGAAGTGTGATTGAATGAGATGGATGTAATGTTATGTTATTTGAAATCTACAGGATGTTGCCTTTTGTCGATGTAATGTTATGTTATAGCTCTGATACCACTTTGTTGGAAATTTTAGAGGAGGAAGAGGAAGAAATTATATGAAAAAAGGAATTTTTAGGAGAAGAAAACTTTTATTGCTTTGTTTTTATTTCCCTTTATTTTTGCTTGATACAAATGAGGAGAGAGCTCTTCTATTTATAATATACAATGGATCATTCTAGATTTGCAATATCTTCGGAATATATCTAAATATATGTGCAAATTATCTTTTCCTAAATAATACCAACTTTAAAAGCTATCTCAATAAAAAATATAAAATACAAGAACACTTTAGAAATAAAAATCAAGTTTATTTATTCAGCACCCTCCTTTAAACTTGATTTGTGACTCTAAGTAAATTCCTCAATTTGACAAAATCTTCATGCCTGAGAGGCTTGTATTTCACGTGCTTTAGAAAAAACAAAGAAATTATCCAAATTTTCTTTTTTCGTTTCTTCCTCTTTCCCAATATGAAGATCTTCAATGCAATTTCTTTAACGGTGCTCCATTCATTTTGTCCTCCTCCATTCGCACAAGACGTTTCAAAAAGCATGCGCTCTAGCTTTCATCTTTTTCCGGTGTCATGAACTTTGAATGAGTCATATATGTCATCTTTTCATTTTTTTCATAATTTCACTCTTACAGTTTTTTATCTATCCAACTTCTTTGTATACTTCCCAAATATGACTTTTGCATGACATTTTAGAAAATATTGGTTGGAAAATAAAGTTATCTGAAATAGGAATGTTATTATCTTGCTCATCGTTTTGTTCTTATCTTCATAAAATTTACAAGTGCACGCTTTCACTTTCTTTTCCATCATTTCTCTTTTTATCCTTTCAATATTCTCTAATTCTTTTCCTTCCAAATTTTGCTTGTGCTTAAAATCTCCATTAGTATTTTGAATTTCTTTGACTTCCTTATTTCCATCTCGTTTTCTATCACCTTTGTTGACTTTCTTGGCTTTATCTTTGTTTTCTTCTTTCTCTTTTGCTTTCATTTTACTTTCATCAACATCATTTTTTAATTCTTTCCCACTTCTTTCCTCCACTGTCTTGTTAACATTTTTCGCATCGTCGGTACCAATTACTTATTCAATATTTGTTTTTTTTTCTTCTACCATGTCCACAGCATCCTCACATTTCAGAATGTTTTTGTTACCCTTCCTTTTTGCTTCTTTGATTTCTTCTTCAGCAATGTAACACCCCGGATTTTCTGTTAACATTAAATTAACAAATTAAAGTATACTTAATTCAAAATGAAAGAATTAAGGGAAACGGGTTACGCCATTGCGTTTGTCTCGGAATTCTGCTTGAGATAGAGTCCGAATTTGCGTAAATCGGACTCCGTATGAAGGAGTTATAACCTTTCGAAGTTTCAAAATTCAATTTAAAATTCAAACAGTTCAAATTCAATTCAAAAATTCGAAAAATAGACCCAAACTGGACTGGGCGGGAAAATTCCCGCCCAGGAACCAGGTCGACCAGGGAGTCGACCTGGGGGTCGACCAGGGTACCCAGGTCGACCAGGGGGTCAAACTGGGGGTCGACCTGCCCAGTCGACCTGGTCAGGTCCTGGCTGGCCTGGTCGGGTTCTGGTCCAATTTCTGAGCTCTGGTGTGTCACTAGGGCTGATTTGTCACTTTCTGATTGGCTCCTCTTGGTGTGTATGGTCTGGATTCACTCTACGATCATCTGACGGCTCAAATCAATCTGAAATTCTATAAATACAACCCAACACTCAACCTAAATTCACACAAATAAAATAGAACTAGAGCCGTCTTGCTGCTGGGAAGAAACTAAGAGTAGCCCGTCAGTTGGAGAAAGTTCAGAGACGAGCAAAACTAAAGTAAAAACAAGATTCAAACAACGTTTATCTACCTAAAGGAAAGCATTGCAAATTCAGAACTCAGAATTCAAGTTCGTCGTTTGTTGTAAGTATAGTGATTTTTCCGATGAGAATAAAAATTAAGACTTGATTCGATGTAAAGTGGAAATGGAATTTTACTATTGTATAACGATGATGCTAATTCATATCTGTGTATTGCAATGATTGAATTGTGAATGGTATTGGGATGTTGGTGGTATAATTGATTTGATGTTGGTCCTATTGTACATTTAGAAAGAAAGAAACATCACATACAAGTATATGGTTAATGTTAGAATTTATACCTATATGTTTATATGCTTAACATAGGTTGTATACATTTTTCTATGTCCAAGTTAAGACTTATATACACATGTTCTATGTTAAGACCATTATGCCTACATGATTAAAACTCATGTATATGTTCTTATGTCCTTTGCAAATTTGTAATTGGGTCCATGCCAAGTGCTATTTAGTTTCACACGATTATTACAAGTTTCATGTTATAATGGGATACATGATCTGATCTAGTTCACTCTTTTGGGTTAGTGTCAAAAATAGACATTTCTATGGACATGTAATAACTTTGTCACATGCTAGTTTGTGTTTGAAGTTATGCCTAGATAAAAATATGTTTAGGCTTATGTTTTATGCAAGTCTAAATTATGTCATTTCATGTGACACCTATTTAATTAGATTATTATTTGAATGCAAGTTCACATGACAAGTTGAAACCCATGATTTATGTTAATTAGGTCACAAAGTTGCAAGTTCATAAGTCACACACCCTTTATGTCATTTAGAATATTTCATGTTCTTGGCTTTCCCTTCTATGTTTATAAGTTGGGCTGAAATATCTAGCCCAACATTCATTATAATCTTGCGAACGTACAAACGGGGGAATATCGTTGGGATTAAACATGAAAACTATATGTGTTGGCATGTTTGGCACATGCCGATGATTGGTGACATTTAAATGGTATGAATTGCAATGCCTAAAAAGATAACGAACTTGGAAATTGGTCCATAACATTTACATATAACAAGTAAAAGAGAAAAATATGTGAATTTAGAAAATACGAATATGCTTAACCCGAGGTTGGATTGAGTTATGATGTAAATCTGCCCGGACCCACGCGGTTGTCCAGTAATCACAACAATACCTATCCAATATGGGAGGTTAAGGCATTAAGCCCAATAAGGACCCGAGTTTAAACTGAGTTGCGGTGTAAACCTGCCCGGAACCGACCGACTGTCCAGTAACCGCAACAATACCTGTCTAATGTGAGTGGTTGGTGCTTTTAAGTTAACTAAAACACTTAACCAATTCAACATGTTAACTAAATTGATGGGTGGGGTTAGGTTAATACAGACACTTAACCACTTAACATGTTTGACTAGAAAACCCTAGTAACGGGGACCCGTTTAAGCAGTAACCTAATTAGGTATCATGGTACCCTGAAACTAGGCAGGGTGGGGCACGATTACTGGGCTGATTGTAAGCGGTCAAAAGCGGCGGCGGTTGGTGCAGCATTGTGGGTTCTAACGGAGTGCGGACGTGCACACACTTCGGAGCAGACAAACAGGGCACTGAGCACCAGTAGTATACACCATGCATTCTAGAACTGTGTCGGGCCGCCACCATGGGACTTGATACACCCCATGGTGGGACCAGCATAGGTATCTACAAACATTGGGGGCCGTATGACAAATATGATTTTGCGAGTAGGAGCCGATCTTTAGAAAGGGGATCACTTCACCCCGATCACGGGGCGCCAATCGGAATAAATACAAGTAGGTGCAGGGATATAGTGTGGGGTGCGATAGTATATTCGGTTCAAAACTGCTTTATCTTGGTTTATGTTACTTTCCTGTTTCCAGTTTATACCTATCATGCCTTTTTTCATATTCTCATACTGAAAAGTCACTAGACTTACCAGGTTTTATGTCTGACTCTATTTTTCTTTCGTCTTCTTTTCTTTCGTTTCCCCCCTAGGTCCACAGGGAGGAAACAACCCAGCTTAGTCAGACTATTTGCAAGCTTCAAGATAGTAGATGTATGGTTTGGACTCGCTTTCCTTGGCTATGGCTTTGGACACGTTCTATGGGGATTTATGCAGCTTTAATTTTTTTGTATGCTTCTTTATTTAATAATCAAGATAGAAATGATGATGAAATGTTTTGGAAATTATTGTGAGACAAAAATGGAAATGTTTTGTATGAACACGTATTTATGAAATGAAAGTCTGTTTGTTTTCCGCTGCTTATATATGTATGTCTTTATATCTGTCTTGTTTTTTATCTGTGACTTTTACTTATAAACCTCCACCGAAGTTAAGGCATTCCCTTTGTGAGTGACCTTGATGGAGGTGAGGTGTTTCAAGTTCGTTTTTTTTCTTTTTTATTCTCTAAAAGTTTTTCTTCATACAACTTCTCCTCCTCAAATTTCTCTATCTTCAATAATATTTCCGCACCTTCCTTCTTCTCATTCTCTGTCCTCTATCTTCACTAATATTTCCGCATCTTCCTTCTTCTCATTCTCTGTCTCATTCATCATCTCTTCTTCCGTAGGCTCTGGCACAGTCTCTTCTTTCTTCTTCTCTTGCTCCTTCTCGTTCACACTCTCGCTATTCTTCTTTTCATCTTTCTCATCAATCAACTTATCTTCATTCATTGTTTTTGCATCATCTTTTCCGTACACCCTTTTCAAGCGATTCCATGAATCTTTTGTACACCTTTCTCTAAAAATGAGACCCGAAGCTATAACGATCGGGAATTTCGCTTGATCCGAATCGATCGCTAAATCGACCACAACCGTTCGAAACCCCTGATTGTTTTGAGAACACGACAAATCAGAACACAAACAGAAGAACATTTCATTGTTAATTACAACAATTCCATCAGAATACAAGAATATACAGAGTACGAATAAATATTACACAGAAAATATCAGAGATTTTCAAATTACAATGCAGCGAAAAATAATACAATACGCAACTGAAAGAAATATACGGATACAGAGCTTTTCCGGATATCATTCCAGCTGTAAACCAGGTTCCTGTGAATATAAATCTGCAAAACCAAAACTAGTAGCTGCCCGTGTCAAAATAAGGGCACCCAGAGTTTAGGTTAAAACAATAAACTCCAGGTCAGTCATGTGACTGGTGTGAGAACTAAAACAGTTATTTAAAATTTTACTTTAAATTAGATATATCAAGGGACCACGCTGTATAACACGGAACGGGTTTCCTCCCAAGAATACCAGTGCATAAAACAATAGCGCAATGCTAAATAAAGAAAAATGAAGCTATTATAAAACCCAGGTCCCATCACACAATGCAATGCAAGCCGGAGGATAGGGTTTTTACCTTATAATAGCCAAAGAATGCTTGATACGCTAAAAACAAATCATTTGATACTATTATAAGTGCAGAGTGTATAAAACAATTTCAATCATAAGTATCAATCATAGACGGCATAAGTGCCCCATACCACTATGTCGCCATACTAGGCTCCACAAATAAAATCGCAAAGTCACGTAATGGAAGTTGGATTTCCATTTGTGAACCGGGGCAAAAGATAGTCCTCTACCGATTCGAGACGCTCTAGCTCGTGTCTCAGGACCCAGACTCAGGTAGGCCCTTGGAGCGACAGGGCCGGTCCACCGATGTGGATTAAAATGCCTGAACACTGTGTTTCCCCACCCTTTGGGGTGTCAATGAGCTAACGAATGACTCCATCGGTCCCGGATCGACCGATATAACCGAGGCGCCTCGCAACAGCAACAACCACACAGGT
The DNA here is from genome assembly GCA_030737875.1 of Allium sativum. Taxonomy (NCBI): domain Eukaryota; kingdom Viridiplantae; phylum Streptophyta; class Magnoliopsida; order Asparagales; family Amaryllidaceae; genus Allium; species Allium sativum. Next base: position 104,883,140 of record CM060912.1, read on the forward strand.
GAAAATAATATAAATGTCAGCCAGTTTAAGCACTGATACCACCTCTAGCTAGAAAGAAACGCATGTCCTCTCCCGTTTCTGGTTCACAACCGGGGTTGAGGCTTGCGAATCAACGCTACACAAAGCTATACCACACAAGCCGTGCTTTGATCATCAACCACAAGACTTTTCTTTTCAACAGAAGCCTTGATCATTTGCCACTTAGGCATGCCACACAGGCCATTCACTCCATGCGATTGATATCCATCAATATATAACCCCTGAGCTCGTACGTCTCAAAGAAGGGCGTTAAGCAAGAGAATAAATTCTCCGCCGCCAAACAAATATATATTTAATAGAAATCAATCACACAAAATAAAATCCAATGTCAGACACACAGTCCATTTACAAGTTCGTTCTGGGTCTGAACGAAACCGGAGGTACCTTGTACCTCGCATATCCATCGATCTCCAAGTACGTCTGGACGATCACCAACTGATTCCCTCCTCTTGGTGTACAACCCAATCAGGATCATCAGTAATCACCCAAACGATGTGAAGACCTCCGGTCTTCGACCACCGTCTTCATCCTCGACACCACGTCGAATCAGTTATTCAGAATGGGATAAACCCGGTCTTTCTGAATAACTCGCGTATATAATAAACAAGTGTTACACAAACATAACATACGCCTCATTCCAATTCATCAGTCACTAACCATAAATTAGCAAGAGGATAATTCCCCAAATATCAACCCCGAAGGCCGAAACCAACATCAGATCAATACTCAGGAAACCATTCTTCTTAGCTAACCTACAGTTAGTTTCTAAATTTCACATTCTTAGGGAAAGGTTCCCATTAATTTTATCAAAGATAAATTTTTTTAAATTTATTCTTTAATCTTCCTTTGAATATCAAATCAAACTAGTCGAGATTAGCGAACCACACCGAAGTAATCATTTATTTTATTTCCCAATCCCGACCTATTCTTCCCATGAAGTAAAACTGGTCATACTTCCTATCTAACACCACGGCGTTATCTGTAAATTCAATTACCATTTCATGTTCAAATCTAATTAAAGATTTAACTATCGCCTGGAGCAAAACTGGTGATACTCCATTCTCGACCATTTCAATCTAATTAAAGATTCATTAAAACTCCACTTAGTTTTAAATCTTCCCAATAATCACTATCAATGATTATTTAACTTGGGAAATCACATCCTGGCTTTAACTGGGTTAAAGAACCAATGTCATTTAAAACATGGTTCACTATAAACCCAAAATGACATTCCAATAATTATCGGGTTAAAGAACAAATGTTATTTAAAACACCGTTCACGATAAACCCAAAAATCAATTCAAATTCAATTCCAATTAAATTCCATTTAATTGGTACACTTCATTAAATCTAAATAAAAAGATTTAATCTTTTTCTCAACTGGGCTCAAGAACAGTGTTAATGAAGACACCATTCACGACAAACCCAAATCACATTTGATATTAAATACAAGGCTCTGAATAGAAAATATATCGGCTTATGTTCAATATCAAATTCTACGACCAACAAATATCGTATTGGAAATAACGATATAAATATATCTTTCAAATTTCCATAACAATATCTGTATAATCACGAAATCCAACATCGAAATATTCCAAAGACAATTTCGATTCAAATCCATTCCAATTCAATTATTGGAAATTCTGGTTACTTTTAAAACCATTTCAAAACCACTTTATTATTTTAAAAATAAATAGAATTATAATTCTAGTTCAAAACTAGTTCATTTCGATAAAAATCTATTTTTATCTTTTCAAATATGGAATTTTTCATCCTAATTCTTCACAAATCATTTCTTATGATTTTACAAAAATTATTACTATTTTTAATAATTTTATCAAGGCCCGTACAGTCGATTTCCATCAACGGCCATCGAACTGCACTTACAGCGACCTTTTCCAAATTTGATTTGGACATAATTCCAAATCCAACTGTTAGATTTCTAATTTCTAATATTCTTTAGAAAGCTCTTTTCGATACGACCCCAACGGTTCCGGTTTTAGGAGAATCCGACGGTCGGATCTCCCGTAACGTCCATTCGAAGTCAATAGTCGAAATTCGCGAACTGCCGCAGCGTGGCGCGTTCTATTCATGCCATTATATTATATATATAATATATACTTCGTCGATTTCCTTTCAAAACGTATTTTATAAATCGTTTAAAATTCGTTTTCAAAATGATTTCAACTTCATATTCAATTTCTAATCAAAATTGAATATTCCACATCATCGATATACAAATGATATTATTTTCAAAACATTATATTTTGAAATCACTTTCTTTTCTATATTCATTATAAAAATGAATAAAATCGATATAAATATCGTTCATGTCAAAATGGCGTCAATCTAATCAACACGGCTTATATATATATATTTTAGTGAATATTAGGCTCACGTCCCTATTTTGAAACTTAATTAGGCTCACATCTGGTCATAAACTTAATATAAATTAGGTCCCTATTTTCAAAACTTATAAAATAATAATTAAAAAAAATTCGTAAATTAGTAATAAAATAAATTATGCATTATACAAAAAATTCAGTTCAAAAAACAACAAAAATAATGTCAGAAAGAAGAAAACAGCAAAAAAACAGAAAAAACTGCAGTTAAATGCATAATATTATGCACCTTTTTGATTTTATTGCATGCATATATGCAATTAACTGCAGTTCTTCCAGCAGATAGATTTAACTTAATATTTCAGTTCACTTTTATTTGTATCCAAATGTGCAAATTTCTCAAAAAAATGCACACATGTGTGCAACATTTTTATAGGATAAAAGTAGGGACCTAATTTATATATATAAAAAAGGATTTGGAAAATTTAAACCCGCCCCTTATTTTATTACTTCCGCCTTTTTTTATTTTTTATTTTTTAAAAAAGTACGTTCCTTCATAAAAAATAAAAAAAATTCTAAAATATGGAAATAATTTCAGGATTCTACGGAAAAAAAAATAGTTGCATACATTTATGCAATTATTACTGATAATTGCATATATGTATGCAACTTTTCCGTAAGCTGTGTTCGGTTTGAAAATTTGAAACTAAACCTGCACAAATGTGTGCAAATATTGGGTATATTTGCACACATCTGAGCATGTTTTTGTATGAATAAAAATCAACGAAGATGTATGTAGGGAAAAATATGCACGGATGTATGCAGGAAAATGATATTTGTGTGCATACTATTATGCATTTAACTGGAATTTTTTTTTTTTTTCTGTTTTTTTGATTTTTGACGCCTTCTTTGATGGTTTTTTGTTCTGAATTTTTTAGTGTTTACATTTTTTATTTAAATACGAATTTACGTGATTTTTTTTTATATTTTTTTTATATTTTTTTTATGTCTTTTCAAAAAATACGGACCTAATTACAATAAGTTTATGACCGGGTTTTTTTTTATATTTTGAAACTTAATAGGGACCTCTAAAAAACGCACCCTATATTTTAACAACTTCGTTATTCTATTCAACAAATGAATATTTTCTTCAACACATGAATTTTCATTTTTCTATTCAACACATGAATATTTATTTTTCTATTCCACGCATGATTTTCAATTCAATACATGAATTTATTTCTTATTTTCCAAATTGGAATGAGGCCCAATCAGTTACCATATAACGTTAATTATATGGATTCCCTACAACACATGTATATAACAGCAACGATAAATCATCAACCATCATCCAGAGTGCACCACATAACTGTATAAGCATTAAATATAAATAATTGACGCTTACACAGTCTGTCAACCCATCGATTGACATACAACTAAACAATTGGGATTAGTGTACGTCAAATATCATCCCAATACCCGTGTGGGGTTTCAAATCAACAAACATAGATTTTATTTGTGCAGTTGGGCGATGTGTAAAAATTTATCGTCCCAATCAATATCAGTCAAATCAGTGTATATAAACAAATCTCCGATTTGTTTATTACTATTTATTTTATATACACGTTAAAAATTATATTTTTAACTATAAAATATTTATAACGATAAAATATTTTATCTCATTACACATCACACAATCAAATTTCACAACATAGCAATCAAACAAACAAGTCATTCATGGTCTGTGGACGACGGGTGTCGGGTGCTGCTAAGCACCGTCTGCATCCTAGTATATAATTTTAACTAGAAAACAAGATTTAAAGTGAGAAGTTCTCACCGACTAGCTAAACCAAACGCCACAACTCTTCTTATGTAAAAATCTTCATCGTGCTCGCCTTTTGTCAATTTCACTGTCTGTAGCCACTACATATATAAAAATCACATTTGTACACCGCTACTATATAGATAAAAATTCTATTTTTACACCGCTACTATATAGATAAAAATTCTATTTTTACACCACTACTATATAGATAAAAATTCTATTTTTATAATGGTGTTCATATAATAAAGATCACATTTTTATCACGCTATTCTCTATATAAAAATTATATTTTTATATATCTACTACTAATATAAAGATCGAATTTTTATATCATCGCTATAAAAATCACATTTTTATTTCAACATATATATAATAAAAATCAGATCTTTATTTCGTTACATATATAAAAATTATATTTTTAACTTCTTTCTCTTTGCTTTCATATGATTAAAAATCCCACCTTTTCACGATTAAAAATCAAATCTTTTTTATGATAAAAATCAAGCCTATTGCTAATTAAAAATCAAATCATTCCTCTCATAAAATCGACACCTTTCTCTCATAGAAATCAAATCTATTTACAATTAAAGATGATACCTTTTCATTTTTATTAAAAATCATATCTTCGTATTTTTATATAGTTAAAAATCCTTTCTTTATATGATTAATCATATAAATGAAGATCAAATCTTTTCTTAATGCTATTATATACAAGTAAATCAGATTTTATTTAATTATAAAATTAACTAAATATATAAAAGAAAAACTCACCATTTTAACGAAAAGGAGCCCACTGCCGAAGAAGGAAGGGGGAGGGGGAGGAGTGCTCATCGGCGTTGGGTGGTGGGAGTCGCTCTGGCGCGGGTGTAAGCGAGGTGGTGGTCTGCGGTGGCTGTAGTGAGGAAAAGGGGGGGTTTGGGGACCACCACCGACGCTAGAAGGAGAGGAAGAGAGAGCGCGAGGGAGGGAGGGGGTCCAGATCGGAGTGGCGGCTGGTGAGGCGCGTGGTGGCGGAGCACGATGGGGCTGGAGTGATGGATCGAGGGTTACGGTTTTTTTTTTCTCTAACCTAATAACTGACGGGGGGATGATAAAGGGGTGAGAGATAATATATATTAATTTAATTATTTTATTCTCCTTAAAGTTGACTTTCTGTTCAAACTCGAAATCAAGTCCATCGACTGTCGCCCCTAGCTAATTACCCCCATTACGAACACAATGGGATATGTATCGCAGGCCGATTTGATCGTTTCGATCAGTTTTCGTCAAAATCAAAATATAACTCTATATATTGAATTTGAACGCACATTTCAATTTACTGGGGCCACATACTAGCTCTAAAAATTCCCGAAAAATATTTTCTACCTTCGTATTGACGATACGGTCCTAACAAAATTGATTCCGTCAAATTCTGAGACCGTTTGAAAAATGACTATTTTCCAGTCGATTAAAATCAACTGAAACTGGTCAAATGCGTTTTCCTTTGCCACGCTGAGATATTGATTCGAAAAATTACAAATTTTGAAACCTAGCAATAACTAGACATCACGGATCCAACAAAAGTGGTTTCGTCCAAAACATAGATCGTTTGCAAAATTTCCATTTTTAAGGGCCAGAATTCCATAGCGACTATTCTGAATTTTCAACTGGGCATAACTTTTTATCTCCGCTATGAAATTTGGATTTTTTGGATTAGTTGGAAAGATATTCTCACTTAGATTCAAATATTTTTGGTTTCACTAAAATCCGGTTTATTTTGAATCCTGTACATTCATTTGAATTTTGAAATCGAATTTTCAAACTATCGCGCCATTTTCAATTCCTTTTATAATTAAAATAAATATTTATATTCTAACGACGATCTATATAAATATATACGTTCGAATTCTATTTTAAATAAATTTCTCGTCGCTATTATTTAAAATAATCCATTTTATATATTCAAAATTCATCAAAATTGCCAAAATAAAAATTTTAAACTGGCTCAGATTTCCGGGTTATTACAATCTCCCCCACTTAAAATTTTTCATCCCCGAAAAGGAACGAAGCCGAAAGTTGTTTAACTAATCAACTCAACTTTCATTATTTTCGTTACGGCTTAAGTTCTTCAACTTTTCAGTTTCTAAGAACTTTAAACAAAATTCAAAAATTTGGCTAACGCCCTAAATTTCCGAAAAATTTCTCCATAACCTCCCCTGCACCGGGGACTTCGGGATATTTCAAATAGCCTCCCATGGCCCTCACCAATCCAAAAAGAAAAAGAAACAGTCAAGCGGCTAGCCAATCGGCTCATAAAATCATCCAAACCCAATAAATTTGTAAACATGTACCTATTTATCGGGCAAACAATTTTATTCTTCTGCTCTAGCCTCCTTGCTATGACCTGTTCAATGTAAGTACATGTATATGCATGAAAATGCGACTAATTTTCAATACAACTCACTATTTGGTTCAATTTGGCTAAAGATTCAACATTTTAATTAATCAAACTATAATCAAACAACACGACTAGCAATCAATTAGTTGATTAGCTTTTCAAATTCATAGCTTTGATATATAGTCAAAAATCACATTTTTGATGCCAAATCACAACTATAAGACCTATCTAATTTTGGTTCTCACACCAGTCTATTGGAAATATATAGATATCCCACTTTCGGCACTCGAATATAAACACTGATGATGAGGCCTCATCATCAGAATCATCTCTGGGCGACTAGAGTGTGATTCTATATCTATCCAGTATATTAAAACTTCAAATACATGCGGATCAGACGTATACGCAAAATCTTTATATACTGGATAGTCCAAATCAATATAAATAAATATTCAAATACGAATAATTGAATTAAATTTTAAAACAAAACTTGTTTTCAATTTTATTTTTCAAAATAACACTCTTTACACTCGTTCTAGGATGCTATTGATCCTATCTCTAACGAGTCATTCCCATTGGATATTACTAATCCAATTTTTGATGAATTCTTTCATATCGTTCTAATGTGCCTTATTCTCCAAGCTCTGTAAACCAAAGCTCTGATACCAACGTGTAACGATCGGGAATTTCGCTCAATCCGAATCGATCGCTAAACCGACCAAGACCGTTCGAAACCCCTGATTGTTTTGAGAACACGGCAAATCAGAACACAAACAGAAGAACATTTCATTGTTAATTACAACAATTCCATCAGAATACAAGAATATACAGAGTACGAATAATTATTACACAGAAAATATCAGAGATTTACAAATTACAATGCAGCGAAAAATAACACAATACACAACTGAAAGAGATACACAGATACAAAGCTTTTCCGGATATCGTTCCAGCTGTAAACCAGGTTCCTATGAATATAAATCTGCAAAACCAAAACTACTAGCTGCCCATGTCAAAATAAGGGCACCTAGAGTTTAGGTTAAAACAATAAACTCCAGGTCAGTCATGTGACTGGTGTGAGAACTAAAATAGTTATTTAAAACTTTACTTTAAATCAGATATATCAAGGGACCACGCCATATAACACGGAACGGGTTTCCTCCCAAGAATACCCACTACTACAAAAGTGGGCATATTCGACACTATTTTACTGTGGCCGTAAATAAAAAAACATTGCCGTAGGCCATTTTTTCAAATAGGCAACACCAAGGGGGCGTGGCATCCGCGACCGTTGCATTAGCCCTCTAAGGAAACGCTTTTGCCAATCTACTTCCATGGAAAGAAAGTGTTGCGTTATAATCGTAATGCAACACTATTTGCAGGTAATGCAACAAAACAAAGCGTTGCCTTAAGCATAAGCTAGAGCCTGGCTGCCAGGTCACTATAGTGAGGCCACGTCAGCTTTCCACCTAAGCTGCCTACGTTCACATGACACATCAGCTCTCCACGTCAGATGCACACTTGTCACGTGCCACGTCAATTGTGGAGCCCACGTGCCATGTGGAATTAATAATATTTTATTTAATGCAACACCGATGTATTATGTAACGCAACACCATTATCTTCATATGCAACATCAGAAAAAAAGCAAATGCAACAGTAGAACAAGGCAAATGGTACATTAGAAGAAAGCAAATACAATGTTTTAATTAGAAAATTTCCAATACTGGTTTTGTACATAGATGAAAATCATCCAAAACATTCATCATCACATCAATAAAATGAAAACATATCAAATATTACATTTCAGCAAAAAAAAAACGTGTTTATTAAAATGCTAACTGCAGATGTCCTGCTCCAAGTATCAATTTTTCTTCAGTCAGTCCAACAAACTTTAAAATTGCACCAGTTCTTTGAGAAATAAATTGCCACGGGACTATATTACTGTGATGTTCTACAAGTGTAAGTAGAATCTGAGAAAAAAATATAAATAATATGGTATGGATGAAATATAATATTACATAACACATAAAGAAATTCGCATTTGGAAATAAGGGACTGATCCAAATTTCATGTATCAAACTCCGAAATAAGGAACTGATCCAAATTTCCACGAGCGCAGATATCACTTCCTTAATATTAACCAATCAGAACATAAGAGTCACCTATTCATCGGCAGATGTGTATTTTGATTCTATATGAATGAGCGTGCAAGATGCTAGCTTCAAAACTAGTACAACCATTAGACTACAGATGATGCTAATTTTCCCGATGAAGCAAATACATGAGTCGTGACTGGTAAATGCAAGGTTGGTAAACGCAATGTTAACCAATCAAGAATTTACATAGGAACTGTTCTTGTCAGCTAAACGCAAGGTTGATAAAGTGGAGACAAATATGTAGAATCATTCCAGTGCTTGGCAAAGTAATAAAAGAAGAAAAGAAATTGCCTGTTATATGTAGAATCATTCCAGTGCTTGGCAAAGTATTGATCCTTTCTTGTGCCGCATTGCTTCTGAGTCCTCATTAATGGTAAAATGAAAAACTTGCCTTTTCCAGTTTTGCTAATGATAGAGGCTGCAAGAACCACCTGCACAATATTATTATTTTTCATCAGCACTCCAATTCCAAGCAATTAAAAAAAAACGCGATGATATATTGAATCTTAATTTGAATTCAGGATTAAACTGAAATAAAGTTTCTTATCCCCAGTACTTTCAAAACTGCATAACATACATTAAGATTATGTGAAAAATGCAGAGCGAAGGATTCCAAACTGGAACACAATACCCAGTGCTGTCGAGATGGTTAACAATACGCACAATTGCAAAGGAGAAAATAGTATAAACAGCCACAAGTTTCACATTGATGAATATGATTTAAATCAATTTCAAACGCAGATCCAAAAATCTTACACCTACAGTAGAAACTGAGCATTAATCGACCAATTTAAGAATAAATTACATCAAATAAATTACTAATTATTTTATATATATTTTGCATGACAGGGTTACTAATTACATCAAATAAATTACTCAGTTTTACTATTTTTCCATCTTTTTTATCTGTTGTCTAACTGAAAATTAACCCAAGAACAAAATTGATTACAATAGTAATTAATGATGTACAAACAGATACTGATTTCGGGGATGCTAAGTCTATTTCTATTCATTAGTTTCCTATATTACTATTCAAAGTAAAGCAATAGAAAATCAGAAAATTACATGTATACACTATGAAAAACTTTTGGCACTATTATTTGTTGTTTAGCCTAAATTCAGCATCTTAAGTCATGGCTTAAGATTTTTATTAGTAAGCTAACTTTCATATCTAAAACTATTTGTTATGTTTCAAATAAAAAGAATTTTATAATATCTTAGATGCAATTTGTTATTTGAGGTAGATACGAAACATGCCGCCAACTATTATTTAAAGCGCAATTTGGTCATAACTTATGTTATTATAGGTTCATCTTTCACTATATGAACACTTAAAAAGTGTTGTGAACTGACAAGCAATTCTGACAATTACGTTACAAATCTTATTTTTCAAAGCTTTTAAACCCTTCCATTTCGTTTTCAGTCACTTAGAACCTAGCAACTATACTTGGTACAATAATTTAATGTTTTGAATAACGGAACCATTTGTTTTCTACATTGGCTACTTGTTATGCATTGAACACACTTAGCAACCAGCATATACAATTATGTAATTACACTGCATATCATCATATAATGAGGAGGTCAATTAAAATAAAGACGTGAGAAGATAAGTGTGGTCACCTGCTAATTCTTTAATCTAGTGTTATATGATTTTAAAGCTTCATAAGTTTTTCTCCCTACCTCCATTAGCTGCTTAAATGAAAGAACTCAATTCCTTTAGTCGTTGCTTAAACCACCAAACTCGATTAATCATCCAACTAGCTAATAGACTGATAAACCAATCTAATGAATGTATGTGTATTTAATAAACATACACGCCTAAGATGTGTGTAAGTATCCACATTGACAGCGCTGCTTTGATAGCATAATTCAGAGTCCCAATTCAATTATTTTTGCTAGCATGTTTTGTAACATACAATGAAAATAGTATGCTAAAATAGCATGTTATATCAGCTTTTCTTCGTGCTCACAAAATAGAAAGAAGGCAACTTCATGATTTTATCGGTGAAAGTGAAATAGCTGCTATTGTTATCTCAGAAAGCAGAGTAGAGAAGAAGGAAGCTAGTAAATTTTTGGACGAGGTCCGTGTTTCTTTTCCTCATATTCTTCGTGTTGTCAAGACTAGACAAGTAACATACTTAGTATTGAAACATCTTAGCAATTATGTGAAAGATCTTCAAAAGACTGGACTACTCGACGAAAGGGAGACTACTCATATTGATAATGATATTCAGACCGATTTAAAAAGGCTTCTGCGAAAACCACCATTAGTTAAATTACCGAAAGCATGTGATATATTAAGAACACACATCCTTTACTAGGAGCTTTGCCATCCAAGCTATACGACTCACTTGTAAATTCTATGAAGGAGACCATAGAAATATCTGAAACAACCTTATATAAAGAAGGATCCATTACCTTTATATAAGAACACATTAGTTAAACCAGCGTTAGTTAAATTACCAAAAGCATGTTATATATTAAGAACACATCCTTTACTTGGAAGCATATGGAAGCTTTGGGAGCTTCGAATCCCATCAGAGATCAAGTGAATCAAAACCATCTCATAGTTTACCTTTCCCTAGAACACAAACACAAACACAAGACGGATGCAGTGTACCTCTACGTTCAGTAAAATCTGAAGATGGAATCAGTAGTAAAGAAGTAGGACCAAAAGAGTGCATTAGATTACCATATACTCCTCCACTGCTAACCGAAGGCAAACAAATTGACGTGGTTCAAAACAACACAGATAGTGAATCGGGCAGTGAAGAAATTGTCGTAAGGGTCGATTCTCCTAGCAGCCTTTCCTTTTAGTCGTTGAGCATCATTATTGTTTTTCTAAATTTGTTGTTTGTGTGAAGTTACATTTGTTTTGGGGTAGATCAGGTTGATATACCTAAAAGACATGTGCATCTCCTTACATGTATGTGTATAATATGCTAGTTTTGATTTGCCTACAAAAGCGCTGACTATGCTTGATATGTTCATGTTTTTTTTAATATAGTATGTTAAATGAGAATGTAACTTGTAAATATTTGAACAGAAATTGGCAATTTCTCTTGTAGAACTGCAATTAATCGAAACTATGACCAGTTTAAGACATGTTATCAGAATTAGGTCAGGGAGCAAACAAAGATACCAACTAAACGAGCGAACTTTATTGTACTGGAATTCAACTTGGTAAAGGAACAATCTAGTCTAGCTTTAAGTACCTAAAAAAGATCTACATCTGTTTTTATCTTAACTAAAGTTGGATGAATAATTTTCAAAGCCATATACCACCATATCCACATCTGTTTTTCAGAGATTGGGTATTTTCTAGTTTTCTAACTAAGGATGTGAACGGATTTCAAAGCTCATTGACATATTCTGTAATCCATGGACATCATGTTTTCATAAGATGTAGATGAATATGATATGGTCTTGAGCTTACTGACCAAAAAAATTACAAAATTCGTTATTAGAAAACTATCCCGCACCGAGGATAGAAATCAATAATAAGTATTAAACAATGGGACAAGATACTAAAAAATAAACACGACTAAAAATGAAGTTCCAAGCTCGAACCTGAAGCTAGCCATCTTCGATGATAGCGAAAGGCGAGCCCAGAAGTTGACGTGAGATCTGCTTTCTTTAATGAACCCCTGCTGCAATTGCCAAAGCTTTCGGCCATGAACCACCCTCTTAGCTGCTCTGATTGTTGGAGAATCCGTTTCCAATCTCCGATCTGAGAAACGAGTGGAGAAAAGCTTGAACCTCTTTCCATGTGAATTCAGGTTTAATTTTTTGATAAGCTCCCGAACTGAAAGAAAGAATTAAATTAAAGTTATGGTCCAGGAGTAAGTCCATTTGAATTGAGGTTTAATTTTTTGTCAACAGTAAAAAAGGGAAAGAACCTTTAGACGATGGAGAAGAAGAACAAAGATTGACCAGATTATTTTTAATTATTTCGTGAAGGGGGAAAGATTGCGCCAAAATTTCACATAGCAGGTGGCTATTGGTGATTGGATTATGGGGGTAATGTTCAGATAGGAAGCAAGAATTGATTTGAACTGTTGGATTAATCATGCATCTACGGTTGAGGTTATGTTTAAACTGATAATGCGGATCGCTGACCTGGCATGTATTTATGTAATGCAACACTTTGAACTAGTGTTGCACGTCACAACACAAGAATTCCAACCGCAACACTGCGTTCACATCTAATGCAACAACAAATGAATGTTGTTGCAGAAGATCAAAGAATGCATAGCTTTCGCCACACTTTTCATGAAACGCACACAAATTAGTGTCGAATATGCCCACTTTTGTAGTAGTGACTAGTGCATAAAACAACAGCGCAATGCTAAATAAAGAAAAATGAAGCTATTATAAGACCCAGGTCCTATCACACAATGCAACGCAAGCCGGAGGATAGGGTTTTACCTTATAATAGCCAAAGAATGCTTGATACGTTAAAAACAAATCATTTGATACTATTATAAGTGCATAGTGTATAAAACAATTTCAATCATAAGTATCAATCATAGACGGCATAAGTGCCCCATACCACTATGTCGCCATACTAGGCTCTACAAATAAAATCGCAAAGTCACGTATTGGAAGTTGGATTTCCATCTGTGAACCGAGGCAAAAGATAGTCCTCTACCGATTCGAGACGCTTAAGCCCGTGTCTTAGGACCTAGACTCAGGTGGGCCCTTGGAGCGACAGGGTCGGTCCACCGATGTGGATTAAAATGCCTGAACACTGCGTTTCCCCACCCTTTGGGGGTGTCAATGAGCCAACGAATGACTCCATCGGTCCCAGATCGACCGATATAACCGAGGCGCCTCGCAACAGCAACAACCACACAAGTGAAAATAATATAAATGTCAGCCAGTTTAAGCACTGATACCACCTCTAGCTAGAAAGAAACGCATGTCTCCTTGAGGTCCTCTCCCGTTTCTGGTTCACAACCGGGGTGTGAGGCTTGCGAATCAACGCTACACAAAGCTATGCCACACAGGCCGTGCTTTGATCATCAACCACAAGACTTTGCTTTTCAACAGAAGCCTTGATCATTTGCCACTTAGGCATGCCACACAGGCCATTCACTCCATGCGATTGATATCCATCAATATATAACCCCTGAGCTCGTACGTCTCAGAGAAAGGCTTTAAGCAAGAGAATAAATTCTCCGCTGCCAAACAGATATATATTTAATAGAAATCAACCACACAAAATAAAATCCAATGTCAGACACACAGTCCATTTACAAATTCGTTCTGGGTCTGAATGAAACCGGAAGCACCTTGTACCTCGCATATCCATCGATCTCCAAGTACGTCTGGACGATCACCAACCGATTCCCTCCTTTTGGGTGTACAACCCAATCAAGATCATTAGTAATCACCCAAATGATGTGAAGACCTCCGGTCTTCGACCACCGTCTTCATCCTCAACACCACGTCGAATCAATTATTCATAATGGGATAAACCCGGTCTTTCTGAATAACTCGCGTATATAATAAACAAGTGTTACACAAACACAACATACGCCTCATTCCAATTCATCAGTCACTAACCGTAAATTAGCAAGAGGATAATTCCCCAAATATTAACCCCGAAGGCCGAAACCAACATCAGATCAATACCCAGGAAACTATTCTTCTTAGCTAACCTACAGTTAGTTTCTAAATTTCACATTCTTAGGGAAAGGTTCCCATTAATTTTATCAAAGATAAATTCTTTTAAATTTATTCTTTAATCTTCCTTTGAATATCAAATCAACCTAGTCGGGATTAGCGAACCACACCGAAGTAATCATTTATTTTATTTCCCAATCCCAACCTATTCATCCCATGAAGTAAAACTGGTCATACTTCCTATCTAACACCACGGTGTTATCGGTAAATTCAATTACCATTTCACGTTCAAATCTAATTAAAGATTTAACTATCGCCTGGAGCAAAACTGGTGATACTCCATTATCGATCATTTCAATCTAATTAAAGATTCATTAAAACTCCACTTAGTTTTAAATCTTCCCTATAATCACTATCAATGATTATTTAACTTGGGAAATCACATCCTGGCTTTAACTGGGTTGAAGAACCAATGTCATTTAAAACACGATTCACTATAAACCCAAAATCACATTCCATTAATTATCGGGTTAAAGAACAAATGTAATTTAAAACACCGTTCACGATAAACCTAGAAATCAATTCAAATTCAATTCCAATTAAATTCCATTTAATTGGTACACTTCATTAAATCTAAATAAAAAGATTTAATCTTTTTCTCAACTGGGCTCAAGAACAGTGTTAATGAAGACACTATTCACGACAAACCCAAATCACATTTGATATTAAATACAAGGCTCTGAATAGAAAATATATCGGCTTATATTCAATATCAAATTCTACGACCAACAAATATCGTATTGGAAATAACGATATAAATATATCTTTCAAATTTCCATAACAATATCTGTATAATCACGAAATCCAACATCGAAATATTCCAAAGACAATTTCGATTCAAATCCATTCCAATTCAATTATTGGAAATTCTGGTTACTTTTAAAACCATTTCAAATCCACTTTATTCAATTTAAAAATAAATAGAATTATAATTCTAGTTCAAATCTAGTTCATTTCGATAAAAATCTATTTTTTTCTTTTCAAATATGGAATTTTTATTCCAATTCTTCACAAATCATTTCTTATGATTTTACACAAATTATTACTATTTTTAATAATTTTATCAAGGCCCGTATAGTCGATTTCCATCAACGGCCATCGAACTGCACTTACAACGACCTTTACCAAATTTGATCTGGATATAATTCCAAATCCAACCGTTATATTTCTAATTTCTAATATTCGTTAGAAAGCTATTTTCGATACGAACCCAACGGTTCCGGTTTTAGGAGAATCCGACGGTCGGATCTCCCGTAACGTCCATTCAAAGTCAATGGTGGAAATACGTGAACTGCCGCAGCGCGACGCATTCTATTCAGGCCATTATATTATATATATAATATATACTTCGTCGATTTCCTTTCAAATCGTTTAAAATTCGTTTTCAAAACGATTTCAACTTCATATTCAATTTCTAATCAAAATTGAATATTCCACATCATCGATATACAAATGATTATATTTTCAAAACGTTATATTTTGAAATCACTTTCTTTTCTATATTCATTATAAAAATGAATAAAATCGATATAAATATTGTTTACCTCAAAATGGCGTCAATCTAATCAACACGGATTATATATATATATATATATTTTAACAACTTCGTTATTCTATTCAACAAATGAATATTTTCTTCAACACATGAATTTTCATTTTTCTATTCAACACATGAATATTTATTTTTCTATTCCACACATGATTTTCAATTCAACACATGAATTTATTTCTTATTTTCCAAATTGGAATGAAGCCCAATCAATTACCATATAACGTTAATTATATGGATTCCCTACAACACATGTATATAATAGCAATGATAAATCATCAACCATTATCCAGAGTGCACCACATAACTGTATAAGCATTAAATATAAATAATTGATGCTTACACAGTCTGTCAACCCATCGATTGACATACAACTAAACAATTGGGATTAGTGTACGTCAAATATCATCCCAATACCCGTGTGGGGTTTCAAATCAACAAACACAGATTTTTATTTGTGCAGTTGGGCGATGTGTAAAATTTATCGTCCCAATCAATATCAGTCAAATCAGTGTATATAAACAAATCTCTGATTTGTTTATTACTATTTATTTTATACACACGTTAAAAATTATATTTTTAACTATAAAGTATTTATAACGATAAAATATTTTATCTCATTACACATCACACAATCAAATTTCACAACACAGCAATCAAACAAACAAGTCATCCATGGTCTGTGGACGACGGGTGTCGGGTGCTGCTAAGCACCGTCTGCATCCTAGTATATAATTTTAACTAGAAAACAAGATTTAAAGTGAGAAGTTCTCACCGACTAGCTAAAGCAAACGCCATGATTCTTCTTATGTAGGAATCTTCATCGTGCTCGCCTTTTGTCAATTTCACTGTCCGTAGCCACTACATATATAAAAATTACATTTTTACACCGTTACTATATAGATAAAAATTCTATTTTTACACCGCTACTATATAGATAAAAATTCTATTTTTATACCGCTACTATATAGATAAAAATTCTATTTTTACACCGCTACTATATAGATAAAAATTCTATTTTTATAACGGTGTTCATATAATAAAGATCACATTTTTATCACGCTATTCTCTATATAAAAATTATATTTTTATATATCTACTACTAATATAAAGATAAATTTTTTATATCATTGCTATTAAAATCACATTTTTATTTCAACATATATATAATAAAAATCAGATCTTTATTTCATTACATATATAAAAATTATATTTTTAACTTCTTTCTCTTCGCTTTCATATGATTAAAAATCCTACCTTTTCACGATTAAAAATCGAATCTTTTTAATGATAAAAATCAAACCTTTTGCTAATTAAAAATCAAATCATTCCTCTCATTAAATCGACTCCTTTCTCTCATAGAAATCAAATCTTTTTATAATTTAAGATGATACCTTTTCATATTTATTAAAAATCATATCTTCGTATTTTTATATAGTTAAAAATCCTTTCTTTGTATGATTAATCATATAAATGAAGATCAAATCTTTTCTTAATGCTATTATATATAAGTAAATTAGATTTTATTTAATTATAAAATTAACTAAATATATAAAAGAAAAAATCACCATTTTAACGAAAAGGAGCCCACTGCCGAAGAAGGAAGGGGGAGGAGTGCTCGTCGGCGCCGGGTGGTGGGAGTCGCTCTGGCGCGGGTGCAGGCGAGGTGGTGGTCTGCGGTGGCTGTAGTGAGGAAAAAGGGGGGTTTGGGGACCACCACCGACGCTAGAAGGAGAGGAAGAGAGAGCGCGAGGGAGGGAGGGGGTCCAGATCGGAGTGGCGGCGGGTGAGGCGCGTGGTGGCGGAGCGCGATGGGGCTGGAGCGATGGATCGAGGGTTACGGTTTTTATTTTATATTTTTTTCTCTAACCTAATAACTGACCGGGGGGGGGGGGGGGGAGGGATGATAAAGGGGTGAGAGATAATATATATTAATTTAATTATTTTATTCTCCTTAAAGTTGACTTTCTGTTCGAACTCGAAATCAAGTCCACCGACTGTCGCCCCTAACTAATTACCCCCATTCCGAACACAATGGGATATGTATCGCAGGCTAATTCGATTGTTTCGATCAGTTTTTTTCAAAATCAAAATATAACTCTATATATTGAATTTGAACGCACATTTCAATTTACTGGGGCCACATATTAGCTCTAAAAATTCCCGAAAAATATTTTCTACCTTCGTATTGACGATACGGTCCTAACAAAACTGATTTCGTCAAATTTTGAGATTGTTTGAAAAATGACTATTTTCCAGTCGATTAAAATCAACTGAAACTGGTCAAACGCGTTTTCCTTTGTCACGCTCACATATTGATTCAAAAAATTACGAATTTTGAAACCTAGCAATAACTAGACATCACGGATCCAACAAAAGTGGTTTCGTCGAAAACCGAGGTCATTTGCAAAATTTCCATTTTTAAGGGCCAGAATTCCATAGCGAGTATTCTGAATTTTCAACTGGGCATAACTTTTTATCCCCGCT
This sequence comes from Allium sativum, assembly GCA_030737875.1. NCBI lineage: Eukaryota > Viridiplantae > Streptophyta > Magnoliopsida > Asparagales > Amaryllidaceae > Allium > Allium sativum. The sequence continues at coordinate 104,901,612 of CM060912.1, forward strand.
ATGAAATTTGGATTTTTCGGATTCGTTGAAAAGATATTGTCACTTAGATTCAAATATTTTTGGTTTCACTAAATTCCGGTTTATTTTGAATCCTGTACATTCATTTGAATTTTGAAATCGAATTTTCAAACTACCGCGCCATTTTCAATTCCTTTTATAATTAAAATAAAATATTTATATTCTAACGACGATCTATATAAATATATATGTTCGAATTCTATTCTAAATAAATTTCTTGTCGTTATTATTTAAAATAATCCATTTTAAATATTCAAAATTCATCAAAATTGCCAAAATAAAATTTTTAAACTGGCTTAGATTTCCGGGTTATTACAGAAGCTTTCTCATCGACGTTCTTAGTAATCACAGAAAGAGCACGGTAATAATTCCGTTTTAATTTCGCAAAGGCTTTCTTGTCCATTTGCGACATGCTCTCGATGTCTTTACGCCATTCATAGCCATTTTCAAAAATCTCCCATAAACCTTTGTAGATTATCTCCTCTTTTTTTTCTACTGCTCCATTCCTCAAAATTCTCTTTTATGAGAACATACGATGAAAGAAATATAAATGCCATAATTTCAATATTTTTCTTGTTGAAAGGATCTTATGGCTCTGATACCACTGTTAGAAATTTTATAGCTCTGATACTACTTTGTTGGAAATTTTAGAGGAGGAAGAGTAAGAAATTATAAGAAAAAAGGAATTTTTAGGAGAAGAAAACTTTTATTGCTTTGTTTTTATTTCCCTTTATTTTTTCTTGATACAAATGAGGAGAGAGCTCTTCTATTTATAGCATACAATGGATCATTCTAGATTTGCAATATCTTAGGAATATATCTAAATATATGCGCAAATTATCTCTTCCTAAATAATAGCAACTTTAAAAGCTCTCTCAATAAACAATATAAAATACAAGAACACTCTAGAAATAAAAATCAAGTTTATTTATTCAATAGTTTCATATTTAAACCAGGTGCTAAATTCATTCTCGTTGTGGCTGTCATGTGTTAGCAACTAGGGATGTTAATTTTTATTCCCAAATACCCAGCGGAAAGACAACAACTATGACAAATTTAACTATTTTTGACTGCTATTCTTGGCTTTCATGCCTTAATTACCCCAGTATAAAACTACTATTGGTAAGCTGCTCATATATTGCAACTCAAATGAACAGTTTACTCAAACGGCATGCAACATTTTAAATATCACCAATAAATTATGCTTTCCATTTAAATTTATTAGTCTTCACTTTTTTGTCTGCTATAGTTTTGCAATTTTTTGATATATGGAATATTTACCATTAATTTAGAATGGCTGATAGAGACTTGGATTCTCTTTTGTTATATGTTGTAAATCCTCTTTTTTTAATCTTCTGCTGATAGGGAACAATGAATAAAGGAGTTGTGTTAAAGAAGGGGTTATTTATCACAAGGTACTTATATTCAACCGCCATATTGTTAGGTAAATATGCTTAAGCTTGAATTGTTGTTATAGTAAAAGGTTATGTAAACTTATTCATTCTGATAAAATGTTTACATCCTTTATCTTCTATAATTAGGATTGCAATATGTAATTTTTTTTTTGTATTTACCGATTTAAAAATCAATCACTCGAAGCAGAATGTAAAAAACGATGAGTTGAAACAGAATATCATAAATAAGTTATATGTCCTAGAATATGGATATATATATATATATGTATCTGTATGTGTGTGTGTGTGTATATATATATACAAATATATATATATACAAATATATATATATATATATATATATATATATATGCGCGCGCGCGTGTGTGTGTGTGTGGAAAGTCTATTTAGACACAAAATATAGACATAATTGGTGACATGATAGATATCCACCATTGGATTACCCTATGAATTCGAATCTTCCATATAAAGATAAAAAGATCAACGGTCTAGATCATTTGTGTCACCAATTGTGTCTAATTTTGAGTGGTCCAAATAGTCGTCCCCATATAAATGTGTGTGTGTGTGTGTGTGTATATATATATATATATATATATATATATATATATATATATATATATATATATATATATATGCATGTGTGTGTGTGTGGCGAGCGTTTAATGACACCCCAAATAGTGCTATCACCCCAGTGGCCCATGTTTTCCATCACACATCTGGTTTCTCTCTTCCTCCACTAACTCTCTCCCTCCACTATCTTATTTAACTATAAACGAATGGTGGTAATAAGGGGGACTAAAGGGGTGCTCCATTTTTGGGGTGTCATTGAACACTGCTCTCTCTCTCTCTCTTTCTATATAATTTTTTTTTTTGAAAATTGGTATGCCTTTTATTAAATTACCAATAAAAACCTCCTCTACATGCCTCGTTAAAACCTTGTAACCCCCCTAATGGGTACCTTAGAAGGAAAAAAGCGTAAAAAAAGCCCACATATGAGCCTATGGCCCAGTCCTTCTACGTACACAACAGCATATTGCTCTCGGATCCTCCCAACAAAATAAAGTTGTCACAAGGGGAGAGCTTGACAAATTGGTCTCAGAAATTAACCGTAAAGTCGAGCTTAGTCAATTGGCTCTTATGGAGAAATTAGACGCCTTGCTTACTCTCCGACCTCCTACAACCCCCGGTTACACCTGCAGTCATCTAGCATCTTTAAGTTCTATACCCCAACACTCCAATATTTCTTCTTCACGACGTCCTATCCTGGTGTTAGATCCATTATTTCGAACAAGAAATAGAATCTCCTTCTCAATTTGATGCAGCTTCGTAGTAGATTTACGGAAACGATGAAAGAAGGAGGTGAATTCCAGCATGCAATGTAGAAAGCAGGGTTGGCGGTAAGGAAAGTTTAAACTTGATGGAACACCATATGAAAGATGAGAATTCACACTCGAAGAACAAGTGCTGAATTGATTCTTGATGCTTAATACGGAGTGCGCATAAAGTATCTGTGGAAATGCCAAGGCGGAATAATCGGTCTCGAGTATTCAATCTGCCGATCGCTGCTAGGTAAGTAGTAAATGACATTCTTTTACTATTTTTTGAGTGCCAGATAAGAGAAAAGATCGGGTTATTTTCGTCATGAAATCGAATTTTATCCCAGATTTAGAAAATGTAAATAAGCCTCCCTCACACCATTCATATTTATCGCGAGTGAGATGAGGGGCAATTTGAACCTGCTGAATATCATAAATACCACTCTAGTGGCGGGCTGCAACGATGGAACAAGTTGATTATCACGAATAATATCACTTACCTTGTCAATGTCGGATCCAATTATTTGAAATCGAGAAATTCCAATAAGATCGACTAGGCAAGAGCAATTTACCCATGGTTCGAACCACAAAGAAGTGTCCTTCCCATCCGATATAGCTTTTCGAAAATATTGTTTACCAGTAGAACGAAGTCGAAGCATCGTTTTCCAAGTTGATGAAGAGTTATTGTCAATGGATAGTTGCCAAAAATATTTATCTGCACAATACCTTTTCTGCATCCATAAGCTCCATAAATTCGAGAGTGAGAGGTAGTTCCACATTAATTTAATACTTGCTGCCTTTTTTAAATCTAAAAAAAGCTTAAGACCAATCCCCCCCTCTGATTTTGGTTTGCAAAGGTTACTCCATGCTTGTGTTATCAAAGTGCTCGCTATAGCAACAAATAGCGCATAGCGCAATGCTTGCGCTATTGTACTTACAATAGCGCAAGGGTTCCCTATAGCGCAAGAATAGCGAGCTATTTTATCATAACGCAAAATAGCGCATAGCTCTAAATAGCACGCTATTTTGTTTTTGTTTCTTTTTTTTAAATGTTTGGACAGTGAATTAAGCCTAAAATAGCACACTATTGTATTTATAATTACTCAGGAGAAAAATGCCGTAGAGTATGACCCGAATGAAGAAACTGATGATCATTTAAATAATGATTAACGGTTATGATTTAGATAAAAATAATGACTATGTTTTAAAATTTTAGATGCATAATATAATTTCTATGCTTTGTTATTGTACACTTGAATCACATTTAACTTTTGTTTATTTGAATATTGTTATTGTAGATTTCATTTTTTTTTTCATTTGATCTTTTTTTCACTTTACAACTTTTCTTATTTATAATTTTTTTCTTAGCACTTGTTAGTATTTTTTTAAAACATTATACAACGGTGTATTTTCATGCATTTTTATTAGAGTTTTATATCACCATAATCGATAAATAGAAATAAATTTCATTATAACTTACAATTATAAGAATTTTAAATTTATAAGACACAAATATATTATATCCATCAATTACTTTGAATGTACAATATGAACTTATCAAATTTTCTATAATACATTACATTTTATATAAAAATATATTTAATACATGAATAAACTATGGTAGTGCTTGTATTTGGAGTCTTGAACGGTTTGGATATGACACAAAATATACAAAACAAAAACAAAACAAAAATTGGTTAGATAAACTATACTTGATTACATTTTTTTCTAAATGAACGCAATAGCGCGTGCTATAGCGCATAACGCAAGCCTTGCGCTATTTTGCGTTATGCGCTATAGACTACACAGCTCCATGCTACTTTGTGAGACGAACCGCCCTAGAAAAAATCAGCGCATAAAGATTGCAACTTGTCTAAAGTTTGTTCAGGAATTTGATAGACGAGAAGCCAATTTAAAATAATCGGGGTAATGACTGTATTTATTAGTTCCTCCCTACCAGCATAGCTCAAGAGTTTGACTTCCCAACCTTGCAATTTCTGCTGAACTCTATCAACTAGTGATAGGCACTCAGAATAGTGTAAATAGGTAGATGAAATTGAAAATCCTAAGTAGCAGACTGGTAATGTACCCTGAGCGAAGCCTAGAGTGTGAAGGATATGTTGTTGATTAGCAGCGAAGGTGCTGAAATAAATCTTCATCATTGAGGAGTTGACATTTAAGCCTGCAAATGTGCTAATCTTATGAAATATACGCTGCAATGAATTAGCAGAAGCTATGTTAGACTTGCAGAAGATCATAAGATGGACTGCATATAATAGATGGGAGATGACGGGATGGAACGGGAAAACTAGAGAAAACGGTTGCAGTTGTGTTGCTTCGTCTAAAAGGTAGGTAAAATATTGCATAGAGATAGTAAATAAGTAAGGGGACAACGGATCACCCTGACGAAGCCCTCTTGATGAATGGATGAAACCCTTCAGGATACCTTAAAAAAGTACCAAGAAAGTAGCTGTGGACATCACTCGTGGATAAGGTTAATAAAATGGGTAAGAAAACACATTTTTGACATTATGTAGAATATAAACTCGCTATTAATCATGTCATATTCTTTTTGGAGGTCGACTTTAACACATAATTAGGATACTCCTTGCTTTTTAAAATCTCTCAGAAGTTTATGAGCAAGCAGTATGTTATCCCCTATATATCTGTTCGGCACAAATGCACATTGGTTTGGGGAGATGATGTGAGGTAAGAAGACTTTTAGCCAGTTGCATAAAATTTTGGAGAATATCTTGTAAAACATATTACAACAGGAGATAGGTCGGAAGTGGGATATATTGATTGGTTTGTCTTGTTCGGGTATAAGGGTGAGGAAAGTATGATTTGCGCCTTTTGGAATTTTGCCTGATTTGAAAATATTGGACATAGCTTCCAGTAAATCATCTTTGATCAAGTCACAGTGCAGCTTCATGAATTTAGAGTTAATCCCGTCTGGACTGGGACTAGAGTCATCATATACTGAGAACACAACATCTTTAACCTCTTGAATAGATATATCATGCAGCAGAAAAGCATGCCCCTGCTGGTTAATAGTCGCAATTGGTTGAAAGTCTGGGAATTCTGAACATATTGGGCCATTAAACAAAGATGAAAAATATGCAAGCGCTTCCTGTTTAATATCAAGACTGTTATGTAATAAATCTCCAGCTGGGGTAATCAATGCCCGGATGTTATTATAAAACTTTCTGATGTTCATTCTAGAGTAAAAAAACTTGGAATTGGTATCACCTAGTTGTAGCCATTTAATTTTGGACTGTTGCTTGAATGATAAATGCTTGATTGATAAATGATTATAATTCTCTTTCTTAACACGCAGGCAGTCTTCGTATAAACACAGATCATCAGGGGCCTCATCAACAGCATGTTCAATGCTTGCAAGCTGCTCTTCCAAAATATTAAGGCGATTATCCTTCACCCTTAATTTATTCCACAACTTTAGCTCATGCTTGCAAGCTTGCAATTTATAGACGAACTTATAACTAGGGAAACTCCATGTTTGTGCTTTCCAACCCCTTAGAATACATGATGAGTATCCATCTATCAAGCTCCAATCAATTTTGTATTTAAAAGGATATTTGTGATAAGGAAATTGCTTTTAAATTTACAACGTGCTGTAAACATAAGTTATTTACCAAGATTTTGTCGATATGTTTTGCAATCCCCTTTCTCCACCATGTGTAGGAAAATCCCATTGGTTTAACTTCAGTTAGTCTGGATTTGACCAAGAATTTCTGAAATTCTCGAATGTGTTGATATGGAACCGGGAGCCCACCTTTCTTATCCGAAGTAGATGATGCATTGTTGGAATTGCCCATAATTATCCATGTATTAGAAATAGAAGAAGATTGTTGCACCAAGTGTTGCCAAATCATTTGTCTTTCTGTAAAACAATTACTGCCATATACAACTGAGAAGGTCATGCTGTAACCACCCTTATTTAGTGCCGAAATAGTGATATATTAGGAGGAAGAAGTAATAACATCCGTAGTCCAAACTTGAGTATCCCAAAGCAAAAGGATACGACCTAAATTATGAATAGAATTATTAGTAATGTGAGACCAGGAAACAGGAAGCTATATCAAAAACGCATTTAAATTTTCAGAATTCAATTTATTTTCTACTAAGCCAACAATAGATGGTTTAGCAAATCTAAGGAGATTGAATACATGGGACAAACGAGTCGATGTATTCATCCCCCTAACGTTCCATGTCAGCGCCGTTATTTGGTTGAGGAAGAGCTCCTCAAGTTTCTTTTAGGTGGAGCTGATACGGTTTTGGTTTTTCCTTTCAGGTAGGCAGTGTTTGCATCTACAAGTCCATAAGCATCTGGTGTAGAATCCTTTACAGGCCGGTCATTTACGGCATCCGCTATATGTTGAGCTTGGTTTGGGATAATCTCAGTAGGAAGGGTAGACTGTAGAGTTTCTAACTGCTGGTGATCAGGTAGGTTGGTTATGGTATTGTGGATTGTTTGGTTTGAAGAAGAGGCTATTGAATCATTGGTATTTGCTATAGGCATCCACCAAGGCGTAGTTTCAACATCATGGACGTCATCGGAATGGCCAAAAGTTTTATATTTCAGACATTTAGGCGGCACAAATTCAAATTCAACCTGTATGTTCAATTTGGTACCGTTATGAAGAAGAATTGGCACAGATGTCTTCAGTTCAGTGTTAACAGTAATCTCTATCTGCAGCCGTGCAAATTTAGTGAACTTTTTAGATGTAGTATTATCGTCTATCAAAGTTGGTTTTGCAATAAAGCTTTAAATCATTTGTATTGCTTGCTTTGTCCACATCTCCATGGGGAGATTTAGAAGTCGGATCCATACATGGCATGATGAATTGTTAAGTAGAATGAAATTATAACCAAGGGCCCATGCATCAGTCTTAAGAAGACGGCCAAAATACGAGTAGGAAGAGCATTCCAAGATTCTTGCGTAGTCTTCATTATGTTGGAATTGAACAGTAAAGTTATACTCCAGTGAGATGTGAATATGAAATGGACCCGAAGGTTTCCAAACTCGGGTGATGTACTCCTTTAGTTTAATCACAGATAACCGAAATTCAATAGGTAAGAGGATGATGGTATTTTTCCAGGAGTCGGTGGATTGATTAAAAACACTTTCTGGGATGAAAACATATTCGATTGGTGGTTGTACAAATTCAAGGTGGCGATCTGCTGCAGGTATGGAAGGTTGGTTGAATACAGCATTAGCGAAAGAAGTTTGGGGACAGACAGTGGAGGAAGGGGTGGAGGACGGTTGCTGTGAAGGAGAAGCAGTTAGATTAGAATGTGGGATACGTGATGATTTGGAAGGAGCGGAATCCACCATTACATGATGAAATATTATAAGAATTTTAAGTTGGAATTATTTTTCTCTCTTGCTTTATATATATATATATATATATATATATATATATATATGCATGTAGCAGTTTTCGCTTGTTTTTCAAATGAAAATGGCGGACAAATGGGATCCCGTCCCACAAAAACCTAATTCCACTTCAAATCTGAATCGCGATTCTGTTCTATCTAAATTTGATTTTAATCCAACTGATTCGTCAGCTACAGTTAATCAAGGAGTAGATTCAAAGGCCCTGAAATATGTTAAACCATCGACAAATCGAGTTATCATTACGGAGGAGGTTTTCAATGAATCGAAGGAAATTTGGCATCATACAATAGCTCTGCACCCAACTGAATTTTGGTTATCTGTTGTAAAGTTGAAGGATTATATTCGTAAAGTGTGGAGACCCAAAGGTAATTTCATAGTTCATATAGTGGATGGATTTCACTTCACTGTTCAGTTTGAGGATGCATCGCATTTCTGTTCAGTTATTCAAGCATCTACTTACTCTTATTTTGGTAATTTGTTGTTGATTAATGAGTGGCATCCTGGATATGAGTTTGACAATTTTACCTTTGATAAGTTCCAGATCTGGATCAAGTTATTTAATGTTGATATGGAACTCTGGTCAACAAATACTCTGTCGATGATTGTTAGTTATATAGGTGAACCCAAATTTATTGATGAAAATACCATGCTTAAGAGAATCACAAGATTTGTACGAGTTTTAGTTTCGATTGGTATTGCAGATGAATTGCATGATAATATTCCTGTTCAGCTCCATAATGGTACAGAGATGATTATTAGAGTTGAATATGAATTTATCCCTCCTAGATGTGGTATTTGTTAAGTTTTTGGGCATGATACTTTGGTTCATGAACTTGATAAAGTTCCATCTTGGGTTCAAAAGAAAATTATGGAATCAAATTTAGGAGAGAAGGAAGAAGAGTTGTAAAGTGGATCTAATGTGCAAAATGAAGCTTCTACATTAAATACAACTAAAGTGAATGGGCATCTGGATTTTTTAGATGAAGGTTTGCCAAATGATATATTGCCAGATGATATAAGTCATATTGCTGAAAATATTGACGAGAATATTACTGACGAGGAGGTTCAAGATGTTTCTCAAAATGTTAATAAGAATGGAGATTACATGGCTCATTTAAAAGGAAAGGCAAGTAATGGATCAACCTGCACTGCTCCTTCTAGAAGGCAAATCAGGAGCTCTACTCCTAATAAATGGCAATAATGTGCTGGAATGTCAGAGGAATGAATTCTCCATTATGTATGCGAGAAATTTCATCTCTTATGACGGAATTTGTGCCAACCTTTGTTGATCTGGTAGAAAGTAAGATTGGTGTTGATAAACTGAAGTATTTTAAAAGATATTTGCCTTATAACTAGGATTACATGCCACAGCAAGTGGAAGCTTATAATGGAAGAATTGTTTTGATCTGGAATTCTGAAATCTGGTCGATGAACATCATTTCTTCATCTAAACAACATGCTACTGTTGAAGCTAATAATACAGGAGGTATGTGTATTTTCTTTACAGTAGTTTATGCAAGCAATAATTATCATGAAAGACAGGAGTTATGGCAACATATTGTGTATGAAGCGGGTACATTATGTGGAGATTGGGTTCTGATAGGAGAATTTAATAATTCTACTTCGCCACTTGACAAAAGAGGGGGTTTACCTATACCATTTCAGCAACTTCGAGCTTTCAATAACTGTTTGTCTTAAGCTGGTTTGATTGAAGTGAAATCGGTGGGATTCAACTTTACATGGAGAAGAAGGGGTGTAGCTAATCATATAGACAAGATTTTTGTAAATCTTTCTCGGATGCAAAAATACAATGATATGAAAGCTTTGTCCTTAAATCAAATGTCAAGTGATCACAACCCTTTATTACTCAAACTCATTCCAACTGTTAAGTCAAAGGGCATTCCATTCAGATACTTTAATGATTGGAGTTTCAAAACAGGATATATGGAATGTATTCAAAGGGGTTCACTGGAACATTTTGAGGGTTTTCATAGATTCAGATTTATGCAGAAACTCAAAGCATGCAAAAGGGAACTGAAATTGTGGAACAAAGTCAGAGTTAAAGATGATGCCCTGTTAAAACAAGCAGAGGAGAAATTCAATTATGTAGAGGCTGCAGTGGATGTAGAACCAGAAAATGTGGAATTGTATGAAGAAATGTTAGAGGCTAAATATCAATACATGATTCAAAAGCAAGTTAAATTCTGGAATTTCAGATAAAAAGCAAAAGTATCCTGGCTACAAGAGGGAGATACAAATTCCAAATTTTTTCATTCTAAAATGTTCACTAGAAAACATTGTAATAATTTGAAAGCATTGATAAATTCTGTAGGTGAATTATTGTATAAGCAGGAGGAAATCTCCACTGAAGCTATTGAGTATTTCACTGATATGTTTAATGGTAATAGCTGAGAAGAATTCCCTTTTTTTCAATCGGAGTACATCATCAATCAGCAAGGTCAACTGGATTTGCTCAAGCCCATTTCTATGGAAGAAGTAAAGGAAGTTGTGTTCTCTATACATGAAGATAGCAGTCCAGACCCTGATGGTTTTAACTCAAAGTTTTATAAGATTCACTGGGAATTGCTCAAACAAGATTTAACTGCAGCTGTTCAAGGCATGTTTAATTCAGCAATTATTCCAAAAGGTTGCAATCATACACTAATTACTCTTGTTTAATAGCAGTCCAGACCCTGATGGTTTGTTTGAAATTAATGTGGAAATTTCTCACTGATGAATCATTATGGAGTAAGTGGATGCATGCGAAGTATTGTTATAATAAGCAGTTTTGGAGTATGAGAGAAGATAACAATGCTTCTTGTACATGGAAAGCTATGATGAGGTTAAGGGCTTCTGGTGAACAATACTTTAGGAAAATTATTGTGAATGGTTCATCCACCTCCACGTGGTTTGATCCATGGATAAATAGTAGATGCTTGGTTAATATACTTGGGTTATCTAGATTACATGCTTTGGTCATCAAAATGAAAAGGTTGAACTGATCATTGGAGATGAGAGAATATGTAGTCAAATTCACTCTGCTACCAGAGAGGTTCAACAAATGGTTGAAAATGTTGAACTGAAGGACAACAGATTAATTGATTTTTATGCTTGGAATGATGGGGGAGAGTTCTCATTGAATAAAGCATGGGACTGTAACGACCCGTATTTTTACGGTAATATAATTCATTTATTTAATTATTTAAATAGTAATTTAGAGATTCAAATCATTGTTTAATTAAATAATATTGAATATTTAATTAAATTAAATAATAGAATAATATATTTAATTATGAAATAGTCGGAAATAGTGGAATTCACAATATTGTGTGAATTGGATCGTATATAATATATAATTTAGTTTAGAGTTGAATTATAATAACGAATATATTATATAAACGACAGTTGAACTTTTAATTATATTATAATTAAATTCGAGCTCGAAATGGCGCTGTAGTTCGTAATTTGGCGATTTGAACTTCAATTGAATATACAGAATCCGTTTTAAATCGGTTTTCTGTGAAACAAGCAACGTTCGGAGTTGGGGAAGTATATTTTTCTAATGGAAGAGAAAAATCGGGATTTCATTGTGTAGATTTTGAGTTATGTCCAAATCAAAATTTTGAAAAGTCGCAATGGAATTCCTTTATAACTTAAACGATTTATTTATATTATAAATGGTTTTTTCATATAAATGGAATACTGATTTGACCAGGATTTGAAATATCAAGTTGTAAATCCCTATATAATTATTTTGGAGTTGTATGATATTCTGTTGTGAATACATACGATAATATATATTTATTTATATTTAATTTAATTATTTTTAAATATATTTATATTTTAAATTGGTTTATTTAGAGCTTTAAAAATAGCCAGTTTTGCAAACGAACTCCATTTTCGGCGAAACTATTTTTGTTGGATCCGGAATATTAAATTATTGTTAGATTTCAATTTTCGTAATTTTTAGAGTCAGTATGTGGTCGTACGGGATTTTAATGTGAAAAACAAACAATAATTTAGCTTCAAAAATACGTTGTGTGAGCAAACGGATTCGGAATTCGACGAAACCAGTTTTGTTGGATCCATAATGTCGAACTATAGCCATCTGTCCATTTTCATCGGATTTGGGTATCGTATGTGATCATACGAATTTTAAATGACAAATATAAACAACGCTATAATATAAATCACTAAAATAATATGTGAATCTTACTCTTGAAGCTAACCAAACCTATAAATATACCATTACCATTTTCTAACCCTATAATTTCTCTCCCGATGGTCAATATTTCAAGCCGCCATCTCCTCTTCTCAGCAAAACAAAATCGCCTCTTCAAATAATTGTTTAAAAATCGATTACTAATTGAAAAATCCAAATCTTTGATTTGTTGGACTACTGGAAAGAAAAGCTTTCCGCCTATACCATTTTCATTAACGACGATGGAGACTTGACAAGCTCGGAAATGAATGACACATTTAGGGTTTCATTCGTATTGGAATTTGTGGTTGTAGTCGAACACCGCGACTGGGTGGAGGGTTTACGAAGACTACTGAGTGGCCAGGGAGGTGGTAGGTGGAAGCCGCGTCACTAACGATCAGCAGGCAGGAGATGGGTGATCCATGAAGATGTCAATAAGGAGATAAGAGGGGTTCCGTTTCCTGTTTCATTCAAGGTTGAGAAGTGGTAAGAATAAGAAGGGTGCGGGTTTTTATCTCTTACGTGTTGCCTGAAAAGTTAACAGGAATTTAAAATGTTGTTTTTATTTGGGGTGCTATGACAGTTTGTTAGGCGCAGGATGTTTGATTGATGATTTGGGTTTTTGTAATTCAATGGGAAGATGAAGATTTGGGGATATGCTATTTAACTGGAGACGGGTTTATAGAAGAGGTGGTGGTCTGGGTTATAGTTTTCAAGTTAAGGTATAGTGATCCTTGAATGTTCATGAAAGTATTATCATTCGCTGTTTAATATGATTTAGCCTCAGTGGCCAAAAATTGAAAATAGGAAGGTGCTTCATAGTCAAAGCAACCGTGTTTGTGTAGATTGCATGCTTGGGTTTAAAACAGAAGGATGAGTTTGGAAAAAAGCACAGTTGTGCCGTTTTGCTGGGCGAGTTCACTAATGTGTAGAAGAATTATACTGTGTGAAATTTGGTGAGGGGGTACGGATGTTGAAATGAATAATTCCAGTTACTTTAGTTTTTGATGGAGGAGGAATGGTAATCAGAAGACACGGCTATGGTATTTTGCTTTCGTGAGGAGCAACATTTCGAAGAGAAGATGATGAATGAGTTTAAGCACTGGTTCAGATTTAATCAAATAATTAAGTTTCTTATTTATGCTTAAGTATTGGTCAATGGCTTATTTGTGCAAATATAACGTGTTAAAAGAGTTCACGGGTCCTGTAGGGTCATGAAGGAGCTATTGCCAACCATTTTTGTGGAAGAATGTGAATTAGAAAGGCCGGTATGAGAAGAGAGTTCTAAATGAATAATGGTATTATTTGTTTAGGATTTGTGGCATGGAACGAAGGGATGAATCGAAGAATACGACATGACCATCTTGTTTTCGAACAGTTGCGTTGGAACTGGGTTACAAGGGAGGAATAGATGAGGAGCGGTATTAATGGATAATCATGATCAAGGTGTTTATTAAATATTAATTAATAGTTGATTGCATTTAAATAATCATATAACTTATAAAATACATATCTTTATCATACGATATCAGAATCTGACGAAACAAGAGATGTTGGAACCGTCTTGACAAATACTACACAATGGAACTGACTGGGAGTGAATTGGAGCTTGTTACAATTTATAGTGAAATAAATTGTCTGTCTGAATCAACCGACAATTATCGTTATTTAACGATGATCGTCCAATGTGAGTAAAACTCACCAACTCTATCAGTTCATATTTTCATAACGTATAATTAGAACTGATAAATGATGGATGATTCTGTGTGTTGACTGTTTGGTTGAACTACTGAATGATTGGTTGAAATTATAGATAACGATGTATATATATATCATTAATCAAATATTGATTCTGTTTATCAGAATATTTCACATTGAAATGAAGTAGATGTTAATTATATTGTCTAACATCTATGATGCAGGGAAACAGGTTGGAGGGATCCAACTGGATTCCTCAATATTTATAATACTGTTCTTTTTACATATTGTAATATATGATGTGATATATAATCTGTTGTTGATTATGTGTGTTTGAATGATATCGATTATTGTTATTTGGTATTGTAAATTCCGTAAGAAATACTGGGATGTAGAAAAGGGGATTTTCAATGGATTTTATATATAAAAGGAAAAGGATTTTATAAAAGAAAATACTTATAAAATCAAAGGATAATAAAAGAAGGAAAATATCTGTGAAACAAATATAAAAGGAAAATATTTGTGAAACAAATATAAAAGGAAAATATTTGTGAAACAAATAGGAAAGAAAGTATTTGTGAAACAAATAGGAAAGGAAATATTTGTGAAACAAATAGAATTGAAAAGAAATATTTATTTAGAAAATAAATAGAGATAAAAGAAATATTTATTTAGAAAATAAATAGGTTTATAAAAGGAAATATTTATAGAGTTATTAAAAAGAAAATTTGCAATATATAAAAGAAATGGAAAAGATTTATTTAAAGTGGAATTAAATAGAAATCTGTTTTAACAGATAAATTGGGAAGATTAATTTATAACTATGGTTTATAAATTAAACAAATTATTTTATCATTTGATAAATTGGATATATAAGTTTGAACTTATATAGAGAAGTAGGAATCAGTTTGACACTGATATTTAAAATAGAATTTGAACTCAGCATTTATAAAGGGAATTATAAATGAGATTTAAGTGATAGAAATAAAAAAGGAGATTTCGTATAATTAATTCTATAAATGGAAGTATAAATAGAATTTGGAAATGGGATTTATTTTTAAAAGGGAAAATCAAACTGATTGATTATATAGAAGAAATATTATTCACATTCGATGGGACTAATGGATTAAAATAAATATTTATAAATTAAAACATTTATAAAGAAAACTGGTTTTGAAATAGGAATTTAAATTGGAGTTAATCGAATATAACTTATTCGAAGAAAGTTAGTCGAATATTAGTTATTCGAATAGATTTAATTAAGTAGAGTTAATCGATTGGAGTTATAAGAATTAGAGTTAATCGATTAGAGTTAATCGAAATAGAGTTAATTAATTAGAGTTATCGAATACAGTTTATTCGAAAGGAGTAATCAAATATAGTTTATTCGAAAGGAATTATCGAATATAGTTTATTCGAAAGGAGTTATCGAATATAGTTTATTCGAAAGGAGTAATCAAATATAGTTTATTCGAAAGGAATTATCGAATATAGTTTATTCGAAAGGAGTTAATCGAATATAGTTTATTCGAAGAAAGGTGTTAGTCGAATATAGTTTATTCGAAAGAAAGATTTATCGAATATAGTTTATTCGAAAGAGAGATTATCGAATATTAGTTATTCGAAAAGAGTTAATCGAATATAGTTTATTCAAAAGGGAGTTATTGAATAAAGATTATTCAAAAGTGAGTTATACGTTGAAATTTGATTATATCGAATTCGGGAAAGTACTATTCACTTTCCGTTTTTAATCAAGATTTATTTATTAATAAATTAGTTATTTGTTTATTTATCCAAATTAATAAATAAAAGTTATATTGAAGTTATTATATTTCAGAAGCATGGGATTTTAACACTATTGTTAAAATCAAATGATTTCTGTAAAAGAAGTGGATTCGTAAAAAGAATTCGAGAGTTACGTAAGGAAGTTTATTAGAGGTTTAAAAGGTGAACCTTGTCTATTTCGAAGTTAGAAATGTTGTTCAGTTAAGGTCTGAGAGGTAGTTATACCCCAACTTGATTGACTCCATTTTTAACTAAGGAATGGTTAAGGTTCGATAGTGAAGGTTGGTTAAGTGAAAGTAGTTAATCAGTGTAATGTTTTGAGTTGGCATAATGATGTTTATTTAAACATCTGTTTAAATCCAAATGTAGGAGTTTTGGAAATGGTTTCCAAATAAGAATCAGAAATGTTTTCTAATATAGAAAACAATAAATGGAAATGTTTTCCAATGTTAATAACGTATATTTTCTAAATTTAGAAAATAAGAAATGTTGAATATATGGAAACAGGAGATGAAAGATGAACTAAAAAGATAAATGTTAAATGATGATCGATCGATATGATTTCCATATGGAAATAATATCGTTGTTTGCGCACGTGTTTTTCTTTGATAGTTAACTCACCGACTATCGAAGTTTTTAACCATTTTTCCGTCGTCAATACGGAGAGACCGGGATCAGATTCATTATCTGAAAACCACTCTGTATGGGCGTTAGCGTTGCGATCAAATATGAAGAAGATAATTGAAGATGGAGTTACGCAAGGGCTGTCCTGTTTGCAGAATAGTGCCTTCGGTTTGTCCAGTCCCAGGACGACCTGTATGGAAGAATGTCTGACATAGTATATTTAATAAATCGCGTAAGTTGGTCTCTTCAAACATATATACGTTTGGTGGCAGAAGAATTCATTTCTCTTAGCTGTATACCCGTGGTATTTTTGGGGAAATCAATTTGTGATTTGGCGGATATGACGATGTGACATTCAAAGTGAATAAATGTGTGATCTGTCAGAGATAAGCGTGGCCTCTAGCCTCACAACCGGGAAATGACAAAAATCGGGCAGGCAGCATAGCTAAGTGGTTGGCTGCCAATTAGGGTGTATTATCACCTATCTAGAGATATTCATTTCATTCTTTAATCTATTTGATGCTGTCCCTTTTTGGGAAACGGTTGCTGATCCCAACCGTTGGTGATATACATACGATACACTCAAGCGAAATGAGTGGTCAGTCATGTGTGGCCGGGTTGCAAGATGTTCTTGTTGAACCCAGTGTATTCCTCTCTAGAGGTACACTATCGGAAGGTGGTTCCATACCTTGTCATAGTTGGAAATCCATTATCCAATAAGTGCTCACGGTTTTGATTGTATACTATGTATGTAGAGCGTGAGATGAAAGCGTTTCTGCTAGATGATTATTATATTGTGATTGATATACACTATTATAATATCAAAAGGAACTTGATATAAAGATTATTTGGGTTATTGTAAGGTAAAAACCATCCGTGTTTATGTGTGGATCGGTCTTACGATTTTCCTTTCTTTCAAAATGATTTGAAAGTTAAATCAAATTGATTTGGATTCTCATAAGGGAAAAACCCATTCCGTTATACGGCGTGGTCTTATGAGATATCGTTTAATTACTCAAACCGTTTTAAACTGTTTTACTCATACCAGTCCCATGACTAACCCGGAGTTTATTTTGTTTTGTTTTCCCTAAACTCTTGGGTGCCCAATTTTGTACGGGCAGTTAAGTAGTCAGGATTTTTCAGATATACTTGGAGAGCTTGGAGCAGGAGGCTTCAGGATTTTATAGCTATTGTTTATTTCTGCTGTGTTGTAAGTGTTGTACTATGATAATGTTACTGTATACATATACTAATTTTATTTCGAAGATATGTTATCTGTTTTATCTTGTTCGTTCCGCCGTGAGATTCGTGTTACTCTGATGTTGTATGTTCTTCTTCTTCTATTCTAAGTTTCTATCTTATCTATTCTCACCCTCTAATTTCTTTTATGGACTATTCGGTGTTTTCCGATGCTTGGGTAGTCGACATTGAGTTTATGTCGATAACCAGGATCGCAAAAACCCCGGGTCGTTACAGGGACAGAGTTAGGCATAGATCTTCATTAACGCAGTGGGCTAAAACTGTATGGCATAGTAAGAATTCAAGGAAAATGTCATTCATATCTTTATTGGCTATGAAGAAAAGATTGAATACAAACGACAGATTATTTAGATATGGAGTTATTGAAGAGAATCTTTGTTCCTTATGCAATTCGATGGAGGGGCGCATTGATCATTTATATTTTGAATGTTCCTATTCAAAGTTCATCTGATCTCATCTGAAGAGAAAACTTGGTTTAGATCCAGATAGTATTGGTTCTATTGAAGATGAAGCAAATCAGATTTTAGAAGTTTTTAAAGTGAAGGATCAGTTAAAAGATGTTGCATGCGCAGCATTTACAAATGCAGTATATCGTATTTGGTGTGAATGGAACTCCAGATAGTTTAAAAACAAGTCCATTGTGAAGGAAATCAAACTTCATTTGATAGAGAAAGAGATCAGGTTTTTGGTGAGTGGTAATGGTAGCAAAACTGTGCGATCATTTGTCACTGAAGAATTTCTGAGGAGATGGGGTGTAGATTTGCTTGATACAGGGTGAACTGTACATGTTGAGAGATGAAGAAGTGGGTTATAATTAGCATATGTTTTACTTGTTGTTACTGTTATGTTATGTCGAGAGAATTACTATACTTGTATATGCTGTTTTTCAATGAATAAAAGGGAACCCAATTTCAATATATATATATATATATATGTGTATGTATATGTATGTATATATATATATATATATATATATATGTGTGTGTGTGTGTGTGTGTGATATATGAATCAAGTAGTAAACAAGTTAAAAGTTAAATTGTCCTCTATAATTTACGTATTTTCATACTTTCTTTTTTATGCTACATCTCATTTAGAGCAATACATGTATGAAGAAAATAAATATTACTCATTATCATGATAGATTATATAAAGACAATTTTTGACAATATGCCTAACATATGACCAAAACCATGATTTTTTTCCGATCATGTTCAATAATGTTATACATAATTTTTTCCACATATAGTATTTATAGTTGGATACAACCATTAAACGGGACAAATTTTCAAAAAATGGTAAAGTTATTATAATCTAAAGGTTAAATATGCAACTCAATGTAGAATCTTAGTAATAAATCATATATTTACTATTCGTTTCTCTAAGGGTAACATTGAATTGCATTTCCTTTATACATTGTATTTTCTATCAACTTTGTTATTTCCATATACTCATTTTAGCTTTAGATATTTTACTCTAAGCGTTTGGATCAATCAATAGAAATTTGTTCCATTTATGACTTTGAAAAACAGCCATTCAGCATGAAAACATTTTGTTAAGGGCGGTCTACTTGATTTTTTTTTCTTTTTTTACAAATACAATGTTATGCATATAAATCCACTTAACCAAACCATATATTTCTCTTTGAAACTATAATTATTACAATTCTCCCGCAGGGAGTACAATTAACTTATATACGTAAAAAATTTGATATCGCTATCCAAGTTATCTATTATTACAATCCAAAGAATGTGAGATTCTGATCAATGTGGAAAATTATATATTATTACAACCTGAAATTGATGCAAAAGTGATATAAGTGTATACATACATAGACACTGGTGGATCCATGTAGGCAATAGTGGGGGCAGTGGCCCCCACTGAAATTTATAAAATTACAAAAAAACAAGGTTCCAGCTATGTGGTTTTAGTGTGAAGTTGGGCTTTGCAAATCACTGCATGGATATGGTGTGAAGTTGGGCTTTGCAAATTATGAGTCTGCTGTATCTTCTCAAATAACAATGTATTCAGGTATCAAGGATTTCAAAGCTTCTTGTACATTGTTCAATTAAAACCATTTAGCTGAAAAGTTCAATTTTGTGTAACACTATGATATCTTCTTATTCTCAAAATAGAAGACATGAGGATGCATTCATTACTTTTGAGCTCATGCATAGACAAAATTTCAGACCTGATTTGATAACTATAATTTCGGTTCTTCATTCTTCTTGGAATCTTTATAGAATTGAGTTTGTACACCGCATTGCTATTAAACTTATACCTGTGTATTTTTGGCCCCTCTAGTCTCGAACCCTGGCTCCGCCATTGTACATACATACATACATACATACATACATACATACATACATATATGTATGTATATTATATGTATATGTATATATATATATATAACCATAATAAATAAATAAAAAATCATTGTATCTATAATTTTGATTAAGCGCCACACAAATCTCAATATCTTGCCATCTGACCTTTTTTCTCAAGTTAGGAGTCAGAATAAACCACACATTTTTTTCATCTTGGTAAGTAGGTTGCTATTGTCATGGAAAATTATTGATTTTCGTATTGAAGCTCAAGATGGTTTCATATGAATTTATCCTCAAAAATTACAAGTTATGAAATGCATGTCTTTTTTTTCTTGTATCATTTTGTTCTAATCAATAATTTGGTTATTTATGTGTAATAAGTTTACTTTTTAAAAAAAATAATCTCTTAGGCTTATTTTTTTCCCTTTCA
This sequence comes from Allium sativum, assembly GCA_030737875.1. Classification (NCBI taxonomy): domain Eukaryota; kingdom Viridiplantae; phylum Streptophyta; class Magnoliopsida; order Asparagales; family Amaryllidaceae; genus Allium; species Allium sativum. Next base: position 104,922,102 of record CM060912.1, read on the forward strand.
TACATTCTTTATGTTTTCTATTAGTATTCGATTCAAAGTAACTTTTACTAAATTGCTTTTATTTATTCTGAACATTTCGTTATCGTTTATGGAGCATGCTATTTTTTTTCTTCGAGCGTGCATCAGTGTACGTTACACACTTTTATTTAGAATACCCATGTGACTTTACGTCATGACTTAGCATGAGAAATATTTAGAAGGGAACATTAAAGCAATAATCCATTTCATGAGGAGATATACATTTTTGGAGAATTTGTGCTTCCAACAATTAACAGATTATATATGTTTAGATGAAATTCATGTGTAGCACGAGTTCACCTTAATGTAACTTAACAAAGAATAATTTAATATTTGGTATATTAACAATGTGCTTTAATACTCAAGGCATTGTCAGAATTTTAGGATCCAACATGCATGCTTCTACTATGTTAAGGGGGAGCATCTGAGAACTTGATTTTATTATTATTCTCGACCCAACCGTATTTTTATAAGATACAATCGTAAAAGTAAGATAAGCAACCAGCTCAACCAATCTATAACTATGTAAACAACTGTTGGTTACAACTCAAGCAAACGTTAATTTATCTAATTTCTTCAGCATACCAGAATATATGGGCCATTTTAATGCATGGCTCATGAAGTATACAATTGTACAGGCCAACACTAATGGCTACTGAATATGGGTGACATAAATTTTGAAGAGTGAGAGTTAAAGGTGAACTTATTTCGTATTATTAGCCATATTTTACTATATGTCAGATTCCTTTATAGAAGTCCTATGTGGAAGGAAAATAATTTTCAATCTACCTTATCATCATAGGTTCCAAAACCAAAATAAATTATTATTGTCATGGAATAGTACAATGATATATTAAAGAAGATGATTGCATATGTCATTTCCTAATTTGCTTTTTTAATCACGTACACACCTGCTATTGTATGTGAATAAGACCTTTTATTTTGGAGATTAGCTTTCGATGGTTAGAATGCCCACAATGATTTCCTTGCATGCACAACATTACGTCTGGTGGAAATTATGTCTGAGTGACAATCTGCAAAACCGCATTAGTTTCTAGGATACCTATTCTAATAATTAAGTTTGCAGGATAATAAAACATACTTGCTTTTAATCTAGTACCTCAATCCACGTATTAATTAATTTGAAGGACAAATCATAAAATTAATCTTTCCTTAATTGCCCTTTCTTCTTTACAACTCTTGCGTCCAGTTTTCGATCAATGGTTAACCAACTCTATCAGATCGACAGTCCACGGTATCTTCTCATCTTCATGTTGAGTTCGTCAATCAATATTTGATAAAAACTTCTCCATCGGTATACTACTTTCGAACTCAATGGGATCTGCTCAAACTTCCACAAAATCGAATCCTTAAAAGTTCAAATTCAAGGAATTCGTTCAAATTTCAGAAACATCAGTTTCGAAATTGGTTATAATTCAAATTCCGAGTATGTTGATTAGCTTTTGTTGGCGTTCAGCTGCAAAATCGGTTATAACTCAAAAGTAGGTAAGACTCTTCTATCGTTGTGTTATCGAATTTAAACCTGAAGGAATTTACCTAGATTTCAATGATTTTGATTCATAGCCATCATTATACAGCATTATATATCCTTGACTCAATCCAATTGTTTTTAAATTCCCAAATATGCCAACTTGAAATCTCAAATTTCATGTTGTATTACCATGCCATATACTGTGTTTCATTTTTAAAATCTGTTAGTTATGAGTTCTTCTATGCATTTGTTTTATGTTTTGAGTTATAGTTTCAGACTTTCAGTAGTGCATGCATTTTGCTCTATTAGGGATGTAGCAACAGAGATCTTAGTCTATTCTATGAGTTGTTGTTTGTTTGCAAAATATCCTGTAAAACAGCTATCCTAAGAGGCTTGCTCCTGCTTTTTCTGGGATGTATAGATAAAAGGTTCTTTTTTTGGGAAGGAATTGGCAATAGTCTTAGATGTTGTATAGCTTGCGTGTTGCCATGCAGAGCCTTGGATTTGATAAGAATGGTTCATTTAAGTGGGCAAGTAGATCTTTATAGTTGCCAAGTGTACACCAAGGGGATACAGAATGCGAATCCAGGTCATGTTTTGAGCAAACCCTGTTCGCATGGCTTTTCCAGTAAGATCGTGGTTGTGTCTTCCAGTGCGGAGTTGAAGCGTGGTAGCATTTACTTCTTGATTCCGAATTCGCCTTTGCTTGAGAAGAAATATAATAATTTAAAAAGAGAGAGTCCTAAGGTGGTGAAGGAGGTAGAAAGAAGAAAGAGCAAGGTTTCGCTGTGGAGGCCTAATCTTCACAACATATATGGAAGATTAGTTTATTGAGAAGGTCTTTGTTTTTCATCTTCTTTTTTCTTGAATCTTTAATGTTGTTGTTGTTTTGTTTTTTTTGTTTTTTTTTTGTTTTTTTTTGTTTTTTTTTTGGTGTTAAAGATATCTTTTACGTACATAGACTGTATTCCATAAATGTAAATTTGGTTCTTTGGTTAAGAAACTGAACTGGATTTATGGAACTTGCTCACCACTTTACAACAATAATTGAACATTTGAATCAATATCAAATAGTTGGTAAGTTAATTACAATATCCTACAAAACGACTATCCTAAGACCAAAAGGTGTTGAATGCTCAGGTGTCCACGAGGTGAAGCTATGGCAGTGGAGGAGACGACATTGACTGCTATAGGAAGGCGGAGTCGGTCTGACCGTGGGGTTTGATGGCGAACTAAGGGAGGTGGTGGTGCTGAGGCATTGGGGCCGTGAGAAAGGTCAGGTTCATGTATTATCAACATTGACGAAACTTTATTGTTTTAGAATTTCGAATATATCGATAATTGACAATCGAAAAAAATGCATAATAATTTGATAATGATTGACAATCAAATCCTAATAACACCATTAGGGTTCCCACCTCATTGGTTTTGATTTGACTGATTACAGGATAACGAGATTTGGTACAAGGAGGAAATGTAGTTGTGGAAAGTGAAAGTTCCTAACAAGTTAGCGAAGTATTTGTTCATTTTTTTCAAATTTTGTTAGTTAGGACTATAGTTTTTTTTTTGAATTATATGTATATAATGTATGAGATAATGCAACATATTGATCATCCGTATATCGTTCTATTTTGATACTGCGGGTTGGGCAGAAGCAGACGTTGAAGATGTTTATGCACAATTATTTTGTAATCAGCAACAGGTATGATGTCTATTATTTTAACCAATTAATATTGTTTTTAACTTTATCACTTCAAAAATAATGTGAGCTATGAAACCATGTCCATTCATCCATTTTTAGCTAGGTGAAGTAACTAAATAAGATGCTCCATCTTTTAAACTTGAAAAGTTTTAACACACTCATGTCAAAAAGTGGTAAATGCATAAAACGACATTTTATAATTAAAGATTCACATAGTTAACATATCAGACTATCACATCTTGAAATTAAATGCTTGGATTTTATGAATTCTAAATTTCATTACAATATCCAATAAGAGAAAATGGTATTTATTGATTCAAACATGAATTCAAAAATCGGGTTTATTATGTATAGACATATTGTAGCTGCAGGTCGTCAAGTATATCAGAAATGTAAAACTCAGTTGCAGGGACAAGTTGCGGTGCTCATTTCAAAGAGAAGGCTGATAAACAAAAACTGGGAATGGAGTAGCAAGACCAAGATTTTAATTAATTTTTGATTTTTGCGAAATAGCCGAAACTCCAAAGCAGAATCTTCGAAGTATACTGCATCCCAACATTGGCTTATCCACCAAAGACAACATAGAAAATGATAGGCGTCTTATTGTAGTAAGAAAACAACCTGAAATAAAGCCTAGTTGGCCATTACTAAAGAAAGCAATAAGTGCAAACATGGAAATGGCAAAAGGAATCAAAGCTCGAAAAATGTCAGTGGTTCAGTGGGTCATGAACTTACCAGATCGTTCATCGTTGTCCGTTAAATCCCCCACTTCAGATTTAATTAACAAGTTGGAAATCTTTCTCAGTAAAAATTCCTCCACTTGCAAATGGTTTCAGTACGAGGAGTTACCGCTTGCTAGCAACTACTTTTCGAAAGGTCTTTTTCTACAAATTTCGATTTTGGCATGTTTTCTAAAATCCTTTTTTGTTATAATAGTTTCTGTGATATTTTGAACAGATTATTTGATTAGAGAAGGTGGCAATAGTCGAGTTTACAAATTAAGGATGTCTTGCGAATGGAGATAAAATTGTTGTCAAGCTATCAAAGTTATCGAATGAGACATCAAAAGATTTTCTTTTGGAAGCTGATATAATTACTAAATTGCAACGTGAACGTATTGTTCCTTTGTTGGGAATTTGTGTTGAATGCAATACGTTTCTTTCGATTTATGGTTATTTCTCCAAAGGAAGTTTAGAGGAAAATCTACATGGTAAAAGTTCTAAATATTGTTTTTTCATCATCACAAATACCTAAAATTTTCAAGGCTAAATATATTTGTTTAATTTGGAAAAATTACAGGAAATTAAATCAAAACTCCATTAGCTTGGGATAAAAGATTTAAAATCGCAGTGGGTGTAGCCGAAGCATTGAATTATTTGCATATGGGTTCATCTGAATCAGTTGTGCACAAAGATGTTAAATCTTCAAATATCCTTCTTACTGACAAATTTGAACCATAGGTAAAATTACATTCTAATCAATTACCAGTTTTGTTTTTCCAAATTACCTCATACATATTAAATGAGGAATTTTACATGTGTGTAGTTGGCTGATTTTGGACTGGCTATATGGGCACCAAAGAATTCTTTGTCTGAGACTCAAAGTGAAATTGTAGGGACTTTTGGGTATGTCATTTTGTTGATTTTATCATTATATTAACATGCATTTGGCCTGCTATCTAATTGACAATATATTTTTAACTTTTTGATAGATATCTTGCACCTGAATATTTCATGTATGGTAAAGGCAGCAGTAAGATCGACGTCTATGCATATGGTGTTGTTTTGCTTGAATTATTGACTGGTAGAAAACCAATTTCAGATGACAATCCTAAAGGCCAAAAGAGCTTAGTTATGTGGGTAAGATATATCTTTCAATGCTAATTATACTTCTTGATATTGTAAGTCTGAATAGCGTTAATTTTGTGCATGTTGTTAATGTCAGGCCATACCAAGACTAGAAAGAGGAGATCTGAGTGATTGTTTGGATCCAAATATTAATGGGGTTTTCGAAGAGAAGAAAGTAAGAAGAATGATAAAGGTATCATCTTTGTGCATTACACGTACGACGCGACTTAGAACGCAAATGAGTCAGGTACTCAGCCTTTTAAAAGGGAAGAGGAGGAGGTGGTTCGGACATGGCTAAACTCAAAATCAATCATGGAATGCCAAGATGAAGAAGCATATCCTAGCTTGAGCATCGGGTCACATTTGGGACTAGCATTGCTTGATGTTGAAGAAGACGATGCTTCTGAAATTAGCTTCGAACAAAACCAGCTGAACTCTTTAGATGATTACCTGATAGAGAGATGGAGCAGATCTTCAAGTTTTGATTAGCTGCATCTACAGTGTGCAAATGGACTGTGTATGTACCTATAATGCACACGGTTCATGTTTCTTTTTTCCTTTTCCTTTTGAATTGAATATTGAATACTGAATTTTGAACTGAGCTGATGATGATACCTTGTCAAGGGAGTGCATATTGTGAAACAAGAAAAATGAATTAAAAGTGAGGTGACACAGGTCTTGGTAATTTGTGTGTTACTTTAAATATTTGGAAGGCTTTGAACTGAAATTTGGTTTATATGAAGTAAAAATGGAGTAGTTTGATTCAATAATGGAGGCTGGCATTATTGCAAGCTTTATGTAGATTGGTGGGTTTTTTTCTAGATATTATCTTCTTATTATATGATTATTATTATTATCCATGATGGTGACATGATGAGTTTATCATCAATTTCAACTGGTCATCAAGTCTAAAGTTGCAGGTTCTGTGAGAATATGCGTGATATTATATATGGTCTGAAGATGGTCAAGAAATGTTTCGAAGTCGTCGTAGAAATAGCATGGAACGAAACAAGTGTTTTGGACTATTATGGAGATGTGGGGGCTAGTAAGCCTTCACCTCTCTACCAGCTTTAAATCTCCAAACTGACCAATGTTAATGACCAAGTTAGATGTTGATGTTGCCAATTTAAATGAGTTCATTGGTAAAGGTGTTCCGGTTTTAAAATGAAAGCCTTTTCCCTTTCCTAAAATTGCTAAAGACTATATAATAATTAAAAAAAGTTGTCTTCTATGACAGGCTAAATCATTGTTTTGACCATTCTGCTTGTTTTTTACTTTCTTTTTAGTTAAACCCTTCGATAATCTTTTTTGTCGAGTAACTTTTCTTTTTTCATTTATCACGTTCTCCACTACGATGTGACACCCTAACTCGAGTTCAAAGTAGATTCCCTCCCTCATTGAATCAACAATGCTAATTAAACCATATCATCTAAGTAATCATCATGCCATGGGAAAACATATGCATATGTTTACATGAAAACTTTGATACAAACAGCAACAAAAATTAGTGGACGAAAAATAAATAAATAAAATAAAATAAACTGAAAATGAGGTAAATAAGAACACACATATAACAGATCAATACTAAGAGATCAACGACGATCCTTCAATTACAAGAAAAGTACAACATTCCCAATGTTCCAAAGGAGTTGTTCCCAAAAGATCATGGCAGCTCACCGATGTCCAAAAATCGATACTAATTCATACCGTTTGGATCAATAACCTATCTTGCGTATTAGTGTGAATTTGTAAGATAAGCTACAAGGTCTTTTTTTTATCTTCAGAAGTTGCTTAGTAAACGTGTATCTCCATCAATAAAACATAATTGTATTTATATCAACTCTTAGGTGAGTATATATCTTGCTTTAACAAGATATGTTTTGAATCAAAAACGAAAAAATTGACATAATTATACGTTGGATAATTAATGGTCAACAATCATAGAAACTTATTGTCGTCGACTGGAACGTTGTTTATAAGTCGTTCAGCTTCATCTAGAATCTCATTATAAGAATGCTTTCAACGGAATCGAAGCAGTGGGTCATTTCAAAGTTAAACGACATTCAAATTAAAGACTAGCCGTTGATTTATCCGAATTGTGTAGTCAATGACCATTTTAATTTCTGATCTCTTTGGATTGTCATTTTGATCCTCGATCCTTCCATATTGTTACTTAAATACAAAATCTCTTTGGACCCTTAGTTTATTATATCGTCATTTTGAAACCATCATATCGTTAATTAAATCCTCAAACTTTATGGATCATTAGTTAAATCCTCATCCTCTTTATATCGTTACTTAACTTCGTATAATGAATATTTTACGTGTTATAGGTAACCGATGCCAAAACCGAGTCCATAACTGAGCCTATAACCGAGACCCTTCACATAACCGAGTCCATAACTAAACCTATAATCGAGCTCATAATTTATAATTTGTAATTTGTAATTTACATTTTATACTTTATATTGTATGACCATTTTAATTTCTGATCTCTTTGGATTGTCATTTTGATCCTTGATCCTTCCATATCGTTACTTAAATACAAAATCTCTTTGGACCGTAAGTTTATTATATCGTCATTTTGAAACCTTCATATCGTTAATTAAATCTTCAAACTCTATGGATCATTAGTTAAATCCTCATCCTCTTTATGTCGTTACTTAACTTCGTATAATGAATATTTTACGTGTCATAGGTAACTGATGCCATAACCAAGTCCATAACTGAGCCTATAACCGAGGCCCTTCACATAACCGAGTCCATAACTAAACCTATAATCGAGCTCATAATTTATAATTTATAATTTGTAATTTATATTTTATACTTTATACTTTATATTGTATGACTATTTTAATTTCCGATCTCTTTGGATTGTCATTTTGTTCCTCGATTCTTCCATATCGTTACTTAAATACAAAATCTCTTTGGACCGTTAGTTTATTATATCGTCATTTTGAAACCCTCATATTGTTAATTAAATCCTCAAACTCTATGGATCATTAGTTAAATCTTCATCCTCTTTATATCGTTACTTAACTTCGTATAATGAATATTTTGTGTGTCATAGGTACCTGCTCGGTTAACTAATTCCTACTGGGTGCAGAATCGTTGCTGGAGTACCCGATTAGGCCTTGTGTGCGGAAGTCTTTTACGTGTCATAGGTACCCGATTAGGCCTTGCATGCGGATCTCTTTTTCATGTCACGGGTACCTGCTCGGTTAACTAATTCATACTGGGTTCAGAATCGTTGCTGGAATACACGATTAGGCCTTGCGCATGGAAGTCTTTTACATGTCATAGGTACCCGATTAAGCCATGCGTGCGGATGTCTTTTGCATGTCACGAGTAGTCGCTCGGTTAACTAATTCCTACTGGTTGTAGAATCGAGCCCATAACCGATCACATAATTGAGACCCTTGACATAACCGAGTCCATAACCGAGCCCATAACCGAGACCCTTTCTGAGCCCATAATGGAGACCCTTCTAGGGGTGAGCATTATTTGGTTAAACCAAATAAACCAACCAAACCAATTTATTTTGGTCGGTTTGGTTTTGAAACTACATCGGTTTGTAATCGGTTTGGAAAATTTTTTAATTTGGTTATCGGTTTAACCAAATTAACTGAACTTATATTATATTTTCAAAATTATCGATGTTATAATAAATATTTTAGGTTAGATTAGTTATCCAAACAAATTTTAATCATCATGTATATGTCAAAATTACTTTTAACATGCATCCGAATCATGAATAATAATACTCTAATCATATATTTATGATTTATTTCAAACTATAGTTAATATTACAAACATAAGATCTAAATTATTTTTTAGTTCGGTTAAATTGGATAACCAACCGAACAAACCAAACTTAATTCAGTCGGTTTGGTTTGGTTTTCATTTTTATCGGTTTTAGTTTGGTTTAACAATTTTCATCATCGGATAAACCAAACCAACCAAACACTCACCACTAGACCCTTCACATAACCGACTACATAACTGAGTCCGTAATTGAGCTCATAACCGATGTCATAACTGAGCCCATAACCGAGACCCTTCACATAACCGAGTCCATAACCGAGCCCATAAGCGAGCTCATAATCGAGTTCATAACCGAGCCAATAACCGAGACCCTAACTGAGCTCATAATTGAGGTCTTAACCAAACTTATAATCGAGCTCATAAATTATATTTTTTATTTTATACTTTATATTTTATACTTTATGCTTTATTCTTTAAACATTATATTTTATACTTTATATTTTATATTTTATACTTTATATTTTATAATTTATATTTTATACTTTATAATTGTAGCCCGTAACCGAGACCATAAACATGTTCATAATTGTATCGTAATCAAGACCATAACTGAGCCAAAACTAAACACATAACTTATCCTATAACCAAGCCCATAACCGAGCTCTTATACAAGCTTGTAATTGAATTTATAACTGAGCTCTTAATCGAAGTTATGATCTAGCTTGTAACCGAAATTAGTTATTAATATTTTATTAATATTTTATAATTTAGCATTTATTACATAAATTACGTAATAACTGAGCTTATAACCACAGTCATGGTTGAGGTCATAACCAAACCTTTAACCTAATCCATAACCGAACTCATAACCAATCGCTTAACCGAACCCATAACCAATCACATAACTTAGACACTTCACCAAACCGAGTCCATAACGGAGCCCATAACCGAGATCCTAACTGAGCCCATAATCGTGACCCTTCATATAACCGATCACATAACTGAATCCATAGTTGAGCCCATAACCGAGACACTTCATATAATCGAGTCCATAAACGAGCTCATACCCGAGCCAATAACCAAAACCCTAACTGAGCCTATTGGAGCATAATTTCCAGTTTAAATTATTTATGATGTTTAGCCAAATGAGAAGCGTGCAATAAATAATTATCATATATAAGACGATAGTCTGTAATACCTATTAGGCAATACTTATGCTAATTCAATAAATATTTACTTATTAGGCACTGGAAATTATGCTCCAGTACCTCTCTGTGAATCATAGGTACGCGATTAGCCCTTGCGTGCGTAAGTGTTTTACGTGTCACCGGTACTCGCTCGTTTATTCCTATTGGGTGCAGAATCGTTGATGGAGTACCTGATTAGGCCTTGCGTGCGGAAGTCTTTTACATGTCATAGGTACCCGATTAGGCCTTGCGTGCATAAGTCTTTTACGTGTCACCGGTACCCGCTCGGTCAACAAATTCCTACTGGGTGCAGAATCATTGATGGAGCACCCGATTAGGCCTTGCGTGCGGAAGTCTTTTACGTGTCATAGGTACCCAATTAGGCCTTGCATGCGTAAGTCTTTTACGTGTCACCGGTACCCTCTTGGTTAACTAATTCCTGCTGGGCGTAGAATCGTTGATGGAGTACCCGATTAGGCCTTTTGTGCGGAAGTCTTTTACGTGTCATAGGTACCTGATTAGGCTTTGCGTGCGGAAGTCTTTTACGTGTCGTAGTTAACTAATTCCTACAGGGCTGTAACCAAGTCCATAACCGGGGCCTTAAATAAGCTTATAATTGAATTTATAACTGAGCTCTTAATCAAAGTTTTGATCTAGCTTATAACCGAAATTATTTATTTATATTTTATTAATATTTTATATTTTAGCATTTTTTACATAAATTAGGTAATAACTGAGCTTATAACCACAGTCATGGTTAAGATCACAACAAAACCTTTAACCTAACCCTTAACCGAACTCATAACCAATCACATAACTGAGCCCATAACCAATCACATAACTGAGACCCTTCACATAATCAAGCTCATAACCTAGCTCATAACCGTTACCCAAATTGAGCCTATAGTCAAGACCCTTCACATAACCAACCACATAACCGAGCCATAATCGAGTCTATAACCGAGCCAATAATCGAGACTGATCACACAACCGAGTGCATAACCAAGCTTATTAGCGAGCTCATAAGCGAGTCTATAATCGGGCCAATAACCGAGACCGATCACATAACCGAGCCCATAACCGAATCCGTGATTGAGCCCATAACCGAGACCCTTCATATAATTGAGTCTATAACCTAGCCCATAATCGAGCCAATAAGCAAAACCCTAACTGAGCTCAAAATTGAGGTCATAACCAAACCTCTAATCAAGCTCATAATTTATATTTTATACTTTATACTTTGTATTTTATGCTTTATACTTTATATTATATAATTTGTAATATATTCTTTATATTTTATATTTTTTTTATTTTTTATTCTCTAATTAAGCTTATATTCCATAAACAATGGAATAACCGAGCCCATAACCAAGATCTAAATCTAGTCCATAATCACGGTCAAAACTATGGTCATAACCAAACCTTAAAAGTAGGTCATAACCGAGACTGTAGTCGAACCCACAACCGATCACATGTCCATAACCAAGGCCATAACCGAGTCCATAACTGAGCCCATAACTGAGCCCATAACCGAGACCCTTCACATAACCGAGTCCATAACAAGGCCCATAACCAAGAACTAAACCTAGCCCATAATTGAACCCATAATCACGGTCAAAACTATGGTCATAACAAAACCTTTAAAGTAGGTCATAACCGAGACCGTAATCGAACCCATAACCGATCACATGTCCGTAAACGAGGCCATAATCAAGTCCATAACTGAGCCCATAACCGAGACCCTTCACATAACCGAGTCCATAACCGAGAACATAAACGAATCCATAATTAAGCCCATAACCGAGATCCTTCATATAACCGATTTCATAACCGAGCCAATAACCAAAACCTTGACTGAGCTCATAATTTAGGTCTTAACAAAACCTCTAATCAAGCTCATAATTTATATTTTATACTTTATACTTTATATTTTATACTTTATACTTTGTATTTTATACTTTATATTTTATATTTTATACTTTGTACTTTATATTATATAATTTGTAATATTACTTTATATTTTTTATTTAATAATTAATATTTTTTATTTTTTTATTTTCTAATTTCTATTTCAGACTAGGTCGTAACCGAACCCATAACCGATCACATGCACATAACTGAGGCCATAACTGAGCCCATAACCGAGACCCTTCACATAACCAGGTCCATAACCGAGCTCATAAGCGAGCTTATAATCGATCCCATAACCGAGTCAATAACCGAGACCCTTCACATAACCGAGTCCATAACCGAGCCCATAACTGAATCCGCAATTGAGCCCATAACCGAGACCCTACATATAACCGAGTCCATAACTGAGCCCATAACCGAACAAATAACCAAAACCCTAATTGAGCTCATAATTTAGGTCTTAACCGAACCCACAACCAATCACATGTCCATAACTGAGGCCATTACCGAGTACATAACTGAGCCTATAACTGAGACCCTTCACATAACTGAGTCCCTAACCAAACCTATAATCGAGCTCATAATTTATAATTTATATTTTTTTAATTTATGTTTTATGCTTGATACTTTATAATTTATATTTATTTTTTATAATTTATAATTTATAATTTATACTTTATATTTTATATCTTTTATTTTATACTTTATGTTTTATACTTTATACTTTATATTTTATACTTTATATTTGTAATATTACTTTATATTTTATAATTAATATTTTATATTTTGTTTTTATTTTCTAATTTATATTTTATATTAGGTCATAACCAAACTTTTAAACTAGGTCATAACCGAGACCGTAACCGATCACATGTCCATAACCGAGGCCATAACCGAGTCCATAACTGAGCCTATAACCGAGACCCTTCACATAACCAAGTCCATAAGCGAGCTCATAAGGAAGCTCATATTTTATATTTTATATTTTATATTTTATATTTTATGCTTTATACTTTATAGTTTATACTTTATATTTTATAGTTTATAATTTATATTGTATACTTATATTTTATACTTTATATTTTACATTTTATACTTTATAATTTATAATTTATTGTTTATATTTTATAATTTATACTTTATATTTTATATTTTATATTTTAAACTTTATATTTTATGTTTTATACTTTATACTGTATATTTTATAATTTTTATTTTATATTTTATACTTTATATTTTATACTTTATATTTTATACTTTATAATTTATGTTTAATACTTTACACTTTATATTCTATACTTTATATTTTATACTTTATAATTTATACTTTATACTTTATATTATTTTTTTATACTTTATACTTTATGTTTTATACTTTATACTTTATATTTTATACTTTATATTTTTTACTTTATACTTTATGTTTTATACTTTATATTTCATATTTTATACTTTATATTTATACTTTATAATTTATGTTTTATACTTTACACTTTGTACTTTATATTTTATATCTTTTATTTTATACTTTATACATTATGTTTTATACTTTATACTTTATATTTTATATTTTATACTTTATTTTTTATACTTTATACTTTGTATTTTATACTTTGTACTTTATATTATATAATTTGTAATATATACTTCATATTTTTTATTTAATAATTTGTTTTGTATTTTAGCTTATATTCCATAATCGATGGAAAAACCAAGCCCATAACCAAGATCTAAACCTAGCCCATAACTGAACCCATAATCACGGTCATAACATTGGTCATAACCAAACCTTTAACCTAGGTCATAAATAAGACCGTAATCGAACCCATAACCGATCACATGTCCATAACTGAGACCATAACCGAACTCATAACCGGATCACATGTCCGTAACTTGGGCCATAACCGAGCTCAAAACTGAGCCCATAACTGAGACCCTTCACATAACCAACTCCATAACCAAGCTCATAAGTGAGCTCATAATCGTTTCTATATCCGAGCCAATAACCGAGACCCTTCACATAACTGATCACATAACCGAGTCCATAACCGAGCCCATAAACGAATCCATAACTGAGCCCATAACCAAGACCCTTCATATAATCGAGTCCATAACCGAGCTAATAACCAAAACCTAACTGAGCTCATAATTGAGGTCTTAACCAAACCTCTAATTAAGCTCATAATTTATATTTTATACTATTTTGTATACTTTATACTTTATATTTTATACTTTATAATTTATATTTTATACTTTGTACTTTATATTATACAATTTGTAATGTTACTTTATATTTTATATTTAATAATTAATATTTTATATTTTTTATATTTTATGTTTTATTTTCTAATTTATATTTTATACTAGGCCAAACCAAACCTTTAAACTAGGTCATAACCGAACCCATAACAGATCACATGTCCATAACCGAGGCAATAACCGTGTAACAGCCCGGAAAATGCGAACCAATTTAAAATTTTATTTTGGCGAATTTAGCGAATTTTGAATATTTAAAATGATTTATTTTAAATAATAACGACGAGAAATTTATATTTAATAGAATTAAAAGTATATATTTATTCGAATTGTCGTTAGAATATAAATATTTATTTTAAATTATAAAAGGAATTGAAAATGGCGTGGTAGTTTGATAATTCGATTTCAAATTTCAATTGAACATACCGGGTGCAAAATAAACCGGATTTTAGCAAAACCAAAAATATTAGAATCTATTTGAGAATATCTTTCCAACGAATCCGAAAAATCAAGATTTCATAGCGGGAATCAAAAGTTATGTCCAGTTGAAAATTCAGAATAGTCGCTATGGAATTTCGGCCCTTAAAAATAGCCATTTTGCAAACGACCTCGGATTTTGACGAAACCACTTTTGTTGGATCCGTGATGTCAAGTTATTGCTAGGTTTAAAATTTCGTAATTTTACGAATCAATACGTGAGTGTGGCAAAGGAAAACGCGTTTGACCAGTTTTAGTTGAATTTAATCGACTGGAAAATGGTCATTTTTCAAACGGTCTCAGAATTCGACGAAATTAGTTTTGTTAGAACCGTATCGTCAATACGATGCTAGAAAATATTTTTCTGGGATTTTTAGAGTCAGTATGTGGCCCTGGTAATTTGAAATGTACGTTTAAATTAAATATATATTGATTTATATTTTAATTTAAGTGAAAACCTATCGAAACAGCCAAATTGGCTTACGATACATATCCCATTTTGTTCGGAATAGGAGTATTTTGCTAGGGGCGACACTCGTTGGGTTCGATTTGAAGTTCCTATTGAAAAGCAAGTATTTTTGAAATAAAATAACATTAAATTATATTATAAAACCCTAGAAAACAACCCTAACCCTTATCATTACAGCAGCCGCCATCGATTGAAACTAAAGGCCATAATCGCTCTGAAATTCAAACGAAAAAATCTCTCAATCCACTCGATTAAATCTGATTCTTCTGGAATGAAATGGAAGAGCTATCCTTCCTCGCCAGATCCATACCCATATGGAGAGTTATCATAGAGGAATAGGCTCGATTTTTGGGCTCGAAGTCGTTCGCATCGAGGCGGGTTTCTGGGCTGTCGGTGGATCCGAGTTCGTCGCGCCTCAGGGCGTTGGGAGGTGGCTCGATGGCGCCGCGTGTGGAGGGGGTTGATCGAAGTCCGGTGAATGGAAATCGAGGTGGCAGCGGTCTTTTTCTGGTGAGGTCGAGCGTGTTGAGCGGCCTGGAGGGTTTAGTTAATTAGGATAATCAAAAGTTAATTTATTTATTTAATTATATAATAAAGCAATTAATGTTTAAACACATGTAACTTATTCATACGAGATCGGAATTCAGTAAAACAACTTGCGTTGGACTTGGGTCGAAGAGCACTTCAACATGGAACTGACCAGAACTGAAACCGAGCAAATCAGAATTTCAGGAAAATTTGAACCCGAATAGAAATTCAGATAAAAACCGGCGGAGTGGAACCCTCAGTGAGAACTTCTCACTTTAAATTTTCTTTTCTTGTTAAAAATATATACTAGGATGCAGACGGTGTTTAGTAGCAACCGACACCCGTCGTCCACAGACCATGGACGACTTGTATGCTTGTTTGTTTGATTTTGATGTGTAGTTGATTGTGTGATGTGAAATGAAATAAAATATTTATATAGTTAAAAATATTTTATAGTTGAAAATATAATTTTTAACATGAATGTGAATAAATAAATATAAACAAATAGGGCGATTTGTTTATATACACACGTTTGACTAATATTGATTGGGACGATAAATTTTACACATCGCCCAACTGCACAAATAAAATCTGTGTTTGATTGTTTGAAAACCCCACACGGGTATTGGGATGATATATGACATACGTTAGTCCCAATAATTAGCTGTATGTCGATCGATTGATTGACAAGCTGTTATAAGCGTTAAATATTTATATTTGATGCTTATACAGTGTAGAACGCACTCTGGATGATGGTTGATTATTTATCGTTGTTATTTTATTCATGTGTTGTAGAAAATCCATATAATTAACATTATATGGTAATTGATTGGGCCTCATTCCAGTTTTGAAATAGAATATTTGAAAGAGAAATATTTGAAATAGAAATATTTGAAAATAGAAATATATGAAGCCGTGTTGATTAGATTTACGCCATTTTGATGTGAACGATATTTATATCGATTTTATTCATTTTATAATGAACATCGAAAGTGATTTCAAAATCTGATATTTTGAAATTAATATAAATTCGAATTAAATTGAAATGAATTGAAATTCGAATTAAATTGAAATAAATTGAAATTCGAATTAAATTGAAAAGAATTAAATCTCGAATTAGATTGAAATCATTTTGAATTGAATTTAAAACGTATTGAAAGTGAACTGAAATCGATTCAAATTGAAACCGATTTGAATTGAAATGGATTTGAATTGAAATGTAGTTGAAATGAATTTAAAACGAATTTATATTGGGAAGATTCAATTTTGATTTGAATTTGAGATGGAAGTTGAAATCGTTTTGAAAACGAATATAAAACGATTTATAAAATTCGTTTCGAAAGGAAATCGACGAAGTATATATAACAAAATGGCCTGAATAGAACGCGCCGCAGCGCGGCAGTTCGCGAATTTCGACCATTGACTTCAAATGGATATTGCGGGAGATCCGACCGTCGGATTCTCCTAAAACAGGAACCATTGGGTTCGTATCGAAAAGAGCTCTCCAACGAATGTTAGAGATTTGAAATCTAACGGTCGGATTTGGAATTATGTCCAAATCAAATTTGAAAAAGGTCGTTGTAAGTGTAGTTCGATGGCCGTTGATGGAAATCGACTGTACGGGCCCTGATAAAATTATTAAAAATATCCATAATTTGTGCAAAATCATAAGAAATGATTTCGGAAGAATTGGGATGAAAAACTCCATATTTGAAAAGATAAAAATAGCTTTTTATCGAAATGAACTAGTTTTGAACTAGAATTATAATTCTAATTATTTTTAAATAAATAAATTGGATTTGAAATGGTTTTGAAAATAACCAGAATTTTCAATAATTATATTGTAATGGATTTGAATCGAAATTGTCTTCGGAATATTTCGATGTTGGATTTCGTGATGATACAGATATTGTTATGGAAATTTGAAGATATATATGTATATCGTTATTTCCAATACGATATTTGTTGGTAGTAGAATTTGATATTGAATATAAGCCGGTATATTTTCTATTCAGAGCCTTGTATTTGATATCAAATGTGACTTGGGTTTGTCATGAATGGTGTCTTTATTAACACTATTCTTGAACCCAGTTGAGAAAAAGATTAAATCTTTTTATTTAGATTTAATGAAGTGTACCGATTAAATGATATTTAATTGGAATTGAATTGGTATTGATTTTTGGGTTTATCGTGAACATTGTTTTAAATAACACTTGTTCTTTAACCCGATAATTAATGGAATGTGATTTTGAGTTGTCGTGAACGGTATCTTCAATAATACTGTTCTTAGACCCAAAGGAGTTAAGAAAATCAGAAACTAATTGGAGATTAGTTAAGTTGAATGGTTGCCGAGGTATTGATCTGATGTTGGTTTCGGCCTTCGGGGTTAATACTTAGGGAATTGCTCACTTGCTATTTTACGGTTAGGGACTGATTGAAATATGATGTGATTTTGGGGTTTATCGTGAACCGTGTTTTAAATGACACTGATTCTTTAACCCAGTTAAATATTAAAACTAAGTGGAGTTTTAATGAATCTTTAATTAGATTGAAAAGATCGAGAATGGAGTATCACCAGTTTTGCTCCAGGCGATAGTTAAATCTTTAATTAGATTTGAACGTGAAATGGTAATTGAACTTACCGATAACACCGTGGTGTTAGATATAAATGTGAAAACCCGTAACTTCCCCATAAAGGAAAGCGTCGGATAGTTCGAGAACAAGCCACAACAGAACACATACAGAAGAACATTTCATTGTATATTACAACAATGCATCAGATTACAAGAATATACAGAGTATAAATGAATATTACACAGAAATATCAGAGATTTAAATTATATTTAAATACATAGCAGCGGAAAATAATACAATACACAACTAGAAGGAGATATACGGATACAAAGCTTTCCGGATATCGTTCCAGCTGAAAACCAGGATCCTGTGAATATAAATCTGCAAAACCAAAACTACTAGCTGCCCGTGTCGAAAATAGGGGCACCCAGAGTTTAGGTTAAAACAATAAACTCCAGGTCAGCCATGGGACTGGTGTGAGAACTAAAACAGTTATCAATCTTTATTTTCAAAGTTAGGTAAATCAAGGGACCACGCCGTATAACACGGAACGGGTTTCCTCCCAAGAATACCAGTGCATAAAACAAACAGCGCAATGCTAAATAAAGAAAAATGAAGCTGTTATAAGACTCAGGTCCCATCACACAATGCAACGCAGCCGAGGATAGGGTTTTCCCTTATAACAGCCAAAGAATGCTTGATACGTTTAAAACAAATCGTTTGATACTATTATAAGGGCATAGTGTATAAAATCACTTCAAATCATAAGTATCAATCATAGACGGCATGAATGCCCCATAACACTATGTCGCCATATATAAGTTTACAATCAAAACCGCAAGATGTCGCATTGGAAGTTGGGTTATCATTTATGGTATGAACCGAGGCTAGGGGCAAGATCCTCTACCGATTTTAGACAATCTAGCCCATGTCTAGGAACAGCCGCAACTGCCCCTTGGATCGTCAGGGCCGGTCCACCGATGTGGATTATAATGCCTGAACAATACGTTTCTCCGCCCTTTGGGGCGTAAGCCTGGCCCGTCAGCCGACCAGAAGCATCGGCCGAAACCGATATCACGAGGCGCCTCGCTTTTCAGCAAGTAATAATAAGTAACATCCACATGAGTCAAACTCGTCAGCCAGTTCAAGCACTGACGCCACTCCTAACTAGAAAGAAACGCATGTCCTCCCTGATGCCCGTCTCCCGTTTTTAGTTCATACCGGGTGTGAAACTCGCGAAGTAAACGTTACACAAAGCTACGCCACAAAGGCCTTGCTTCGATCATCAACCACAAGACTTTGCTTTTCAACAGAAGCCTTGATCATTTGCCACTTAAGCATGCCACACAGGCAATTCACTCCATGCGATTGATATCCATCAATATATAACCCCTGAGCTCGTACGTCTCAGAGAAGGGCGTTAAGCAAGAGAATAAATTCTCCGCCGCCAAACAGATATATATTTAATAGAGATCAATCACACGGACTAAAATCCAATGTCAGACACACAGTCCATTTACAAGTCCGTTCTGGGTCTGAACGAAACCGGAGGCACCTAGTACCCCGCATATCCATCGATCTCCAAGTACGTCTGGACGATCACTAACTGTTTCCATCTTCTTGGGTGTACAGCCCAATCAAGATCATCAGTAATTACCCAAACGACGTGAAGACTTCTGGTCTTCGACCACCGTCTTCATCTTCGACTTATCGTCGTATCAGTTATTCAGAATAGGATAAACCCGGTCTTTCCGAATAACTCGCGTATATTTTAAATAAGTGTTACACAAACACAACATAAGCCTCATTTCAATTCATTAGTCACTAACCGTAAATTAATCAAGAGAATAATTCCCCAAATATTAACCCCGAAGGCCGAAACCAACATCAGATCAATATTCAGAAAACCATTCTGCTTGGCTAACCGACAGTTAGTTTCTAAATTTCACATTCATAGGGAAAGGTTCCCATTAATTTTATCCAAGATAAATTCCTTGAATTTATTCTTTATTCTATTTTTGAATCTCAATTCAAACTAGTCGGGATTAGCGAACCTTACCGAAGTAATTATTTATTTTAATTTCCCCATCCCAACCTATTCATCCCATGAAGTAAAACTGGTAATACTTCATATCTAACACCACAGTGTTATCGGTAAATTCAATTACCATTTCACGTTCGAATCTAATTAAAGATTTAACTATCGCCTGGAGCAAAACTGGTGATACTCCATTTTCGATCATTTCAATCTAATTAAAGATTCATTAAAACTCCACTTAGTCTTAATCTTCGACTGGGTTAAAGAATCAGTGTCATTTAAAACACGGTTCACGATAAACCCAAAATCACATTCCATTAATTATCGGGTTAAAGAACAAGTGTTATTTAAAACACTGTTCACGATAAACCCAAAGTCACATTCCATTAATTATCGGGTTAAAGAACGAGTGTTATTTAAAACATTGTTCACGATAAACCCAAAAACCAATATCAATTTAATTCCAATTAAATATCATTTAATTGGTGCACTTCATTAAATCTAAATAAAAAGATTTAATCTTTTCTCAACTGGGTTCAAGAACAGTGTTAGTGAAGACACCTATTCACGACAAACCCAAATCACATTTGATATTCAATACGAGGCTTTGAATAGAAAATATATCGGCTTATATTCAATATCAAATTCTACGATTAACAAATGTCGTATTGGAAATAACGATATAAATATATATCTTTCAAATTTTCATAACAACATCCGTATAATCACGAATTCCAACATCGAAATATTCCGAAGACAATTTCGATTCAAATCCACTCCAATGCAATCATTGGATATTCTGGTTATTTTTAAAACCCTTTCGAATTCAATTTATTTATTTAAAAATAAATAGAATTATAATTCTAGTTCAAAACTAGTTTACTTCGATAAAAATCTATTTTTATCTTTTCAAATATGGAGTTTTTCATCCCAATTCTTCTCAAATCATTTCTTATGATTTTACACAAATTATTACTATTTTTAATAATTTTATCAAGGCCCGTACAGTCGATTTCCATCAACGGCCATCGAACTGCACTTACAGCGACCTTTTTCAAATTTGATTTGGACGTATCTCCAAATCCAACCGTTAGATTTTGAATTTCTAATATTCGTTAGAAGGCTCTTTTCGATACGAACCCAACGGTTCCGGTTTTAGGAGAATCCGACGGTCGGATCTCCCGTAATGTCCGTTTGAAATAAATGGTCGAAATTCACGAACTGCCGCGGCGCGGCGTGTTCTATTCAGGCCATTATATTATATATATAATATATATAATATATATTTCGTCGATTATTATTCAAAACGATTTTTATAAATAGTTTTTAAATTCGTTTCAAAATTCATTTCAACTTCCATTTCAATTCAAAGCAAAATTGAATTCTTCTTTATAAATTCGTTTTAAAATTCATTTCTATTCAATTCAAATTTCAATTCAATTTGAATTCATTTCAATTCACTTTCAATTCAATTTGAATTTGTTTCCAATTCAATTCAATTCAAATTGGTTTTTCTATTCGATTCAATTCAAATTGGTTTTCTATTCGATTCAAATTCATTATATATTCAATTGAAATCAAATCCATTATATATTCAATTCGAATTCAATTCGTTATATATTCAATTCATTTCGAAATCGCTTTATATTCAATTCATTTCGAAATCGTTTTATATTAAATTCATTTCGAAATCGTTTTATATCCGATTCATTTCGAAATCGCTTTATATTCAATTCATTTCGAAATCGTTTTTCAATATTCATTTTAAAATGAATAAAATCGATATAAGTATCGTTCACGACAAAATGGCGTCAATCTAATCAACACGGCTTCATATATTTCTATTTTCAAATATTCTATTTCAAATATTTCTTTTTCAAATATTTCGTTCAACACATGACCAATCTCAATGGATGAGTACTGTCAACACATGAACCTTTATTTTATATTGATAAAGATGTAAATTTTATTACTAAAATATTTCGTTCAACACATGACCAATCTCAAAGGATGAGTACTGTCAACACATGAACCTTTATTTTATATTGATAAAGATGTAAATTTTATTACTAAAATATTTCGTTCAACACATGACCAATCTCAATGGGTGAGTACTGTCAACACATGAACCTTTACTTTATATTATTCTTTATTTTCTAAATTGGAATGAGGCCCAATCAATCACCATATAAAATTAATTATATGGATTTTCATACAACACATGTATATAATAGCATTGAAAAATAATCAACCATCAACCAAAGTGCACTACACTGTTTAAGCATCAAATATAGATATCTAACGCTTATAACAGCCTGTCAATCAATCGATCGACATATTTAATCAATCAGGATGAGTGAACTTCAAATTTCATCCTAACACCCGTGTAGGGTTTCAAACAATCAAACACAGATTTTAGTTGTGCAGTTGGGCGATGTGTAAAATTTATCGACCCAATCAATGTCCTTCAAATAGGTGTACATAAACAAACCGTCTGGTTGGTAAATGAATATTTATTCACATTCACGTTAAAAACTATATTTTTAACGATAAAACATTTTATTCCAACGTATGAATTTCTATTCAGTTCATTCTTTAAATAAAATGAAATTTTTATTTATCTAACTTATTTTAGAAATTTCGGCGGCATAACGGCACGATACTAGAAACGGGACGAGGCCTAGCCTTATCCCCGGTCTAGTGAAGGCCCACGCCATTCACACATCAATCAATCCATTCATTTCACCAAACAATTCAATTTCAAATCAAATCTTCTAACTAATCTATGCAACCAAACAAACAAGTCCATGGTCTGTGGACGATTGTGTCGGGTGCTACTAAGCACAGTCTGCATCCTAGTATATATATATATATAACTAGAAAAAGAAATTAAAGAGTGAGAAGTTCTCACCGAGGGATCCACTCCGCCATTCTCTATTGTCACTCAAATTCACTGCTCTGATTCTAACGCAATCTGCTTCAATGCAATTTATATTAAAAACCCCTCATTTTTTATTTATAGCAAATCAATATTCATAACAATTCAGTTTTTAAATTATGTTATTTATATTTTGAAAAACAATTCTATTTTTACTTTGAAAGACAGTTCTATTTTTTTTCTTTTAAAAATAATGTATATTTTCAAAAATGATTCTATACTTTTCAAAAGTAATATATATACATATATTTTTAAAACAATGCTAATTTCTATTCTGCTAACTTTATTTTTAAAACCATATGTTAATTTTCCTAAAAATAATAATAATGCTAATTACACAAAATAAAATAAATAAATAAATTTCACAACCTTTCTTCTTCGCTCTCCCGGCTTTCAGTTGAACCCATACCGCACCAAGTTAGGGTTCCGCCTTGCTCATCCCTCGAGGCACCGAACTTCCATCAGGTGGGCCCACTTCGAAGCCCATGGCTTGCTCCACCTTCGCCTGAAAGGAGGGCCCACTCGCCGCCTTCCCTACGTCACGATTGGCTGGTGAATAGAGCAGCTTTGGGGAGCGAAAACGACCTTCACGGTGAACGAAAATGGATCACCCTTGTTTGAGATGACAGAGCACGAGATGCTCTCCATTCTTCACGTTGAAAATAGATCGAAATAATTTGTGGAGAATTCGTGATTGGGGGAGGAAGATAAGAGCTTGGTGGTCGTCGTTTTTCTAGGGCCGGCGGATTTAATTGAGTGAGGGAGAGAGTTTCTGATTGGCCCCTTTTTTTATATTTATAACCCCTTTTTTTATAATTAAATTCCAAATTTGTTTGTTATCACACCCGAACTCCAAATCAAATCCAACGAGTGTCGCCCCTACCCAAATACCCCCATGCCGGACACAATGGGATCTGTATCGTGAGCTGATTCGGCTTTTACGATAGGTTTTCATCAAATTTAAAACATAAATCAGTATATATTCAATTTGAACGTACATTTTAAATTACCGGGGTCACGCACTAACTAGAAAAATTCCCGAAAATATTTTCTAGCTTCGTATTGACGATACGGTCCTAACAAAACTAGTTTCGTCAAATTCTGAGATCGTTTGAAAAATGGCCATTTTCCAGTCGATTAAAATCAACTGAAACTGGTCAAACGCGTTTTCCTTTGCCACGCTCACATATTGATTCGAAAAATTATGAAATTTGAAACCTAGAAATAATTTAACATCACGGACCCAACAAAACTGGTTTCGTCGAAATCCGAGGTCGTTTGCAAAATGTCCATTTTTAAGGGCCTGAATTCCATAGCGACTATTCAGAATTTTCATCTGGACATATCTTTTGATTCCCGTTATGAAATCTTGATTTTTCAGATTCGTTGGAAAGATATTATCAATTAGATCCTAATGTTTTTGGTTTCACTAAAATCCGGATTGTTTTGCACCCGGTACATTCAATTGAAGTTTGAAATCGAATTATCGAACTACCGCGCCATTTTCAATTCTATTTATAATTATATATAAATATTTATATTCTAACGACGACGCGTATAAATATATACGTTCGAATTATATTCAAAATAAATTTCTCGTCGATATTATTTAAAATAATTCATTTTAAATAATCAAAATTCGCTAAAATTGCCAAAATAAAAATTTTAAACTGGCCCAGATTTTCGGGTTGTTACAATCTCCCCCACTTAAAACTTTTCGTCCCCGAAAAGGAACAAAGTTGAAAGTGGTTTGATTAATCAACTCTACGCTCGATCTGGCTTCCATTCTCCAACTCTTTAGTTTCTGAGAATTTTCAAAATTTCAAAAATTTGGCTAACACCCTAAATTTTCGAAAAATTTCGCCATAACCTCCCCTGCACCGGGAGCATCGGGGAATTTCAAATAGCTTCCCCGGTCCTTCAGATCTCAAAAAGAAAAAGAAAAACCCAAGTGGCTAGCCAATAGGCTCATAAAATCATCATCACCCAAACAAAACAGTAAATTATGTAGTAAACATGTACCTATTTGTCGGGCAAACAAATTTTATTCTCTGCTTTAGCCTCCTTGCTATGACCTGTTCAATGTAAGTATATGTATATGCAAGCAAACGCGACCAATTTTCAATATAATTCAATATTTGATTCAATTAGGCATAATGGTTCAAAATTATCAAACAAATAAACAAACAACACAAACATCAATCAATTAGTGATTTTAACGTTTCAAATTGATAATTTTACTACATATAAAGAAAATCATGTTTTGATGCCAAATCACAACAATGTATTCTAGCTATATTAGTATTGGTTCTCACACCAGTCTAATGGAAATATATAGAAAATCACACCTTCGAAACTCGAACATAAATGTTGATGATGCGATCGCTATCATCAATATCATCTTCGGGCGACTAGAGTGTGATGCTATATCTATCCAATATATTAAAACTTTGAATACACGCGGATCAGACGTATACGCAAAATCTATATATACTGGGTTATCCACATCAATATAAATAAATAACCAAATACGAATAATTGATTTATATTTCAAAACAAGATTTGTTTTCATTTTTAAAAATATACTCTTCACACTCGTTCTAGGATACTACTGATCCCATCTCTAACGAGTCATTCTCGTTGGATATTACTAATCCAATTTCTGATGAATTATTTCGTATGGTTCTAATGTGTCTTGTTCTCTGAGCTTTGTAAACCAAAGCTCTGATACCAACTGTGAAAACCCGTAACTTCCCCGTAAAGGAAAGCGTCGGATAGTTCGAGAACAAGCCACAACAGAACACATACAGAAGAACATTTCATTGTATATTACAACAATGCATCAGATTACAAGAATATACAGAGTATAAATGAATATTACATAGAAATATCAGAGATTTAAATTACATTTAAATACATAGCAGCGGAAAATAATACAATACACAACTAGAAGGAGATATACGGATACAAAGCTTTCCGGATATCGTTCCAGCTGAAAACCAGGATCCTGTGAATATAAATCTGCAAAACCAAAACTACTAGCTGCCCGTGTCGAAAATAGGGGCACCCAGAGTTTAGGTTAAAACAATAAACTCCAGGTCAGTCATGGGACTGGTGTGAGAACTAAAACAGTTATCAATCTTTATTTTTAAAGTTAGGTAAATCAAGGGACCACGCCGTATAACACGGAACGGGTTTCCTCCCAAGAATACCAGTGCATTAAACAAACAACGCAATGTTAAATAAAGAAAAATGAAGCTGTTATAGGACCCAGGTCCCATCACACAATGCAACGCAGTCGAGGATAGGGTTTTCCCTTATAACAGCCAAAGAATGCTTGATACGTTTAAAACAAATCGTTTGATACTACTATAAGGGCATAGTGTATAAAACCACTTCAAATCATAAGTATCAATCATAGACGGCATGAATGCCCCATAACACTATGTCGCCATATATAAGTTTACAATCAAAACCGCAAGACGTCGTATTGGAAGTTGGGTTATCATTTATGGTATGAACCGAGGCTAGGGGCAAGATCCTCTACCGATTTTAGACAATCTAGCCCATGTCTAGGAACAGCCGCAACTGCCCCTTGGATCGTCAGGGCCGGTCCACCGATGTGGATTATAATGCCTGAACAATACGTTTCTCCGCCCTTTGGGGCGTAAGCCTGGCCCGTCAGCCGACCAGAAGCATCGGCCGAAACCGATATCACGAGGCGCCTCGCTTTTCAGCAAGTAATAATAAGTAACATCCACATGAGTCAAACTCGTCAGCCAGTTCAAGCACTGACGCCACTCCTAACTAGAAAGAAACGCATGTCCTCCCCGATGTCCGTCTCCCGTTTTTAGTTCATACCGGGTGTGAAACTCGCGAAGTAAACGTTACACAAAGCTACGCCACAAAGGCCTTGCTTCGATCATCAACCACAAGACTTTGCTTTTCAACAGAAGCCTTGATCATTTGCCACTTAAGCATGCCACACAGGCAATTCACTCCATGCGATTGATATCCATCAATATATAACCCCTGAGCTCGTACGTCTCAGAGAAGGGCGTTAAGCAAGAGAATAAATTCTCCGCCGCCAAACAGATATATATTTAATAGAGATCAATCACACGGACTAAAATCCAATGTCAGACACACAATCCATTTACAAGTCCGTTCTGGGTCTGAACGAAACCGGAGGCACCTAGTACCCCGCATATCGATCGATCTCCAAGTACGTCTGGACGATCACTAACTGTTTCCATCTTCTTGGGTGTACAGCCCAATCAAGATCATCAGTAATTACCCAAACGACGTGAAGACTTCTGGTCTTCGACCACCGTCTTCATCTTCGACTTATCGTCGTATCAGTTATTCAGAATGGGATAAACCCGGTCTTTCCGAATAACTCGCGTATATTTTAAATAAGTGTTACACAAACACAACATACGCCTCATTCCAATTCATTAGTCACTAACCGTAAATTAATCAAGAGAATAATTCCCCAAATATTAACCCCGAAGGCCGAAACCAACATCAGATCAATATTCAGAAAACCATTCTGCTTGGCTAACCGACAGTTAGTTTCTAAATTTCACATTCATAGGGAAAGGTTCCCATTAATTTTATCCAAGATAAATTCCTTGAATTTATTCTTTATTCTATTTTTGAATCTCAATTCAAACTAGTCGGGATTAGCGAACCTTACCGAAGTAATTATTTATTTTAATTTCCCCATCCCAACCTATTCATCCCATGAAGTAAAACTGGTAATACTTCATATCTAACACCACAGTGTTATCGGTAAATTCAATTACCATTTCACGTTCGAATCTAATCAAAGATTTAACTATCGCCTGGAGCAAAACTGGTGATACTCCATTTTCGATCATTTCAATCTAATTAAAGATTTATTAAAACTCCACTTAGTCTTAATCTTCGACTGGGTTAAAGAATCAGTGTCATTTAAAACACGGTTCACGATAAACCCAAAATCACATTCCATTAATTATCGGGTTAAAGAACAAGTGTTATTTAAAACACTGTTCACGATAAACCCAAAGTCACATTCCATTAATTATCGGGTTAAAGAACAAGTGTTATTTAATACACTGTTCACGATAAACCCAAAAACCAATATCAATTCAATTCCAATTAAATATCATTTAATTGGTACACTTCATTAAATCTAAATAAAAAGATTTAATCTTTTCTCAACTGGGTTCAAGAACAGTGTTAGTGAAGACACCTATTCACGACAAACCCAAATCACATTTGATATTCAATACGAGGCTTTGAATAGAAAATATATCGGCTTATATTCAATATCAAATTCTACGATTAACAAATGTCGTATTGGAAATAACGATATAAATATATATCTTTCAAATTTTCATAACAACATCCGTATAATCACGAATTCCAACATCGAAATATTCCGAAGACAATTTCGATTCAAATCCACTCCAATGCAATCATTGGATATTCTGGTTATTTTTAAAACCCTTTCGAATTCAATTTATTTATTTAAAAATAAATAGAATTATAATTCTAGTTCAAAACTAGTTTACTTCGATAA
Organism: Allium sativum; assembly: GCA_030737875.1. Classification (NCBI taxonomy): domain Eukaryota; kingdom Viridiplantae; phylum Streptophyta; class Magnoliopsida; order Asparagales; family Amaryllidaceae; genus Allium; species Allium sativum. Next base: position 104,950,873 of record CM060912.1, read on the forward strand.
AAATCTTTTTTTATCTTTTCAAATATGGAGTTTTTCATCCCAATTCTTCTCAAATCATTTCTTATGATTTTACACAAATTATTACTATTTTTAATAATTTTATCAAGGCCCGTACAGTCGATTTCCATCAACGGCCATCGAACTGCACTTACAGCGACCTTTTTCAAATTTGATTTGGACGTATCTCCAAATCCAACCGTTAGATTTTGAATTTCTAATATTCGTTAGAAGGCTCTTTTCGATACGAACCCAACGGTTCCGGTTTTAGGAGAATCCGACGGTCGGATCTCCCGTAATGTCCGTTTGAAATAAATGGTCGAAATTCACGAACTGTCGCGGCGCGTTCTATTCAGGCCATTATATTATATATATAATATATATAATATATATTTCGTCGATTATTATTCAAAATGATTTTTATAAATAGTTTTTAAATTCGTTTCAAAATTCATTTCAACTTCCATTTCAATTCAAAGCAAAATTGAATTCTTCTTTATAAATTCGTTTTAAAATTCATTTCTATTCAATTCAAATTTCAATTCAATTTGAATTCATTTCAATTCGCTTTCAATTCAATTTGAATTTGTTTCCAATTCAATTCAATTCAAATTGGTTTTTCTATTCGATTCAATTCAAATTGGTTTTCTATTCGATTCAAATTCATTATATATTCAATTGAAATCAAATCCGTTATATATTCAATTCGAATTCAATTCGTTATATATTCAATTCATTTCGAAGTCGCTTTATATTCAATTCATTTCGAAATCGTTTTATATTCAATTCATTTCGAAATCGTTTTATATTCGATTCATTTCGAAATCGCTTTATATTCAATTCATTTCGAAATCGTTTTTCAATATTCATTTTAAAATGAATAAAATCGATATAAGTATCGTTCACGACAAAATGGCGTCAATCTAATCAACACGGCTTCATATATTTCTATTTTCAAATATTCTATTTCAAATATTTCTTTTTCAAATATTTCGTTCAACACATGACCAATCTCAATGGATGAGTACTGTCAACACATGAACCTTTATTTTATATTGATAAAGATGTAAATTTTATTACTAAAATATTTCGTTCAACACATGACCAATCTCAAAGGATGAGTACTGTCAACACATGAACCTTTATTTTATATTGATAAAGATGTAAATTTTATTACTAAAATATTTCGTTCAACACATGACCAATCTCAATGGGTGAGTACTGTCAACACATGAACCTTTACTTTATATTATTCTTTATTTTCTAAATTGGAATGAGGCCCAATCAATCACCATATAAAATTAATTATATGGATTTTCATACAACACATGTATATAATAGCATTGAAAAATAATCAACCATCAACCAAAGTGCACTACACTGTATAAGCATCAAATATAGATATCTAACGCTTATAACAGCCTGTCAATCAATCGATCGACATATTTAATCAATCAGGATGAGTGAACTTCAAATTTCATCCTAACACCCGTGTAGGGTTTCAAACAATCAAACACAGATTTTAGTTGTGCAGTTGGGCGATGTGTAAAATTTATCGACCCAATCAATGTCCTTCAAATAGGTGTACATAAACAAACCGTCTGGTTGGTAAATGAATATTTATTCACATTCACGTTAAAAATTATATTTTTAACGATAAAACATTTTATTCCAACATATGAATTTCTATTCAGTTCATTCTTTAAATAAAATGAAATTTTTATTTATCTAACTTATTTTAGAAATTTCGGCGGCATAACGGCACGATACTAGAAACGGGATGAGGCCTAGCCTTATCCCCGGTCTAGTGAAGGCCCACGCCATTCACACATCAATCAATCCATTCATTTCACCAAACAATTCAATTTCAAATCAAATCTTCTAACTAATCTATGCAACCAAACAAACAAGTCCATGGTCTGTGGACGATTGTGTCGGGTGCTACTAAGCACCGTCTGCATCCTAGTATATATATATATAACTAGAAAAAGAAATTAAAGAGTGAGAAGTTCTCACCGAGGGATCCACTCCGCCATTCTCTATTATCACTCAAATTCACTGCTCTGATTCTAACGCCATCTGCTTCAATGCAATTTATATTAAAAACCACTCATTTTTTATTTATAGCAAATCAATATTCATAACAATTCAGTTTTTAAATTATGTTATTTATATTTTGAAAAACAATTCTATTTTTACTTTGAAAGACAGTTCTATTTTTTTTTCTTTTAAAAATAATGTATATTTTCAAAAATGATTCTATACTTTTCAAAAGTAATATGTATACATATATTTTTAAAACAATGCTAATTTCTATTCTGCTAACTTTATTTTTAAAACCATATGTTAATTTTCCTAAAAAAAAAATAATGCTAATTACACAAAATAAAATAAATAAATAAATTTCACAACCTTTCTTCTTCGTTCTCCAGGCTTTCAGTTGAACCCATACCGCACCAAGTTAGGGTTCCGCCTTGCTCATCCCTCGTGGCACCGAACTTCCATCAGGTAGGCCCACGTCGAAGCCCATGGCTTGCTCCACCTTCGCCTGAAAGGAGGGCCCACTCGCCGCCTTCCCTGCGTCACGATTGGCTGGTGAATAGAGCAGCTTTGGGGAGCGAAAACGACCTCCACGGTGAACGAAAATGGATCACCCTTGTTTGAGATGACAGAGCACGAGATGCTCTCCATTCTTCATGTTGAAAATAGATCGAAATAATTTGTGGAGGATTCGTGATTGGGGGACGAAGATAAGAGCTTGGTGGTCGTCGTTTTTCTAGGGCCGGCGGATTTAATTGAGTGAGGGAGAGAGTTTCTGATTGGCCCCTTTTTTTATATTTATAACCCTTTTTTTATATTTATAACCCTTTTTTTTTATAATTAAATTCCAAATTTGTTTGTTATCACACCCGAACTCCAAATAAAACCCAACGAGTGTCGCCCCTACCCAAATACCCCCATGCCGGACACAATGGGATCTGTATCGTGAGCTGATTCGGCTGTTACGATAGGTTTTCATCAAATTTAAAACATAAATCAGTATATATTCAATTTGAACGTACATTTTAAATTACCGGGGTCACGCACTAACTAGAAAAATTCCCGAAAAATATTTTCTAGCTTCGTATTGACGATACGGTCCTAACAAAACTAGTTTCGTCAAATTCTGAGATCGTTTGAAAAATGGCCATTTTCCAGTCGATTAAAATCAACTGAAACTAGTCAAACGTGTTTTCCTTTGCCACGCTCACATATTGATTCGAAAAATTATGAAATTTGAAACCTAGCAATAATTTAACATCACGGACCCAACAAAACTGGTTTCGTCGAAATCCGAGGTCGTTTGCAAAATGTCGATTTTTAAGGGCCTGAATTCCATAGCGACTATTCAGAATTTTCATCTGGACATATCTTTTGATTCCCGCTATGAAATCTTGATTTTTCAGATTCGTTGGAAAGATATTATCAATTATATCCTAATGTTTTTGGTTTCACTAAAATCCGGATTGTTTTGCACCCGGTACATTCAATTGAAGTTTGAAATCGAATTATCAAACTACCGCGCCATTTTCAATTCTATTTATAATTATATATAAATATTTATATTCTAATGACGACGCGTATAAATATATACGTTCGAATTATATTCAAAATAAATTTCTCGTCGATATTATTTAAAATAATTCATTTTAAATAATCAAAATTCGCTAAAATTGCCAAAATAAAAATTTTAAACTGGCCCAGATTTTCGGGTTGTTACAATAAAGTATTACCAGTTTTACTTCATGGGATGAATATGTTGGGATTGGGAAATTAAAACAAATGATTTCTTCGGTAAGGTTCGTTAATCCCGACTAGTTTGAATTGATATTCAAAAGAAGATTAAAGAATAAATTTAAAAGAATTTATCTTTGATAAAATTAATGTGAACCTTTCCCTAAGAAGGTGAAATTTAGAAACTAACTGTAGGTTGGCTAAGAAGAATGATTTCCTGGGTATTGATCTGATGTTGGTTTCGGCCTTCGGGGTTAATATTTGGGGAATTATTCTCTTGTTCATTTACGGGTTTGTGACTGATGAATTGGAATGAGGCATATGTTGTGTTTGTGTAACACTTGTTTATTATATACGTGAGTTATTCGGAAAGACCGGGTTTATCCCATTCTGAATAACTGATACGACGATAAGTCGAAGATGAAGACGGTGGTTGAAGACCAAAGGTCTTCACGTCGTTTGGATAATTACTGATGATCTTGATTGGTCCGTACACCCAAGAGGATGGAATCAGTTGGTGATCGTCCAGACGTACTTGGAGATCGATGGATATGCGGGGTACTAGGTGCCTCCGGTTTCGTTCAGACCCCGAACGAACTTGTAAATGGACTGTGTCTGACATTGGATTTCAGTCTGTGTGATTGATTTCTATTAAATATATATCTGTTTGGCGGCGGAGAATTTGTTCTCTTGCTTAACGCCCTTCTCTGAGACGTACGAGCTCAGGGGTTATATATTGATGGATATCCATCGCATGGAGTAAATTGCCTGTGTGGCATGCCTAAGTGGCAATTGATCAAGGCTTCTGTTGAAAAGCAAAGTCTTGCGGTTGAAGATCAAAGCAAGGCCTTTGTGGCATAGCTTTGTGTAACGTTTACTTCACGAGTTTCACACCCGGTATGAACCAAAAACGGGAGATGAACCTCAGGGAGGACATGCGTTTTCTTCTAGTTAGAAGTGGCGTCAGTGGTTTTACACGCCCTGAAGAGTTTGACTTATGTGGTTGTTGGTTTGCGAGGCACCTCGGATATATCAGTGACTATGTGAAGCCGATGGAGTCATTCGTTGGCTCATTTACGCCCCATAGGGCGGGGAGACGTATTGTTTAGGCATAATAATCCACTCCGTGTGGACCGGCCCTGACGATCCAAGGGGTAGTTGCGGCTGTTCCTGAGACTCGGACTAGACAGTCTTGAATTAGTAAGGACGATCCCTAGCCTCGGTTCATGCCATAAATGATAACCCAACTTCCAATACGACATTTTGCGGTTTTGATTGTATACCTATATATGGCGACATAGTGGTATGGGACATTCATGCCGCCTATGATTGATATTTGTGATTGTATATAAAATCAGAAACTAACTGAAAACGAGCTAAGATGGGTGGTTTCCTGGTTATTAGTCTGGTGTTGGTTTCGGCCTACGGGGTTAATACTTAGGGAATCGTTTTCTTACTAATTTACAGTTGGAGTGTGATTAAAAATTTAAAACATGAAATTTAGCGTATCAAGCATTCTTTGGCTATTATAAGGTAAAACCCTATCCCCCGTCTTGCATTGCATTGTGTGATAGGATCTGGGTCTTATAATAGATTCATTTTTCTTTATTTAGCATTGCGCTATTGTTATATGCACTGGTATTCTTGGGAGGAAACCTGTTCCATGTTATACGGCGTGGTCCCTTGATTTACCTAACTTTAAAATAAAGATTAATAACTGTTTTAGTTCTCATACCAGTCACATGACTGACCTGGAGTTTATTGTTTTAACCTAAACTCTGGGTGCCCTTATTTTGACACGGGCAGCTAGTAGTTTTGGTTTTGTAGATTTATATTCACAGGATCCTGATTTACAGCTGGAACGATACTCGGAATGCTTTGTATCCGCGTATTACTTCTAGTTGTGTATTGTATTATTTTCCGCTGCTATGTAATTTATTGTAATCTCTGATATTTTATGAACTGTAATATTTATTTATACTCTGTATATTCTTGTAATCTGATGGAATTATTGTAATATACAATGAAATGTTCTTCTGTCTGCGTTCTTTTGTGGCTTGTCCTCGACTCAATCCGGGCCTTCCTCACCGGGGAAGTTCGGGCCGTTTCAAACCGAGTCCATGACTGAGCCTATAATTTATATTTTATATTATATATTATATACTTTATATTTTATATTTATTTTTTATAATTCATAATTCATAATTTATATTTTATATTTTATACTTTATATTTTATACTTTATATTTTATGTTTTATACTTTATATTTTATTTTATATTTGAAATCTAGGCATAATTAACTATTATAATTTATTAGTTAATTATTTGTTTTTAATAGATAATATGTGCCAACAATTTGCAAAAACGTGTCTATAATTTATGGTTTATAATTAATATTTTATATATTTTTATATTTTTTGTTTTCTAATTAAGCTTGTATTCCATAACAGATGGAATAACCGAGCCCAAAACCAAGATCTAAACCTAGCCCACAACCGAGCCCATAACCACAGTCATAATTGTGGTCATAACCAAACCTTTAAATTAGCTCATAATCGAGCCAAAACTAAACCCACAACTTATCCTATAACCGAGTCCATAACCTGGCTCTTAAATTTTAATTAAATTTATAATTGAGCTCTTAATCGAGGCTTGTATTTTAAATTAGTTATTTATATTTTATTCATGTTTCGTAGTTTATATTTTATATTTTCTAATTTTGCTTTTGTATTATATATTTTATACTTTATATTTTTATACTTTATATTTTATATTTTATACTTTATACTTTATAGTTTATAGTTTATACTTTATATTTTATACTTTATATTTTATATTTTATATTTTATACTTTATATTTTATATTTTATAATTAATATTTTATACTTTTTTATATTTTCTAATTTCTAATTTAGCTTATATTCCATAACCTATGGAATAACCGATCCCATAACCAAGAACTAAACCTAGCCCATGACCTGGCTCTTAAATTGTAATTGAATTTATAATTGAGCTCCTAATCGAGGTTATGATCTAGCTTGTATCTTAAATTAGTTATTTATATTTTATTCATATTTTGTATTTTATTTTTATAATTTATATTTTATATTTTCTAATTTAGCTTTTATAATTTATATTTTATATTTTATATTTTATATTTTATACTTTATAATTTATATTTTATATTTTATATTTTATACTTTATACTTTATACTTTATATTTTATACTTTATACTTTATAATTTATAGTTTATATTTTATAATCAATATTTTTTATTTTTTATTTTCTAATTTAGCTTGTATTCAATAACCGGTGGAATAACTGAGCTCATAACCAAGATCTAAACCTAGCGCATAACCGAGCCCATAACCACGGTCATAATTGTGGTCATAACCAAACCTTTAAACTAGCTCATAACCGAGACCATAACCAAGCCAAAACTAAACCCATAACTTATCCTATAACTGAGCCCATAACCTGGCTCTTAAATTGTAATTGAATTTATAATTGAGCTCTTAATCGAGGTTATGATCTAGCTTGTATCTTAAATTAGTTATTTATATTATTTTTCTTTTCATATTTTGTATTTTATATTTTCAAATTTAGCTTTTATATTTTATATTTTTATACTTTATATTTTATACTTTATATTTTATATTTTATACTTTATACTTTATACTTTATGTTTTATACTTTATATTTTATATTTTATATTTTATAGTTCATATTTTTTTATTTTTTTTATTTTTTATTTTCTAATTTAGCTTATATTCCATAACCGATTGAATAACCGAGCCCATAACCAAGATCTAAACCTAGCCTATAACCACAGTCATAATTGTGGTCATAACCAAACCTTTAAACTAGCTCATGACCGAGACAATAACCGAGCCAGAACTAAACCCATAACTTATCCCATAAACGAGCCCATGACCTGGCCCTAAAATTGTAATTGAATTTATAATTGAGCTCTTAATCGAGGTTATGATCAAGCTTGTATCTTAAATTAGTTATTTATATTTTATAATTTAGCTTTTACCCCATAACCGAGCCCGTAACCGAGATCTAAACCTAGCTCATAACTGAGGTAACTACCGAGCTCATAACCACGATCATAATTGAGGTCATAACCAAACCTTTAACCTAGCCTAAAATCGAGATCATAACTGAGCACATAACCGAGCCAAAACCAAATCCATAACTGATCCTATCATCGAGCCCATAAGCAAGCTCTTAAACAAGCTTGTAATTGAATTTATAACCGAGCTCTTAATCAAGGTTATGATCTAGCTTATAACCAAAATTAGATATTTATATTTTTTATTTTATAATTTCTAATTTAGATTTTATTCCATAACCGAGCTCATAACAAAGCCCATAACCAAGATCTAAACCTTGCTCATAACTGAGGTAATAACAGATCTCATAACCACGGTCATAACTGAGGTCATCACCAAACCTTTAACCTAGCCCATAACTGAGACCATAAACGAGCCCATAACCGAACTCTTAAACAAGATTGTAATTAAATTTATAACTGAGGTCTTAATCGAGGTTAAGATCTACCTTGTAACCGAAATTAGTTATTTATATTTTATTTATATTTTATATTCCATATTCTATAATTTATCTTTTATCCCATAACCGAGCCCAAAACCAAGATCTAAACCTAGCTCATAACTGAGGTAATAACCAAGCTCATAACCATGGTCATAACTGAGGTTATAACCAAACTTTTAACCTAGCCCATAACTGAGTACGTAACGCCAAAACCAAACCCATAACTGATCCTATAACCGAGCCCATAACCGAGCTCTTAAATAAGCTTGTAATTGAATTTATAACTGAGTTCTTAATTGAGGTTATGATCTAGCTTGTAACCGAAATTAGTTATTCACATTTTATTCATATTATATTTTATATTTTATATTATCTAATTTAGCTTTTATTCCATAACCAATCCAATAATCGAGCTCATAACAGAGCCCATAACTAAGATCTAAACCTAGCTCATAACTGAGGTAATAACCGAGCTCATAACCACGATCATAATCGAGGTTATAACCAAACCTTTAACCTAGCCCATAACCGAGACAAAACTTGTAACACCCCACTTATAGTCAAGACCAATATGCGTGTCCCGTCACCCGACCAGAGTCGAGCCCACAAAGATACGTTTGGGATATTGGTTGAAATGGGCCCCCACAAGCTACCACCTAAGCTTGAAATTTTATCTGGTGCATCCCACTTAACCCCTCTTTATAATCATGCCCACTTACATGTTAAGTTTTGGTTAAGTCATCAATCATATTTCAATTGCCACTGAGGGCACCCACTAGATTTCCACATGCCACCCAAAGCACTTACTTGATTCCCACATGCCACCCAAGGCACTTACTTAACCCTTTAATCATGTTTAATTACATGTTCCACTTTGGTTAAGTATTCTAATCGTATTTTCTATTGCCACCCAAGGCAACCCACTAGTTTCCTCATGCCACCCAAGGCACCCCCACTAGTTACTACATGCCACCCAAGGCACCCACTTAACCCTCATGTCCCACTACATGCTAATTTGGTTAAGTGTTTCTTAATTAATTAAGACCGTGATCCTCCTAAAGACCTCTCACATTAGACTATCTTTTATGACCGCTGGTTAAGCCGTTTGGGTCCGGGCAGCCTTACGTCATAACCGAGTCTAACCTCGTGTCTTTACGTTAATCACGTATTTAGTTTGTGACTAAGACCTCTCACATTGGGCCAATCATTTGTAGCCGCTGGATGGCCGGTCGGTTCCGGGCAGACTTCCGCTACAAAAGGGTCCAACCTCGTGTCTTAGTTGATTAATTACGCCTAATTAATCACCCCCACAATTAATTATCCCTAATTAATTACACATTTTTCATAACATGGGTAGACCTAACTCAATAGGTAAATTCCCATGGGGTAGACCTAACTCAATAGGTAAATTCCCACTTATGTTAATTTATTTTTATGGTATGCTTAATCATACCCAATCATACTTTTATTAACATATTTACCAACCCCATCGTTCCCCACGTAAATCGTTCTCATTTCATGACACAATTAAGGGGAAGATCATCACAAATATCATGGGTTTAGCATACAACTTTGTCATGGGTTAAGAGGATGTCAACTTGCATATATGAACATATATTAACCCAACTACATATAACCCAAACTTGCATATTATCATACACATGATTTGCATAACATATGACATATGAGTTTGCATATTATCATACACATATCTTGCATAACATGTTGAACTTGCATATAAGCATTCTCATAACTTGCATAACATGTTAAACATGCATTTAAGCATACACATAACTTGCATAAGCATTCATATACTTGCATAAGCATTCACATACTTGCATAAGCATTCACATACTTGCATGAGCATTCACATACTTGCATGAGCATTCACATACTTGCATGAACATGCATAACTTGCATATCACATTAAACTTGCATTTAAGCATATACATAACTTGCATAGCATCATGCACATAACTTGCATAATCTCATACACATAACTTGCATAACACCATTCACATAACTTGCATCTTAAAGGAGGGTAAACATGCATAGCATATAAGGGTATCATCTTGCATATGTGTGCATCATATTTAAAAGGGTAAACTTGCATGTTATGATTTATGCATAATACCAAACTCTTAGCATGCATAAAACCACTTACTTATCATGCATGAAATCAAATACTTATTATGCATAAACCCACCACTTAACTTGCATAAACCCAAACACTTATCATGCATAAAACCCAATACTTAGTATGCATACAATCAAATACTTATCATGCATAACGTCAAATACTTTAGCATGCATAACATCAAATACTTAGCATGCATAACATCAAATACTTAACATGCATAACATCAAATACTTAACATGCATAACACCAACTACTTAGCATGCATAAAATCACATGCATAACTTGCATATCATGTTACATATAACTTGCATATATTCTCACATAAAGTTTGCATAACATGTCACATATGCATAAATGTTTAACATGGTGTTTTGCATCATAAAACATGGCCTTAAACTTGCATTTAACATAAAACTTGCAAATCACATATCATACAAACTTGCATAAATACATTTATCCACAAACATAGCCATGTCTTATCACATCCTACCATAATCAATTTAACAATTGATTATTAAAGCCATAGAAACTCACCAAAACCAAGATTAGCAAACTTATGAAGTGGAATTAGTGGCTTTAATTGAAGAAGATGTTGATTAGCTTGCAACTCTCTTCATTGATTTGTGGAGGCCATGCTCAAATTTCATTTTGCCATAGTTTAGTTACAAAACCTAATTATGAATGAATTAGGATAGGGTTAGGGTCTTATTTATAGGATTAGGTTGCATTTTAGACCCTTAGATTAACCCTAGATTGGTTTAGACCCGTCAGATCCAAGAAGCTTCCAGAACCAGCCCTCCAAGCCAGCCCAAGAACCTAAACTGGTGCACCCAGTTTTACTGGGCGTCGCACCCCTGTCGACAGGCAAGTCGACAGGGCAGTCGACACCCCTGTCGACAGCCCTGTCGACAGCGCTGTCGACATGGCTAGGGCGGGAATTTCTCCCGCCTGACCCGCTGCCTCTATTTCAAATTCTGTATTTTAAATTTTAAAATCTGTTTTTATCTTTGAATTTTCTGAAAACTTCTTTGGGCCATAACCGGGCCATACAGACTCCGATTCTCGAAAACTCGGAGTCTATTTCGCGTATTTTTCCGAGACGAACGCAATGACGCAGCCCGTTACCCCCAATTCCCACATCTGAGATTATTTATCCTATAATTAGTGAATTTTAGTATTAACTAAAATTCGGGGTGTTACATTCTCCCCTCCTTAAAGGATTTCGTCCCCGAAATCTCTAAGCTAAGGAGAATGCATATCCTACCATCCAAACAACCATCTACTCAAACCATCAACCACGGGCATCCATTGTCCTTAAACAGTTTCTAATGATGTATGAGCATATGCAAACAGTGTGTGTATATGTTCCCTATCTAATGTATGAACATATGCAAACCATGATAGTGCCATGCATCCATTATGTATGCGAGAAAACCCTATCGACACATACAATATCTACATGAGTGCACAACCATTCACCAAAATGCATCATCCATGTGATAACACAACCATTATACATCCATAAATATATTTTCCTACACACAATTTTATGCAATATGCAATATGAAGTGACTGAGCCGATCTAGTGCCTAGAGTGTGTGTATATGCATCCACGAGCAACCACTAGCAAACACTTGCATCCACTTGCATCCATCATACATAACATGTCTCAAACAAATGTTTCAACCATAGGACTATCCTATCTGAAGGTCAAAGGTACTAACGAGAGGACATACTAAAGATAAGATAAGCACAAGATATGCGATGAAGGAGAAGCAAAAGGACATACCCTCCGAAAGAAAAGGGTATCTCGAACGCATCTTCGCTTCCGTCTCCCAGGTAGCGTCGCTCTCTTCATCTCACCTTCGTACTTTGACTAGTTGAACCTCTCTGTTTCTCAACTTCTGACCCAAGGATGCAAGTAGGAGCTCGTCGAATCGTCGCATCACGCTCTACTTCCACTTCTCTAAGCAGGCTCGGCTCTACCGCCTCTGCGGTCTCATGTAGGAACTTCCTCAAATGTAACACATGGAATATATCATGTACACCACCACGCCTGTCGGCCACTCCACTCCATATGTCATCTGTCCAATCCTTTCCTTAATAGGAAACGGTCCAACAAACCTTGGTACTCACTTCCCAACAGATCCAAAGTGAACCACATTCCGTAACGGAGATATCTTGATAAAAAAACATGTCAAACTCAAGCTCTGTTCTCCTCTTGTCCGTATAAGATTTCTTTTTATCTTGCGTCGCTTTCATCCTTCTTTGAATCAAATCAATCTTTTCCCGAAGTTTTTCTAACCTTATCGGCCCAAGCGAGATCTCATCCGTAGATTCCTACCAACGTGTAGGTGATCGACAAGGCCTTCCATAAAGAGCTTCAAAAGGTGCCATATCAATACTGGACTGAAAGCTGTTATTATATGCGAACTCCACCAATGGAAGATGCTCTTCCCATGTACCTCCAAAATCTAAGATACAAAGCCTCAAAAGGTCTTCTAGGACATGATTCACCCTCTCGGTCTGGCCGTCCGTCTGAGGATGATATGCGGTACTCAAACACAACTGAGTCCCTACCGCCTCTTGCCAACTCTTCCAGAACTCGCTAGTGAAGATAGGATCTCGATCACTTACTATGCTAGAGGGTACCCCATGTAATCGAACTATCTCTCGATGATATACTGAAGCTAGCCATGGAGCAGTCCTCTTGCTCTTCACAGGTATGAAATGGGCGCTCTTAGTAAGTCTGTCTACCACCACCCAAATTCCTGTATTACCCTTCCTCGACCTGGGTAATCCGTCAATAAAATCCATCGAGACGCTATCCCACTTCCATTGCGGAACCTCCAATGGGTGAAGCAACCCATCTGGTTTCCTTTGCTCCGCCTTCACTTGCTGGCACACCAAACATCGAGCGACATACTCGGCCACAACTTTCTTCATACCGGCCCAGAAGAAAACCCTCTTCATGTCTTGGTACATCTTATCCCCACCGGGATGAATGGTCATCCTAGAACGGTGTGCGTCATCAAGAATAGCCTTCCTCAAACCCTCGTCTTGCGGTACACAAAGTCTACCGTCTCTACGCAAACACCCCTATCGTCTAGGGTGTTTCTACTCAAATGGCTGGACGACTTCCCCCCTTATGAGCTTCTCTACCAACTCAACCAACTGTGGGTCGTCCCTCTGTGCTCTTCCAATCCGCCCCAAAAGAGTAGGTCTAACCTCCAAGGAGGCTAGCAAACCGGGTACAAAGTCAACGGAAGGTCTAAAGTCAAACTTAGAAATAAACTCTAAGCTCCGTCGTTCAACGAACAATGAACTCAAGGACAACCTTTTTCTACTTAAGGCGTCCGCTACCATGTTACCCTTACTCATAGGATGCTAAGGATCCCATCCACTTTTGCTGTCCTAAGACTATGCGCTCGAAGAGTCTCCAACACTTCCCTAAGATGTAGGGCATGCTCTTCTCCACCAGGATATCATCCAAAATTATCACAACTGTCTCCCACGCAGACCACCCTAGTCGAATTCGGCATCCCCCAAATGCAAGCCCCAAAGGCCTAAACCAATATCAGACAAACACCCAAGGGATACCTCCTTCGAATTCAGACGACCTACGTGAGATGATACTAATAAAAATGGCTAAATAATTAAGCCCTTGACCAATTTTGGATGTCCTCCCCAGTCTCGCTCCAAAACCACCGTTTTCCCATAACTGGCTTTGCTCACCCCATTGAGCACATACGAAAACTTATTTCGCTCCTAGAAAAGACCCAGATGTCATCCACAAAGACCATCACGAACTTATTTAGGTACTCCCTGAACACCCTTCTCATCAAATCAACAAAGTATGCGGGGGCGTTCGTCAAACCGAATGGCATCACCAGCCACTCCTAAAAAACATCCGGAGTCCTAAGGGTAGTCTTTTCTATGCAATCCTCAGCCACTCTCAACTGATGAACTTCCGTGGCTGAGTCCTACTACAAAAATACTGAGGCGCCAGCCAACTGATCAAAGAGATCATCAATCCTCGGCAATGGGTGTCCATTCTTCTTTGTGAGTTTATTTAGTTCTCTTTAGCCTACACAAAGTCTGAGGGACCCATCCGCCTTCGTGACAAAAACTACTGGAGCACCTCACTCCGATATACTTCGTCTTGTGAACCCCTTCTCAAGCAAATCGCCTACTTACTTATGGAGTTCCCTCCTCTCACGAGGAGCCATGTGGCACACTGGCCAAGATACTGGTTTAGCATTACCCACCAGATATATTTGGAAGTCAAATTTCCGTTCCGGAGGTAAGCCCTTTACCTCCTTATACACATCCGGTTATTCCCGGACCGCTCTAACTGATCGCAAATTCTAGACCGACGTGTCAAGCGATTCTAGATAACTTAGCATAACAGATTCTATGGGATTACAAAAGATCTCGAGAGTGTTACCCAAGCGGGTCATAAGCCTAACAACTCTCTCCCTTCAAAATCAAGAACGGCACCTTTACTGGATAACCAGTCCATGCCAAAACTAGCCCATAGCCCGTGAAGCACAACAAGCATCACATCTAAACTCAACGCTAAGTATAGAAACTTTCAAACCCAAACACATCATGGAGCCCAATTGGGTTTGAAATAACTAAGGGATCATCTACCAAACTGGTGTCTAAGTGCAGTGACTCAACTAACAATGATGAGATAAACGAACTCGATGCGTCAGAACCAAATAAAGTTCGAATTGGATGATAAAGAAATCCAACCTCCAATCTAGACGGTCTTATCCCCATCTGGTACCCTAGTCGCGAGGGAATACAACTACCCTCCAGAAGATTCCATATCTTGCCCTTGCTTCTTTGGACAATCCTAATAAGGTGTCCTATTCCTCTCAAAAGGATAACCACTTGGCTTCCTCTTCCCTATTCCCCACTCGTAACTTCCCACCAATGAGATTTCATCCTTCATTAACCCAACAGCTATTTGAGCCTTCCTCCCATTGTCTATCCAATAGATACCTACCAGTCCTCCTCCTTCTTGAACCAACTTCTAATCCGACTAACGTCTAAGTCCCTTGAAGTGGTTTTCCATCCTTATCTATCTTAGAAAGATCATCTATACGCGGAGGGGAAACTCAAAATGAGAGAAAGGAAGAGATTCAAAATGGAGAATTCGAAAGATAAAGATATGGCTATTGGGGATTATGCTTTTCTTTCAAAAACTTTTCTCTCAAAAGACATGTTTTTGAAAATACTCCTTTCCAAAAATATTCTTAGAAAATAGTTTTTCTAAAAATTTTATCTGTTCCTGGTAACCTTAAGCTCTGATACCACGTGTAACACCCCACTTATAGTCAAGCCCAATATGCGTGTCCCGTCACCCGACCAGAGTCGAGCCCACAAAGATACGTTTGGGATATTGGTTGAAATGGGCCCCCACAAGCTACCACCTAAGCTTGAAATTTTATCTAGTGCATCCCACTTAACCCCTCTTTATAATCATGCCCACTTACATGTTAAGTTTTGGTTAAGTCATCAATCATATTTCAATTGCCACTGAGGGCACCCACTAGATTTCCACATGCCACCCAAAGCACTTACTTGATTCCCACATGCCACCCAAGGCACTTACTTAACCCTTTAATCATGTTTAATTACATGTTCCACTTTGGTTAAGTATTCTAATCGTATTTTCTATTGCCACCCAAGGCAACCCACTAGTTTCCTCATGCCACCCGAGGCACCCCCACTAGTTACTACATGCCACCCAAGGCACCCACTTAACCCTCATGTCCCACTACATGCTAATTTGGTTAAGTGTTTCTTAATTAATTAAGACCGTGATCCTCCTAAAGACCTCTCACATTAGACTATCTTTTATGACCGCTGGTTAAGCCGGTTGGGTCCGGGCAGCCTTACGTCATAACCGAGTCTAACCTCGTGTCTTTACGTTAATCACGTATTTAGTTTGTGACTAAGACCTCTCACATTGGGCCAATCATTTGTAGCCGCTGGATGGCCGGTCGGTTCCGGGCAGACTTCCGCTACAAAAGGGTCCAACCTCGTGTCTTAGTTGATTAATTACGCCTAATTAATCACCCCCACAATTAATTATCCCTAATTAATTACACATTTTTCATAACATGGGTAGACCTAACTCAATAGGTAAATTCCCATGGGGTAGACCTAACTCAATAGGTAAATTCCCACTTATGTTAATTTATTTTTATGGTATGCTTAATCATACCCAATCATACTTTTATTAACATATTTACCAACCCCATCGTTCCCCACGTAAATCGTTCTCATTTCATGACACAATTAAGGGGAAGATCATCACAAATATCATGGGTTTAGCATACAACTTTGTCATGGGTTAAGAGGATGTCAACTTGCATATATGAACATATATTAACCCAACTACATATAACCCAAACTTGCATATTATCATACACATGATTTGCATAACATATGACATTTGAGTTTGCATATTATCATACACATATCTTGCATAACATGTTGAACTTGCATATAAGCATTCTCATAACTTGCATAACATGTTAAACATGCATTTAAGCATACACATAACTTGCATAAGCATTCATATACTTGCATAAGCATTCACATACTTGCATCAGCATTCACATACTTGCATGAGCATTCACATACTTGCATGAGCATTCACATACTTGCATGAACATGCATAACTTGCATATCACATTAAACTTGCATTTAAGCATATACATAACTTGCATAGCATCATGCACATAACTTGCATAATCTCATACACATAACTTGCATAACACCATTCACATAACTTGCATCTTAAAGGAGGGTAAACATGCATAGCATATAAGGGTATCATCTTGCATATGTGTGCATCATATTTAAAAGGGTAAACTTGCATGTTATGATTTATGCATAATACCAAACTCTTAGCATGCATAAAACCACTTACTTATCATGCATGAAATCAAATACTTATTATGCATAAACCCACCACTTAACTTGCATAAACCCAAACACTTATCATGCATAAAACCCAATACTTAGTATGCATACAATCAAATACTTATCATGCATAACGTCAAATACTTTAGCATGCATAACATCAAATACTTAGCATGCATAACATCAAATACTTAACATGCATAACATCAAATACTTAACATGCATAACACCAACTACTTAGCATGCATAAAATCACATGCATAACTTGCATATCATGTTACATATAACTTGCATATATTCTCACATAAAGTTTGCATAACATGTCACATATGCATAAATGTTTAACATGGTGTTTTGCATCATAAAACATGGCCTTAAACTTGCATTTAACATAAAACTTGCAAATCACATATCATACAAACTTGCATAAATACATTTATCCACAAACATAGCCATGTCTTATCACATCCTACCATAATCAATTTAACAATTGATTATTAAAGCCATAGAAACTCACCAAAACCAAGATTAGCAAACTTATGAAGTGGAATTAGTGGCTTTAATTGAAGAAGATGTTGATTAGCTTGCAACTCTCTTCATTGATTTGTGGAGGCAATGCTCAAATTTCATTTTGCCATAGTTTAGTTACAAAACCTAATTATGAATGAATTAGGATAGGGTTAGGGTCTTATTTATAGGATTAGGTTGCATTTTAGACCCTTAGATTAACCCTAGATTGGTTTAGACCCGTCAGATCCAAGAAGCTTCCAAAACCAGCCCTCCAAGCCAGCCCAAGAATCTAAACTGGTGCACCCAGTTTTACTGGGCGTCGCACCCCTGTCGACAGGCAAGTCGACAGGGCAGTCGACACCCCTGTCGACAGCCCTGTCGACAGCGCTGTCGACATGGCTAGGGCGGGAATTTCTCCCGCCTGACCCGCTGCCTCTATTTCAAATTCTGTATTTTAAATTTTAAAATCTGTTTTTATCTTTGAATTTTCTGAAAACTTCTTTGGGCCATAACCGGGCCATACGGACTCCGATTCTCGAAAACTCGGAGTCTATTTCGCGTATTTTTCCGAGACGAACGCAATGACGCAGCCCGTTACCCCCAATTCCCATATCTGAGATTATTTATCCTATAATTAGTGAATTTTAGTATTAACTAAAATTCGGGGTGTTACAAAACTAAACCCATAACTTATCCCATAACCGAGCTCTTAAACAAGCTTGTAATTGAATTTATAATTGAGCTCTTAATCGAGTTTGTGACCTACCTTGTAATTGAAATTAGTTATTTATATTCTATTCATAATTCATAATTCATAATTCATATTTTATATTTTATATTTTAGATTTAACCTAGCCCATAACCGAGACCATAATCGAGCCAAAACTAAACTCATAACTTATCCCATAACCGACCTCATTACTAAGCTCTTAAACAAGCTTGTAATTGAATTTATAATTGAGCTTTTAATCGAGGTTATGATCTACCTTGTAACTGAAATTAGTTATTTATTTTTATTCATATTTTATATTTTATGTTTTCTAATTTAGCTTTTATTCCATAACCGAGATCTAAACTTAGCTCATAAATAATGTAATAACTAAGCTCATAACCACGGTCATAATTGAGGTCATAACCAAACCTTTAACCTAGCCTATAACCGAGACCATAACCGAGCCAAAACCAAACCCATAACATATCCCATAACTGAACGCATAACTGCTAGTATTACCTAACCTACAACCAAAATTTCAATATAATTTTTAGTTTAATCCATCAATAAGCAAATGCATAACTGAACTCATAACTGAGCGTATTGCCTAACCTACAACCAAACCTATAATCGAGCCCTTAACCAAATACACAACCAAGCCCACAATTGAACTTATAAATGAGCCCATAACTAAGTTTATAATCGAGCCCGTAATCGAATATCATATCCAAACCCTTAAGTGAAGCCATCACCAAGCACATAACCAAAGCAATATTAGGTTGAATAATTGCTCCCTAGTTGAACTCATAACAAAGATATATTAATATATATTAAAGAAGAAAAGACGACGGGCTTCTAAACCTAATCAGATATCTGTGGATGTAAAAGATAACTGTATTCCAAACCTAATTAAGTACTTATAGAAAACCATCTATACTTAAAATATATTGTTTAACCAAGAAAACGTTGAAATGTGAAAGTAATCCGGATGCCAAACCTAATTGTGTACCTACGAACATAAAAGACGATTGGATTATAAACCTAGTCGGATACCATGAATGTAAAACACAATCGTATTCGAAATCTAATCGAGTGCTTATAGAAAACAATCTATATCGAAGATACATTGTTTAACCAAGCAAACCATGGAATGCAAGAGACATATGGATGCCAAATCTAATTGTTTACCAATGGATGTAAAAAATAATAAGATTACAAATCTAATTGAGTATATATGAATGTAAAAGACGACCGTATTCCAAACCTAATCAGTAACCAAAACATGTATGTTTTATGATTCATTTTTATGTTTTATGATTTCTATTTTGATGTTGTACATTTTATAAGATCGTAATTGAACCAATAACCAAATGCAAAACCAAACGCATAACTAAGCACATAACCAAACACATAACCGAGTCAATAACCGAACGCATAATTAAACCTATAAATAAATACATAATCAAGCATATAACTGAACTTATAACCGAGTTCATAACCAACTCCTCAACTAAACATATTACTGAGTCAACAATTAAAAAACATAACCAAGCCTATTAAATAGGGTATGCGTTTGCTACTTCAAACAGGACATTTAAGTGGAGCATTTGCTTTGTGATTTTTTCTTTAATTGTTTTATGGTTAATTAAATATTTGTTTTGTTGTGTAACATGTTTTTAATAATTTAAACGGGCCAATAGACATGAGTATAACCAAACATTCAATGATAAACATTAACACGTCCATAACCACGCCAATAACTAAACCCATAACCAAGCTCATAATTGAACAAATAACCAAATATATTATCAAACATATACCCAATTCCATAAACGAAAATCTAAACAACCCCATAATCGAGCTTATAAAAGTGTTTATATCCGAGACCATAGTGATCGAACAAATTGACATATGATTGAGCAGCTACGTGTTCCAAGTTCATAAACAAATATCTATCATGAAACAAACTAACTACAAGCATTTGTCCCTCCACCTGGTCCCAGAATGAACAGTTCGATTTAAAAGGATATACAAGTACAACAAATGCATTGTACACCAAATCATTTACTGTAAACTAAAAAAATATAACATAAATTCCCCTTTATATAACCCTTGCATGGATAAACCAGTAGTAAATAACATTTTCTAAAACATCCTGTAAATCATTAAAAATGTCGAGATATATTAAACAATAATCCATGTAGTTCACCTTTCTTTCAAAACCAAACAACTTTTACACAAAATACACTATACACCAAGCACCTTGCAAAAGCCGAATAAGAGCTGAACAAGAAAAATATAATTTGAACCATGCATCATCTTCTAAAAGATGCAGATCGAGTTTCTTTCTCCTTCTCCCAAGCGGCTCTCAAAACTTCATGCATCGGAGATCGAAAATGGCCACTCCTATTCCCTGCCTCATAGCTAAGAGTCGAGAAGTAATTTGATTCAAACATTATCACCTTCCAATATTCGCAGAACCAACATAAAGAACAATTACAAGTTCCACTACTATGTTCATGTTTGTATTTTAAAACTGTTATGAAGATATAAAGATGGAAAAATAAATATACTTGAGACATTTTAGGACGTTCATCTGGATCATGCCTAATGCAGAGTGATGCGGCATGCAACATACTTCTTGTTCTGAGAAGAAGTTCCCTAATTGTGGGTCTATAAGTTCATCCACCGCATAATCTTCTAGTAGAGGTCGAGCCTATTGATACATAATCTTTTTAGCTAATGAACAGAGAACAAAAATAGAATCTCTATATGAAAAGAGTCACTGACCCATTCAGTTAAACAAAGTAGACACTTGGGCCGATTTATGTCGATAGCTTTTCGACCAGTGACAAGTTCGATCAACACTACAAACGAATAAACTAGTTTGCTATAAAAGCAGAGAAGAACAAGAAAGAAATAAACTAACCAAAAATCCAAAAAAATAATATGATAATACTACTTGCAGCATGCAATTTTGATGAATATTAACATATACACCAACTTTTCGCCTATTATCTACCTTTTTTCTCACCTACTTATGATAAAATACCATTTATGAACCTAAATCTCATTGACTGCAAAATTTCATTTTGTAAATTTCTGTGAGTTTAAAACCTGCTTAGAAAAAATGTGTGCAATTGAACAATTTAGAACCTCGGAATACTAAAATATTGAGATGAAGACATAATAATAAGGATTTCATTTTAAACCTACAAAAAATAAGTTGCTAAAGTCAATTAAAAAATCAAAATGACTATGTAAAGTTCGTAGAATGCAAATATTGTGCGCTATAAACAACATTGGGTGTTTGAAGTCGTTCTGCCTTATCTCAAAATTACCGGGTGTGGACGTATTATATAACAGAGCAACCAACTTTAGTTTATGAGATTATCTCTAAAATTCACAGCATAATTTGTTTGTATCTATTTAATGTATAGCTATTCAATCATCATACCAGTTGTTTAGCATAACGGGATTTTCAACATATCCGCTCAGTAAAAGAATGGATTCTTCTTTATGCTATCATTAATGAACCATGTATAGGCTAAGGAGGCTTCAATTGCTTTTTTAATTAGATACCAAGAAACAACACAAGCAGAAACTTTGCAAAAATGGACAATGACTACCTGAAGCCAATCAGTACAATGAAGATATAGTTCCTAACAAGATAACCACAAATTGCAAATTAAATTATATTTATAAAAGGAGTAATCGCACCCTTTCATAGATTCTCATTTGTGTACCAACTATCAGTATATTTTACCTACAAGTTACATCTACGTCTCATAGTTATTATATTCTAGATCCACTTTTCCCATTCACCTGAAGCTTTGTTAAGATGTCTAGCTAACAGGTGTTCATTTTCAAACAATGTTTTTTTTAGTTTTTGCTTTTATTTTTTTATAGCATTTATGCATGATATAATTGCAATTCATGTACCATTAAATGGTAACATGGTCATTGTACAAAGAGCACTGGCAGATTGAAGAAACAGCAGCCATGAGCAATAACACGTTGCATTTAATATTTGCAAAAATTCACCAAACCCTCTATTTGTACATGTCCACATTCTCACGCTAAAGTCACACAAACAACAAACAAAACCAATATCTCTATACCTACCCAAACATGCATTCAAATATTTTTATAAACAAGTCGAACTTACCAGCCTGAATCAGATAGACCAAGGAAGCGATAGACGAACCCAAACCTAGAACTTGACCCCAAACATCTTACTACCCAAAATGGTATTTCCCAACCATCTCAGTGGTCTCTCAGACATTTTCTCGAGCATCTGAAGTGTGTACTGCAAATGAACTTGACCCTCCAACCAGTGAGTTCAAGAGGTAATGGCAGCTTGGGTTTGGATGCGGTGGTGCTGCTTCGAATGCATTCGATGAAGGAGAAAAAGACTGGTGCCCAGACGTCGGGTCCGCTGGCTTCGGTGTCTCACGGTTTTGGGCTATCTTGTTTTGAAGAGGGCTCGGCTCTTGAGGAGAAGATCACAAGGTGGTCAACTTCGATAGCAGGGAGGCGGCGACATAGGTGAACCATTGGTGGCTGCGTGCGTCCTTGCAATGGTGGAGGAGATCGGATTGTGATTTAAGCATATATGCAAAGATTCATTAATCTGCCGGTAGGCAGTCCCAATTTCTTTTACATTGAAAACTCTGAATATCATATTCGAATTGCACCAGCAAGCTCTGACATCTGCCGCCTTAGAGATAAGAATTAGGGAAAAGATTCATTGAATGGAAATGGCTAGGTTTAATTCGGAAGCTGAAAAATCAAAACGAGATAAGAATTAGGGAAAAGAGACATACGATAAACCGTATTGATTGAAGAATGTCACCGTACCTTTTTTCAGTAAAATTAAGGGTAAAATTGTAACTTCGCGTTTGGATGGCCTTAAAACTAATCCATTTAAAAGATGGGCCTGGAAACTAAGTAATTAACTAACGTAGGCCCTATTTTCCTAATTCCCCTTACGTCTGTGTATGTGTCTTGGAGCAAAACATCAACATGGAAAGCAATATTTTTACATTAATTGTTTTTCCATCATTCTGGGTAGTTTAAATTTCTTTGATGTAAGTATATCTTATTTTGCATATTTTTTCAAGTACTAATTTCATTGCCTAAATTTAATACGGAAGCCAAGAAGAGGAAAAAAAAATCAACATTAATTGAAGGCTCTATTAATGTTGCTATCATCATTCTTCTTCCTGATTATTAAATTAAACGAGTTGAAGTCAGTTTTGTGTACAGCTACTTTTTATACATGGAAAAGGCTAATACTAAGTTTGCAAGTATTTTTCAAATGCCGTCGCAAATGGAGAATTGTCTGAATAATGTGCTTGGCTATGTATTTGCATAGATAATTAAGGACTGTTGCTTCCCTGGTTCTGATGATAATGACACGGACTTCTTTCCCTACAATATAAGGAGCTTTAACAATGTAAAGAGGATTTGTTTCATATGCATGCATGTTAGTCTCCTACAGCCTCTTTAATCAGAACTAGGTTTTAGCCATTTTTCAAACCAATCGCCATGACTGCATTCAATGTAATCCAGAAAAAGAGGAAGAGCTAAAATCAATGAAGAGAAGCGCCAAAAATTTGGTGATCCGAAAACTGGTAGATTGAAAAGGAAGGTTCCACGAGTTACAGTGTCTAGAAAGCGGCAACGAAAACTCTTGAAAAAGATGAAAAGGGGCCAAAAGGAGGCCTTGGAAAAGGGTTTATTGACGATGCAAGATGTCGAGATGGCAATAGCTGATGGTACTTCTCAAGATGATAATCAGAAGGTGCATATGAAATTTCATGTTAAGAACTCAAAGCTGAGAATAAAAAGGTTGAAGGGCAAAAGTAAGAACACAAAGATTTCTGCTAAATTGCTTAAGGATGCATCAGTAGCAGATGCCATGGTAGAGCAGTTGCAAGATGAATCTGGATTTAGAAAATTTTCAGTTTTTTTTTTTTTTTTTTTTTTTTTTTTTTTTTTTTTTTTTTTTTGGTTTATTAAGCAGAACGTTTTTGTAGACTTAAAAATCTGACCGAAGATGTTACTCTATATATTATTACTTAGGCTGTCGATTTCTGCGGAAAAAAAACGTTATAATCATTGATAGATACACGCTCATAAAAGTATAAATTCTTTTTTCTCTTCATGCACTTTTGGAAGTTAAGTTGTGAACAAGAGTGTTGAAATGACAGTTATTTTTGGCAACCACGCAGTACTCTACAGTATGTGTATCTAAAAATGTTAGAATGTTTTTGGTTTATAGTTTTTAATTTTTAGTTTGTACGAACAATGTATACATATATATCATGAAAAGCGTTCGTTTTACAAAATGAAGTTAACACATAAAATCAAAAACAACATTTTATTATTTTCCATATTTTAGGAAACAATGAAGAGACGATATTAACAAATTCATTTATTCACCATCCTTCCGTCCCCTTCGTCATTCTCTCCGTCTTTGATCCGTTACTTCCGCTAGACTTCAAATTTTTGCAATTTTAATAATTAACGCTGAAAACTAAAAACTTAAAATAAGAAACAAACATTACCTTAGATTTTAAATGTGTTCAGATCTTAGCTTCATGTAGCAATGCTATGCTTTTGTTGCTTAATACTTCCACTATTTAACATACGATGATGAGTAGATTGATTCTAGGCAAGCAAAATATTTTTTTAGCAACAACAATATGACGTATCAAGAGCCAGAGCATACTCAGGATTTCTCTCTCTATGATTATTGTAGTGCTGGGAACAAGCATAGTAATGTTAAGTTATTTCAAGTTGTGATTGGAGGGGTTCGTTGTTTGCTGGTGGTTTTTATGTACTATTGTAATTTGTAAAGTGATTAACTAATCACAAGGTCAACACATTCGTTGCTCGAAGCATCTATTGTTACCAGCGTTCTTGAATTTATTGCGGTCTTAGAAATAGTAAATCAACATTACTGGGAATAACATAATAAAATAACTTGAAGCGATAACAATAAAAAGATTACATGGTTATTAGAAAAAAATATAACTTTGGTTGCATGACTTCTAAAGATTTGCTATGGAGCTGCTACAAACACTTCAACACTTCGACTTTCTAACTCCAGTAGCAGCCATTTCTACAAGAAAATCAAATATCCATATAGTTAAAAAAATAGTTGAAACTAATCATAAGCCCGTATGCGAAGCACGGGTTCACACTAGTGTGTGTGTGTGTGTGTATATATATATATA
Organism: Allium sativum; assembly: GCA_030737875.1. Taxonomy (NCBI): domain Eukaryota; kingdom Viridiplantae; phylum Streptophyta; class Magnoliopsida; order Asparagales; family Amaryllidaceae; genus Allium; species Allium sativum. The sequence continues at coordinate 104,976,754 of CM060912.1, forward strand.
TATATATATATATATATATATATATATATATATATATATATATATATATATATATATATATGTGTGTGTGTGTGTGTGTGAGGTGACTGATTTGAAACTTTATTTCAGTTTCAATTGTTCATTTTAAATAAAATTTAAGGCACACTTTTAGTTTTTAGAATCAAAAACTGAATATCAGTTTCAAATATATTTTGCGACTTGAGCATTAGTGACTTCTACTGTTGGTTTTTAGTCAGTCTTTAGATCATATACAGCGATTGAACTACTTAATTAAGGACTACTAATTTATAAATCTTTAGTCCAACCGATTTTGTAGTGATTGTATAAATCATTAAATAAATAATTCATAATTTAAAAATTGTGGATCTAAAACTACAAATCATTCTTCAAGTTTTCAACACGGCTTCAGGCCTTTAATGTTGTAGAAGCAAAGCACTTAACGGTTCTAGAAAAGTGGAGGTGCAAAAATGGATAATGCGGTAAAGCGGAGAAATGACAAGGATATAATGGATGTTCTAAAATGTCGGTTAAATGTAAAACTAAATTTTTTAAATTAATTGATTATCATTCTCGCATCATTTGTGCGGGAGAAACTAAAATTACTAAAATTTATATAATAAAATCAAAGCATTTGGTTTGATGACTATAATAGATCTCTACCATATATCAGACACTTATGCCTTAAAATCAATTCTTTATGCTAATCTTGTTGATTTGTTTTAAAAGAAAACTAGTTAAATAAATACTAGTATATTAATATTGCTAAAGCGGGTGCAAAAAAGTTTTGATTTAGCGGATGCAATAGAATGTAGCAAGGATTAAGCTGATATATTATTTATCATCACTAAATTGAAATAGCATAACAGTTGAGGAGTGGTACGGGCTATAACCAAGATTTTGTGGGGTTTTAACGTGGTTTTAACCACACATCTTCAATGTAAGCGTTATGGTATCACGATCTTATCTAGTTCATCTCTAAACTGATAAAAAAACCAAACTACTTGAAACATAAACATGATCTGAACTCTGTTGGGATGGTTGTTCATCTTCTTTCTCCACACACTAGTCTTTAAGGAGAATGTTGTGATTCTTCAACAGCTTTGTAAACTTAAAACTCTTTCTAACTAAGTCAATTGTACTTAAGCAACCTGTAATTAAGTCAGTTATATGAAGTTCAGTTTCTCTATGAACTACGAGTTTATAAAAGGATTATTTGTCTCCGTGGTGTGTTTTATAAACTTAGCCAATATTTTTATGTCACATAATTTGTGGAAATTTTATCAAATGGTTTATGGATTGATGGGGTCGATATTCTACAAAAATATGAGATTTGATCGAAGAATACATGTGTATGAAGGAGTTGATTATTCTATCATTATTTTTTTGATTTTTTGTTATTGTTTTGCATTGAATATTCATGGTATATGGATGTTTGTGTAGGTGGGATGCGTGATTCACATCATTCTTATGTATTTAAAAAACAAATGTAGCATCATTTCCAACCCTAGAACTGTATACTATATTTTTATGACAACATTATCAAATATAAATTTTATTAATAACAACTTAATTATTTTTGTAAAAACAATATTTCATTTAGATAGTGATGGAAATTAAATTTAAAGATATATTCAAAACTATGTTTATCAAAATAATTTGAATAATAAAATGCTGGTAATAATCTCTATAATCCTGTACGATTCAAGTCTATTAGTTATCTGGAATCATTAACAATGGAGAAAACAAAAAATGAAGTCTGATCTCCAAATCTTAGTGGAACCATGTCTTACCCTTCAAGTTGATTAATTACCTAAGATCTTCAAGTGCCTAGTCCTTGAACCAACATCGATACTCTATGTTTCTTATAATAGGACCACTAGCAATTCTATAAAACCACATGAATTCCAAAAAAATAAGTTTATTTTTTTACTTTTGTTTAATTTGTAATACCTGTACTTCTTATAATATGTTTAATGTGATACATTATGTAGGTTAACTCTTATAATTCAAAATTTAAATGTGTAAATTACTGAATAAAAATTTCACGATTTTAACGATTGGATATAGCGAATGTTGAGAATCTTGAAGTTTGAGTTTATATTGTTTAACTCACGATTCAGATTTAAAAATTATGGATACAATGTTAGGAAAAAGTTCAATTTAATGTCTGCTCAATGTGCGGGGGAATTAATATTATTCCAGTTCACTTTTTAACCATTTGATCAAGCATTAAAGCATCTCCAAGAGTCCACCCAATATTACATTACATAGTGTTAAACTGGTTTTAACTTGAACAAATATCAGAATTTGAATATCGAGATGAAGTCAAAATGATTTGAAACTTAGCTAAGGCAATCGAAAGAAGATACCTCAGGAAAACTGACCTAAAATTACACTAAGTATTTGGATCATCCCCAGTCGATGCCATATGTATTCGTATTTTTCCTAATCTTCATGGTGCGACCCATCATGACCACTTCGATCATACTCAGTATGATCCTATTAGCCCACTCTTCAAGTTTTATAGCAACCCGGTGTGTATAGATCAAGTTCCAAACGACTCATCCAACTACAAATGCAGTTCCAATCAACTCGAGGATGAAGATACCAAATCAAATCCGAAAGCTATGAAAATTTATATAAAGCATCAAAACAAATAAATGAGGCCAACAAAAATTTTTGCAACTCCCTAAAGTCTGTGGATTACACTATGTATTGATCCAAATCCACAACTCACTCTTCAAATTTTCGGCATGGCTTCACGTCTTTAATGTTGTACAGGAAAAGCACTTAATGATTCTATAACAGTAAGATGCAGAATAAAGTAGAGAAATAATAAGGATATAATGGAGATGCAAAAGGTTCATTACATGTAAAACTAAATACTTAAAATTAATTAATTATCATTCTCACATCATTTGTGTAGGAGAAACTAATACTAATAAAATTTATATAACAAAATCATAGCATATCATGATTATGTACATTCAATTAGATGATAGATCTCAACCATGTATTAGACACATATGCTTTAATTTTAGTTCTTTACACTAATTTTATTTATTTTCTTAAATAGATAACGAGTTAAATCAAGCTTTGTAAAGGAATATTGCTAAAGAGGGTGCCAAGAAGCCTTGTTTTAGTGAAAGTAGAAGAATATAGTGAGTCTTAAAGAGGATATACTATTCATCATCACTAAATTGAAATAGCATAGAAGTTGAAGACTGTTACGGGATATGGATGAGATTTAGTGGGCTTTTAATGTGGTTTTAACCACATGGTTCTAACGTAAGCTTTAAGGTGCCATGTTCTTGTCTAATTTATGTCTAAACTCCTGTAAACTCCAGACCACTTGAAACATAAACATGATTTGAACTCTATTGGAATGATTGTTCATCTTCTTTCTCCACACTCTAGTTTTAGAGGAGATTGTTGTGATTCTCCAATAGCCTTGAAAAATTATGAATCTTTCTAATTGGGTCAAACGTACTCAAGTAACTCGTAATTGAGTCAACTGTATGAAGTTCATTTCTCTATGAACTAAGAGTTTATTAAAGGATTATCTATCTTCGTAGTTTGTTGCTATTAACTTGGCTAATATTTTTATAACAAACGGTTTATGGAAATTTTATCAAATGCTTTGTGGATTGGTAAGGTTGATATTCGATACAAATCCGAGATTTGATCGAAGAATATATGTATATAAAGGAGTTAATTAATCTATTGTTTTTTATTTTCTATTGCTGTTTTGCGTTGAGTTTTCATGGTATGTGAATGTTTGTGTAGGTGGGATGCATGATTCACATCATTCTTATGTATTCAAATATAAACATAGCATTATTTCCAAACCTAGGACTGCATACTATATTTTATGACAACATAATCAAATATAAATTTCACTAATAATAACTTAATCATTTTTGTTAAAATAACATTTCATTTAGATAATGAAGGAAATTAAATTTAAACAATGTGTTCAAAGCTATGTTTAACGAAATAAATTGAAAAATAAATTGTTATTAATAATCACCTTGTTCTTTTATGGTTAAAATTTGTGAGTTATTTGGAATTATTAACCACAAAATGAAAGAAATTGAAGTCCGATCTCTAACTCTTGGTTGAATCGTGTATTACCCTTTAAGTTGATTAATTATTCAAGATCTTCATGTATCTAATATGTGAACCGCTAAACGAGAATCTCCAGAGGATTGGCATCCCTTTAGCTTCCCGTTGCAGATGTTGTCAAGCAGGAAACTTGGAGCCTAGTGCTCATTTGTTTTTCTTTGGCTCTTGTTCCAGATCTGTCTGAAACTACTTCGGGAATTTAGTCGATCTCCAAAGTAATGCGTCTTCTCCATCTAATGTACTGAGAACTTGGTGGGCATACATCTCAGGAAAATTTATCTGTTCCATCCTTTTCCACATTTTACCTTGTCTTATATGCTGGCATATTTGGTGTTCGCAGAATAAGGCCATATTTTATGAGTCTCCTACGGATCCTCCTACTATCATACGAAGGGTAAGAAATGACATGTTCCTCGCTTTACGTGGCAGGCCTTTAGAGGATCCTTGGGCAACCGTTCAAGGCGTTTGGCTCGGATCTTTGATATTACTTCTGGTCTGCCTTCTCCTCGCGTGGGTATTGGTTGACTGTTTGAGTGTTTCTGCGTTCTCATTTATGTCACCTCTTCCTCCTTTTTTCGACTAATCCTGTTTTCTAGTCGTACAGGTCCTTGTTTACAGGTTTTTATTAGCACGACACGGATGAGGGAGATATTACTTCTAGTCTGCCTTCTCCTCGTGCGGTATTGGTTGACTGTTTGTGTGTTTGTGCGTTCTCATTTATGTCACCTCTCCACCTTTTTTCGACTAATCCTTTTTTCTAGTCGTACAGGTCCTGGTTTACAGGTTTTTATTGGCTCGACACGGATGAAGGAGTTAGATCTTGTATTTGGACGAAGCCGGATTGGACCGACGCTTTCTTAGGATTGGGTGTTGTTTTCAATTTTGTGCCTTTTGTATCGGGGGCATTTGTCGTCTCTTGCTGACCTTTCACTACAGTAATAGGTGGCCATCCACTCTTTGCTGACATCTGTTGGTTTAGAGATTTAGCTCGCCTTGCTGCCTTTTCTGGCGGTTGTGATCATGAGCTAGTTAGCCCTGTCTCCTTTTTTATTTTTTTATGTATTTGTTATTATTATTTTACAGATTTTGTAGTCGTCTATAAACTACACTTCTGTTCTTGTACGCCAATGGAGAATGGCTATTTTTATCCCTTTTGGTATATAGTTTCCCTTCTGGTAAAAGAAAAACTGTGAACCAACATCAATACTCAGTCTACATGGCTATGACCGTAAGCAACTCAACTAAGAAATCTCTACGTTATAACTAACATTCACGTTTAATTTACAAGTCTCAAGTTTAATTTCTATTTTTTTTGTTAAGTGTTTCTTTGTTATTGATATCAAAATATATTGCAAATAACACTAAAATTTATTGTTGCTTATTCAATCTTATAGGACCACAACTGATTCTATAAAACAAATCGAATTTTAAAATAATAGCTTTATATGTTTTTTTTATATTTGTAATATCATATATTTCTTGCAATATGTTCAATGTGATATGTCATGCATGTTAACTCTTATAATTTGAATTTTAAATGTATAAATCATTGAATGAAAATTCATGACTTTAATAGTTAAACATAAAGAGTCTTAAGGATCTTGAATCTTGATTCCAAGTGGTTCGACTCACGATTCAGATTTAGGAATCATGGGTCTAATGTCGAAAAAAAATCAATTTCAGGTCCACTTGATGCGTTGTACCATTGATATTATCCTATTACAATATCTTAACCATTTTATAAGATGTTAAAGTATCTACAATAGTCCATCCAATACTACCCTGCGTAGGGCTAACCATATTTTTATCTGAATAAATTTCAAAAAGAGACATAACAACAAGATAAAGTCAAAACGATTTGAGATTTTCCTAAAGCACTCAAAAGAAGATAAGAAGAGACACAACAAAATGACCCAAAAATACACCAATATTTAGATTAGTACTAATCCGTGCTATTGTATGAGTCGGTATTTTTTCCAAATCTAAATGGTGCGACCCATCATGGGCACTTCCATCATACTCTACTTGATTTGACTAGCTTACCCTCCAAGTTTAATGGCAATACGATGTGTCTAGCTCAAGTTCTAGATGACTCATCTAGTTCCTAATGCACTTCAAATCTAGGCAAGGATGAAGACTACCAAACCAAATCCAAAAGTTACGAAAATTTACATAAGGCATCAAAACAAAGAAAAAGGCCAATACAATTACAATTCCAAGAAGTCTCGGATTGGACTCATTACCAATCCACACCGTAAAGATCAACACTGATCCAAATCCATAACTCATACGATCTTCAAAGTTCTTACCATGGCTTCAAGTCTCCAATGTCGTGTAGTTAAGACACTTAGCAGCTCTATAGTAGTAGAGGCGTAAATCTGTATAGTAGGAATAAACTAATGAAATAGCCGGGATACAGGTGCGAAAAGGTTCATTATATGTGAAACTAAGTATTTAAAATTAATTGATTGCCATTCTCACATCATTTGTGTAAGAGAAACTAACGTTGACAAATTTTATATAATAAAATCAAAGAATTTCATCATTTGCACATTAGATTCAATATGACCATAATAGATTTCTGCCATATGTTATACACTTATGCCTTAACATTAGCTTTTTACACTAACTTTATAGATTTACTTTAAAAGAGAACTAGTCAAATCAAGTGTTGTATATTATTATTGCTAAACTAAAGAATGCTACGGGCTATAACAGAGATGTCGTGGGGATTTAGCAGAGCTTCAACTACATAGCTCCCTTGTAAGCTTTCTATTATTATGAACTTGTCTAATTCATGTATAAAATTCTACAAATACTAAGCTAATGGAAAAATAAACAACATATGAACTATGCCTGTCTAAACTCTATTGGTATTATTCTTGATCTTCTTTCCCTATATTATAGTTCATAAGGAGGTTGCTGTGATTATTCGGTAAAGACTTAAGACTCTTTGTAATTGAGTCAATTGTACTCATAGGACCTGTAATAAGCATCATGTGATAAAGAATCTTCATAGTGGGTGTAGGCTTCATTAGCAGCCAAACCGCTTCAAAATGTTGTTTTATCTTCTCCGTTTAAATGACCTACCTCTTTGACCTTGGAAATTAACATTATTACATTCATGGTGTTCGCGTGCTGCAAATCCAAGTATCATTTGATGCATATTATTATTGGTAGAAGTAAAAAAAGAAAGTCACAAATGGTAAAATATATATTATTTCAGTATGTAATATTTATAGCAAAATTTTTAACATATTTATCAGAGTCTATCTAGGTCAGCTTGGACAACACCAAGCTTCACCAAATGTGTCCAAGTCAAACCTGATTTACTTGGCTGCTTGAAATAATAAGGAACCTAGAGTCAAAGGGAAAAGAAAATTAAACTCTGGGTCAGTCAAGAGAGTAGTGTGAGAAACTTAAATTCAATGCTTATAACAAAAATATGTCATATATGATCATATTGTACATAAACATAAAAAAGGCTTTTCCCTTATGATAACCAAATTCTTTATTGCGTAAATCATCTGCTATTATCATTAATGTCTAATCTTTGAAACTTTATGAGTAAATGTATTATTCTTATCCAAAAGTATTACCATTATTTAATTATAAAAAATTAGATTCTCAAACGAAACTGCAAAATCTTAGCGAGAATGAATTTCATACAACGGCAAGGTAAGGGACTAGCTTCTGTATGATACATTTCTGAAGGTATGTATAGAGACCACCACATACGAACCATTACTAGTAAGACCGACCGACTATATTGACCCATATGAAGCTCATAGATCAAATATGATGTCACCCTAATCGTAATCGACCTGTATGATGTGTTTCATAAAATACACAACATACTTGACAAACAAAGAGTAATTTAAAATGGTGACGTAGACGCATCCTAATGTGTGCGATCCATATAGCCTTATGACATTCCATGTTTTAGCCATTACGGAGTGATAAATCTAAAGATCAACTATTAGCTTTTCACAAAGCATATATTCCACTTTGAATGCTATATGTCTAATTTCAACACTGATATGCACGTAAATATGTATATTTTATCCGCTTATTTATCTTGTTTTCTCTTAAAATAATTGATACTGTGTATTTATAGTTGAATTTTCATGTTATTTATGATGAATGGAATTGATGCACTTAATTGTTGAAAAGCTTGAATAATTGGTGTTGATTTTGAAAACTAGATTAAAGCTTGAAGAAATGTTGTTGTTCAATCACTTTCTGCTGCATATTTTAATGATTCAATACCTTTTCATAAAGATAGCTTGTCGTAGATGTTATGGAGTTCCTACTCATGCTCAAAACAGTTGGAGTTGATGCCATTTGATGCCCGCAAGCTATGACATTTGCAAAGCCATTCATACGCGTTCACACTTAGCTAGTTGGTTTATGTGTTATTTTGAAAAAGGGCCTTTGTCCTACATTGTGTAATAGGCCTCTTAGTCTTGGCCTGGGCAATTATAAATACACTTGTATTTAGTTCATTTGGATTCATTCAACCTTAAGTTTTATTCTGTAACTTTCTTCTATCAGAATAAAATTAGTCTTCTCCCTTTTCTCTTTAGTTTTTTAATTACATGTTATTTTCTTTTCTGCAAGTAGATTAGATTGTCCTATATTTTATTTTTATTTTATTTTTCTCTTGGTTTTTTTTCTATGTTGCAATTTACGTTCGTTGTTAGAATAACAAACATGAGAGGCTAATCCCTTTCAACTTAGGGGTAATGAAGCTCTCTTGATCACGTAGTTGCAACATAATTTATCTTTTCATTCTCTCTTTGTGTTTCATGTTATGTTGATGTCATGGTGATTAAGTGGAGGTTGAAACCAAAAATTTGATGGTCTCTAGTTCTAATTAATAGTTCATAGGCCATGTTTAAAGTATATTTGATTTTCAACTTGTTCGTTTTTCATTAGATCTAGTAAGGTGATTTAGTGGGTATGATATAGTTTGATAGTTTATGTTGTGCTAGTTAATAGTATGAGTAGGCTATACTTATAATAATCATACCAACTAAATTCACAAACGACCAAAAGGAAAGAGATATCGTAATTTCATAACTTGTTGTACTACATGATCTTGAATGTGAATTTATTCCTAAGTTGCCATTTATCTCATAGTTTTTTATTAATTATAATTTACTAGTTTAGTTGTAGTTAAATCATCACCCAAATTTGGTTTAATTTGATTGAATAAGATTGAAATTACTTCTTTCCCTGTGGATCGACTCGTATTCCCCACGTACTAACAATTGTACGTCGTGCGCTTGCGGTATTATCACGATATTTCTTGTTAACGGTTTTCTAATTTAATAGAATATATGTTTACCGAACAAGTTTTTGGTGTCATTGTCGGGGAAAGAAATTAGTTTTAATTTTATTCTTCGAATTAATTTTCTTATTTATGTTCTACGAAAAAAAAGAAAAAAAAAAAGAGATTCTGTGTTTGTTTGTTCTATTTCACTTTTATTTGTTTGTTTGTGTGTGCCATTGTGCCTTGTTTTAGTGTTCTTAGTTTTCTTTCCTAAAAATTGTTTTTTTTTCATTTTGTAGTTATTAATGTGAATTGCATTTGTTGTTAGTGTTTGTTTTGTGTGTGTTTTTATTTATTGAAAAAAAATCCAGTCATTTATCTTCCAGTTATTAGCAAAAAAAAGCACTTGCGTTTTGTTCAATCCCCTTCCCATTTTTTGTGTTTTCAAATTCCTTTATTTCTTTCCCTTTTATCTCTCTCTCTCTCATTTATTTATCTCCTTTTTACAATTCTTACAAATAAGTAAAAAAAAATTATTACTTTTCTTTTGCTCCCTCTTTAATTTTCTTTCCTTTCTCTGATTTTTTTTCCTAAATTCTCTTCATAATTGCTTTCCTTTTTCCCAAAACAAAAAATAAAAATAAAAAATATCCTTCCAAAATTCTTCCTTCATGCTTTAATTCCGTGCTCTCTCTTCAAATATCCACACCACTCATGCACGCCATCTTCACAATTTCATTTTTCTCTTTCTGTTTTCTGCCTTTCTACAAACATACGTCCATCGTCATCATCATCGCCCTTGAACTTTCATTCACTACAAAACCAAGTCACCTTCCCCATTTACCACCCATTTTCCATACAATACTTCACTTCTATCCAATTCAACCTTTTTGCTCACCATATCCCTGCTGCCAAATTCCGATCACTAAAGCTGCAACCAACCAATACATCATTCTTCTTCAGCCTACACAGTCCCTCAACTAAACGCTGCCATATCACATCACTTCCATCCATTCCGCATCTGGCAAACAAATCTAGCAAACTAATTCAACCCTCCCCTCTTCAACCAATACACCACACTGTTGTAACCCAAACAGTTCGTACCATCCTCTACCTCATACAGTACAAACTGTTACCCACAATTCATCTTCCATACGTTGCAAAATCTCCTCAACAATCCACAACACTCCATACCACGCACAAATCACTACCCATACATCACAGTGCCATTTACCACCTCCTGACGCTACACTAACCTCCCTTGAACTTCGGTGCCAAACCTCCACCTAGCCGCTAAAGCATACCTTCTCCACTGTCAACAAACTCATCCACAAATGCGAGCCACCCTACTCCAGCCGTACAGTCAGTGCCACCAACCATTCCCCACTATAATCGAAACCAAGTCGCAAAAGCACATACTCACCTTATTTCCAAACAATGCTGAACCAGCCCCCTTCAATTTGAAATCCTAATCGCCACCCCTGAAACCGAAAACCGCCTCCAAGATCTCGAATTCATTGAATTGAACACCCCAAATTGCCTTCGATTTCAGAAACCAGAAATTCGAATTGAATTTTTTTCCTGATCTGCTTCAATTTTTTCTTTAGAAAATAAAAAATTCGAATCGGTTTCTCGTTGACTTTCAAGAAAAAAAAGGAGAGAGAGAGAGAGAGGGCATGAGTTGTTTTGGTAAGTTTCAATTGCCATTTAAGATGGAATGGTTGTTTCTGTCTTAAGAGGAGGAACACGCGTGTACATTAGTGCTCTAGTTTTTCTTGCTAATCAGTGGTGTGATCTATTATCTGATCCTATTTTGTTGGTTCAAGCGCCCTTGATTTCAAATAAAAGGGACTTTGTTTAGTCATAGGTTCATGCGATTTGTTTCCTTTGATACCGGGTGCGGACTTACCTGTTTTTGAGTCAGTTTAGTTAGCCTAGTTTTTATTTGTTATTTTTTTTAGTTTGTTAAGTTTAGTTCTTTCCCTTTCCTTTTGAGTAGTTTAGTTATTTATTTTATTTAGTTTTTTTTTGGTTAGTTTATTTATTTCCTTTCAATAAAAAAATCAATTCAAAAGCAATCGACATAGATTTCAAACTCAACCAACCGAACAAGAATTTCGAAGATCAAATCGATTTATAGTTGTTGGAGCGGTTGCACACCAAGTGGGGTGTGAACGCGCTAGCTTACTCAGTTGCACTGGATGGACTGCCAATCACTGTAAAATTTTCTAAACTCTACAGGTGCTCTGCTGCAAAGAAAAATATTTAGAAATTGCTTGTAAAAATCTTTTGTTGGTGCCGCGACTTGCTTGTAATTTTTTTATTTCTATAGTCTATTATTCTGTGACTGTTCTATGATTGATTATTTTGCCTATAGATGTGTGGTTGGAAATTTTAAAACAAACGTGGAATAAATTATTTTTGAAATCAAATCGAGGATTCCACAAAGCTCATAGGATAAAATATTCGTTAAATTGACAATTAGAATTGATACTCTCTGAGGTGTCTAAGGAACAGTAGAGTCTAGAACTCAAACAGGTTCAACCTTCAGTCGTGTTTCTACGGTGATTCGTGGCGCACTGATAACCCCTGTCCGAACCTGACCTTGACTTGTATTTATATAATCTGAAGTTGTTAATTTTAACATATTTTTTAAAGGGATTTCTTGAAAATGTCCCAATTTCCTTATCAATTTTACGATAATTGTGAAAATCAATATAATCCATATAATTTTTCACCAAATTCATATGGATATTTTAATAACAAATATTGTACGAACAATTTGGATTTTACATCACCAACTTTTCAAAAATTTCAAATAACCCTGATTTTACACCACCAATTTTCAAAATGATGATCAACCCTCAAGTCTTGAAATAAGTGTTCAATCTCTACTTGAAGAAAGTCAAAAATTTAATGGATCAAGACAAAGATTAATCGAAGTAATGTGCGACAATTCAAGTCAAAGTTTTCAAAACAATCAAAATTAGAATTCACTTCCAAATTCAAACAATTTTGATTATAATTCCAGCCAAATCAATTTCGATATCCAAAATGAATTTCAAATTTAAAATGTAAATGTGAATCACTTTACACACGATTATGGAAATGAGAATAATTTCAATTGTGGTGCAACTGAAAATTCTTGTTCTCAACAATTTCAAATTGAAAATTCCCATGTAAATAATTATAAATTTGATTTTGTGGAGCAAGCGAATGAAATTCACGATAATCACACAAGCTTGTTGTTTCAAGACTACTTGAATTTTCGTGAAAAACAAAATAATCAAGTTTCAACGTGTGGCGATTTGAACGATAATCCACCTCTGCCAACAATTGATGATTTTCAACTAACAACTTTTGAAATTGATGAAAATCTTAATGAAGTCATTGAAAACTCTGTAATTGATTTGAATATAAATTCTGTTGAAAACGAAGACGTCAATCTTCAATTTGATCTTTCCCTCTCAGATTCTGAAAATTTTGAAAATTTAGCAACTTTTGATTGTCAACATGACAAAAATGATGAAGTTGTTAACAACTGTTTAGGTGAGGACGACTTTGATGAGCGAAAACTTCTTGAACTGATTGATGATAATGTTGTTCGGTCTGAAACTAAAAATGAAAACTTTGAAAATTTTGAGGTTGAAAACAACCGAAATGTTGAATGTGATCTTAAGCATAATAACGATTTTTCTGAAACTGTTGAAACTCTTTGCGACTTGATCGTTTCAACTAAACCTCACTATGATCACTTATTTTTCAATGATAAATTTATGCAGTATATGAATTCTTTCTGGAATAACACTATTTTAGAAAAAACACGATTTCGAAATTTACTAGAAAATTCATTTCTTTTGTTTTGACTTTAGGTTTACGAATGAACCTTTAGTTAACAAAATTTCAAATATCAAAGCAAAACCGAACAATATTTCTCAAAACAAGTGTGGGGGTAAGAGTGATGCTTACGTCTCTCAATTTATACATCATCTAAATAAATCAAACTTTGTTTTTGAAACTTTTATTGAACCCCGGCTTGATGACCTCTCTTTAGTTGCTATAGAAATTCTATTGAATTTTAGGATCAATTGTAAGCTCAGAATTTTAAGATTAGCAACTCAAACTTTTGAAAAGAAAATTTTTGTTTTTCCAAATATGACATGTAATATACAAACCTTTATGATTTGGTTTTTTGTGCTTAAGTTGTGTCTCATAATCTTAATGAGGCTGATCCATTGGTCCATCGTGGACTAGTTCATCTATTCAATGACTGCATATTTTCGGCAAGCACAGTCGGTAAGACACACTAACCTGCTTTTGTAAATATATAATTATTTCTCTTCCGTTCACTCATTGTGTCATGCATTGACTGTAGGGACACAGTGCGAATCAAGTGTGTGTGTGTGGGGGGGGGGGTTCATATTTATTTTGGTTTTGCATAGAATTTTCCTTTCTTTTTTGCTATTCAAAAAAAGAAAAAGATCAATCAAAAAAATCACATTTCTATTTATTTTTAAATAAGACATAATGGAATTAGCATATAATTTTAGTCATTCGATTTAAATATTTGGAAATTTACTTCTCTTAGCGGATAACTAAAGGAAAGTTTGAATTATGAGCAAATTCAGTGTAACTGGTATATAGGGACATTCGTAGGTGATGGGTATGAAATGTTTTCTGAATTGTAATCCGATTAAATGAATGGTTAATTTAGACTACTTGCGATAACATTTTAGATCGTTTAAGTGAAGTTGTGCTAAGATATTCTCTCTTAACTCTCTCTCTTATGTAAAAAAAAGAGAAGAAAAAAGAATGTTTGTATATATTAATAATCCAAGGGTATCCAACATTGCTAGTACATCTAGCCTTGGTGTGCAAACCCGCCAAGCTCTTTCCAACAACTTGTTGACAATGTCAGTGTCGGTATATCTTGGTCTCATTTTATGAGTTGGACACCTAAGGATTACCGACATCTTGTTGACAAAGTCAGCATCATTCTGCACAATCTGCCAAGCTCTATCCTAAACTCTCATGGGTGGTATACCTTGGTCTTTTCGGTTAGGTGTTTGTAAATAGTAATAATGTAAATATTTTTTAATAAAGAGAGAGTAAGCACTTGAAATCCAAACACACTCTTCACTTATTCGACCAAATTGTTAATAAAAAGGAAGTTGAAATGCCATTATACGACTATTGATATCGATTACAGAATTTATTTCATAGTTGCACTTTGTTTCTACCAAAATAACTGGCCAAGCTAGAGGAGTTAGTGATGATAACATGACTTTTATTTTAAGTTTTGATTAGTAACGGACTGAAATTTCATAGTGACGACCCAAATTTGTGTTAACTCATTCATGTAATATTTAAAAGTAAATTATCCATTTGTAAATATTCCTTTAAAAGCTTGCATTCATCTTGTAAATATTTTCTAATCTTGCATTTTGTAAATATTTTTTTTGCGTTCAACTTTCGGATTTTCTGGGTAGTATTCACTGAAAACCCTCACGAGACAACACTTGTCCTACTGGAGACACCCTGAGGTTTAAAGGCTTTTTGCATACGCTCAATGCAATCGTGCTTCCTATGAAAACGGATTTATCTTAGTTTATTTTGTTTTATTCGAGGATGAATAAAAAGATAAGTGTGGGGGTATTTGATACACACGTAAATGTGTATATTTTTTCCGCTTATTTATCTTGTTTTCTCTTAAAAATAATTGATACTGTGTATTTATAGTTGCATTTCCAGGTTATTTATGATGAATGGAATTGATGCACTTAATTGTTGAAAATCTTGAAGAATTGGTGTTAATTTTGAAAACTAGATTAAAGCTTGAAGAAATGTTGATGTTCAATCACTTGCTGCCGCATATTTTAACGATTCAATGCCTTTTCATAAAGATAGCTATTCGCAGATGTTATGGAGTTCCTATTCATGCACAAAATAGTTGGAGTTGATGCCATTTGATGTCGGCAAGCTATGACATTTGCAAAGCCATTCATACGCGTTCATACTTAGCTAGTTGGTTTTTGTGTTATTTTGAAAAGGGGATTTTGTCCCACATTGTGTAATAGGCCGCTTAGTCTTGGCCTGGGCAATTATAAATACACTTGTATTTAGTTCATTTGGATTCATTCAATCTTAGTTTTTATTCTGTAAATTTCTTCTGTCAGAATAAAATTAGTCTTCTCCCTTTTCTCTTTAGTTTTTTAATTACAAGTTATTTTCTTTTCTGCAAGTAGATTAGATTGTCCTTTATTTTATTTTTATTTTCTTTTTCTCTTGTTTTTTGTTCTATATTGCAATTTTCGTTCGTTGTTAGAATAATAAACATGATATGCTAATCCCTTTCAACTTAGGGGTAATGAAGCTCTCTTGATCATGTAGTTGCAACATAATTTATCTTTTCATTCTCTCTTTGTGTTTCATGTTATGTTGATGCCATGGTGATTTAGTGGAGGTTGAAACCAAAAATTTGATGGTCTATAGTTCTAATTAATAGTTCATATGCCATGCTTAAAGTATATTTCAGTTTCAACTTCTTCATTTTCCATTAGATCTAGTAAGGTGATTTAGTGGGTATTATATAGTTTGATAGTTTATGTTGTGCTAATTAATAGCATGAATAAGCTATACTTATAATAAATCAACTAAATTCACAAATGACCAAACAAAAGAGAGATCGTAATTTCATAACTTGTTGTACTACATGATCTAGAATGTGAATTTATTCCTAAGTTGCCATTTATCTCATAGTTTTATTTTATTTTAATTTACTAGTTTAATTGTAGTTAAATCATCACCCGAATTCGGTTTAATTTTATTGAATAAGATTGAAATTACTTCTTTCCCTATGGATCGACTTGTATTCACTACGTACTAACAATTGTATGCCGTGAGCTTGCGGTATTATCACGATATTTCGTGTTACCAGTTTTCTAATTTAATAGAATATCCGTTTGCGAACAAACACATATCATTGATTTCTAAAAATGTAAACCTTTCAACTCGTACATATCAGAAAATGGTGTTAATTGTAAGAGGGTTACGTCCTACGTCACCAACAAATGTACATTAATAAAAATCAATGTTTATGCATTTAGAAGTGCAATGTGAAACATCTGTACATACAAGTTATCCATGAATAGGATAAATTGAAGTCAATTCTCCTATTATATCTTGAATAACCTTAGTGATTCGTAAAGAAGAGCCCTTGCATCAAAGATTTTGGATAGAGAACTGTTGTCTTATACAATATAGGAAAATTCCATTCAAGGTCAATGACAAGCAGCCCTACATTCTATCTTCCAAATATTTGTCATTCCATGCCTTTACATTCGAATGTTCATTGTTACAAGATGGTTTTCAGACAAAAATCACCCAAACCCAATCCTAGTCTCTCCGAACCAATCAACGAATAATTTGGATATACCCTTTGACTAATTCTTTTATCTTGTCAAAAGTACCTTATAAAGATATATGCCTTCAAAGCGTTCCTTCCAATACATATGGAATCATCAAACCTCATTCATTTAATTATTTCATATGTTAAAACCATGTTTATGGTAATTCCAAATTCGTTAGTAACTAAGTAAGGTCACTACAATAAATTTCCTTTTAATAACACATGAAAAACGCTATAACAGATTACCATAACATTAGTGACGATGTTATATATCAACATGTTATAATAGCCCTGTTATATCTCATTGGTCTAATCTAAATGCTATTGTATTAAACATTTTATAACGTACGTTCGCCAGTATGAAAGTTTTACATAACGTTTAGATGTTTCCATTTTATTTGCTTACTAAAATCTCAGCTTATTTTATTATAGCATTATCAATATTTTCATAGCACCTATTCGCTGATATAAAGAAGAAAAAATTCCATTTTAGTTTAATTTTTTTTCCATTATTAACTTCCCCATTGATATATAGCGTTTAGACCTTGCCATGTTAAATAATCACTTATTTTTTATAGCGTTATCATTGTTTTCATAGCTCATATTCATAGATATAAGTTTTCCACATAGTTTAGATTTTATATAGCATTTCACATTTTCCATAACGTGAATTTTATGTTGTTTTCATAACACACATTCAGATTCAACGATATGGAAAGCTTTTCCGTATTGCTTAAAATTTTACATACATTTCACCTTTTGTTTGGATAGGTGTAATTTTCGATATTAATATTTTTAATATATAACACATATTTCAAATATGATCTTTATGTAGCGAACTTATTATTTAATTTGTACGCAGTTCAAACAATTAAGCAGTAAATTCACAAGTTAAAACTATCAACAGAAAAAGTAATACCAAAAGCATATTTGATTTAATTACAAATTCATAGCTAATAAGTCTATTAGTAAATATTGAAATAAGTCAACGACATATTGTCTAGACATCGTTTCAAAACAAGATTACATAAAAAATTACTTAGTCTTCAGCTTGTAAGCTCGTCCAACTTCTAGAACCTGCAATTCATGAGTACAAGTTATGGTTTTATAACAAAGAAAAATGCAAGAAACACAATTAAAATGCAAGAAACACGAGGTTAATGCATATCATGGTTCTATTTAAAACTTTTACATTTTATATTTACTAATAGACTTGAATGGAATGGCATACACAGAGAAATAAAAAATCACCGAGCAACCAACTAGGTTGGAGCAAATGATATACATACGAGAGAAACATAAACCCGTAGCCACACCATAACTAGAAAGTGGAGATAATGAATGCAAAAGGAGCTAGAAACTGGTTAGAGACCACTAAAACATCCTAAAAGCTCCATAATGGACCACAATCGAAAAGCCTATTTTGTCGAAGCAATTGCCAAGGTGCTGTTGCAGCAACAGAGAGACGATTAGGCAGCCTCATGATCAAATATAAAAAAAACATGTCATTGAACACGTTTTTGTTGTAGTGGTCATTTTTTACCTTTATTTTCTGGTTCCTCATTTTAACTATTTCCTTTGCAAGCCTCCTTCTGTTAAAAGTTGTATTACTAGAAGAAGATGAAACTATACCAACAATAGCCTTTTCTAAAATTTCAGTGTCCATACCACTATAAGCGTTGACAACCTTCTCATCCTTATTAGCAGCAACATTGGTAGCTTTCCCATAAAGATTGACTAGATTCCAATCAAGGGATAAGGCCCAGACCCTAGGTATTTTCTGTATTTTACTTGAAGTAAAATATTTGGGGTACTTAATGGAGTACCTAAGAAAAGCCATATTGTATTATAAGTAATATGGGCTAATTGATTAATTACAGTAAATTAAATTATAATTAGTTATACAAATTTTATATACAGAATGGCATACATAAATCACTAATTAGTTCTTAAAGCAATTATCTAGGATCCTTTGAGAATTAAGCATTGCTATAACTACAGCTTTGAAGCCAGATAGCTTGTAAGTGAAAACGACACTTTCGTAATAGTTGAATAAGATGGAATATTGAAAAAACAAAATTAAAATGAGAAGAATGGTGTACGCTAAAATATACATCATACATGTCAACAACTCCTTAGAAATTGATTGATTAATAAACTAATCAAAATAAGCAATTTTTGATCAAGAATCTAGATTTTAGGAATCCGAACATAATGGCCCAGAAGTTTTAAGCATCTTAAGCAATAAATGGAAAGTAGTAATTTGTAGTATGCAAAAGAGGTAGATTCTCTGACAATGCTTATCGAAATCTTTGAAATGAAACATCCTTATTGATGTTGTGATTTTGTTGCCTTTTCTCCTGCCTTCTTTGTGCTAGTAATAGAAAAGGTTGGAGACGTTGTGATACGTTAAATTAATTTTTCAAATAAAATTTACTTCAGCTCAGGCATTGAATTTCTACAACATGATCTAGAAAATCTGTTCATTGACAAAAAAATCCAAATCATTGTTTATAAGACACAAACTTTGTTATCATTCCAACATCACTAAGAACGTTTCACAATTTTTGAAGAAGTTTGTTCAATTATTTCATTTATATTAGCATCTAGTGGATGTCTATTTATATATTTGTTAGCAAAATATTTCTTGGTAACTATTTAATAATGTAATGACCCGACAAAAGAATTCGACGTCCGAATTCCAACAATAATACACAAATCTATATTACTTGCCGAAACCCAAGTATCAAAAACACCAGATAGTTAATTGAAAGAAATTAGAGGGTGAGATAATAAAGAAAGTTAGAATAGAAGAATAAGAAGAAGAACCAACACAGAATCCGAGTCCCACATCGCAACGGAATAAAATATAATATAGAAACAAATCTTCACTGAGAGCTTGAAATAAAACTTACAATCATCATAGCACATCAATATATCGGGACAATTATAATGCTCTGTCATCATATACAACACACAATAGAATAGTAACTAATACGTCTGAACTCTTCCAGCACGTCTTTTGAACTTCGTAGTACCCAATAACCTAAACCTGTAAAACCCGGTATAACCTGAGCATTAAAAACGCCGGATTAGTCTGGTGAACCAGAGTGAGAAAACACACTAAGTATAAAAGTATCATCCAACTTGATTTTAAGTCAAAATCTTTTCGAAAGAAAAGGATAATCGTTAAACCAAGTCTGCACATAAATACGAATGGTTTTTACCTTATGATAACCCAATTTTTTTTGGAAATCATATCTTATTTTGATATTATAATAGTGTCTAAACACAAACAAATAGCAATCTAGCAGAACGCATGCATCTCACGATCCACATATATTGTATACAATCAAAACCACGGGCATTTTTTGGAGAATGAATTTCTTGGTAAGCTACGGGACCACCTTCCATTTAACGACCTCGCCTTTTTGACCGCTCCAAGTCGGTATTGAAACTAACTCAGAACGTTCAAAACGACGGGTAGTTATTTTAGTTTACAAAGTTTAAATAGGATTAGCACAGAATCACAGACGCAAAATAGTTGTAGCGGAATAAAATTTTATATACATAGCAGAGTTAACAAAACATTTTTATAGCAGAAGAATTTATAAGTACAGTACATGAATTTTAAAATAAATAAAAGCTTTACGGTTTTTTCGTCTCTGCGCGCGCACATGTGTCTTCACGTTCCTCTCTAGTTATTGCGAGCTGAAATCTTTAAATCTGGAACACTTAGGACTTAACCCGAGCGTTCCATGCAAAATACTCAAAACACCCGAGTCAGGATTAAACTTATTTCAAGTTAGCAAACTTCGATAAACACTAATAAAATCCGTGTAATCCTAATAACATATTAAATAAATCGAGTATAGCTCACCGTGACTGCAACGATATAAAGTGGTAACATTAAATATCATGAATGACGCAAAGCAGCACGCATGCAACCCGTTTCAAAGAATAGAAGCACATATAAGGGGTACTACAACAAAGGATAACCGTACGCAAGTAAATCATGCCTAGTTATATGGACGCAGGGGTATATACATACACGAATCAAGGCAACCTACAAGAACCAATGACAAAATGTGTGACTACAAAAAAAAGAGGCACGACCATGGTCCAATATATGCCTAAGTTTTAAAAGCAGCACTATAAATGTAAATTGGAATAAGGGACAACAAGAAGGTACGTAAGGGTGCTCTGCCAAAGATAATAGACCACGCATGACGTGGTACACTATATGCATTTACCACAACTTAACCTAGACACTGAGGAGGGTAACAGGTTCTAAAGGGAACAAACTACAAAATCATTACGTAGGTAAGTAAATATGAAGTATGCAAACAGGGAAACAAAGAAAAAATATAATCGGCAATTACTGGGAACTGGAATGAAAAAGGAAATTCAAGGTAAATCTGGTGCCCAAATAGCACAACTTTATTAACAGGAACAAGGGAGGGCCTAAGTGGTCATCTGCGTGTTAAATTCACGGAACCCATATACACACAGTATAAAGGCATGAGCAGATAGTAGGCGACCAACAGTATGTATGTTATGCAACTAAAGAGTACCAACACACGGCTTATTAGCATAACATTAAAAGATAAGTCATGCGGAATTGGTGAACCATTTGTTTCAGTTACTAAAGCTAACAAGTATATTTTACTATCAATGTATGGAAAATAAACAACCCACTTTTTAAACTTATCAGCCAAGATGAATCCCGTGTACATGTGTATGATGCCCACACAATACTCACCCACCAGAACGCATGCACACATATGAAAAACATAAACACATGTACTGCACTAATGTATATTTCACATATATAAATACATGCACTTCCCTATACCCACGCCACACACACATGCAGCTCACCCATACCAGTTTCGATATGCATTTTGGGTACATGTAGACTATATTGCACAACTTAAATAAAGCAAATCAATGGAAAACAACATACAAAAAGTTATGGGTGTGTATATCTTTACTCATGCCTTTCATTCGAATGTAATTAACCCATGATGGAGTAGCTGTAGGTGTTCTTCAAGTCAACGTACTTATCAAAGAGAATAACATGTCTGGGTAAAATAAAAGAAAAATCCAGCAACGAAATACCATACACAAAATGCACTCACATAGTTACGAGATAACGTACAAAATATGCCCAAATAGACAACTAGATGTCAGGAACAATAGCAAGACAAACCCTAAACCATATAATTAGTGGAAACCAAAGCCAAAAACTTGACACTAAGTTTAATCGTAATTACTTACTTTCGGTCGATGACGGAAAAGTGCGGCTGGAAAACGGTGTTGCTCGAAAGGATGAATCAACACTGGAAAGAAAAGGAGCAGCTTCGGTGAGCTCTGACACTGCAATCGATCGGAGAAAAAGGGAGCAAGAAGCGGGCTGATTGGTTTCAAGGCAAAAGGCTCAATCTTGGTTTGAATTTGGGGCTGCATCTGAATTCAAAAGCGGTCTTCAGGCGATAGGAGGACGGCGACAAATGGTCAATGGAAGTTGACACAACTGCATGTTTTTTTCAGGGTTCGGACCTTTGCATGAGAGAAAGAGGAACGAGGCACTGGTGCTATAGGCGGAGCGTAGAAACGGGTAGATCGGTGAGGGCAAATTGGCGGCTTGCGGTGGTGCGACGGAAAGATGAACGAATGGATTTGGGGAGGGATTTGATCAGCCATGGAATTTCACTCGAATTGGGGAAAATAAAATTTGGCTGAGGAAATAAAATGAAAGTGGAAAAGAAGGGCCGACTGCTTTAAACACAGTGAAGGGTAAATACAGGTATCCGCCAAATAATAAGTGTCTCAATATTTAACCAACATTCAATAAATGGCAAGATTTTTTTTAAACAAATATTTTTAAGTATACATACCATCATTTAATAAGTATATAAACCAATACAAGTGTATATCTATATTTTATATTCAAACTTAAATTATATTATTAAAAGAACCAATGCACATCAAAAATAGAATAAATTGTAAATAATAATCAAATTCCTCTTAACAATATATATTAATATAACTAAATAAAAATGGACTAAATTTCAAATTAAATTTTAAATTTGCACTTATAATCAATTCAACCAAGCTTAAATAAACTAGAAATTCAAAATTATAAACAAATATAGATTCTCAATACCAAATTTCCAAATAAATTTATATATTAAAAAGTCAAAAAACTGGTTTGTTACACTTTCCCCCCCGAAAGCTTTTCATCCTCGAAAAGGAGAGATTGTTCAAATCATACAAGCTTACAAAACAAAATACTTATGGATACCAATTTAGATTTTAAGACAAAATAAATATAGAATTTAAAATTTGGAAATCAAGGTATGGTACCATTTTTTCGACTTAAATCCCATTTTCATTTCAAATCATTTGAAATACTATCATTTCTTTTCATATGGAATTATACTTTCTTCGAGATTTTCAAAACCAAAATCATTTCAAAATTTCAAATATTTTACGATAGACGACATTAAACATTTATGTCCCAAGTCGAGAGGTTTCTCCCAGTGACATGGCCACGCTGCATGGCTTATGCATATATCGATTTCAAATAATGATGTCTCTTCAGACCCCAGAGTAGACCATCATTAAGGGTTTACACCCACATCATACCGTCATGGGTTACTTGAATCTCAGTAACAAATCATTTTATTTCGTATCCCAAAGTTTATACTCATTTCGCAATCGTAATTTCAGATACTTTCAAATTGTGTTATTGTCGTTTTCTAAACATTTCCAAATATTGAGATTTCAAGTCGTCAAACATTCTACGTTTATAACCTACTTTTATAATTCATCATATCCAAAATAATTGGAAAACCAATTTCGTTCAACAATTCTTGTAATAATCCGGAAACTGTGAACTAGTTTAAAATTTTTAAATTTGGTTATTAACAAGAAATTTGAATAGTTGAAATAGTATATTTCCATAAAATATAGAATTAGGTATGGTATGGCCGTTTGAAATTTTGAATATAAACTTTGTCTGACTGTACCGAGTGGAAAATATAACAGATTTTAACGAAACTGAAAATATTTAAATCTGTTCATCAATACCTTTCTAACGAATCTGAAAAATCGAAATTTCATAACGGAAATCAAAAGTTATGGCCAAATGAATTTTCAGAAAGGTCGCTATATAGTATATATAGCCCTTGAAAATTGAGATTTTTCATACGTCCTCGGAATTCGACGAAACCACTTTTGTTGGGTCCGGGATGTCAAATTATTGCTAAGTTTCAAATTTCATAATTTTTGAAGCTAGTATGTGAGCGGGGCAAAGGATAACGTGTTTGGTCAAATTCTGTTAAAATGGGTCGACCTAAAAATGACCATTTTTCAAACGAGCTCAGAATTCGATGAAACTGGTTTTGTTAGGACCGTATCGTCAAAACAAAGCTAGATTTATTTTTCTGGAATTTTTAGATTCAGTTTGTGGCCCTAGCAAATTGAAATGTACGTTTAAATTAAATATCGAATGTTTTATATTTTAATTTGAAAAATAACTGACTGTAATAGTCGAAATAGCCAACGAAACATATCCCATTGTGTCCGGAATGGGGGTATTTAGCTAGGGGCGACAGTCGTTGGGTTTGATTTCGAGGTCGTTTGAAGAAGGGGTATTTTTGGAATTAAATAAATTAAAAATTAAAATAAAAAGGGCATGGGCCAATCAGAATTCATCTTCTCCATCGAAGCCCCTGTCGCGACGCGGAAACCAAACCGAAACTTCTTTCTTAAAATTCTCCGCAACCACTCAACGAAATCAAGCAAACCCAATTCCAATTTGAAGAGCGTTCAGAGATCTTCAAATCCATAGTAATTTCACGAATTATCATTGAGTATTGAAGGAGATATCGCGTCGGGAAGCTCCGACCTTTGCGCCGCCGCCGTGCCCTCTAGGAGGCGTCGAGTTGAACATCTCAGGTAGCTTTGGAAAGCTCTCTCCTTCCTCTTCGACGTGGCGCTAGCCGTTCGTCCTAAAGCTTCGTGGTTTTGCCGAAAAATTCAACCCTAGCTTTCGAATCAAAAAGGGGTATACGGCTGAAACTGATTTTTACACTTTAAAGCATTGCAAACTTGTAAAAATCATATCTTTTTGCTATGTTAACGAAAGTCGATGAAACAGGAGACACCGTGACCGCAAGGAGGCTCTCTACATTCTAGAAGAAGCCGCGGATTTTTCTGACCTTCCTACGATTTTTAGCACCGCAATAACCAATGTGAGGAATCTAAATTATCTGTGTGAATGAAATCGCGTTGTATAAATTATACAAGCGAAGTGTAAATTATATACGCATTGTATACCTCATGTACATGTGTTGTATAAGTTATATTAGCGATGTATAAATTATACAGGCGTTGTTTGAAACATATATGCTTTGAATTGTGATGAAATGCAAGCGAATTATTATATATATATATATGTGTGTATGTATGTATGTATACTCCCCTCGTCCACAGACCATGGACGATATTTATTGCTTGTGATTGACGTGATATCATATGGTTTGACGAATGGTTGGAAATAATTGTTTGTGGTTGATATTATGGTTGAAAAATACCTTTATGGTTGAAAAATACCTTTGTGGTTGAAAAATACCCTCTTGTGGTTGAAACAAAATAGAATAGGATTGTGGAATTGAAAATAAAACATGCCGCCTGCGTGCGAACTAGATGCATGATCCCCATTGTCAAAAACCGCGAGGTTTTAAGGTAGAGCGAGGAGCCGTACTAGGGACGGTCCCGGTTTTAACTACCCTGCCATTATGCTTCCGAAATTTTCTGAAATATTTATGTGTTAGAATAATTTTCATTCATTGGAATTATTTACATATGCTATATAGAATATTCATGTGTTGAGTTGCAATTCCTTCGTTGAGTTGAAATTCATGTGTTGAATATTATTTGAATTTAAACAAATGGCTTTAGCAATAAAAATCACATTTATATATATATATATATATACAAACGATATAGAATATTCATGTGTTGAGTTGCAATTCATTCGTTGAGTTGAAATTCATGTGTTGAATATTATTTGAATTTAAACAAATGGCTTTAGCAATAAAAATCACATTTATATATATACAAACGATATAGAATATTCATGTGTTGAGTTGCAATTCATTCGTTGAGTTGAAATTCATGTGTTGAATATTATTTGAATTTAAACAAATGGCTTTAGCAATAAAAATCACATTTTTATATATATACAAACGATATAGAATATTCATGTGTTGAGTTGCAATTCATTCGTTGAGTTGAAATTCATGTGTTGAATATTATTTGAATTTAAACAAATGGCTTTAGCAATAAAAATCACATTTATATATATATACAAACGATATAGAATATTCATGTGTTGAGTTGCAATTCATTCGTTGAGTTGAAATTCATGTGTTGAATATTATTTGAATTTAAACAAATGGCTTTAGCAATAAAAATCACATTTATATATATATACAAACGATATAGAATATTCATGTGTTGAGTTGCAATTCATTCGTTGAGTTGAAATTCATGTGTTGAATATTATTTGAATTTAAACAAATGGCTTTAGCAATAAAAATCACATTTTTATATATATACAAACGATATAGAATATTCATGTGTTGAATTGCAATTTGTTTGTCGAGTTGAAATTCATGTGTTGAATGTTATCGTCTTCTAAAAATAAAATGAATCGATAATGAAAACTATATTTTTATAGGGAATATGAAGTGTTAAAAATACACATGTGTCGAATAAATATTTTTGATGATAAAAATATTCCTTTTATCATGTATACGCTTAGTTAAAAATACACATGTGTCGAATAAATATTTTTGATGATAAAAATGTTCCTTTTATCATGTATACGCTTAGTTAAAAATACACATGTGTCGAATAAATATTTTTGATGATAAAAATATTCCTTTTATCATGTATACGCTTAGTTAAAAATACACACGTGTTGAAATAAATAATAGTTTGCTAGTAATATTATTATTAGCTTTGTTCTGCATATATATACATGTGTTGAACAGGAAAAAAAATGGAGTAGCTGTAGAGTAAAGAAATTATTTGCATGCCCGACAAATAGGTAAACCTTGATGAGTTGGCTGCGCAATTTTATTTATATATCAACTCCTGTGAATGCCATTGGATGCGGAGTGCTGGATTTTCTGTGTGAAATAATAAACAACGCCATAGGATAGTAACAATTCATTTTGAACTACACTACATGGCATACTTCTTGACGATAGGCATACTTCATTATATTCCACATAAGCAATTGGAGCTTGTGTGACGAGGTGGAAGATTTACCATACAAGCAAGAGGCTTGTATGGCGATGACTATATACTACAGGTTGAACTGATGACTGATATGGACTATATAAATTATAACGATAAATTGTCAGATTAATAAAAACCCCACACGGGTCTATAGTTGACAATAATCACGTCGCTCTAGTTATTAGATACGGCACATGGACTATTTATTTCCACACGGAAACGGGGTGACGGGAATTTATTCTCTGGAGTGATTATCAGTACATGCTCCCCCGTAAACACCAAAATATATCACTAAAAATATGTGAATGCTTTTTAGGATTTATTGGGTACCTAATACGGCCCAATAAATTTCCAAACCCCTCCCCGTACAAAGGAGGTTATGGCGAAATTTTCCAAAATATTAAGGCGTTAGTGAAATATTTGAAGTGAAAACGAAGTTGAAAATATAAAATGAGCTATAGTTGAAATTATAGAATGAACTATATTTATATATATAAATATAAATATAATTAAAAGGAATAGAGGCCGTGCAGTTCGCGTTTCGGAATCGTAATTTGAAACGATTAGTACGAGGGATCCGACCATCGGATTTTCCCGAAA
The DNA here is from genome assembly GCA_030737875.1 of Allium sativum. Taxonomy (NCBI): domain Eukaryota; kingdom Viridiplantae; phylum Streptophyta; class Magnoliopsida; order Asparagales; family Amaryllidaceae; genus Allium; species Allium sativum. The sequence goes on from CM060912.1 coordinate 105,004,479, forward strand.
CCGCTGGGTTCGCCTTGGAAATACCTTTCCAACGGCACCAACCTTGTAAAAATCCAACGGTTGGATTGTCCGGAATGTTTAATTCAAATCTGAAGAAGAACAGCGCCAGAATCGTTTATATTTATATATAAATATAAATATAATTAAATTAAATCGAATAATGACGCTGCAGTTTGAATTTTGAAACCGTAACTTCAAACGACGAGTGTGGAAGATCCGACCGTCGGATTCTCACGAAACTGGAACCGTTGGGTTCGCTTTGGGAATATCTTCCCACTGATATAGACTTTGTAAAAATCCAACGGTTAGATTTTCCGATATGTGTAAAAAAAATTAGGAGAAAAACAGCGCCAGTGCCACGGCACGACCTGAAACGTCGTTTAATTAAATACGGCCATTTTTAAATAAATAAAAATGGCGAAAAATCGTTATAAAATATTATAAGCAATATTGATTGGGAATAAACCAAATGGGCTTGAATTGTTTGATATTTGATGGTTGCATGTGTATGACATGAAAATAACACTAAAGAACCGAAAGATGGATGTCGTATAATATAACCATAAAATGAATCGATTTAAATTCTAATGACGTGAATTATTTGAAAAGGCCGAGCTAATCCTCATCTCAAATAATTTATCGAGCGATTCGAATTGGAAAATGCAAAGACGATTCAAGACCGACGATCTTCGTATCGGTTGGATGGGCGCTACTGAGGTTCCTAACCGGAGTAGCTACCGGAAGGGGGCGGAAGTAGTAGCCGTCTGAACGTATATGTTGATTGGACGGATTTGCGAGGAATTTGATGCCTCCGGTTTCGTTCAGACCCAGGACGGACTTGTAAATGGACTGTGTGTCTGACATTGGATTTTGTTCTATACTGATTGATCTCTGTTAAATATATATCTATTTGGCGGCGGAGAATTTATTCTTTTGCTTAACGCCCTTCTCTGAGACGTACGAGCTCAGGGGTTATATATCGATAGAAATCAATCGTATGGAGTGGACTGCCTATGTGGCATGCCAAGATGCTATGATCAAGGCTTCTGTTGCAAAGCAAAGTCTTGTCGATGATGATCAAAGCAAGGTCTACGTGGCCTAGCTTTGTGTATTTCGTAGATTCGCGAACCTCACACCCCGGTATGAGTTAAAAAGGGATACGGGCCGTTGGGAGAGCACGACGTTTCTTTCTAGCTATGGTGGTGTCAGTGACTTACCAGCCCTGACATATATATTTACTTTTCACCTTTGTGGTTGTTGGAATGCGAGGCGCCTCGATTATAGGTCTGTAAGGACCGGGAAACGTGTGTTCAGGAATTGCCAATCCTCTAACGTAAGTGAGGACCGGCCCAGCCGATCCAAGGGTTACCCAGAGTGTGTAGTCCTGAGGCATTTGCTAGAGTGTCTCGAAGCGGAGAGGAGCTTGCCCCTTGCCTCGACTCATGACGGAAATCCAATTTCCAATACGAAATAACGGATTTGACTGTAGAACTAGTATGGAGACATAGTAGATGGTAGCTATGCCGCCTATGATTGATATTTATGATGCTATTCGTTTTTGAAACATATATGCACTAGTAATAATATCAAATGATTTTGCTTTATACGTATCAAGCATATTTGGCTATTATAAGGTAAAACTCTATCCTCCGGCTTGCATTGCATTGTGTGATGGGACCTGAGTCTTATAATGGCTTCATTCTTTCTAAAAGCATTGCGTTGTTTTAAAAGAATTTACTTTGTTTCAAATACACTAGCAATCACTGGAGTAAACCCGTTCCGCGAAAGTGGCGTGGTCCTATGATTTTCTATTTACTATTGTTTAACTGTTAAGTAGATTCCTCATACCAGTCCCCATGACTGACTCGTTGTTTCTTTCACTTTGCAAACGCGGGTGCCCTTATTTTCACACGGGCAGCCTAGTACACAGGTGACAGGTGGTTTTTGGTTTTGCACTGCTGCATAGAGTGCACTTTTGGCTCATGGCGAGGCTAACTTCATAGAGATGACTTGATATTTTCCGCCATTACTGTATACATATTATTATCCTGCCACTGGCGATGCAGACTGATTTACTTTCCGTATTTCTCACTATATGTATATGTATTCCGCCTTCGGCGATGTAGACTGATACCCTTATTATGTCTCACTGCATGTATGTATTCCGCCTCTGGTGATGATGACTGATCACTTTCCTTTTATTTACTAAGTATATCCCACGTTATGCTATTCTGATATTCCTACATGTTGTGATTCCGCTGTCATATCCATGTAAAATTGTTTTATTTATTGTTTCTGCTATTATCTGTACTCTGCTATGATCATTAATGTGTTATTTCCTAATGATTATCCTTAATACCGCCCCTCGGATTTTGGGATCGTCACAGTTGGTATCAGAGCTTTGGTTAACCTTAGTTCCGGGATCTAACACATTAAACACCTCATCAGAATAGAATCAGTAGTGTTCTAATGCGAGTAGCTCATTAGAGATAGGATTAGCAATGTCCTAGAATGAGCTAAGCAGATTAGCAAAACAATTTGATCAGTACATCATCAATATCTTTCCTTGTATTCCCTTGCTTTATCATTTATGAAAATTATCAAATCTGTGAGCTTGACTCTTTTCTTGCTTATACAGTACTCTTAGATGGCTACACGTGGAGCAGCAGCTAGAGGAGGCCGAGGAGATGCAGCAGGAGGACGGGGGAATATCCCCGTAGTAGTGGAAGGCCCTATTATTCCGCCACCAGCACCAGAAGACTTTGAGCTCGACAAAGTAGCAAAGAGGTACAGAAATCTTGGGGGGAAACCTTTTACTGGCACTGGCACAGTGACCGAAGCTATAGCTTGGCAAAAAACCTGTGAGAAAATCTTCGAAGGTATGGGTATGGGAACTAACAACAAAGCCCGACTTGGCATTTGGCTCCTTCAGGAAGAGGCAGAGCTGTGGTGGGATGCCATTACTTCTGGGGATGCAGCTTGTACTATCCGGACTTGGAATCAGTTCAAGACTTTGTTCAATGAGAAGTTTGTACCGGAACAGGCTCTAGAGAGAATGAGAGAGCAGTTTGCTAATCTCCAGCAAGGAGACCTCTCCATTCAGGATTATCTAAATAAGTTCACCCAGATATCGCGCTATGCTCCAGAACTGATTTTAACCAACAAAGCAAAGAATAAGAGACTCATATTTGGGCTGAAGCGCAAATACCATGATAGAGCTATGAGCAACATCAAACTCTCCTTTACAGAACTAGTAGAGATGGCTTGCAACTACGAAGACATGGATGAGAGGCATGCTAGTCAAGACCGCGCTAAAAGCCAAGCAGGGAATAAGCGCAAAGCTTCAACAGACCAACCCGAATCTAGCATTACCGCGGCCGCTACTCAAAAACCCGCGAAGATCCCAAAAGGAAACTGCTACAATTGCGGGAAGCCCGGTCATTTCTCTAATGTATGCAAAGCCCCAAAGAAGCTGAAGGCAAATGACTCAGCCGAATGCTACAACTGCCACAAGAAGGGGCACTATAGCAAGAATTGTCCTTTGAAGAAGAGCGCACAAGTGGCCCATGTCTATGACGGGAAGACCCCGCCAGCTACCACCGATGGATCAGGTAAACCCGACGTCTTGGGAGGTACCCTTACCATTAAAAATATTCCTGTTTCTGTACTTTTTGATACTGGTGCATCACGTAGCTTTATATCTGGTATCCTTGTTCACAAACTAAAATTGAAACGAAGGAAACTTAGAGAACCAATTAAAGTTCAAAACCCGATAGGAGGTTCTGTTAGTCTCGGTATATATTGTAAAGTACCTATTTCCTTTTCTCGATACCGATTTCCTTTTGATTCGATCGTCATGGACCTGTCCGAATTTGATATTATTCTGGGACTCGATTGGTTGACGAACTTTAAGGCCGAAGTTAGGTGTGCCGAAAGGATCGTGAAAGTTGAAACAAAATCGGGGCATATCACTATACCATGTCATGGCTCAGAAATAAATAGAACAGAATTTTGGTCTTATTTAGAAATTATTCCCCCTTCATTAGAAAAGATACCGGTCGTGAAAAACTACGCGGATGTGTTTGAAGAAGTGGAAAACTTACCGCCGCAAAGAGAAATTGAATTTAGAATTGATCTAATTCCGAATGCCCGACCAGTAGTACATCCAATACGAAGAATGGCCCCGAAAGAAAAAGAAGAGCTAAGTAGTCAAACCCGAGAATTACTTTGGAAAGGTCTTATCAGACCAAGCTTTTCAGCATGGGGAGCCGCAGTAGTATTTGTCCCGAAATCAGACGGTACTCTAAGACTTTGCGTTGATTACAGGGATCTCAATAAACAAACACTGAAGAACAAATATCCTTTGCCCCGAATAGATGATCTGCTAGATCAATTAAATGGAGCAACAGTATTTTCCAGGATGGACCTAGCTACAGGTTTCCACCAATTGCGTATAGCTGAAGACTGTGTTCCTTTGACAGCCTTCAGGGGTCCCGATTTATTCTACGAATGGTTAGTAATGCCGTTCGGCTTGTGTAACGCTCCGGCATACTTCGTTGATCTTATGAACAGAGTGTTCCATGGGGTATTGAATAAATTTGTTTTAGTCTTCATCGATGACATTTTAATCTACTCTAAGTCGGAAGAAGAGCATGCAAACATTTAGAATAAGTGTTGAAAATTCTAAGGAGAAATGTCTTGAAAGCTAAATTTTCTAAGTGTGTCTTCTGGCAGAATGAAGTTAAATTCCTTGGCCATGTCGTGTCAAAAGAAGGAATTGCTGTATACCCAAGCAAAATTACAGCGATTCAGAACTGGAAACAACCTACTACACCCACTGAAGTTCGAAGTTTCCTTGGATTAGCTAGTTACTATCGGAAATTCGTTCAGGATTTTTCAAAGATATCAGGAGTATTGACAAAGCTTACAAAGAAGCATGAGAAATTCAAATGGACTCCCGAATGTGAAGAAGCTTTCCAAGAGCTAAAACTGAAGTTGACAACTGCTCCGGTATTGACAATAATAGAAGGTAACCAAGACTTGACTGTATGGACAGATGCTTCTATTAGAGGGCTAGGCGCAGTGTTAATGCAAAAAGGCCAAGTGATCGCTTATGCCAGCCGTCAACTAAAGCCGCATGAAAGAAACTATGCTACTCATGATCTTGAGTTATTAGCTATCGTGTTTGCTTTAAGAATCTGGAGGCATTATCTACTGGGCGAGAAATTCGAACTATACACCGATCATCAATCCTTGAAATACCTGTTCACCCAGAAAGATTTAAACCTGAGGCAACAGCGTTGGTTAGAATTCCTTGCAGCATACGATTTTGAAATTATATATACTCCAGGGAAAGCCAATGTTGTAGCAGATGCGCTCAGCAGAAAGAATGAAATCATCGCCAGTTTTGTCATCACGTCTTCATTAATAGACAGGATCTCGACTCTTCAGAAAGACGATGAATTTATTCAAAGAATCAGTCAAAGAATCAAAGGAGGTGAATCCACAAGTTTTCGACTCGATGACCAAGGGGTTCTAAGATTAAAGGGTAGAATCTGCATCCCAAACCTTCCCGAGCTCAGAAGAGAAATACTTGATGAGTGCCACAAATCTAAATTAAGTATCCATCCCGGTGTGAGAAAAATGTATAACGATATCAAACGTACATTCTGGTGGAGAGCTATGAAAAGAGATATCTCATTATATATTAGCAGATGCCCCACTTGTCAGCTAGTTAAGAGTGATCAGCAGAAATTGGCTGGATTATTACAACCCTTAGAAATTCCAGGATGGAAGTGGGAACAAATCTCGATGGATTTCATCGATGGTTTGCCTCGAACTAGAAAAGGAAACGACAGTATATGGGTAATCGTAGATCGCTTCACGAAGACTGCCCATTTCATACCTGTCCGATCCAACAGAACGGCTCAAAGTCTAGCACAGATTTACTTCAAAGAAATTGTTAAACTTCATGGAGTACCGCTCAATATAGTCAGCGATAGAGATCCCCTATTTACTAGCAAATTCTGGGAAGCATTCCAGGAAGAATTGGGGACCAAATTGAATCTAAGCACCGCTTATCACCCTCAGACAGACGACCAAACTGAGCGGGTGAATAGAATTTTAGAAGATCTATTGCGGGCTTGCGTTATCGATTTTGGAGGCTCATGGGAAGATCATTTACATTTAGCCGAATTCTCTTACAACAATAGCTATCAAGCAAGTTTGGGAATGTCTCCATTCGAAGCATTATACGGTAGACCGTGCAGATCTCCCGCATGTTGGGTAGAACCTGGCAACAGACTTGTGTTAGGGCCCGATATGATTCAAGAAGCATCGGATAAAGTCGATTTCATTAAGAAGCGATTAAAAACCGCACAGAGCCGACAGAAAAGTTATGCTGATGCGAGAAGAAGGGATATATCGTTTGCCGTTGGCGATTATGTTTACTTAAGAGTTTCTCCAATGCGGGGAGTAATCAGATTTGGCAAGACTGGGAAGTTGGCACCGAGATTTATTGGTCCCTTTCCTATACTTGAACGGATTGGAACTCTTGCATATAGGGTTTCATTACCTAATTGGTTGCCTGGTGTACATGATGTGTTCCACGTGTCTCAACTCAGAAAACATGTTCATGATCCAGATCTTGTTGTGGAAGAAGCAGCGCAACAAGATATTGACATAACTCCAGAATTAGCACTCAAGAGGGAGCCATTGAAGATAGTTGGCAAAGAAACTAGAGAGTTAAGGAGGAAAAAGATTCATTTAGTCAAAGTGCAGTGGAGTAGTGATCCTAGAGACTGTACTTGGGAAACTGAGGAAAGCATTAAAAAAGCCTATCCCAAATGCAGAGTGGACATCTCTGACTAACTCCGGTGCAAGGTACCTTTACAATACTTTGCATTTACATTTTATTTCCTGCTTAGCTGTTATTTCCTTTTCGAGGACGAAAAGTTTTAAGTGGGGGAGATTGTAATAATCCGGAAAATGTGAACCAGTTTAAAATTTTTAAATTTTGTTATTAACAAGAAATTTGAATAGTTGAAATAGTATATTTCCATAAAATATAGAATTAGGTATGGTATGGCCGTTTGAAATTTTGAATATAAACTTTGTCTGACTGTACCGGGTGGAAAATATAACAGATTTTAACGAAACTGAAAATATTTAAATCTGTTCATCAATACCTTTCTAACGAATCTGAAAAATCGAAATTTCATAATGGAAATCAAAATTTATGGCCAAATGAATTTTCAGAAAGGTCGCTATATAGTATATATAGCCCTTGAAAATTGAGATTTTGCATACGACCTCGGAATTCAACGAAACCACTTTTGTTGGGTCCGGGATGTCAAATTATTGCTAAGTTTCAAATTTCATAATTTTTGAAGCTAGTATGTGAGCGGGGCAAAGGATAACGTGTTTGGTCAAATTCTGTTAAAATGGGTCGACCTAAAAATGACCATTTTTCAAACGAGCTCAGAATTCGACGAAACTGGTTTTGTTAGGACCGTATCGTCAAAACAAAGCTAGATTTATTTTTCTGGAATTTTTAGATTCAGTTTGTGGCCCTAGCAAATTGAAATGTACGTTTAAATTAAATATCGAATGTTTTATATTTTAATTTGAAAAATAACTGACTGTAACAGTCGAAATGGCCAACGAAACATATCCCATTGTGTCCGGAATGGGGGTATTTAGCTAGGAGTGACAGTCGTTGGGTTTGATTTCGAGGTCGTTTGAAGAAGGGGTATTTTTGGAATTAAATAAATTAAAAATTAAAATAAAAAGGGCATGGGCCAATCAGAATTCATCTTCTCCATCGAAGCCCCTGTCGCGACGCGGAAACCAAACCGAAACTTCTCTCTTAAAATTCTCCGCAACCACTCAACGAAATCAAGCAAACCCAGTTCCAATTTGAAGAGCGTTCAGAGATCTTCAAATCCATAGTAATTTCACGAATTATCATTGAGTATTGAAGGAGATATCGCGTCGGGAAGCTCCGACCTTTGCGCCGCCGCCGTGCCCTCTAGGAGGCGTCGAGTTGAACATCTCAGGTAGCTTTGGAAAGCTCTCTCCTTCCTCTTCGACGTGGCGCTGGCCGTTCGTCCTAAAGCTTCGTGGTTTTGCCGAAAAATTCAACCCTAGCTTTCGAATCAAAAAGGGGTATACGGCTGAAACTGATTTTTACACTTTAAAGCGTTGCAAACTTGTAAAAATCATATCTTTTTGCTATGTTAACGAAATTCGATGAAACAGGAGACACCGTGACCCCAAGGAGGCTCTCTACATTCTAGAAGAAGCCGCGGATTTTTCTGACCTTCCTAAGATTTTTAGCACTGCAATAACCAATGTGAGGAATCTAAATTATCTGTGTGAATGAAATCGCGTTGTATAAATTATACAAGCGAAGTGTAAATTATATACGCATTGTATACCTCATGTACATGTGTTGTATAAGTTATATTAGCGATGTATAAATTATACAGGCGTTGTTTGAAACATATATGCTTTGAATTGTGATGAAATGCAAGCGAATTATTATATATATATATATATATATATATATATATATATATATATACACTCCCCTCGTCCACAGACCATGGACGATATTTATTGCTTGTGATTGACGTGATATCATATGGTTTGACGAATGGTTGGAAATAATTGTTTGTGGTTGATATTATGGTTGAAAAATACCTTTATGGTTGAAAAATACCTTTGTGGTTGAAAAATACCCTCTTGTGGTTGAAACAAAATAGAATAGGATTGTGGAATTGAAAATAAAACATGATGCCTGCGTGCAAACTAGATGCATGATCCCCATTGTCAAAAACCGCGAGGTTTTAAGGTAGAGCGAGGAGCCGTACTAGGGACGGTCCCGGTTTTAACTACCCTGCCATTATGCTGCCGAAATTTTCTGAAATATTTATGTGTTAGAATAATTTTCATTCATTGGAATTATTTACATATGCTATATAGAATATTCATGTGTTGAGTTGCAATTCCTTCGTTGAGTTGAAATTCATGTGTTGAATATTATTTGAATTTAAACAAATGGCTTTAGCAATAAAAATCACATTTATATATATATACAAACGATATAGAATATTCATGTGTTGAGTTGAAATTCATTCGTTGAGTTGAAATTCATGTGTTGAATATTATTTGAATTTAAACAAATGGCTTTAGCAATAAAAATCACATTTATATATATATACAAACGATATAGAATATTCATGTGTTGAGTTGCAATTCATTCGTTGAGTTGAAATTCATGTGTTGAATATTATTTGAATTTAAACAAATGGCTTTAGTAATAAAAATCACATTTTTATATGTATACAAACGATATAGAATATTCATGTGTTGAGTTGCAATTCATTCGTTGAGTTGAAATTCATGTGTTGAATATTATTTGAATTTAAACAAATGGCTTTAGCAATAAAAATCACATTTATATATATATATATATATATATATACACAAACGATATAGAATATTCATGTGTTGAGTTGCAATTCATTCGTTGAGTTGAAATTCATGTGTTGAATATTATTTGAATTTAAACAAATGGCTTTAGCAATAAAAATCACATTTATATATATATACAAACGATATAGAATATTCATGTGTTGAGTTGCAATTCATTCGTTGAGTTGAAATTCATGTGTTGAATATTATTTGAATTTAAACAAATGGCTTTAGCAATAAAAATCACATTTTTATATATATACAAACGATATAGAATATTCATGTGTTGAATTGCAATTTGTTCGTCGAGTTGAAATTCATGTGTTGAATGTTATCGTCTTCTAAAAATAAAATGAATCGACAATGAAAACTATATTTTTATAGGGAATATGAAGTGTTAAAAATACACATGTGTCGAATAAATATTTTTGATGACAAAAATATTCCTTTTATCATGTATACGCTTAGTTAAAAATACACATGTGTCGAATAAATATTTTTGATGATAAAAATATTCCTTTTATCATGTATACGCTTAGTTAAAAATACACATGTGTCGAATAAATATTTTTAATGATAAAAATATTCCTTTTATCATGTATACGCTTAGTTAAAAATACACACGTGTTGAAATAAATAATAGTTTGCTAGAAATATTATTATTATTAGCTTTGTTCTGCATATATATACATGTGTTGAACAGGAAAAAAAATGGAGTAGCTGTAGAGTAAAGAAATTATTTGCGTGCCCGACAAATAGGTAAACCTTGATGAGTTGGCTGCGCAATTTAATTCATATATCAACTCCTGTGAATGCCATTGGATGCGGAGTGCTGGATTTTCTGTGTGAAATAATAAACAACGCCATAGGATAGTAACAATTCATTTTGAACTACACTACATGGCATACTTCTTGACGATAGGCATACTTCATCATATTCCACATAAGCAATTGGAGCTTGTGTGACGAGGTGGAAGATTTACCATAAAAGCAAGAGACTTGTATGGCGATGACTATATACTACAGGTTGAACTGATGACTGATATGGACTATATAAATTATAACAATAAATTGCCAGATTAATAAAAACCCCACACGGGTCTAGAGTTGACAATAATCATGTCGCTCTAGTTATTAGATACGGCACATGGACTATTTATTTCCACACGGAAACGGGGTGACTGGAATTTATTCTCTGGAGTGATTATCAGTACATGCTCCCCCGTAAACACCAAAATATATCACTAAAAATATGTGAATGCTTTTTAGGATTTATTGGGTACCTAATACGGCCCAATAAATTTCCAAACCCCTCCCCGTACAAAGGAGGTTATTGCGAAATTTTCCAAAATATTAAGGCGTTAGTGAAATATTTGAAGTGAAAACGAAGTTGAAAATATAAAATGAGCTATAGTTGAAATTATAGAATGAACTATATTTATATATATAAATATAAATATAATTAAAAGGAATAGAGGCCGTGCAGTTCGCGTTTCGGAATCGTAATTTGAAACGATTAGTACGAGGGATCCGACCATCGGATTTTCCCGAAACCGCTGGGTTCGCCTTGGAAATACCTTTCCAACGGCACCAACCTTGTAAAAATCCAACGGTTGGATTGTCCGGAATGTTTAATTCAAATCTGAAGAAGAACAGCGCCAGAATCGTTTATATTTATATATAAATATAAATATAATTAAATTAAATCGAATAACGACGCTGCAGTTTGAATTTTGAAACCGTAACTTCAAACGACAAGTGTGGAAGATCCGACCGTCAGATTCTCACGAAACTGGAACCGTTGGGTTCGCTTTGGGAATATCTTCCCACTGATATAGACTTTGTAAAAATCCAACGGTTAGATTTTCCGATATGTGTAAAACAAATTAGGAGAAAAACAGCGCCAGTGCCACGGCACGACCTGAAACGTCGTTTAATTAAATACGGCCATTTTTAAATAAATAAAAATGGCGAAAAATCGTTATAAAATATTATAAGCAATATTGATTGGGAATAAACCAAATGGGCTTGAATTGTTTGATATTTGATGGTTGCATGTGTATGACATGAAAATAACACTAAAGAACCGAAAGATGGATGTCGTATAATATAACCATAAAATGAATCGATTTAAATTCTAATGACGTGAATTATTTGAAAAGGCCGAGCTAATCCTCATCTCAAATAATTTATCGAGCGATTCGAATTGGAAAATGCAAAGACGATTCAAGACTGACGATCTTCGTATCGGTTGGATGGGCGCTACTGAGGTTCCTAACCGGAGTAGCTACCGGAAGGGGGCGGAAGTAGTAGCCGTCTGAACGTATATGTTGATTGGACGGATTTGCGAGGAATTTGACGCCTCCGGTTTCGTTCAGACCCAGGACGGACTTGTAAATGGACTGTGTGTCTGACATTGGATTTTGTTCTATATTGATTGATCTCTGTTAAATATATATCTGTTTGGCGGCGGAGAATTTATTCTTTTGCTTAACGCCCTTCTCTGAGACGTACGAGCTCAGGGGTTATATATCGATAGAAATCAATCGTATGGAGTGGACTGCCTATGTGGCATGCCAAGATGCTATGATCAAGGCTTCTGTTGCAAAGCAAAGTCTTGTGGATGATGATCAAAGCAAGGTCTACGTGGCCTAGCTTTGTGTATTTCGTAGATTCGCGAACCTCACACCCCGGTATGAGTTAAAAACGGGATACGGGCCGCTGGGAGAGCACGACGTTTCTTTCTAGCTATGGTGGTGTCAGTGACTTACCAGCCCTGACATATATATCTACTTTTCACCTTTGTGGTTGTTGGAATGCGAGGCGCCTCGATTATAGGTCTGTAAGGACCAGGAAACGTGTGTTCAGGAATTGCCAATCCTCTAACGTAAGTGAGGACCGGCCCAGCCGATCCAAGGGTTACCCAGAGTGTGTAGTCCTGAGGCATTTGCTAGAGTGTCTCGAAGCGGAGAGGAGCTTGCCCCTTGCCTCGACTCATGACGGAAATCCAATTTCCAATACGAAATAACGGATTTGACTGTAGAACTAGTATGGAGACATAGTAGATGGTAGCTATGCCGCCTATGATTGATATTTATGATGCTATTCGTTTTTGAAACATATATGCACTAGTAATAATATCAAATGATTTTTCTTTATACGTATCAAGCATATTTGGCTATTATAAGGTAAAACTCTATCCTCCGGCTTGCGTTGCATTGTGTGATGGGACCTGAGTCTTATAATGGCTCCATTCTTTCTAAAAGCATTGCGTTGTTTTAAAAGAATTTACTTTGTTTCAAATACACTAGCAATCACTGGAGTAAACCCGTTCCGCGAAAGTGGCGTGGTCCTATGATTTGCTATTTACTGTTGTTTAACTGTTAAGTAGATTCCTCATACTAGTCCCCATGACTGACTCGTTGTTTGTTTCACTTTGCAAACGCGGGTGCCCTTATTTTCACACGGGCAGCCTAGTACACAGGTGACAGGTGGTTTTTGGTTCTGCACTGCTGCATAGAGTGCACTTTTGGCTCATGGCGAGGCTAACTTCATAGAGATTACTTGATATTTTCCGCCATTACTGTATACATATTATTATCCCGCCACTGGCGATGCAGACTGATTTACTTTCCGTATTTCTCACTATATGTATATGTATTCCGCCTTCGGCGATGTAGACTGATACCCTTATTATGTCTCACTGCATGTATGTATTCCGCCTCTGGCGATGATGACTGATCACTTTCCTTTTATTTACTAAGTATATCCCACGTTATGCTATTCTGATATTCCTACATGTTGTGATTCCGCTGTCATATCCATGTAAAATTGTTTTATTTATTGTTTCTGCTATTATCTGTACTCTGCTATGATCATTAATGTGTTATTTCCTAATGATTATCCTTAATACCGCCCCTCGGATTTTGGGATCGTCACAATTCGAATCAAATTTGATCAATACGATTTTCATAATGGCCTTTCAACTAGATTTCATACAAATTCAAGCATTTAAATTTCAATCAAAGCTTTAGAAAATCGTTTATATTTTATATAAGTCATATCAACTTCCTTAGATCAAATTTCATTGTTTCACATATTAATATATTTGTTAACATAACACTTTGGACAATATCAACTTGGGGATTTATTCATTTATCGTTGCAAATCTAAAATTTATTCAGTTCAAAGTTAATCTTAGCTTCTTTCGATATATGACATACGGGGTATACATGATCAAAGGTCATAGGAACAATGTATTGAATTCATATGATCAAGTCAAATCGAGGCAAACATGAGACTTCGGGTTCATAATAGACAGCAAACAACACGATGGTTCAAGTTCAAAATATTCGTTGAGCATAAAGTTGAAGGCAACTTAAGATCAAATAATCAAGTTCAACAAGTCCAAGATAAGAAAGTCAAGGCAGTTCAATCATGGTGTACTCGAAAAATTTCTACTGTATAGCAAGTTATTATTCGTTTAAAAGTTCTTATTTGGCTCATTCCTATGGTTTCAGGTGGGGAAATTGGTCTTTTCCCTCACTTAGACATTTATCATATTTTTAAATCATCTGCAAATTTCTTAAGTGAGCTTTGATTTTATTCAAAACATACTTTAAGCGAAATAGTTTAGTTACCTTTTATTATTCATGTTAAACATAAATTCAAGTCAATTATTTATTTCCAATTTATTTAACACTCATCGGCAGGTTTCAGTACTTGATTTGATTACGAGATTTATAAATAACTTGAATAATTTCAAAACTTTGATTTTTCAAATTCAAATTTAGACAGAAGTAAAGCGGAAAAATTTATATATAATTTTCAAAGCTGTGGACTTGGAAACCATTTAAAAATCCCCTTACTTAATTCATCGAGTTGAGTTTATACAAGTTCTACTTTCAAGTTATCAATTTGTTATTTAGAGTTTGAAAATACTTGATAACTCGAAGTTTAAAAAGTCTACCTCTATTTTTAAAGTAATTTAGCCATACGTTATACCGACGCATGTCTAAAAAAAATCCCTAAGTACTAAATATATACTTGTTTCAACTCCCAGTGAAAATATTTAAAATTCTTAAAATAGATATTGGAAGTTCCAACCGATGCCAATTGTTAAAACAACTCACGAATCGCAGATACACAATGGTTACGCCTAGATCCCCCAGGTAGCATCCGTACCCATAGGAAGTCGCTTCCCTGCAAATTTCGTCATGAGCAAATCAACAGAAGGCATCTAAAAGAAATCAGAAAACCTGAGATACTCACAAAGTGCAGCCAGGTTCGGCAATCACTGCCACATTACGCTCTTATAACTCAAGTTGGACCACGGATGCACAGTGATTTCGCCTGGATCTCCCATGAAACATCTGTACCCGTAGGTGCTCCCTGTCCTGCGGATTTCACCATCATAACCCAACCATAAATCGCAGCAAACACAATGGTTCCGCCTGGATCTCCAGGAAACATCTCTCGCTGTAGGCGCTCTTAGCACTGCGAATTTCGTTATGCAGCTGAGTCCAATATAAACATACAAGTTTTACGTCCGGACAACCCAATCATCACATGAAATACTTACCAAATAGGTTCGCTAGTAACAAGAAGGTATTTCCCGTATCTTAATTTGAAACATAGGATACTATATACATAGTACTTCATTTCATGTTTTGATATATCACACTTATATAAATGTCCATTTACATAAGATTTCTTAATCTCATTTTCAAGTACGTCATTCTCATATAAATCTATTATATAAGATTATCAGTTTCACATCAATCATATTCCAAATCAATAATCTTCGAATCTTATAGTTATATAATTTCATATATACAAGTTTCAAATTTCATATCAAAATATTCATATATCAAAATCTAAAAAAATTCCTTTCACGATCAAATTAAATTTATTTCAAAGCGATTCAAGTATTCGATATCATTTCAAAATTTAAATCCACATTTTCAATTTTGATTCACTATCAACATTCATACTCAATTTGGGTTTCCCATTATGATTATCAGTATTCAACTGAATCTATATATTCGATCATTTTGGATCTTACTTTGTTCGGATTGAGATATACGTTTATAAAAATAACTAAGTTACATAAAAGTAATTTTGGAAAAATAACAGCTTTATGTGAAATTAACTTAAATAAATAGACAGATTTTAAACTAGGTTTGAAATAAATATGCTTCATAAAATAACTAGCTTGATACACAATAGATTTAAATAAATAGATAGCTTTGGAAAACAAGTTAAATGGTTATATATGTTTTGCAAATGGTTTGAAATAAATAAATAGGTTTTTGGAAAAGTAAGTTTGGAAACAAAGATAATTAGGCTTGTAACAAAATAATTTAAATAATACGTAGCGACTCGTACTTCCCGGCCGGCCTAAACCAACAAGAAGGCGGACTGCTTTGAGAAAAAGACAAATCGGAACATAAATAGAAGAACATTTCATTGCTATTTACTACAATTTACATCAGAGTACAAGAATATTCAAAGTATAAATAAATATTACATAGAAAAATATCAGAGATTTTAATACATAGCAGCGGAAATAAAATGTATAAATACAATGCATAACAGAAAATACAATAACTAGCATAACTGAATGAAATACACGGATACAAAGCGTTCCGAATGCAGCTCCATCTGTAAATCCAGGATCCTGTACAAATAAATCTGCAAAACCGAAACTACTAGCTGTCCATGTGGAAATTAGGGGCACCTAGAGTTTAGGTTAGAACAATAAACTCCAGGTCAGTCATGGGACTGGTGTGAGAACTAAAACAATTATTAAAACTTTTCTTTAAAATGAGGTAAATCAAGGGACCACGCTCTATAACAGGGGAACGGGTTTACCCCTAAGAATACCAGTGCCTAAAACGAACAGCACAATGCTAAATAAAGAAAAATAAAGCTACTATACGACTCAGGTCCCATCACACAATGCAATGCAAGCTGGAGGATAGAGTTTTACCTTATAATAGCCAAATATGCTTGGTACATTTTAAAACAAATCTTTTATTATTACTATAAGTGAAGAAATCAACCTCAAATATAAATGTATCAATCATAGACGGCATGAGCGCCCTATCCCACTATGACGCCATACATAGTATACAATGAAAACGACAAAAATGTTGTATTGGAAGTTTGGATTTCCATACTGGTGGCTCCTGATTCGAAAGATCTATCGCGTAGTACAATTCCCAACGGCTTACGTTGCAGGCATGCGAAACCGCCGTAATGCACATCTGCGCTATCCAAGAAACAAGTTACCGCGGCTTACGTCAAAGCATTTGAAAACACCGCTAACTTTATCCATCTGGGAATCGGGGGGTGTGCCCTATCCCTACTGGTGTGGGGCAACCACACCCAGTAAAACCTCGGTCGAACGAATCTATGAAAACCCGTAGGACGTATATCCTCATCTCTAAAGTATACTGATCTAACCATCTGTTTACCACCATACCAGTGTGTGAGGCTCGTGAATTAACGCTACACAAAGCTATGCTATATTAAAGTTGTGCTTTGAATATCATCCACCAAACTTTGTTTTTTTAACAAAGGTTTGGATCACTGCATCTCAACATGCCACACTATCAATCCATACTGTACCATTGATTTCTGCCGATATATAACTTCTGAGCTCGTACGTCTCTGAGAAGGGTGTTAAGCAAGAGAATAAATTCTCCGCCACCAAACAGATATATATTTAGCAGAGATCATCGAATACAGTATAAAAGAATACAATGTCAGACACACCATCCATTTACAAGTCTATTCTAGGTCTGAACGAAACCGGAGGCACCTTATTCCTCGTCCCGTATGTCCAATACAGGAGAGAGGCCCTCGCATATACGTACAATCAACAAGTACGTCCGGACGGCTACCACTGTAGCCCCTTCAAGGTAGCTACTCCAATCATGAGCATCAATAGCAACCCATCCATTCGAAGTGAAGATCATCGGTCTTGCACCGTCTTCAATCTCTTCGACTTTTCGTTGTATTAGTTATTCAGAATGGGTTAAACCCGGTCTTTCCGAATAACTCGCGTATCTTATAATCAAGTGCTATAACAACACATCATATGCCTCATTCCAATCCAGAATATTCTTTAATTCAAATATTCTTATCTTTAGGGAAATGTTCCCATTAATTTTATCAAAGATAAATTCTTTAAATTTATTCTTTAATCTTCCTTTGGATATCATTTCTAAACCAAATTAAGGTTTATCAACTAGTCAGGATTAGCGCACCTTACCGAAATAATCATTTCTTTTATTTTCCCAATCCTAACCTATTCATCCCATGGAGAAAACTGGTAACACTCCATTTCTAACACCACGGTGTTATCGGTAAAAATAATTACCATTTCACATTCAAATCTAATTAAAGATTTAACTATCGCTTGGAGCAAAACTAGTGATACTCCATTCTTGATCATTTTCTTGAATTGATAATTTTAATTATCACATTCAGCTTTCAATCTAATTAAAGATTCATTAAAACTCCACTTAGTTTTAATCTTCCCAAAAATCAACATTAACGATTATTTAACTTTGGGAAATCAAACATGCTGCATTGACAATCTACACCGTACCATTGATTTCTGCCGATATATAACCTCTGAGCTCGTACGTCTCAGCAGAGAAGGGTGTTAAGCTAGAGAATAAATTCTCCGCCACCAAACAGATATATATATATATATTTAGCAGAGATCAACGAATACAGTATGGAAACACAATGTTAGACATGTAATCTTTCCTTTACCTGGGTTAAAGAACCAATGTCATTTAAAACACAGTCCTCGATAAACCCAAAATCCCATTCCATTAACCATGGAATCTTCACGGAAAATAGATCAATATATAATTGATATAAATCTCCATATCCGACTAATAATATAAATGGAATAACGACAAAGCCTTTTAAATCCCATATGTATTATCAGTCTTCCTCCACAGAAACTCACTTCGATTATTACCAAATCAAATTCCATTCAATTCCAATTTAATATATTAAATGGGAAATCTTTACGTTGGAAAATTCCATTAATCTTAATTAAAAGAATATAAATTCCAAATCATACTCTTCACTGTTAATTGGGTTAAAGAACAAGTGTTATTTAAAACACCTTCATGATAAACCCAAATATCAAATTCTTTTATTCGATTCCAATTAAATATTAATTAATTGGAAAACTTCACTAAATCTTAGTTTAAAGATTTATTCTTTTCACAACTGGTTTTAAGAACAAACTTAATGAAGACACCTTCACGACAAACCCAAAATCCAATTTGATATCTAATACAAGGCTCTATATAGAAACTATATCAGCTTATATTCAATATCAAATTATGAAACCAACCAATATCGTATTGGGAATAACGATATATATATATATGTTCCAAATTCCTCAACAATATTCGTATAATCATGGAATCCAATATCGAAATATTCCGAAGATTATTTTCTATCCAAATCCATTCCAATTTAATCATTGGTAAATTCTGGTTATTTTAAAACCATTTCCAAATCCAATTTATTCATTTCTAAAATTAATTGGATTAATATTCTAGTTAATAACTAGTTCATTTCGATACAAATACATTTTTATCTTTACAAAGCTCGAATTTTTCATCCAAAATATTTCCAAATCATTTATTATGATTTTACATAATTTTTCCATATTTTTAACAATTTTATTATCACCCGTACAGTCGGTTTCTAATAACTGCCATCAAACTGCATCCATAGCGACCTTTTCTGAAATTGATTTGGACATATCTCCAAATCCAACCATTAGATTTCAAATCTCTTATATTCATTGGAAATCTCTTTTCGATACGAACCTAATGGTTCCAATTTTAGGAGAATCCGACAATCGAATCTCCTGTAACATCAATTTGAAGTTAATGGTCGAAATTTGTGAATGGTCGCTGCGCAGCTTGTTCTTTTTAGGCCATTATAATATATATATATATATATATATATATATATATATATATATTATATCTCGTCGATTTCCATTTAAAATGAATTTTATAAATCGTTTAAAATTCGTTTTAAAACGATTTCCACTTCCATTTCAATTTTAAGTCAAAATTGAATATTCCATTATAAATTCGTTTTAAATTCATTTAAAAACGATTTCAATTCCATTTTCAAATTCAAATCAAAATTGAATATTCCAATATAAATTCATTTTAAATTCATTTCAAATCTATTTTAATTCAATTTCAATTCGTTTTAAATTCATTTCAAATCGATTTCAATTCCATTTTAATTCATTTTAAATTCATTTTAAAACGATTTCAATTCTATTTTAATTCATTTTAAAACGATTTCAATTCTATTTTCAAATTCAAATCAAAATTGAATATTCCAATATAAATTCATTTTAAATTCATTTCAAATCGATTTCAATTCAATTTCAATTCGTTTTAAATTCATTTCAAATAGATTTCAATTCCATTTTAATTCGTTTTAAATTCATTTTAAAACGATTTCAATTCTATTTTCAAATTCAAATCAAAATTGAATATTCTTTATATAAATTCGTTTTAAATTCATTTTAAAACGATTTCAATTTCATTCGATTTCAATTCCTTTTCAGTTCATTTCAAATTAATTTGAAAACTATTTTAATTATATTTTCAAATTCAAATCAAAATTGAATACACTTTATATAAATTCGTTTTAAATTCATTTTAAAACGATTTCAATTTGATTTTCAAATTTAAATCAAAATTTAATTTTCCATATCATTTCAATATTAAAATGATAATATTTTCAAAATATCAGATTTTGAAATCACTTTTCTATATTCATTATAAAATCGATAAAATTCCCGTTTGTGTTAAAATGGCATTTAACTACTTAACATGACTTCACATTTCAATATTCACCGAATATTATTTTAAAATATTCGTTAATTCTGAACTGGAATCAGACTCAATTGATTACCATATAATTTTATTTATATGGATTTCAACATCATATATATACAACAATAATGATAAGCAATCAATAAAAATTCAAACAACATCCAGAGTGCATTCTACAACTGTATAAGCATTAAAATAGATAAATAACGCTTATATAGTCTGTCAACCCATCGATTGACATACCACTAATTATTGGGATCAGTGTATGTCAAATATTATCCCAATACCCGTGTGGGGTTTTCAAACAACAAATATTGTTTATTGTTTGTGCAATTGGGCGATGTGTAAAATTTATCGTCCCAATCCATATCAGATAAATAAGTGTACATAAACAAACCGTCCGATTTGTAAATGAATATTTATTTTATTTCATGATAATATATATATATATTATATAAATAATCTTTATACACAACAATATCAATACATGACAATCCAATCACAATCAATTTCCACAACACAGTACAATCAAACAAGTCGTCCATGGTCTATGGACGACGGGGAGAAGTTCATATATGCATTTACAATATAAATTAAATAACTATACAAAAATAATAGTAAGAAGTTCTCACCTTGCTTTTGGCTTCGCCTAAAATTGTAGCGAGCTCTAAAAATTCTCCGGTCTCTTCTAGAATGTAGAAGACGTCGTCACGGTCCTGGTGTCTCTTGTTTCACTGGATTTTGACCACATAGCAAAAAGATATGATTTTTATAAGTTAATCATACTTTGCAACGCTTTAAAGTGTTATTTTCCTTTATAATTAACCAAGCCGTTACCTCTCAGTTGATGTTCAGAACTAGGTTTTGATTTTGCATTCAAACCATGAAGTTGCAGGACAATCGGATGGTATGACATTGCCAGGGGTGGAGAGGGCTTCTCGGTGCTGGTCACCGTGCTCAGATCGACGGTCCCAGGAGGTCACGGCAGTGCTTCAAACCGAGCAACTTTGAGGGCTCCGATCTCCACCAATACGCGACAACAAGGGATAAGATAGGTATGGATTTAAAGATCCAAGAATTCTCTACGAAATCCTCAACTGGTGATTTCGATGCGTGGTTTAAGAGATTTTGAAGAGAGAAGGTTTGAAGGCTCTTCCGTCATTGATGAGGGTTACGGGGAGAGAGAAAATAATTTAAAAATAATGAATGGAATAATTCTATTGGTTAGTTTATATATTTATTTCAAAAATAGTTTTTCCTTATCCGAACTCCATAAAAAACCCAATAACTGACGCCCTTAGTTAAATACCCCCATTCCGGACACAATGGAATATGTTTCATAAGCCCGTTCGACTGTTTCAGTCAGTTATTCTTCAAATTAAAATATAAAACATTCAAATTTGGATTTGAACGTACATTTTAATTTGCAGGGGCCACATACTGATTGCAAAAATTCCCGAAAAATAAATCTAGACATGTTTGGAAGATACGATCCCAACAAAATTAATTTTGTTGAATTTGGAGACCGTTTAAAAAATGGCCATTTTCTGGTCGATCCAATTCAAACTGAAATTACCAAACGCGTTTTCCTTTGCCACGCTCACATATTAATTCCAAAAATTATTGAAATTGGAATCTAGCAATAAATTGGCCTTTCAGATACAAGCAAATTGGTTTCGTCGAAAATGGAGGTCGTTTACAAAATGTCTATTTTCAAGGGCTATATTTATATTAAATTTCATAGCGACTATTCTGAATATTCAACTGGCCATAACTTTTGATTCCAGCTATGAAATTTCAATTTTTCAGATTCTTTATAAAGATATAATTAAACAGATTTAAGTATTTTTGGTTTTACTAAAATCCGATTTATTTTGAATCCTATACACTCAATCAAAGTTCAGAGTTGAATTTTCAAACTACTGCGCTATTTCTAACTCCTTTTATAATTAAAATAAATATGTATAATCTAACTTCAATTTAAATAAATATATACATTCTAATTCTATTCAAAATAAATTTCTAGTCGTTATTATTTAAAATAAATCATGTAAAATATTCCAAATTCATTAAAAATGCCAAAATAATTTTTTTAAATTAGTTCGGATTTTCTAGGTTGTTGCATAATATAAATAAATCTAATACCATAGTTTCAGTTAAAATAGTTTTATAATGAATACTACTTTCAAATACCATCTAATCCGAATCAATTATCGAAATTCCAATTTCTTAACCATTATCAATTTCCAATTTCGAGATTAAACTCGCTTTAACCTCAAATTCAATTCATTTACATTTCGAGTCGAACCCAAGGGTCAAATTAGCCCCTTGCTTAAGTTTCCATTTTCATTTTCGATTTCCATCATGTTCAAAACCCAAATCTCAATTTCAATTATACTCCAAATTGAATTGATTATTCAATTTTTCATTCAAATTCTTTTGAGCTTATAAAATATAACTCAAAAATTAAATCTTGCTTAAAATATTCAAATTTATTCAATAAGCCGAAAAATCGACTTCTACTCAATTTATTTAAGATTTAGATTCGGTAGTTTTCTTTAAGATATACATTCGAGGTATACATATTGTATTATTCTAATACCATAACATGTATATCGTTCAACTCATATTTGAGATTCAATTCCAGATTTTTCTTTTGATTATTCAAAAATATAAGTATTTACGTATCATATCATGTTTCATAAATCAAACTTTGTTTGAAAAGCTACCAAAGTGGTCTCCCCCACTTTGAGACTCAAAAATAAATTCCAATGACGAAGTATCATTGAAATTGTTTCCTGGTGACAAAATGGGTTCTCCATTCGCATTTTCCTTTTTGAAAATATTTCAGAAAGTTGCTTCAATCATTTTGAAAATACTAGTATATACCACTATTTTTTTTCTCCAAAACCTTAGAAATCAATACCAAAATTTTTCGGAATCAAATTCCCAAGTTTAGTCACACGACCATCTTTGTTATAACTTCCTTAATCTTATTCCACACTTTACCTTAATTTGGAATACACTTCTTATTTTTATTTTAATGGTTCGACATTCTTCCATTCATCATATATCTTAACTAAATTTCAAAAACTATTTATTGTTACAAGTATTTCCAAAACAAGTGATTCAAATTCCATTAGTAAATAGTTAAGTTATTCGCTTTGCCTATATTCATATTTCCGACAACCACACTAACTCGACAATGGATTTCGACAAAGGATTCAAGGATAAGAATTTTGATAGTTTCAAATTTTCAAGCACGGACGATTCGAATTCGACAAGCGAAAAATGATGTCAAATCGAGGGAAAATAAACACAACAAGCAAAGTGTCAAAATTTTTATTTCCAGACACTCAATCAAGTTCCAATTTGTTCCAGTTTAATTTCGAATTTTATCTAAACTCATTTGCAGTTTCCGTGGACAACAATGAATACATCACTTTATTTAAGTCCCGCTTATTTACTCAAGTTCGCATTACCATATCAAAACAGTTTATTGGAATTATTTAATCTTATCTCAATGTTCTCCTTATCTTAATTCAATTTCAAGTACAATTCATACTCTACTTATTTATTTCGCTTATCCATTCAAGTTTGAAATATTCTATCAAAACATTTCTATTAATGTTTATCCAAACAATTCCAATTACTTATTTAAACGATTTCAAGTATTTCTCGATGTTCAAATCAGAACCATATAGTCATCCCATTTTCGAAACTTGAAAATAAATATTTGATTATGTCGCGATCGTCCCAAAATTATTTTCAAGCGACTAGAATGTGATTCTATATCTATCTAGTACATATTGGATTTCATATATACGTTAGCTAGGCGTAAATTCAAAATCCGTACGTACTCGACAGTCCAACCTTGACATCAATAAATACTCAAAACGCTTATTATACATTATATTTCAAAATAATTACGCTTTTCAAACGGTTTATTCAGTTTCAAAATAATTTATATTTTCAAAATGTTCTCTCTCTACAGTAATTCTTGTGTCTATTCCACTCATTCCAGAGTATTTCTACTCTATCTCTAATGAGTTTTTAAACCCAATAAGCTAAGCTTTGCCAAACCAAAGCTTACCAACTTTAACGACCTCGCCTTTTTGGCCGCTCTAAGTCAGTATTGAAACCAATTCAGAACGTTCAAAAGGACGGGTTGTTATTTTAGCTTACAGGGATTAAATAAGATTAGCATAGAATCACAGGTGCAGAATAGTTGCAGCGGAGTAAAATTTTATATACATATCAGAGTTAACGAAACATTTTTATAGTGGAAGAGTTTATAAGTACAATACATGAGTTTTAAAATGAAAAAAAGCTTTACAGTTTTGTTGGCTCTGTGCGCACACATGCGTCTTCATGTTCCTCTCCAGTTATTGCAAGCTGAAATCTTTAAATATGGAACACTTAGGACCTAACGCGAGCTTTCCATACAAAATACACAAAACACCCGAGTCAGGATTAAACTTATTTCAAGTTAGCAAACTTCGATAAACACTAATAAAACCAGTTTAATCCTAATAATATACTAAATAACTCGAGTATAACACCCCGTGACTGCAACGAGTGGTTAACATTAAATATCATGAATGACGCAAAGCAGCAAGCACGAAACCTATTTCAAAGAATAGAAGCACATATAAGGGGTACTACAACAAATGATAACTATACGCAAGTAAATCATGCCTAGTTATAAGGACACATGGGTATATACATACACGGATCAAGGCAACCTGCAAGAACCAATGATAAAATGCGTGACCACAAAAAAAGAGGCACGACAATGATCCAATTTATACCCAAGTTTTAAAAGAGTACTACATATGTAAATTGGAATAAGGGTCAACAAGCAGGTACATAAGGGAGCTCTACCAAAGATAATAGACCACACACGATGTGGTACACTATATGCATTTACCAAAACTTAACCTGGACACTGAGGAGGGTAACATGTTCTAAATGGAACAAACTATAAAATCATTATCCAGATAAGTAAATATGAAGTATGCAAATGTGGAAACAAAGAAAAAATATAGCCGGCAATTACTAGGCACTGGAAGGAAAAGGGAAATTCGAGGTAAATCTGGTAACCAAATAGCACAACTTTATTAACAAGAACAAGGGAGAGCTTAAGTGGTCATCCATGCGTTAAATTCATGGAACCCATATACACACAGTATAAAGGCATGAGCATATAGTAGGCGACGAACAATATGTATGTTATGCAACTAAAGAGTACCAACACACGGCTTATTAGCGTAACATTAAAAGATAAGTCATGCAGAACTGGTGAACCATTTGTTTTAGTTACTAAAGCTAACAACTATATTTTACTATCAATGTATGGAAAATAAACAGCCCACTTTTTAAACTTATCAGCCAAGATGAATCCCATGTACATGTGTATGATGCCCACATAACACTCACCCGCCAGAACGCATGCTCACATATGAGAAACATAACACATGCACTGCACCAATGTATATTTCATATGTATAAATACATGCACTGCCCTATACCCACCCCACTCACACATGTAGCTCACCCATACCAGTTTCTATATGCATTTTGGGTACATGTAGATAGTATTGTACTACTTACATAAAGCAACTTCAATGGAAAACTACATATAGCAGGTTATGGGCGCGTATATCTTTACTCATGCCTTTCATTCGAATGTAATTAACCCAAGATGGAGTAGCTACATGGGTATTTTTCTTTAGGTCAACACACTTATTAAAGAGAATAACATGTTTGGGTAAAATAAAAGAAAAATCCAGCAATGAAATACCATACACAAAATGCACGCACACAGTTACGAGATAATGTAAAAAATATGCCTGAACAGACAACCAGTTGCCAGGAACAGTAGCAAGACAAACCCTAAATCATATAATTAGTGGAAACCAAAGCCGAAAACTTGACACTAAGTTTAATCGTAATTACTTACTTTCGATCGATGACGGAAAAACGCGGCTGGAAAAAGGTGTTGTTCGAAAGGACGAAACAACAATGGAAAGAAAAGTAGCAGCTCCGGTGAGCTCCGACACTACAACCGATTGGAGAAAAAGGGAGCAAGAAGCGGGCTGACTGGTTTCAAGGAGAAAGGCTCAATTTTGGTTTGAATTTGGGGCTGCGTCTGAACTCAAAAGCAGCCTTCAGGCGATAGGCGGACGAAAAAAATGGTCGGTGGAAGTTGACACAACTACATGTTTTTTTGAGGGTTCGGACCTTTGCACGAGAGGAGAAAGAGGAACGAGGCACTGGTGCTCGAGGCGGAGCAGAGAAGTGGGTAGATCAGTAAGGGAAAAGTGGCAGCTTGAGGTGGTGCGATGGAAAGATGAACGAATGGATTTGGGGAGGGATTTGATCAACTATGGAATTTCACTCGAATTGGGAAAATAAAATTTGGCTGAGGAAATAAAATGAAAGTGGAAAAGAAGGGCTGACTGCTTTAAACACAGTGAAGGGTAAATATAGGTGTCCGGCTAATAACAAGTGTCTTGATATTTAACCAACATTCAACAAGTGGCAAGATTTTTTTTAAACAAATATTTTTAAGTATACATACCATCATTTAATAAGTATATAAACCAAAACAAGTGTATATGTATATTTTATATTCAAAATTAAATTATATTATTAACAGAACCAATGCACATCTAAAATAAAATAAATTGTAAATAAAAATCAAATTCCTCTTAATAATATATGTCAATCTAACTAAATAAAGTTAGACTAAATTTCAAATTATAATTAAATTTTAAATTCACACTTATAATCAATTCAGCCAAGCTTAAATAAACTAGAATTTCAAAACTATAAACAAATATAGATTCTTAAAAACAAATTTCCAAATAAATTTATATATTAAAACATCGAAAAACTGGTTCGTTACATTTCAACAGTGTATCTCTAGAGAGGAATACACCGGGTTCAACAAGAACATCATGCAGCCCAAGCTAAACATGAGCATCCCCTTCTTCGCTTGAGAGTATCGAATGTATTGTCACCTTACAGCTTTTTGTTGCGACCACCGTAGTGCTCGGGAGATACAGAACTGGAAAGAAGTAACAAATATGAATATTCTCTAGATGGTGACAATACACTCTAATTGGAAGCGACCCACTTAGCCATGCGACCTACCCGATTTCATACCATTTCCCAGTTGACCAGGCTTAAGGTTTAAATATTCTCTTCAGAACATCTGGCCGCCATTCTTCTTGAATTCCACATCGTCAAATCCATTAGAAAATCACTATTTGACATCCCCAAAAATATTCTAGTTATTTAGCTAAGAGACGGGCCCATCTCCGCCACAACTTGGTACGTTTGAAGAAATCAACGTACATAATTCCTTTGAAAATACTCTATTAGATATCCACCCATACAAGTCATCCAGGAACTGGCTAAACTGAAGGCAGCCTCCAACCACATTCTAGGTATCACCCTCTGGATCAGTAGCGAGTAGTCCTTACAATCCGTAGATTTCAATCACAACAAAACTCCAGTATATCTCTTACCGCTAAACCAAAGATTTTAAGTAGTTCTTCTGTTTTACGAAAATCCACGGTCTTTAATTTCTCAGTCTTGATCAGTATCTGTGTAACAACTCGGATTTTTAGAACCAATTAAATTTTTTATTTTAGCTATTTTAATGGGTTTTGAATATTTAAAATAATTTATTCTAAATAACAACAACTAAAAATTTATTTAAATCGAAGTTAGAATGAATAAATTTATTTTAATTATAAAACGAGCCGGAAATGGCGCGATAGTTTGAAATTTTGATTTCAAATTTCAATTGAACGTACAGAACTCAAAATAAATCGGATTTCAGTAAACCAGAAATATTTGAATCTGTTTAGTTATGTCTTTCTAATGAATGTGAAAAATCTAGATTTCATAAAGGGAATAAAAAGTTATGTCCATATGAAAATTCAAAATAGTCGCTATGGAATTTATATATATTTTATATAATATATAGCCCTTAAAATTAGCCATTTTGCAAATGACCTCCATTTTTGACGAAACTACTTTTGTTGAATCCGGAATGTCAGATTATTGCTAGATTCCAATTTTCATAATTTTTGGAATTAATATGTGAGCGTAATGAATTAAAACGTGTTTGGTAATTTCGGTTTGAATTTAATCGACTGGAAATTGACCGTTTTTCAAATAGTCTCCAAATTCGACGAAAATAGTTTTCTTAGGATTGTATCATCAAATCATGGCTAAATTTATTTTTCTGGAATTTTTGGAGTCAGTATGTTGTCCCGGTAAATTAAAACGTACATTGAATTCAAATTTAAAAGATATATTATTTTATATTTTGAATTTCATAAAAACCTATTGAAACAGCCGAATTGGCTTATGGTACATATCCCATTGAGTTCGAAATGGGTGTATTTAGCTTGGCGAGACAGTCGTTGGGTGTCATTCGGAGTTCGAATAAAAAAGTCAACATTTGGAGGAAAAAATATAATAACAATAAATAAAGTTCTTTTACAGAACCCCCCCCCCCTCATTTCCCCGTTCAGCATAATCCCGTCCTCCCCCTTTTTCTCAAAGAAAATGGTGACGCCACCTCGCCTGCCCCATTGCACACCCCACCGCCAGCGACACCTAGCCCTCCCCCGCTTCGCTGCCTCCTCCGCTCCTCCCTCCTTTCTCTCTCCCCGCTTGAATTCCCAAACCGCCAAAAATCCTACCATTCCCGACCCCTGGCGCCGACCGCCGGTCAGGCGTACCACCTCTGACCATCCCCGACCCCACGCCGCCCTCCCTCAGCCTCCAACTCCGACCGTGGCCCCCCTCGAGAATAAAAATCCAATTTTTATAAACCAGCGAACCCTTCTCCAATGCTCGAGTCTTGGATGGCTTTGCTCGATCAATTTTGGACTGCTCTCTTGATCAAAACCCTAAGATCGATGTAAGTGTTTCGATTTTTATTTTTAGCAGAGAAAAATGTATTTTCATGATAAGAAAAATATGATTTTTAATTACATAAAGATTAGATTTTTAATTACATAAAGGTATGATTTTTCGTTAGATAAAAATATGATTTTTAGTTATACAAAAATATGATTTTTTATATATGAATAGCGATATAAAAATATTATTTTTAGTAGATGAAAATATTATTTTTAGTTAGATAAAAATATTATTTTTATCATAGGTATGAAATATTATTTTGAGTAGAATAGAAATATGATTTTTATATATATTATACCGAAATAAAAATATGATTTTTATATATATTATAGCGAAATAAAAATATAATTTATATATATATATATATGATAGCGCCATAAAATCGTGATTTTTATTTATATAATAGCATAATAAAAATATGATTTTTATTATATGAATAACGAATTAAAAATATGATTTTTATTGTTTGAATAGCATTATAAAAATATAATTTTTATATATGAAGTAGCATTATAAAAATATAATTTTTATATATGTAGCGAAATAAAAATATGATTTTTAATATATAAACATCATATTAAAAATGTGATTTTTACTATGAACAACGTGAAAAGATTGCTTTTGAATTTTGGGAAAATCCAAACTGTTCAGAAATTCAGAAATAAAACTGTCGGAGTGGATCCCAAAAGTGAGAACTCCTCACTTTAGTTATGTTTACAGTTAAATATATATTAGGATGCAGACGGTGCTTAGTAGCACCCGACACCTTTGATTGAAACCATGGATGTTTGGTTATTTGTTTTGATTGATTTAATTGGTTGAATTTGGTTTGGGATGTGATGGAATTGATTGAATTTGGTTTGTGTATGGCACGAGCCATTATTAGGCAAGGGATAAGGCTAGACCTTATTCCAGTTTTAGTATCGCACCGTTATGCTGCCGAAATTTTCTAAAATAAAATGTGTTAGTTAAAAGTAACATTTTAATGTGTATATGAACTGTATAAAATATTCAAGTGTTGAATAAAATATTTGAACAATAAAAATATCATTTTTATTGAATGTATGAACTATTAAAAATACTCATGTGTTGAAATAAGTATTTTATCATTAAAAATATAATTTTTAATATATATATATATATATATATATATGAAAGGCAAAAATTCTCCTGAAATGAAAATAAATATTCATATACAAATCGGACGATGTGTTTATCTACACTCATTTAACTGACATGGATTGGGACGATATATTTTACATATCTCCCAACTGCACAAATAATATTCAGTATTTTTGGGTTGAGACCTCACACGGGTATTGGGATGATATTTGACGTACACTAATCCCAATTGTTTAGTTGTATATCAATCGATTAGTTGATAGACTGTTGTAAGCATTAAATATTATATTTAATGCTTATGCAGTTGTGTAGGGCACTCTAGATGATGGTTGATTGTGTATCATGGTTGTTGTATACATGTGTTGCCTGAAATCCATATAAATAACATTTTATGGTAATTAACTGTGTCTGATTCCAATTCAAGAATAACGAATATTTTAAAATAATGAATATTTTGAAATAACGAATATTTTAAAATAATGTCCAATAAAGTATTAAAATATGATTTTAATGTCTGATTTTGGATGGACACGAAAATATTGAAATATATAAAGCCGTGTTGATTAGAGATACACCATTTTGAGGTGAACGATATTTATATCGATTTTATTTATTTTTATAATGAATATCGAAAAGGAAAATATTTCAAAATTTGATTTTTGAAAATATTATCATTTATATATTATAATGATAAGGAATATTCAATTTGATTTAAAATTGAAATGAAAGTGGAAATCATTTTTAAAACGAATTTATAGAATACGTTTTAAATGGAAATCAATGAAATATATATAATATATATATTTAATGGCCTGAATAGAACGCGACGCGTCGTGACCATTGGCGAATTTCAATCATTGACTTCGAATTGACATTACAGGAGATCCGACCATCAAATTCTCCTGAAACTGGAACCTTTAGGTTCGTATCGAAAAGAGATTTCCGATGAATACAAGAGATTTGAAACCTAATGGTTGGATTAAGAATTATGTCCAAATTAAATTTGGAAAAGGTCGCTGTAAGTGCAGTTTGAAGACCGTTTATGGAAATCGACTGAAGTGCCTTAATAAAATTATTAAAAATATTGTTAATTTGTGTAAAATCATAATAAATGTTTTGGAAAGAATTGGGATGAAAAATTCCACGTTTGTAAAGATAAAAATATATTTTTACCAAAATGAACTAGTTATTAACTAGATTTGAAATCTAATAATTGTTAAATAAAATAAATTGGATAAGTGAATGGTTTTAATATAACCAAAAATTTCCAACGAACAAATTGAAGTGAAATTGGAATGGACTTGGAATGGAAATAATCTTTGGAATATTTTGATATTGGATTCCGTGATTAGACGGATATTGTTATGGAAATTTGGAAGATATATTTTATATCATTATTTCCAATATGATATTTGTTGGTTTTTGAATTTGATATTGAATATAAGCCAATATAATTTCTATTCAGAGCCTTGTATTTAATATCAGATTTGGTTTTGGGTTTGTCGTGAATGGTGTCTTCATTAACACTGTTATTAAACCCAGTTGAGAAAAGATAAATCTTTTAATTAATTAAGATTTAGAGAAATTTACTAATTAATTAATATTTAATTGGAATTGAATTAAGAATTGGATTTTTGGGTTTATCGTGAATGATGTTTTCAAATAACACTTGTTCTTTAACCCGACTAACAGTGAAGTTATGATTTTGAATTTGTAGATCTTTTATTAAGATTTAATGGAATTTTCCAAAGTAAAGTTTTTCCAATTTAATAAAATAAATTGGAATGGAATGGAATTAGATTTGGTAATAATCGAAGTGAACTTCTATGGAGGAAGACTGTTTATATATATGGAATTTAAAAGGCTTTGTCGTTATTCCATTTATATTATTAGTCGGATACGAAAATTGATATCGATTATATATTGATCTGTTTCCTGTGAAGATTCCATAATTAATGGAATGTGATTTTGGTTTTATCGTGAACTGTGTTTTAAATGACATTAGTTCTTTAACCCAGTTAAAGACAGGATTGCATGTCCAACATTGCATTTCGAACTGTGTTTGTTGATCTCTGCTAAATATGTATCTGTTTGGTGGCGGAGAATTTCTTCTCTTGCTTAACACCCTTCTCTTAGACGTACGAGCTTAGAGGTTATATATAAGCAAAAATCAATGGTACGGTGTAGATTGTCGATGCGACATGTTTGATTTCCCAAAGCTAAATAATCATTAATATTGATTTTTGGGAAGATTAAAACTAAGTGGAGTTTTAATGAATCTTTAATTAGATTGAAATGAGAATGTGATAATTTAAATTGTCAAACTCGGGAAATGATCGAGAATGGAGTACCACAAGTTTCACTCCAGGTGATAGTTAAATCTTTAATTATATTTGAACGTGAAATGGTAACTAATTTTACTAATAACACCGTGGTGTTAGATATGGAGTATTACCAGTTTTGCTCCATGGGATGAATAGGTTGGGATTGAGATAATAAACAAAATCATTACTTCGGTATGGTTCAATAATCTCGACTAGTTTGGATAAACCGTAAATTGGTTTGAATTGATATCCAAAGGAAGATTAAAGAATAAATTTAAAGAATTTATCTTTGATAAAATTGATGGGAACCTTTCCCAAAGGATATAAATATTTAAATAAAAGAATATTCAGAATTGGAATAAGGAGTATGTTGTGTTTTATAGCACTTAATTATAGAATGCGTGAATTATTCGGAAAGGCCTGATTTATACCCATTTTGAATAATTGATTCGATGATGAGTCGACGATGAAAACGGTAGTTGAAGACCAGAGGTCTTTAGATCGTTTGGATGATTACTGATGTCTTGATTGGGCTGTACACCCAAGACAAGATAATAAGTAGTGATCGTCTAGACGTACTTGGAGATCAACTAGATATGTGAGGACCTCTCTCCTGTATTGGACACAAGGCGAGGAACAAAGTGCCTCCGCTTTCATTCAGACCCAGAACGAACTAGTAAATGGATGTGTGTCTAACATTGGATTTTATTCTATGCTGACTGATCTCTATTAAATATATATCTGCTTGGTGGAGGAGAATATATTCTCTTGCTTAACACTCTTCTCTGAGATGTACGAGCTCAGAGGTTATATATCGAAAGACATTAGTTGCATGGCGTGAATTATCAGTGTGATATGCTGGGATGCAAATGATCAAGGCTTCTGTTGAAAAGCAGAGTCATGTGGTTGATGATCAAAGCAAGGCCTTAAAGGGCATAGCTTTGTGTATAGCGTTAATTTGTGAGCCTTACACCTCGGTATAAGTCAAAATCGGAAATAGACCGTTGGGAGAACATGACGTTTCTTTCTAGCTATGGGTGGTGTTCTGGTATGGAGCCCAGATATTTATATTTTTACCTATGCAGATGATGGATATCGAGGCGCCTTGGATATATCGGTTACTACGGAGCCGATGATAGGTCCTATACGACCGGGAAATGTGTTCAGGAATAACTAATCCTAAAACGTAAGAGATGACCGACCCAACTGATCCAAGGGTTTCCCAGAGTGTGTAGTCCTGATACATTTGCTAGAGTGTCTCTAAGCAGCGAGGAGCCATCCCTGGCCTCGACTTATAGATGGAAATCTAATTTCCAAAACATTACATTTCGGCTTTAATTGTAGAGCCTAGTATTGCGACATGATAGATGGTACCCATGCGGCCTATGATTGATGCATTTATATTTGAAATTGTTTTTGACACTATACACTTATAGTAATATCTAAATGATTTGTTTTAAATGTACCAAGAATGTTTGGCTATTATAAGGGAAAACTCTATCCCCCGACTAGCGTTGCATTATGTGATGGGACCTGAGTCTTATAATAGCTTCACTTTTCCACAAAGCATTGCGCTGTTTGTTGTATGCACTAGTATTCTTGGGAGAAAACCCGTTTCGTGTTATAAAGCGTGGTCCCTTGATTTACTTTATTTTTAAAGTAAATTTTTAAATAACTATTTTAGTTCTCACATCAGTCACATGACTGACCTGGAGTTTACTGTTTTAACCTAAACTCTGGGTTCCCCTATTTTCCACACGGGCAGCTAGT
Organism: Allium sativum; assembly: GCA_030737875.1. Taxonomy (NCBI): domain Eukaryota; kingdom Viridiplantae; phylum Streptophyta; class Magnoliopsida; order Asparagales; family Amaryllidaceae; genus Allium; species Allium sativum. The sequence goes on from CM060912.1 coordinate 105,039,022, forward strand.
AGTTTTGGTTTTGCAGATATTATATTCATAGGATCCTGGATTTACAGCAAGAACTATATCCGGAAAGCTCTGTATCCAAGTATTTCTTTCAATTGTGTTATGTATTATTTTTCCGCTGCTTTGTAATTTGAATCTCTGATATTTATCGAATGTATATTATTTATTCATACTCTATTATATTCTTGTACTCTGATGTAATTGTTGTAATAAGCAATGAAATGTTCTTCTGTTTGCATTCTGATTTGTCGTGTTCTCAACTCAATCCGGGCTTTTCTATAAGGGCGAGTTTGGGTTGTTTCATCGTGGTATCGGAGCTTTGGTTTACACAGCTCGAGAACAAGACACATTAGAACTGAACGAAAGAATTCATCAGAGATTGGATTAGTAATATCCAATAAGAATGACTCGTTAGAGATAGGATCAGTAGTATCCTAGAATGAGTTGTAAGAGTGTTATTTTTAAATAAAAAAATGAAAACAATTTTTTTTTGAAAATTTAAACCGTATTATACGTATTTGAGTATTTTATTTTATATTGAATTTGGACAATTAAGTATATGAAGATTTTAATTATACGCGTAATTAACGTGTATTTGAAGCCTCAAATATATGTATGGATATGGAATCACACTCTAGTCTCCCGGGCCTGATTCTGATTATAGCACTCCATCATAAGTATTTATGTTCGAGCTTTGAAAGTGGGACATCTATATATTTCCAATTGACTGGTGTTAGAACCAAAACTAGATAGGGTTGTTTGTTGTGATTTGGCACTAAAAATATGATTTTTGATTATACAAAAGTTATATGTTTTGGAAATTTAATTCACAAATTGATTGCTGGTTGTGTTGCATGATTATTAATTCCGCTAATAAAACCAATATGTAAATGAAAGTAAAATTAGCTAAATTAAGTCAAATACTGAACTGAATTGAAAATTGATTGGAAATTACATGCGTGTACATATATATGTGTGAACAGGTCATAACATGGAAGCTAAGAAGAGGAATAAAATTGTATGTCCGACAAATAGGTACATGTTTACTATTTTCTTGGGTTTGGATGTTTTTAGGAGACGATTGGATTTTTCCTTTTCTTTTGGATTGATGAGGGCCCTACGTGGCTAGTTGCAGTTTTAAAGGTATCCCAACACAAAGGGGGTTATGGCTAAATTTTTCCAAAATTTAGGGTGTTAGCCAAATTTTTGAAAAGTTAGAAAATTCTTAGAAACTGAAAAGTTGAAGAATGAATGCCAGAATGAAAGTTGAGTTGGTCAGTTGAACAACTTTCAGCTCCGTTCCTTTTCGAGGACGAAAAGATTTTAAGTGGGGGAGACTGTAACAACCCGGATTTTCAAAACCAATTTAATTTTTTTATTTTAGTGAATTTAATGGGTTTTAAATATTTAAAATGATTTATTTTAAATAATAACGACTAAAAAATTATTTAAATCGAAGAAAGAACGAATATAATTATTTTAACTATAAAACGAGCCTGAAATGGCGCGGTAGTTTGAAAATTCGATTAAAAATTTCAATTGAATGTACAGGATTCAAAATAAATCGAATTTCAGTAAAAACAGAAATACTTGAATATGTTTAATTATATCTTTCTAACGAATGTGAAAAATCCAGAGTTTATAACGGGAATAAAAAGTTATGTCCAGTTGAAAATTCAAAATAGTCGCTATGGAATTTATATTATTTTTATATAATATATAGCCCTTAAATAGCCATTTTGCAAACGACCTTCTTTTTCGACGAAACCACTTTTGTTGAATCTGGAATGTCAAATTATGCTAGATACCAATTTTCATAATTTTTGGAATTAATATGTGAGCATGGTGAATTAAAAGGTGTTTGGTAATTTCGGTTTGAATTTAATCGACTGGAAATTGACCGTTTTTGAAACTGTCTCCAAATTCGACAAATTAGTTTTGTTAGGACCGTATCGTCAAAGCATGTCTAGATTTATTGTCACGACCCGGATTTTTGGTCAATTAATTTTAAATATTTAATTTGGTTTTTAAATATGGAGTTGATAATATAAATGATATTCTATATAGATTTATCGGTTTAATTATCAAAATATGATTTATTTCGAATATGTATAATCATCGTAATACAAAAATGAATTTAATTGAATTCAAGATTTAATACTTAACTGGAAATAGTTCAGATAATCAATACAAACTTCTGTTGAATTAGAACAATAATATTAATTTATAATCTCAGATTTAATTGTTTTGAATTTAATTTATATCAATTCAATATGGTTATTTTTATATACGTTCAAATTAAATTGTATAATCTATTTCGTTGAATTCAAAATAGCATTATTTAATTATAACGTCGGTCGGTACGTAAAAATAAAGGTTTGTAATTTCAAGTAATGGACCCGATATTATTTTAATGGATAAGCATTAGATCAAATCGATATCTGTTTAATATAAAGTGAAAATCTCTATATATCAAATCGTGTTAATGGTAAATCAAGTCGAATTAAATCGAAATCGAAATCAAATTATATTATATTATATTTAAAATCAAAATCAAAATCAAAATCTTTTTAAATCCTTTAAAAAGATATTGTATGTACTTTGGCCGACCACACGTTAAAACGTTGTCTCCCTCTCCTTTTTAAATACGCAATTCCCTTTTTCACTAATTCAATTCAACAGAAAATTAAAAGGGATCGCTTCCTTTTTCAAAATTTCTGAAATCAAAATAAAAAAAAGAAGAAGAAAGCAGAAACCGCAATTGAAAACCGCGATGTTCTGAAGCCAATCGAATCGTGTTTCCAACGAGGAAGATGCGCGATGCCTGCTTTGACCTAGGTGGATCTTCGATGGGTAAATGGAGGTCGGCGCTGGTATAATGGTCGATGGGGAGTCATGATTTGAGGTGTTGTGCTTTCGGGTGTTGCGATGTTCATGTTCATTGATTTCAGGGTTGAACTCGATTGAAATGGAGGATGCGATGTTGGAAACCGCGATGGGAAATCTCGACATATCCCGAAGCTCGACGTTGGTAGTAGGAAGCACTCGTGTTGAGGAAACAGGTTTGTTTGAAGGCGGATCTGAGGCACTCGCAAGTCAACAGTCGTGTTCCAGTAACCTTCTTCTAGTGCGAAGATTTTGGGTGGTTCGAATTGAGGTAAAGCGATGATGGCTTGGATGTGAATACATTGGCGTTCGAATGAGATGGAGTTCGATTTACTGTTATTTGTACTGGGTGTTTATGGAGTTCGAGAGTCAAATTCTGGGAAGTTGATGCCGCGTTCAAGGGGAGATGTTGTGAGGTGACATCGTGGGTTCTGGCGGTGATTCAATCTGCTGTGCTGATGTCAACAATGTAGAAATTTTTGATGTAACTGTGTGGCGGAAGGGTTGGTTTGTGGGATGTTGTGCAAAAACAAAGAAAGAAGGGATAACCTGGAGTTGAATTATCGACAGTTGGGTTCAATGGTCGCATAATTTAGGCGGTATAGTGCTATCTGGTGGAATTGGCTAAAATAAATTGATCCATAGTGGTTGCGAAGTCAACTAATGGCCGAGATGAAAGGTCAACAGTTGATCAGTATTGGTGTATGATGTACAGGCTTTTACCATTTTGGAGTAGAAAGATGATAAGGGTAGAGAGCGTAAATCTAAGGTAGTTATTAGTTATTTACTTTACTTTATTTTTGGGTTAGTAATAAAATTTTAATTTACATATAAATAGTTTAATGGATTAAATAATAAATATAAATTGTTAAATTTATACAAGATTTTATCGAATGGAAATGGATGAGTAATTCATAGCTCCATAATACACAAGTAGGAATTAAAAACTGGAATAAGAATAGAATGCCAAATAGAATCACGGTGAGTAATTCTCACTCAAGAATTTTATCTAAATTATTTTAATCGTTAAAGATAATCTGTTGGTTGTTTGATTACATGCAAATATTATTGAGTGGTTATTATTAAATATATATTAGTAATTTAGGATTGGTGTTTGTGGTTATTATTATATATATATATATATTGGTGATTGGTTGGATGCCCGCAGTACGATTAACGGATGCCCGCAGTATCATTAGCGGATGACCCTATACGCCCCACGCTATGATAGTGGATGACCTTTTATACCGCGATATCCTGCCTCGAAGTAGGATGGGTATTATTTATGTTGGCTAACATCTGTGGATGTAGGAAAGCAGGTTGGAGGAATCCAACTGGATTCACCAAAAATTTACTATTTGTTTCTTCTCATATATATATATATATATATATATATATATATATATATATATATTAACACATATGACGTGTTGATTGAATTGGTTGGTTTGATTGTTTAAATATCATTGAGGGACAAAATGTTGATTTATAAAAATATCGTGAAAATGTTATTTGAGTTTTAAAAAGGAAAATCTATTTTCTAAAATAGAATTTGAATTTAGAATGGGCTAAAGATATTTACTTGTTTTGAAAATAAATAAAACAAGTTTTGAATTTATAAACGATGTTTATAAATTAAATAATACAGGGAATTGAAGTGAATTTATAAACGGTGTATATGAATGAAATAGAATGATTTTCATTGGAAAATCAGGGAATTGAAGTGAATTTATAAACGGTGTTTATAAATGAAATGGAAAAATATTATCATTTGGATAATTTAATATTTAAATTCAAATATGAATTTAAAGTGAGGATTGAGAATCGTGTTAGGAAAACAACGAAGTCTATTATGATATTCAGAATGTAAAGTGAACATAAAATAAATCCGTATGGACTTATAATTTCAATTCGATTAGGTCGAATGTATTTTGTGACGGCCCGCCTGCACCAGCCGGCATTTCCTCCGAAAGTGCGCTGTACACATGCCAACTAGCACGGAACGGTCGCCAAAGAAAGGAAAGAAGAGAATAAACTAATCGAAAACCTGTAGAATGTCTCACAGCGCATGGAACAAAATATAATAATAATATACTTGACATAAAACAGGTGAGACAACGCATAAGCTGATAACTAAAACCAACATCAACATCAGAGTAGCGGAAGTCTAAATACAGCTTATTACAACTTTTCAAATTACTGTCTCTAAACAAAAGAAAGCTAAAGTAGAAGATGCACTACTAATGCCCAAGCAGTGATCTTCAACAACACAGGGAGAATATCTATATGTATTATACGTGGAACCCTCCTGCTCGTCTCTGCATCAGCTACTCGTGCACACCCAGCTAACCTATCTTTAGTCTGCTCGTGAGAGCACCCAGAGTAATAAGAAGAGACATAAAACTCTGGGTCAGATAAAAAGTCTGGTATGAGCGATAAGAAGCTAAACAGAACAATAACAGGTATACTAAACCATACCTGAACCTGGACCTGCAACCAAAGAGTTAGCACTACATACCGTACAATACTCTAAGGTGCCACTGAACAAATGGTGTAAAGATAACGGGGGTGGGGGTGTGCATGTCATAATGATGGAAAACAAATCAGGCATAGCAACCATCCTCGCATCTCTCACTCAGTGCGTAAAGTATACGATGTTCGCACAGTCAATCACTAGAACCATCGAAGTAGTGACAGAGTTCGACTTGTACAAGTACTGCTACTACCATGCTTACCACATGGAGTCATGACCAAACCTTTACAAATGACCCCACTTCATTGGTCTATAGCTCTTTAGTCGTACTTAGGCCACTATGGCCTTGAATCCGTTCACATACTTCCTACACATAGTGATTCAAAGTTACAGACATTGACAACCCCTTAGCACACTTCCCGCAGCAAAGCCCATCTGATGAGGTCGACTCGTTGGTTCCCAACTTGATCCTGAGTACAAACTTCCCATTGGACTACCTTTGCATCTCGGGTTCTGGTCGTCACCTTCTTCTCCGGATCAGTCTCCATTTATTTGTTTCACTTTGCTTCAAGTCGTGGTCATCAGCTCCTCGGTTCGGATCGTGAGTCAGCCCCCATCGGTTCGGTTCGGTGCCCAAGTTCCATCAGGTCGTGCTCCCTCACCTGGGTCGGTTCGAAACAATGCTCCAGGCTCGTGCTCATCATGTCAAGTGGAAGACTCCCTGGTCGGATCGGGTCGGGCCTTCATTACCAATTCGGATCGAGGATCCTCAGATGCGAGCGGATCAGTCTTGGTCACCCCTGGGGTATCGGGTCGGGTTCCTCAAGCAGCTCCATGGTGCATCGGTTCGAGTCGGAGTGGCACACGAGAGGCAGATCGGTTCGTGCTTCTATCCGATCCGATCGGTTCGAGTACTTTCCTGGACTTTGTCCAGCAAGCTGTTTACACCATTCGACGGCGTTTTCGACCAATCTAACACTTATAGAAAATCACAAATCATACCATACAGTCATAGCAACATGTATAATCATCCACAAACAGCAAAACAACAATCATAGCATGTAAAATGGATCAAACATACCCAAACCCCCATATTTTCCCTTAAACATGTTTAGGCAAAACTAATGATATGATTAGTAAAACTTAGCCAAATCAAAACAAATTTCTAACAGAGGTCTAAAACATTATTTTCGAATTTATAAATATTTTTCCATAATTTAATAATGTCTAATTTCGTTGATCTTCACTAATTACCCTTAATTAACCATAATTAGTGAGGAACTATGCAAATCACTCACCTTGGCCACAAATAAAACCTTTAGAACTGAAACTCTACTATTTGGGTGCATATACCAATGCAACACAGCAGCTCTACCTCGATTCTTGTGCTAATCCGCCTTGATTTGATGTTGCTAAGCCTAATCCTTGATTAGAAAGTGATTTAGAGGTGTTTTAGAGGTTGGAGGCCATTGTTAGGTTGAAGAGAGGGTTTGTGGCGGTTGGAAAATGAGTGAAAAACTAAAATCCTAACCCTAGCAGCCCTCAAATACCTCTAATCCCGAAATCCCCCATTTAGCCTAGCTGTTAATCACCCGGTTAAGCCCAATTAAGCTGTTTTTCACTATCTGAAAATTGTTTCAGCCATATCTCACAAACGGTAAGTCCATTTGGCTATTGTGACCACTCAACGGAATTGTAAACCATCATCCGGAGCCAATGGAAGTGGTTTCAGGTCAAAACTCCTTTCCAATCAAAAGTTATGGCCAAAACAAAATTAGCTAGGGGCAAAACGGTCATTTAAAAATGGGAAAAATCACGAACATGGGAAATGACCTCAGTAGCCGTCTCCCAAAGTTACATGACCATACGACTTCGTATGTGAATGAAATAAATATTCAATGATCCTTCAATGCGTAGAATGCGGGTCGTTACACTCTTCCCCCCTTAAGAAATTTCGTCCCCGAAATTCCTTAACCCAAAACATACAAAGGATCCCGCATGCCTACCAGCCACATACAACAATCAAACATGCAAAACAAACAAAACAAACCCATCTTAGCATGCGGAAAGGCTAAATCGAAACTGAAATCTTACCAGGTGAAGAGTTCTGGATATGTCTTCCTAGTGCTCTCCTCTGTCTCCCAAGTACAGTCATTCTCATTCTTGCCCCACTGAACTTTGACTAGTTTCACTGCTTTCCTTCGAAGTTTCTTCGTATCGTTCCCAACAATACGCATAGGCTTGCGGTTCCCAACCGCCTCGGGTTCAACTTCGATATCATCCAACTGATCAGGTGAAATAGTCACATCTGGGTCATGCACGAACTTCCTTAACTGGGAAACATGAAATACGTTGTGAACTCCTGCCATCTTCTTTGGTAATTCAACTTTGTAGGCCAAATTCCCAATTTGCTCAAGGACTGGGAATGGACCAACAAATCTTGGTGCTAATTTGCCTCTCCTCCCAAATCGTATCACGCTCTTCAATGGAGAAATCTTGATAAACACTAAGTCACCAAAGGAGAATTTTAATTCCTTTCTCCTCTTATCTGCATAACTCTTCTGCTTATCTTGGGAAGCCTTAATTCGCTGTTGGATAACCTTAATCTTAGCTGAAGTTTCTCTTATCACATCGGGTCCAAGTACAAACTTCTCACCAGTTTCTACCCAACATGACGGTGAGTTGCACGGTCTTCCATACAAAGCTTCAAATGGAGCCATACCGATATTGGATTGATAACTATTATTATATGCAAACTCTACTAGATGCAAATGGTCATCCCATGATCCACCAAAATCCAGTACACAAGCTCTCAAGAGGTCTTCTAACACTCGATTCACCCTCTCTATCTGTCCGTCAGTTTGAGGATGATATGCGGTATTGAGATGTAATTCTGATCCAAACACCCCTTGTAAGCTCTTCCAAAATCCACTAGTGAACAACGGATCTCGGTCACTCACAATGCCTTTGGGTATTCCATTAAATCTCACTACCCGCCTTATATATATTTCAGCTAACTTAGCTGCTGTCCTGTTCGATTTGATGGGTATAAATCTTGCACTCTTAGTCAATCGGTCCACAATCACCCAAATGCTATCATGGCCCAATCTAGTCCTTGGTAACCCATCAATGAAATCCATCGAGATTTGTTCCCATTTCCATTCTAGAACTTCTAATGGTTGTAACAAACCACTAGGCTTCTTTTGCTCAGCTTTAACTAGCTGGCAATTCATGCAATTGGATATAAACTTCCCAACGTCTCTTTTCATCCTTCCCAGTAGTAGGTCTGCTTCATGTCTTGGTACATCTTGTTACTACTGGGATGTATAGTCAGTTTTGAGTGATGACATTCTCTAAGCACTTCATCTCTCAATCCATTAACATTGGGTACAACTAGTCTTCCATTCTTTCTAAGCCATCCATCTCGATCAAGCCCATACTTGTTCATCTCCTCATCGATACCCATCTCTAACTTGGAGATGATTTCCAATAGGTTAGGATTGTTCCTCTGACTGGAACCAATCTGCTAAATCAAAGTGGGTCTGATCGTCAAACTTGCTAACATTTCTGGATCCAATTCGCACTTTGGTCTGAAGTCATATCCAGCGATGTACTCCAGTTGCTTCCATTCTAGAAACATAGCCCCTAAACTAGCATGTCTTCTACTCAATGCATCAGTTACAGCGTTGCCCTTTCCTGGTGTATATGCGATGTCGAAATCATAGGAAGCTAAGAATTTTAACCATCTTTGCTGTTGGAGATTTAGATCCTTCTGAGAAAAAAGATACTTTAATGATTTATGATCAGTAAACAACTCGAATCTTTCTCCCAAGAGATAATGTCTCCACATCTTCAGTGCAAACACGATCGCTGCCAATTCCAAATCATGGGTATGGTATCTTTTCTCATGTGGTTTCAGTTGCCGACTTGCATAAGCTACAACCCTACCTCCTTGCATCAATACAGCACCTAGCCCTGTGCCACATGCATCCGTATATACTATCATTTCTTCATTCCCCTTAGGAATGACTAACACTGGTGCACATGTCAACTTGTCCTTTAGACTCTTGAATGCATTCTCGCACTTTTCGTCCCAGACAAAAGCTTGATTCTTCTTGGTCAACTGAGTCAACGGTGCTGCTATCTTGGAGAAGTCTTGGATAAACTTACGATAATATCCAGCTAATCCCAAGAAACTTCTTATGTCCGTTGCATTCTTGGACGTAGACCAATCTTGTACCGTAGCTACCTTCGTAGGATCCACGGCAATACCATTCTATGAAACAATATGGCCCAAGAATCTCACTTCTCTCCTCCAGAAGTGACACTTAGAAAACTTTTCTTTCAATTGGTGTTTTCTTAACACCTCCATCACTATTCATAAATATTCCTTGTGTTCTTCCTCTATCTCGAATAGACCAAAATATCATCCATGAACACAAGGACAAACTTATTCAACTGATCTCTAAATACCCTATTCATAAGATCCACAAAGTATGTTGGGGCATTGGTCAGCCCGAATGGCATGACCAACCACTTATAAAATCCAGACGGCGTCCAAAATGTCGTTTTAGCTATACTCTCAGCTTCCACTCTAAGCTGATGAAAACCTCTCGCGAGATCCAACTGAGAGAATACTCTCGCGCCACTCAACTGATCAAACAAATCATCTATCCGCGGTAGAGGATACTTATTCTTCCTCGTCACTTTGTTCAACTCGCGGTAGTCTACACATAAACAAAGGGAACCATTCGCCTTAGCAGCAAACACAACTGGTGCTCCCCATTCAGAAACACTCCTTCTGATAAATCCCTTCTTCAAAAGATCGCTGACTTGCACCCCGAGCTCTCGCTGCTCCCTTGGTGCCATACGACAAAGTGGCATCACTATAGGTCTGGCATCTTTCACTAAATCAATACGGAACTCCTCTCTCGGTGTGGTGGAAGCCCGGTCACTTCCTCGAAAACGTCCGGATACTGGCCAACCACAGGCAAACCTAACAACTCACTATGCGGAATGTCGAGGGAATTTAGAAAACTAGCCATTACCCCATCAGCGGGTAGACCACCAAACACTACCTTCTGCCCATCATCCGCTCTAGCTGTCACCAAAAAGCCCTCACAGTCTACCACCACCCTGTATCTTTGGAGCCAATCGACTCCCAAAATAATGCCAAACCCAGTAAAGCAAAAAACAAAGCAATCACAAACAAACAAGCATCCATGACTCGATAGGACCACATTACGACAGATCATGCTAAGGTTAGTTGAACCACCAATTGGGTTCGTCACTACTAAAGGCCTATCGACAATCTCGGGCTCCAGTCCCATCCTATCTACCAGGTCACTAGATATAAAAGAACTGGAAGCTCCGGTATCAAACAAAACTCTAACAGGAACATCATAAACAGAAAGCATACCTTGAATAACAACATTCTTTCTTTTCTTCGCCGTAGTTGGGGCATTCGACGAAGAAGGAATAGCATTAAGGGCATATGCTTTCACCACCTGCTTTTCTTTAGGGGGTTGCGGACACTTGTCCTTGTGATGTCCCACTTGGCCACAGTTGAAGCACTTCCTATCCGCTGGCTTGGCCCGACACTCTTTGGCATAGTGGCCCTTCTTACCACAGCTGAAGCACTCAACATCTTGCTTATTGTTTTTCTTCTGGCCATCCTTGGTCCGATTCTGCTTTCTCTTATTCTGAGAACCATTCTTGCCTCCACCGCTTGCTTGCGGCTTTGGCTCCTCTGTAGATGCAACCTCAGTCTTCGACTTAGGGTAACGACTCTCGGACCTCAATGCTTTCCCCACAATCAATTCAAACGTCTCATCGATGTGGTTGATAAGCCTTTCCCCCAAGTACTAATCCAGGCCAGCTATGAACTTCTCATTCTTCTTCTCGGCAGTGTCAATAAGAGATAGTCCATACTTTGATAAAGTATCGAATTCTGTAATATACTCCGTGACAGCTCTGCCATTCTGCTTGAGCTCCAAGAATTTCTTAAACAACATTGACTTCTGAGCAGCTGGATTGAACTTATCACTGAAGCGAACCTTAAACTGCTCCCAAGTAATCTGATCCTCGGGAGTAGCTACCTTTATAGCATTCCACCAATTCATTGCCCGTCCTTGCAGCTGACGGGATGCTAACCTTCTCTTCATCGCATCCTCGATTCCCAAGTCTTTGAAGATACGCTCGCAGCTATCCAACCAATCCTGAACATCCGTAGCCGACTCCATTCCATGGAACGGCTTCCTACCAAGACTAGTATAATCCTTGTTCAGCTTGGCAAAATCGGCCCTAGGCGCCTGCACTATTGGACCACCACCATTTCCATTATTGGGAGCTGCCCTCTGCACATCCCTCGGCATCTCTCTTATGAGCTCAGTAAACATTGTCCTCATGTCAGCAGCATTCCCATTATTGGCTCCTCTACTAGCACCTCTTGCATATCGGCTCATCGTTCAATCTGTAAAGAGAAAACGATTAACCATCTCCATAGTGGTGCTAGTGTAGTGCGACTTCATCCTTAACTGTATATATATAGCTTTTGAAAACCAAAATAATCACAAATACGTGCTCTCATATACGTATACTATCTCTCCCTGATGACTTCCCTAGGTTAACTACACAACCTAGAGCTCTGATAACAAGTGTGATGGCCCGCCCCGCACCAGCCGGCATTTCCTCCGAAAGTGCGTTGTACACATGCCAACTAGCACGGAACGGTCGCCAAAGAAAGGAAAGAAGAGAATGAACTAATTGAAAACATGTAGAATGTCTCACAACGCATGGAACAAAATATAATAATAATATACTTGACATAGAACAGGCGAGACAGTGCATAAGCTGATAACTAAAACCAACATCAACATCAGAGTAGCGGAAGTCTAAATACAGCTTATTACAACTTTTCAAATTACTGTCTCTAAACAAAAGAAAGCTAAAGTAGAAGATGCACTAATAATGCCCAAGCAGTGATCTTCAACAACACAGGGAGAATATCTATATGTATCATACGTGGAAGCCTCCTACTCGTCTCCGGATCAGCTACTCGTGCACACCCAGCTAACCTATCTCTAGTTTGCTCGTGAGAGCACCCAGAGTAATAAGAAGAGACAGAAAACTCTGGGTCAGACAAAAAGTCTAGCTTGAGCGATAACCAGCTAAACAGAACAATAACAGGTATACTAAACCATACCTGAACCTGGACCTGTAACCAAAGAGTTAGCACTACATACCGTACAATACTCTAAGGTGCCACTGAACAGATGGTGTAAAGATAACGGGGGTGGGGGTGTGCATGTCATAATGATGGCAAACAAATCAGGCATAGCAACCATCCTCACATCTCTCACTCAGTGCGTAAAGTATACGATGTCTGCCAATGTCAATCACTAGACCCATCAAAGTAGTGACGGAGTTCGACTTGTACAACTACTGCAACTACCAAGCTTACCACATAGAGTCATGACCAAACCTTTACAAATGACCCCACTTCATTGGTCTATAGCTCTTTAGTCGTACCTAGGCCACTGTGGCCCTGAATCCGTTCACATACTTCCTACACATAGTTATTCAAAGTTACAGACATCGACAACCCCTTAGCACACGTCCCGCAGCAAAGCCCAACTCATGAGGTCGACTTGTTGGGAACCAACTGGATCCTGAGTACAAACTTCCCATTGGACTACATATGCATCTCGGGTTCTGGTCGCCACCTTCTTCTCCAGATCGGTCTCCATTTCTTTGCTTCACTTTGCTTCAAGTCGTGGTCATCAGCTCCTCGGTTCGGATCGTGATCGGTCTCCATTTCTTTGCTTCACTTTGCTTCAAGTCGTGGTCATCAGCTCCTCGGTTCGGATCGTGAGTCAGCCCCCATCGGTTCGGTTCAGTGCCCAAGTTCCATCGGGTCGTGCTCCCTCACCTGAGTCGGTTCGTAACAATGCTCCAGGCTTGTGCTCATCATGTCAGGTGGAAGGCTCCCTGGTCGGATCGGGTCGGGCCTTCATTACCAATTCGGATCGGGGATCCTCAGATGCGAGCGGATCGGTCTTGGTCACTCCTGGCGGATCGGGTCGGGTTCCTCAAGCTTCTCCATGGTGCATTGGTTCGAGTCGGAGTGGCACACGAGAGGCAGATCAATTCGTGCTTCTATCCGATCCAATCGGTTCGGGTATTTTCCTGCACTTTGTCCAGCAAGTTGTTTACGCCATTCGACGACGTTTTCGACCAATCTAACACTTCTATACAATCACAAATCCTACCATACAGTCATAGCAACATGTATAATCATCCACAAACAACAAAACAACAATCATAGCATGTAAAATGGATCAAATATACCCAAAACTCCATATTTCCCCTTAAACATGTTTAGGCAAAACTAATGATATGATTAGTAAAACTTAGCCAAATCAAACCAAATTTCTAACAGAGGTCTAAAACATTATTTTTGAATTTATAAATATTTTTCCAGAATTTAATCATGTCTAATTTCGTTAATCTTCACTAATTACCCTTAATTAACCATAATTAGTGAGGAACTATGCAAATCACTCACCTTGGCCACAAATAAAACCTTTAGAACTGAAACTGTACTGTTTGGGCGCGAATACCAATGCAACATGGCAGCACTACCTCGATTCTTGTGCTAATCTGCCTTGATTTGATGTTGCTAAGCCTAATCCTTGATTAGAAAGTGATTTGGAGGTGTTTTAGAGGTTGGAGGCCATTGTTAGGTTGAAGAGAGGGTTTCTGGCGGCTGGACAATGATTGAAAAACTGAAATCCTAACCCTAGCAGCCCTCAAATACCTCTAATCCCGAAATCCCCCATTGGGCCTAGCTGTTAATCACCCAGTTAAGCCCAATTAAGCTGTTTTTCACTATCTGAAACTTGTTTCAGCCATATCTCCTAAACGGTAAGTCCGTTTGGCTAATGTGACCACTCGGAATTGTAAACCATCATCCGGAGCCAATGGAAGTGGTTTCAGGTCAAAATTCCTTTCCAATCAAAATTTATGGCCAAAACAAGATTAGCTAGGGGCAAAACGGTTATTTAAAAATCGGAAAAAATCAAGAACATGGGAAATGACCCCAATACACTACAACAAAATATGATATTCATAACGCTATTTAATAACCCGTTATTCTAAAGCGTTATAAAATACACTTAATTATTCGCTTTCCCCTTGATTTTGTTTTTACTTCACGTGTAACGCTCCCACTCCCAGATAATTTCACGGTCTCCCTCTATCATCACATATTATTGCCTCTCCCTCCAAATCCATTTCCCCTCCCTCCAAAACCATTTTGCCTCACAAAAAAGCAGGCCGATTCTCTCCAATTTCCTCACCCGATCGAAGAAAGCAAACTCCTTCCATCTCCAATCTCCTCAACCGATCTGTCGAAGCTAGGGCTTGTTCGTGCGTTTCAAATCTATTCTTCAATTTGGATTCTGGTAAGCAAAATGGCTGCTTTGTTTAAGACAATTTAATCTAGCTATACTTTCATTGCAGTTAAAAATACTAATCTTAATTTCATTGAGCTCGTCTTATAAAATTGAAAAATAGGAAACCACGTTGAAAATTGATATTCAGGTGGTTGACTACGGGGGTTGGTTAGAGAATTAGACAAGGCAAATTCCCTATTTAATGGGGAGTGATGTTAAAGAGTTGGTGGTTTTGTTGGTTGATTATACGTATATTACTGGTTTTTTTTATGTTGAGATTCTAAATTGAAGTATACAAATCCTTTGTTGAATATATCAACATGTTGTGAATCTAAATTAAAGAACCTCATACTTGTATTATCACCTGAACTGCACGTGTACTCGACACCGAAGAGATTTCAGATTGGGAAAATCTTGGGTAAATATGCTTTTGTGTAATATCAGCTTTTTGTAGACTGTAAAAGACTTGTTTTATGTATAGAAAACTTCTTCTGTGGGTGTGATTTCTGCAGGTGTAAAAGAAAGTGAAGTACCTTACACAATTGGTGAGAGAAGCACAAAAGTTGTTCTACGTGTATCCAACGTAGCAAAGGACACCAAATTGTCTATGTTGTCGGAGAGTGAAATTGAGGAGGTATGTTTAGTGACCATGCGATCTATTTATATAATTGAAATTAGTTACTCATCTATATTTTTGAAGCAAGTAAGTGGAGTAATCTTCTATATTTTACTAATAAAACAAGTCCTTATTTTTGTAGTTCCCGTGCCACTCAAGAAAACACGACGATGTCATCGAATAAAGTTTTTTTTTTTCTTTTTTTTTTAGAAATTTAATAGCATTTTTTATAGAATACATAGGTTTTAAAATGGATTTCACTATTACATCTTCTATATTGTATGCTTTATGACAAAATCCATTCAACATATGTAAAAAGTTGATCAAAATTAACATGTTAACATATCAAAAGCTGATATTTTAAATAAAACATATGGATTTTTGATATAATTTCTATTATAATGCTTGAAAATTAATGTACGGACGATAAAAGTGTAGCTACACATTCCATTTTCATGCATGGGTCTGATACCACATATGGGAAACGATATAGGATGTTTATAGTCAAAATATAATACTTTATCATAGAGTCTTCCTTCTAAAACTATTTCAGAAATATAGCACATTACCCAAGTTTTAGTGAACTTGTAAGTTTCTAACTACAAATTGCCTGTGTTTTGCCTTCCATTTAATATCTTGATTGTATTTACTATTTACTAATTCCTTTGTTTTGTTCTTAAAAGGTATGCTATTAATTTGCGTGCAGCATTACATTCTTTATTAGTACTTGAAAATTTTCTTTTAGACCTATGCCTGTGGTTATGCTCGAACATATATATCTTTTAATTTAAATGACAATTTTGTATAATAAACACATACTACTATCGGTAAATTACCAATTGCCATGATCCCATGATCTAAACTTTATTATGTGAACTTAAACTAGATGTGATTATGTGTTATGGTGATAATATTAACCTTAAACTTTGTATGCACAGAAATGCGTATGCCACCGAGTAAAATATATTTGCTCAGAACTGTTATCCTTACTGCTAGGTTGTTAAATTGAGTTGACCTATCCTTCGTTAAGTCAAAACGAGCTGCCTCTGTGCTTGATATCTACGTTAATTAGTAGAATGTATGGCTTATTTGATATAGTAAAACACATGATGTGTACCACAATTAGCTTCCCATGCAACCTTATTGCGAGCTTTGCTTTTCAATTTATCGTCGAATTCAGTTGTCGTGGATTCTGGATTCAGCAGTCAATTATCCAAATCAGTCTCTCCAGTAATGGGGCATGTCTATGTGTTATTTGTTACCCATCCATCTCGGTCCTTCTTCAAGCCGAGGCATCATGCACTAGGTGGATGACAATGGTGTATAATAGTATAAGCAAATCCAAGGTCCTAAATTATACTCACCTATTAGTAGGGGAAAGCTGCGTCGATATGTAGATATTTGAGTTCACCTGCTACCCAAAATTCTTGTGTGTGTGGGCGCGCACGCGTGTGTGCACGCACGTGTATTTTCCCTTTTGTTGTTGCAATTTGATCATTTTACAGATGCCACATTTCCCCAAATGGTATATTACTCGTTCTAAAATTTATCTATATTCATTTCGGATCACGTAAACAGGATAAATCATACAATTAAAAACTGGAAAAATATATGTTTGGTTTTATTTCAACAGACAAATGACATAGTATACGAAATGAATGAAAACGAGGTACTTGAGTTTTACGTTAGTTGCATTAATTAACAAATCCAGTTTTACGCCTCATATGCTATTTTGAATGAATATGGTCTCGATCCCTTTTGAATTTAACAGTTCCTAGCTAAACTAAAACACTTCAAGTTGCTTTGTGGTATTATAAATAACATACACATATTTTGTGTCTTGATAGAGTGTGAGTGTGTGTGTAATGTGCTACAGAAAGCTTCTGTGCTGGGCCATTAATCACCCATGCATAAATTCCCACATGAGGAGCTGTGAGCAACCTAAGGTTAACTTGTATAGTGTGCGCTTTCTTTCTTCCATGTGGGAAGAGTAAACTATTCAGTAACTCATTAGCATGAGATTGAACCTGGTAACCGTGCCAACCTTCAGCTATGATGCCTTAATACCACAAACTTGATTTGGAGCAATATCATATCAACACAACTTTAATAATTCGGCAAATGCTGATTTTCTTTGTTAGTTTATTTTATTTTATTTTAAGTGCACTTCAAAAGGGTCTTGTTTTTGCTTTACGTTTGCGTTTTGAAATGTTGTAATTTATGCGTGAATCTAAATTAACGTAATCTGAAGTCAATTTGATCATAGTCTATGATTTCATTTCCTTACAGATAACCTAAAAATATAAAGAATACAAAGAACTATGTTGGTGCAATTTGGAATCTTACTGGTGTATTATATTAAAAATGCGATGGTGTTATGAAATTGCAACAGCAACAACAAGAAGAAGAACAAATACAACTAAGCCATTATCCCGAACAAGTTAGGGTTGCCTAGAGATGGAACCCAAGACCAAAAGAGGGCTATATTTGTCACTTGTTGTGTAACTGGCTTATTTTTACTGCTCATTTAATAAAGAGGCCTATAATGATGAAATATTTATTAAGTGAGCATGTGTAACCTTTTTATTTTTATTTTTAATTGATGATTTCTGCAGGAAGAATGTGCTGACCTTCGAGAACTAGTGAAAAGTGGTCTCTTTGAACAGCCTACCATAGTAAGTTATTCTTATTTCTTTGTACTGAATACTGACTTGTATCACTCATTGAAATTTTTGTACGAGAATCACAATGATGGACTCTTTTATACTTATCTCAAGAAAGCCAATATTGAACATTACAGTTACGATAATAGTAAGAGCCCATAGTTTATCGATGCTCGATAAATAAGTCAGGCTTTGGTTCAGGTTGGAAAGTAATCAGATTTTGCATTATATTTGTTTGACTTGTGAGTTGTGACATTTAAGTTTGTTAGGCAGTAAGATTCATAGTTATGAATTTTACCAGCACAGATGCTTGTGCTCCTACTTTGTTATGGTTAATTGTTATGAATATTATCAGCATAGATGCTTGTGCTTCTAATTTGTTATGGTTAACCAATAGGGTACGACCTTGTTTTGTTTACTCACGTAGGAATAATGTTTGATTTCTAACAAACTAAATCATTTTTATGCACTCTGCCGTTCATGTACTTAGTCGATATGTTTGGCATTAAAGTATAAAATTAATATATCATGATGTCTTATAGTCCCCAATCTTGCCTGTTAAATCATGCTTGTAATGACTCTCTTTCTAATTGACTGTAGCAAGAAATTTTTTGATGCATTCTTCCATCATTTGTTCTGGAAACAATGTTAATTATCGTAACTTTTCATAGTTATCTTCTCACATTTTATTTCTTTCTTTTCATATAATGATGATTTTTTGGGTACCTTTGCAGGCAGAGTTTGAGGGGAAGATACAAGTAGTACACAAGGATATAACTAACCATGTGAGTTTGAACTCCTAAACAAATAATTTCATCTTAAACAATATTATTCCAAATGAAAATTCAAATGAGCAGTTTTGGTTAACAACTACTATGAGCGGATACCTGCTAGTAAACTGTAGCCATTACTAGCTAAATATTTCTTTGACCTAAGCAATTTGGTTAAGATTTTACTGCTGCTTTTTCCATAATAATAATTAACATCAATTGTTGTTTTCTTTATGGTGTTTTAACAATAATAATTAATGTCAATTGTTGTTTTCTTTATGGTGTTTGGAAGTTGTGATTGCTGGTAATGAGGCTAGTTATGGGAAGGCAGTGGTGGGATTATGACATTGGAGAGCGGACTGTGAGGAGGAGTTAGGTAATGGTGTATTTTACTGTAGGTAGCTTCAGGTTGATGATAGATTTGGGTATGGTGGTCTGCGCTGTGAGATTTTGGTGTTTGTGGATGCTTGTTTAGGTTGTATGGGCTGAAATCGTAAAGACATGAAGTGTGGACTTGGTAATGTTGAGAGGATGGTTTCTGGTGGTTTTGGTAGATGTAGAATTTGTTACAATGGCAATGGGAGGGAGTCGTGCGCAGTGCATGGTGTCGTTATCTACACTAGCCTTGCTGCTACCAACCATCATTCATAATCCGACAACTCAAAATCAATTGCGGACAGAGCATGGTGGATCTGGTTCAGGTGCAAATTTGATGTGCAGGGGTAGGCGGGTTGGAGCAGTGCGGTGGGGAGGTGAGCGGCGGTTCGGTCAGGTCAGGCCATGATAGGTCTAGGATGGTGGAAGGTTACAGGCTGTGATGGAGGAGTTTTGGGCAAAAATGAATAATGGAGGCAGTAGGTCTGGAGCTTGATTGAGGCGGGTTGACTGATGGAGGAGTTTATGCATTAAGGAATCTACCATTTATTCTGGAATCAGGTATACATGTAAGATTTAATTTATAATGATAGACATGCAACATTATACCCTTCAAGCCCTTTTTAATAAAACACCAGCCATGCACCAGCTTACAATCCACATAGATCACTCTGCCTGACACTCAATACTGCCTATGTTCTTCTCCGACAACCGAATTTGCACTGTCTCCATTGTCAATGCTTATGTCTGATAAATGGACAAAGCCTTACTCCGGAAATGCACAGAAGATCCAACTCCATTGCTTGTGCTTCCAAGATCCAACTCCGAAAATACGCAGCAGTTCAGCCAGCATACTGGAGTTCCCGCCACATGCATCAATTTATGTGGCATTATCTACATCAGTAGTATCAGACACACCTGGGAATGTTGTATATCGGTAACTATAATCCATTATTTTTATTTATGTATTCTTGCCAAATTAACGCGCGCACGCACATGTTTTGAAGGCATTTTCTCAAAAAAGATGATCCAAAACTAACAGCATTGTTACAACACGCTGAAATGCTCGGTTCCTTAGTATTAAAAGTAAATTCAGAAAATACAACCTAGAGCCTAGAAAATGCTTGGAAGGTGAACATTGATTCAATAACATTATACTTCCGATTTTCAGGTGTTTTCGTCAATTCTTGAGTGATATTTGACATTCAATTTAGACATCATTCATATTTCAGTCAAATGTATTAAAAGCTAAACATCAGTTTCAAAATATATGTACATGAATGTTTATCTACAAAATTACATGTGCGGGGACCAAAGCTACATATTTCTACAACAATTAAAATTATATTAATTATTCTTTTTGTTTCTAGCATCTTTTGGAATGTTAGTTTATATTTTGATATGAGATCGAGAACACTGATTTTTTTTTTTTCCGTTTTATTGTATGTAAATGATCTTGATATCATATAGGTGTGTGTGTGTATGTATCTGTGTATTGTCTGTGCAAACTTGTATCATAATAAGCCCATATAACAGAAGTAGAAAGTACCTCCATCATATATATGCCTTCTTAGATAGTTATTTACTTTACTGCGTTATTTATATTTGTATTTTTTCTGCAGTGAGTATCAAAAGTGAAGATGACATGGATGAAGACCCCAAAGAGACCCTAGACATGAGTTTGTTGAGGCAGATATCAAATTCAATTGATTCACGCCTACTTCAGAATTTGGTATTCCTTTGTTTAACTGGTCTGTTTCAAGTCCTAGCCAATGATTTGTCCAAATTACTTCCTTGACTTATAGTGGAGTTTAAATAATTTCTCAAACAGGTTAATGCATTGTTCAAACACACATTACTAATATCTAGTTCAGATGTAAAGGTGCAATCAAGTGAAGAGGTTGAAGCTATCTATGCCATTTGTGCTTTCTTGCATGTCACTTTCAATACATTGCGCGTTGAGCGCATCATGACCGGATTAGCTTATAGAACAGATCTTGTTCCAGCACTCTGGAATTATATAAAGAGGTGCCATGAAAATCAAAGATGGCTCACCTGTAAGCTAGCTGTTTATGTACCTGGAGATTGATTCGGTTGGTTATTACCACTAACTGTATTTTGTCCGGTGTACAAGTAAGTCCTCTTCATTTGATGACTAGTACATGTTTCAGTTATTGATACATCTATGTTTTTTTTGTTGGTTGCATTTCTTACGATTATATGCTAATTAAGTAATAAACTTGTGGTGGTTAGGCATATGCTGATGATAATTAATAATGAGGAGTTTTATGAGCAGGAAAAACCTCTATCGATAAGAGATATTAAATTATTAGTTATCATTCTAAAGCAGGTAATCATGTTATTCTACTCAAATTAAAGTTGGAAATACTATAATTGTGGCAATAATTCTTATTTTGGCTTAATTATGCAACTTTCACCGATCAGGCTCTATGGGACCTCTTATGGACAATACCTAGAGCTGGAAGTGTTCCTCTGTCTCAAAAACCCATTTTGAAAGACATTGATGCGAGTTATTTTGTATGTTGAAGAATGCAATGCACCAATATATAAAAAGTTCTTGTAATCAAAATTATGCAAATTTAGATGTGAAACTCCTGATGAAGCACATAGTGTGAGTGAATTTCTGACTTTCTTTTCATTGTTTTAAAGGAAATATAAAAAATACGATGCGAGTTAATCTTATTACTCTTTTGTCAGTTTTCCCTTCATCCTATATCTATTCAAGGTAGAACATGCAAAGAAGATGGCTAATAATTAATAGCAACAGGTGATGTTAAGCCTCAAATAGTCAGTTCGTTCCTTACATTGATTAAAGGCTTACCGTGATATGCAGTTCCAGTCTACTATCTACGCTACCGCAGGTATCATAATTCAAGGCTTGCATTGATTATCATGGCATAATCTCCTAACGTAATGTCATCCTCAGCGCTAGACTAGTAGTTGTCCGACCGTAAGGTATTTAATGCTTCTACAGTTTGAACCAATTTTTTATGCATTTAATTTTGTAGTAAATAGATATTCCATATGAACTACACATAAAAGCTTTGTAGCGTAAAAATGATAGTGTGGTGCATTAGATCAATGATATTCCATACGAATTTTTCTCTTTGTCTTCGTGCATTAGATCAATGATGTCATATAACTTACCATTAATGCCGACATGACATCTTCTAGAGTTGTTACCTGCAATAGAAGGTAACCCATCGAATGTAGTTTGTTACACAGGAGCATTTTGCACTTATGCTTGATACAATAGAGGGTAGATATGTCTGTGAATTCAAATTTAGAATGTCAGCTTGTTGCCACATCCATCCAGCTAATTGGAAAACATGACTGCTAATGCTAAGGTAATCTTTAATACTTGCTTTGCTACTTAAGTGGATGCTCTTGCTGAAAGCAGGAAGAATCCGATGGATTCATTTCACAATGTCAATCAAATAACAATTTGACTACAACATAATTAATAATAATAAAAGTAGTTGTCTTGGTGACCTCCTACTGTAGTAGTTATACTTTTAGTCCAATATTAATCTACTGTTTCATTTATACCAGGATATTATCTAAATAAATATATTTACAGATATTATCTAAATTTGTTTCCATTTATGTCTTCTTTTTACATGTTCATACCAGGAGTTGCTGGACTAAACAAAGCAATTGACTAGTTTTATAACATAACAGGAGTTGTTAGAGTTCGAAGAATATTAGCTACGAATGACGCGGAAGGTTAGAACGAACGAATAAGACATGGATGTAGCAACAATTACAAGTCTTGGAGGTTGGAAATTCCTTCATGCTGGCAACATTAAGGTCAAAGGAGAATTGCCTGGCACATTCAGAATTTTCAGAAACCAGCAATATACATAGGCTTGTGCTTATTCAGAAACACTTTTGGAGAGATCTTGAGAACCAAGGTTAGTATTCTTTCTTGTTTCTAAGGCAAAATGTTTGTAATTTTCCTATGCCTATACGGTCTAGGTTTTTTTCTAAAAAAATAATATAGATATAGAAAAATAATTATTTGGTATTCTTTTCTTAGTTTCCTCTAAAAACAGAACTTTTCGGGGTTTTACTGTTAGAGATGAGCATTCAGTCGACTTAGTTAGTTTGATCAGTTTCTGAGGGTAAAAAAATTGGATCGAATTGGAATGGAAAAGATCAAAACCAAACAGAATTTATTTCAGAGAGGAAAAAAAACCATAATAGTTGACTTAAGGAATGCTAGAACGAAGGTGTTTTAAGGCGTCTAATGATAACTTAAAATCGCGATGGCCATGTTAAAAGTTAGAAACAACCCGGCCCAGCTCATTACACATGACAGATGAATATATAGATAAGAACCTTATTGAGTTATTGTGTGGCAGTTATTAAAGTAGACCTAAAAAAAGCTTGTGAAAAATGGACGCAGGACAAATTGATCTTCAAGTTCTAGGAATAATAGCAGTTACTGCTGTAACATTTTATGCAGTCAACGTTTCAGAGATTAGGGAGGTAATTACACACAACTACACAGCACATCTAGTAATCTATTGCGAGTTTGATTTATGCAGAGAATTACATACAAAATTCCATTTAGATAATCGTTCCGTTGAGTGCATAAAAAGTTTTTCCTTACATATATTACTTAAGATCTTGCTCATATTCATAGCCGATAACTGTTTTGAATTTTTATATGCGCAGGTGCTAAATATTTTTCTTGAGGAAATAGGACATGACTTTGGTGATGGTGTTTTGTCTAGCAGGTTTGGGCTGTTTTATCTAGCAAGATTGGGTTGTTTTGTCTTGTGTCTTTTGTGTGTTAACTGAACAATTATGAACTATGTTTTGTATTTTGTGTACTCATGTTGACGTCAATGGAAATTGAAAACATATGTATTGAATTTGGTGTACTCATGGATTGAATTTCTTTTGTTAGTTGATCCTTTATTTCCTATTAGTATATTTTGTGTGTTCATCTTTAACTTGTTATGAAGATTCATTTTGATTAATATTATTAAAATGTATAAACTGTAGAGAGATTTTTACTATAACATGTTAATTTAATAGCGTCTTGTGGAAGTTATCAAAGACATATCTTATAACAGTAAAATTGCGTTATGAATAATCTCAAATTTATTGAGATTTAGATGTATAATAGCGGCAAAAACGAGTTATTGTATTCACGTAGCATAGCGGCAAAAACGAGCTATTGTATTGACGTAGCATAGCGGCAATACTGTGTTATAAATATTTTGGCTTAGAATGAAATTTTGATGTATTATAGCAGTTAAAATGAGCTATTGTAATAAAGTAACATAGCGGCACCTAACCGCTATTAAACAGGATTTTTAATAACAGCATACAAAACGTTATAAATGTTTAGCAGTTTTTTATAACTTGTTCATATACAACAGTTATGAAACCGCTATCTTTCTTATTCATAGCGGCTATGAGCCGCTACAAAATAGCAGTTCTGTTGTAGTGATAGCCGTCTCCCAAAGTTACATGACCATACGACTTCGTATGTGAAAGAAATAAATATTCCACGATCTTTCGATGCGTAGAATGCGGGTCGTTACATATTTAAATAAATATTTTCAGAAAAATATATAAGGATTATATTAAATTTAAATATGAAAATAGATTCTATATTTATATAGATAACTTAAAATAAATAAAATATTCCAAAATGAGATTTTGGTTTCAAATAGATTTCGAATTGGAACTTGTTTTAATATATTAAACAAGAAAATTTATAAACGGTATTTATAAATATGATGAATTAATTATCAAGAGATAAATTTGAAACATTAAATTCAAGTATGAATTTAAAAGTATAATTTGAAATCATTTCGAAAAAGGGAATGATCGTTTTTATTCCGGAATTCAAAATATAAAAGGAATTGGGGTTCAAATAGATATCTGAAGGAAAGCTTGTTTTAATTTTTAAAACAAGAAAAATTAATTTATAAACATTGTTTATAAAAATAGGGAAATAAATTATTGTTGGATAATTAGGAGTTTATAATTCAAGTATGAATTGAAAAGTAAATTGGAAAACGGTTTGAAATAGAACGATAAATTTATTTCGGAATTCGGAATATAAATTGAAGTGAGAAAAATCCAAAGGGTTTATAATCAGAATTTGATTATATTGAGTTTTATAAATAAATTATTTATAAGGGGATTAGAAGTAAAATAGCAGATCGAGTTGTAAATAAATTTATAACTGAATTATGAAATAACTGACGATTAGGGATAATCAGAATTATTAAGTAAGATTGGGAAATTGGTTTAAAATAGATTAAAATATTATAGAAGGGAGTTAAAATTCATTTATCAACAAAGTTTAAAGTTTATATTTAATTATAATTAAAACGAACTCGCCGCAGCGCGACAGTTCGTACATTGGCATTCCGAACTTCAATTGAGTATACGAGACTCAGTTTAAGTTGGAATTCTTTGAAACAAGAATAGTCAGGACCGATTTGATAATAGTTTTCTAATGGAAGATAAAAATCTAGATTCCGTCTTATAGAATTTGAGTTATGTCAAAATCAAATATTTAGAAAAACATCGCCAGAACCATTATAAAACCATAACGGTTTATTTAAATAAATAAAAGGATTTTAAAGAAATAAAATCCGAATTGCCATTAGAAAAATCCAGACTAGAGATATAAAAAAAATATGAACTCCAGTGAAATAAGTGAAATGATTTTTGAGACAAAAATCAGATTTTTAGTTATTGAATAAAACTAACTAATTTGAATAATAATTAGTTAATCGAAATTCGATATGAAAATGGACATTGAATAAGTAAAGGAGATTTGAGAATTTTTATTTGAAATCGAATATGGAACTTGAGTCGAAATGGAATTAAATTAATTCATAAGCAAGATAAAATGATAATTGAACATGATATGTTCAAATATAAAGTGGAATGGGAAAAGGAGCTAATAAAAAGATTAAATTAGCGAGTTGAGTTAAAAATGACCGAATTGAGATGAAATAAATAAGAAATGGACACATATGTGTTAGACAGGTATGGAATGAAGTATATGAAGTGTAGAAGTTTATAGATTTAGTGCCTGACAAAAAGGTACACGTTTAAATTCCATATGAGAATTTATGCGCCGAAGCCACTTGGCTTTTTGATTTTCTTTTTGAATAGAAAGGGCCTAGAGAGGCGAGTTGAGGTTTGAACTGTTGACCGTTACAAAGGGGGTTATGGTGAAATTTTCCGGAAATTTAAGGAGTTAGAATATTTTTAAGAAAATTAATAGTTAGAAATCAATGTATCGATATATATATAGAATCCGGTAAGGAAACGAACTTAAAAATAGAATATTATAAACAAAAGGAAATCAAAAATCTGGTAATAGAAAGAGAAATATATATATATATATATATATACACACATTTAAAAAAAATGAATAAGTGGTTTTCATGTCTTGATGATTTGAGATAAGTGGTCTTGTTTGTTTTGAAGTTAAAGATGTTATTCAGTCAAGGTCTGAGAGGTAATTATACCCCAACTTGATTGATTTCATTATTAAGTGATAAACAACAAGATTCAGTCCCAAAGAGAGATGTTTAAAGAGTTTAGTTGAATGCAGTGTTTTAGGTTGTTGTAATAATGTTTTATACAACATTCGTTTTAACCCGAGGAAGTGGAATTGTGGGAATATAAATAATAAATATTTCATGAGTATAGAAATAAATGAATGGTCGTGGAAGAGATAAGTAATTGGAATGTTTTCCAATTATAAATAGAATATATTTTCTAAGTATAGAAAATAAAAGAAGGAGATATATGGAAATGTTTTCCAAATAGCGAAAAGGGCCAAGATGATTGTTGAAAATATTTGGCTAACAAATATTGATAAAGAAATGGAGTAGTGATTTAATTAATTAATGAAATATTAATTAAGGGGTCCAGTGATTGTTTGATGTTTTGAATGGATGTTTGTTTTTCTTCGATTGTTAAATAACCGACTATCGAAGTGTATGCCAATATCGTTGTCAATATGGAGAGACCGGTTGGATTATTATCCGTCAACCACTCCGTATTGGCAGTAACATTGCATATCAGATTATATGAAGATAATTGAAGACGGAGTAAAGTGCAAGGACTTTTTCTATTAATAGAAATGGTACCTTCGGTTTCGTTCAATCCTAAAACGAAGTGTATGGATGAATGTCTGATAGAGTATTTCCAACGATCGCATATGTTGGTCTGGATAGATAAATATGGTGGCAGATAATTTATTCTCTTAGCATAATATCCAGAATATATTTGTGCAAATCAATTAATGATTTGCGGATCTGACAATGTGGCATTCAAAGTGATTGTGCTATCAATGAATGATAAGAAATCGTAGCCTCAGGCCTCAACAACCGGGAAATGACAAAAATCGAATAGGCAACATGGAGGTGTGGGTCGCTCCCATTAGGATGTATAATCACCTATCTAGAGAAATTCATTTAATTGCTTATTCTATTCGATGCTGTCCCATTCGGGAAACGGTTGCTGATCCCAACCGTTGGTGATATACATTCGATACACTCAAGCGAAATGAGTGGTCGGTCATGTGTGGGCCGGGTTGCAAGATGTTCTTGTTGAACCCAGTGTATTCCCCTCTAGAGATACACTATTGGCAGGTGGTTCCATACCTTATCATAGTCGGAGTCCAATCTCCAATAAGCGCACTGCGATTTTTGGTTTTATATTATATATGGAGCGTGAGATGGAAGCGTTCCGCTAGATTCTGTTTATTTGATGTAGACATTATTATAATATTATTGGATTTGATATCAAGAATATTTTTGGTTATCGTAAGGTAAAAACCATCCGTGTTTATTTGTGGATCGGTCTTACAATCATCATTTCTTTCGAAAGGATTTTGAAAGTTAAACAGTTGGTTGGAGTTTACTCACACCAGTCCCATGACTGACCCAGAGTTTATTTTATTTTTGTTTTCCCTAAACTCTTGGGTGCCCAAATTTGTACGGGCAGTCAAGTAGTCGAGATTTTCAAATTCACTTGGAAGAGCTGGAAGCAGGAGGCTTCACCAGTTAGCTATAAACTATCATATTTCCTCTGTGTACTATGATGTATCTGGAAACAGGTGTTTATAACTCTTCCAGGAATAACTGTTGTGCTCTGATATTTAATATATTTTATTCGTTCCGCTGTGAGATTTGTGTTCTTCATTTTTCTTCTATTCTAACTTTTCTTTCTTTCTATACCTCATCCTCTAAGTTCTTTCTACTATTGATTCGTATTTCTCTGTCATTTGGGTTGGACGTGTGGTGTTATTAGTCAACTCATATAGTACGGAAATTCGGGCCATTACAGTTGGTATCAGAGCTTAGGTTGAGCGAATACCTAGGCTTTGGTGGGATGTGCTCATTAGAGATATGGTCAATAGTACCCTAGAATGAGTTGAGTGTATATATACAAGAGAGCGTATTTGTTAATTGATATAAAAATTATTTTATATTGTGTTGACTTGTCTGTTGAGTGGATTATGAATTCTGGTCGAATCGTGGGACGCCACGACGTCGATAAGAGTTTGTA
The DNA here is from genome assembly GCA_030737875.1 of Allium sativum. Taxonomy (NCBI): domain Eukaryota; kingdom Viridiplantae; phylum Streptophyta; class Magnoliopsida; order Asparagales; family Amaryllidaceae; genus Allium; species Allium sativum. The sequence continues at coordinate 105,067,839 of CM060912.1, forward strand.
AATACTTGAAGAGAAGATTCGACACGGTATCGTTTTAGGTGGGTAAATGAAATAATTTTACTCAAAATTCTATTTTGATAGAAAAGGAATAAATTTTCTGAAATTATTATAATATATGGATGTGTTGGATCTTCAAATTTTAATCAAATATGATTATAAAATTGAAATGGCTATGTATAACCAGTTATAAATTGTATAAGAATCAAATATACAAATGAGATGAATTAAAATTTAATTCAAACCAGAATTAAGATTTTTAAAAATCCTGGGTGTTTGGAAAAAATATTTCCAAAGTATATTAAAATAATATAGCCTCGTTTGGAAGATTTTTGAATAAAAATTCATTTTTGAATGGATTTTGAAATTTGTTAAAGCACTGAACTCACTTCAGTAGCTGGGAAATAATTCTGATGATGACTGCAGCATCATTGGTGTTCATTTTCGAGTTTCTAAGTGATGAATTGCTACCTTAGAAATTTTTTAATGGAAATTTGTTTGAAATAAAACATGTTGGTTTAAAAAAAAATTCAAATATTTTGAATTTGAGATGGAAATAAATATGTATATATATTTATGTGATTTAAGAAGGATTTGAAATAAAAACCCGGAGATTTGGATTTTTGGAATTTAAATTTAACTTAAGCAAGTTAAATGGATTGAAGTGAATAAATTGAATAGAATCAATTTGAATAGATTTAATTGGAATGTAAATCAGATGTGAATATATTGGGTGTAAATCATTCGAATCAAATGGATGGAAACCAAAAGTTTTGGTTAGAACTAGAATTTGTTGAAATTTGAAATGTTGTGTTTCAACATAAGTTTTTGGAAAGTTAACGGGTTTATACCATTTTTCCTACCTTAGTAATTTCGGGGACGAAATTCTATTAAGGGGGGAAGAATGCGACGACCCAGATTTTTGGTCAATTAATTTTAAATATTTAATATTGTTTTTAAATATGGGTTGATAATATAAATGATATTCTATATAGATTTATCGATTTAATAATCAAAATATAATTTATTTCGAATAAGTATAATCATCGTAATACGAAAATGAATTTAACTGAATTCAAGATTTAATACTGAACTAAAAACAGTTCAGATAATCAATACAAACTTCTGTTGAATTAGAATAATAATATTAATTTATTATCAAAGATTTAATTGTTTTGAATTTAATTTATATCAATTTAATATGGTTATTTTATATACGTTCAAATTAAATTGTATAATCTATTTCGTTGAATTCAAAATAGCATTATAACATTATAACGTCGGTCGGTACGTAAAAATAAAGGTTCGTAATTTCAAGTAATGGACCCGATATTATTTTAATGGATAAGTATGATATCAAATTGATATCTTTTTAAAATAAAGTGAAAATCTCTATATATCAAATCGTGTTAGTGGTAAATCAAGTCGAGTTAAATCGAAATCAAATCAAATTAAATTATATTATATTTAAAATCGAAATCTTTTTAAATCCTTTAAAAAGATATTGCATGTACTTTGGCCGACCACACATTAAAACCTTGTCTCCCTCTCCTCTTTAAATACGCAATTCCCTTTTTCACTAATTTAATTCAACCGAAAATTAAAAGGGATCGCTTCCATCCCAAAATTTCTGAAATCAAAATAAATAAAAGAAGAAGAAAGCAGAAACCGCAATCGAAGACTGCGATGTTCTAAAGCCAATCGAATCGTGTTTCCAATGAGACAGATGCGCGATGCTTGCTTTGACCTAGGTGAACCTTTGATGGGTAAATGGAGGTCGGCGCTGGTATAACGGTCGATGGGGAGTCATGATTTGAGGTCCTGCGCTTTCAGGTGTTGTGATGTTCGTGTTCGTTGATTTCAGGGTTGAACTCGATTGAAATGGAGGGTGCGATGTTGGAAACCGCGATGGGAAATCTCGACATATCCTGAAGCTCGATATTGGCAGTAGGAAGCAGTCATGTTGAGGAAACAGTTATGTTTGAAGGCGAATCTGAGGCACTCGCAAGTCAATAGTTGTGTTCCAGTATCCTTCTTCTACTGCGATGATTTTGGGTGGTTCGAATTGAGGTAGAGCGACGATGGCTTGGATGTGAATACACCGGCGTTCAAATGAGATGGGGTTCGATTTACTGTTATTTGTACTGGGTGTTTATGGAGTTCGAGAGTCAAATTCTGGGAAGTTGAAGCCGCGTTCAAGGGGAGATGTAGTGAGGTGACATTGTGGGTTCTGGCGGTGATTCAATCTGCTGTGCTGATGTCAACAATGTTGAAATTGTTGACGTAACTATGTGGCAGAAGGGATGGTTTGTGGGATGTTGTGCAAAAACAATGAAAGAAGGGAAAACCTGCTGTTGAAATATCGACAGTTGGGTTCAGTGGTCGTAGAATTTAGGTGGTACAGTGCTATATGGTGGAATTGGAAAAAATAAATTGATCCATAGTGGTTGCGAAGTCGACTAATGGCCGAGATGAAAGGTCAACAGTTGATCAGTATTGGTGTATGATGTACATGCTTCGACCATTTTGGAGTAGAAAGATGATAAGGGAAGAGAGCGTAAATCTAAGGTAATTATTAGTTATTTACTTTTCATTATTTTTGGGTTTGTAATAAAATTTTAATTTACATATAAATAGTTTAATGGCTTAAATAATAAAAATAAATTGTTAAATTTATACAAGATTTCATCGAATGGAAAAGGTCGAGTAATTCGTAGCTCCGGAATACATAAGCAGGAATTAAAAACTGGAATCAGAACAGAATGCCAAATAGAATCACGGCGAGTAATTCTCACTCAAGAATTTTATCTAAATTATTTTTATCGTTAAAAATAATCTATTGGTTGTTTGATTGCATGCAAATATTATCGTGTGGTTATTATTAAATATATATTAGTTATTTAGGATTGGTGTTTGTGGATATTATACATACATATATATATATATATATATATATATATATATATATATATATATATATTGGTGATTGGTTGGATTCCCGCAGTACCATTAGAGGATGCCCGCAATATCATTAGCGGATGACCCTATACGCCCCACACTATGATAGTGGATGGCCTCCTATACCGCGATATCCTGCCTCGAAGCAGGATGGGTATTATTTATGTTGGCTAACGTCTGTGAATGCAGGAAAATAGGTTGGAGGAATCCAACTGGATTCCTCAAAAATTTATTATTTGTTTGTTCTCATATATATATTATCACATATGACGTGTTGATTGAATTGGTTGGTTTGATTGTTTAAATATCCCTAAAGGCCAAAATGTTGATTTATAAAAATATCGTGAAAATGATATTTGAGTTTTAAAAAGGAAAATCTATTTTCTAAAATAGAATTTGAATTTAGAATGGGCAACAGATATTTACTTGTTTTGAAAATAAATAAAAAAAGTATTGAATTTATAAACGATATTTATAAGTTAAATAATACAAGGAATTGAAGTGAATTTATAAACGGTGTTTATAAATGAAATAGAATGATTTTCATTGGATAATCAGGGAATTGAAGTGAATTTATAAACGGTGTTTATAAATGAAATGGAAAAATATTATCATTTGGATAATTTAATATTTGAATTCAAATATGAATTTGAAGTGAGGATGGAGAATTGTGTTAGGAAAACGACGAAGTCTATTCTGATATTCAGAATGTAAAGTGAACTTAAAATAAATTCGTATGGATTTATGATTTAAATTCAATTAGATCGAATGTATTTAAATAAATATTTTCAGAAAAATATATAAGGATTATATTAAATTAAAATATGAAAATAGATTCTATATTTATATAGATAAGTTAAAATAAATAAAATATTCCGAAATGAGATTTTGGTTTTAAATAGATTTCGAATTGGAACTTGTTTAAATATATAAAACCAGAAAATTTATAAACGGTATTTATAAATATGATGAATTAATTATCAAGAGATAAATTTGAAACATTAAATTCAAGTATGAATTTTAAAGTATAATTTGAAATCATTTCGAAAAAGGGAATGATAGTTTTTATTCCGGAATTCAAAATATAAAAGGAATTGGGGTTCAAATAGATATCTGAAGGAAAGCTTGTTTTAATTTTTAAAACATGAAAAATTAATTTATGAACAATGTTTATAAAAATAGGGAAATAAATTATTGTTGGATAATTAGGAGTTTATAATTCAAGTATGAATTGAAAAGTAAATTGGAAAACAATTTGAAATAGAACGATAATTTATTCCGGAATTCGGAATATAAATTGAAGTGAGAAAATCCAAAGGGTTTATAATCAGAATTTGATTATATTGAGTTTTATAAATAAATTATTTATAAGGGGATTAGAAGTAAAATAGCAGATCGAGTTGTAAATAAATTTGTAACTGAATTATGAAATAATTGATAATTAGGGATAATCAGAATTATTAAGTAAGATTGGGAAATTGGTTTAAAATAGATTAAAATATTTTAGAAGGGAGTTAAAATTCATTTATAAACAAAGTTTAAAGTTTATATTTAATTATAATTAAAACGAACTCACCGCAGCGCGACAGTTCGTACATTGGCATTCTGAACTTCAATTGAGTATACGGGACTCAGTTTAAGTTGGAATTCTTTGAAACAAGAATAGTCAGGACCGATTTGATAATAGTTTTCTAATGGAAGATAAAAATCTAGATTCCGTCTTATAGAATTTGAGTTATGTCAAAATCAAATATTTAGAAAAACAGCGCCAGAACTATTATAAAACCATAACGGTTTATTTAAATAAATAAAAGGATTTTAAAGAAATAACATTCGAATTATCGTTAGAAAAAATCCAGACTGGAGATATAAAATAAATATGAACTCCGGTGAAATTAGTGAAATGATTTTTGAGACAAAAATCAGATTTTTAGTTATTGAATAAAACTAACTAATTTGAATAATAATTAGTTAATCGAAATTCGATATGAAAATGGACATTGAATAAGTAAAGAAGATTTGAGAATTTTTATTCGAAATCGAATATGGAACATGAGTCAAAATGGAATTAAATTAATTCATAAGCATGATAAAATGTTAATTGAACATGATACGTTCAAATATAAAGTGGAATGGGAAAAGGAGTTAATAAAAATATTAAATAGCGAGTTGAGTTAAAAACGACTGGATTGAGTTGAAATAAATAAGAAATGGACACATATGTGTTAGACAGGTGTGGAATGAAGTATATGAAGTGTATGAAGTTTATAGATTTAGTGCCCGACAAAAAGGTACACGTTTAAACACCATGTGAGATTTTATGCGCCGAAGCCACTTGGCATTTTGATTTTCTTTTTGAATGGGAAAGGCCTAGAGAGGCGAGTTGAGGTTTGAACTGTTGACCGGTACAAAGGGGGTTATGGCAAAATTTTCCGGAAATTTAAGGAGTTAAATTATTTTTAAGAAAATTTGATAGTTAGAAATCAATGTATCAATATATATAGAATCCAATAAGGAAACGATCTTAAAAAAAGAATATTATAAACAAAAGGAAATCAAAAATATGGTAATTGAAAGAGATAGATATATATATATATATACACGTTTAAAAAAAATGAATAAGTGGTTTTTATGTTGTTGATGATTTGAGATAAGTGGTCTTGTTTGTTTTGAAGTTAAAGATGTTATTCAGTCAAGGTCTGAGAGGTAATTATACCCAAACTTGATTGACTATATTATTAACTGAGAAACAACAAGATTCAGTCCCAAAGAAACATGTTTAAAGAGTTTAGTTGAATGAAGTGTTTTGGGTTGTTGTAGCAATGTTTTATACAACATTCGTTTTCACCTGAGGATGTGGAATTGTGGGAATATAAATAATTAATATTTCCTGAGTATAGAAATAAATGAATGGTCGTGGAAGAGATAAGTAATTGGAATGTTTTCCAATTATAAATAGAATATATTTTCTAAGTATAGAAAAATAAAAGAAGGCGATATATGGAAATGTTTTCCAAATAGCGAAATGGGCTAAGATGGTTGTTGAAAATATTTGGCTAACAAATATTGATAAAGAAATGGAGTAGTGATTTAATTAATGAATGAAATATTAATTAAGGGGTCCAGTGATTGTTTGAGGGTTTGAGTGGATGTTTGTTTTTCTTCGATAGTTAAATAACCGACTATCGAACTGTTTGCCAATATCATTGTTAATATGGAGAGACCGTTTGGATTATTATCCATAAACCACTCTGTATTGGCAGTAACATTGCGAATCAGATTATATGAAGATAATCGAAGACGGAGTAAAGTGCAAGGACTTTTCTATCAATAGAAATGGTGCCTTCGGTTTCGTTCAATCCCAGAACGAAGTGTATGGACAATGTCTGACAGAGTATTTCCAATGATCGCATATGTTGGTCTGTTTAGATATACATGGTGGCGGGGAATTTATTCTCTTAGCATAATATCCAGAATATATTTGTGCAAATCAATTAATGATTTACGGATTTGACAATGTGGCATTCAAAGTGATTGTGCTATCAATGAATGATAAGAAATCATAGCCTCAGGCCTCAACAACCAGGAAATGACAAAAATCGGGTAGGCAACATGGCTATGTGGGTCGCTCCCATTAGGGTGTATAATCACCTATCTAGAGAAATTCATTTAATTCCTTATTCTATTCGATGTTGTCCCATTCGGGAAACGGTTGTTGATCCCAACCGTTGGTGATATACATTCGATACACTCAAGCAAAATGAGCGTCGGTCATGTGTGGGCCAGATTGCAAGATGTTCTTGTTGAACCCAGTATATTCCCCTTTAGAGATACACTATCGGTAGGTGGTTCCGTACCTTGTCATAGTCGGAATCCAATCTCCAATAAGCGCCCTGCGGTTTTTTATTTTATATTATATATGGAGCATGAGATGCAAGCGTTCCGCTAGATTCTATTTATTTGATATAGATATTATTATAATATCACTGGATTTGATATCAAAAATATTTTTGGTTATCGTAAGGTAAAAACCATTCGTGTTTATGTGTGGATCGGTTTTACGATCATCATTTCTTTCGAAAGGATTTTGAAAGTTAAACAATTGGTTGGAGTTTACTCACACCAGTCCCATGACTGACCCAGAGTTTATTTTGTTTTTGTTTTCCCTAAACTCTTGGGTGCCCAAATTTGTATGGGCAATCAAGTAGTCGGAATTTTTTAGATTCACTTGGAAGAGATGGAAGCAGGAGGCTTCACCAGTTAGCTATAAACTATCATATTTCCGCTTTATACTATGTTGTATCTGGAAACAGGTGTTTATAACTGTTCCAGGAATAACTATTATGCTCTAATAATGGTATGTATATACAGTTACTGATTTATATTTCAAAAGTTATGTTATTTAATATATTTTATTCGTTCCGCTGTGAGATTTGTGTTCTTCATTTTTCTTCTATTCTAACTTTTCTTTCTTTCTATTCCTCATCCTCTAACTTCTTTCTACTAATGATTCATATTTCTGTGTCATTTGGGTTGGACGTGTGGTGTTATTAGTCAACTCAGATAGTATGGAAATTTGGGCCATTACATTTATTTTTTGGTATTTTTGGAGTCAGTATGTGGCCCCGATAAATTAAAACGTACGTTGAATTCAAATTTAAAAGGTATATTATTTTATATTTTAAATTTGACAAAAACCTATCGAAATAGCTAAATTGGCTTATGGTACATATCCCATTGTGTTCAGAATGAGGGTATTTAACTAGGGGCGACAGTCGTTGGGTCTCGTTTGGAGTTCGAATAAAAATCAACTTTTGGAAAAAAAAATATGATAATAATAACTAAAGTTCTTTTACATAACCAGCCCTTATTTCTCCGTTTAGCAAAATCCCGCCCTCCCCTTTTTTCTCAAAGAAAATGGTGATGCCACCTCGCCTGCCCCACCGCGCAACCCACCGCCGACGACGCCCAGCCCTCCCCAGCTTCCCTTCCTCCTCCGCTCCTCCCTTCTCTCTCCTCTTTGAAACCCCAAACCGCCAAAAATCCAACCATTCCCGACCCCTAACGCCGACCGTCGGCCAGGCGCACCACCTCCGACCATCCCCGACCCCACGCCGCCCTCCCTCAGCCTCCAACTCCGACTGTGGGCCCTCTTGAGAATAAAAATCCAATTTTTATAAACCGGGGAACCCTTCTCTGATGCTCGAGTCTTGGATGGCTTTGCACGATCAGTTTGGGACTGCTCTTTTGATCGAAACCCTAAGATCGATGTATGTCTTTCGATTTTGTTTTTTAGCAAAGAAAAATGTATTTTTATGATAAGAAAAATATGATTTTTAATTACATAAAGATTAGATTTTTAATTACATAAAGGTTTGATTTTTCATTAGATAAAAATATGATTTTTAGTTATATAAAAATATGATTTTTATATATGAATAGCGATATAAAAATATTATTTTTACTAGATAAAAATATTATTTTTATTTAGATAAAAAAATATAATTTTTATCGTATGTATGAAATATTATTTTGAGTAGAATAAAAATATGATTTTTACATATATTATAGCGAAATAAAATTATGATTTTTATATATATTATAGCGAAATAAAAATATGTTTTTTATATATATGATAGTGCCATAAAAATGTGATTTTTATTTATATAATAGCATAATAAAAATATGATTTTTATTATATAAATAGCGAATTAAAAATATGATTTTTATTGTTTGAATAGCATTATAAAAATATAATTTTTATATATGGAGTAGCATCATAAAAATATAATTTCTATATATGTAGCGAAATAAAAATATGATTTTTAATATATAAACATCATATAAAAAATGTGATTTTTACTATGGACAGCGTGAAAAGATTGCGTTGGAATTTCGAGAAAATTCAAACTGTTCAGAAATTCAGAAATAAAACTGACGGAGTGGATCCAAAAGTGAGAACTCCTCACTCTAATTTTGTTTACAGTTAAATATATATTGGGGTGCAGATGGTTCTTAGCAACACCCGAAACCTTTGATTGAAACCATGGATGTTTGGTTGTTTGTTTTGATTGATTTAATTGGTTGAATTTGGTTTGGGATGTGAATGGAACTGATTGAATTTGGTTTGTGTGTGGCACGAGCCATTATTAGGCGAGGGACAAGGCTAGACCTTATTCCGGTTCTAGTATTGCGCCGTTATGCTGCCGAAATTTTCTAAAATAAAACGTGTTAGTTAAAAGTAACACTTTTAATGTGTATATGAACTATAAAAATATTCATGTATTGAATAAAATATTTGAACAATAAAAATATCATTTTTATTGAATGTATGAACTATTAAAAATATTCATGTGTTGAAATAAGTATTTTATCGTTAAAAATATAATTTTTTAACTTATATATGAAAGGAAAAAATTCTCCTAAAATGAAAATAAATATTCATATACAAATCGGAAGATTTGTTTATGCACACTCATTTAACTGACATGGTTAGGGATGATATATTTTACACATCGCCCAACTGCACAAATAATATTATGTATTTGTAGTTTGAAACCCCACACGGGTATTGTGATGATATTTACACTAATCCCAATTGTTTAGTTGTATGCCAATCGATTGGTTGACAGACTGTTGTAAGCGTTAAATATTTATATTTAATGCTTATGAAGTTGTGTAAGGCACTCTGGATGATGGTTGATTGTGTATCATGGTGGTTATATGCATGTGTTGTCTGAAATCCATATAGATAACATTATATGGTAATTGACTAGGATTCCAATTCAGGAATAACAATTATTTTAAAATAATGAATATTTTAAAATATTGAGTATTTTAAAATAATATTCAATAAAGGATTAAAATCTGATTTTAATGTCCGATTTTCGATGGACACAAAAATATTGAAATATATGAAGCCGTGTTGATTAGAGATGCGCCATTTTGACGCTAATGCTATTTATATCAATTTTATTCATTTTTATAATGAACATTGAAAAGGAATATATTTCAAAATCTAATTTTTGAAAATATTATCATTTATATATAATAATGATAAGGAATATTCAATTTGATTTAAAATCGAAATGAAAGTGGAAATCGTTTTTAAAACGAATTTAAAATGAATTTATGAAATACGTTTTAAATGGAAATCGACGAAATATATATATTATATATTATATATATTTAATGGCCTGAATAGAACGCGCCGCGCCGCACCCGTTCGTGATTTTCGACCATTGACTTCGAATTGACCTTACGGGAGATCTGACCATCGAATTCTCCTAAAACCAGAACCGTTAGATTTGTATCGAAAAGAGCTTTCCAAAGAATACAAGAGATTTGAAATCTAATAGTTGGATTTGGAATTATGTCCAAATCAAATTTGGAAAAGGTCACTGTAAGTGCAGTTCGATGACCGTTTATGGAAATCAACTGAAAGCGCCTTAATAAAATTATTAAAAATATTGGTAATTTGTGTAAAGTTATAATAAATGATCTGGACAGAATTAGGATGAAAAATTTCACGTTTGTAAAGATATAAACTCATTTTTATCAAAATGAACTAGTTATTAACTAGATTTTAAATTCAATAATTGTTAAATAAAATAAATTGGATAAGTGAATGGTTTTAATATAACCAGAAATTTCCAATAAACAAATTGGAATGGAAATAATCTTCGGAATATTTCGATATTGGATTCCGTGATTAGACGGATATTGTTATGGAAATTTGGAAGATATATTTTATATCATTATTTCCAATATGATATTTGTTGGTTTCAGAATTTGATATTAAATATAAGCCGTTATAATTTCTATTCAGAGCCTTGTATTTAATATCAAATTGGGTTTTGGGTTTGTCATGAATGGTGTCTTCATTAACACTGTTCTTAAACCCAGTTTAGGAAAGAATAAATCTTTTAATTAAGATTTAGAGAAATTTACCAGTTAATTAATATTTAATTGGAATTGAATAAAGAATTGGATTTTTGGGTTTAACATGAACAGTGTTTTTAAAGAAAACTTGTTCTTTAACCCGATTAACAGTGAAGTTAAGATTTGAAATTTATAAATCTTTTACTAAGATTTAATGGAATTTTTCAAAGTAAAGTTTTTCCAATTTAATAAAATAAATTGGAATGGAATTCGATTTGGTAATAATCGAAGTGAACTACCATGGAGGAAAACTATTAATATATATGGAATTTAAAAGGCTTTGTCATTATTCCATTTATATTATTAGTCAGATACGGAAATTGATATCGATTATATATTGATCTGTTTTCTGTGAAGATTCCATAATTAATGGAATTTGATTTAGTGTTTATCGTGAACTATGTTTTAAATGAAATTAGTTTTTAACCCAGTTAAAGACAGGTTACATGATTAGCATTGCATTTCGAATTATATTTGTTGGTCTCTGCTAAATATATATATGTTTCGTGGCGGAGAATTTATTCTCTTGCTTAACACTCTTCTCTGAGACGTACGAGCTCAGAGGTTATATATTGGTAGAAATCAATGGTACGGTGTAGTTTGTCGATGTGACATGTTTGATTTCTCAAAGTTAAATAATCACTAATATTGATTTTTGGGAAGATTAAAACTAATTGGAGCTTTAATGAATCTTTAATTAGATTGAAATGAGAATGTGATAATTTAAATTATCAAATTAGGGAAATGATCGAGAATGGAGTACCACCAGTTTTACTCTAGGCGATAGTTAAGTTTTTAATTAGATTTGAACATGAAATGGTAATTAATTTTACCGATAACACGGTGATGTTAGAAATGGAGTATTACCAGTTTTGCTCCATGGGTTGAATAGGTTGGGATTGGGATAATAAACAAAATGATTACTTTGGTATGGTTCGAAAATTCCGATTAGTTTGGATAAACCTTAATTTTGTTTGAATTGAGATCTAAAGGAAGATTAAAGAATAAATCTAAAAATTTATGTTTGATAAAATTAATGGGAACTTTTCCCAAAGGATATGAATACTTAAATTAAAGAATATTCAGAATTGGTATAAGGCGTATGTTGTGTTTTATAGCACTTGATTATAAAATGCGTGAATTATTCGGAAAGGCTGGGTTTATACCCATTCTGAACAATTGATTTGATGATAAGTCAACGATGAAGACGGTGGTTGAAGACCGGAGGTCTTCACATCGTTTGGATGATTACTGATGTCTTGATTGGGCTGTACATCCAAGACAAGGTAATAAGTGATGATCGTCTAGATGTACCTGGAGATTGACTGGATATGCGAGGACCTCTCTCTTGTATTGGACACAGGACGAGGAATAAGGTGCCTCCAGATTCATTCTAACCCTGAATGAACTAGTAAATGGATGTGTGTCTGACATTGGATTTTATTCTGTGTTGATTGATCTCTATTAAATATATATCTGTTTGGTGGAAGAGAATTTATTCTCTTGCTTAACACCCTTCTTTGAGATGCACAATCTCAGAGGTTATATATCGATAGACATCAGTTGCATGGCGTGAATTGTCAGTGTGACATGTTGAGATGCAAATGATCAAGGCTTCTGTTGAAAAGTAGAGTCTTGTGGTTGATGATCAAAGCAAGGCCTTAAAGGGCATAGCTTTGTGTATAGCGTTAATTTGCGAGCCTCACACCTCGTTATTAGTCATAAACGAGATCGGACCATTGGGGGAACCTGACGTTTCTTTTTAGCTATGGGTGGTGTCATGGTATGGAGCCCAGACATTTATATTTTAATCTATGTGGATGATGGATAGCGAGGCGCCTCGGATATATCGGTTACTACGGAGCCGATGGATAGGTCGTATAGGACCAGGAAACGTGTGTTCAGGAATAACTAATCCTCAAACATAAGAAAGGACCGACCCAACCGATCCAAGGGTTGCCCACAGTGTGTAGTCCTGAGACATTTGCTTGAGTGTCTCGAAGCGGTGAGGAGCCATCCCTGGCCTCGACTCATAGATGGAAATCCAATTTCCAATACATGACATTTCAGTTTTAATTGTAGATCCTAGTATGGCGACATGAAAGATGGTACCCATGCCGCCTATGATTGATACATTTGTATTTGAAATTGTTTTTAACACTGTACACTTATAGTAATATCTAAATGATTTGTTTTAAATGTACCAAGCATGTTTGGTTATTGTAAGGGAAAACTTTATACTCCGGTTTGCGTTGCATTGTGTGATGCGACCTGAGTCTTACAATAGCTTCATTTTTCCAAAAAGCATTGCGCTGTTTGTTGTATGCACTGGTATTCTTGGGAGAAAACCCGTTTCGTGTTATAAAGCGTGGTCCCTTGATTTACTTTATTTTTAAAGTAAAGTTTTAAAAACTGTTTTATTTCTCACACCAGTCACATGACTGACCTGGAGTTTATTGTTTTAACCTAAACTCTGGGTGCCCCTATTTTCCACACGGGTAGCTAGTAGTTTCGGTTTTGTAGATATTATATTCATAGGATCCTGGATTTACAGCTGGAACTATATTCGGAAAGCTCTGTATCCGAGTATTTCTTTCAGTTATGTTATGTATTATTTTTCCGCCGCTTTGTAATTTGAATCTCTGATATTTATCAAATGTATATTATTTATTCAAATTCTGATATATTCTTGTACTCTGATGTAATTGTTGTAACAAGCAATGAAATGTTCCCCTATTTGCGTTCTGATTTGTCATGTTCTCAACTCAATCCGGGCTTCCCTGTAAGGGCGAGTTTGGGTCGTTTCAATCTGATATCTTCAACATTTCGTATTTGTTGGTCGGAATGGTTTTCGAATATAAATTCGATCCTGGTCTTTCCGTAACAACAATCGTATAGGCCAGATTTGATAGTCGGTTATTTAACTATCAAATAAATAACCATTCAATCATAAAAATAAAAATAGATCTACTGGTTTAGTATTCAGCATCACTTGGTTTCTTTAATTAAAATAAATAACAAATGGTTAATTTAAAACTTTAAATTCTTTTCAATATATCAACATAGCATTTCACTTCTTATTTAAATAAAATTATCATCAAAACTATTTAATTCTAATACTTTGGAAAAATATCTTATAGTCATCTCAAACTTCATATTCCATTATCCCTTTCAAACATTTGCCACATTATTACTTGTTGTCTATAATCGGGAAATCACTTCAGCTTATCACTCATAAACAACATTACAAAATCTCTTTTATTCCTTTGCTTGAAAAATAACAACCAACCTTTGTTCCTTTAGAATAAACTCATTCCAAAAATCCACTTTTCATTTCCTTTTTCCCTAAAAAAACATCGTTATATTTTCATATAATTTCCTTTCCTTTAGAAACATCATCTCATATTCTCAAACCCTTATTATTTCCGTTACTTTGAAAATATTATTATATTCCCAACTCCTTTCAATTAACATTACATTATTATTTCTCGTATGGAAATAATAAATTATTGCTAACCTCTTTACCGTTACAGCTAACATCATCCTCTGAAAATCCTGAAGTCGTTCAAGTTAGGATATTTTAATTACCTCTCTAACCTTGATCAACAACGTTCTTATCTTAAGATAGATATGAGTTGTAATTCGAAAACCGAAATTCATTCTAATATCAGACGTATCCCATTTAACTATTCTATTTAAAATATGGTTTTATAACCCTACTTATCTTTTTGAAAGACTCCTTTAAATATAACTAGTATTACTTAATTCGTCGATTAAATAATTGCTTCCTAACTTCACCTTGTTAACATTCAACTTATTAAAATAATTTGTTTCCTAAGCTGAATTTTGTTTTACAAATCCTATTATCGATTCCTTTTAATAAAACCCAATTACAAATCCCTTTTACCAATCCATTTTCCTTTCTGAAAATCTCATTTCAATTCCAATTATTTAACTTAATTCCGCTATTAAGTATCACCAATTCGAATCACGCTTTGACTTCTCATTTCTTTTCATAAACATTGTTTATGAAATCCCAGGTTTAATATAAACCCCGTTTATCTCGTTTCCTTTTACTTAATTCAAATATTAAGTAAATATTTATTTTAAGCTATCGTGTTAGCTTAAAAATCCCTTTTTATAACTTCATTTTAAAAACTCGGGTTTTAAATATAAACCTGTTCATATACCTCTTTCCCAATTTAACAAGATTCCATTTCAGTCTTTGATTTTCTGTACTTCAATGAATTTCATTTACAAGGTAATTACTTATATTATTATTATTATTTAAAATAATAGTTCACTTCAACATTAACTACTGCAAAATTATTTAATTGCTTTATTAACTAAAATAAATAGTAATATCCTTTTTAAACTTGTAACAACCCGCACTCTACGCATCGGAGGATCGTAGAATATTTATTTCTTTCTCATACGAAGTCGTATGGTCGTGTAGAGTTGGGGAACGACTATTGGGGTCATTTACAATGTTCATGATTTTTATCAATTTTTAAATGACCGTTTTGCCCCTAGCTGACCTTGTTTTGGCCATAACTTTTGACTGTAAAGGGATTTTGACCTGAAACCACTTCCATTAGATTCGTTTGATGGTTTACCTTTCCGTAGAGTGGTCATAATAGCCAAACGGACTCACCATTTGGGAGATATGGCTGAAATAATGTTTAGGAAGGTGAATAACTGCTTAACCGGGCCAAATAGGGTGATTAGTGAATGGGCCCATAACCCATTTCGGGATTAGGGTTATGGGGAGGCTGAAAAGAGATAGGGTTTCATTCCATTTCAGTTTTCTAGCCTCCACTTACCTCTTAGAAACCCTAAAAATGGCCTCCAACCTCTAAATCACCTCCAAATCACTTTCTACTTGAAGATTGGGCTTAGCAACATCAAATCAAGAGAGATCAACACCAAATCAACATTAGAGCTGCTGCTTAGCATTGGGATTCGCACAAAATCAGAGATTTATTTTAGATTTAAGTTTTATTTGTAGCTAAGGTGAGCGATTTGCATAGTTCCTCACTAATTATGGTTGATTAAGGGTAATTAGTGAAGATTAGCGAAATTATACATTAATAAATTCTGGAAAAATACTTATAAATTCTTAAATAATGTTTTAGACCTCTGATATGAATTTGGGTTAATTTGGTTAAGTTTTGCTAATCCTATCATTAGTTATGCCTAAACATGCTTAAAGGAAAATATGGGGTTTTGGCTATGTTTGATCCATTTTAACCTATCATATTGATGTTTTGGTGTTTGAGGTCACTTCTACTTGTTGCTATGACTTTGTGGTATGCTTTGTGATTAATTAGAATACTTAGAATGGCCGAAAACGTCGTCGCATGGCGTAAAATGTTCGCTGGAAAAGTTGCAGAAAAACAGTGCAGGCTTTCGGATCGGATCGGGTGGATGGGCTCGGACCGGGCAAAGGATCACCGAACCGAACCGTAGCTTAGCACAAGAGAAAGTATGGCAAAAAGGAAGGCCACAAAGGTTGAACTGGGATCGGATCGGGCTAAGGAAGAGAGAGCGGATGGGAATAAGGAAGGGGATCAGATCGGACCAGAAGGCTAAGCCAGGAGCTAAGAGAGTGGAGGACCCGAACCGAACCGATGAAACAAATTGATGGAGCGAAAGGGAACCCGAACCGAATCAATACGACGTGAAGGACCCGAACCGAACCGAGATGCATATACGTGACCGAACCGAACCGATGGCAAGGAGGAATCTGAACCGATCCAGTATTGACCAATAACCCGAGATGCAAAGGTAGTCCAAGTTGGAAGTTAGTGCTCAGGATCCACTTGGGAACCAATGAGTTCACTTCATGATTGGGCTTTGCTGCGGGACATGTGCTAAGGAGTTGTCGACGTTCATAACTGATTGACATTGAAAAGTGTTTATTTTATGACTCTTATGCTTTATCTTTTGTAAATAAATAAATGATACTTTGGGTATTTTTTATGTGTTTTTACAGATTTCAAGCGTTGCCTCCTTCAATTCAAATTAAAGGCCAACTACAAGAAAGAGCTACTTCCTCACATCAAATTCATTTCAATTGCAAAAGAAGTAGTAGCTCACTGGTAAAGGCATAGGAATTGGTGCTGAGAGATCTGAGTTCGAACCCCGTCAAGCTCTCTTTTTTGCCGAAGAACAGAATATTCACACTACCCCCTTTGCTTTGAAGAATTTTAGTGTTATATTGTATATATACATATTCATGTGTATGTATGCATATGCACTAATATATATTTCAGAAATTGCCATATTCCTATCATGGAAATCAATTCAAATCATTTATTTTTCAAATTGCCAATTAAAAATATTTGATTGAATTATTGCCAAGAAGAAGATCAATTTGAAGATTTTATCCCTTGCTGCCTTGGGATTCTAATAAGCATCCTTGTTTGGAAGAATCAATTACATGCACCAATCAATTAGCCACATGGGATAATTGAAAGATATGGAAAATATTTACCATGATATGCCCAGATTTTCTCCAATCAAGTTAGTCAAGGAAGGCAAGAGATATTCATGAATGAGGAGGCCCATTTATTCATTGACCTAATTATGGTTTTCCCATTCTCATCTATAAATATGCGTTGTAACCATTGTAAAAATCATTCATTCTTCTATACTCTCTTTTATTCTAAACAAAGTTTTTTTTCATTCAGTTTTATTGCTCTTTTCTAACAATTTGTGTTTCTATTCAATTAGTTTTGATAGAACACAAATTGTTATTGTTATTTCTGTTTGCATATTAGAATTAGTCGTTCGATTAGATTCAACGACAATTCTAAGTTTAATTTCTGTTGTCGTAATTGTTAATTGTTGTTTTCTTTCTAGTTAATTGTCTTTCAGTTTCAGTTGTTAAATTTTGGTGTTGAGCTGATTAGATTCGGATCAACAGTAAAATCATTAGCGGTAAAAATCAACCTCCAGTTTTGTCTAACACGCCCAAGAAAAAAATAAATAATAATTTTTAATTAAACCTCCCTGTGTTCGACCTGTATGCTACACACCTATATGCTTGTAGAATTTATTACAAATGTCGCGCTTTTCTAATTCATAGACTAGCGTCGATCAAGTTTTTGGCGCCGTTGCCGGGGAGGCAACATTTAAATTTTATTGTTTGTTTAATTTCTGATTCGTGTTAGTTTTTTATTTTAATTTTAATTTTTGTTTTTATTTTGTCAAAAAAAAAAATCTCCTTATTAGTTGATTTTGTATCCAACATTGGTGCTAGGATCATCTAAATAAGAGAAGAAAAAAATTTGTTGCCAATTTTTATTTTATTTTCTTCCTTTTCTCCTATCACCTTCTTTTCTTTTACATAATATTTCTTTTTCTTTTTACAAATAAAAAAAAATCATTTTTGCAATTTTCTCTTTCTCCTGCTTTGACTTCTGGCTGTTTCCACTTTCTGCCACATCCTCTTTCTACAAAACAACCTTCCCAATACAAAACAACCTTCCCAATACCCCATCAGATCATCCTCACCATACTCACGCCTTCAGCCTACACAAACCTGTCAGTCCCCCATCACATACGACTGTTACGTCTTCATTAATTCGCCAATCACAATCATAAACTTCCTCTTTCACGCAGTCAACTCCTTTACGCACAACCAATCTCCTCTTATAAACCCACAATCGCAATCTCCAGTCACCAACAACAGTTCCCCTCTCTATACAATATCGCACCCCATCTAATACACAACATCATCTTCACTTTCACTATACCATACCACAAACCCATCACAATCCCTCATCAGATAGTCCATACTTCAATTTCCTACATCCTCCCCCTCGTTCACGGAATTCATCATCTTCTGCCGCTAATCCCTTATACCCCATCAGCAAAAAGCAACCGATTTGAAGCATCAGAACTAGTCAACAGTCGGACATCTACTCGCAACCACAAAATCACCATAACCAGTGCTGAATCTTCAAACCTGATTCGCATTCCATAACCAACGTTACAGCATCAACAATCACCATAGTTCGAAATCTCAACAATCCGATTCACAGCAACAAACAAACCCTAACCAAAAAAATCAATTTCAGTTCGAACCGCAATCTTCAAACCAAAACCCTACACTCAATTCGATAGCTGTAGCCTTGAAACCGCACCAAAATCATCTGCATCTCTACCGAAAATCATCGCAGCCGCATAAAGAAATCCAACACCGATCAAACCCCTATACACCGCAACCACCCACGCAACCCTATCCTGTTCGATGCAAGACACAGCGAACCCTAAAACACAAACCCCAGATTCGATCTAACAAGGAAACCCCAAATATATTTGTTTTTTTTCCTAACAAATCGAAACCTTTTAGATTTATTTTTGGAGAAGAATAGAGTGGAGCGTGAATTCTATTTTGGGGTTAGAACTCGATTTGAGTTATAGTGAACAGAAGAGCATGAGTTTTCACATTCAAGGGGATTGCGAAACCAAATAAAGGGGCCTGAGTTTTTTTTAAGGGTCAAACGTAATTTATAGAAAGTTGGTGCGAGTTTATTTTGGTCCTATAATGAAAGCACGTGGGATTTGTTGACAAAATGCTGAATTGGTTTTGTACGATAGGAGTGTTTTCCATCTTTTGTTTTGATTTTTTTTCTTTCTTCCCCTTTTAGCCGAGTTCTTGTGTTTTATTTTATTTTTTGTTAAGCCAATTTTTGTTTTAAGTTTAGTTTTCTTTATTTGATTTTTTTTTCCTCTTCTGCTTTCTCCATCAAAAAAAGCAGCGGACGATTCAGATGGGTTGGAGTGGTTGCACATCAAGTGGGGTGTGAACGCGCTAGCGCTTCCCAAATTCACTGGAGGACTGCCGATCAAGGTGAAAACTTTTAAAACTCTACAGGTGCTCTGCTGCAAAAGGAAAATATATATATATAGACAATTGTTGTAAAAAATTTCTGCAGGGGCAGCGGTTTTGAATGTACAATTTTTGATTTCTGCAATTGTTTTGTGTGATTGTTGTTATTTCTGCATTTCTACTCATTCTATTAAGGGCAATACCCCAATTCACATAAGGTGAGGGATTTCATCACCCTTTCCTTAGCCCACAAATTGCATTTCATTGTAGAATCTGACTAAAAATAACGGTTAGACATTGGACTTAAGGGAGTCACGGGCTCATCTAGGGCTTAATTATATTGTGATAGTTGATTCATTTGGAACGAATTATTTCTTGGTGTCTAGACTACGGCAGAGAAATAACCGTTTATAAATATTACGGTGATTCGTAAATATTATATCGGTTGTTACTCTGAAGGTACTTAAACCTTCGGCTGCATTGCTAGGGTGATTCCTGGTGCACCGATAACTCCTATCCGTTAACTGGTTGAGAAATCTTTTGATCTAAGTAATCAAACATATCACCTTATAATTTTGGGTTAGGAGCCAATAAGGACAGAAAACTTCATTGTAGCTGATAACTGTGCTTGCATTTAACAACAATGAGTGAAAAAAGTGTTAGCCAACAAAATTCTCCGAGGGGTTCTCGAATCAACCAAAATTTTCCAACCGAATTAGATCAAAATCGAATGAATCAAAACCTTCCAAACTTTGGGGATCAAAACCAAATAAATCAAAATTTTCAAAACCTCAATATCCAAATGGATAGACCCTTGTCTCTTCGTGATCGATGTTATCCGACTAGGACCGTTCAACCATCTGTCATTGTGTTCCCACCAGCTGAAGGAAACAATTTTGAGCTAAAACATTCTTTTATCCAAGGGGTACCAAAATTTACTGGGTCTGAAAATGCTTATGAATTTCTGAGTGAATTTGAATTGTATGCCTCCACAACAAAAATGCAACAACTATCTAACGAATCGATCAAGCTAAGGCTAATTCCATTTGCACTACTTGAAAGCGCTAAAAGATGGCTAAATTCTCTTCCACGACATTCCATAAGAAGTTGGGATGAATTTGTCACTACATTCTTGAAAAAGTTTTTCCCTTTCCATAAAACTCTAAAAATCCGAACC
Organism: Allium sativum; assembly: GCA_030737875.1. Classification (NCBI taxonomy): domain Eukaryota; kingdom Viridiplantae; phylum Streptophyta; class Magnoliopsida; order Asparagales; family Amaryllidaceae; genus Allium; species Allium sativum. The sequence continues at coordinate 105,088,751 of CM060912.1, forward strand.
GAGATAAATCAATTTTGTCAAAATGAGGGGGAAACCTTTTCAAAATACTTTGAGAGATTCAACCAGCTATTATATAGTTGCCCTCATCATGGAATTCTAAAAGATCACTTATGTCAAATTGCATATGAAGGGCTAAACTATCAGACTAGAACTCAACTAGAATCAATGTGTGGAGGAGATTTTATGTCTAAGACAGCCGATGAAGCTTGGCAATTCTTGGAAGATTATTCTGAAAAGGACATGCAGTGGGAATCGGTTCGTGTTCCCATTCGTACTTCTACTAGAGGGGTGCATGTCGTGGACCCAAGTCAAATTCCCTTAGAAAATCAAACTCCTCAAACCGGAGAAGGGTTACCCCACTATTACTCTCAAGACCAAGCCAATGCTATAGCTCAGAATAATCCTTACTCATCCACGTACAACCCTGGTTGGAGGAACCACCCAAACTTTTCTTGGTCAAACCCCAATAATTCGGCTAACCCATCTCACGTGCAACCCTTTATTCCCAATCCGAATTACCAAGGTCCCCCCTCCCCCCAATTCTCAAACCTCTCAAGCTACACCTCAATCCAAACAACCTTATAGTCACCCCAATTTTCAATCATCAAACCAATCATCTCAATCTTCTCAACCATCACAAGATATTGGGCATCTAGAAAAACAGATGAACTCTTACGAAGCTAAAATAAACTCGCAAGACGCTAAAATGGACCAAATGTTTAATATGATGAAGGAATTTATGAAAACTCATGAGAAGGGAAAATTGCCGAGTCAACCTGAGGTGAATCCAAAATATAACTCTCGTGCTGTAAATTCTTGTGAGGACGAAAATCAAAATCCAGTCAATGCTATTACAACCCTTCGATCTGGAAAGAGGGTTGATAATAACATGGGCGACCCTGACGAACCTTCTAACTCGACCCCAATCCCCAATCTTGATGACCACCCATTGGCTTCGAATGCCAATTCTTCTAAACCTCAAGTTCCCTTAAATGTTAGCAATCCCAATAGTTCTTCTCCCAGTGTCGGCAAACCTGACCTACCTTCGAAAATTAATGTTGGCAATACCAACATACCATCTTCTACGACCTTACCATCTTCTATTTTCTTGGATAAACCTTCTTCTTCGAATGATGAAACTCATCACAGAGTCGAAAAACCAGTAGCTCCTTTTCCTCATAGACTCAATAATAAGAAGAAAGCGGCAAATTTCGATAAAATCTTGGAAATTTTCAAACAAGTCCGTGTGAACATTCCACTTTTAGACACAATCGAACAAATTCCTCAATATGCTAAATGTCTTAAGGAATTGTGCACACAAAAACGTGCGACCAATGTCCCAAAAACCGCCTTTCTAACTGCAAATACAAGCTATGTTCTTTCGAATTTTGCCCCAGTCAAGTATAAAGACCCTGGCTGCCCTACGATTGATTGTAAAACAGGAAACACTCACATCTCTCGTGCCCTACTCGACCTTGGTGCCAGTGTCAAACTTCTCCCTTATACTGTTTATAGTTAACTTGGACTAGGAGAGATTAAACCAACAAACATCACACTTCAAATAGCCGATCGATCTGTCAAAAAGCCATTGGGAATTATCGAAAACGTCTTGATACAGATCGAACAGTTTTACTTCCCTGTTGATTTTATAGTTCTAGAAACAGAGCCTGTCTCAAATCCCAAAGTTCAAATACCATTGATCTTAGGACGCCCTTTCTTAGCAACCTCTAATGCTGTCATTAATTGTAGGAATGGTCAGCTTCGACTTTTCTTCGGGCACCTAACCATTGAGCTAAACATCTTTAATCTCAACAAGCAACCTAGGGATTTTGAGATCGATGAAATTGACATGATTCAAGCCACAGTTGATGAAACCTCTAGTGACACTTCTGAAGCCTTGAAAATGTGTCTTGACCATTTCGACTCCGATTTCGACGAACTCGAATACATTTCTGAACTAAACAAAATTCTTGACTCCGACACTTCGTCACCTGAATCTAACCAAGGAATGTTAACCAATGTTGATATACAAGAACTTCCTAAGTTAGACCTCAAACCCTTGCCACCAGACCTTAAGTATGCATACCTAGACTCTTCAAAACTCTTCCCGTAATCTTGGCTTCCGATCTTATTGAGGACCAAGAAGAAAAACTTTTGGATATCTTGCGGGAAAATAAGGACGCCTTGGGGTGGGAAATTAGCGATATAAAAGGAATCAGCCCATCAATTGTGGAACATCGCATACATTTAGTTGATGAGGCTAAACCCACTCGTGAGGCACAAAGGCGATTAAACCCGAACATGAGAGAAGTGGTCAAGGAGGAGATAATCAAATGTCTAGACAATAGCATCATCTATCCCATCTCTGATAGTACTTGGGTGAGTCCGGTACAAGTTGTACCAAAGAAGTCGGGAGTCACAGTGATCAAAAACGACAGTAATGAACTCGTCCCAACAAAAATCAAAACCAAATGGCGTGTGTGCATTGACTATCGAAAGCTCAACTCAGCCACACGAAAAGACCATTTTCCCTTGCCTTTTATTGACCAAATGCTCGAACGCTTAGCGGGACATGAGTACTACTGTTTTCTCAATGGATACTCTGGCTATAACCAAATTCCTGTTGCTTTAGAAGATCAATATAAGACCACCTTTACTTGTCCCTTTGGAACCTTTGCTTATCGTCGCATGCCTTTTGGTCTTTGTAATGCCCCCGCGACTTTCCAAAGGTGTATGATGAGTATTTTCTCTAATATGGTGGAAGAATTCTTGGAAATATTCATGGACGATTTTTCAATATATGGATCATCTTTTTCCCAATGTCTCACTCATTTAGAACTCGTCCTTAAGCGTTGTAAGGAGAAATCACTCGTGCTTAATTGGAAAAAATGCCACTTTATGGTAAAAAGGGGGATAGATCTAGGACATGTCGTCTCCAAAGATGGCCTAGAAGTCGATAAATCAAAAATCGATTTGATTGCTAATTTACCTCCTCCCAAGTCTGTCAAAGATGTTCGTTCATTTCTTGGCCATGCGGGATTCTATAGAAAATTCATTAAGGATTTCTCAAAAATTTCAAAACCTCTCTCGAATTTACTTGCCAAAGACGTAAAGTTTGAATTTTCCACTGATTTCCAAACATCTTTTGAAACTCTTAAATCACTCTTGACCACAACTCCCATCATTCAACCTCCTTATTGGACTCAACCCTTTGAACTTATGTGCGACGCTTCTGACTTTGCAATTGGAGCCATCTTGGGTCAGCGAATTGATAAACTCCCTCGGGTCATTTACTACGCTAGCAAAACCTTAAACGAGGCCCAATTGAATTACTCAACTACTGAAAAGGAATTTTTGGCAGTTGTCTTCGCTCTTGAGAAATTCAGACCATATCTCATAGGATCCAAAGTCATAGTTTACACTGACCATGCTGCCCTACGATATATGCTTTCTAAAAAGGATGCCAAGGCCCGCTTGATTCATTGGATCCTTCTTCTTCAAGAATTCGATATAGAAATACGAGATAAAAAGGGTTCTAAAAATGTCGTAGCTGATCATCTCTCTCGAATTGTGCACGAAAATGATAACAACACCCCAATCGATGACTATTTTCCGGACGAACAACTCCTTTCGATCTCTAACACCCCTTGGTACGCTGACATTGTGAATTATCTTGTCACACAACAAACACCCGCTGAATGGTCGAAACAAGATAAACAAAAATTTCTCTCGAAAGTTCGAAACTTCTATTGGGACGACCCATATCTTTTCAAATACTGTCCAGACCAAATCATTCGAAGGTGTGTGCCCGATCATGAACACCAAAGTATTCTCTCCTTCTCACATGACCATGCTTGTGGCGGTCATTTTGGAGCAAGAAAAACTGCTGCAAAAGTTTTGCAAAGCGGTTTTTATTGGCCCACACTCTTCCGTGACGCTTTCGAATTTTGCTCTAAATGTGAGCGATGTCAAAGAACGGGTCGAATCTCTAAGCGGAACATGATGCCTCTCAACCCCATTTTGGTGATTGAGTTATTCGATGTTTGGGGCATCGATTTCATGGGACCATTCCCTAATTCATTTGGGAATCTTTACATCTTACTTGCGGTAGATTATGTCTCAAAATGGGTTGAAGCCATTCCGACCAAAACCAACGACAACAAGGTTGTTGTTAAATTCCTCAAAGAAAACATCTTTTCACGCTTTGGCACACCTCGAGCTATCATTAGCGATAATGGCACTCACTTCTGTAATCGTGCTTTTGAGTCCTTGCTCAAGAAATACTCAATCACACAAAAGCTGTCGACCCCCTACCATCCACAAACGAGTGGGCAAGTAGAAGTTTCCAATAGACAAATCAAACAAATTCTTGAGAAAACCGTGAATTCCAATAGAAAAGATTGGTCCGTAAAACTGATTGATGCACTTTGGGCTTTTCGCACTGCTTATAAAACCAATCTAGGGATGTCACCATATCGATTAGTCTTTGGAAAGGCCTGTCACTTACCTCTTGAATTAGAGCATCGCGCTCTTTGGGCCATAAAATTTTTGAACTTTGACTTAGAAAAAGCCGGCTCACACAGGAAGTTACAAATTTCTGAATTAGAGGAATTAAGAAATGAGGCGTATGAAAATGCGAAAATCTACAAAGAAAGAACCAAAGCCCAACACGACAAAAACATACTTCGTAAGGAATTCAACATAGGTCAAAAAGTTCTTTTATACGACTCTAGACTTCACTTGTTTCCAGGGAAACTCAGATCTCGATGGACTGGACCTTATGTCGTGAAAACAGTATACCCTCATGGAGCGGTTGTTGAAAATCCTAGGGATGGAAAAGTCTTCAAAGTAAACGGTCAACGACTGAAACCATTTTTGGAATTCGAGCAATACGACGAAGATGACTCTATCGATCTGCATGATCATCCACCATGAAATCAGGTGGTACACGTTCTTTTTCTTTTATTTTTCTTTTTTCATTTTTTATTTTATTTTTGTTTTTCTGCCTTAGACAGTTGGGACACTGTCTCAATCAAGTGTGGGGGGGAGTCTGCATTTCATCCATTTTCACTTGTCTTTGTTTTTATTTCTTTTTATTTTCAGACATTTAAGTAGTACCATCAGACATTTTATCTCGTAGTAACATACCATAAATTTTTTTTTTGAAATACGACTCATTTTCAATTGATACAGCAAAATAAGTTTAAATTTTTTATCCAGTTGATAGTATTTTTCTCTCTCAACTTAGATCGAATAGGAAATATAATGAAAAGTTTAATTTTGAGGGATAATAGTGTAACTAGTACATAGGGAGATTCTTAGGTGATGGCCATGAAATCTATTCTATATTGTAGACTTTGTTTAAATAAGTGGAGGACTTAAAATACTTATATTGGCTTTTCAAATCTTTAAAACTAAGTTGTGTTAAGTTGAATTCGCGTAAATCTCTTTTGTGCTTATATTTTCGATAATAATAATAATAGTATTCCAAGGGTATCCAACATTGCTTGTATATCAAGCGTTGGTGTGCAAACCCGCCAAGCTCTATCCGACACGTTGTTGACAAAGTCAAAGTTGGAATATCTTGGTCTCATTTTATGAGATTGGACACCTAAGGATTACCGACACGTTGTTGACAAAGTCAAAGTCGGCCTGCACAATCCGCCAAGCTCTTTACCCACTCTCCGTTAGTCCGCGAGGCAGTGCATGGGTGGTAAACCTTGGTCTTTTTAGTTAGGTGTATGTACTTAATCATAAATCTTAAAATTTTATAGAATAAAGAATAAGCGATGATACCCAAACACTTCTTGACCTTATTGATTTGACTAGCCATACATGAGAAAATTAGAATACCACTTTGCAAACTGTGCCAAGCAAACTAAGAATTTATTTCATGGCTGCACTATGTTATCGACCGAACTAACTGGCCAAACTGGAATTTAACATTTGAAAACTTGATTTATTTTGAAAATTTGTGACAAGTCGAGGTATCTAAAATAAAATCAACTGATTAGAAATTATTAACTTAATTTGTTGTACCACTTTCCTGAAATAAGTCGTATTTTCATCTTTCGTCTTTTGCATATGTCCATTGCATTCATGTAGTTTCATTAGAATCATAGCATACTGCATTTGGATTTTGTGGGTAGTATCCGCTGAAAACCCTCACGAGACACCACTCGTCCTACTAGGGACACCTAGAGGTTTAACGGCTTGTTGCATACGCTCAATGCAATCGTGTTTCCTACGAAAGTGTGACCTATCTAGGTAGTTTTTCATTTCTTGTTTTACTCGAGGACGAGTAAAAGATAAGTGTGGGGGTATTTGATTGACATTGAAAAGTGTTTATTTTATGACTCTTATGCTTTATCTTTTGTAAATAAATAAATGATACTTTGGGTATTTTTTATGTGTTTTTACAGATTTCAAGCGTTGCCTCCTTCAATTCAAATTAAAGGCCAACTACAAGAAAGAGCTACTTCCTCACATCAAATTCATTTTAATTGCAAAAGAAGTAGTAGCTCACTGGTAAAGGCATAGGAATTGGTGCTGAGAGACCTGAGTTCGAACCCCGTCAAGCTCTCTTTTTTGCCGAATAACAGAATATTCACACTACCCCCTTTGCTTTGAAGAATTTTAGTGTTATATTGTATATATACATATTCATGTGTATGTATGTATATGCACTAATATATATTTCAGAAATTGCCATATTCTTATCATGGAAATCAATTCAAATCATTTATTTTTTAAACTGCCAATTAAAAATATTTGATTGAATTATTGCCAAGAAGAAGATCAATTTGAAGATTTTATCCCTTGCTGCCTTGGGATTCTAATAAGCATCCTTGTTTGGAAGAATCAATTACATGCACCAATCAATTAGCCACATGGGATAATTGAAAGATATGGAAAATATTTACCATGATATGCCCAGATTTTCTCCAATCAAGTTAGTCAAGGAAGGCAAGAGATATTCATGAATGAGGAGGCCCATTTATTCATAGACCTAATTATGGTTTTCCCATTCTCATCTATAAATATGCGTTGTAACCATTGTAAAAATCATTCATTCTTCTATACTCTTTTATTCTAAACAAAGTTTTTTTCATTCAATTTTATTGCTCTTTTCTAACAATTTGTGTTTCTATTCAATTAGTTTTGATAGAACACAAATTGTTATTGTTATTTCTGTTTGCATATTAGAATTAGTCGTTCGATTAGATTCAACGACAATTCTAAGTTTAATTTCTGTTGTCGCAATTGTTAATTGTTGTTTTCTTTCTAGTTAATTGTCTTTCAGTTTCAGTTGTTTAATTTTGGTGTTGAGCTGATTAGATTCAGATCAACAGTAAAATCATTAGCGGTAAAAATCAACCTCCAGTTTTGTCTAACATGCCCAAGAAAAAAATAAATAATAATTTTTAATTAAACCTCCCTGTGTTCGACCTGTATGCTACACACCTGTATGCTTGCAGAATTTATTACAAATGTCGCGCTTTTCTAATTCATAGACTAGCGTCGACCAATAACTTCGATTCACCATGAATGATAGGACTACGTTATCAGTGCAAAAGAGTCATTATGACTCGAGGGGCAAAGTGATCGTAGTAAGACTATGAGCCAGCGCAGATGGGGTGAACAACTCCATGGGGCAAAGTGGACATAGTAAAGGATTAGTAAGTCTATGAGCCAGCGCAGATGGGGTGAATAACTCCATGGGGCAAGTGGACATAGCGAAGGATTAGTGGCTATGTATCAGTGCAGTGAAGACATTTATGACTTCATGGGGCAAGGTGATCATAGCAAAGTATTGAGGTGATCGAAGTGGTGAATATCGTATGCTTTCGCACTGAGTGAGAGATGTGAGGATGGTTGCTATGCTTGATTGTTTGCCATCACTATGACATGCACACCCCCACCCCCGTTATCTTTACACCATTTTAAATGGCACCTTAGAGTGTTGTACAGTATGTAGTGCTAACTCTTTGGTTGCAGGTCCAGGTTCAAGTATGGTTTAGTATACCTGTTATTGTTCTGTTTAGATGCTTATCGCTCATACCAGACTTTTGTCTGACCCAGAGTTTTATGTCTCTTATTATTACTCTGGGTGCTCACACGAGCAGACTAGAGACAGGTTAGCTGGTGATGCGCGAGTAGCTGATTCGGAGGCTAGCAGGAGGCTTCCACGTATGATATATAGATATTCTCCATGTGTCGTTGGTGGTCGCTACTTGGGCATTAGTAGTGTACCTCCCTTATCTTGCTTTTACTTTTTAAGACAGTTTGAAAAGTTGTAATTATGTTGGCTTTGGATCATAAGCTGTACTTGGATTTTTCCACTGCTATGTTAGTTTGTTTTCAGCTTATGCACTGTCTCACCTGTCTTATGTCAAGTATGTTGTTATTATATTTTGTTCCAAGCGCTATGAGACATTCTACAGGTTCCTTGTTAGTTCATTTCCTTCTTTCATTACCTTCTAACGACCGTCCCGCGCTAACTGGACATGTGTACAGCGCACTTTGTAGTAAATGTCGGTTGGTGCGGGGTTGGCCGTCACATTTGGTATCAGAGCGAGGTTGCGTAGTTAACCTAGGGAAAGACACTAGGGAGAGATAGTATGTAAATGAGAGCGCATATTTGTGATTACTTTGGTTTTCAAAAGCTATATATATATACTATTAGTAGTATAAGAATGAAGTCGTACAGCATTAGCACCACTATGGGGTCGTTAATCGTTTTCTCTTTACCGATTGAACGATGAGTCGAGACACGAGGGGTGCTGGTAGAGGGACCAATAATGGAAATGCTCCTGACATGAGGATGATGTTCACTAACTTCATGAGGGAGATGCTTAGGGATGTTCAAGGGGCAGTTCCCAATCCTGGTAATGGTGGTGGTCCAGTAGTGCAGGCGCCTAGGGCCGATTTTGCCAAGTTGTGCAAGGATTACACTCACCTTGGGGGGAAGCCGTTCCATGGAACGGAGTCGGCTATAGATGTTCAGGATTGGTTGGATAGTTGTGATCGTATCTTCAACGACTTGGGTATCGAGGCTGCGATGAAGAGAAGGCTAGCGTCTTGTCAGCTGCAAGGGCGAGCGATGAATTGGTGGAATGCTATCTGGAAAGCTACTCCAGAGGATCAGGTTACTTGGGATCAGTTTAAGGCTCGCTTTAGTGACAAGTTTATCCCAGCTGCTCAGAAGTCGGAATTGTTTAGGAAGTTCTTGGAGCTTAAGCAGAATGGTAGGGCAGTCTCGGACTATATTGTTGAGTTCGACACCTTGTCGAAGTATGGGTTATCCCTTATCGATACTCCTGAGAAGAAGAATGAGAAGTTCAGTACTGGTTTGGATGGATACTTGGGGGAAAAGCTTATTAACCACATCGATGAGACATCTGAATCGATTGTGGGGAAAGCATTAAGGTCAGAGAGTCTTTATCCTAAGCCAAAGACTGAGGTTGCTATTGCATCTGCAGAGGAGTCAAAGTCGCAAGCAGGCGGTGGAAGCAAGAATAATTCCCAGAATAAGAGGAAACAAGACCAAACCATGGATGGTCAGAATAAGAAAAATAAGAAAGATGGCGAGTGCTTTAGCTGTGGTAAGAAGGGCCACTATGCCAGAGATTGTCGGGAAAGGCCTGGGGAAAGGAAGTGCTTTAATTGTGGCCAAGTGAGACATCACAAGAATGAAGGTCCACAACCTCCTAGGGAGAAGCAGATCGTGAAAGCATATGCTATCAACGATGTTCCTTCTTCGTCAAATGCCCCAACTGCGGCGCAGAAGGAAAAAGGTGTCGTTATTCGAGGTATGCTTTCTATTTAAGATGTTTTTGATTGAGTTTTGTTTGACAAACCTGGGTTAGTCGATAGACCTTTAGTAGTGACGAACCTGATTGGTGGTTCGACTAGCCTCAGTATGATTTGTCGTAACATGGTCTTATCGAGTTGCGGATGTATGTTTGTTTGGAATTACTTTGTTTTGGGTTTTACTGGGTTTAGCATTATTTTGGGGAGTCGATCTACTCTAAAGGAATAGGGTGGTATTAGGTAACTACCTAGTGATGGCGATAGTAACTGGAGTCAGGGAAGCCGAGAGGTTATCGTTGTAATAAGTTCTAGTTATCTCTGGGAGGCAAATGAGAGCTCCAGTGCTAGATTGTTTTTCTATTATCACCTCACGTGGATTGTCCGAACTCGGAGGAGATGTTCCTTGGGTGCTTCTCTGATATTGGTTTAGGCCTTTGGGGCTTGTGCTTGGGGAATGTCGATTTCGACAAGGATTGTTTGCGTGAGGGATAAATAGTTGTTGTGATTTTTCATTGGATGATATATTGGTTTATTCGAGGAGTGATGGGTAGCCAAGACATGGAAAGACTATTTGATGGTATGGACTGCCCCGAGTTAGATTCAATAGCATTATGAGATGACTCGAGTGGGACTCGAGAAAGATGCAAAGTAATGGATTGTTTAGGACCCTATGTTGATGTTCTCTATTGGATAGTAGAACTTTGAAGGAATAGGATGTGTTCATTGATCATGGAAGATACAACGAAGATTAGGGCGATTCAAGTTGGACTTGAACTCGTAAAAGAAAATGGGTGTTCGTTGATCTTGGAGATGCAACGAATAGGGAGACGACTCACGTTGGACTAGGGTCTGTAGGTAATGGATACTCAAGATTGGGTCTGAGTATATGGGTAATACATTGACTCGAGTTGGACTCGAGAAGGCTGCAAGGAATTGGATTGGCTCGAGTTGGACTCGAGAGGGCAGCAAGATAATGGATAAACTTGGTTGGGACTCGAGTGTTTCAGGCGGACTAAAAGCAGGGGTATCTGGGGACGCCCACTTACCTTGGATCCGTTGGACGTGATCTAGTTATCCTTGGAGGATAAACGTATGTTGGACGTACGGTAGTCCGTTTGGAGGCAGAGTTTCCATTATTTATTGATGTTGGTTGGACCAGACATACAGGCATCGACGTATTCATGGCTTTAGCAGGTGATAGATAGGATTTGTTTGATGAATGCTATGATTGTTGTGTTTGCTCCTACCTTTCTTCTCTTGAGTATCACCTGTAGGATCCTGTTGAATGGAAATAGTATAAGTTCGTTGATCATGGTGATATGACGGGCGTAAGATACTTTATGTTAGACTTGAAGTATGTTGGGCATTGCAGAGCGTCCGTTGACCTTGGAGATTCAGCGGATATAGGAGCTTCAAGTTGGACTTGGACTCGAAGGTAGGGTACCTAGATTCATTAGATGGGTCTAGTTCACCTTTAGAAGGTGAATGTACGTTGGACGTGCAGTACGAGTATAAGTGGAGTACCTAGGTTCATTGGATGGGTCTAGTTTGCCTCTAGGAGGTGAATGTACGTTGGACGTGCAGTACGAATGTAGGAAGGACTCAAGTTGGACTTGAAAGGACATTTGGAATGTAGTTGGAAATTTGGCATATAGGGTTGGATTACCTAAGAAGATGACAGTATAGACGGATGCCATAGTACCGGACTAGGTACGGTAGCTGATGCATTGGTTAGGAGACATGCCAGTTTAGAGGCTATGTTTCTGGAATGGAAGCAACTAGAGTATATCATGAGATATGACTTCAGACTTAAATGTGAATTGGATTCAGAAACGCTAGTAAGCTTGACGATTAAATCGATCTAAATTAAGTGGATCGGTTCCAGTCAGAGAGACGATCCTAACCTATTGGAAATCACCTCTAGGGTAGAGATGAGAATCGGGGGCGAGAGAACGACTATACTTGGGAACTAGAGGATGACATAAGAAAGTCGTATCCAAAACTCTTTGCCTGGTAAGATTTACTTTGCAATTTAGTTATTCTGCATGCTAGGATAGACTTGTTTTGCATGTTTGATTGTTGTTTTATGGCTGAAAGGCATGCAGAACCCTTTGTGTGTTTTGGTTAGGGAATTTCGGGGACGAAATTCTTAGGGGGGGAGAATGTAACAACCTGCATTCTACGTATCAGAGGATCGTAGAATATTTATTTCTTTCTCATACGAAGTCGTATGGTCGTGTAGAGTTAGGGAACGACTATTGGGGTCATTTACAATGTTCATGATTTTTGTCGATTTTTAAATGACCGTTTTGCCCCTAACTGACCTTGTTTTGGCCATAACTTTTGAATGGAAAGGGATTTTGACCTGAAACCACTTCCATTAGATTCGTTTGATGGTTTACCTTTCCGTAGAGTGGTCATAATAGCCAACGGACTCACCGTTTGGGAGATATGGCTGAAATAAGGTTTGGAAGGTGAAAAACTACTTAACCGGGTCAAATAGGGTGATTAGTGAATGGGCCCATAACCCATTTCGGGATTAGGGTTATGGGGAGGCTGAAAAGAGATAGGGTTTCATTCCATTTCAGTTTTCTAGCCTCCACTTACCTCTTAGAAACCCTAAAAATGGCCTCCAACCTCTAAATCACCTCCAAATCACTTTCTACTTGAAGATTGGGCTTAGCAACATCAAATCAAGAGAGATCAACACCAAATCAACATTAGAGTTGCTTCTTAGCATTGGGATTCACACAAAATCAGAGATTTATTTCAGATTTAAGTTTTATTTGTGGCTAAGGTGAGCGATTTGCATAGTTCCTCACTAATTATGGTTGATTAAGGGTAATTAGTGAAGATTAGCGAATTTATACATTAATAAATTCTTGAAAAATACTTATAAATTCTTAAATAATGTTTTAGACCTCTGATATGAATTTGGGTTAATTTGGTTAAGTTTTTCTAATCCTATCATTAGTTATGCCTAAACATGCTTAAGGGAAAATATGGGGTTTTGGTTATGTTTGATCCATTTTAACCTATCATATTGATGTTTTGGTGTTTGAGGTCACTTCTACTTTTTGCTATGACTTTGTGGTATGCTTTGTGATTGATTAGAATACTTAGAATGGCCGAAAACATCGTCGAATGGCGTAAAATGTTCGCTGGAAAAGTTGCAGAAAAACAGTGCAGGCTTTCGGATCGGATCAGGTGGATGGACTCGGACCGGGCAAAGGATCACCGAACCGAACCATAGCTTAGCACAAGAGAAAGTATGGCAAAAAGGAAGGGCACAAAGGTTGAACTAGGATCGGATCGAGCTAAGGAAGGGGGATCGGATCGGAGCGGATGGGAATAAGGAAGGGGGTCGGATCGGACCAGAAGGCCAAGCCAGGAGCTAAAAGAGTGGAGGACCCGAACTGAACCGATGAAGCAAACTGATAGAGCAAAAGGGAACCCGAACCGAACCAATACGACGTGAAGGACCCGAACCGAACCGAGATGCATATACATGACTGAACCGAACCGATGGCAAGGAGGAATCCGAACCGATCCAGTATTGACCAGTAACCCGAGATGCAAAGGTAGTCCAAGTTGGAAGTTAGAGCTCATGATCCAGTTGAGAACCAATGAGTTCACTTCATGATTGGGCTTTGCTGCGGGACGTGTGCTAAGGAGTTGTCGACGTTCATAACTTCGATTCACCATGAATGATAGGACTACGTTATCAGTGCAGTAGAGTCATCATGACTCGAGGGGCAAAGTGATCGTAGTAAGACTATGAGCCAGCGCAGATGGGGTGAACAACTCCATGGGGCAAAGTGGACATAGTAAAGGATTAGTAAGGCTATGAGCCAGCGCAGATGGGGTGAATAACTCCATGGGGCAAGTGGACATAGTGAAGGATTAGTGGCTATGTATCAGTGCAGTGAAGACATTTATGACTTCATGGGGCAAGATGATCATATCAAAGTATTGAGGTGATCGAAGTGGTGAATATCGTATTCTTTGTGCACTGAGTGAGAGATGTGAGGATGGTTGCTATGCTTGATTGTTTGCCATCACTATGACATGCACACCCCCACCCCCACCCCCGTTATCTTTACACCATTTGAAATGGCACCTTAGAGTGTTGTACAGTATGTAGTGCTAACTCTTTGGTTGCAGGTTCAGGTATGGTTTAGTATACCTGTTATTGTTCAGTTTAGATGCTTATCGCTCATACCAGACTTTTGTCTGACCCAGAGTTTTATGTCTCTTCTTATTACTCTGGGTGCTCACACGAGCAGACTAGAGACAGGTTAGCCGGTGATGCGCGAGTAGCTGATTCGGAGGCGAGCAGGAGGCTTCCACATATGATATATAGATATTCTCCCTGTGTCGTTGGTGGTCGCTACTTGGGCATTAGTAGTGTACCTCCCTTATATTGCTTTTGCTTTTTAAGACAGTTTGAAAAGTTGTAATAATGTTGGCTTTAGATCATAAGCTGTACTTGGATTTTTCCGTTGCTATGTTAGTTTGTTTTCAGCTTATGCACTGTCTCACCTGTCTTATGTCAAGTATGTTGTTATTATATTTTGTTCCATGCGCTATGAGACATTCTACAGGTTCCTTGTTAGTTCATTTCCTTCTTTCCTTTCCTTCCGACGACCGTCCCATGCTAACTAGACATGTGTACAACTCACTTTTGTAGTAAATGTCGGTTGGTGCGGGGCGGGCCGTCACAAAACTCTTACTAAAATTTAACAAATATTCGTTAAGGTATTTCAATATATTACTTGACAATAAACTAATTTAACTTGATAATCAAACCCCATTTAAAACGGTTGACTAAGTCAACTCAAACCCGATTATCTCGTTAACCAATTCCAGTTAATTCTTCCTTTAAATTTATTAATAATATAATTAATTTAAATAATTCCATTATATTGTTTTTGAGAAACAATTAATCCAACTCTTAACCGTTTGGTTAATTTCTGCTCATTTACTTATAAATCTTATTATTATAAGAATTTGCATTATAAAACCATTATATAATTATTTAAAAACTTATATAATAAATTTAATTTTCCTTTTAAATAAACTTTTATTCAAATTAATAGATTTCAAAAATGTATCTCCTGTTATAATATAATTTTGTAACTTCATTTCTGTCAATTCACCTGATGGTAAATCAACATTTCCAAAATGATTAATTATCAAGCCATCTGATGCCAATTACTCAAGCAACACTATCAATTGGTCAATATCTCAACAAATGTTGAATTACGATTCAACAATCCATAGACAAATCAATCACTTAACCAGGTTGATCATATAGTGCATATAATGGTAATATAAAGATAAACAATAAATTTGAGGAATCCAGTTGGATCCCTCCAACCTGTTTTTCCCGACATCCGAATATGTTACTTCAAATAATGTTATTCAATTCAATAAACAGCTATAGTGTTCAATAATAAATAAGTAACAGTAATTCAAGCATCCATATTTTAATTTAATACGTTTATATGATAATAAACATAACCAACAAGGTAAGTTACCTCGTTTCGGAATAATCGTTAAAAATAATGATTTGGTGGTTCACTAAAATTAAACAATGTTTAATTTCATCGGTTCAATCAGTATATTAATACATATTTAACAAACAGTCAACCATTAGCAAGCATAACACTCAAAATAAAAAGCCTACTTATATAAATATATGTGGGAAGAACTGAGTGAGTTTAAATCACCTTGGTTTGATTCGTTTGTGGTTCAGTTACATTTAAATTAAACAGTCGTTTAATTTAACTATAAATCTCAATTGTCTCCTGCACTGTCCATATCAGTTCCATAATATTCTGTTCGTTGCCACGATTTCAGTGTAGCTTGTTATGTCGGATTCTGATTACACAATAAAAATTTATATGTGTCTTAGCATACGATTATTAATTAACTAATTACCAATCCCTTAACTGAATTTTAAACTAACTAATTTCCTTTATTAGAAACTATCTAAACAAAATTTTTTTTTACTAGGTTATTAGGCCGGCCCTTATCAAATTGAAATAGCCGACCTTTTTGAAATTAAGGGAAATCAGGTTAACCCGTTTTCGTTTGGAAAAGAATGGGACGAACATTTTTGTATTTTCTTCTCTTACTTCATTCTTATGGATTAAATATATTTGGGTAAGAATTTGCTGGACCACAGTGTTTCGTTGCTAACTGAATTTTTGAATTAACAGGCCATCACCTTCTTCTTTTTATCCCGCCTCGTTTCCTTTTACAAGCTTACCGTTCGTGACAAACTTCATTCCAAAAGAAAACCCATGCTTCTTGAAACGACCCAAACTTCCATGTAAAGGAAAGCCCGGATTGAGTTGAGAACACGACAAATCAAAACACAAACAGAAGAACATTTCATTGCTTATTACAACAATTTACATCAGAGTACAAGAATATACAGAGTATGAAAAAATAATATACATTTGATAAATATCAGAGATTTACAAATTACAATGCAGTGGAAAAAAATACAAAACACAACTGAAAGAGATTCACTGTAATAACCAGGAAAATGTGAACCAGTTTAAAATTTTTAAATTAGGTTATTACCAAGAAATTTGAATGGTTGAAATGACATATTTCAATAAAATATAGAATGGGGTATAATATGGCAGTTTGAAATTTTGTATACAAACTTAGTCTGACTGTACCGGGTGGAAAATATAACGGATTTTAGCGAAACTGAAAATATTTAAATCTGTTTATCAATACCTTTCTAACGAATCTGAAAAATCGAAATTTCATAACGGAAATCAAAAGTTATGGCCAAATGAATTTTCAGAAAGGTCGCTATATAGTATATATAGCCCTTGAAAATTGAGATTTTGCATACGACCTAGGAATTCGACGAAACCACTTTTGTTGGGTCCGGGATGTCAAATTATTGCTAAGTTTCAAATTTCATAATTTTTGAAGCTAGTATGTGAGCGGGGCAAAAGATAACGTGTTTGGTCAAATTCTGTTAAAATGGGTCGACCTAAAAATGGTCGTTTTTCAAACGAGCTCAGAATTCGACGAAACTGGTTTTGTTAGGACCGTATCGTCAAAACAAAGCTAGATTTATTTTTCTGGAATTTTTCGATTCAGTTTGTGGCCCTGGCAAATTGAAATGTACGTTTAAATTAAATATCGAATGTTATATATTTTAATTTGAAAAATAACTGACTGTAACAGTCGAAATGGCCAACGAAACATATCCATTGTGTCCGGAATGGGGGTATTTAGCTAGGGACGACAGTCGTTGGGTTTAAAAAGGAGTCCGTTTGCAAAAACACTATTTAAAAATTTCTATAAAGCTCCGGCCAATAGGAAATTTTCTTTAAAAGTAAAAAAATAAAAAAACCTAAAACCCTAGCCGCCAGAGAAAGATTGGGCGATCCACGTTGCTCGAGACTTCTTCCCTTTTTTCCGACCGCCTCAGGCGATTTCACCGCCGACCCCAGTTGAAGTTTCTGACCGCCGTAGTCCCCTCTCCACATCCGACCAACCCACGTCTCCTCCCATCGACTATCGACGCCGGAAATCGAGGAGGAAGGCGTGACCTTCTGAGCGCCGCCGCGACGAGCACAGACCACCGAACCACTCGCCACCACCGCCATTCTGGAGGTGCTTCGTAGCTCTTCGACGCAGCGTAGCCTGATCGAAGCATAGAGGTACGGATCGACTGAAATTTTGAGACCTAGTTTCGAAGATTTTAAAAACCTTTCTGAAGAAAATTCTGTATTGAAAATAACACTTTTAAGTGTTGCAAAACTTTGAAAAATAATATCTTTTTCGTTCTTTAACGAAATTCGATGAAACAGGAGACACCGTGACCGCAAGGAGGCTCTCTACATTCTAGAAGAAGCCGCGGATTTTTCTGACCTTCCTGCGATTTTTAGCACCGCAATAACCAATGTGAGGAATCTAAACTATTTGTGTGAATGGAATCGCGTTGTATAAATTATATAAGTGGAGTGTAAATTATATACGCATTGTATACCTCATGTACATGTGTTGTATAAGTTATAATAGCGATGTATAAATTATACAAGCGTTGAATGAAACATATATGCTTTGAATTGTGATGAAATGCAAGTGAATTATTATATTATATATATATATATACTCCCCTCGTCCACAGACCATGGACGATATTTATTGCTTGCGATTGACGTGATATTATATGGTATGATGAATGGTTGGAAATAATTGTTTGTGGTTGATATTATGGTTGAAAAATACCTTTATGGTTGAAAAATACCTTTGTGGTTGAAACAAAATAGAATAGGATTGTGGAATTGAAAATAAAGCATGCCGCCTGCGTGCGAACTAGATGCATGATCCCCATTGTCAAAAACCGCGAGGTTTTAAGGTAGAGCGAGAAGCCGTACTAGGGACGGTCCCGGTTTTAACTACCCTGTCGTTATGCTGTCGAAATATTATGAAATATCTATGTGTTAGAATAATTTTCATTCGTTGAAATAAATTGCATAAACTATATCGAATATTCATGTATTGAGTTGCAATTCATTCGTTGAGTTGAAATTCATGTGTTGAATATTATTCGAATTTAAACAAATGGCTTTAGCGATAAAAATCACATTTTTATATATATTCAAACTATATCGAATATTCATGTGTTGAGTTGCAATTCATTCGTTGAGTTGAAATTCATGTGTTGAATATTATTCAAATTTAAACAAATGGCTTTAGCGATAAAAATCACATTTTTATATATATTCAAACAATATCGAATATTCATGTGTTGAGTTGCAATTCATTCGTTGAGTTGAAATTCATGTGTTGAATATTATTCGAATTTAAACAAATGGCTTTAGCGATAAAAATCACATTTTTATATATATACAAATTATATAGAATATTCATGTGTTGAATTGCAATTCATTCGTTGAGTTGAAGTTCATGTGTTGAATGTTATCATCTTTTAAAAATAAATTGAATCGACAATGAAAACTATATTTTTATAGTGAATATGAAGTGTTAAAAATACACATGTGTCGAATAAATATTTTTGATGATAAAAATATTCCTTTTATCATGTATACGCTTAGTTAAAAATACACATGTGTCGAACAAATATTTTTGATGATAAAAATATTCCTTTTATCATGTATACGCTTAGTTAAAAATACACATGTGTCGAACAAATATTTTTGATGATAAAAATATTCCTTTTATCATGTATACGCTTAGTTAAAAATACACAGGTGTCGAATAAATATTTTTGATGATAAAAATATTCCTTTTATCATGTACACGCTTAGTTAAAAATACACAGGTGTCGAATAAATATTTTTGACGATAAAAATATTCCTTTTATCATGTATACGCTTAGTTAAAAATACACATGTGTCGAAATCAATAATAATTTGCTAGAAATATTATTATTAGCTTTGTTCTGCATATATATACATGTGTTGAACAGGAAAAATGGATTAGCTGTAGAGTAAAGAAATTATCTGCGTGCCCGACAAATAGGTAAACCTTGATGAGTTGGCTGCGCAATTTTATTTATATATCAACTCCTGTGAATGTCATTGGATGCGGAGTGCTGGTTTTTCTGTGTGAAATAATAAATAACGCCATATGATAGTAACAATTAATTTTGAACTACACTACATGGCATACTTCTTGACGATAGGCATACTTCATCATATTCCACATAAGCAATTGGAGCTTGTGTGACGAGGTGGAAGATTTACCATATAAGCAAGAGGCTTGTATGGCGATGATTATATACTACAGGTTGAACTGATGACTGATATGGACTATATAAATTATAACGATAAATTGCCAGATTAATAAAACCCCACACGGGTCTGGGGTTGACAATAATCACGTCGCTCTAGTTATTAGATACGGCACATGGACTATTTATTTCCACACGGAAACGGGGTGACGGGAATTTATTCTCTGGAGTGATTATCAGTACATGCTCCCCCGTAAACACCAAAATATATCACTATAAATATGTGAATGCTTTTTAGGATTTATTGGGTACCTAATACGGCCCAATAAATTTCCAAACCCCTCCCCGTACAAAGGAGGTTATGGCGAAATTTTTCGAAATATTAAGGCGTTAGTGAAATATTTGAAGTGAAAACGAAGTTGAAAATATAAAATGAACTATAGTTGAAATTATAGAATGAACTATATTTATATATACATATAAATATAATCAAAAGGAATAGAGGCCGTGCAGTTCGCGTTTCGGAATCGAAATTTGAAACGATTAGTGCGAGAAATCCGACCATCGGATTTTCCCAAAACTGCAATCGCTGGGTTCGCCTTGGAAATATCTTTCCAACGGCACCAACCTTGTAAAAATCCAACGGTTGGATTGTCCGGAATGTTTAATTCAAATCTGAGGAAAAACAGCGCCCGAATCGTTTATATTTATATATAAATATAAATATAATTAAATTAAATCGAATAACGACGCTGCAGTTCGAATTTTGAAACCGTAACTTCAAACGACTAGTGTGGAAGATCCGACCGTCGGATTCTCACGAAACTGGAACCATTGGGTTCGCTTTGGGAATATATTCCCACTGATATAGACTTTGTAGAAATCCAACGGTTAGATTTTCCGATATGTGTGAAACAAATTTAGGGAAAAACAGCGCCAGTGCCACGGCACGACCTGAAACGTCGTTTAATTTAATATGGCCATTTTTAAATGAATAAAAATGGCGAAAAATCGTTATAAAATATCATAAACAATATTGATAGAGAATAAACCAAATGGGCTTGAATTGTTTGATATTTGATGGTTGTTTGTATATGACATGAAAATAACACTAAAGAACCGAAAGATGGATGTAGAATAAAATAACCATAAAATGAATCGATTTAAATTCTAATGACGTGGATTATTTGAAAAGGCCGAGCTAACCCTCATTTCAAATAATTTATCGAGCGATTCGAATTGGAAAATGCAAAGACGATTCAAGACCGACGATCTTCGTATCGGTTGGATGGGCGCTACTGAGGTTCCTGACTGGAGTAGCTACCGGAAAGGGACGGAAGTAGTAGCCGTCTGAACGTATGTGTTGATTGGACGGATATACGAGGAATTTGACGCCTCCGGTTTCGTTCAGACCCAGAACGGACTTGCAAATGGACTGTGTGTCTGACATTGGATTTTGTTCTATATTGATTGATCTCTGTTAAATATATATCTGCTTGGCGGCGGAGAATTTATTCTTTTGCTTAACGCCCTTCTCTGAGACTTATGAGCTCAGAGGTTATATATCGGTGGAAATCAATCGTATGGAGTGGACTGCCTATGTGGCATGCCAAGATGCTGTGATCAAGGCTTCTGTTGCAAAGCAAAGTCTTGTGGATGATGATCAAAGCAAGGTCTACGTGGCCTAGCTTTGTGTATTTCGTAGATTCGCGAACCTCACACCCCGGTATGAGTTAAAAACGGGATACAGACCGCTGGGAGAGCACGACGTTTCTTTCTAGCTATGGTGGTGTCAGTGACTTACCAGCCCTGACATATATATCTACTTTTCACCTTTGTGGTTGTTGGAATGCGAGGCGCCTCGATTATAGGTCTGCAAGGACCGGGAAGCGTGTGTTCAGGAATAACCAATCCTCTAACGTAAGTGAGGACCGGCCCAGCCGCATCCAGGGGTTGCCCAGAGTGTGTAGTCCCGAGGCATTTGCTAGAGTGTCTCGAAGCGGAGAGGAGCTTGCCCCTTGCCTCGACTCATGACGGAAATCCAATTTCCAATACGAGATAACGGATTCGATTGTAACTTATATATGGCGATATAGTGGCATGGGACGCTCATGTCGCCTATGATTGATATTTATGATGCTATTCGTTTTTGAAACATATATGCACTAGTAATAATATCATATGATTTTGCTTTATACGTATTAAGCATATTTGGCTGTTATAAGGTAAAACTCTATCCTCCGGTTTGCATTGCATTGTGTGATGGGACCTGAGTCTTATAATGGCTTCATTCTTTCTAAAAGCATTGCGTTGTTTTAAAAGAATTTACTTTGTTTTAAATGCACTAGCAATCACTGGAGTAAACCCGTTCTGCGAAAGTGGCGTGGTCCTATGATTTGCTATTTACTGTTGTTTAACTGTTAAATAGATTCCTCATACCAGTCCCCATGATTGACTCGTTGTTTGTTTCACTTTGCAAACGCGGGTGCCCTTATTTTCACACGGGCAGCCTAGTACACAGGTGACAGGTGGTTTTTGGTTCTGCACTGCTGCATAGAGTGCATTTTTGGCTCATGGCGAGGCTGACTTCACAGAGACGACTTTGACCTTTTCCGCCATTACTATACTTATGTTATGATTCCGCCACGGGCGATGCAGACTGATTTATTTTCCGCATTTCTTATTATATGTATATGTATTCCGCCTCCGGCGATGTAGACTGATACCCTTATTATGTCTCACTGCATGTATGTATTCCGCCTCTGGCGATGATGACTGATCACTTTCCTTTTTATTTACTAAGTATATCCCACGTTATGCTATTCTGATATTCCTACATGTTGTGATTCCGCTGTCATATCCATGTAAAATTATTTTATTTATTGTTTCTGCTATTATCTGTACTCTGCTATGATGATAATTGTGTTATTTCCCAATGATTATCCTTAATACCGCCCCTCGGATTTTGGGATCGTCACAGTTGGTATCAGAGCTTTGGTTAACCTTAGTTCCGGATCTAACACATTAAACACCTCGTCAGAATGGAATCAGTAGTGTTATAATGCGAGTAGCTCATTAGAGATAGGATTAGCAATGTCCTAGAATGAGCTAAGCAGATTAGCAAAACAATTTGATCAGTACATCATCATTATCTTTCCTTGTATTCCCCTGCTTTATCATTTATGAAAATTATCAAATCTGTGAGCTTGACTCTTTTCTTGCTTATACAGTACTCTTAGATGGATACACGAGCAGTAGCAGCTAGAGGAGGCCGTGGAGGCCGAGGAGATGCAGCAGGAGGACGGGGGAATATCCCCGTAGTAGTGGAAGGCCCTATTGTTAAGCCACCAGCACTAGAAGACTTTGAGCTAGATAAAGTAGCGAAGAGGTACAGAAATCTTGGGGGAAAACCTTTTACTGGCACTGGCACAGTGACCGAGGCAATAGCTTGGCTGAAAACCTGTGAGAAAATCTTCGAAGGCATGGGTATGGGAACTAACAACAAAGCCCGACTTGGCATTTGGCTCCTTCAGGAGGAAGCAGAGCTGTGGTGGGATGCCATTACCTCAGAAGATGCCGCTGGTACTATCCGGACTTGGGAGCAGTTCAAGACTTTGTTCAATGAGAAGTTTGTACCGGAACAGGCTCTAGAGAGGATGCGGGAGCAGTTTGCTAATCTCCAGCAAGGGGATCTCTCTATTCAGGATTATCTAAATAAGTTCACCCAATTGTCGCGCTATGCTCCAGAGCTGATTTTAACAAACAAAGCAAAGAATAAGAGATTCATATTTGGGCTGAAGCGCAAGTACCACGATAGAGCTATGAGCAACATCAAACTCTCCTTTACAGAACTAGTAGAGATGGCTTGCAATTACGAAGACATGGATGAGAGGCATGCTAGCCAAGACCGCGCTAAAAGCCAAGCTGGTAATAAGCGCAAGGCTTCAACAGATCAACCCGAATCTAGCATTACCGCGGCCGCTACTCAGAAACCTGCAAAGATCCCGAAAGGAAATTGTTACAATTGCGGGAAGCCAGGTCACTTTTCTAATGTATGCAAAGCTCCGAGGAAACCAAAGGCAAATGACTCAGCCGAATGCTACAACTGCCATAAGAAGGGGCACTATAGCAGGAACTGTCCTCTGAAGCAGAATGCTCAAGTGGCTCATGTCTATGACGGGAAGACCCCACCGGCTACCACTGATGGATCAGGTAAACCCGACGTCTTGGGAGGTACCCTTACCATTAAAAATATTCCTGTTTCTGTACTTTTTGATACTGGTGCATCACGTAGCTTCATTTCTGGTAACCTTGTTCACAAATTAAATATTGAAACGAAGAAAACTTAAGGAACCAATTAAAGTTCGAAACCCAATAGGAGGTTCTGTTAGTCTCAGTATATGTTGTAGATTACCTATTTCCTTTTCTCGATACCGATTTCCTTTTGATTCGATTGTCATGGACCTTTCCGAATTTGATATTATACTGGGGCTGGACTGGTTGACAAAATATAAGGCCGAAGTTAGATGTGCCGAAAGAATCGTTAAAGTCGAAACGAAGCTTGGACTTATATATATACCGTGTCATGGCTCAGAAATTAATAGAACAGAATTTTGGTCCTCTTTAGAAGTTATTCCCCCTTCATTAGAAAAGATACCGGCCGTTAAAAACTATGCGGATGTGTTTGAAGAAGTAGAAAACTTACCGCCGCAAAGAGAGATTGAATTCAGAATAGATCTAATTCCTAACGCCCGACCAGTAGTACATCCAATAAGAAGAATGGCCCCGAAAGAAAAAGAAGAGTTAGGTAGTCAAACCCGAGAATTGCTTTGGAAAGGTCTAATCAGACCGAGCTTTTCAGCATGGGGAGCAGCAGTAGTATTTGTCCCGAAATCAGACGGTACTCTAAGACTTTGTGTTGATTACCGGGATCTCAATAAGCAGACACTGAAGAACAAATATCCCTTGCCCCGTATAGATGATCTGTTAGATCAATTAAATGGAGCAACAGTATTCTCCAGAATGGACCTAGCTACGGGTTTCCACCAATTACGTATAGCCGAAGACTGTGTTCCTTTAACAGCCTTCAGGGGTCCCGATTTATTCTACGAATGGTTAGTAATGCCGTTCGGCTTGTGTAACGCTCCGGCGTACTTCGTAGATCTTATGAACATCGTGTTCCGTGGGGTATTGAATAAATTTGTTCTAGTCTTCATAGATGACATTATAATCTACTCCAAGTCGGAAGACGAACATGCAAAACATTTAGAATAAGTGTTGAAAATTCTAAGGAGAAATGTCTTGAAAGCTAAATTTTCTAAATGTGTCTTCTGGCAGAATGAAGTTAAATTCCTAGGCCACGTCGTATCAAAAGAAGGGATTGCTGTAGATCCAAGCAAAATTACAGCGATTCAGAACTGGAAACAACCTACTACCCCCACAGAAGTTCAAAGTTTCCTTGGACTGGCTAGTTACTATCGGAAATTCGTTCAGGATTTTTCAAAGATATCAGGAGTATTGACAAAGCTTACTAAGAAGCATGAGAAATTCAAATGGACTCCCGAATGTGAAGAAGCTTTCCAGGAGCTGAAACTGAAATTGACAACTGCTCCAGTATTGACAATAATAGAAGGTAATCAAGACTTGACTGTATGGACAGATGCTTCTATTAGAGGGCTAGGCGCAATGTTAATGCAAAAAGGCCAAGTGATCGCTTATGCCAGCCGTCAACTAAAGCCGCATGAAAGGAACTATGCAACTCATGATCTTGAGTTATTAGCTATCGTGTTCGCTTTAAGAATCTGGAGGCATTATTTATTGGGCGAGAAGTTCGAACTATTTACCGATCATCAATCCTTGAAATATCTGTTCACTCAGAAAGATCTAAATTTGAAACAACAGCGTTGGTTAGAATTCCTTGCAGCATACGATTTTGAAATTCTATACACTCCAAAGAAAGCCAATGTTGTAGCAGATGCGCTCAGCAGAAAGAATGAAATCATTGCCAGTTTTGTCATTACTTCTTCATTAGAAGATAAGATTACTATTCTGCAGAAGGACGATGAATTCATTAAAAGGATTAGCCAGCGGATCAGAGAAGGAAAACCCTTGGATTTTAGCCTTGATAGCCAAGGGGTCCTAAGATTAAAAGGGCGAATTTGTGTGCCTGGAATCCCAGAGCTCAGAAGAGAAATACTTGATGAGTTCAACAAATCCAAATTAAGTATCCATCCCGGTGTGAGCAAAATGTATAACGATATCAAACGCACATTCTGGTGGAAGGCGATGAAAAGAGATATTTCAATATATGTTAGCAGATGCTCCACTTGCCAGCTAGTTAAGAGTGATCAACAGAAATTGGCTGGATTATTACAACCATTAGAAATTCCAGGATGGAAGTGGGAACAAATCTCGATGGATTTCATCGATGGCCTGCCTCGAACTAGAAAAGGAAACGATAGTATATGGGTAATCGTAGATCGCTTCACGAAGACTGCCCATTTCATACCTGTCCGATCCAACAGCATGGCTCAAAGTCTAGCACAGATTTACTTCAGAGAAATAGTTAAACTACATGGAGTGCCGCTCAATATAGTCAGCGATAGAGATCCCCTATTTACTAGCAAATTCTGGGAAGCTTTCCAGGAAGAATTGGGAACCAAATTGAATCTAAACACCGCTTATCACCCACAGACAGATGGCCAAACTGAGCGGGTGAATAGAATTTTATAAGATTTGCTGCGGGATTGCGTTATTGATTTTGGGGGTTCATGGGAAGATCATTTACATTTAGCAGAATTCTCTTACAACAATAGCTATCAAGCAAGTTTGGGAATGTCTCCATTTGAAGCATTATACGGTAGACCGTGCAGATCTCCCGCATGTTGGGTAGAACCTGGCAACAGACTTGTGTTAGGGCCCGATATGATTCAAGAAGCATCGGATAAGGTCGATTTCATTAAGAAGCGATTAAAAACCGCACAAAGTCGACAGAAAAGTTATGCTGATGCGAGAAGAAGGGATATATCGTTTGTCGTTGGCGATTATGTTTATTTAAGAGTTTCTCCAATGCGAGGCGTAATCAGATTTGGCAAGATTGGGAAGTTGGCACCGAGATTTGTTGGTCCCTTTCCTATACTTGAACGGATTGGAACTCTTGCATATAGGGTTTCATTACCCAATTGGTTGCCTGGTATACATGATGTGTTCCACGTATCTCAACTCAGAAAACATGTTCATGATCCCGACCTTATTGTGGAAGAAGCAGCGCAACATGATATTGACATAACTCCAGAATTAGCACTCAGTAGAGAGCCGTTAAAGATAGTTGGCAAAGAAACCAGAGAGCTAAGGAGGAAAAAGATTCATCTAGTCAAAGTGCAGTGGAGTAGTGATCCTAGAGACTGTACTTGGGAGACTGAGGAAAGCATTAAACAAGCCTATCCCAAATGCAGAGTGGACATCTCTGACTAACTCCGGTGCAAGGTACCTTTACAATACTTTGCATTTACATTTTATTTCCTGCCTAACTATTATTTCCTTTTCGAGGACGAAAAGTTTTAAGTGGGGGAGATTGTAATAACCAGGAAAATGTGAACCAGTTTAAAATTTTTAAATTAGGTTATTACCAAGAAATTTGAATGGTTGAAATGGCATATTTCAATAAAATATAGAATTGGGTATAATATGGCAGTTTGAAATTTTGTATAGAAACTTAGTCTGACTGTACCGGGTGGAAAATATAACGGATTTTAGCGAAACTGAAAATATTTAAATCTGTTTATCAATACCTTTCTAACGAATCTGAAAAATCGAAATTTCATAACGGAAATCAAAAGTTATGGCCAAATGAATTTTCAGAAAGGTCGCTATATAGTATATATAGCCCTTGAAAATTGAGATTTTGCATACGTCCTCGGAATTCGACGAAACTACTTTTGTTGGGTCCGGGATGTCAAATTATTGCTAAGTTTCAAATTTCATAATTTTTGAAGCTAGTATGTGAGCGGGGCAAAGGATAACGTGTTTGGTCAAATTCTGTTAAAATAGGTCGATCTAAAAACGGCCGTTTTTCAAACGAGCTCAGAATTCGACGAAACTGGTTTTGTTAGGACCGTATCGTCAAAACAAAGCTAGATTTATTTTTCTGGAATTTTTCGATTCAGTTTGTGGCCCTGGCAAATTGAAATGTACGTTTAAATTAAATATCGAATGTTATATATTTTAATTTGAAAAATAACTGACTGTAACAGTCGAAATGGCCAACGAAACATATCCCATTGTGTCCGGAATGGGGGTATTTAGCTAGGGACGACAGTCGTTGGGTTTAAAAAGGAGTCCGTTTGCAAAAACACTATTTAAAAATTTCTATAAAGCTCCGGCCAATAGGAAATTTTCTTTAAAAATAAAAAAATAAAAAAAACCTAAAACCCTAGCCGCCAGAGAAAGATTGGTCGATCCACGTTGCTCGAGACTTCTTCCCTTTTTTCCGACCGCCTCAGGCGATTTCACCGCCGACCCCAGTTGAAGTTTCTGACCGCCGTAGTCCCCTCTCCACATCTGACCAACCCACGTCTCCTCCCATCGACTATCGACGCCGGAAATCGAGGAGGAAGGCGCGACCTTCTGAGCGCCGCCGCGACGAGCACAGACCACCGAACCACTCGCCACCACCGCCGTTCTGGAGGTGCTTCGTAGCTCTTCGACGCAGCGTAGCCTGATCGAAGCATAGAGGTACGGATCGACTGAAATTTTGAGACCTAGTTTCGAAGATTTTAAAAACCTTTCTGAAGAAAATTCTGTATTGAAAATAACACTTTTAAGTGTTGCAAAACTTTGAAAAATAATATCTTTTTCGTTCTTTAACGAAATTCGATGAAACAGGAGACACCGTGACCGCAAGGAGGCTCTCTACATTCTAGAAGAAGCCGCGGATTTTTCTGACCTTCCTGCGATTTTTAGCACCGCAATAACCAATGTGAGGAATCTAAACTATTTGTGTGAATGGAATCGCGTTGTATAAATTATATAAGCGGAGTGTAAATTATATACGCATTGTATACCTCATGTACATATGTTGTATAAGTTATATTAGCGATGTATAAATTATACAAGCGTTGAATGAAACATATATGCTTTGAATTGTGATGAAATGCAAGTGAATTATTATATTATATATATATATATATATATATATATATATATATATATATATATATATACTCCCCTCGTCCACAGACCATGGACGATATTTATTGCTTGCGATTGACGTGATATTATATGGTATGATGAATGGTTGGAAATAATTGTTTGTGGTTGATATTATGGTTGAAAAATACCTTTATGGTTGAAAAATACCTTTGTGGTTGAAACAAAATAGAATAGGATTGTGGAATTGAAAATAAAACATGCCTCCTGCGTGCGAACTAGATGCATGATCCCCATTGTCAAAAACCGCGAGGTTTTAAGGTAGAGCGAGGAGCCGTACTAGGGACGGTCCCGGTTTTAACTACCCTGCCGTTATGCTGCCGAAATTTTCTGAAATATTTATGTGTTAGAATAATTTTCATTCGTTGAAATAAATTGCATAAACTATATCGAATATTCATGTGTTGAGTTGAAATTCATTCGTTGAGTTGAAATTCATGTGTTGAATATTATTCGAATTTAAACAAATGGCTTTAGCGATAAAAATCACATTTTTATATATATTCAAAAACTATCGAATATTCATGTGTTGAGTTGCAATTCATTCGTTGAGTTGAAATTCATGTGTTGAATATTATTCGAATTTAAACAAATGGCTTTAGCGATAAAAATCACATTTTTATATATATTCAAACAATATCGAATATTCATGTGTTGAGTTGCAATTCATTCGTTGAGTTGAAATTCATGTGTTGAATATTATTCGAATTTAAAAAAATGGCTTTAGCGATAAAAATCACATTTTTATATATATACAAACTATATAGAATATTCATGTGTTGAATTGCAATTCATTCGTTGAGTTGAAGTTCATGTGTTGAATGTTATCATCTTTTAAAAATAAATTGAATCGACAATGAAAACTATATTTTTATAGTGAATATGAAGTGTTAAAAATACACATGTGTCGAATAAATATTTTTGATGATAAAAATATTCCTTTTATCATGTATACGCTTAGTTAAAAATACACATGTGTCGAACAAATATTTTTGATGATAAAAATATTCCTTTTATCATGTATACGCTTAGTTAAAAATACACATGTGTCGAACAAATATTTTTGATGATAAAAATATTCCTTTTATCATGTATACGCTTAGTTAAAAATACACAGGTGTCGAATAAATATTTTTGATGATAAAAATATTCCTTTTATCATGTACACGCTTAGTTAAAAATACACAGGTGTCGAATAAATATTTTTGATGATAAAAATATTCCTTTTATCATGTATACGCTTAGTTAAAAATACAAATGTGTCAAAATCAATAATAATTTGCTAGAAATATTATTATTAGCTTTGTTCTGCATATATATACATGTGTTGAACAGGAAAAATGGATTAGCTGTAGAGTAAAGAAATTATTTGCGTGCCCGACAAATAGGTAAACCTTGATGAGTTGGCTGCGCAATTTTATTTATATATCAACTCCTGTGAATGTCATTGGACGCAGAGTGCTGGTTTTTCTGTATGAAATAATAAATAACGCCATAGGATAGTAACAATTAATTTTGAACTACACTACATGGCATACTTCTTGACGATAAGCATACTTCATCATATTCCACATAAGCAATTGGAGCTTGTGTGACGAGGTGGAAGATTTACCATATAAGCAAGAGGCTTGTATGGTGATGATTATATACTACAGGTTGAACTGATGACTGATATGAACTATATAAATTATAACGATAAATTGCCAGATTAATAAAAACCCCACACGGGTCTGGAGTTGACAATAATCACGTCGCTCTAGTTATTAGATACGGCACATGGACTATTTATTTCCACGCGGAAACGGGGTGACGGGAATTTATTCTCTGGAGTGATTATCAGTACATGCTCCCCCGTAAACACCAAAATATATCACTATAAATATGTGAATGCTTTTTAGGATTTATTGGGTACCTAATACGGCCCAATAAATTTCCAAACACCTCCCCGTACAAAGGAGGTTATGGCGAAATTTTTCGAAATATTTAGGCGTTAGTGAAATATTTGAAGTGAAAACGAAGTTGAAAATATAAAATGAACTATAGTTGAAATTATAGAATGAACCATATTTATATATATAAATATAAATATAATCAAAAGGCATAGAGGCCGTGCAGTTCGCGTTTCGGAATCGAAATTTGAAACGATTAGTGCGAGAAATCCGACCATCGGATTTCCCGAAACCGCAATCGCTGGGTTCGCCATGGAAATATCTTTCCAACGGCACCAACCTTGTAAAAATCCAACGGTTGGATTGTCCGGAATGTTTAATTCAAATCTGAGGAAAAACAGCGCCCGGATCGTTTATATTTATATATAAATATAAATATAATTAAATTAAATCGAATAACGACGCTGCAGTTCGAATTTTGAAACCGTAACTTCAAACGACTAGTGTGGAAGATCCGACCGTCGGATTCTCACGAAACTGGAACCGTTGGGTTCGCTTTGGGAATATCTTCCCACTGATATAGACTTTGTAGAAATCCAACGGTTAGATTTTCCGATATGTGTGAAACAAATTTAGGAAAAAACAGCGCCAGTGCCACGGCACAACCTGAAACGTCGTTTAATTAAATATGGCCATTTTTAAATGAATAAAATGGCGAAAAATCGTTATAAAATATCATAAACAATATTGATTGAGAATAAACCAAATGGGCTTGAATTGTTTGATATTTGATGGTTGTTTGTATATGACATGAAAATAACACTAAAGAACCGAAAGATGGATGTCGAATAAAATAACCATAAAATGAATCGATTTAAATTCTAATGACGTGGATTATTTGAAAAGGCCGAGCTAACCCTCATTTCAAATAATTTATCGAGCGATTCGAATTGGAAAATGCAAAGACGATTCAAGACCGACGATCTTCGTATCGGTTGGATGGGCGCTACTGAGGTTCCTGACCGGAGTAGTTACCGGAAAGGGACGGATGTAGTAGCCGTCTGAACGTATGTGTTGATTGGACGGATATACGAGGAATTTGACGCCTCCGGTTTCGTTCAGACCCAGAACGGACTTGCAAATGGACTGTGTGTCTGACATTGGATTTTGTTCTATATTGATTGATCTCTGTTAAATATATATCTGCTTGGCGGCGGAGAATTTATTCTTTTGCTTAACGCCCTTCTCTGAGACGTATGAGCTCAGAGGTTATATATCGATGGAAATCAATCGTATGGAGTGGACTGCCTATGTGGCATGCCAAGATGCTGTGATCAAGGCTTCTGTTGCAAAGCAAAGTCTTGTGGATGATGATCAAAGCAAGGTCTACGTGGCCTAGCTTTGTGTATTTCGTAGATTCGCGAACCTCACACCGCGGTATGAGTTAAAAACGGGATACGGACCGCTGGGAGAGCACGATGTTTCTTTCTAGCTATGGTGGTGTCAGTGACTTACCAGCCCTGACATATATATCTACTTTTCACCTTTGTGGTTGTTGGAATGCGAGGCGCCTCGATTATAGGTTTGCAAGGACCGGGAAGCGTGTGTTCAGGAATAACCAATCCTCTAACGTAAGTGAGGACCGGCCCAGCCGCATCCAGGGGTTGCCCAGAGTGTGTAGTCCCGAGGCATTTGCTAGAGTGTCTCGAAGCGGAGAGGAGCTTGCCCCTTGCCTCGACTCATGACGGAAATCCAATTTCCAATACGAGATAACGGATTCGATTGTAACTTATATATGGCGATATAGTGGCATGGGACGCTCATGTCGCCTATGATTGATACTTATGATGTTATTCGTTTTTGAAACATATATGCACTAGTAATAATATCAGATGATTTTGCTTTATACGTATCAAGCATATTTGGCTATTATAAGGTAAAACTCTATCCTCCGGTTTGCGTTGCATTGTGTGATGGGACCTGAGTCTTATAATGGCTTCATTCTTTCTAAAAGCATTGCGTTGTTTTAAAAGAATTTACTTTGTTTTAAATGCACTAGCAATCACTGGAGTAAACCCGTTCCGCAAAAGTGGCGTGGTCCTATGATTTGCTATTTACTGTTGTTTAACTGTTAAATAGATTCCTCATACCAGTCCCCATGACTGACTCGTTGTTTGTTTCACTTTGCAAATTTTCACACGGGCAGCCTAGTACACAGGTGACAGGTGGTTTTTGGTTCTGCACTGCTGCATAGAGTGCATTTTTGGCTCATGGCGAGGCTGACTTCACAGAGACGACTTTGACCTTTTCCGCCATTATTATACTTATGTTATGATTCCGCCACGGGCGATGCAGACTGATTTATTTTCCGCATTTCTTATTATATGTATATGTATTCCGCCTCCGGCGATGTAGACTGATACCCTTATTATGTCTCACTGCATGTATGTATTCCGCCTCTGGCGATGATGACTGATCACTTTCCTTTTTATTTACTAAGTATATCCCACGTTATGCTATTCTGATATTCCTACATGTTGTGATTCCGCTGTCATATCCATGTAAAATTATTTTATTTATTGTTTCTGCTATTATCTGTACTCTGCTATGATGATAATTGTGTTATTTCCCAATGATTATCCTTAATACCGCCCCTCGGATTTTGGGATCGTCACATTCACGGATACAGAGCTTTCCGAATATCATTCCAGCTGTAAACCAGGATACTGTGAATATACATATGCAAAACCAAAACTGCTAGCTTCCCGTGTGGAAAATTGGGGCACCCAGAGTTTAGGTTAAAACAATAAACTCCAGGTCAGTCATGTGACTGGTGTGAGAACAAAAACAATTATTTAAAATTTTACTTCAATATCAGATATATTAAGGGACCAAGCCGTATAACACGGAACGGGTTTCCTCCAAAGAATACCAGTGCATATAACAAAACAGCGCAATGCTTTTTGAAAAAATAAAGCTATTATAAGACCAAGGCCCCATCACACAATGCAACGCAAGACGGAGGATAGGGTTTTCCCTTATAATAGCCAAACATGCTTGGTACGTTAAAACAAATAATTTGATACTATTATAAGTGCATAGTGTATAAAACAACTTCAAATATAAATGTATCAATCCTAGACGGCATGGGTACCATCTATCATGTTGCCAATATTAGGCTCTTCAGTTAAAAACGCAAAGTCACGTATTGGAAGTTGGATTTCCGTCTGCGAACCAAGGCAAGGGATCGTCCTTACCGCTTCAAGACGCTCTAGCCCGTGTCTCAGGAACAACCGCAATTGCACCTTGGATCGTCAGGGCCGGTCCACACGAAGTGGATTATAATGCCTGAACAATACGTTTTCCCGCCCTATGGGGCGTAAATTGGTCATATATCGACCAAACCATCCATCGGCACCGCAGTGACTGATATAACCGAGGCGCCTCGCTATCCATTATCCACATAAGTAAAACGTCTGGGCTTGCATAACCTAGACACCACTCCTAGCTAGAAGGAAACGCATGCCCTCCCTGAAGTCCTCTCCCATTTCTAGTTCACACCAAGGTGTAAAGCTCGCGAATTAATGATATACACAAAGCTATGCTATATTAAAGCCGTGCTTTGATTATAAACCATAAGACTCTACTTTTCAACAGAAGGCTTGATCATTTGTATCTCAGCATGCTACATAGGAAATTCACGCTATGCAACCGATGTCTATCAATCAAATAGAATGAAATCCGATGTCATACACACATCCATTTACAAGTTCGTTCTGGGTCTGAACGAAACCGAAGGCACCTTATTCCTAGTCTCATATGTCCAATACAGGAGAGAGGTCCTCGCATATCCGGTCGATCTCCAAGTACGTCAGGACGATCACCACTTATTACCTCGTCTTGGGTGTACATCCCAATCAAGACATCGGTAATCATCCAAACGATGTGAAGACCTCCGGTCTTCAAGCACCGTCTTCATCATCGAATCAGTTATCCAAAATGGTTATAAACTCGGCCTTTCCGAATAACTCGCGTATATAATAAACAAGTGCTATAAAAACACAACATACGCCTCATTCCAATTCAGAATATTCCTTTATACAAATATTCTTATACTTTGGGAAAGGTTCCCATTAATTTTATCAAAGATAAATTGTTTGAACCTATTCTTTAATCTTCCTTTGGATATCAATTCAAACCAAATTACGGTTTATCCAAACTAGTCGGGATTAGCGAACCTTACCGAAGTAATCATTTATTATTTTACCCAATCCCAACCTATTCATCCCATGAAGCAAAATTGGTAATACTTCATATCTAACACTATGGTGTTATCGGTAAAATTAATTAACATTTCGCGTTCAAATCTAATTAAAGATTTAACTATCGCTTGGAGCAAAACTGCTGATACTCCATTCTAGATCATTTCCCAAATTTGATAATTTAAATTATCAATTTCCATTTCAATCTAATTGAAGATTCATTAAAACTCTAACTCAGTTTTAATCTCCAAAAATCATTACTTAATGATTATTCAAAGTTAAGAAATTAATCTTATCTTTAACTGGGTTAAAGGACTAATGTCATTTAAAACATAGCTCATGATAAGCCCAAAATCACATTCCATTAATAATGGAATTTTCATGGAAAACAAATCAATATATATCATCGATATAAATTTCCATATCCAACTGATAATACAAATGGAATAACGACATAGCCTTCTAAATTCCATATATACCAACAGTCTTCCTCCACATAAGTTCACTCTGATTATTACCAAATCGAATTTCATTCCATTTCAATTTATTTTATTAAATTGGAAACTTTTCTTTGGAAAATTTCCCTTAAATCTTAATTAAAAGATTTATAAATTCCAAATCATATTTCACTGCAAATCGAGTTAAAGAACGAGTGTCGTTAAAAAAACACAGTTCACGATAAACTCGACTCACATTCCCTTTTATCCCAATTAGAAAATGTAATTGGAAACTCTAATAATCTTAATTAAAAGATTTATTCCTTTCAAACAGGGTTTTAAGAACAATGTTAGTGAAGACACCATTCACGACAAACCCAAAATCCAATTTCAATTCAGTTCCAATTAAATATTAATTAATTGGTAAACTTCATTAAATTTTATTAAAAGATTTAATCTTTTCTCATCTACGCTTAAGAACAGTGTTAATGAAGACACCATTCACGACAAACCCAAAATCCAATTCAATATTAAATACATGGCTCTGAATAGAAATTATATCGGCTTATATTCAATATCAAATTCTGAAATCCACAAATATCGTATTGGGAATAACGATACATATATATCTTCCAAATTCCACCACAATATCTGTATAATCATAGAATCCAATATCAAAATATTCTAAAGATAATTTCAATTCAAATCCATTCCAATTCATATATTGGAAATTCTGGTTATTTTTAAAACCCTTTCAAATCCAATTTATTTATTTAAAAATATTGGATTATAATTCTAGTTCATAACTAGTTCATTTCGATAAAAATATATTTTTATCTTTTCAAATATGGAATTTTTCACCCCAATTACTTCCAAATCATTTATTATGATTTTACACAAATTATTAATATTTTTAATAATTTTATCAAGTCTCGTACAGTTAATTTCCATAAATGGTCATCGAACTGCACTTACAGCATCTTTTCCAAATTTGATTTGGACCTAATTCCAAATCCAACCGTTAGATTTCAAATCTCTTATATTCGTTGGAAAGCTCTTTTCGATACGAACCCAATGGTTCTAGTATTAGGAGAATCCGACGGTCGAATCTCCCGTAATGTTCATTCGAAGTCAATGGTCGAAATTCACGAACTGCCGCGGCGTGGCGCGTTCTATTCAGGTAATTAAATATATATAATATATATATTAAATATATTTCATCAATTTCCAATTAAAATGTATTTGATAAATAATTTATAAATTCGTTTTAAAACGATTTCAGCTTCATATTCAATTTTAAATCAAAATTGAATTTTCCTTATCATTATAATATATAAATGATAATATTTCCAAAAAAAATAGATTTTGGAATCATTTCCTTTTCGATATTCATTATAAAAATGAATAAAATCGATATAAATATCGTTCACGTCAAAATTGCGTTAATCTAATCAATACGGCTTCATACATTTAAATATTTTCGTGTCCATCACAAATCGGACATCAAAATCATATTTTGATCCATTATTGAATATTATTTTAAAATATTAGTCATTTTAAAATATTCATTACTCGTCAATTTAAAATATTCTTTCATTGAAAATATTTGTTCTTTCCTAATTAGAATCAAACACGGTCAATTACCATATAATTTTATTTATATGGATTTCGTACACACATATACACAACAATAATCAAACACATTCAATCATCATCTAGAATGCATTACACAACTGCATAAGCGTTAATGTAACGCCCCGGAATTTCCGGCCAGTCAAAACTTAAAACTTTCTAATTCAAGACACTCTTACATAATTTATAATAATTTTTCGAATTATTTCCATATTTTAAAACATTAGAAATGGCTATTTATGGTTACGGTCTATAACAGCACTTACGACGTCCTTCACCTATACAGTTTGAAACATAACTTGAAATTAAAATCTGCTTTCACTCATTTGAAAGTTCTTGTCAATATTAGTCAATCGCCCTTCGTTTGGTGAAAATCCGATTTAGATTCCAAAAGTTATAAGCATTTAAAGTGTATAACTCAAATACATGAACTGCCATTTTATGATAGCTCAATTTTGACCGAAATAAAAATTATCCTCTGTTGCATTCAAAATATCTTTGATAATCAATACTTATATAAACCCTCTAAATTAGTTTGGGTTTAAAATTCAACTTTGTTTCTTTTCTTGATAAAACAACAATACAGCTTAAATGATAAAATATGAAAGATGCACCAACACCAATGTAACAACAAAAAAATATTTTTATTAATAAAGAAGCTGCATCACAATCCCTTGTGACTGCCTACGTACCTTTATCTAATTGGGTAAGCAATTAGATATAGGATCAAGCCAACGTAGTTCTTCTTTACACAAAACATTTAAAATCATTATTTACTTTCAAAATACTCATTACATCATGTAGAGATTCTCAAAAGTAATCTTAAATTACTTTTATTAAATAAAATTCTAAACTAAACTCAAATAAAATCTAACTAAATTTTGAATTAACCATCTCGTTCGTCGGATCAGTTAGGGATAGCCAGGGAGAGCAGGAAACTGTATTTTCCAAACCCAAGCCTAGACACTATCCTCTCTGTCACCCTAGAACGTTCCAGTCATTCATTTTGAAAGATAATTTATAAATATATGTGTATTCTCGCAACAATTAGGGTGTTATATTGGTAATAGGAAAATCTCCTACTTTTTAATTCATGCTTTTAAAGGGCTTAAGATAAGACCAAACTATTTCAAATTATTCCAATCTATGTAAAGAAGAACCTCGAAACTACTTGAAACAAAGAAAAGGTAACATTTAAAAAGTACTATAAAAAGTTTCAGCATCATAAAATAAAAACTGCAGCGTTTTAAAAGTGTTAGGACAAGTTTCGGATGGTTTTAGGCTCAAAACAGCTATCTACAACGTTTCAGCCATGCTATGGAAAGTTCTGGTTAGTCTATAATGGTTTTAGACTAAATTCAGCTACTACAGCGTTTATGCGCGCTATAAAAAGAGTTCTGGTCGTGTTCAAGGCTTTATAATCAATTCAGTAAAAAGATAGCGCTTCAGAAGTGCTATAGAAAGTTCTGTTTTGATACACTTCTGCGTTAGGAACATTCAGAAAGCGTTTCAAATTTCGAAAGTGTTACAAGTTTCGGAAAATCGTCTTTTTTCCAGTTTTTGGGTGAAATGTTTGACGCTATTTCTCTATGATAAAAATAGATTTGGACCCCAATACACATAGAAGCTATTTTTTTCTACTTAATTATCATAAAAATAAACCATTAAAATTATTTATCTATTTAATAAATAAAATTCAACAATACAAGTCCTTTTTAACATGTCTAATTCGAGCTGATTTTTACCTTACTTTGCATCCAGTTTTCGAGTAAGAAAATGACCGAATTAGTAAAGGTAGCCGAAGACAAAGTTTTAGCCCTTTGAATTAGCTTTCAAAATTGATAGAGAAGTTGAAATTTCATTAAGAATTGCAAAAGTTATGCCCAAAATGCCGAAAGTCATTTTTAGGGGTTCACATCCAAACATTCGTTCATAAAATTCTCAACTTTTCTTCAAAATATGAAATGAATACATGAACTTAAATAGTTTTTCTCACCTTGTACTTGTGCCTTGATATTGTATTTATTCTCTAGGCTTCTCCCAAACTTCTACCCTTTATCTTACTTTTGTTTTTCATTTTAGAATCCATGAAAAAGAATGAACCTTTCCACCCTTTATATAGTAGTTTTCAAGGTTAGTTTGGTAATTTGGTTTTGGACACTTGTCCTTCTTATCTTCATGCATTATTTAGGATGAAGACACATGTCTACTTATGTATCTTTAGGTGTTTGTACACATGGACACCTAATGGGTGTATGTATCTTAACCTTATTTATTTACAAGACATGTGTTCCTTTCATTTGGCGACACGTGTCCCTATCATTTTAAGCCATTTTTCATATTCTAGAACATGCACTTATATACCATTTGTATGTTACTTCTATGATATGTACATACACATATACGTGATCTTCTAGTGTTACTACATGCACATGATATTCCAACAACTTTTAATAAGCCAAACCTCGTTTATCGATAAAACTGTTTTCGGTCACATTATCGATTTTTCTTCGAACTACTTATCTTTGTAAACAAAAACTCAACAATATGTTTTCTCTTTATTAATTATTATTTATAAAGGGATTTAACCAACGTTATGAGACCATTAAATCCAAGTTTTACGTATTTAATAACTTCGATATTTGAATATTTACTGCTCGAAGTTTCAGGTTGTTACATTCTTCCCCCCTTAAAAGGAATTTCGTCCCCGAAATTATATGCGATACTTAAAAAAAAGATAATAAATATTCCACAAAAGAAACTCTATGTATCCAAGAAATTTTCTTGAAATTATACTTTCAAAATAATCTTATAAATTGAAATCATACCTGGATATTATATGATTCGAACCTTTTAACATTCTGCCACTTCTACAAGCTGTTACTAGATCAGGCATGCCATAACTTCAAATTCAGGATCTTGTTCTTTGCAATCCACCCAATTTGGAATAGATTCCAGAGCCCTCCCTTTTTCAATGCCAATTCATCCATTAAAGACATACTCTTCTTGTGCGGTACCCATCAAAATGTTCCAAAGATTCATCGTACTCCGACTCATCCGTCTCATCATCATCAAGTAAGGATGTATTCTCCATATTGCGGTACCCATCGATATGTATCAGAGAGTAATATTTTTTAAAATTGACATCTCAAATAGTACCTTCAATGGTTATATTCATCAAAGTCAACTCATCAATTATGTCGTACTCTCCTTGTTACAGTACCCATCAAAATGTCCCAGAGAGTAATATTTCTAAATAGACTCTAATCAATATTTTTAATTAAAAAGAATCTTTTGTCAAAACTAGGATCATATTCATCAAAGTGGATCCAATCTACTCAATTTAGGATATTTTATCCTATTGCAGTCGGCATCCCGTCATCAAATAGGATGTACTCTACTCGGCTCGATACAAACATAGAGTAATAGTTGCACTATCCAAGAACTATTGTATTATATCGGCATCCCATCATCAAATAGGATGTACTCTACTCGGCTCGATACCAACATTGAGTAATAGTGCACTACCCAAGATCTATTGCCTTATACCGCACATCGTCATCGTCAACCGAAGGTATCCACCATTGATGAAATAATCCATAAAAATATTTAGTAAGTTTAAACAAAGTATACTCTCAAAACACTTTTATACTCTGTAATCATTACTTTCACATAGATAACCATTTCATTTTGGAAAATCTACTCTCCCAACTTCGAAAATCATCTTAAGTATAAATCCCCATTTTTTGTCAAACACATAGTCAGTTTGCAACAATGTTTTGAGATAGAAAACTTCCAAAATTTAAAATGTGTACGATATAAGTATTATAAATAATTAATCTGGCTTTCCCAATAAGAATAACTTTGACTAAACCAAATCATGAAATCAATAGTTATGACTGATTTGCTGGAGATGTTTTAGCGACTTTAAGCTAACATCATCAGTGCTAAACAAATATGATATCACATTTGGTAATAATATAATTATTTAAATAAATTTTCATACCTTAGTTTTGCATGAATGCAGTACTCAGTTTACTCATTTTGATCTTCCTCAGCTTTGCTTGCCCAAGCTCATTTATTTCCTTCCTTGGCACGCTGTTATCCCACATTCCTTTTAAGCCACTCCATTGCATCGATTTAATGCTTCCACATACCTTCCTTTATAAACCACTTCATTCCTTCGCTACTTTATAATTAATCATATGCACGTACAAATTCATTATACCTCTTTATATGTGCTTGAAATTGAATCAACATATTATTAGTATAAGCACTAAACAAAACATAAACACAAAAAATAAATATTAGTCATAACCCTGGTCAGAGGAATGGTGCCTTACCCTATCAAGTTATATATTTATAAAATTAAGGTAACTTCA
Organism: Allium sativum; assembly: GCA_030737875.1. NCBI lineage: Eukaryota > Viridiplantae > Streptophyta > Magnoliopsida > Asparagales > Amaryllidaceae > Allium > Allium sativum. The sequence continues at coordinate 105,130,109 of CM060912.1, forward strand.
TTTCAAAAATTTTAGGATGATTTTCTAATCCTATGTGAAATTTGATTTAGGCACCTAACCTAAGCTATGATACCACTTGTAACGCCCCGGAATTTCCGGCCAGTCAAAACTTAAAACTTTCTAATTCAAAAAACTCTTACATAATTTATAATAATTTTACAAATTGTTTCCATATTTTAAAATATTAGAAATAGTTATTTATGGTTACGGTCGATAACTGCACTTACGACGTCCCTCACCGATACAGTTTGAAACATAACTTGAAAATTATACCTCGAAATTAAAATCTGCTTTCACTCATTTGAAAGTTCTTGTCAATATTAGTCAACCACCCTTCGTTTGGTGAAAATCCGATTTAGATTCCAAAAGTTATAAGCATTTAAAGTTTATAACTCAAATACACAAATTGCCATTTTATGACAGCTCTATTTTGACCGAAATAAAAATTATCCTCTGTTGCGTTCAAAAAATCTTTGATAATCATTATATACTTATATAAACCCTCTAAATTAGATTGGGTTTAAAATTCAACTTTGTTTCTTTTCTTGATAAAACAACAATACAGCTTAAATGATAAAATATGAAAGACGCACTAACACAAATGTAACAACAAATTTTTTTTTTTATTAATAAAGCAGCTGCATCACTATCCCTTGTGACTGCCATCGTACCTTTATCTAATTGGGTAAGCAATTAGATACAGGGTCAAGCCAATGTAGTTTTCTTTACACAAAACATTTAAAATCATTATTTACTTTCAAAATACTCATTACATCATGTAGAGATTCTCAAAAGTAATCTTAAATTACTTTTATTAAATAAAATTCTAAATTAAACTCAAATAAAATATAATTAAATTTTGAATTAACCATCTCGATCGTCGAATCAGTTAGGGATAGCCAGAGAGAGCAGGAAACTGTAATTTCCAAACCCAAGCCTAGACACTATCCTCTCTGTCACCCTAGAACGATCTAGTCATTTATTTTGAAAGATACTTTATAAATATATGTGTATTCGCGCAACAATTAGGGTGTTTATTGGTAATAGGAAAATCTCCTACTTTTAAATTCATGCTTTTAAAAGGCTTAAGACAAAACCAAACTATTTCAAATTATTCCAATCTATGTAAAGAAGAACCTCGAAACTACTTGAAACAAAGAAAAGGTAACATTTAAAAAGTACTATAAAAAGTTTCAGCATCATAAAATAAAAACTGCAGCGTTTTAAAAGTGGCAGGAAAAGTTTCAGATGGTTTTAGGCTCAAAACAGCTATCTACAGCGTTTCAGCCATGCTATGGAAAGTTCTGGTTAGTCTATAATGGTTTTAGACTAAATTTAGCTACTACAGCGTTTATGCGTGCTATAGAAAGAGTTCTGGTCGTGTTCAAGGCTTTATAATCAATTCAGTGAAAAGATAGTGCTTCAGAAGTGCTATAGAAAGTTCTGTTTTGATACACTTATGCATTAGGAACATTTAGAAAGCGTTTCAAATTTCCAAAGTGTTTTAAGTTTTAGAAAATCAGCTTTTTTTCCAGTTTTTGGGTGAAATGTTTGACATTGTTTCTCTATGATAATAATAGATTTTGACCCCAAATGTTTTACAGAAAGAAGCTATCTTTGTCTACTTAATTATCATAAAAAGAAACCATTAAAATTATTTATCTATTCAATAAATAAAATTCAACAATACAAGGCGTTTATAACATGTCTAATTCGAGCTGATTTTTACCTTACTTTGCATCCAGTTTTCGAGTATGAAAATGACCGAATTAGTAAAGGTGGCCAAAGACAAAGTTGTAATCCTTTGAATTAGCTTTCCAAATTGATAGAGAAGTCTAAATTTCATTAAGAAATGCAAAAGTTATGCCCAAAATACCGAACGTCATTTTCACGGGTTCACATCCAAACATTCGTTCATACAATTTTCAACTTTTCTTCAAAATATGAAATGAATACATGAACTTAAATAGTTTTTCTCACCATGTACTTGTGCCTTGATCTTTTATTTATTCTCTAGGCTTCTCCCAAACTTCTACCCTTTATCTTACTTTTGTTTTTCATTTTAGAATCCATGAAAAAGAATGAACCTTTCCACCATTTATATAGTAGTTTTCAAGGTTAGTTTGGTAATTTGGTTTTGGACACTTGTCCTCCTTATCTTCATTAGGGCTGGAAATTAGAACCGAGAACCGAAAACCCGAACCGAACCGACCCGAAAAGACCTGAACCCGAACCGAACCCGATGGGTCTCGGGTCGGGTCTAGGTGATGAAAAATACCATCAAGACCCGATCAAACCCGACCCGCATAGAACCGAACCCGAAAGACCCGACCTAAAAACACTGAAATAAATGTATTTTTAGTGTTATTATTCAATCGGACCCGAACCGACCCGACCCGAGCTTTAACCCGACCCGAACCGAAGCTCGGGTCGGGTCGGGTCCAAAATTTTGAAATGTATAGTTTAGACCCGACAAAACCCGAACCGCCTAGAACCGAGACCCGCCGGGTCGGGTCTGGGTCCATCGGGTCGAGTCTAATTGCCACCCCTAATCTTCATGCATTCTTTAGGATGAAGACAAATGTCTACTTATGTGTCTTTAGATGTTTCTACACATGGACACCTAATGGGTGTATGTGTCTTAACCTTATTTATTTACAAGACATGTGTTCCTTTCATTTGGCGACACGTGTCCCTATCATTTTAAGCCATTTTCATATTCTAGAACATGCACTTATATACCATTTGTATGTTACTTCTATGATATGTACATACACATATACGTGATCTTCTAGTGTTACTACATGCACATGATATTCCAATAACTTTTAATAAGCCAAACCTCGTTTATCGATAAAACTGTTTTCGGTCACATTATCGATTTTTCTTCGAACTACTTATCTTTGTAAACAAAAACTCAACAATATATTTTCTCTTTATTAATTATTATTTATAAAGGGATTTAATCAAGGTTATGAAACCATTAAATCCAAGTTTTACATATTTAATAACCTCGATATTTGAATATTTACTGCTCGAAGTTTCAGGTTGTTACAGTTAAATATAAATAATTAACGCTTACAACAGTCTATCAACCCTTCGATTGACATACAACTAAACATTTGGGATTAATGTATGTCCAATATCATCCCTATACCCGCATTGGGTTTTCAACCAACAAATATTGAATATTATTTATGCAGTTGGGCGATGTGTAAAATATATCATCCCAATCAATATCAGTCAAATGTGTGTACATAAACAAATCATCCGATTTGTAAATCAATATTTTTTCTATTCATATACACGTTAAAAATTATATTTTTAACTATAAAATATTTTATTCAACACATGAATATTTTATATCCCATTCCATTCCACATCACAATCACAATTAATTTCCATAACACCATCAAATCAAACAAGTTGTCCATGGTCTGTGGACGATGGGTGCTGGGTGCTGCTAAGCACCGTCTATATCCTAGTATATATTTTAGCTAGAAAATAAAATTAAAGTGAGATGTTCTCACCTTTGGGATCCACCCCTCTAGTTTTGTTTCTGAACTTCTGAACCGTTTGGATTTGCCTGAAATTCCGACTCAAACTTTTCTATGTTGTTCATATTAAAAATCACATTTTTAATACGATGTTTATGCATTAAAAAAAATCATATTTCTAATCAACAATATTTATATTTAAAAATCACATTTTTATCTCGCTACAATATATACAACAAATCACATTTTTATATCGCTATATATATAATAAGAATCAGATTTTTATTTCGATACAATATATAAAAATCCAATTTTTACATAGTTAAAAATTATATTTTTATTTCGCTAAAAAATATATTTTTTACTTCGCTAAAAATTATATTTTTATTTCGCTAAAAATTATATTAAAAATTTAATTTTTACATCGTTTGTCAAACAATAAAAATCATATTTTTAATAACTGAATAATCATATTGCCAATAACTAAAAAATCATATTATCTATAACTGAAAAATCATATTATCTATAACTGAAAATTCATATTTTTAATAACTGAAAAATCATATTTTTAATAGCTAAAAAATCATATTGTCTATAAATGAATAATCATATTTTTAATAACTGAACAATCATATTTTCCATTCAAATGATAAAATGCTTACAGGTTTTTTTCCAACCGGCGAGGGGGGGTCTGATGTGTCGCGCGATGGGGCCAGGCGCAGGCAAGGCGGAGGGAGAGTGCGGCAATCGTTGGCGGTAGGACAATCATGGTCGGAGCAGTGGGTTTGGAGGGTTTTCAGGTGAAGAAGGGAGAGAGAGTGAGAGCGGTGGGGTCAGGGGGTTTCGGTGAGGCTGAGGCGCAGCTAGGATGACCTGCGGCGGCGGAGCACAAGCAGAGGATGGGGTGCGATGTGGTGGCGGCGCCCTTGGAGCAAATCGCGATCAGTTGATGTTTTTTATTTATATTATTCTTTTTCAATCTGAAAGGAACAGGTTAAGGGAGAGAAAGAATAGGATTGGGGTTTGACTTTTTTTATTATACTATATATATATATATATATATATTTAATTCCATTTAATTTCAAAAAGTAACTTTTCATTTCGAACTCCTATATAAACCCACCGACTATCGTCCCTAGCTAACTAACCCCATTACAGACACAATGGGATATGTCTGGTAAGCCAATTTGACTGTTTCAGTCGGTTTCCATTAAAATTAAAATATAAATTAACTTAACGTTCAAAATTGATTTTAATGTACATTTTAATTTACCGGGGCCACATACTGACTCCAAAAATTCCAGAAAAATAAATTTGGCTATGTTTTGACGATATGGTCCTAACAAAACTAATTTTGTCGAATTTGGAGACCGTTTGAAAAACGACCATTTTTCAGTCGATTAAATTCAAACTGAATTGACCAAACACGTTTAAATTCACCACGCTCACATATTAATTCCAAAAATTGCAATCTAGCAATAATTTGACATTCTAGATCCAATAAAAGTGGTCTCATCGAAAATGGAGGTCGTTTGCAAAATTTCCACTTTTAAGGGCTATATTTTCCATAGTGACTATTCTGAATTTTCAACTGGGCATACCTTTTTATTCCCACTATGAAATCTGGATTTTTCGGATTCTTGGAAAGATATTTTCAAACAGATTCAAATATTTCTGGCTTTACTAAAATCCGGTTAATTTTGATTTCTGTACATTCATTTGAAATTTGAAATCGAATTTTCAAAGTACCGCGCCATTTTCAATTCCTTTTATAATTAAAATAAATATTTATATTCTAACTTCGATTCAAATAAATATATGCATTCTAATTCTATTCAAAATAAATTTCTAGTCGTTATTACTTAAAATAAATAATTTTAAATATTCAAAATTCATTAAAATTGCCAAAATAAAAATTTTAAATTGGTTCTGATTTTCCGGGTTGTTACAATCTCCCCCACTTAAAATGTTTTCGTCCTCGAAAAGGAATGAAGCTGAAAGTTGTTTAAATAATCAACTCAACTTTCATTCTGGCGTTCATTCTTCAATTTCTGTAACACCCCACCTCCGCTAGGGTCACTCACAAAGGGAATGCACTAGGTTTGGTGAAGCATTATCGAGGTAAACATGCACAGAAATATTACAAGACAGAACATATATAAAACAGCGGAAGTAAAACAAATTTCATTACCTTATAAAATAAGGTCTAAAGCCTTTTACATCAGAATACATCAAAACCTGTCTTGTAATAGTAAAGAAGCATAAAACCTTTTCATAAATTATTCCCCCAAAATAAAGCGGTGAAGCAGCCATAGCCAAGAGAAGACCAAGCTATACATGATGACCCTCAAGCATACGAGGTCCGAGCTAAACAACATTATTTCCTCCCTGAAAACTTGGGGGGAAAACGGAAGACAAAGAGGCGAAACAAAACGGGGTCAGTCATAAAGACTGGTAAGTCCTATCTACTTCCAGTATAAAAACAGGTAAAGGTAACATGACATGCATAAACTGAAATTAAACATAAGGATGACGACAAGATAGATAAGCTAAACCAAGATAACTGGATGAACTACTGTAGCAAGATAAACTATGGTATCATGATAAACTACGTGTCAAGATAAATCAAGGTATCACATCGTCAGGTTTCTATCAAGTATACTATCCCAAGGTATCTATCATGTATAACATCCCACGGTATCTATCATGTATAACATCCCAGAGTATTTATCATGTATATTTGCTCTGCACCTCTCGTACTAGTATCCCAACCCGCGTCATGTGTTAACTATGAATGTCCCTTGCCCCATGTCATGTAATGGTCCATGTCAACCTAATATATAGCATATGTAGGTGTTTCCCAACTCGTATGTTTCTTTCCATGTATAAGTTCAGTCCTTTGCCGTAGGCCGTACGGGCTTTCTCATGTAAATCTATACCACCTCAACGTAGTACCATTTTATCCTTGAGGTTGTTTTGGACTGCTTCCCTTGATCTTGTTAGGTTTTCTTACCATGAACTATCGCGTGTTCACTTAGTATTTATGCCACCTAGGACCACTAGGGATTATGCTACCTAATGAACGTTTCCGTGTCTCGGTTTGGGTTCAAGCCACCTAGGGCCACTAGGGATTATGCCACCCGTCAACCGCGCCCTCTATCCCGCGTAAGTATCGTGAATCGTTTTACATGTCTAGACGCACATGTTCCTCAATGTGCCATCCGAGTTCCGTGCCAGTGCAAATCAAGAAATACGGAACTCGGTCGGGAGCTTTAAGTCGTCTGCTGATGCAGATATCAAGGTCTGTTTTTGTATCTGTGGCTATGGTCCCACGTGACCCCTCCCTCAACTACTGAAAGGCAATCCAAGAAAAATCATGTATGAGAACCACATCCCGACCCCACTATAGCCCCACTTTCCTATGGGCCAACCTCACCCATGACTCGATAGCAAGAACATGGTCTGTTGAGGGTTCTCTGCCTTTCCGTTCGTACACGATTGACTAAAGATGGTAGGTAGTCGATGACGTGCAATCCAGGTCAAAAACAAGTATCGTCGATTCCACGCTAATCCATCCCAGCTTTTAGGTCTCTCGCATAGCAACCAAGGCATACTCTTGGCTCTTCTACCGCAGACCTTAACCTCTGTGAGGCCAGGTTTCATGGACCATCTGCCACCTCACAGAGGGATACCAAGAGTACCCTCACGTCCCCCGAAGCTACCGCTTCGTCACCCAGTTCGTTGGAGCCTTTATCCAAGTCGGATAGTTAGCTCCTCCTCGTGTGTTTAAGCGATGACCTACCGTATCGGGTTACTCATCTATCTGTGAACTGGTCCAAATCTCTTGACTAAGAATTATTACTTAGTTTCCTAAACTAAGGTTTACCACTTAGTCTCCTTTCCCGTTATCCTCGTTAATCCCGGTTTTCCACCTAGTCCCCTGAGCTAGGGTTTTGTCTAATGGGTTAAGTATTGTCATTTAAGTTCATGACTTAACCTGCCTACGAATCATGTCAATATTTGGCTAAGTATTCAAGTCCAAGACCTAGCCCTACAAGTTGGTTAAGTATACCAAGAAGCTCATGACTTAACTATATTCAATCATCAAGTCAAATTGGTTAAGTATTTGTTTATCTTAACCCTATCAGATTATCGTATTAGATTGGTTAAGCATAGGTTAACTTAACCCCCCTCCACTTATCGTATTAGAATGGTTAAGTATATTTAAACGGTCTTGTGACTTAACCCGATCAAGTTCTCATATTAGATTGGTTAAGTATGGTTGCTTAACCTCATCAAATCATCATGTATAATTGATTAAGTATAAGTTACTTAACCCTATTAAATTATCATGTTAAGTTGGTTAAGTATTGGTTACTTAACCACATTGAATTACCAAGTTTAGATTGGTTAAGTGTTTAACTTAACCCCATCGAATTACCGTGTTTAGATTAGTTAAGTGTAGGTTACTTAACCCCATCTAATTACCGTTTTCAGGTTAGTTAAGTGTAGGTTACTTAACCCCATCTAATTGCCGTGTTTAGATTAGTTAAGTCTGAGTTACTTAACCCCATCTAATTACCAAGTCGGATTAGTTAAGTGTAAATTACCTAACCCCATCCCCTAATTGTCTTGTTTGGTTAAGTGTCATTAAGAAATCAAGTCCGGTTCCACTTAACCTACCCATTCGTGTCATATTGGTTAAGTGTCATTAGTCAAAATTACTTAACCTTTTCATGTGGCATTAATTAAATTAATGCACCCCAACCTCTCACATTAGACTTTGTTGTGGTTACTAGTTAAGCCGGGCGGGTCCGGGTAGATTTACACCACAACCTAGTCTAACCTCGGGTTTTAAGTGCTATATGACCAACTACTCACATTGGGTCCTATAGTTTGTAGCCACTAGTTAAGCCGGGCGGGTCCGGGTAGATTTATGCTACAAACTCATCCCAACCTCGAGTTGGCCACTTTCATGTTTGGTCTAGTATCATATTACACTTACAACCCACATGTGTCTAGTTTCAAGTCCCATGTTTACCCCACATGTCATGCCCACATTTAGGTGTATCATAAGTGCCATATTTTCATGAAATCCCATGTCAAATTATCATGTCATAATCACGCACGTCTAACCTACCCCAAATCGTGTTTCCAACCCAAGTAAAAGCGAGTCAACATAGTAAGGGCACTATGCTACATATTGGCCTCAAAACATGCACGATGTCAAAAAGGGATTGGCCACGAACATGCATGGTATCATAAGGTGTTTGGCCTCAAAATATGCATAGCATCATAAGAGAATTTGGCCACAAGCATGCATAGTATCATAAGGGAATTTGGCCACAAACATGCATAGTATCATAAGGGAATTTGGCCACAAACATGCATAGTATCATAAGGGAATTTGGCCACAAACATGCATAATATCATAAGAGAATTTGGCCACAAGCATGCATGATAAGATAAGGGGTTTGGGTTCATTTACATGCATAAGCCCCAAATCATATTCATGTGCATATTTCACAAGTCAAATTGGTTTCAAGTATTCATGCCAACATTCCACAAGTAAAGGTTCAATCTTTCATGATGGACTAAGTTAAACATAACATAAGTGGCATGATTTAGTCACTAAGCATAGCCAAAAGCCATAGGTTCAAGCAAAAGAGGCATGACAAGGTTAGGCTAGCATACTTAGTTTAATCTCGTTTTATTCCATGCCATCATTAAAACTACCATTTAGATCTAGAAGTAGCTAGAACTTACATAGCGTGGCAAGAGGGCTAGGAGCATGAATCGTCTTGACGAAGAAAGGTGGCTCCTTTGTTGAAGAATCGTCATGAAACTTGCATAGCAACGTTGGTTCACCCCCTTGATTTGATGTAGCAAGCTAGCACATTTGATCCGGATCCGATTTGAATGCATGAGCTCTTGGAGTTGGAGATGGAGGCCATGATCAAGATAGATTTTGGCGGCACTTCGTGGCATGAGTGATTTGTAAGGGTTTAGGGTAGGCTTAGGGGTCTTTTTATAGAGATTAGGACTAATTTAGGCCCTTAGATTAACCCTAGGATAGATCTGAACCCTCAAAATCCGTCACAGGCCCATAAAACATGTCTTGAGAAACAAGTCAGGTGCACCCAGGCCCAAGTGGTCGGACCACCCAGGTCGACAGGGGTGTCGACTGGGCAGTCGACACCACCTGGGGGGTGTCGACTCCCAAGTCGACTCCCCAGTCGACTTGGGGTGGCGGGAATTTTTCGCGCCTCTTCTGCTTGGCTGAATTTGAAATCTGAATTCAAATTTGAACTGTTTTTGAACTTGAAATTTTCTGAAAACTTTGACGGGCCATAACTTGGTCATACGGACTCCGATTTTCGAAAACTCGGACTCTATTTCGTGTATTTTTCCGAGACGAACGCAATGGCACAGCCCGTTTCCCTTGATTCACATTTTAAAATTAAAATCTTCCTTGATTCTCGTCTTATCATGTTGTAAAAATCCGGGTTATTACATTCCCCCAACTTAAAGGATTTCATCCCCGAAATCTCCAAGTTAGGAAGAACGTATCCTACCATCCATCATCCATCTACTCAAAACATCATCCACAGGCAACCATTGTCCTTAGATGATTTCTAATGCCATATGAACACATGCAGAACGTGTGTGTATATGCTCCTTATCAATTTGAACTGTTTTTGAACTTGAAATTTTCTGAAAACTTTGACGGGCCATAACTTGGTCATACGGACTCCGATTTTCGAAAACTCGGACTCTATTTCGCGTATTTTTCCGAGATGAACGCAATGGCACAGCCCGTTTCCCTTGATTCACATTTTAAAATTAAATTCTGGCTTGATTCTTGTCTTATCATGCTGTAAAAATCCGGGTTATTTCAATTTCAGTTTCTAAGAATTTTCTAATTCTTCAAAAATTTGGCTAACGACCTTAATTTTCGAAATATTTCGCCATAACCTCCTTTGTATGGGGAGACATTTAAAACCTCAACTATCCTCACAGGGCCCTCATCCACCCAAAAGAAAAAGAAAATGCTAAGCGGCCAGCCTTAGACTCATAAACCTTTAAAAGAAAAAAGAAAATTGCCAAGTGGCCAGCCTTAGGCTCAAAACCATTAAAAAAAAAAAAATGTCCAAGCGGCCAGCCTTAGGCTCATAAACCTTTAAAAGAAAAACAAAATTTCCAAGAAGCCAGCCTTAGGCTCATAAACCTTTAAAAGAAAAATAAAATTAGTAAACACATACTTATTTATCCGGCATACAATTTTATTCCTCTTCTTAGTTTCCCTGTTATGACCTGTTCATTATATACATGTATATATATATGCAGTTCCAATCAATTTTCAATTTGGCAAAATTTTCCTTTCATTCACATGTTGGTTTGACAAATAATCAAACCACACAATCAGCAATCAATTAGTTGGTTAACGTTTCAAACACATAACTTTAATACATAGTCAAAAATCATATTTTTAATGCCAATTCACAACATTTAACCCTAGCTAGTTTTGGTTCTCATACTAGTCAATTGGAAATATATAGAGATCCCACTTTTGAAGCTCGAACATAAATACTGATAATGTGGCCGCATTACCAGAATCATCTCCGGGCGACTAGAGTGTTCTATCTAGTATATTAAAACTTCGAATATACGTTCATGACGCGTATATGAAAAATCTCATATACTCGATTGTCCAAAATTAAATTAAATAATATACTCAAATACATATAATTAGATTAAATTTTCAAAACAAAATTGTTTTTCATTTTTATTTTAAAAACACTACTCTTCACACTCGTTCTAGGATACTACTGATCCTATCTCTAACGAGTGATCCTCATTGGATATTACTAATCCAATCTCTGATGTATTCTTTCGTGTGGGTCTAATGTGTCTTGTTCTCGAGCTCTGTAAACAAAAGCTCTGATACCAACTGAAACGACCCAAACTTCCCCGTAAACGAAATCCTAGATTGAGTTGAGAACATGACAAATCAGAACACAAACAGAAGAACATTTCATTGCTTATTAAAACAATATACATCAGAGTACAAGAATATAAAGAGTATGAAAAAATAATATACATTTGATAAATATCAGAGGTTTACAAATTACAATGCAGCGGAAAACAATACAAAGCACAACTGAAAGAGATACACGGATACAGAGCTTTCCGAATATCATTCCAGCTGTAAACCAGGATCCTGTGAATATACATCTGCAAAACCAAAACTACTAGCTGCCCGTATGGAAAATAGGGGCACCCAAAGTTTAGGTTAAAACAATAAACTCAAGGTCAGTCGTGTGACTGGTGTGAGAACTAAAACAATTATTAAAATTTTACCTCAAAATCAGATATATCAAGGGACCACGCCGTCTAACACGGAACGTGTTTCCTCCCAAGAATATCAGTGCATATAACAAAACAACGCAATGCTTTTGGAAAAAATGAACTATTATAAGACCCAAGTCCCATCACACAATGCAACGCAAGCCGGAGGATAGGGTTTTCCCTTATAATAGCCAGACATGTTAGGTACGTTAAAACAAATCATTTGATACTATTATAAGTGCATAGTGTATAAAACAACTTCAAATATAAATGTATCAATCCTAAACGGCATGGGTACCATCTATCATGTCGCCAATACTAGGCTTTACAATTAAAACCGCACAAGTCACGTATTAGAAGCTGGATTTCCATCTACGAACCAAGGCAAGGGATCGTCCTTACCGCTTCGAGACGCTCTAGCCCGTGTCTCAGGAATAGCTGCAAGTGCACCTTGGATCGTCAGGGCTGATCTACATGAAGTGGATTATAATGCCTAAACAAAATGTTTCCCAGCCCTATGGGGGCGTAAATTGGTCATATATCGACCAAATCATCCATCGACACTGCAGTGACCGATATAATCGAGGAGCCTCGCTATCCATCATCCACATAAGTAAAACGTCTGGGCCTGCAAAACCCAGACACCACTCCTTGCTAGAAGGAAACGCATGCCCTTCTTAAAGTCCACTCCCGTTTTTGGTTCACACCGGGGTGTGAGGTACGTGAATTAACGCTATACACAAAGCTATGTTATATTAAAGCCGTGCTTTGATCATCAACCACAAGACTCTGCTTTTCAGTAGAAGCCTTGATCATTTGCATTTCAACATGCCACACAGGCAATTCGCGCTATGCAGCCGATGTTTATCAATCACACAGAATGAAATCCGATATCAGACACACATCCATTTACAAGTTCGTTCTGGTCAGAACGAAACCGAGGGCACCTTATTCCTCATCCCACATGTCCAATACAGGACAGAGGTCCTTGCATATCCGGTCGATCTCCAAGTACGTCTGGATGATCACTACTTGTTACCTCGTCTTGGGTGTATAGCGCAATCAAGACATCAGTAATCATCCAAACGATGTGAAGACCTCCGGTCTTCAACCACCGTCTTCATCGTCGACTCATCGTCGAATCAGTCATTCAGAATATGTATAAACCCGGCCTTTCCGAATAACTCGCGTATATAATAAAAAAGTGCTATAAAAACACAACATACGCCTCATTCCAATTCAAAATATTCCTTTATTCAAATATTCTTATACTTTGGGAAAGGTTCCCATTAATTTTATCAAAGAGAAATTCTTGAAATTTATTCTTTAATCCTCCTTTGGATATCAATTCAAACCAAATTATGGTTTATCCAAACTAGTCGGGATTAGCGAACCTTATCGAAGTAATCATTTATTATTTTGCCCAATCCCAACCTATTCATCCCATGAAGCAAAACTGGTAATACTTCATATCTAGCACCACGGTGTTATCGGTAAAATTAATTACCATTTCTCGTTCAAGTCTAATTAAAGATTTAACTATCGCTTGGAGCAAAACTGGTGATACTCCATTCTCGGTCATTTCCCAAATTTGATAATTTAAATTATCAATTCCCATTTCAATCTAATTAAAGATCCATTAAAACTCTAATTCAGTTTTAATCTCCAAAAATCATTGCTTAATGATTATTTAAAGTTAAGAAATTAATCTTATCTTTAACTGGGATAAAGAACTAATGCCGTTTAAAACACAGCTCACGATAAACCCAAAATCACATTCCATTAACAATGGATTTTTCACGGAAAACAAATCAATATATATAATCGATATAAACTTCCATATCCAACTGATAATATAAATGGAATAATAGCAAAGCCTTTTAAAGTCCATATATAGTATCAGTCTTCCTCCATAGAAGTTCACTTCGATTATTACCAAATCGAATTCTATTCCAATTTATTTTATTAAATTGGAAACTTTTCTTTGGAAAATTTCACTTAAATCTTAATTAAAAGATTTATAAATTCCAAATCATTTTTCACTGCAAATCGGGTTAAAGGACGAGTGTCTTTAAAGAACACAGTTCACGTTAAACTCGACTCACATTCCCTTTTATCCCAATTAGCAAATGTAACTGGAAACTCTAATAATTTTAATTAAAAGATTTATTCCTTTCAAACAGGGTTTTAAGAACAATGTTAGTGAAGAACCATCCACGACAAACCCAAAATCCAATTTCAATTCAATTCCAATTAAATATTAATTAATTGGTAAACTTCTTTAAATCTTAATTAAAAGATTTAATCTTTTCTCAACTAGGTTTAAGAACAGTGTTAATGGAGACACCATTCACGACAAACCCAAAATCCAATTCAATATTAAATACAAGGCTCTGAATAGAAATTACATCGGCTTATATTCAATATCAAATTCTGAAATCCACAAATATCGTATTAGGAATAACGATATATATATCTTCCAGAATTGCTCCATAATATCCATATAATCAATGAATCCAATATCGAAATATTCCGAAGATAATTTCGATTCAAATCCATTCCAATTCATATATTAAAAATTCTGGTCATTTTTAAAACCCTTTCAAATCCAATTTATTTATTTAAAAAAATTGGATTATAATTCTAGTTCATAACTAGTTCATTTCGATAAAAATATATTTTTATCTTTTCAAATATGGAATTTTTCATCCCAATTCCTTCCAAATCATTTATTATAATTTTACACAAATTATTAATATTTTTAATAATTTTATCAAGGCCCGTATAGTCAATTTCCATAAATGGTCATCGAAGTGCACTTACAACGACCTTCTCCAAATTTGATTTGGACATAATTCCGAATCCAACCGTTAGATTTCAAATCACTTATATTCGTTGGAAAGATCTTTTCGATACGAACCCAACGGTTCTGGTTTTAGGAGAATCCAATCGTTGAATCTCCCGTAATGTTCATTCGAAGTCAATAGTTGAAATTCGCGAACTACAGCGGTGCGACGTGTTCTATTCAGGCCATTAAATATATATAATATATGTTATATATTTTTCATCGATTTCCAATTAAAACATATTTTATAAATCGTTTATAAATTCGTTTTAAAACGATTTCAACTTCATTTTCAATTTTAAATCAAAATTGATTTTTCCTTATCATTATAATATATAAATGATAATATTTCCAAAACATTAGATTTTGAAATCATTTCCTTTTCGATATTCATTATAAAAATGAATAAAGTCGATATAAATATCGTTCTCGTCAAAATGGCGTTAATCTAATCAAAACGACTTCATATATTTAAATATTTTCGTGTCCATCCCAAATCGGACATCAAAATCATATTTTGATCTATTACTGAATATTATTTTAAAATATTAGTTATTTTAAAATATTCATTACTCGTCAATTTAAAATATTCTTTAATTGAAAATATTCATTCTTTCCGAATTGGATTCAGACACGGTCAATTACCGTATAATTTTATTCATATGGATTTCATACACACATATACACAACAATAATGAAACACATTCAATCGTCATCCAGAGCGCATTACATAAATGCATAAGCGTTAAGTATAAATAATTAACGCTTACAACAATTTGTCAACCGATCGATTGACATACAACTAAACAATTGGGATTAGTATATGTCCAGTATCATCCCAATACCCATGTCGGGTTTTCAACCAACAAATATTGAATATTATTTGTGCAGTTGGGCGATGTGTAAAATATATCGTCCCAATCAAAATCAGTCAAATGTGTGTACATAAACAAATCATCCAATTTGTAAATGAATATTTATTCTATTGATATACACGTTAAAAATTATATTTTTAACTATAAAATAATTTATTTAACACATGAATATTTTATATTCCATTCCATTCCACATCACAATCACAATTAATTTCCATAACACAATCAAATCAAACAAGTCGTCCACGGTCTGCGGACGATGGGTGTCGGGTGCTGCTAAGCACCGTCTGTATCCTAGTATATATTTTAGCTAGAAAATAAAATTAAAGTGAGAAGTTCTCACCTTTGGGATCCACTCCTCCAGTTTTGTTTCTGAACTTCTGAACCATTTGGATTTGCCCCAAATTCCAACTCAATCTTTTCTACGCGGTTCATATTAAAAATCACATTTTTAATATGATGTTTATGCATTAAAAAAAAATCATATTTCTAATCAACGATATTTATATTTAAAAATCACATTTTTGTATCGCTATATATATATAATAAGAATCACATTTTTATTTCGCTACAATATGCAAAATTCCAATTTTTACATCGTTAAAAATTATATTTTTACTTCGCTGATAATTATATTTTTACTTCGCTAAAAATTATATTAAAAATCCAATTTTTACATTGTTGCTCAAACAATAAAAATCATATTTTTAATAACTGAATAATCACATTGTCAATAACTAAAAAATCATATTGTCTATAACTGAAAAATCATATTATCTATAACTCAAAATTCATATTTTTAATAACTGAAAAATCATATTGTCTATAACTAAAAAATCATATTTTTAATAACTGAATAATCATATTTTCCATTCAAATGATAAAATGCTTATAGGTTTTTTTCAGCGAGAGGGGTCTGAGGTGTCGCTCGGTGGGGCCAGGCGCAGGCAAGGCGGAGGGGGAGTGCGGCAATCATCGGCGACGGGACAATCATGGTCGAAGCAACGAGTTTGGAGGGTTTTCATGTGAAGAAGAGAGAGAGAGTGAGAGCGGCAGGGTCAGGGGGTTTTGGTGAGGCTGAGGCGGAGCTGGGATGACCTCCCACGGCGGAGCGCAAGCGGAGGAGGGGGCGTAATGTGGTCGCGGCGGCCCTGGAGAAAATCGAGATCAGTTGTTTTTCTTTTTTTCTTTCGATATGATAGGAACGGGTTAGGGGAGAGAAAGAATAGGAAGGGGGGTTTGACTTTTTTTATTATAATAATATATATATAATTCCATTTAATTTGAAAACGTAAGTTTTCATTTCGAACTCCTATCCAAACCCACCGACTGTCGACCCTAGCTGATTACCCCCATTTAGGACACAATGGGATATGTCCGGTAAGCCAATTCAATTGTTTCGGTCAGTTTCCGTTAAAATTAAAATATAAATAATTTAACATTCAAAATTGATTTAAACGTACATTTTAATTTACTGGGGCCACCTACTGACTCCAAAAATTCCAAGAAATTAAATCTAGATATGTTTTGACAATACAGTCCTAACAAAAACTAATTTTGTTGAATTTAGAGACTGTCTGAAAAATGGTCATTTTTCAGTCGATTAAATTCAAATTGAATTGACCAAACACGTTTAAATTCACCGCGCTCACATATTAATTCCAAAAATTATGAAAATTGTAATCTAGCAATAATTTGACATTCCAGATCCAACAAAAGTGATCGTGTCGAAAATGGAGGTCGTTTGCAAAATTTCCACTTTTAAGGGTTGTATTTCTCATAACGACTATTCTAAATTTTCAACTGGGCATAAATTTTTATTCCCGCTATGAAATCTGGATTTTTCAGATTCATTTGAAAGATATTTTCAAACAGATTCAAATATTTTTGGTTTTATTAAAATCCGGTTTATTTTGAATTCTATACATTCATTTGAAATCGAATTTTCAAACTACCGTACCATTTTCAATTCCTTTTATAATTAAAATAAATATTTATATTCTAAATTCGATTCAAATAAATATATATGTTCTAATTCTACGCTAAATAAATTCTAGTCGTTATTATTTAAAATAAATCATTTTAAATATTCAAAATTAATTAAAATTGCCAAAATAAAAAATTTAAATTGGTTCTGATTTTCCGGGTTGTTACGCTTCTTGTCCATTGTTGTTGTTCGCATACGTGCCTTGGTTTGTTTGTTTCCCTTCATCCCATTGTATATCCTTTATTTGTTTGCGTCACTGCCTTCAATTAAAATGCCCACTTTCATCAGCTTCAACAAACTAACCCACTTCATTTCCTCTCCTGATCCTTATTTAAAACTTTTCCTCCACGTTAAAAAGTGCCCAACCACCACGCACTTAGCACACAGGCCCACCACTTCATTTTTTTGTTCATGTCAAAAAACATTGCTGTTTCTTTCTTTGTTCCAGAACCATTCCACTCGGATGCTGTATAATTCTTCCTAATGTACACAGTGAAAGCATGCAGCCTTCCATGTATTCATTCAAATCAGAAACAAAGCTCGACGTCTTCATGATGGACTGTGTTTCTTTGTTTCCTGCTTCCAAATGTTAAGTATCAAGCTGACTTATATAATACCCTTCACCATTCAAAACTGCAACCTGCTACTTCGCTCCATTTAAAAATCCACTTGCCATTCCGATGCTTCACCGTTGCTTAACACATCGTGGGCCAGACGACTATCACATGGTATCAGAACGAGCGTGTAACGACCCGCAAATCCGTACTATCTGAGTTGACTAAATACACCACACGTCCAACCCAAATAACACAGAAATACGACTCATTATTAGAAAGAAGTTAGAGGATGAGAAATAGAAAGGAAGAAATATTAGAATAGAAGAAAAACGAAGATCACAAACTCACAGCGGAACGAATAAAATATATTATATAACATAAGCTTTGAAATACAAATCTGTTTGGTACATATATACATACCATCATCAGAGTACACATAACATTTGATTCAGCGGAAGTAACTCTAAATACTAACGTTGAAGCCTCCTGCTTCAAGCTCCTCCAAGTGTATCTGTAAAAGCCTGAAACACTTGACTGCCCGTACAAATTTGGGCACCCAAGAGTTTAGGGAAAACAAAACAAAACAAACTCTGGGTCAGTCATGGGACTGGTGTGAGTAAACTCCAACCACTTGTTTAACTTTCAAAACTCTTTTCGAAAGAAAAAATAATAGTAAGACCAGCCCACACATAAACATGGATGGTTTTTACCTTACTATAACCCAAAACACTTTGATACGAAAATCCAGTGATATTATAATAATGTCTACATCAAGTAAATAACCAAATAGCAGAACGCTTGCATCTCACGCTCTACATATATAGTGTAAACTCAAAAACCGCATGGCGCTTATTGGAGATTGGATTTCCAACATGACAAGGTATGGAACCACCTTCCGATGATGTATCTCTAGAGGCAAATACACCTGGGTTCAACAAGAACATCTTGCAACCCGGCCCATACATGTCTGACCACTCATTTCGCTTGAGTGTATCGAATGTATATCACCAACGGTTGGACTCAAACCACCGTTTCCCGAATGGGCAGAATCGATAGATTTAGAAACAAAAGGAATTTCTCTAGATAGGTGATTATACACCCTAATGGGTGCGACCCACATAGCCATGCTGCCTGCCCGATTTTTGTCCTTTCCCGGTTGTTGAGACCTGAGGCTACGATTACTTACCATTCCTTGATAACACAATCACTTTGAATGCCACATTGTCAGATCCGTTAATCACTAGTCGAGTTTGCACAAATATTTTGGATATTATGCTAAGGGATAAATCCGTTGCAACCATATATATTCATACAGACCAACCCATTTGATCATTGGAAATACTCTGTCAGACATTCGTCCATTTACGTTCGTTCTGGGATTGAACGAAACCGAAGGCACTATTTCTATTAATAGAGAAAGCCCTTGCACTTTACTCCGTCTTCAATATATTCAGCATACTTGGTTCGCAACGCTTATGCCAATACGGAGTGGTTCTTCGGATAATAATCCAACCGGTCTCTCCATATTGACAACGATGGTCAAAACTTCGATAGTCTGTGATTTAACTATCGAATAAAAACAAGTGTTCAATCAACATATCAAACAAATCACTGGGCTCTTTAATTAATATTTCATTAATTAAATCTCTTCTATATTCTCTTATGAATATTTGTTAACCAAATATTTCAATAACCATATTGGCCCCTTTTCGCTATTTTTGATTTCGTTTCCTTGTCGAATTCTATATATATCGATATATAGATTTCTAATTGTCAAATTTCTTAAAAATATTCTAACTCCTTAAATTTCCAGAAAATTTCGCCATAACCTCCCCTGTATCGGGAGCATCGGGAAATTTCAAATAGCTTCCCGGTATCTTCTAATTTCAAAAAAACAAAAGAAGAAGCCAAGCGGCTTGCCGATACGGCGCATAAAACTCATATATGAATTTAAACATGTACCTTTTTGTCGAGCACATAAATTTAAATCCTCATATACTCCATCCCATATCTGTTCAACAACTGCTCACCTGTTTTCAATTCAATTCAACTCAATCCATTCGTTTGAATTCAAATTTGAATCGTTTGAATTCGGTTTCGCTTAATTTTTTTTTTAATTAGCCTTTTTGCCTATTTCACTTCTTTGTTGAACATAACATGTTCAAACAAAATATTTAACTCGTTCATAACCAAATTGAATTTCAATTTCAATTCTAGTTCTCTCTTTTCTATTTCGAATATAAATTCTCAAATCGAATTCACTTATTTAAAGCTCAATATTCATTCGAAAACTCATTAACTAATTTCTATTCGAATTAGTTAACTCTATTCAATAAATCAAAAAACTGATTTCTATTTCAGAAATCAACTCATTACTCCACTGGAGTTCACATATATTTTATAACTCCCATCTGGATTTTTCTAAATAGAAATTTCGATTTTTATTTGCTTAAAATCCTTTAATTTAATTAAATAAATCGTTATGGTTTTATAATGGTTCTGGCGCTGTTTTTCTGAAAATTTGATTTTGACATAACTCAAAATCTATACGACGAAATTCAGATTTTTCTCTTTCATTAGAAAACTATTATCGAACTGGTCCTGACGTTTCTTGTTTCGAAGAATTTCGACTTCAATTGCGTTCTGTATACTCAATTGAAGTTCGAATCGCCAATTTACGAACTGCAGCGCTGCGGCGCGTTCGTTTTAATTATATTTATATATATAAACGTTAAAACTTCTTTAAAATGAATTCAACTCCATTTAACTCTGCTTGATTCAAATTCAAATCTCACTTTTATTTGAATTCTAAATTCAAATTCCAATTCCTTTTCTATTTGATATTCAAATTCAATATTTGAATTTTCTATTTCAATTCCATATTCAAATTCTATGTTCGAATTCATTTGAATTCTTTTATTCAAACTCTATATTTAAATTCCATTGGAACTTCTATATTCCAATTTCTATATTTGAATTCTATTGAAATTCGAATATTCAAACTCCTTTTAAATTCTATTAGCAAAATTCCATAGTTTAAAACCCATTTGAATTTTATATTCAAATCCCATAGATCAAATCCTATTTGAATTCAATTTGAATCTCTTATATTCAAATTTCATTTTTCCTTTTCCATTTGAATTCTAATATTCAAATTCATTTTCAAATTCATTTTCAACACCATTTGAATTACTAATATTCAAATTCATTTGAATCTCCTTGAATTCAAATTCCATTTCAAAATCATTTGGATTTCCTATTTTGAAATCCTATTTGAAATTCTATTTTCAATTCTACTTTGAAAACCTATTTCCAAAGTTTATTTCAAATTCTATTTTGAAATCTCATATTCAAATTCCTGCTTGAATTTCTATTTCAAATCTCAATTCGAATCTCATATTTAAATTCCATTCAAAACTCTATTCAAATTTCACATTTGAATTCTTCCTTGAAATACTATATTTCAAATTCTATTCAATTCTTCTTTGAAGTTCTATATTTCAAATCCTATTTTGAAATTCTACATTCAAATCTCTATTTGAATTTCTTTATTCGAATTCCTTTGAATTCAAATTTTATTTTAATTCCTTGAATTCAAATTCTATTTTTCAATCTAATTTCATTTATTTGAGTTCTATTTGAACTTCTATTTGAATTTCTAATATTCAATCCCCTTTTAAAATTCAAATATTTAAACCACTTTTTAAAATTCAAATGTTATACTCAAATTTCATTTGAGTTATATATTTAAAATTTCCTTTTCACATCTTATTTTGAAATTCCATTTCAAATCCCAATTTCACACTGGTGTTTCTATTTCTGAATTATCAAATGATAATTCTTTTTACTTCATTTATAACTTCGTTATAAAGGACTATTTCTAAACTTCGTTTATAAAGAAACTACTTGTTTTATTTTTCAAAAACAAGTTTATATTTTATTTCCCATTTAAAATTCAAATTTCTATTTAAAAGTAGAATTTTCCCTTTTAAATCTCAAATCTCCTTTCACGATATTTTTAAATATCATTACTTAAGCCCAGTGATATTTAAACACACAAAACAACGAATTATTTATTTTTCTAACACATCATATATAACCATATATATGCAAACAAATAAACAAACAGATAATAATATATTTTTGAGGAATCCAGTTGGATTCCTCCAACCTGTTTTCCTGCATCCACAGATGTTAGCACATAAATAATACCAATTCTGCTTCATGGCAGAATATCGCGGTATAGAAGGTCATCCACTAATCATAGCGTGGGGCGTATAGGGTAATCATCCGCTATGAAACTGCGGGCATCCGCTAATGAGACTGCGGGAATCCAACCAATCAATCACCCAATATATATATATATATATAGCCTAAATAACTAATATATATAAAGCAAGCAGAAAGCATCCACACCAGCAACAAACAATTATTTTTGATGAAATAAAAATAATTCTAAAGGTGAGTGAGATTTACTCACCAGGGTTTTTCCTTTGCTAAGTATTTAAAATTCCATAACCGCGTCTACGTATCAACTTGACTGGTCTCGAATTTTATCAAGCTCCTACGATCACTTATTCATCGATTAGCATTTTATTTAAATTAAATACTTACTAAATAAATTCTAACTAATTTATTTTAATATATAGACATTACTAAATCTATTAAAATAAAATTTACCTTATCCTTGTTTTAAATTCTTCTTCCCGGTTTTTGAATTCTCTTTGAGTAATTAAATCGAACACCTAGTGCTCCTTAAAAACGAGCTACCTTCGAACCCTTCCTGCTTTAGCTCTGTTGAACCCTACATTTCACTACCGAACTTCAATTACTGTACCAATCTCCTCCTTGCGCTATTCCCAGTAGCTACCCTTCTTCATTGACCAGAGACCGAACCATTCCTCAATCCTCCACCCTCCGTTCGAACCCAGATGAACTTCGAACCACCACATATCACATCGCGACACCACACATCCGCCTTTTGATCCACCATGGTGACCCAAACACCACCAAATAGGACTCGCGACCCCCCTAAATGCTCCACTTCGGAACCCCCAAATCACGACTGATACCAAACCCTATCGGAAGCTTCAACTTCGAGTATACCTGAATCTGAGCGCCTCCCTTCTGATGTCGAGCTCGTTGATTCTGTTAATCACGATTTTTTCATCTTTTATTTACTCGGTGAACTTCGATTTTTGAAGGACTGGGAAGGAACGACGGAAATTGGATCATAATTTCTTCGTGGTTTTGAGGATGGAGAAAATTGTGAAGGCCGATGGGTTTATTTATAACGCGAACAAGGGAACAAATGTACTGATGCCATTAATTTTCTGTTTCCTGGATACTGAAACCTAGAGACAAAGCTGTTGGCTCGAGATGAACAAGTCTGCGCTGATGTAAAATCTTAGGGTAGTGCTATTTGTTTTTAGGTCGGCTGAATACATATTGATTTGATTTTTCTTTAATTAAAAACTAAACTATATCGCGGTCCTTTAATCAAAAACCCCGAACCACAATTTCAGCAAAACAACTGATGTTCCCAATGTTATTCACTATTCTGAATTCAATGAAATAGATTATTTAATTCGAACTTATATTTAAAATAGCCGTATTAAATTATTTTAAATTCAAAATAAATAAATTCCTCATCAATGAATTTCTATTATCATTGTTCAGTTTTATCTTCGAATTGAATTATTTCAAACTTCTCGTATTTCGATAATTATCAAAATAAATCGTATTTCGATTATTTAACAATAACCCAATAAAATACCATCTATATTTATAATTCAATATTTAAAACCATACTAAATATTTAAGATAAACTGTTCAAAAATCTGGGTCGTTACATTCTTTCCCCCTTAAAATAATTTCGTCCTCGAAATTGCTAATGTAGGAAAATGGTACAAACCTATTACCTTTCAAACTCCTTTATGTTGAAACTCACCTCCTTATATTTCAACATATTTAATTTCACCAAAACTTTTGGTCTTCCTTCATTTAATTTGAATGATTCTACGATCAATCCATTTATATCCAATCTATTCCAATAAACCTATTCAAATTGATTCTAATCAATTCACTCACTTCGACCCATTTAACTTGTTTAAGTTAAATTTCAATTCCAGAATTCAAATCCCAGGATTATCATTTCAAATCCTTTTGAAATCACTTAAATATATACATATATATTTATTTCCATTTCAAATTCAAACATTTGGATTTTCCCAATCAGCTTGTTTTCTTCCAAATCAATTTCGACCAAGAACTTTTCTAAGGTAGCAATTCATCACTTAGAAACTCGGAAATGAACACTGATGATGTTGCAATCATCATCAGAATTATTTCCCAGCCACTGAAGTGAGTTCAGTGCTTTAACAATTTCAAAATCCATCTAAAATGATTTTCTTTCAAATCCTTTAAAACAAATCTATATTATTTTAATATACTTTGAAAAATATTTTTCAACTTCCCAGGATTAAAATTCCAAAATCTGGTTTGAATTAAATTCTAATTCATTTCATTTGTATATTTAATTCATATACAAATTCTACTCTGGTTATAAATAACCATTCCAATTTTATAATCTCGTTTGATTATAAAATCTACATCCAACACACCCATATAATAATAATTCTAGAAAATTATTCTTTCTATATCAAAAATAGAAATTTGGGTGAAATTACTTCATTTACCCTTTTGAAAACAATATCATGTCATATTTTCTGTCTAAGTGTTTAGAAATCCCTATCGACTTCGTGGCGTCCCACGATTCGACCGGAATTCATAAACTACTCAACAGACAAGCCAACACAATATAAAACAACTTTTATATCAATTTACAAATACGCTCTCTCGTATATACACTCAACTCATTCTAGGGCACTACTGACCCTATCTCTAATGAGCACATGCCACACAAGCCTAGGTGTTCGCTCAACCTAAGCTCTGATACCAACTGTAACGACCCGCAAATCCGTACTATCTGAGTTGACTAAATACACCACACGTCCAACCCAAATAACACAGAAATACGACTCATTATTAGAAAGAAGTTAGAGGATGAGAAATAGAAAGGAAGAAATATTAGAATAGAAGAAAAACGAAGATCACTAACTCACAGCGGAACGAATAAAATATATTATATAACATAAGCTTTGAAATACAAATCTGTTTGGTACATATATACATACCATCATCAGAGTACACATAACATTTGATTCAGCGGAAGTAACTCTAAATACTAACGTTGAAGCCTCCTGCTTCAAGCTCCTCCAAGTGTATCTGTAAAAGCCTGAAACACTTGACTGCCCGTACAAATTTGGGCACCCAAGAGTTTAGGGAAAACAAAACAAAACAAACTCTGGGTCAGTCATGGGACTGGTGTGAGTAAACTCCAACCACTTGTTTAACTTTCAAAACTCTTTTCGAAAGAAAAAATAATAGTAAGACCAGCCCATACATAAACATGGATGGTTTTTACCTTACTATAACCCAAAACACTTTGATACGAAAATCCAGTGATATTATAATAATGTCTACATCAAGTAAATAACCAAATAGCAGAACGCTTGCATCTCACGCTCTACATATATAGTGTGAACTCAAAAACCGCATGGCGCTTATTGGAGATTGGATTTCCAACATGACAAGGTATGGAACCACCTTCCGATGATGTATCTCTAGAGGCAAATACACCTGGGTTCAACAAGAACATCTTGCAACCCGGCCCATACATGACTGACCACTCATTTCGCTTGAGTGTATCGAATGTATATCACCAACGGTTGGACTCAAACCACCGTTTCCCGAATGGGCAGAATCGATAGATTTAGAAACAAAAGGAATTTCTCTAGATAGGTGATTATACACCCTAATGGGTGCGACCCACATAGCCATGCTGCCTGCCCGATTTTTGTCCTTTCCCGGTTGTTGAGGCCTGAGGCTACGATTACTTACCATTCCTTGATAACACAATCACTTTGAATGCCACATTGTCAGATCCGTTAATCACTAGTCGAGTTTGCACAAATATTTTGGATATTATGCTAAGGGATAAATCCGTTGCAACCATATATATTCATACAGACCAACCCATTTGATCATTGGAAATACTCTGTCAGACATTCGTCCATTTACGTTCGTTCTGGGATTGAACGAAACCGAAGGCACTATTTCTATTAATAGAGAAAGCCCTTGCACTTTACTCCGTCTTCAATATATTCAGCATACTTGGTTCGCAACGCTTATGCCAATACGGAGTGGTTCTTCGGATAATAATCCAACCGGTCTCTCCATATTGACAACGATGGTCAAAACTTCGATAGTCTGTGATTTAACTATCGAATAAAAACAAGTGTTCAATCAACATATCAAACAAATCACTGGGCTCTTTAATTAATATTTCATTAATTAAATCTCTTCTATATTCTCTTATCAATATTTGTTAACCAAATATTTCAATAACCATATTGGCCCCTTTTCGCTATTTTTGATTTCGTTTCCTTGTCGAATTCTATATATATCGATATATAGATTTTTAATTGTCAAATTTCTTAAAAATATTCTAACTCCTTAAATTTCCGGAAAATTTCGCCATAACCTCCCCTGTATCGGGAGCATCGGGAAATTTCAAATAGCTTCCCGGTATCTTCTAATTTCAAAAAAACAAAAGAAGAAGCCAAGCGGCTTGCCGATACGGCGCATAAAACTCATATATGAATTTAAACATGTACCTTTTTGTCGAGCACATAAATTTAAATCCTCATATACTCCATCCCATATCTGTTCAACAACTGCTCACCTGTTTTCAATTCAATTCAACTCAATCCATTCGTTTGAATTCAAATTTGAATCGTTTGAATTCGGTTTCGCTTAATTTTTTTTTTTTAATTAGCCTTTTTGCCTATTTCACTTCTTTGTTGAACATAACATGTTCAAACAAAATATTTAACTCGTTCATAACCAAATTGAATTTCAATTTCAATTCTAGTTCTCTCTTTTCTATTTCGAATATAAATTCTCAAATCGAATTCACTTATTTAAAGCTCAATATTCATTCGAAAACTCATTAACTAATTTCTATTCGAATTAGTTAACTCTATTCAATAAATCAAAAAAACTGATTTCTATTTCAGAAATCAACTCATTACTCCACTGGAGTTCACATATATTTTATAACTCCCATCTGGATTTTTCTAAATAGAAATTTCGATTTTTATTTGCTTAAAATCCTTTAATTTAATTAAATAAATCGTTATGGTTTTATAATGGTTCTGGCGCTGTTTTTCTGAAAATTTGATTTTGACATAACTCAAAATCTATACGACAAAATTTAGATTTTTCTCTTTCATTAGAAAACTATTATCGAACTGGTCCTGACGTTTCTTGTTTCGAAGAATTTCGACTTCAATTGCGTTCTGTATACTCAATTGAAGTTCGAATCGCCAATTTACGAACTGCAGCGCTGCGGCGCGTTCGTTTTAATTATATTTATATATATAAACGTTAAAACTTCTTTAAAATGAATTCAACTCCATTTAACTCTGCTTGATTCAAATTCAAATCTCACTTTTATTTGAATTCTAAATTCAAATTCCAATTCCTTTTCTATTTGATATTCAAATTCAATATTTGAATTTTCTATTTCAATTCCATATTCAAATTCTATGTTCGAATTCATTTGAATTCTTTTATTCAAACTCTATATTTAAATTCCATTGGAACTTCTATATTCCAATTTCTATATTTGAATTCTATTGAAATTCGAATATTCAAACTCCTTTTAAATTCTATTAGCAAAATTCCATAGTTTAAAACCCATTTGAATTTTATATTCAAATCCCATAGATCAAATCCTATTTGAATTCAATTTGAATCTCTTATATTCAAATTTCATTTTTCCTTTTCCATTTGAATTCTAATATTCAAATTCATTTTCAACACCATTTGAATTACTAATATTCAAATTCATTTGAATCTCCTTGAATTCAAATTCCATTTCAAAATCATTTGGATTTCCTATTTTGAAATCCTATTTGAAATTCTATTTTCAATTCTACTTTGAAAACCTATTTCCAAAGTTTATTTCAAATTCTATTTTGAAATCTCATATTCAAATTCCTGCTTGAATTTCTATTTCAAATCTCAATTCGAATCTCATATTTAAATTCCATTCAAAACTCTATTCAAATTTCACATTTGAATTCTTCCTTGAAATACTATATTTCAAATTCTATTCAATTCTTCTTTGAAGTTCTATATTTCAAATCCTATTTTGAAATTCTACATTCAAATCTCTATTTGAATTTCTTTATTCGAATTCCTTTGAATTCAAATTTTATTTTAATTCCTTGAATTCAAATTCTATTTTTCAATCTAATTTCATTTATTTGAGTTCTATTTGAACTTCTATTTGAATTTCTAATATTCAATCCCCTTTTAAAATTCAAATATTTAAACCACTTTTTAAAATTCAAATGTTATACTCAAATTTCATTTGAGTTATATATTTAAAATTTCCTTTTCACATCTTATTTTGAAATTCCATTTCAAATCCCAATTTCACACTGGTGTTTCTATTTCTGAATTATCAAATGATAATTCTTTTTACTTCATTTATAACTTCGTTATAAAGGACTATTTCTAAACTTCGTTTATAAAGAAACTACTTGTTTTATTTTTCAAAAACAAGTTTATATTTTATTTCCCATTTAAAATTCAAATTTCTATTTAAAAGTAGAATTTTCCCTTTTAAATCTCAAATCTCCTTTCACGATATTTTTAAATATCATTACTTAAGCCCAGTGATATTTAAACACACAAAACAACGAATTATTTATTTTTCTAACACATCATATATAACCATATATATGCAAACAAATAAACAAACAGATAATAATATATTTTTGAGGAATCCAGTTGGATTCCTCCAACCTGTTTTCCTGCATCCACAGATGTTAGCACATAAATAATACCAATTCTGCTTCGTGGCAGAATATCGCGGTATAGAAGGTCATCCACTAATCATAGCGTGGGGCGTATAGGGTAATCATCCGCTATGAAACTGCGGGCATCCGCTAATGAGACTGCGGGAATCCAACCAATCAATCACCCAATATATATATATAGCCTAAATAACTAATATATATATAAAGCAAGCAGAAAGCATCCACACCAGCAACAAACAATTATTTTTGATGAAATAAAAATAATTCTAAAGGTGAGTGAGATTTACTCACCAGGGTTTTTCCTTTGCTAAGTATTTAAAATTCCATAACCGCGTCTACGTATCAACTTGACTGGTCTCGAATTTTATCAAGCTCCTACGATCATTTATTCATCGATTAGCATTTTATTTAAATTAAATACTTACTAAATAAATTCTAACTAATTTATTTTAATATATAGACATTACTAAATCTATTAAAATAAAATTTACCTTATCCTTGTTTTAAATTCTTCTTCCCGGTTTTTGAATTCTCTTTGAGTAATTAAATCGAACACCTAGTGCTCCTTAAAAACGAGCTACCTTCGAACCCTTCCTGCTTTAGCTCTGTTGAACCCTACATTTCACTACCGAACTTCAATTACTGTACCAATCTCCTCCTTGCGCTATTCCCAGTAGCTACCCTTCTTCACTGACCAGAGACCGAACCATTCCTCAATCCTCCACCCTCCGTTCGAACCCAGATGAACTTCGAACCACCACATATCACATCGCGACACCACACATCCGCCTTTTGATCCACCGTGGTGACCCAAACACCACCAAATAGGACTCGCGACCCCCCTAAATGCTCCACTTCGGAACCCCCAAATCACGACTGATACCAAACCCTATCGGAAGCTTCAACTTCGAGTATACCTGAATCTGAGCGCCTCCCTTCTGATGTCGAGCTCGTTGATTCTGTTAATCACGATTTTTTCATCTTTTATTTACTCGGTGAACTTCGATTTTTGAAGGACTGGGAAGGAACGACGGAAATTGGATCATAATTTCTTCGTGGTTTTGAGGATGGAGAAAATTGTGAAGGCCGATGGGTTTATATATAACGCGAACAAGGGAACAAATGTACTGATGCCATTAATTTTCTGTTTCCTGGATACTGAAACCTAGAGACAAAGCTGTTGGCTCGAGATGAACAAGTCTGCGCTGATGTAAAATCTTAGGGTAGTGCTATTTGTTTTTAGGTCGGCTGAATACATATTGATTTGATTTTTCTTTAATTAAAAACTAAACTATATCGCGGTCCTTTAATCAAAAACCCCGAACCACAATTTCAGCAAAACAACTGATGTTCCCAATGTTATTCACTATTCTGAATTCAATGAAATAGATTATTTAATTCGAACGTATATTTAAAATAGCCGTATTAAATTATTTTAAATTCAAAATAAATAAATTCCTCATCAATGAATTTCTATTATCATTGTTCAGTTTTATCTTCGAATTGAATTATTTCAAACTTCTCGTATTTCGATAATTATCAAAATAAATCGTATTTCGATTATTTAACAATAACCCAATAAAAATACCATCTATATTTATAATTCAATATTTAAAACCATACTAAATATTTAAGATAAACTGTTCAAAAATCTGGGTCGTTACAGAGCGCCTCAACGTTGGCCGCGATCACCAGGAGCAACTAGACACCTGGCCTCGTCATTCGCCTGCAAAGAGCACCTATCTGTGCTACTTCGATGCGAGATCCACGCCACCACAAAGCCCAGAAAATAATCACCACCACACAAATTTTAGAGCTCACTTAGATGAGGAATATTGTAGTTGGAAACTTCATGAGAAAATGATCGGATTGTGAGATTTTTGAGGAGGAAGAACGGGTGTTTCAGATCGTTCATTTTAATTAGTGGAAGCTGCTTGAAATTTTGACCATGCAGATAACAAATTTAGGGTTACAGAAGTGTTGGCCTTTATTGTAACAACCTAGAATTTGGGGCCAATTTAAATTTTCATTTTAGAGATTTTAGAGGTGTTTAAATAGTTTAAATAAATTATTTTAAATAAAAATGACTAGAAATTTATTTTGATTGAATTTAATGCGAATATATTTAATTTAATTATAAAAGGAATTAGAAAAGGACGGTAGTTTGAAAAGTCAAACCTGAACTTTGACTGACCACACAGGATGCAGAATAAACCGGATTTTGGTGAAACCAAAAATATTTAAATCTGTTAATGAATATCTGTCTAACGAATCTGAAAAATCGAAGTTTCATAGCGGGAATCAAAAGTTATGGCCAAATGAATTTTCAGAAAGCGATAGAATATATCGCCCTTGAAAATCGACATTTTGCATACGACCTCGGAATTCGACGAAACCACTTTTGTTGGATCCGGGATGTAAAATTATTTCTAGGTTTCAAATTTAATGATTTTTGAAGCAAGAATGCGAGTGTGGAAAAAGAAACTGTGTTTTGTCAATTTCGGTCAAAATTAATTGACTTGAAAATAGCCATTTTTCAAACAATCTCAGAATTCGACAAAATAAATTTTGTTAGGACCGTATCGTCATAAGAAAGCCAAAAATCATTTTTCTGGATTTTTCTGACTTTGTATGTGACCCCGGTAAAATTAGAAAGTACGTTCGAATTTAATATTAAAGAATTAATTTGAAAATAAAGGAAACATACTGTAAACTTCAGAATTAGACCTCGGCACTAGCGCCATTGCGTTCAGAAAACGTCAAAACCTATTGTTCAACAGTCGTTGGGCTCCGTTTGGAGGTCGGACGGAAAAACCCTAATTTCTAGAAATAATTAATTAAAAATAAAAAAATTACACGTAGGAATACAATATAAATACGGGATGAACAGTACACGTTCTTCCCCGATTGCTTCAGCCGCAAAGAACCCATTCCCTTCAACCTTTCATTCTCCGATTTCTCCCAATCCATGGCGAATTAACATATGCCCCTTTGGACTTTTTTTGAAGATCTTTGAACGCTCTTCGATCTCCGACAAGAATCACCTCCCCTCGTGCCCCGAATCTCGAGAATCGCGCCTCCAAAGGTACGAACTTTGAACCGCCGCCGCCCCCACCTATCGCCGCTGCACCTTCCACCGTGCTAGGCGCACGTGCGCCTCTCCGAGGCCGACCACCTCCAACAAACCACACCCCAAACCGACCTTCCTACCCCACGAAAATCGGATTCAAAGATTGGAACCAATTCTGAAAACCACGGCCTTTACTTTAAAGGTATAGTTTCAGAAATTGTGACGCTTATAAGTGTTACACATTTAGATTTAATAAATAAAAATTGATAATTAATTCGTACGAACTCCGATTCTGAAAATTTCAGATCCGACGGAACCGTGAGGACGTATAGTGGTTGCTGAGATTAATTGCGGCCATTTCTGAATTTATTTGGATTTGTGATTTTGCTTAAATCGAGGTGAAAATTAATTTTAATTATTATTCTTCCATTATGTGAAATTGAAAGTCAAATATAAATGGATCTGCGATGGATGTTACCATAAGTTATGGATCTGAATTGTTTGTGATGTTATGATTTTAGATCCGTTATTTTAAATCATAGATCTATCAATTAAAGTTATATATCTGTTATTTTAAATCGTAGATCTGTTAGTTAGAATATAAACCTATAGCTAAAAGTTCGGATCTGTTAATTAAAATTATACATCGATAGGAAAAAATATATTAGATTTTTACCTTGTTTAAATTTGTTGAAGTATGCCTTGTGGATATGAATCATGTATAAAAATATATCATCTTGTGCTTATTATGGAATACATTACCTCGTATAATGACTTGTGTAAATAGAATAACCATTCGGGTTAATCAAAGACATGAGTTGAAATTGATATCTTATATGTAATTGGAAATGACAATTTACATCGTGTGAAATTTACATTATTTTTAATGTGAATAAAAGTAGAAATTTACATCGTGTGAAATTTACATTATTTTTAATGTGAATAAAAGTAGAAATTTACATCGTACGAAATTTACATTATTTTTAATGTGAATAAAAGTAGAAATTTACATCGTATGAAATTTACATTATTTTTAATGTAAATAAAAGTAGAAATTTACATCGTGTGAAATTTACATTATTTTTAATGTGAATAAAAGTAGAAATTTACATCGTAAGAAATTACTTTTTTTTATGTAATTAAGAAGTAGGAAATTTACATTGACTAAAAATTACATTTTTCATATGTAACTGAAGTTAAGAATTCGTATGTAAATAAAAGTTACATTTTTATAATGTAAATAAGAAGTAAGAAATGGGCATGTAAATTAAAACTACATTTTTATAATGTAAATAAAAAGTAGGATTTGCATCGAAATAAAAAGTAGGAATTTGCATCGTAAATGAAAAATTACTTTTTTTGTAACTTGGAAATGAGAAATTACATGGTAAATAAAAATATACATTTTATATGTAAATAAAGAATGAGAATTAGCATGTATAGAAAATTTACATTTTTATGTGTGGATAAAAAGGAGAATTGGCTTCGCAAATAAAATTACATTTTTCTTTGTAATTAAAATGTGAATTTACACGGTTTGTTAAAAATTACATTTTTCTTTATAATTAAAATGTGAATTTACACGGTATGTTAAAAATTACATTTTCCTTTGTAATTAAATTGTGAATTTACACGGTATGTTAAAAATTACATTTTTCTTTGTAAATAAAATGTGAATTTACACGGTATGTTAAAAATTACATTTTTCTTTGTAATTAAAATGTGAATTTACACGGTATGTTAAAAATTAAATTTTTCTTTGTAATTAAAATGTGAATTTACACTGCAGTATTAAAATTACATTTTTCTATGTAATTAGAATGAGGGTCTGCATTGAAATTAAAAATTTACATTTTTTTTATAATGTAACATATGATGAGAGTTTGCATTGTAATTAAAAAACATATTTTTACAATGTAAATAAGGAGTAGAGTTTGCATTGAAATTAAAAATCATATTTTTATAATGTAAATAAAAAGTAGGATTTTGCAATGTATCAAAATTTACATTTTTACATGTAAATATAAAATAGAAATTAAAATTTACATTTTTACATGTAAATGAAAAGGATGGAATTTACATTTTTAATATAAGTATAGAATGAATTTAGGATGTTGTGATATGATCTTCATTTTCAAATGAATTAAAATTTGATAAGGATTAGTAGTTGTTAGAGCGTTGTTTAAATCAAACAACGTTATTACGATTAAACGATGATATATATATATATATATATATATATATATATATATATATATATATATATAAATTAAAATTAAACGAATGGAGCGCGGTAGTTCGCGTTTTGAAATCGTACCTTTAAATGACTATACAAGAAGATCCGACCGCCGAATTTTCTTGAAACTAAAACCGTTAGGACCGTCTTGGAAAAATCTTTCCAATGATATATATTTCGTTAAGATCCAACGGTTAGATTCCGAGAAATGTAAAAATCAAAATTGATTGAATGCAGCGCCATAGTTGCCCATTGACTTAAGGCGTCGTTATATATAAATTTAATTATTTTAAATAATTAAAATAAGAAGTAATCATTATAAAGTGATACCAAGGATTTTAAATATATATATATATATATATATACGAGGAATATTTGGAAAGTCCGAGTTTTCTCATTCCAAATAATCAAACGACGTTATTGGAAGTATGAAGATGGCGTATGAAGACCGTAAATCTTCCCTCGAATGGACAACGATCGAGGCCCTGATTTGACTTGCTCCCAATTCAAGGGTCATGGTCATTGCCCAAACGTACGTGTTGATTTCACGGGTTTGGTTTTCGCTCAGACCTAGAGCATAAGCAAATAAATGGCTTGTGTGTCTGACATCATACTCTATTAAATATCATGTTATTGATCTTCTGTCGAATGTATGGATGTTTGGTGGTGGAGAATTTATTCTCTTGCTTAACACCCGTTCATATATTTCGGCAAAGGATTGGTAGTGCGATATGGAGTGATGATGTGGCATGCTAAGATGCATATGATCAAGGCTTTGTTGAAAAGCAGGCCTTGTGGGACAATCAAAGCATAGCCTGTTTAGGCATAGCTTTGTGTATAGCGTGACTTTGCGAGCCTCACACACCGGCGGAGTCTAAAACGGGAGAAGGGAACGCAGGGAGAGCAGCATGTTTCTTTCTAGCTAGAAGTGGTGATTGGTCTTTAACACGGCCCAACATTTTACTTATGTGGATGATGGAATGAGGCGCCTCGGATGATAGGTCCTATAGGACTGGGAAACGTGTGTTCAGGAATAACTAATCCGCAACTCGTATGGTGGACCGGCCCTGCAGGATCCAAGGGTTCACTGCGGGGGACCCGGAGGCATTAGCTAGAGTGTCTCGAATCGGTAAGGAGCTCCTCCCTAGCCTTGACTCATGATGGATATCCAAACTTCCAATACGAACCTACAGATTTGATTGTATTACTAGTATGGAAGCATAGTATTATGGTATCTATGTGTCCTAGGATTGATACATTTATTTTGAAATGTTTTGATATATACTAATAACAATATTAAGCTCATATTTGCCGTATTTAGCATGTTTAATCACCATAAGGTAAAACCCTATCCTCTGGTTTGTGTTGCATTGTGTGATGGGACCTGGGTCTTATGGTGATTCCATTTTTCTCAAAAGCATAGCGTTGTTTTACGATTCACTTATTATTTATTTTGTCACTTTAGATTATGCACGGCAATCCATTAGAGAAAACCCGTTCCGCGTTAGCAGCGTGGTCCTTGGATTTGCCTTATTACTAGTAGTTAAATTAGTTAAGAATTCTCACACCTGTCCCACGACTGACCCATTGTTTGTTTACATCTTTTTGCAAACTCGGGTGCCCTCCTTTCTACACAGGAAGCCAAGTAAATAGGTTCATTTCTTTGCTTGGAGTCTTTTCTTTGGAGCTTCTTATTATCTTTCTTGGATTTGCTTTCGTGGAGAGGTGATGACTTGGAGCTTGAAGACATCTATCATTTGCTGCTATTGCATCTTTCTCTTTTTAATTCCAGACATTAAACTTGTTTCATTTCACGTTGTTTAAGTTGGAGTTAGAACTTGTTTCTTTTTCTGCAAACTTGATGTAATAATTTAGAATTATGTGACTGTGGACTTTATGTGGTTGATGACATTATATTTTCGCTGCTATGATGTTGTTACTCTATGAATTTCCTATGCTATGTTGTATCTGTGATATGTATTATTGTATTTATGTTGTATTCCAAATGATTATTCCTTACTTTCATCCCGTGGAAGTTTGGGGTCATCACAGTTGGTATCAGAGCTTTGGTTAAACTTAGCTTTGGAATATAACATATTTATGATAATTCATTTACATAGAATCATAATATTCTATGGCGAACATTTCATGTGAATACATAATAGTCAGTCATTCTATCATTATCTTTTTATCCATCCTTTTATCTTTATCAATTCTTCAAATTACCATTATAGTTGTTCTGAATCTTTCCTTCATCGTACAGAACTAACTAGAAATTATTACCGCTGCCGCTAGAGCTAGAGCAAGGAGGCAAAATATTGCTGAAACTGAGGAGGCCACAGTTCAACAGCCACCACCGCAGCCCTTTGATTTGGATAAGGTGGCAAAGAAGTACAAAAACCTGGGAGGAGTGCCATTCAAGGGTACTGAAACTATGACACAAGCTCAAGCTTGGCTGAGGAACTGCAAAAAGATTTTTGGAGGATTAGAGGTGGAGGATAATAGGAAAAGATTAGTGGCTTCATGGCTGCTACAAGAGGAAGCTCAAAACTGGTGGGACACAGTCACGGTTGGAGGGGTTGCAGACAATATGACCTGGACAAGGTTTAAGGAGCTTTTCAATGACAAATACATTCCAAGGCAGGAGGTAGAAAGACTACATGACGAGTTCGCCAATCTGAAGCATGGCGACAAGACCATCTCAGAATATGTACGAAGATTTGAAGACCTCTCCCGCTATGCCCCTGAATTGATTCAGGATGACTTTCAGAAGAACAAGAGGTTCATAAATGGGCTTGCGAGGAAGTATATTGATAGAGCCACTGCCCACATCGACCTTTCTTTCAATAGGCTGGTGGAGTTTGCTTGTCGATATGAGGAAAATGATAAGAAGAATTCCCAACAAGACAGGGAAAGGAGTTTGGCCAACAATAAGAGGAAACAATCCGAGAAGAAGACTGAAGGAAGCAGTTCTGGAGCTGCTAAAACCTACGATAAGTCAAAGGTGAAATGCTACAACTGCCAGAAGTTTGGACACTACAGCAAGGACTGCAAAAATCCAAAGAAGGCCCGAAGCGACGACACCAAGGAATGCTATAATTGCCACAAGAAGGGTCATATCAAGCCTAATTGTCCGCTGCTGAAAGGAGCGCAGGTTGCACATGTGTATGAGGGGGCAAGTGCACCATCTTCTTCCGCTCCTACTTCTTCCGAAGGAGCAGGTAGGCCTGATGTTTTAGATGGTACCATTTCTGTTAAAAACATTCCTGTCACTGCCTTGTTTGATACGGGTGCATCACGAAGTTTTATTTCTAGCAATACGGTCCAGAAATTGAAACTGAAACAAAGGAGTCTTAAAGATCCAATTAATGTTCATAATCCTGTAGGAGGTTCTACCACTCTAGATTTATTTTGTAAGGTGCCTATATCCTACTCCTACTTCCAGTTTCCATTTAACTTGATCATTATGAATTTTTCTGAGTTTGATATCATACTTGGTCTGGATTGGCTAACAAAATTTGATGCCAAGGTAAGGTGTGCGGATAGAGTAGTTGAAATCAAAACAAAGTTTGGAGATATTATTTCCATACCTTGCCATGGTCCAAAATCGGATAGAAAGGAATTTTGGTCTTCCCTGGAGATCCTCCTATTTCTTTAGAAAATATTCCTGTGGTCAAAAATTACGCGGATGTATTTGAAGAAGTAGACAACCTACCCCCGCGAAGGGAAATCGATTTCAGGATTGATTTCGTTCCAAATGCAAGACCTGTAGTTCATGCTATCAGAAGGATGACTCCTAAAGAAAAGGAAGAATTGCAAACCCAAACTAAGCAGCTCTTGTGGAAAGGACTCATCCGACCTAGCTTTTCTAATTGGGGTGCAGCTGTGGTGTTTGTCCCCAAATCCGATGGTACTCTAAGACTCTGTGTTGATTACCGCGATCTTAACAAGCAAACATTGAAGAACAAATACCCCTTGCCTCGCATAGATGATTTGATGGATCAATTGAATGGAGCCAAGGTGTTTTCGAAGATGGACCTAGCCACAGGTTTCCACCAACTTCGCATAGTCGAAGAATGCATACCTTTGACCGCCTTCAGAGGTCCTGACATATTCTACGAATGGTTAGTGATGTCGTTCGGTCTATGCAATGCTCCAACCTACTTTGTTGACTTGATGAATAGGGTCTTCCGTGAGGTCCTATATAAATTCGTCCTAGTCTTCATTGATGATATTCTAATCTATTCTAAAACTAAGTAGGAGCATAAGGGAAGTGTTGGAAATTCTACGAAGAAATGTTTTAAAAGCAAAGTTTTCCAAATGCACATTTTGGCAAGAGGAAGTAAAATTCTTGGGCCATGTTGTGTCAAAAGAAGGAATTGTTGTTGACCTAAGTAAAATTGCCGCCATTCGAGATTGGAAGTAGCCCAGTACACCCACGGAAGTAAGAAGCTTCCTTGGATTGGCTGGATATTACAGGAAATTTGTCAAAGATTTCGCCAAGCTGTCTAGCCCATTAACAAAGCTCACCAAGAAGCATACCAAGTTCAATTGGACATCGGATTGTGAGGAGGCATTCCAAAAGCTAAAAGTGAGTTTGACCACTGCTCCCGTACTTACCATCATCGATGGTAACCAAGACTTAAAAGTCTATACGGATGCTTCTCAAAGTGGTGGTCCTGGAGCAGTACTAATGCAAAAGGGCAAAGTTGTTACCTATGCAAGTCGTCAATTAAAGCCGCATGAGAAAAACTATCATGTCCCCGACTTAGAGCTGTTGGCCGTAGTCTTTGCTTTAAAAATTTGGAGACATTATCTTTTGGGCAAAAAATTTGAATTATTCATAGACCATCAATCCTTGAAATATCTCTTCAATCAAAAGGATCTGAATTTAAGGAAGCAACGATGGCTAGAATTTCTGGCGGCATACGATCTTGACATCTTATATACGCCGGGGAAAGCCAATGTTGTGGCGGACATGCTCAGTAGAAAGGACGTCATTGTCGCAAGCCTCATCGTTACCCCTTCCTTGATTGATAAAATTTCTTCTCTTCAAAAGAATGATAAATTCATTCAGATAATGATCAAGAGAATTGAAGCAGGTGAAAACACGAACTTCCAAATAGATGGCAAGGGAATTCTTAGATTTCAAGGGCGGATTTGTGTTCCATATATCAAAGACCTAATAAAGGAAGTTTTGGATGAAGGTCACAAATCAAAGATTTGCATCCATCCCGGTGTGAGAAAAATGTATCAAGACTTAAAGTGCACATTTTGGTGGAGATCTATGAAGAGGGATATATCCATTTATGTAACTAGATGTCCTACATGCCAACAAGTAAAAAGTGATCAACAAAAGCTTGCAGGGTTGTTGCAGCCATTGGATGTTCCAGATTGGAAGTGGGACCAAATCTCCATGGATTTTATAGATGGTCTGCCTCGTACCAGGAAAGGAAATGAGAGCATATGGGTGATTGTGGATCGCTTCACAAAATCCGCTCATTTCATACCTGTCAAGTCCACAAGAACTGCTCAAAGTCTGACGCAAATCTATTTCAAAGAAATCGTCAGGCTACATGGGTAATAAAACTAAATCTTTCCTTTTCATCATAATCTGAATGAAAATTTTCTTTTCCAAATTAAATAATAATCTTTTGTTGTAAACAGAGTTCCTAGTAGCATTGTTAGCGACCGTGATCCTATCTTTGCTAGCAAATTTTGGGAAGCATTCCAAAATGAGTTGGGAACGAAGTTAAATCTCAGTACCGCATATCACCCTCAGACTGACGGCCGGACTGAGCGAGTGGATCACATTCTTGAAGATCTATTACGAGCTTGCATACTCGATTTTGGAGGTTCTTGGGAGGATCACTTGCATTTAGTTGAATTCTCGTATAACAATAGCTATCAAGCAAGTTTGAAAATGTCTCCATTTGAAGCCTTATACGGTAGGCCATGTAGGTCGCCAGCGTGTTGGGTTGAAAAAGGAAATCGGCTTGTATTGGGTCCAGACATGATCCGAGAAGCTTCGGACAAAGTTGATTTTATTAAGAAGCGATTATTGGCTGCCCAAAGTAGACAAAAGAGCTATGCAGATGTAAGAAGGAGAGAGTTAGCTTTTGAAGTGGGTGACTATGTCTATCTGAAAGTTGCTCCAATGCGAGGTGTAATCCGTTTTGGAAAGACAGGAAAATTAGCACCTAGATTCATCGGCCCCTTTTCTATTCTTGAAAAGATTGGCACCCTAGCCTACAGAATTCAGATGCCCGACTGGTTGCCTGGAGTGCACGATGTATTCCATGTATCTCAACTTTGAAGGCATGTCCATGATCCAGATCTGATTGTGGAAGAAGCAACACAACAAGATTTTTGAGATTACCCCAAGCCTTGCAGTGAGAAGGGAACCACTGAAAATTATTGGCAAGGAGACTAGGAAGCTGAGAAATAAAAGTATCAACCTAGTCAAGGTGCAATGGAGCGGTGATCCTAGAGACTGCACTTGGGAAACCGAGGAGAGTATCAAATTAGCCTATCCCAAATTCAGAGTGGATATCTCTAATTAGTTTTTATTTTGAGGTACGCTTAAAATATTTTCCATTCTTTATGTTGGTTCCAACCCTTCTATTCTTCCCTTTTCCTTTTCGAGGACGAAAAGTTCTTAAGCGAGGGAGATTGTAACAACCCGGAATTTGGGGCCAATTTAAATTTTCATTTTAGAGATTTTAGAGGTGTTTAAATAGTTGAAATGAATTATTTTAAATGAAAATGACTAGAATTTTATTTTGACTGAATTTAATGCGAATATATTTAATTTAATTATAAAAGGAATTAGAAAAGGACGGTAGTTTGAAAAGTCAAACCTGAACTTTGACTGACCACACAGGTGCAGAATAAACCGGATTTTGGTGAAACCAAAAATATTTAAATATGTTAATGAATATCTTTCTAACGAATCTGAAAAATTAAAGTTTCATAGCGGGAATCAAAAGTTATGGCCAAATTAATTTTCAGAAAGGTCGCTATAGAGAATATATCGCCCTTGAAAATCGACATTTTGCATACGACCTCGGAATTCGACAAAACTACTTTTGTTGGATCCGGGATGTAAAATTATTGCTAGGTTTCAAATTTCATGATTTTTGAAGCTAGTATGTGAGCATGGCAAAAGAAACCGTGTTTTGTCAGTTTCGGTCAAAATTAATTGACTGGAAAATAGCCATTTTTCAAACAATCTCAGAATTCGACGAAATAAATTTTGTTAGGACCGTATCGTCATAAGAAAGCCAAAAATAATTTTTCCAGATTTTTCTGACTTTGTATGTGACCCCGGTAAAATTAGAAATACGTTCGAATTTAATATTAAAGAATTAATTTGAAAATAAAGGAAACATACTGTAAACGTCAGAATTAAACCTCGGCACTAGCGCCATTGCGTTCAGAAGACATCAAAACCTATTGTTCGACAGTCGTTGGGCTCCGTTTGGAGGTCGGACGGAAAAACCCTAATTTCTAGAATTAATTAAATTAAAAATAAAAAAATTACACGTAGGAATACAATATAAATACGGGATGAATAGTACACGTTCTTCCCCGATTGCTTCAGCCGCAAAGAACCCATTCCCTTCAACCTTTCATTCTTCGATTTCTCCCAATCCATGGCGAATTAACATATGCCCCTTTGGACTTTTTTGAAGATCTTTGAACGCTCTTCGATCTCCGACAAGAATCACCTCCCCTCGTGCCCCGAATCTCGAGAACCGCGCCTCCAAAGGCACGTCCTTTGAACCGTCGCCGCCCCCACCTATCACCGCCGCACCCTCCACCGTGCTAGGCGCACGTGCGCCTCTCCGAGGTCGACTACCTCCAACAAACCACACCCCAAACCGACCTTCCTACCTCACGAAAATCGGATTCAAAGATTGGAACCAATTCTGAAAACCACGGCCTTTACTTTAAAGGTATATTTTCAGAAATTGTGATGCTTATAAGTGTTACAAATTTAAATTTAATAATTAAAAATTGATAATTAATTCGTACGAACTCCAATTCTGAAAATTTCAGATCCGACGGAACCGTGAGGACGTATAGTGGTTGCTGAGATTGATTGCGGCCATTTCTGAATTTATTTGGATTTTTGATTTCGCTTAAATCGAGGTGAGAATTTATTTTTAATTAAATTCAATTAATTTAATTATTATTCTTGCGTTATGTGAAATTGAAAGTCAAATATAAATGGATCTGCGATGGATGTTACCATAAGTTATGGATCTGAATTGTTTGTGATGTTATGATTTTAGATCCGTTATTTTAAATCATATATCTGTCAATTAAAGTTATAGATCTGTTATTTTAAATCGTAGATCTGTTAGTTAGATTTTAAACCTGTAGCTAAAAGTTCAGATCTGTTAATTAAAATTATAGATCGGTAGGAAAAAAAATTAGATTTTTACCTTGTTTAAATTTGTTGAAGTATGCCTTGTGGATATGAATCATGTATAAAAATATATCATCTTGTGCTTATTATGGAATACATTACCTCGTATAATGAATTATGTAAATAGAATAACCATTTTGGTTAATCAAAGACATGAGTTGAAATTGACATCTTATATGTAATTGGAAATGACAATTTACATCGTGTGAAATTTACATTATTTTTAATGTGAATAAAAGTAGAAATTTACATCGTGTGAAATTTACATTATTTTTAATGTGAATAAAAGTAGAAATTTACATCGTGTGAATTTTACATTATTTTTAATGTGAATAAAAGTAGAAATTTACATCGTACGAAATTAACATTATTTTTAATGTGAATGAAAGTTGAAATTTACATCGTATGAAATTTACATTATTTTTAATGTGAATAAAAGTAGAAATTTACATCATGTGAAATTTACATTATTTTTAATGTGAATAAAAGTAGAAATTTACATCGTACGAAATTACTTTTTTTTATGTAATTAAGAAGTAGGAAATTTACATTGACTAAAAATTACATTTTTCTTATGTAATTGAAGTTAAGAATTCATATGTAAATAAAAGTTACATTTTTATAATGTAAATAAGAAGTAATAAATGGGCATGTAAATTAAAACTACATTTTTATAATGTAAATAAAAAGTAGGATTTACATTGAAATAAAAAGTAGGAATTTGCATCGTAAATGAAAAATTACTTTTTTTGTAACTTGGAAATGAGAAATTACATAGTAAATAAAAATATACATTTTATATGTAAATAAAGAATGAGAATTAGCATGTATAGAAAATTTACATTTTTATGTGTGGATAAAAAGGAGAATTGGCATCGCAAATAAAATTACATTTTTCTTTGTAATTAAAATGTGAATTTACACGGTATGTTAAAAATTACATTTTTCTTTGTAATTAAAATGTGAATTTATACGGTATGTTAAAAATTACATTTTTCTTTGTACTTAAAATGTGAATTTACACGGTATGTTTAAAATTACATTTTTCTTTGTAACTAAAATGTGAATTTACACGGTATGTTAAAAGTTACATTTTTCTTTGTAATAAAAATGTGAATTTACACGGTATGTTAAAATTTACATTTTTCTTTGTAATTAAAATGTGAATTTACACGGTATGTTAAAAATTACATTTTTCTTTGTAATTAAAATGTGAATTTACACCGTAGGATTAAAATTACATTTTTCTATGTAATTAGAATGAGGGTCTGCAATGAAATTAAAAATTTACATTTTTTTTATAATGTACCATATGGCGAGAGTTTGCATTGTAATTAAAAATCATATTTTTACAATGTAAATAAGGAGTAGAGTTTGCATTGAAATTAAAAATGATATTTTTATAATGTAAATAAAAAGTAGGATTTTGCAATGTATCAAAATTTACATTTTTACATGTAAATAGAAAATAGAAATTAAAATTTACATTTTTACATGTAAATGAAAAGGATGGAATTTACTTTTTTAATATAAGTAAAGAATGAATTTAGGATGTTGTGATATGATCTTCATTTTCAAATGAATTAAAATTTAATACGGATTGGTAGTTGTTAGAGCGTTGTTTAAATCAAACGACATTATTACGATTAAACGATGATATATATA
This sequence comes from Allium sativum, assembly GCA_030737875.1. Lineage (NCBI taxonomy): Eukaryota > Viridiplantae > Streptophyta > Magnoliopsida > Asparagales > Amaryllidaceae > Allium > Allium sativum. The sequence continues at coordinate 105,174,576 of CM060912.1, forward strand.
TATATAAGAAGATCCGACCGTCGGATTATCTTGAAACAGAAACCGTTAGAACCGTCTTGGAAAAATCTTTCCAACGATATATATTTCGTTAAGATCCAACGGTTAGATTCTGAGAAACGTAAAATTCAAAATTGATTGAATGTAGCGCCATAGTCGCCCATTGACTTAAGGCGTCGTTATATATAAATTTAATTATTTTAAATAATTAAAATAAGAAGTAATCATTATAAAGTGATACGAAGGATTTTAAATATATATATACAAGGATTATTTGGAAAGTCCGTGTTCTCTCATTCCAAATAATCTAAGGATGTTAATGGAGGTATGAAGATGGCATATGAAGACCGTAAATCTTCCCTCGAATGGACAACGATCGAGGCCCTGATTTGACATGCTCCCAATTCAAGGGTCATGGTCATTGCCCAAACGTACGTGTTGATTTCACGGGTTTGGTTTTCGCTCAGACCCAGAGTATAAGTGCAACGACCCGAAAATCCGGAAGAATTTGAGCTGACCAAAAGCACAAGTCCAACCCCAAATATCACGGAAATTCGAACCATTAATAGAAAGAAGTTAGAGGGTGAGGATAGATAAGATAGAAACTTGTAATAGAAGAAGAAGAAGAACACAACATCAGAGTAACACGAATCTCACAGCGGAACGAATAACATATAATATATATAACATAACTTGAAATTACATCTGTACTTGAATATACATCAATATCAAAGTACATCACTTACAACACAGCAGAAATAACTATAGCTATATGATCCTGAAGCCTCCTGCTCCAAGCTCTTCCAGTATATCTGTAAATTCCCGACTACTTGACTGCCCGTACAAATTTAGGCACCCAAGAGTTTAGGGAAAACAACAAAGTAAACTCCGAGTCAGTCATGGGACTGGTATGAGTAAACAGTTTAAAACAGTTTCAGAAAACTAAATGATATCTCATAAGACCACGCCGTATAACACGGAACGGGTTTTTCCCTTATGAGAATCCAAACACTTGACTTATCTTTATATCAAAACTCTTTTGATATTATAATAATGTCTAAATCAAGTAGATAACAATCTAGTGGAACGTTTGCATCTCACGTTCCACATAAGTAATATACAATCAAAACCGCAAGCACGTATTGGGTAATGGATTTCCAACTATGACAAGGTATGGGACCACCTTCCGCTGGTATATCTCTAGAGGAGAATACACCGAGTTCAACAAGAACATCTTGCAACTCAGCCACACATGACCGACCACTCATTTCGCTTGAGTGTATCGAATGTATATCACCAACGGTTGGGATCAGCAACCGTTTCCCGAATGGGACAGCATCGACAATAGATTTTTAGAAGTAAATGAAACTCTAGATCAGGTGATTATACACCCTAATAGGTGCGACCTACATAGCCATGTTGCCTGCCCGATTTCTGTCATTTACCGGTTGATGAGGCTAGAAGCTACGCTTTATTATCACACCAGATTCACTTCGAATGTCACATCGTCAGATCCATCGAAAATCACTAATTGGCGTCTACAACAATACATTATGTGTTAGCTAAAAGAATTTTCCTTCTCCGCCTCCACTCTTGGTACGGTTGGAGAAATCAATATACGTGATCGTCTGGAAATACTCTGTCAGACATTCATCCATACAAGTCACCCAGGAACAGGATGAACTGAAAGCACTATTTCTATTAATAGAAAAAGTCCTTGCACTCTACTCCGTCTTCGATTATCTTTATATAATCTGACTCGCACGCTACTGCCGATATGGAGTAGTTCTTCGGATAATAATCCAACCGGTCTCTCCATATTGACAACGATGGTCAAAACTTCGATAGTCTGTGATTTAACTATCGAATAAAAACAAGTGTTTCGATAGTCGATGATTTAACTATCGAATAAAACAAGTGTTCATCCAAACATCCAACAATCACTGAACCTGTAATTAATATTCCATTAATTAAATCTCTTCTCTATTTCTTATCAATATTTGTTAACCAAATATTTTCAATAACCATATTGGCCTTTTCCGTTATTTGGAAAACATTTCCATATATCGCCTTCTATTATCTTCTAAACTTTAGAAAGTATTCATTATTCTATTTCCAAGCTTTGCACATATTTGGGTTAAAACAAATGTTGTGTAAAACATCGTTACGACAACCCAATTACAGTATTTAACGAATTCTTATTCCACATTGATCTTCGAGCCTGAATCTTGCTACTTATCGGTATATCATTAAATCAACCAAGTTGGGGTATAATTACCTCTCAGACCTTGACTGAATAACATTTAACGTCAAAACAGACAAGAATACTTACTCGAATAATCAATTCCATACCACTACTTCTTTACTTTTAAACACATATATACTTTCTCTTTTATCCTTACGAGGTTTTATTCTTATACTTCCTTTTTGATTATATTATTCTATTTCTAAGTTCGTTTTCTTATCGACTTCTATATATTTTGATATGTAAATTTCTAACTATCAAATTATCTTAAAAATATTCTATCTCCTTAAATTCCCGGAAAAATTCGCCATAACCTCCTTTGTACCGGGAGCATCGGGAAATTTCAAATAGCTTTCTCGGTCCTTCTCATCTCAAAAAGAAAAAGAAAAAGCCAAGCGGCTTGCCGATACGGCGCATAAAACCTCATATGGAAATTAAATACGTACCTTTTTGTCGGGCATTCTATTTATTTCACTTCTATACTTTATTCCATACCTGTCTCATGTATGTCTATACCTGTCCAATCTATTTTAACTATACCAATCGTTTTAACTCAATTTGTTAATTAAATCTGTTACTTAACTTTTCAGTCTATTTCACCTTCATATTTGAACATGACATGTTCAAATATATTTTAACTGCATATTAACAAATTCTAATTATACTCATACTCTCGTTCCCTTATCGACTTCTCTATTCAAATTCCAATTCAATTCTATTTGAATTCTCTGCATTTTTTTAACTTCATTTGAATTCTATTTTCAAATTCTATAGTTTAAAGTCCATTTGAATTCTCTTTTCAAATCTAATAGTTTAAAGTCCATTTGAATTCTATATTCAAATTCTATAGTTCTAAAGTTCATTTGAATTCTATATTCAAATTTTATAGTTCTAAAGTCCATTTGAATTCTATATTCAAATTTTATAGTTCTAAAGTCCATTTGAATTCTATATTCAAATTTTATTTCAATTCCTTATATTCAAAGTCCATTTGAATTCTCTGCATTATTTATAAACAACGTTTATAACTTCAATTCAAATCCCACCTTTCCATTTATAAACAACGTTTATAAATTCAATTCAAACCCCATATTTTCATTTATAACGACTTTATAAATTCGATTCAAATTCCATCCTTTCATTTATAAACAAAGTTTATAAATTCAATTCAAATTCCATATTTCCATTTATAAACAACTTTTATAAATTAAATTCAAATTCCATCCTTTCATTTATAAACAAAGTTTATAAATTCAATTCAAATTCCATATTTCCATTTATAAACAACTTTTATAAATTCAATTCAAATTCCATCCTTTCATTTATAAACAAAGTTTATAAATTCAATTCAAATTCCATATTTCCATTTATAAACAACTTTATAAATTCAATTACTTGTTTATATATATTCAAAACAAGTTAATGTTTCTATACTTCATTAAAAATTCAAATTCTATTTATAAAAATTGAATTCCCCTTTTAAATTTCAAATACCCTTTTTGATATTTTTATAAATCAATATTCAAGCCCAGGGATAATTTCAACAATCAAATCAACCAATTTTCAATCATTTGATTTTAACACATCATATAGGAATATATATGAAATCAAACAAACAACAAACAGATAATATATTTTTGAGGAATCCAGTTGGATTCCTCCAACCTGTTTTCCTGCATCCACAGATGTTAGCACATAAATAATACCTATCCTGCTTCGAGGCAGGATATCGCGGTATAGAAGGTCATCCACTAATCATAGCGTGGGGGCGTATAGGGAAATCATCCGCTATGAAACCGCGGGCATCCGCTAATGAAACTGCGGGAATCCAAACAATCAATCAACCCAATATATATATATATAATAGTCCTAAATAACTAATATATATTTTAAAACCATCAAACAGCATTCAAACAAGCACAACAATTATTTTTAACTATATAAAAATAATTCAATAAAAGGTGAGATTTACTCACATTGATTTATCGACTAGCGTCAGGAAAATCTCAAATCCATCTTTCTCGTATTTGCAGCTACGAATTTTGCTTGACTTGGTTTTGTTTTATAAAATCTCGTATACTCCTTAATCATCCTGAAATCCTTGTACATCCTCTTTTTGCCAGTAAAGTGTACTTAGACAAAAGCTCATGTAGGCTTAGGCTCAGCGACTAAATTTGCGAACAAGCTTATTCCCAAACGGATCTTGTATGACAAAAGAAACAATGTATTTTTTTACTTTTAACCTGTTATATTTTCAACGTTCACTTAAAGAAATAATTAACACATTTAATTACCTTTTTTAATTATCTTCTCCAACGCTACTGCCTATAGGAGAAAAACTAGAACTGTCGAACCTCTTCTTCCTTTACTGAAACCATTCGAACTGAACAAATGCCAATATCCCATTTTCAGTTCCCATATTTCATCTTCCTCCAACCACAGACTGACCTCTCCAACACCTCACTGCCAAAATCCATACCGTACATCATTCAGTAGACCGAACGCTCCCAGTTCATCCTTCGACATCGCAAACCCCTCCTGTACCAACTCTGGTGCTTCACGCTACTTCCCAAATTGTCACAGCACCCTAAACTTCAACCTGTTGACGTCGCTCGAGATTGAACAATTCCAGTTCGCACTTAGAACAGTCGCCCCTTTTCAAAATTGCTTACCCAAATCGAGATCCCCAATCGAATAGCATCACGCAAACCCCTAATTTCTGCCACTACCAATTTGCCGCAACTCCAGAAAGCCCTGAGCTCAGCTAACTCCACGCGCCACCCTTTCTTCCTTGAATCAATATCCCTAATCACCATCACACTCACGGAAATGGAATTCGAATGAGGTCTCGGTCTCGAATTTGGAGGCTTCTATTTTATTTCAGGGAATTGGAAAATAAATGAATAGGAGAGGCTCCGACTTTATAAAGAAGGAAGTGGTTTTAAAGGGGGCAACGTTTTGTTTGGATTTGTGGAAATAAAGGCATCACCGTATGCTTTTGTTTTTGTGGTACTAAGGAAAGCACGGCTTTACTTCCTGTTTGTGGTAATGAGGAAGCCAACGTTTTGTTTTAACTTGTGAAAATAAAGGAGACACCATTTTGTTTTGTTTTGGTTTTATTCATTTTAAATCGATATGAATTTAAATTCAAAATAATTATTCTTCGATAATAAATTAATATTATCGCCTTTATATTTCGAACAGAACTGACACTGATTATCTGAATTGTTTTTAATTCAGTTTTAAACTTTGAATTGAATTATTTCTCGTATTACAATTATTTGGTATAATCGAAATAAATCGTATATCGATTATTTAATCGATAAATGAATATAAAAATTCATTTATATTATCAACTAAATATTTAAATCCATTCTAAATATTTAAAATTAGTTGGTCGAAATCCCGGGTCATTACAATCTTCCCCACTTAAAATAATTTCGTCCTCGAAATTGCTAAGGTAGAAAAAGTGCTACAGACCCATTAACTTTTCAAAATCTTATTTATGTTGATACTCAACATTTCAAACTTCCTTGCATAACTCTCTTCCGAATAGATTCCATATTCGATAACTCCTCCCTTCGAATAACTATATTCGATAATCTCTCTTTCGAATAACTAGATTCGAAAACCTTTCTTCGAATAAACTATATTCGATTTACTCTTTTCAATTAACTCTATTGGATTTTACTCTTTTTGATTAACTCCATCGAATAACTAAATTCGATAACTCCTTCGAATAACCAATATTCTATAACTCACTTCGATTAAACTAATCGATAACTCTTTTCGATTAAACTATAATCGATAACTCCTTTGATTTACTAATAATCGATAACTCCTTCGATTTACTAAATTTGATAATTCCTTTCGAATAAACAAATTCAATAATTCCTTTAATTCTATTCGAATAAACTAATATTCTATTTAACTCCACTCGCTTGACTCTAGATCGCAGCGATCACAATGGTTACGCCTGATTCCCCCAGGAAACATCCGACCGCCCTAGGCTATCTGCAGCCCTGCGAATTACGCTAGCAGTCGTACGAAATGGCAACTTATCCTGAGTAACTATGTTTGACTAATTCTATCCCAATACTATATTCGATCAACTTTAATTGAATAACTATCATTCAATTAAATTCTAATTTGATTAACCATGTTCAATTAACTCTATCTGGTTAACTCTAAATTTGAATAACAAATATTCGATAAATTCTAATTGAATAACTAATATTCAATTAACTCTACGGATTAACCCTAACTGATTAACTCTAACTGGTTAATTCTTACTCTAATCGATTTATTCTAACTCTAATCGATTATTTCCTATTCGAATAACTCTTACTGGATAACATTTATTCATTTATAAAGATTTACTTTTAGTAACGGTTCTTCACTTTATAAATGTTCTCTTTAATAACGTTACTTCACTTATACAAGTGTTGTGTACCCCATCTATTTAAAACTATCGGTGTTAAAAACCAATATCTCTTCTCTATATAAGTTCCGACTTATATATTCTTTTTATCGAATGATAAATATTTAATTTAATTTATAAACTGTTATTTATAAATTAATCTTTTCTATTTATCTGTTAAAAACAGATTTCCATTTTCTATTCACCTTCTAAATATTCCTTTGATTAAATTCTATTTATTTAACAAATAAATATCTCATTTATAACATTCTATTTATTATCTATAAATAAATATTTCCATTCAATCTATTTGTAAATGTTTTACAAATATTTCATTTTTAAATTCTATTTGTAAATGTTTTACAAATATTTCTCCTTATATTTGTTTGCACATAACTTCCCTTATACTTGTGTTACAAATATATTTCCTTTATTCATACCCAATTCCTATTTCCTTCACATTGATTTTATTCAATTTATTCGTTTCGATCCATTTAACTTACTTAAGTTAAATTTAATTTCAATCATTCAAATTCCCATTAACTAGTTGCTAATTAACCGTTTTGCCTAGTTCACCCTTTTTATTTGAATATAACTTGTTCAAATGTATGTCAAATTAATTATAACTAATCTAATTATATTTTCAACTCGGGTTATATATTCGATTTCAAATATAAATTCTCAATCTCTTTCACTTATCCAAAAACCCAATTTCGGTTCAACTTTGATTAACTAATTATTTTCCTATTTAGTTAGTTCTATTTAACCATTTAAAATATGATTTTTGTCTTAAAAATCATTTCACTTACTTCACTGGAGTTCATATTTATTTTATATCTCCAGCCTGGATTTTTTTTAGTGCCAATTTGGATTTTATTTCCTAACAATCCTTTTATTTATTTAATTAAATCGTTATGGTTTTTATAATGGTTCTGGCGCTGCTTTTCTAAAAATTTGATTTTGACATAACTCAAAATCTATACGACGAAATCCAGATTTTTCTCTTTCACTAGAAAACTATTGTTCAACCGGTCCCGACGATTCTTGTTTCAAAGAATTCCGATTCCAATCGAGTTCTGTATACTAAATTGAAGTTCGAATCGCCAATTTACGAACTGCCGCGCTATGGCAAGCTCGTTTTAATTATATTTATAAATATAAACGTTTTAACTTTGTTTATAATAAATTCAACTCCATTCTGATATATTTTCAATATATATCAAATCCATTTCATAATATTTCCGATCTATTTCACTACTGTTTGAAATTCTATATATTTACAATATTCAAATTCCATTTGAATTTCTTTATTCCAACTCATTTGAATATCCTTCTATTCAATTTCTATTTGAATTTTCTTCGATTCAAATTCTAATTCAATTTCCTTATCTTCAGATTCTATTTGAATTCCTTATCTTTAATTCCTATTTGAAATCCTTTGAATTTAAATTCTATTTCAAACTTTATATTTTCTTTGAATTCTAATTTTCAACCTCCACTTTATATTCTCTTTGAAATTCTATTTAACCAAATTCCATTTGAATTCTAATATTCAAATCTCTATTTGACTTTTCTTTATTCAAAACCATTTGAATTCCTTTGAATTCAAATTCCATTTCAATTTTTCTTATACAATTTCTATTTGAATTTTCTTTATTCAAATCCATTTGAATTTCTTTGAATTCAAATTCTATTTTACTTCTATTTGAATTATATATATATTCAAATTCCTTTATTTTACTTCTATTTGAAATCTATATTCCAATTCCCATTTCAAAATTCCTTTGAAGTAATATAAATATATACATATATATATATATATCCCAAATTCAAAACATTTGAATTTTCAAACAACTTGTTTCTTTTCAAACAAATTTCCATCAAAAACTTTTCTAAGGCAACAATTCATCACTTAGAAACTCGAAAATGAACACTGATGATGTTGCGACCATCATCAGAATTATTTCCCAGCTACTGAATGAGTTCAGTACTATATTTCTAAATCCATTTAGAAAAACATTTTCCAAACTCCCAGGATTTTAAATTCTGAATTCTGGTTGGAATTCAATTTCAATTTATCACATTTGTATACTTGATTTCATATACAAATTCCATTGGTTATATATATAACTATTTTTGTTTTATAATCTAATTCGATTATAATCCTAACAATCAACTTAACTATTTAAAAATAATATCATGTCCAATCTTCTGTTCAAGTGTTTATAAACTCCTATCGACATCGTGGCGTCCCACGATTCGACCAAAATTTATAATCCACTCAACAGACTAGTCAACACAATATAAAACAGTTTTTATATCAAATAACAAATACGCTCTCTCGTATATATATACACTCAACTCATTCTAGGATACTACTGATCCTATCTCTAATGAGCACATTCCAACAAGCCTAGGTATTCGCTCAACCTAAGCTCTGATACCAACTGTAACGACCCGAAAATCCGGAAGAATTTGAGCTGACCAAAAGCACAAGTCCAACCCCAAATATCACGGAAATTCGAACCATTAATAGAAAGAAGTTAGAGGGTGAGGATAGATAAGATAGAAACTTAGAATAGAAGAAGAAGAAGAACACAATATCAGAGTAACACGAATCTCACAGCGGAACGAATAACATATAATATATATAACATAACTTGAAATATACATCTGTACTTGAATATACATCAATATCAAAGTACATCACTTACAACACAGCAGAAATAACTATAGCTATATGATCCTGAAGCCTCCTGCTCCAAGCTCTTCCAGTATATCTGTAAATTCCCGACTACTTGACTGCCCGTACAAATTTAGGCACCCAAGAGTTTAGGGAAAACAACAAAGTAAACTCCGAGTCAGTCATGGGACTGGTATGAGTAAACAGTTTAAAACAGTTTCAGAAAACTAAATGATATCTCATAAGACCACGCCGTATAACACGGAACGGGTTTTTCCCTTATGAGAATCCAAACACTTGACTTATCTTTATATCAAAACTCTTTTGATATTATAATAATGTCTAAATCAAGTAGATAACAATCTAGTGGAACGTTTGCATTTCACGTTCCACATAAGTAATATACAATCAAAACCGCAAGCACGTATTGGGTAATGGATTTCCAACTATGACAAGGTATGGGACCACCTTCCGCTGGTATATCTCTAGAGGAGAATACACCGAGTTCAACAAGAACATCTTGCAACTCAGCCACACATGACCGACCACTCATTTCGCTTGAGTGTATCGAATGTATATCACCAACGGTTGGGATCAGCAACCGTTTCCCGAATGGGACAGCATCGACAATAGATTTTTAGAAGTAAATGAAACTCTAGATCAGGTGATTATACACCCTAATAGGTGCGACCTACATAGCCATGTTGCCTGCCCGATTTCTGTCATTTACCGGTTGATGAGGCTAGAAGCTACGCTTTATCATCACACCAGATTCACTTCGAATGTCACATCGTCAGATCCATCGAAAATCACTAATTGGCGTCTACAACAATACATTATGTGTTAGCTAAAAGAATTTTCCTTCTCCGCCTCCACTCTTGGTACAGTTGGAGAAATCAATATACGTGATCGTCTGGAAATACTCTGTCAGACATTCATCCATACAAGTCACCCAGGAACAGGATGAACTGAAAGCACTATTTCTATTAATAGAAAAAGTCCTTGCACTCTACTCCGTCTTCGATTATCTTTATATAATCTGATTCGCACGCTACTGCCGATATGGAGTGGTTCTTCGGATAATAATCCAACCGGTCTCTCCATATTGACAACGATGGTCAAAACTTCGATAGTCTGTGATTTAACTATCGAATAAAAACAAGTGTTTCGATAGTCGATGATTTAACTATCGAATAAAACAAGTGTTCATCCAAACATCCAACAATCACTGAACCTTTAATTAATATTCCATTAATTAAATCTCTTCTCTATTTCTTATCAATATTTGTTAACCAAATATTTTCAATAACCATATTGGCCTTTTCCGTTATTTGGAAAACATTTCCATATATCGCCTTCTATTATCTTCTAAACTTTAGAAAGTATTCATTATTCTATTTCCAAGCTTTGCACATATTTGGGTTAAAACAGATGTTGTGTAAAACATCGTTACGACAACCCAATTACAGTATTTAACGAATTCTTATTCCACATTGATCTTCGAGCCTGAATCTTGCTACTTATCGGTATATCATGAAATCAACCAAGTTGGGGTATAATTACCTCTCAGACCTTGACTGAATAACATATAACGTCAAAACAGACAAGACTACTTACTCGAATAATCAATACCATACCACTACTTCTTTACTTTTAAACACATATATACTTTCTCTTTTATCCTTACGAGGTTTTATTCTTATACTTCCTTTTTGATTATACTATTCTATTTCTAAGTTCGTTTTCTTATCGACTTCTATATATTTTGATATGTAAATTTCTAACTATCAAATTATCTTAAAAATATTATATCTCCTTAAATTCCCGGAAAAATTCGCCATAACCTCCTTTGTACCGGGAGCATCGGGAAATTTCAAATAGCTTTCCCGGTCCTTCTCATCTCAAAAAGAAAAAGAAAAAGCCAAGCGGCTTGCCGATACGGCGCATAAAACCTCATATGGAAATTAAATACGTACCTTTTTGTCGGGCATTCTATTTATTTCACTTCTATACTTTATTCCATACCTGTCTCATGTGTGTCTATACCTATCCAATCTATTTTAACTATACCAATCGTTTTAACTCAATTTGTTAATTAAATCTGTTACTTAACTTTTCAGTCTATTTCACCTTCATATTTGAACATGACATGTTCAAATATATTTTAACTGCATATTAACAAATTCTAATTATACTCATACTCTCGTTCCCTTATCGACTTCTCTATTCAAATTCCAATTCCAATTCAATTCTATTTGAATTCTCTGCATTTTTTTAACTTCATTTGAATTCTATTTTCAAATTCTATAGTTTAAAGTCCATTTGAATTCTCTTTTCAAATCTAATAGTTTAAAGTCCATTTGAATTCTATATTCAAATTCTATAGTTCTAAAGTCCATTTGAATTCTATATTCAAATTTTATAGTTCTAAAGTCCATTTGAATTCTATATTCAAATTTTATAGTTCTAAAGTCCATTTGAATTCTATATTCAAATTTTATTTCAATTCCTTATATTCAAAGTCCATTTGAATTCTCTGCATTATTTATAAACAACGTTTATAACTTCAATTCAAATCCCACCTTTCCATTTATAAACAACGTTTATAAATTCAATTCAAACCCCATATTTTCATTTATAACGACTTTATAAATTCGATTCAAATTCCATCCTTTCATTTATAAACAAAGTTTATAAATTCAATTCAAATTCCATATTTCCATTTATAAACAACTTTTATAAATTCAATTCAAATTCCATCCTTTCATTTATAAACAAAGTTTATAAATTCAATTCAAATTCCATATTTCCATTTATAAACAACTTTTATAAATTCAATTCAAATTCCATTCTTTCATTTATAAACAAAGTTTATAAATTCAATTCAAATTCCATATTTCCATTTATAAACAACTTTATAAATTCAATTACTTGTTTATATATATTCAAAACAAGTTAATGTTTCTATACTTCATTAAAAATTCAAATTCTATTTATAAAAATTGAATTCCCCTTTTAAATTTCAAATACCCTTTTTGATATTTTTATAAATCAATATTCAAGCCCAGGGATAATTTCAACAATCAAATCAACCAATTTTCAATCATTTGATTTTAACACATCATATAGGAATATATATGAAATCAAACAAACAACAAACAGATAATATATTTTTGAGGAATCCAGTTGGATTCCTCCAACCTGTTTTCCTGCATCCACAGATGTTAGCACATAAATAATACCTATCCTGCTTCGAGGCAGGATATCGCGGTATAGAAGGTCATCCACTAATCATAGCGTGGGGCGTATAGGGAAATCATCCGCTATGAAACCGCGGGCATCCGCTAATGAAACTACGGGAATCCAACCAATCAATCAACCCAATATATATAATAGTCCTAAATAACTAATATATATTTTAAAACCATCAAACAGCATTCAAACAAGCACAGCAATTATTTTTAACTATATAAAAATAATTCAATAAAAGGTGAGATTTACTCACATTGATTTAACGACTAGCGTCAGGAAAATCTCAAATCCATCTTTCTCGTATTTGCAGCTACGAATTTTGCTTGACTTGGTTTTGTTTTATAAAATCTCGTATACTCCTTAATCATCCTGAAATCCTTGTACATCCTCTTTTTGCCAGCAAAGTGTACTTAGACAAAAGCTCATGTAGGCTTAGGCTCAGCGACTAAATTTGTGAACAAGCTTATTCCCAAACGGATCTTGTATGACAAAAGAAACAATGTATTTTTTACTTTTAACCAGTTATATTTTCAACGTTCACTTAAAGAAATAATTAACACATTTAATTACCTTTTTTAATTATCTTCTCCAACGCTACTGCCTATAGGAGAAAAACTAGAACTGTCGAACCTCTTCTTCCTTTACTGAAACCATTCGAACTGAACAAATGCCAATATCCCATTTTCAGTTCCCATATTTCATCTTCCTCCAACCACAGACTGACCTCTCCAACACCTCACTGCCAAAATCCATACCGTACATCATTCAGTAGACCGAACGCTCCCAGTCCATCCTTCGACATCGCAAACCCCTCCTGTACCAACTCCGGTGCTTCACGCTACTTCCCAAATTGTCACAGCACCCTAAACTTCAACCTGTTGACGTCGCTCGAGATCGAACAATTCTAGTTCGCACTTAGAACAGTCGCCGCTTTTCAAAATTGCTTACCCAAATCGAGATCCCCAATCGAATAGCATCACGCAAACCCCTAATTTCTGCCACTACCAATTTGCCGCAACTCCAGAAAGCCATGAGCTCAGCTAACTCCACGCGCCACCCTTTCTTCCTTGAATCAATACCCCTAATCACCATCACACTCACGGAAATGGAATTCGAATGAGGTCTCGGTCTCGAATTTGGAGGCTTCTATTTTATTTCAGGGAATTGGAAAATAAATGAATAGGAGAGGCTCCGACTTTATAAAGAAGGAAGTGGTTTTAAAGGGGGCAACGTTTTGTTTGGATTTGTGGAAATAAAGGCATCACCGTATGCTTTTGTTTTTGTGGTACTAAGGAAAGCACGGCTTTACTTCCTGTTTGTGGTAATGAGGAAGCCAACGTTTTGTTTTAACTTGTGAAAATAAAGGAGACACCATTTTGTTTTGTTTTGGTTTTATTCATTTTAAATCGATATGAATTTAAATTCAAAATAATTATTCTTCGATAATAAATTAATATTATCGCCTTTATATTTCGAACAGAACTGACACTGATTATCTGAATTGTTTTTAATTCAGTTTTAAACTTTGAATTGAATTATTTCTCGTATTACAATTATTTGGTATAATCGAAATAAATCGTATATCGATTATTTAATCGATAAATGAATATAAAAATTCATTTATATTATCAACTAAATATTTAAATCCATTCTAAATATTTAAAATTAGTTGGTCGAAATCCCGGGTCATTACAATAAGGTAATAAATGGATTGTGTGTCTAACATCGTACTCTATTAAATATCAGGTTATTGATCTTCTGTCGAATGTATGGATGTTTGGTGGCGGAGAATTTATTCTCTTGCTTAACACCCGTTCATATATTTCGGTAAAGGATTGGTAGTGCGATATGGAGTGATGATGTGGCATGCTAAGATGCATATGATCAAGGCTTTGTTGAAAAGCAGGCCTTGTGGGACGATCAAAGCATAGCCTGTTTAGGCATAGCTTTGTGTATAGCGTGACTTCGCGAGCCTCACACACCGGCGGAGTCTAAAACGGGAGAAGGGAACGCTGGGAGAGTAGCACGTTTCTTTCTAGCTAGAAGTGGTGATTGGGCTTTAACACGGCCCAACATATTACTTATGTGGAGGATGGAATGAGGCGCCTCGGATGATAGGTCCTATAGGACTGGGAAACGTGTGTTCAGGAATAACTAATCCGCAACTCGTATGGTGGACCGGCCCTGCAGGATCCAAGGGTTCACTGCGGGGGACTCTCGAGTCGGTAAGGAGCTCCTCCCTAGCCTTGACTCATGATGGATATACAAACTTCCAATACGAACCTAAGGATTTGATTGTATTACTAGTATGTAAGCATAGTATTATGGTATCTATGTGTCCTAGGATTGATACATTTATTTTGAAATGTTTTGATATATACTAATAATAGTATTAAGCTCGTATTTGCCGTATTTAGCATGTTTAATCACCATAAGGTAAAACCCTATCCTCTGGTTTGTGTTGCATTGTATGATGGGACCTGGGTCTTATGGTGATTCCATTTTTCTCAAAAGCATAACATTGTTTTACGATTCACTTATTATTTATTCTGTCACTTTAGATTATGCACGACAATCCATTAGAGAAAACACGTTCCACGTTAGCGGCGTGGTCCTTGGATTTGCCTTATTACTAGTAGTTAAATTAGTTAAGAATTCTCACACCAGTCTCATGACTGACCCGTTGTTTGTTTACACCTTTTTGCAAACTCGGGTGCCCTCCTTTCTACATGAGCAACCAAGTAAGCAGGTTCATTTCTTTGCTTGGAGTCTTTTCTTTGGAGCTGCTTATTATCTTTCTTGGATTTGCTTTCGTGGAGAGGTGATAACTTGGAGCTTGAAGACATCTATCATTTGATGCTATTGCATCTTTCTCTTTTTAATTCTAGACATTAAACTTGTTTCATTTCACGTTGTTTAAGTTGGAGTTGGAACTTATTTCTTTTTCTGCAAACTTGATGTAATAAATTAGAATTCTGTGACTGTGGACTTTATGTGGTTGATGACATTATATTTCCGCTACTATGATGTTGTTACTCTATGAATTTCCTATGCTATGTTGTATCTGTGATATGTATTATTGTATTTATGTTGTATTCCAAATGATTATTCCTTACTTTCATCCCGTGGAAGTTTTGGGTCATCACATTTATATTGGGTAGGATATATTAATATAATATTATAACAATACTTAACTGCAAAGTATCATTCTAAAATACCCACGTATGTCCTCCGATCGAGATTAAACTCATATTCCTAGCAAAGAAAAATATTCTAGACACGATGGGATAGGTTTCGTCGAATTCCGAGATCGTTTATAAAAAGCCCTTTATAAATCAAAAGTGAAAAACACACATTTAAATTACCCACGATCACGGTATACATCCAAATAACTTGAAACACTAATAAAATTGATTATTACGGATTTAATAAAATTAGTTTCACTGAAAACGAAGTTCATCTGCATATCGATTATTCTATTTTACGTGTAAAACAATGCTATTTTTGGACACCAAAATACCCGGTTCTCCAAATATAACAAACAATATATCTATTCTGACTCTAAACGTCATTACGAATTCAACAGAATTCGTTTCTACTTTAATTCGATTGTTATTTCAAGTTACATACAAAAACCCTTTTGAATCGAATTAAATTATTGAGTTAATCGCTATGATTTACAAATAATTCTATAGCGACTATTTGAAAATTGGACATAACTAAAAAAATATAACACAAAATCTCCAAATTTCTCTTTCATTAAATTATAATCAACAAGACTTAAACGTGTGAAGACCCGTAACTTCCCCGTAAAGGAAAGCGCCGGATAGTTCGAGAACAAGCCACAACAGAACGCATAGACAAGAACGTTTCATTGTATATTACAACAAAGCATCAGATTACATGAATATACAGAGTATAAATGAATATTACACAGAAATATCAGAGATTTAAATTACATTTAAATACATAGCAGCGGAAAATAATAAAATACACAACTAGAAGAGATATACGGATACAAAGCTTTCCGGATACCGTTCCAGCTGTAAACCAGGATCCTGTGAATATAAATCTGCAAAACCAAAACTACTAGCTGCCCGTGTCAAAATAAGGGCACCCAGAGTTTAGGTTAAAACAATAAACTCCAGGTCAGTCATGTGACTGGTGTGAGAACTAAAACAGTTGTAAATCTTTATTTTAAAGATAGGTAAATCAAGGGACCACGCCGTATAACACGGAACGGGTTTCCTCCCAAGAATACCAGTGCATAAAACAAACAGCGCAATGCTAAATAAAGAAAAATGAAGCTGTTATAAGACCCAGATCCTATCACACAATGCAACGCAAGCCGGGGGATAGGGTTTTTACCTTATAATAGCCAAGAATGCTTGATACGTTTAAAACAAATCATTTGATACTATTATAAGTGTATAGTGTATAAAACAACTTCAAATCATAAGTATCAATCATAGGCGGCATGAATGCCCCATACCACTATGTCGCCATATATAGGTTATACAATCAAAATCGCAAAGTCACGTATTTGGAAATTGGGTTTCCGTCTATGAACCGAGGTCAGGGATCGTCCTCTACCGATTCGAGACAATCTAGCCCATGTCTCAGGCAAGTACTCAGTCAAGCCTTGGAGCGACAGGGCCGGTCCACCGATGTGGATTAAACTTAAACCCTGAACATGCGTTCCCCCGCCCTATGGGGCGTAAACGAGCCAACTAAATGACTCCATCGGTTCGAGAACGACCGATCAATCCGAGGCGCCTCGCAACAGCAACAACCACATAAGTCAAACTCGTCAGGGCGTGTAAAACCACTGACGCCACTTCTAACTAGAAAGAAACGCATGCCCTCCCTGAGGTCCGTCTCCCGTTTTTGGTTCATACCGGGTGTGAAACTCGCGAAGCAAACGTTACACAAAGCTACGCCACAAAGGCCGTGCTTTGATCATCACCACAAGACTTTGCTTTTCAACAGAAGCCTCGATCAATTGCCACTTAGGCATGCCACACAGGCAATTCACTCCATGCGTTTGATATCCATCAATATATAACCCCTGAGCTCATACGTCTCAGAGAAGGGTGTTAAGCAAGAGAATAAATTCTCCGTCGCCAAACAGATATATATTTAATAGAAATCCACCACACAGACTAAAATCCAATGTCAGACACACAGTCCATTTACAAGTCCGTTCTGGGTCTGAACGAAACCGGAGGCACCTAGTACCCCGCATATCCATCGATCTCCAAGTACGTCTGGACGATCACCAACTGTTTCCATCTTCTTGGGTGTACAGCCTAATCAAGATCATCAGTTATCACCCAAACGACGTGAAGACCTCCGGTCTTCGACCATCGTCTTCATCTTCGACTTATCGTCGTATCAGTTATTCAGAATGGGATAAACCCGGTCTTTCCGAATAACTCGCGTATATTTTAAATAAGTGTTACACAAACACAACATACGCCTCATTCCAATTCATCAGTCACTAACCGTAAATTAATCAAGAGAATAATTCCCCACATATTAACCCAGAAGGCCGAAACCAACATCAGACCAATATCCAGAAAACCATTCTGCTTAGCTAACCGACAGTTAGTTTCTAAATTTCACATTCATAGGGAAAGGTTCCCATTAATTTTATCAAAGATAAATTCTTTAATTTATTCTTTAATCTACTTTTGAATATCAATTCAAACTAGTCGGGATTAACGAACTTTACCGAAGTAATCATTTGTTTTAATTTCCCAATCCCAACCTATTCATCCCATGAAGTAAAACTGATAATACTTCATATCTAACACCACAGTGTTATCGGTAAATTCAATTACCATTTCACGTTCAAATCTAATTAAAGATTTAACTATCGCCTGGAGTAAAACTGGTGATACTCCATTCTCGATTATTTCAATCTAATTAAAGATTCATTAAAACTCCACTTAGTTTTAATCTTCGACTGGGTTAAATAATCAGTGTCATTTAAAACACGGTTCACGATAAACCCAAAATCCCATTCATTAATTATCGGGTTAAAGAACAAGTGTTATTTAAAACACTGTTCACGATAAACCCAAAAATCAATATCAATTCCAATTAAATATTATTTAATTGGTACACTTCATTAAATATAAATAAAAAGATTTAATCTTTTCTCAACTGGGTTCAAGAACGGTGTTAGTGAAGACACCATTCACGACAAACCCAAATCACATTCGATATTCAATACAAGGCTCTGAATAGAAAATATATCGGCTTATATTCAATATCGAATTCTACGACTAACAAATGTCGTATTGGAAATAACGATATAAATATATATCTTTCAAATTTCCACAACAACATCTGTATAATCACGAATTCCAACATCGAAATATTCCGAAGACAATTTCGATTCAAATCCATTCCAATGCAATCATTGGAAATTTTGGTTATTTTTAAAACCATTTTCGAATTCAATTTATTTATTTAAAAATAAATAGAATTATATTTCTAGTTCAAAACTAGTTCATTTCGATAAAAATCTATTTTTATCTTTTCAAATATGGAGTTTTTCATCCCAAATCTTCACAAATCATTTCTTATGATTTTACACAAATTATTACTATTTTTAATAATTTTATCAAGGCCCGTACAGTCGATTTCCATCAACGGCCATCGAACTGCACTTACAGCGACCTTTTTCGAATTTGATTTGGACGTATCTCCAAATCCAACCGTTAGATTTCAAATTTCTAATCTTCGTTAGAAAGCTCTTTTCGATACGAACCCAACTGTTCCGGTTTTAGGAGAATCCGATGGTCGGATCTCCCGTAAGGTCCGTTTAAAATAAATGGTCGAAATTCGCGAACTACCGCGGCGCGGCGCGTTCTATTCGGGCCATTATATTATATATATAATATATATATAATATATATATTTCGTCGATTTCTATTTAAAACGAATTATATAAACAGTTTTAAATTCGTTTCAAAAGCAATTTCAACTTCCATTTCAATTCAAATCAAAATTGAATTCATCTTTATAAATTCGTTTTAAAATTCATTTCTATTCAATTCAAATTTCAATTCAATTTGAATTCATTTCAATTCGTTTTCAATTCAATTCATTTCGAAATCGTTTTCAATTCAATTCATTTCGAAATCGTTTTCAATTCAATTCATTCGTTTTCAATTCAATTTGAATTCGTTTTCAATTCATTTCATTTCGAAATCGTTTTCAATTCAATTTGAATTCGTTTTCAATTCATTTCATTTCGAAATCGTTTTCAATTCAATTCATTTCGAAATCGTTTTCAATTCAATTCATTTCGAAATCGTTTTCAATTCAATTTGAATTCGTTTTCAATTCATTTCATTTCAAAATCGTTTTCAATTCAATTTGAATTTGTTTTCAATTCATTTCGAAATCGTTTTGAATTCAATTCATTTCGAAATCGTTTTCAATTCAATTTGAATTCGTTTTCAATTCATTTCATTTCGAAATCGTTTTCAATTCAATTCATTTCGAAATCGTTTTCAATTCAATTTGAATTCGTTTTCAATTCATTTCATTTCGAAATCGTTTTCAATTCAATTTGAATTCGTTTTCAATTCATTTCATTTCGAAATCGTTTTCAATTCAATTTGAATTCGTTTTCAATTCATTTCGAAATCGTTTTCAATTCAATTCATTTCGAAATCGTTTTCAATTCAATTTGAATTCGTTTTCAATTCATTTCATTTCGAAATCGTTTTCAATTCAATTCATTTCGAAATCGTTTTCAATTCAATTTAAAATATTCGATTTCGAAATCACTTTTCAATATTCATTTTTAAGATGAATAAAATCGATATAAATATCGTTCACGTCAAAATGGCGTCAATCTAATCAACACGGCTTCATAAATTTCTATTTTCAAATATTCTATTTCAAATATTTCTTTTTCAAAATAGTTGTTATTATCAAAATATTTCGTTCAACACATGACCAATCTCAATGAATGAGTACTGTCAACACATGAACTTCTATTTTATATCGATAAAGATGTAAATTTTATTACTAAAATATTTCGTTCAACACATGACCAATCTCAATGAATGAGTACTGTCAACACATGAACTTTTATTTTATATCGATAAAGATGTAAATTTTATTACTAAAATATTTCGTTCAACACATGACCAATCTCAATGAATGAGTACTGTCAACACATGAACTTTTATTTTATAATATTCTTTATTTTTCAAATTGGAATGAGGCCCAATCAATTACCATATAAAGTTAATTATATGGATTTTCATACAACACATGTATATAATTACATTGAAAAATAATCAACCATCAACCAAAGTGCACTACACTGTATAAGCATCAAATATAGATATTTAACGCTTATAACAGCCTGTCAATCAATCGATCGACACATTTAATCAATCAGGATGAGTGAACTTCAAATTTCATCCCAACACCCGTGTGGGGTTTCAAACAATCAAACGCATATTTTATTTGTGCAGTTGGGCGATGTGTAGAATTTATCGTCCCAATCAATGTCATTCAAATAGGTGTACATAAACAAACCGTCCGGCTTATAAATTAATATTTTATTTTATTCACTTCACGTTAAAAATTTATATTTTTAACGATAAAACATTTTATTTCAACCTATGAATTTCTATTCAATTCATTTACACAATAAAATGATATTTTTATTTTTCTAACATATTTTAGAAAATTTCGGCGGCATAACGGCACGATACTAGAAACGGGACAAGGCCTAGCCTTATCCCCGGTCTAGTGAAGGCCCACGCCATTCACACATCAATCAAATCAATCTCATCTCACCAAACAATTCAATTCAAACAAACAATTCAACTAATCTATGCAACCAAACAAACAAGTCCATGGTCTGTGGACGATTGTGTCGGGTGCTACTAAGCACCGTCTGCATCCTAGTATATATATATAACTAGAAAAATTAAATTGAAAGGTGAGAAATTCTCACATATAGCTATCCTAGCTCCACGGCACTTCTATTGCAGAGATCTTCGTCGATCCCGCCTTTTTGTCACCTTCGTTGTCCGCTTTCACTACATATGTAAAAATTGAATTTTTACTATGCTATTCAATATATAAAAATCGAATTTTTACTTCGATGTTCAATATATAAAAATCAAATTTTTACTTCGAAGTTCAATATATAAAAATCATATTTTTATTTCGACTTCCAACATATAAAAATCCTATTTTTATTTCGACTTTCAACATATAAAAATCCTATTTTTATTTCGACTTTCAACATATAAAAATCCTATTTTTATTTCGACTTTCAACATATAAAAATCCTATTTTTATTTCGACTTTCAACATATAAAAATCCTATTTTTATTTCGACTTTCAACATATAAAAATCCTATTTTTATTTCGACTTTCAACATATAAAAATCCTATTTTTATTTTTAAATTTCTGATCTCCTTTTAGTTTATAAATCAGTTTTTACTTTTACAACAAAATCAGTTTCTTTATTCCTTTATAAAATTCAGTTTTAAATTATGTTTTTATAAAAATTCAGTTTTAATCATTTTATAAAAACAGTTTTTAAATCTTTTATAAAATCAAAACAGTATTAACCTAAAAAAACAGCATTACAGAGTTAAAAATAAAAATAAAAATAAAATAAATAAAATAAAATACTTACAGAAATTTTTAAAGATGGAGAGGGAGGGGCCACGACTGCTGTTGACGTCGGAGGAGGGGCTCCGGGCTTGCTGGCGGTCGGGGTCGATGGCAGGGCGCTGCGGCGCGAGGTGGGGGCCCAGATTGGCTAGCGCGTCGGTTTTTGGGGGAGTTGGGGTTGCGGTATCGAACTGAGGAGGGGGTCCGGTGAGGTTGAGGTGAAGCTGGAGGGAGCGGCCGGAACTGCGACGGTCGGTGGCGACGTGAGGAGGGTAGCGGCTGACGATTTGGGGTGGAGCGGGTTTCCCCTTTTTGATTTTGAACGGGTGTGTTGAGTGAGGGAGAGAGAGAAAGCAAGGGTTGACTATATATTATATATTTTTTTCTTCTCTTTTTTTTCTTTCAAAAAGGTACCTTTTAAATTCGAACTCCAAACGAGTCCCAACGACTGTCGCCTCTAGCTAATTACCCCCATTCTGAACACAATGGGATATGCCACGCAAGCCAATTCGACTGTTTCGATCAGTTTCTATTTAATTTACATTTAACTCACTATATTGAATTTTAAACGTACATTTCAAATTACCGGGGTCACATACTAACTCTATAAATTCCATAAAAATATTTTCTAGCTTCATATTGACGATACGGTCCTAACAAAACTAGTTTCGACGAATTCTGAGACCGTTGGAAAAATGGCCATTTTCCAGTCGATTAAAATCAACTGAAACTGGTCAAACGCGTTTTCCTTTGCCACGCTCACATATTGATTCGAAAAATTATGAAATTTGAAACCTAGCAATAACTTGACACTGCGGATCTAACAAAAGTGGTTTCGCCGAAATCCGAGGTCATTTGCAAAATGTCCATTTTTAAGGGCCTGAATTCCATAGCGACTATTCAGAATTTTCAACTGGACATATCTTTTGATTCCCGCTACGAACTTTTGATTTTTCGGATTCGCTGGAAAGATATTATCAAATAGATCCCATTATTTTTGGTTTCACTAAAATCCGGATTGTTTTGCACCCGGTACTTTCAATTGAAGTTTGAAATCGAATTATCGAACTACCGCGCCATTTTCAATTCTATTTATAATTATATATAAATATTTATATTCTAACGACGACGTATATAATATAAACGTTCGAATTATATTCAAAACAAATTTCACGTCGATATTATTTAAAATAATCTATTTTAAATATCAAAATTCGCTAAAATTGCCAAAATAAAAATTTTAAACTGGCCCAGATTTTACGGGTTGTTACAATCTCCCCCACTTAAAACTTTTCGTCCCCGAAAAGGAACAAAGTCGAAAGTGGTTTGATTAATCAACTCTACGTTCGATCTGGCATCCATTCTCCAACTCTTTAGTTTCTGAGAATTTTCAAAATTTCAAAAATTTGGCTAACACCCTAAATTTTCGAAAAATTTCGCCATAACCTCCCCTGCAATGGGAGCATCGGGGAATTTCAAATAGCTTCCCCGGTCCTTCAGATCTCAAAAAGAAAAAGAAAAAGCCAAGCGGCTAGCCAATAGGCTCACAAAATCATCATCACCCAAACAAAACAGGAAATTATGTAGTAAACATGTACCTATTTGTCGGGCAAACAAATTTTATTCTCTGCTCTAGCCTCCTTGCTATGACCTGTTCAATGATATATATGTATATGCAAGCAAATGCAACCAATTTTCAATACAATTCAATATTTGGTTCAATTAGGCTAAATGGTTAAAAATTAGCAAACAACTAAACAAACAACACAAACATCAATCAATTAGTGAATTAGAGTTTCAAATTCATAATTTGATATATAGTCAAAAATCAGATTTTTGATGCCAAATCATAACAATGTATTTTAGCTATATTAGTTTTGGTTCTCACACCAGTCTAATGGATATATATAGAAAATCACACCTTCGAAACTCGAATACCAATTCTGATGATGTCTAGACTATCATCAGAATCATCTCCGGGCGACTAGAGTGTGACTCTATATCTATCCAGTATATTAAAACTTTGAATATACGTTTGCAAGGCGTATATGCAAATTCTTTATATACTGAACTGTCCAAATCAATACTAATAAATAATCAAATACGAATGATTGATTTAGATTTTCAAAACAAAATTTGTTTTCACTTTAAAAATATACCCTTCACACTCGTTCTAATAAACTACTGATCCTATCTCTAACGAGTCATTCTCATTGGATATTGCTAATCCAATATCTGATGAATTCTTTCATATGGTTCTAATGTGTCTTGTTCTCTAAGCTTTGTAAACCAAAGCTCTGATACCAACTGTGAAGACCCGTAACTTCCCCGTAAAGGAAAGCGCCGGATAGTTCGAGAACAAGCCACAACAGAACGCATAGACAAGAACGTTTCATTGTATATTACAACAAAGCATCAGATTACATGAATATACAGAGTATAAATGAATATTACACAGAAATATCAGAGATTTAAATTACATTTAAATACATAGCAGCGGAAAATAATAAAATACACAACTAGAAGAGATATACGGATACAAAGCTTTCCGGATACCGTTCCAGCTGTAAACCAGGATCCTGTGAATATAAATCTGCAAAACCAAAACTACTAGCTGCCCGTGTCAAAATAAGGGCACCCAGAGTTTAGGTTAAAACAATAAACTCCAGGTCAGTCATGTGACTGGTGTGAGAACTAAAACAGTTGTAAATCTTTATTTTAAAGATAGGTAAATCAAGGGACCACGCCGTATAACACGGAACGGGTTTCCTCCCAAGAATACCAGTGCATAAAACAAACAGCGCAATGCTTAATAAAGAAAAATGAAGCTGTTATAAGACCCAGATCCTATCACATAATGCAACGCAAGCCGAGGGATAGGGTTTTTACCTTATAATAGCCAAGAATGCTTGATACGTTTAAAACAAATCATTTGATACTATTATAAGTGTATAGTGTATAAAACAACTTCAAATCATAAGTATCAATCATAGGCGGCATGAATGCCCCATACCACTATGTCGCCATATATAGGTTATACAATCAAAATCGCAAAGTCACGTATTTGGAAATTGGGTTTCCGTCTATGAACCGAGGCCAGGGATCGTCCTCTACCGATTCGAGACAATCTAGCCCATGTCTCAGGCAAGTACTCAGTCAAGCCTTGGAGCGACAGGGCCGGTCCACCGATGTGGATTAAACTTAAACCCTGAACATGCGTTCCCCCGCCCTATGGGGCGTAAACGAGCCAACTAAATGACTCCATCGGTTCGAGAACGACCGATCAATCCGAGGTGCCTCGCAACAGCAACAACCACATAAGTCAAACTCGTCAGGGCGTGTAAAACCACTGACGCCACTTCTAACTAGAAAGAAACGCATGCCCTCCCTGAGGTCCGTCTCCCGTTTTTGGTTCATACCGGGTGTGAAACTCGCGAAGCAAACGTTACACAAAGCTACGCCACAAAGGCCGTGCTTTGATCATCACCACAAGACTTTGCTTTTCAACAGAAGCCTCGATCAATTGCCACTTAGGCATGCCACACAGGCAATTCACTCCATGCGTTTGATATCCATCAATATATAACCCCTGAGCTCATACGTCTCAGAGAAGGGCGTTAAGCAAGAGAATAAATTCTCCGTCGCCAAACAGATATATATTTAATAGAAATCCACCACACAGACTAAAATCCAATGTCAGACACACAGTCCATTTACAAGTCCGTTCTGGGTCTGAACGAAACCGGAGGCACCTAGTACCCCGCATATCCATCGATCTCCAAGTACGTCTGGACGATCACCAACTGTTTCCATCTTCTTGGGTGTACAGCCCAATCAAGATCATCAGTTATCACCCAAACGACGTGAAGACCTCCGGTCTTCGACCATCGTCTTCATCTTCAACTTATCGTCGTATCAGTTATTCAGAATGGGATAAACCCGGTCTTTCCGAATAACTCGCGTATATTTTAAATAAGTGTTACACAAACACAACATACGCCTCATTCCAATTCATCAGTCACTAACCGTAAATTAATCAAGAGAATAATTCCCCACATATTAACCCCGAAGGCCGAAACCAACATCAGATCAATATCCAGAAAACCATTCTGCTTAGCTAACCGACAGTTAGTTTCTAAATTTCACATTCATAGGGAAAGGTTCCCATTAATTTTATCAAAGATAAATTCTTTAATTTATTCTTTAATCTACTTTTGAATATCAATTCAAACTAGTCGGGATTAACGAACTTTACCGAAGTAATCATTTGTTTTAATTTCCCAATCCCAACCTATTCATCCCATGAAGTAAAACTGATAATACTTCATATCTAACACCACAGTGTTATCGGTAAATTCAATTACCATTTCACGTTCAAATCTAATTAAAGATTTAACTATCGCCTGGAGTAAAACTGGTGATACTCCATTCTCGATTATTTCAATCTAATTAAAGATTCATTAAAACTCCACTTAGTTTTAATCTTCGACTGGGTTAAAGAATCAGTGTCATTTAAAACACTGTTCACGATAAACCCAAAAATCAATATCAATTCCAATTAAATATTATTTAATTGGTACACTTCATTAAATATAAATAAAAAGATTTAATCTTTTCTCAACTGGGTTCAAGAACGGTGTTAGTGAAGACACCATTCACAACAAACCCAAATCACATTCGATATTCAATACAAGGCTCTGAATAGAAAATATATCGGCTTATATTCAATATCGAATTCTACGACTAACAAATGTCGTATTGGAAATAACGATATAAATATATATCTTTCAAATTTCCACAACAACATCTGTATAATCACGAATTCCAACATCGAAATATTCCGAAGACAATTTCGATTCAAATCCATTCCAATGCAATCATTGGAAATTTTGGTTATTTTTAAAACCCTTTTCGAATTCAATTTATTTATTTAAAAATAAATAGAATTATATTTCTAGTTCAAAACTAGTTCATTTCGATAAAAATCTATTTTTATCTTTTCAAATATGGAGTTTTTCATCCCAAATCTTCACAAATCATTTCTTATGATTTTACACAAATTATTACTATTTTTAATAATTTTATCAAGGCCCGTACAGTCGATTTCCATCAACGGCCATCGAACTGCACTTACAGCGACCTTTTTCGAATTTGATTTGGACGTATCTCCAAATCCAACCGTTAGATTTCAAATTTCTAATCTTCGTTAGAAAGCTCTTTTCGATACGAACCCAACGGTTCCGGTTTTAGGAGAATCCGATGGTCGGATCTCCCGTAAGGTCCGTTTGAAATAAATGGTCGAAATTCGCGAACTGCCGCGGCGCGGCCCGTTCTATTCGGGCCATTATATTATATATATAATATATATATAATATATATTTCGTCGATTTCTATTTAAAACGAATTATATAAACAGTTTTAAATTCGTTTCAAAAGCAATTTCAACTTCCATTTCAATTCAAATCAAAATTGAATTCATCTTTATAAATTCGTTTTAAAATTCATTTCTATTCAATTCAAATTTCAATTCAATTTGAATTCATTTCAATTCGTTTTCAATTCAATTCATTTCGAAATCGTTTTCAATTCAATTCATTTCGAAATCGTTTTCAATTCAATTCATTCATTTTCAATTCAATTTGAATTCGTTTTCAATTCATTTCATTTCGAAATCGTTTTCAATTCAATTTGAATTCGTTTTCAATTCATTTCATTTCGAAATCGTTTTCAATTCAATTCATTTCGAAATCGTTTTCAATTCAATTCATTTCGAAATCGTTTTCAATTCAATTTGAATTCGTTTTCAATTCATTTCATTTCGAAATCGTTTTCAATTCAATTTGAATTCGTTTTCAATTCATTTCGAAATCGTTTTCAATTCAATTCATTTCGAAATCGTTTTCAATTCAATTTGAATTCGTTTTCAATTCATTTCATTTCGAAATCGTTTTCAATTCAATTCATTTCGAAATCGTTTTCAATTCAATTTGAATTCGTTTTCAATTCATTTCATTTCGAAATCGTTTTCAATTCAATTTGAATTCGTTTTCAATTCATTTCATTTCGAAATCGTTTTCAATTCAATTTGAATTCGTTTTCAATTCATTTCGAAATCGTTTTCAATTTAATTCATTTCGAAATCGTTTTCAATTCAATTTGAATTCGTTTTCAATTCATTTCATTTCGAAATCGTTTTCAATTCAATTCATTTCGAAATCGTTTTCAATTCAATTTAAAATATTCGATTTCGAAATCACTTTTCAATATTCATTTTTAAGATGAATAAAATCGATATAAATATCGTTCACGTCAAAATGGCGTCAATCTAATCAACACGGCTTCATAAATTTCTATTTTCAAATATTCTATTTCAAATATTTCTTTTTCAAAATAGTTGTTATTATCAAAATATTTCGTTCAACACATGACCAATCTCAATGAATGAGTACTGTCAACACATGAACTTTTATTTTATATCGATAAAGATGTAAATTTTATTACTAAAATATTTCGTTCAACATATGACCAATCTCAATGAATGAGTACTGTCAACACATGAACTTTTATTTTATATCGATAAAGATGTAAATTTTATTACTAAAATATTTCGTTCAACACATGACCAATCTCAATGAATGAGTACTGTCAACACATGAACTTTTATTTTATAATATTCTTTATTTTTCAAATTGGAATGAGGCCCAATCAATTACCATATAAAGTTAATTATATGGATTTTCATACAACACATGTATATAATTACATTGAAAAATAATCAACCATCAACCAAAGTGCACTACACTGTATAAGCATCAAATATAGATATTCAACGCTTATAACAGCCTGTCAATCAATCGATCAACACATTTAATCAATCAGGATGAGTGAACTTCAAATTTCATCCCAACACCCGTGTGGGGTTTCAAACAATCAAACGCATATTTTATTTGTGCAGTTGGGCGATGTGTAGAATTTATCGTCCCAATCAATGTCATTCAAATAGGTGTACATAAACAAACCGTCCGGCTTATAAATGAATATTTTATTTTATTCACTTCACGTTAAAAATTTATATTTTTAACGATAAAACATTTTATTTCAACCTATGAATTTCTATTCAATTCATTTACATAATAAAATGATATTTTTATTTTTCTAACATATTTTAGAAAATTTCGGCGGCATAACGGCACGATACTAGAAACGGGACAAGGCCTAGCCTTATCCCCGGTCTATTGAAGGCCCACGCCATTCACACATCAATCAAATCAATCTCATCTCACCAAACAATTCAATTCAAACAAACAATTCAACTAATCAATGCAACCAAACAAACAAGTCCATGGTCTGTGGACGATTGTGTCGGGTGCTACTAAGCACCGTCTGCATCCTAGTATATATATATAACTAGAAAAATTAAATTGAAAGGTGAGAAATTCTCACATATAGCTATCCTAGCTCCACGGCACTTCTATTGCAGAGATCTTCGTCGATCCCGCCTTTTTGTCACCTTCGTTGTCCGCTTTCACTACATATGTAAAAATTGAATTTTTACTATGCTATTCAATATATAAAAATCGAATTTTTACTTCGATGTTCAATATATAAAAATCGAATTTTTACTTCGAAGTTCAATATATAAAAATCATATTTTTATTTCGACTTCCAACATATAAAAATCCTATTTTTATTTCGACTTTCAACATATAAAAATCCTATTTTTATTTCGACTTTCAACATATAAAAATCCTATTTTTATTTCGACTTTCAACATATAAAAATCCTATTTTTATTTCGACTTTCAACATATAAAAATCCTATTTTTATTTCGACTTTCAACATATAAAAATCCTATTTTTATTTCGACTTTCAACATATAAAAATCCTATTTTTATTTCGACTTTCAACATATAAAAATCCTATTTTTATTTTTAAATTTCTAATCTCCTTTTAGTTTATAAATCAGTTTTTACTTTTACAACAAAATCAGTTTCTTTATTCCTTTATAAAATTCAGTTTTAAATTATGTTTTTATAAAAATTCAGTTTTAATCATTTTATAAAAACAGTTTTTAAATCTTTTATAAAATCAAAACAGTATTAACCTAAAAAAAACAGCATTACAGAGTTAAAAATAAAAATAAAAATAAAATAAATAAAATAAAATACTTACAGAAAATTTTAAAGATGGAGAGGGAGGGGCCACGACTGCTGTTGACGTCCGAGGAGGGGCTCCGGGCTTGCTGGCGGTCGGGGTCGATGGCAGGGCGCTGCGGCGCGAGGTGGGGGCCCAGATTGGCTAGCGCGTCGGTTTTTGGGGGAGTTGGGTTGCGGTATCGAACTGAGGAGGGGGTCCGGTGAGGTTGAGGTGAAGCTGGAGGGAGCGGCCGGAACTGCGACGGTCGGTGGCGACGTGAGGAGGGTAGCAGCTGACGATTTGGGGTGGAGCGGGTTTCCCCTTTTTGATTTTGAACGGGTGTGTTGAGTGAGGGAGAGAGAGAAAGCAAGGGTTGACTATATATTATATATTTTTTTCTTCTCTTATTTTTTTTATTTTCAAAAAGGTACCTTTTAAATTCGAACTCCAAACGAGTCCCAACGACTGTCGCCTCCAGCTAATTACCCCCATTCTGAACACAATGGGATATGCCACGCAAGCCAATTCGACTATTTCGATCAGTTTCTATTTAATTTACATTTAACTCACTATATTGAATTTTAAACGTACATTTCAAATTACCGGGGTCACATACTAACTCTATAAATTCCATAAAAATATTTTCTAGCTTCGTATTGACGATACGGTCCTAACAAAACTAGTTTCGACGAATTCTGAGACCGTTGGAAAAATGGCCATTTTCCAGTCGATTAAAATCAACTGAAACTGGTCAAATGCGTTTTCCTTTGCCACGCTCACATATTGATTCGAAAAATTATGAAATTTGAAACCTAGCAATAACTTGACACTGCGGATCTAACAAAAGTGGTTTCGCCGAAATCCGAGGTCATTTGCAAAATGTCCATTTTTAAGGGCCTGAATTCCATAGCGACTATTCAGAATTTTCAACTGGACATATCTTTTGATTCCCGCTACGAACTTTTGATTTTTCGGATTCGCTGGAAAGATATTATCAAATAGATCCCATTATTTTTGGTTTCACTAAAATCCGGATTGTTTTGCACCCGGTACTTTCAATTGAAGTTTGAAATCGAATTATCGAACTACCGCGCCATTTTCAATTCTATTTATAATTATATATAAATATTTATATTCTAACGACGACGTATATAATATAAACGTTCGAATTATATTCAAAACAAATTTCACGTCGATATTATTTAAAATAATCTATTTTAAATATCAAAATTCGCTAAAATTGCCAAAATAAAAATTTTAAACTGGCCCAGATTTTACGGGTTGTTACAAAATGTTTCTTGTTTCACAGAATTCCGACTTATATCAGATTATGTATATTCAATTGAAGTTCAAAACTCAATTTATATTTATATATAAATTTATCGTTCAAGCTTCATTTTATAATCGAATTATATATTATAACACCATTTATAACTCCAAATAAATTATTTAAAATAATAAAATAATATAAATATCTGACCACTAAAAATACGAGACATTACATTCTCCCCCCTTAAAAGAATTTCGTACCCGAAATTACTAAGGTAGGAAAAATGGTACAAACCCATCCACTTTAAAATCCAATTTATTTAAATTGAAAACCAGTTCGTTATTGTAAATAAAAATTACAAAAATATTGAAAATTCTCGAACTCTTTAAATTCCCGGAAAAATTCGGCAGAGTCTCCTTTGTATGGAGTAACATCTACGATATCGCAGGAACAAATAATATATATACATTGACTCACATGATCGGAAAGCAAAAATCAAAAACCAAAATCTTATATTTTCGCATAGGCGTACCATTTACGAGCGCTATTGAGCATACTTGCTTAATTTATTGCGATCTACTTAACCCAAATCTAATCCTCAAAACCATCTGGCATCTATATCAACTCAATTTATCATGTTAGTAACAAATACATGAAATTATTAAGTAAAATTTCATTTATTAACCAGAATAACTACGCCAATTTCCCAAAACCAGCATATAGCATCAATCAAGCAAACAGGGTTAAATCATCCAGGTTTTAATTGATAAATGATTCCATTCCAATTTATTATACTGGAATTCATTTTTTTGTTTCCTAAATCATTTAACTCTTCATTAAATCATTGATGAATTATATGAAATCCATCAAACACACGATCAACAAACGATACACAATCAACATAAGCCAATCATTTAAGCGAACTTATATTCAAGATTAAAATTCACTTGTGTTTACTTGGTTTTAATATCAATCAATTTATGTCAAATTGATTTCCATTACATTATTATAAATTAAATTTCCAAATTTGAAATTTATTTATTTAATTAATAATCAACTTCCCTTTTATATTAATTCTTACTTAACCAAGTTTAGTTTCAATCCCAATATTCAATTGACTACATGATTTTCAAAATTAGTTTACTTACATTTAAATATCCAAATTCTGATTTTTATTCCGAATGTCATCTAATTCCTCTTCTAATTTTTATTTAACTTATTTTTAAGTTAAATTTGGATTCGTTTTGATTACAAATTAAAATTCTCATTTACAAATTCCGTATGTTAAATATTCTTGTTATATTAAACCATTCAAATTTTTAATCCGATTTGAATTTCATTCAAATCGACCAAACAAATCAATATCTCAATAATTTAATGAAATTATTTCTTTTATATATAAAAACATAATTTGGGAAAAATTATTTCAATTACCCTCTTTACAAAACAATATCGTGTTAGTTGCTAGTTCATAATTGAACTAATCAAATAACACAATATAAAACATTTGATAAAATATATATAAATACGCATTCTCATATATATATACACACACACTCAACTGAATCTAGGGTATTACTAACTCCATCTCTATAGAGTTATGCTGTAGAGCCATGGTTATTACTAAACCTTATGCTCTGATACAACTGTAACGACTAGGCAAAAGATTTCGACGCTCGAATTCCGACAATAATACACAAATCTATACAACTTGCCAAAACCCAAGTGTCGAAAACACCAAATAGTTAATAAAAAGAAATTAGAGGGTGAGATAAGAAAGAAAGTTTGAATAGAAGAATAAGAAGAAGAACCAACACAGAATCATGGTCTCACATCACAGCGGAATAAAATATAATATAGAAATGAATCTTTATTTAGAGCATGAAATAAAACTTACAATTATCACAACACATCAACATATCTGGAAAGCTGTAATGTTCTGTCATCATATACAACACACAATGGAATAGTAACTAATATGTCTGAACTCTTCTAGCACGTCTTCTGAACTTCGTAGAATCGAATAATCTGAACCTGTAAAACATGGTCTAACCCGAGCATTACAAACACCGGATCAGTCTGGTGAACCAGAGTGAGAAAACACACTAAGTTTAAAAGTATCATCCAACTTGATTTTAACGTCAAAATCTTTTCGAAAGAAAAGAATAATCATATAACCAAATCCACACATAAATACGGACGATTTTTTCCCTACGATAACCCAAAATATTCTGGAAATCATATCTTATTCTGATATTATAATCGTAACAACCTGAATTTTCAGAACCAATTTAAAAAAAATTATTTAAACTATTTTAATGGATTTTAAGAATTTAAAATGATTTATTTTAAATAATAACGACTAAAAATTTATTTTAAATGAAATTAGAACATATAAGTTTATTTTAATTATAAATAGAGTTTAAAATGGTGTGGTAGTTTGAAAATTCGATTTTAAATTTAAATTGAATGTATATAATTCAATATAAATTGGATTTCAGTAAAACCAGAAACATTTGAATCTGTTTAACAATATCTTCCTAATAAATGTGAAAAGTTCAGATTTCTTAATACTAATTGAAAGTTATGGCCAGTTTAAAATTAAAATTAGTCGCTATGGAATTTTTATATATTTTTAAATATATATATTGCCCTTAAAAATAGTCATTTTGCAAACGACCTCTGTTTTCGACAAAACCACTTATGTTAGATCCGGAATGTCAAATTATTATTAGATTCCAATTTTTCATAATTTTGGAATTAATATGTGAGCATGGTGAATGTAAACGCGTTTGGTAAATTCAGTTTGAATTTAATCAACTGGAAAATAACCATTTTTCAAACGGCCTTCAAATTCGATGAAATTATTTTTGTCACGACAATTTCATCAAAACATAGCTAGAAATAATTTTTCTGTGATTTTTGGAGTTAGTATGTGGCCCCCGTAAATTAAAATGTACGTTGAAATCAATTTTGAAAGTTATATTAATGTACGTTTTAATTTTAAAGAAAATTGACAAAACAACCGAATTGGCTTATGAAACATATTCCATTGTATCCAGAATGAGGGTATTTGGCTAGGGGCAACAATCGTTGAGGTTCGTTTGGAGTTCATGGCTTTAAACAGGTTAACTTACGAATAAAATACTGTTATATATGTGTGTAAGTATATATATATATAAAGTTAAATGGTAAAAAACCCTAGGTTAAAATTCAACATGGTCAACTCTTCGAGAGCCGCTTTTTTCCATTTAAATGGCCGACATTCATCAATTTTCATTCCTTAATCACTTCTAATCTAAGCCAAATTAACCAAAACTCATAAAGCAAACGTTGAAGATCTCTCCAAGATGATTAAATTTGTACGATTATGATTGTTTTTCCTACAATGATTCGAGAAATTTTTTTGTTCAAAACCGCACCTCTCGAGGCCGTTTTGGGAGCACCTTGGACAGTCGGGTTCGATGTCGAGCTCGACGGTGGAGGCTCTTGGGTAGGCCGACGATGGGGTGTAACTTGATCGGCGGTTGGTGGTCCTAGGTGGCTTGCGCAAGCAAAGACATGAGGTGACGATGGGTTTTCAAAAAGAGCGATCATTGAAGAAAACGATTAAGGGGAAAATTAAAAAATTTAATTAGTTTAATTATATAACTAATTAGCTTATTAAAAGTAATTAACACTTAAATGTTCTTATCTTGGTCATACGATTACTGAAATTAGCAAATTCAGATTCGTTAGAATCGTCTTAGCAATCTCTACACAATGGAACTAACCAAAACCAAAATGGAGCACGTTAGAATTTCAGGCAATTTCAAATCCAAACAGAACTGAAATTTAGAAACAAAACACTGATGGAGTGGAAACCGACTGTAAGAACTCTCTCTCACTTAAATTATTTTACAGTTATTATCTAATAGGTTGCAAACGGGGGTTAGTAGCTCCTAACACTATTTTTTTGTACAAATCATGGACGATTTAATTGATTGTATTGTATTGTGATGTGAAATGGAGTAAATAATATATATATATATATATATATATATATATATATGTGCGTTGTAAATAAAAAGTATAAGCGATGTGAATATAATATATATGAAATGTTAATAATATATATGTATATATGAAATGTGAATAATATATATATGAAATGTGAATAATATATACATAGGAAATCTGAATAATATATATGAAATGGGAATTAAATATATATACGAAATGTGAATAAAATATTTTAATGCGATGTGAATAAAAATTTATATGTGATGTGAAAAATATATATACGATATATAAAATGGTCAGGATGAATAAATATTTGTTTGTTAAAAATATGATTTTTGATGAATATATGGAATATATAAAATTGTCATGTAAAGAAATAAATATTTGTTCGCTAAAAATATTAACTTTAACATATATATGGGATATATAAAATGATCATGTATTGAAATAAATATTGGTTGGCTAAAAATATTATTTTTAGCTTATGTATGAGATATATAAAATGATAATGTATTGAAATAAATAATATTTGGCTAAAAATATTATTTTTAGTTTATATATGAGATATATAAAATTGTCATGATATGGAATAATTACTGGATCATTAAAAATATAATTTTCAATATATATATGTGATGTATAAAATTGTCATGATATGGAATATTTAATATATATATATATATATATATATATATATATATATATATATGTGAGGTATAAATTTCGAAACGATTTATAAAATACGTTTTGAATAGAAATAGACGATGTATATAATATACAATGGTCTGAATAGAGCGCGCCGCGCAGCGACCATTCGCGAATTTCGGCCATTAATTTCAAATCGATGTAATGGGAGATCCGACCATCGGATTCTCCTAAAACCAAAATCTTGGGTTCATATCGAAAAGAGGTTTCCGACGAATATAAGAAATTAAAATTTGAATGGTCGAATTTTAATATATGTCCAAATTAATTTCAGAAAAGGTCGATGTGGATGCAGTTCGGTGACCGTCATTGGAAACCGACTGCATAGGCCTTAATAAAATTATAAAAAATATGGAAAATTTGTGTAAAATCATAATAAATGATTTGGAAAGATTTTCGATGAAAAATTCCAAGTTTGGAAAGATAAAATTACATTTTTATATAAATGAACTAGTTATTAACTAGAATAATAATCCAATGTTTATAAATAAAGTTGTTTTGAAAATGGTTTTAAAATAACTAGAATTTTCCAACGAATAAATTGGAATGGATTTGAGTGGAAATAATCTTCGGAATATTTCAATATTGGATTCCGTGATTATACAGGTATTGTTGAGGAATTTGGAAGATATAGATATCATTATTCCTAATAAGATACGTGTGGGTTTCAGAATTTGATGTTGAATATAAGCCGATATTATTTCTCTTCAGAGCCTTATATTTAATGTCAAATTGAATTTTGGGGTTTATAGTGAACAGTGTTTTAAATAACAGTCAGTTAGCAGTGAAGATATGATTTGGAATATATAAATCTTTTAATTAAGATTAATGGAATTTTCCAAAGTAAAGTTTTCCAATTTAATATATTAAATTGGAGTTGAATGGAATTCGATTTGGTAACAATCGAGATGAGCTTCTGTGAATGAAGACCATCACCATATATGGAATTTAAAAGGCATGTCGTTATTCCATTTATAGTATTGATTTGATACGGAAATTTATATCGATTATATATTGTTATGATCTCCGTGAAGATTCCATTTTGATGGAAGATGATTTTGGATTTATCGTGAACTGTGTTTTAAATAATATTGGTTCTTTAACCCAGTTAATGACAAGATTAATTTTCCTAAAAGTTGAACAATCATTAAGTAAGAGTTGTGAAATTAAAACTGAAGAAGAATTTTAATAAATCTTTAATTAGACTTGAATGAATGAATGGTGATTAAATTTACCAAAACATGAGGTATGGTATAAACCAAATACACTTGGTTGCTGATAATGATTGTGATTGATTGTTTGGATTGTGCTCGACAAGTTTATGAGCAAAATATGCTTTTACATTTAGCATTGGGTTGGGTAGAAATATTTGTATGCTGGCATCTTGTGAAACACTTCACGATTTGACTATGAGATGTGTAGCGATGTTGTTGAGTTCATTTCAAATTTAATGAATGATTTTGAAATGATATTTTTCTTAAGTGAAAAGAATTTTTTTCCCGATTTTGGGCAGGGAATGTTTTATAAAAATGTTTTATAAAACAGAATGGATTTCAAGGCCTAAACCCGATGTCGTCGAAATGATTTCGAAACGTATTATGTGTTACATTGTAGTTCATCACATATTTGATTAGTTGTTATTGATGATATATGTAATAACCCGGAAAATGTGAACCAATTTAAAAATTTTAAATTTGGTTATTACCAAAGAATTTGAATAATTGAAATAGCATATTTCAATAAAATAAAGAATTAGGTATGGTATTGCAGTTTGAAATTTTGAATACAAACTTTGTCTGACTGTACTGGGTGGAAAATATAACGGATTTTAGCGAAACTGAAAATATTTAAATCTGTCTATGAATACCTTTCTAACAAATCTGAAAAATCGAAGTTTCATAGCGGGAATCAAAAGTTATGGCCGATTGAATTTTCAGAGAGGTCGTTATATAACATATATAGCCCCTGAAAATTGATATTTTGCATACGACCTCGGAATTCGACGAAACCACTTTTGTTGGGTCCGGGATGTCAAACTATTGCTAGGTTTCAAATTTCATAATTTTTGAAGCTAGTATGTGAGCGGGGCAAAAGAAAATGTGATTGGTCAATTTCTGTTAAAATAGGTCGTCCTAAAAATGGCCGTTTTTCAAACGAGCTTAGAATTCGACGAAACTGGTTTTGTTAGGACCATATCATCAAAACAAAGCTAGATTTATTTTTCTGGAATTTTTCGATTCAATTTGTGACCCTGGCAAATTGAAATGTACGTTCAAATTAAATATTGAATGTTTTATATTTTAATTTGAAAAATAACTGACTGTAACAGTCGAATTGGCCAACGACATATATCCCATTGTGTCCGGAATGGGGGTATTTAGCTAGGGGCGACTGTCGTTGGGTTTGATTTCGAGTTCGTTTGCAAAAACACTATTTAAAATTTCCTATAAAGTCTCGACCAATAGGATTTTTTCTTTAAAAAAAAGAAAAAAAAACCTCAAAAACCCTAGCCGCCCCAGGCGATATCGACGACCCTCATCGCTCGAAACTTCCCCTCGACTTTCCCACCGCCACCGCCACCTACAGGCCGCGCCACCACCGCAGTTCGACAGCCCTTCCTCCCCTCTCCACATCCGACCAAACCTCACTCCACCATCGCCTGTATTGCCCGAACCACCTCCACGAAGTCGCCGCCTTTCCGACGCCGCATCGCCTTCCTCCGACCACCGAAGGAGACCCCACCACCACCGATATAGAGCTGGTTCGTAGCTCTTCCACGTCGCAGGACCTGATCGGAGAAACAAGGTGCGGTTTGATTTTAAAATTTAAACCTAGTTTTGAAGGTTTAAAAACCTTTCTGCTTCGACATTCTGAAATGAAAATAACACTATAAAGCGTTGCAAAACTTTGAAAAATAATATCTTTTTCGTTCTTTAACGAAATTTGATGAAATAGGAAACACCGTGATCGCAAGGAGGCTCTCTACATTCTAGAAGAAGCCGCGGATTTTTCTGATCTTCCTACGATTTTTAGCACTGCAATAACCAATGTGAGGAATCTAAACTAAATTGTGTGAATGGAATCGCGTTGTATAAATTATATAAGCGAAGTGTAAATTATATACGCATTGTATACCTCATGTACATTTGTTGTATAAGTTATATTAGCGATGTATAAATTATACAAGCGTTGAATGAAACATATATGCTTTGAATTGTGATGAAATGCAAGTGAATTATAATATAATATATATATATACTCCCCTCGTCCACAGACCATGGACGATATTTATTGCTTGTGATTGACGTGATATTATATGGTATGACGAATGGTTGGAAATAATTGTTTGTGGTTGATATTGTGGTTGAAAAATACCTTTGTGGTTGAAAAATACCCTCTTGTGGTTGAAACAAATTAGAATAGGATTGTGGAATTGAAAATAAAACATGCCGCCTGCGTGCGAACTAGATGCATGATCCCCATTGTCAAAAACCACGAGGTTTTATGGTAGAGCGAGGAGCCGTACTAGGGACGGTCCCGGTTTTAACTACCCTGCCGTTATGCTGCCGAAATTTTCTGAAATATACATGTGTTAGAATAATTTTCATTCGTTGAAATAAATTACATATATTGAAACGAATATTCATGTGTTGAGTTGCAATTCATTCGTTGAGTTGAAATTCATGTGTTGAATATTGTTTGAATTTAAACAAATAGCTTTAGCGATAAAAATCACATTTTTATATATATTCAAACTATAGCGAATATTCATGTGTTGAGTTGCAATTCATTCGTTGAGTTGAAATTCATGTGTTGAATATTATTTGAATTTAAACAAATAGCTTTAGCGATAAAAATCACATTTTTATATATATTCAAACTATAGCGAATATTCATGTGTTGAGTTGCAATTCATTCGTTGAGTTGAAATTCATGTGTTGAATATTATTTGAATTTAAACAAATAGCTTTAGCGATAAAAATCACATTTTTATATATATACAAACTATAGAGAATATTCATGTGTTGAATTGAAATTCGTTCGTCGAGTTGAAATTCATGTGTTGAATGTTATCATATGTTAAAATAAAATGAATCGACAATAAAAACTACATTTTTATTTTGATCATGAAGTGTTAAAAACATTCACGTGTTGAATAAATATTTTTGATGATAAAAATATTTCTTTTATCATGTATACGCTTTGATAAAAATACACACGTGTTGAAATAAATAATAGTTTGCTAGAAATATTATTATTAGCTTTGTTCTGCATACATATACATGTGTTGAACAGGAAAAATGGATTAGCTGTAGAGTAAAGAAATTATTTGTGTGCCCGACAAATAGGTAATCTTTGATGAGTTGGCTGCGCAATTTTATTTTTATATCAACTCCTGTGAATGCCATTGGATGCGGAGTGCTGGTTTTTCTGTGTGAAATAATAAACATCACCATAGGATAGTAACAATTAATTTTGAACTACAATACATGGCATACTTCTTGACGATAGGCATACTTCATCATATTCTACATAAGCAATTGGAGCTTGTGTGACAAGGTGGAAGATTTACAATACGAGCGAGAGGCTTGTATGGCGATGACTATATACTACAGGTTGAACTGATGACTGATATGGACTACATAAAATATAACGATAAATTGCCAGATTAATAAAAACCCCACACGGGTCTGGAGTTGACAATAATCACGTCTCTCTAGTTATTAGATACGGCACATGGACTATTTATTTCCACACGGAAACGGGGTGACGAGAATTTATTCTCTGGAGTGATTATATATACATGCTCCCCCGTAAACACCAGAATATATCACTATAAATATGTGGATGCTTTTTAGGATTTATTGGGTACCTAACACGGCCTAATAAATTTCCAAACCCCTCCCCGTACAAAGGAGGTTATGGCGAAATTTTTCGAAATATTAAGGCGTTAGTGAAATATTTGAAGTGAAAACGAAGTTGAAAATATAGAATGAACTATATTTGGAATTATAGAATGAACTATATTTATATATATAAATATAAATATAATTAAAAGGAATCGAAGCCGTGCAGTTCGTGTTTCGGAATCGTAATTTGAAACGATTAGTACGAGAAATCCGACCATCGGATTTTCCCGAAACCGCAACCGCTGGGTTCGCCTTGGAAATATCTTCCCAACGGCACCAACCTTGTAAAAATCCAACGGTTGGATTGTCCAGAATGTTTAATTCAAATCTGAAGAAAAACAGCGCCAGAATCGTTTATATTTATATATAAATATAAATATAATTAAATTAAATCGAATAACGACG
Source organism: Allium sativum (assembly GCA_030737875.1). Classification (NCBI taxonomy): domain Eukaryota; kingdom Viridiplantae; phylum Streptophyta; class Magnoliopsida; order Asparagales; family Amaryllidaceae; genus Allium; species Allium sativum. The sequence continues at coordinate 105,216,265 of CM060912.1, forward strand.
CTGGAGTTCGAATTTTGAAACCGTAACTTCAAACGACTAGTGTGGAAGATCCGACCGTCGAATTTTCACGAAACTGGAACCGTTGGTTTCGCTTTGGGAATATCTTCCCACTGATATAGACTTTGTAGAAATTCAACAGTTTGATTTTCCGATATGTGTAAAACAAATTAGAGGAAAAACAGTGCCACGGCACGACCTGAAACGTCGTTTAATTAAATATGGCCATTTTTAAATAAATAAAAATGGCGAAAAATCGTTATAAAATATTATAAGCCACATAGATTGCAAATAGACCAATTGGGCTTGAATTGTTTGATATTTGATGGTTGTACGTGCTTGACACGAAAATAACACTAAAGAACTGAAAGATGGATGTCGAATAATATAACCATGGAAAGAATCGATTTAAATTCTAATTACGCGAATTATTTGAAAAGGCCGAGATAACCCTCATTTCAAATAATTTATCGAGCGATTCGAATTGGAAAATGCAAAGACGATTCAAGACCGACGATCTTCGTATCGGTTGGATGGGCGCTGCTGAGGTTCCTGACCGGAGCAGCTACCGTGAAGGAACGGAAGTAGTAGCCGTCTGAACGTATGTGTTGATTGGATGGATATACGAGGAATTTGACGCCTCCGGTTTCGTTCAGACCCAGAACGGACTTGTAAATGGACTGTGTGTCTGACATTGGATTTTGTTCTATACTGATTGATCTCTGTTAAATATATATCTGTTTGGCGACGGAGAATTTATTCTTTTGCTTAACGCCCTTCTCTGAGACGTACGAGCTCAGATGTTATATATCGATGGAAATCAATCGTATGGAGTGGATTGCCTATGTGGCATGCCAAGATGCTGTGATCAAGGCTTCTGTTGCAAAGCAAAGTCTTGTGGATGATGATCAAAGCACGGTCTACGTGGCCTGGCTTTGTGTATAGCGTGGATTCGCGAGCCTCACACCTCGGTATGAGTTAAAAACGGGATACGGACCGCTGGGAGAGCACGACGTTTCTTTCTAGCTATGGTGGTGTCAGTGACTTACCAGCCCTGACATTTATATCTACTTTTTCACCTTTGTGGTTGTTGGAATGCGAGGCTCCTCGATTATAGGTCTGTAAGGACCGGGAAACGTGTGTTCAGGAATAACTAATACTCAAACGTAAGAGAGGACCGACCCAGCCGAATCCAGGGGTTGCCCAGAGTGTGTAGCCCTGAGGCATTTGCTAGAATGTCTCGAAGCGGAGAGGAGCTTGCCCCTTGCCTCCACTCATGACGGAAATCCAATTTCCAATACGAAATAACGGACTCGATTGTAGAACTAGTATGGCGACATAGTAGATGGTAGCTATGCCGCCTATGATTGATATTTATGATGCTATTCATTTTTGAAACATATATGCACTAGTAATAATAACAATTTATTTTGCTTTATATGTATCAAGCATATTTGGCCATTATAAGGTAAAACTCTATCCTCCAGCTTGCGTTGCATTGTATGATGGGAATTGAGTCTTATAATGGCTTCATTCTTTTTAAAAGCATTGCGTTGTTTTAAAAGAATTTACCTTGTTTTAAATGCACTAGCAATCACTGGAGTAATCCCGTTCTGCGAAAGTGGCGTGGTCCTATGATTTGCTTATTACTGTTGTTAAACTGTTAAATAGATTCCTCATACCAGTCCCCATGACTGACTCGTTGTTTGTTTCACTTTGCAAACGCGGGTGCCCTTATTTCCACACGGGCAGCCTAGTTCACAGGTGACAGGTTGTTTTTGGCTCTGCACCGTTGCATAGAGTGCATTTTGGCTCATGGCGAGGCTGACTTCACAGAGACGGCTTTGACATTTTCCACCATTATTGTACTTATATTATGATTCCACCACTGGCGATGCAGACTACTTTACTTTCAGTACTTATTATCGTATGTATATGTTCCGCCTTCGGCGATGATGACTGATCACTCTCCTTTTTACTAAGTTATATCCTACGCTGTGCTATTCTGATGTTGTTACATGTTGTGATTCCGCTGTCATATCCATGTAAAATTATTCTATTTATTGTTTCTGCTATTATCTATACTCTGCTATGATGATTAATGTGTTATATTCCAATGATTATCCTTAATACCACCCCTCGGATTTTGGGATCGTCACAGTTGGTATCAGAGCTTTGGTTAACCTTAGTTCCGGGATCTAACACATTAAACACCTCGTCAGAATAGAATCAGTAGTGTTCTAAGGCGAGTAGCTCATTAGAGATAGGATTAGCAATGTCCTAGGATGAGCTAAGCAGATTAGCAAAACAATTTGATCAATACATCATTACCTTTCCTTATGTTCCCTTGCTTTATCATATATGAAAATTATCAAATCTGTGAGCTTGACTTTTTTTTCTTGCTTATATATTACTCTTTCTGATGGCTACACGAGCAGCAGCAGCTAGAGGAGGCCGTGGAGGCCGAGCAGGAGTAGCAGGAGGACGGGGGAATATCCCCGTAGTTGAGGGAGGCCCTATTGTTCAGCCACCAGCACCCGAGGACTTCGAGCTAGACAGAGTAGCGAAGAGGTATAGGAACCTTGGGGGAAAACCCTTTTCTGGCACGGGTACAGTAACAGAGGATATAGCTTGGTTGAAGACCTGTGAAAAGATCTTTGAAGGCATGGGTTTGGGAACCAACAACAAAGCACGACTAGGTATTTGGCTCCTACAGGAGGAAGCAGAGTTGTGGTGGGATGCCATCACCTCAGAAGATGCAGCAGGTACTGTCAGAACCTGGGAGCAATTCAAAACCATGTTCAACGAGAAGTTTGTACCTGAACAGGCCTTAGAGAGGATGCGAGAGCAGTTTGCTAATCTCCAGCAAGGAGATCTCTCTATCCAGGATTACCTCAATAAATTCACCCAGTTGTCGCGCTATGCTCCAAAGCTTATTATGACTAACAAAGCAAAGAACAAGAGATTTATATTTGGGCTAAAGCGCAAGTACCATGACAGAGCCATGAGCAACATCAAACTCTCCTTCTCAGAATTAGTAGAAATGTCTTGCAATTACGAGGATATGGATGAAAGGCACGCCAGCCAAGACCGCGCCAAAAGCCAAGCTGGAAATAAGCGCAAGGCTTCAGCAGATCAGCCAGAGTCTAGCATTACAGCGGCCGCTACTCAGAAACCTGGAAAGATACTGAAAGGAAATTGCTACAATTGCGGGAAGCCAGGACATTTTTCTAATGTGTGCAAAGCCCCGAGGAAGCCAAAGGCAAATCCATACTCAGCCGAATGCTACAACTGCCATAAGAAAGGGCACTATAGCAGGAACTGTCCTCTGAAGCAGAAAGCACAAGTGGCTCATGTGTATGACGGGGAGACCCCGCCAGCTATCACCGATGGATCAGGTAAACCCAACGTCTTGGGAGGTACCCTTACCATTAAAAATATTCCTATTTCTGTACTTTTTGATACTGGTGCATCACGTAGCTTCATTTCTGGTAACACTGTTTACAAGTTAAAATTGAAACGAAGAAAGCTTAAAGAACCAATTAAAGTTCAAAACCCGATAGGAGGTTCTGTTAGTCTCAGTACATATTGTAAAGCACCTATTTCCTTTTCTCGATACCGGTTTCCTTTTAAAGTGATTGTTATGGACCTTTCCGAATTTGATATTATACTGGGGCTGGATTGGTTGACAAAATATAAGGCCGAAGTTAGATGTGCCGAGAGAATCGTTAAAGTCGAAACGAAGCTTGGGCCTATATATATACCATGCCATGGCTCATAAATTAATAGAATAGAATTTTGTTCTCCTTTAGAAGTTACTCCCCCTTCATTAGAAAAGATACCGGTCGTTAAAAACTACGCGGATGTGTTTGAAGAAGTAGAAAACTTACCGCCGCAAAGAGAAATTGAATTCAGGATAGATTTAATTCCTAACGCCCGACCAGTAGTGCATCCAATTAGAAGAATGGCTCCGAAAGAAAAAGAAGAGTTAGGTAGTCAAACCAGAGAATTGATTTGGAAAGGTCTGATCAGACCGAGCTTTTCATCTTGGGGAGCAGCAGTTGTATTTGTCCCGAAATTAGACGGTACTTGTGACATCCCCCGAACTTCCACGGGTGAAAGCAGGAGAAATCATTTTTGGAATACAACATAAATACAATAAAACAGAACACAGATACAATATAGCAAAGGAGATTCATAGAGTAATAACATTATAGCAGCGGAAAAATATAATGTCATCAATCACAGAAATTCCACAGTCACAGAAAACTAAGATTATTACAACAAGTTTGCAGAAAAGAAATAAGTTTGATGTCTAAAAAGAAAAGAAAAGATGCCAACAGAAACAAAAAGTCTTCAAGCTCCAAGTCATCACCTCTTCTCCCAAATAGAATCCAAGAGAGAGAAAATAAGCAGCTTCAAAGAAAAGCTCCAAACAAAGAATGAACCTGTCTACTTGGCTGCCCGTGTAGAAGAGAGGGCACCCAAGTTTGCAAAAAGGTGAAACAAACTATGGGTCAGTCGTGGGACTGGTGTGAGAATTCTTAAATAACTTATACTAATAAGGCAAATTCAAAGACCACGCCGCTAACGCGGAACGGGTTGTACCAATGGATTGCCGTGCATAATTTAAAGTGTCATAATAAATGATTAAATAAGTCGTCAACAACGCAATGTCTTTTGAAAAATGGAACCACCATAAGACTCAGGTCCCATCACACAATGCAACGCACACCAAGAGGATAGAGTTTTACCTTATGGTGGTTAAACATGCTAAATACGCCAAATACATAACTAATACTATTATTAGTGTATATGTTTTAAAACAATTCAAAGCAATGTATTAATCCTAGGAAGCATAGGTACCATATATTATGCCTCCAATACTAGTAATACAATCAAATCCGTCGGGGTCGTATTGGAAATTTGGGTTTCCATCATGAGTCCAGGCTAGGGAGGACTCCTTACCGATTCGAGACGCTCTAGTTAACGTCTCAGGATTACCCGCAGTTAACCCTTGGATCCTGCAGGGCCGGTCCTCACATACAGCTTAGAGGATTGGCAATTCCTAAGCACACATTTCCCGGTCCTATAGGACCTATCCGAGGCGCCTCATTTCATCATCCTTCAAAAGTAAAATGACTACTAACTAGAAAGAAACGTGCTACTTTCCCTGCGTTCCCTTCCCCCTTTTTAGACTCTACCGGTTTGTGAGGCTCGTGAAGTCATGTTCTTCATACCACAAGGTTCTGCTTTTCAACAAGTAACCCTGATCATTGCATCTTAGTATGCCACACCGTCACTCCATACCGTACTATTGATCTTTCGTCACTATATAAACGGGTGTTAAGTAGAGAATAAATTCTCTACCACCAATCGTTTATATATTAACTGAATATCAACAACATAATATTTTGTGGGGTACGATGTCAGACACACTATCCATTTATACCCATGCTCTAGGTCTGAACTAGGGTCAAACCCGTGAAATCAACACGTACGTTTGGACAATTATCCCGACCCTTGAATTGGGAGCAAACCAATTCAGAGTCTTGATCGTTGTCCATTCGAGGGGAGATTTACGGTCTTCATGCGCCGTCTTCATACTTGAATTCTTGAAATCGTACGATCATTTGGAATGGGATTAACCCGGTCTTTCCAAATAATCTCGCATTCATATATTTTGAGAAAAACATATTTCATAACGTTATTTTATTTTATAACGATTAATTCTTGCCTTAATTATTTTAATATAATTAATTTTAATGTTTCAATACAGTTCCTTACCTCTCGTTTAACATTATAAATAATGTTATCCTTACATACATTTCATTTCTTTTATTTACATTATAAATAATGTTAATTCTTCCTACGGGGTGAATTCTCTCTTTATATACATTATAAATAATATATATTCTTCCTACGGTCAAGTTCTCTAAATCTTATCATTATAAAATAGTGTAACTATCATACGGTGGAATTTTCTTTATATTTAACATTGAAAATAATGTTAATTTATCCTACAGTACATTTCCTTATTTCTGATATTAACAAAAATGCTAATGAATCATACGGTGTATATTTTCATATTTTACATACAAGGAAATTCTATATTTTCAACATATCAGAAATGATAGTTTACATACAATGCAATTCTCTATTTTTAATATATCAAAAATGATAGTTTCATACAATGCATTTCTCTATTTTTCTAACATGACAAAATAATATATTCATACAATGCATTTCTATTTCTCTAACTTGACAAATTATTATGCATACAATGTATTTCTATTTTTCTAACTTGACAAAATATTATGCATACAATGTTCTAACTTGACAAAATATTATTTGCATACAATGTATTTTCTATTTTTCTAACTTGACAAAATATTATGCATACAATGCACTTCTATATAACGTTCTAACTTGACAAAATATTATACATACAATGTTCTAACTTGACAAAATATTATTTGCATACAATGTATTTTCTATTTTTCTAACTTGACAAAATATTATGCATACAATGCACTTTTATATAACGTTCTAACTTGACAAAATATTATGCATACAATGTTCTAACTTGACAAAATATTATTTGCATACAATGTATTTTCTATTTTTCTAACTTGACAAAATATTATGCATACAATGCACTTCTATATAACGTTCTAACTTGACAAAATATTATACATACAATGTTCTAACTTGACAAAATATTATTTGCATACAATGTATTTTCTATTTTTCTAACTTGACAAAATAGTATGCATACAATGCACTTCTATATAACGTTCTAACTTGACAAAATATTATACATACAATGTTCTAACTTGACAAAATATTATTTGCATACAATGTATTTTCTATTTTTCTAACTTGACAAAATATTATGCATACAATGCACTTTTTTCTTCTATTTTGACAAAAATAATATGCTATGCATACAATGCATTTTTTCCTATTTTATAACAAAAATAATATGCAATGCATAAAACGCACTTTTTCTATTTTGACAAAAATAATATGCAATGCATAAAACACACTTTTTTCCTATTTTATAACAAAAATAATATGCAATGCATAAAACGCACTTTTTCTATTTTGACAAAAATAATATGCAATGCATAAAACACACTTTTTCTATTTTATAACAAAAATAATATGCAATGCATAAAACGCACTTTTTCTATTTTGACAAAAATAATATGCAATGCATAAAACGCACTTTTTCTATTTTGACAAAAATAATATGCAATGCATAAAACGCACTTTTTTCCTATTTTGACAAAAATAATATGCAATGCATAAAACACACTTTTTTCCTATTTTATAACAAAAATAATATGCAATGCATAAAACGCACTTTTTCTATTTTGACAAAAATAATATGCAATGCATAAAACGCACTTTTTTCCTATTTTATAACAAAAATAATATGCAATGCATAAAACGCACTTTTTCTATTTTGACAAAAATAATATGCAATGCATAAAACACACTTTTTCTATTTTATAACAAAAATAATATGCAATGCATAAAACGCACTTTTTCTATTTTGACAAAAATAATATGCAATGCATAAAACACACTTTTTCTATTTTGAACAAAAACATAGTTCATTAACATACTATGCTATTTTTAATAATGAACAAAAAATATTCATTACATATAGCGACAAATTCTATTTTGTTAATGACACAAAATATAATTCTTTAACATAGCGACAAATTCTATTTTGTTAATGACACAAAATATAATTCTTTAACATAGCGACAAATTCTATTTTGTTAATGACACAAAATATAATTCTTTAACATAGCGACAAATTCTATTTTGTTAATGACACAAAATATCATTCTTTAACATAGCGACAAATTCTATTTTGTTAATGACACAAAATATCATTCTTTAACATAGCGACAAATTCTATTTTGTTAATGACACAAAATATCATTCTTTAACATAGCGACAAATTCTATTTTGTTAATGACACAAAATATCATTCTTTAACATAGCGACAAATTCTATTTTGTTAATACACAAATTATCATTCTTTAACATAGCGACAAATTCTATTTTGTTAATGACACAAAATATCATTCTTTAACATAGCGACAAATTCTATTTTGTTAATGACACAAAATATCATTCTTTAACATAGCGACAAATTCTATTTTGTTAATGACACAAAATATCATTCTTTAACATAGCGACAAATTCTATTTTGTTAATGACACAAAATATCATTCTTTAACATAGCGACAAATTCTATTTTGTTAATACACAAATTTGTTCATTCAACATACGGTGCTAATTTTCTTACTTTGATATTGACAAAAGTGTCAATTTACATACGGTGTTCATTTTCTTATTTTGATATTGACAAAAGTGTCAATTTACATACGGTGTTCATTTTCTTATTTTGATATTGACAAAAGTGTCAATTTACATACGGTGTTCATTTTCTTATTTTGATATTGACAAAAGTGTCAATTTACATACGGTGTTCATTTTCTTATTTTGATATTGACAAAAGTGTCAATTTACATACGGTGTTCATTTTCTTATTTTGATATTGACAAAAAAAATGTCACTTTAACATACGGTGTTCATTTTCTTATTTTGATATTGACAAAAAAAATGTCACTTTACAACATACATGAACAATTTTAATTTATTTAATTTTGACATATCAACATGTCACACAACATACATGAACGATTTTAATTTATTTAATTTTAACATATCAACATGTCACACAACATACATGAACGATTTTAATTTATTTAATTTTAACATATCAACATGTCACACAACATACATGAACGATTTTAATTTATTTAATTTTAACATATCAACATGTCACACAACATACATGAACGATTTTAATTTATTTAATTTTGACATATCAACATGTCACACAACATACATGAACGATTTTAATTTATTTAATTTTGATATTGTAACATCTCAACATACAGTGGGTTTTTGACATAGCATACGCATACAGATTAAGTCATAGCAGATTCACATACAGTTTATATCATAGCAGATTCACATACATATATGATTATGAATGCGAACATCCATAATTAAAACATAATTACTTAAATAAAATAAATAGGATTCTCACCTCAATTAGATTAAAGTTTGTTCCCAATTGCTCTGTATTAAAGTGGTATTCGAAGTCACGGTTCCATCGGATCTGAAATTTTCAGAATCGGTGTTCATATGCATAAGTTATTGATGTTTTAAATCAAACAGACTTTTAACAACTGGCTGTGTAACACTTAAAAGCGTGGGGAAATCTGAAGCATACCATATTTTCAGAATTTGTTCAAAACTTCAAATCGCGATAACTTTTGATTTACTGAACGGTTTTGGGTGCCGTTTTTTGGAGAATGACCGCCTTGGAGAGATCTTTGCACGGCCAGAAGGGGGTGGAGCTCGGTCGAACGTGGTGGGCCCGGCGTGGCTGCGACCGGCGGATCTTTGCGGCGATGGTGGCGGCGCTACAGGGCACGGGGGAGGCGGAGATTGGTACCAAATCGAAGATCTCGAAAAGAGCTTCGAAACGGTATATGGTATGTTGAATTTCGTTAAGAGACGAGGGAGAAAAGTGAGTTTGAAATTTGATGCTCTATGGGTTTCACGGCGGCTTCAACGAGAGGAAGAAGAAGGAGTATACGTACTGTATACGGGTATATATACTAGTATTTAGGGTTTTATTTTAATTATTTAATTAATTATTTAATTCAAGAAAATACCGTCTTCACATACGACCTCCGATTCGCGCTCAACGACTGTCGAACTTAATGTTTTGATGTCTTCTGAACGCGATGGCGCTATCCCCATGGTCCAGTTCTGAAGTTACAGACTGGTTTTCTTTTATTTTCAAATAAATCCTTTATTTTAAATTCGAACGTAAATATAATTTTGCCGGGGCCACATACGAAGTCAGAAAAATCCGGAAAAATTATTTTTGGCTTTCTTATGCCGATACGATCACAACAAAATTCGTTTCGTTCAATTCTGAGACCGTTTGAATTTTTAATGAATTTTTAAAGTCAAAAATTGTCCGTTTACACTGAAAAATCAATTATAATTATATATTAATTCTAAAAATTACCAAAAAATCATTTTTAGCTTTGTTTTGATGATACGAACCCAACAAAATTTATTTCGTTCGATTCTGAGACTTTTTGAAAAATGGCTATTTTCAAGGCGAATATTTTTAATATTAAAAATACATTTTTAAACAAATATTTTCTGAAACTCGAAACATATAAGTGTTTACTGTTTTTCAATGCAGAAACGTCATTCTGAAACCAATGGAAGTGGTTTCGAGTTCAAATTCCTACATATGTGAAAAGTAGCATTTTTGTCCTATGCAAATTACCCACCGACCTTTCTAAAAATTGAATTAGCCATAACTTTTGATTCCCGTTATGAAATTTCGATTTTTCGGATTCGTTGGAAAGATATTTTTAAATAGATTCTAATATTTTTGGTTTTACTAAAATCCGTTAAATTTTGCATCCTGTATGGTTAGTCAAAGTTCAAGTTTGACTTTTCAAACTACCGCGCCATTTCTAGCTCTTTTTATATTTAAAATTAATTTATTCATTCTAACTTCGATTTGAAATAAATTTGTGATCCTTATTATTTAAAATAGATTATTTTAAATATCAAAACTCATTTAAAATCACTTAAAATAAATTTTAACTTGGCCCCAAAATTCAGGGTCGTTACAGTACTCTAAGACTTTGTGTTGATTACCGAGATCTCAATAAGCAGACACTGAAGAACAAATATCCCTTGCCACGAATAGACGATCTATTAGATCAATTAAATGGAGCAACAGTATTCTCCAGAATGGACCTAGCTACAGGTTTCCACCAATTACGTATAGCCGAAGACTGTGTTCCTTTGACAGCCTTCAGGGGTCCCGATTTATTCTACGAATGGTTAGTAATGTCGTTCGGCTTGTGTAACGCTCCAGCATACTTCGTCGATCTTATGAACAGAGTGTTCCATGGTGTATTGAATAAATTTGTTCTAGTCTTCATCGATGACATTTTAATCTACTCCAAGTCGGAAGGCGAACATGCAAAACATTTATAACAAGTGTTGAAAATTCTAAGGAGAAATGTCTTGAAAGCTAAATTTTCTAAGTGTGTCTTCTGGCAGGATGAAGTTAAGTTCCTAGGCCATGTCATATCAAAAGAAGGGATTGCTGTAGATCCAAACAAACTTACAGCGATTCAGAACTGGAAACAACCTACTACCCCCACAGAAGTTCGAAGTTTCCTTGGATTGGCTAGTTACTATCAGAAATTCGTTCATGATTTTTCAAAGATATCTGGTGTATTGACAAAGCTTACAAAGAAGCATGAGAAATTCAAATGGACTCACGAATGTGAAGGAGCTTTCCAGGAGCTGAAACTGAAGTTGACAACTTCTCCAGTATTGACAATTATCGAAGGCAACCAAGACTTGACTGTATGGATAGACGCTTCTATTAGAGGGCTAGGCGTAGTACTAATGCAAAAAGGCCAAGTGGTTGCTTATGCCAGCCGCCAGCTAAAGCCTCATGAAAGAAACTATGCAACTCATGATCTTGAGTTATTAGCTATCGTGTTTGCTTTGAGAATCTGGAGGCATTATTTACTGGGCGAGAAGTTCGAACTATTCACGGATAATCAATCCTTGAAATATCTATTCACTCAGAAAGATCTAAACTTGAGACAACAGCGTTGGTTAGAATTCCTTCAGCATACGATTTTGAAATTCTATACACTCCAGGGAAAGCCAATGTTGTAGCAGATGCGCTCAGCAGAAAGAATGAAATCATCGCCAGTTTTGTCATCACGTCTTCATTAATAGACAGGATCTCGACCCTTCAGAAAGACGATGAATTTATTCAAAGAGTCAGTCAGAGAGTCAAGGGAGGTGAATCCACAAGTTTCCGACTCGATGACAAAGGAGTTCTTAGATTAAAGGGCAGAATTTGCATCCCAAATCTTCCTGAGCTCAGAAGAGAAATACTTGATGAGTGCCACAAGTCCAAATTAAGTATCATCCCGGTGTGAGCAAAATGTATAACGATATCAAACGCACATTCTGGTGGAGAGCTTTGAAAAGATATATTTCATTATATGTTAGCAGATGCCCCACTTGTCAGCTAGTTAAGAGCGATCAACAGAAATTGGCTGGACTATTACAACCATTAGAAATTCCAGGATGGAAGTGGGAACAAATTTTGATGGACTTCATTGATGGCTTGCCTCGAACTAGGAAAGGAAACGACAGTATATGGGTAATCGTAGATCGCTTCACGAAGACTGCCCATTTCATACCTGTCCGATCCAATAGAACGGCTCAAAGTTTAGCACAGATTTACTTCAAAGAAATAGTTAAACTACATGGAGTGCCGCTCAATATAGTCAGTGATAGAGATCCCCTGTTTACTAGCAAATTCTGGGAAGCATTCCAGACAGAATTGGGATCCAAATTGAATCTAAGCACCGCTTATCACCCTCAGACAGACGGCCAAACTGAGCGGGTGAATAGAATTCTAGAAGATTTACTGCGGTCTTGCGTTATTGATTTTGGAGGCTCATGGGAAGATCACTTACATTTAGCCGAATTCTCTTATAACAATAGCTATCAAGCAAGTCTGGGAATGTCTCCATTTGAAGCATTATACGGTAGACCGTGCAAATCTCCCGCATGTTGGGTAGAACCTGACAACAGACTTGTGTTAGGGCCCGATATGATTCGAGAAGCATCGGATAAAGTCGACTTCATTAAGAAGCGATTGAAAACTGCACAAAGCCGACAGAAAAGTTATGCTGATGCGAGAAGAAGAGATTTATCATTTGCCGTTGGCGATTATGTTTACTTAAGAGTTTCTCCAATGCGGGGAGTAATCAGATTTGGCAAGACTGGGAAGTTGGCACCGAGATTTATTGGTCCCTTTCCTATACTTGAACGGATTGGAACTCTGGCATATAGTGTTTCATTACCTGATTGGTTGCCTGATGTACATGATGTGTTCCACGTGTCTCAACTCAGAAAACATGTTCATGATCCAGATCTTCTTGTGGAAGAAGCAGCGCAACAGGATATAGACATAACTCCAGAATTAGCGCTCAGAAGAGAGCCATTAAAGATTGTTGGCAAAGAAACTAGAGAGCTAAGGAGCAAAAAGATTCATTTAGTCAAAGTGCAGTGGAGTAGTGATCCTAGAGACTTTACTTGGGAGACTGAGGAAAGCATTAAACAAGCCTACTCCAAATGCAGAGTGGACATCTCTGACTAACTCCGGTGCAAGGTACCTTTACAATACTTTGCATTTACATTTTGTTTCCTACTTAGCTGTTATTTCCTTTTCGAGGACGAAAAGTTTTAAGTGGGGGAGATTGTAATAACCCGGAAAATGTGAACCAATTTAAATTTTTTAAATTTGGTTATTACCAAAGAATTTGAATAATTGAAATAGCATATTTCAATAAAATAAAGAATTAGGTATGGTATTGCAGTTTGAAATTTTGAATACAACTGACTGTACCGGGTGGAAAATATAACGAATTTTAGCGAAACTGAAAATATTTAAATCTTTCTATGAATACCTTTCTAAAGAATCTGAAAAATCGAAGTTTCATAGCGGGAATCAAAAGTTATGGCCGATTGAATTTTCAGAGAGGTCGCTATATAGCATATATAGCCCCTGAAAATTGATATTTTGCATATGTCCTCGGAATTCGACGAAACCACTTTTGTTGGGTCCGGGATGTCAAACTATTGCTAGGTTTCAAATTTCATAATTTTTGAAGCTAGTTTGTGAGCGGGGCAAAAAAAATGTGATTGGTCAATTTCTGTTAAAATGGGTCGACCTAAAAATGGCCGTTTTTCAAACGAGCTCAGAATTCGACGAAACTGGTTTTGTTAGGACCGTATCATCAAAACAAAGCTAGATTTATTTTTCTGGAATTTTTCGATTCAGTTTGTGACCCTGGCAAATTGAAATGTACGTTCAAATTAAATATTGAATGTTTTATATTTTAATTTGAAAAATAACTGATTGTAACAGTCGAATTAGCCAACGATACATATCCCATTGTGTCCAGAATGGGGGTATTTAGCTAGGGGCGACAGTTGTTGGGTTTGATTTCGAGTTCGTTTGCAAAAACACTATTTAAAATTTCCTATAAAGTCTCGACCAATAGGATTTTTTCTTTAAAAAAAAACCCACAAAAATCCTAGCCGCCCCAGGCGATATCGACGACCCTCATCGCTCGAAACTTCCCCTCGACTTTCCCTCCGCCACCGCCACCTACAGGCCGCGCCACCACCGCAGTTCGACAGCCCTTCCTCCCCTCTCCACATCCGACCAAACCTCACCCGCCACCATCGCCTGTATTGCCTGAACCACCTCCACGAAGTCGCCGCCTTTCCGACGCCGCACCGCCTTCCTCCGACCACCGAAGGAGACCGTACCACCACCGATAGAGAGCTGGTTCGTAGCTCTTCCACGTCGCAGGACCTGATCGGTGCAACAAGGTGCGGTTTGATTTTAAAATTTAAACCTAGTTTTGAAGGTTTAAAAACCTTTCTGCTTCGACATTCTGAAATGAAAATAACACTATAAAGCGTTGCAAAACTTTGAAAAATAATATCTTTTTCGTTCTTTAAGGAAATTTGATGAAACAGGAGACACCGTGACCGCAAGGAGGCTCTCTACATTCTAGAAGAAGCCGCGGATTTTTCTGATCTTCCTACGATTTTTAGCACTGCAATAACCAATGTGAGGAATCTAAACTAAATTGTGTGAATGGAATCGCGTTGTATAAATTATATAAGCGAAGTGTAAATTATATATGCATTGTATACCTCATGTACATGTGTTGTACAAGTTATATTAGCGATGTATAAATTATACAAGCGTTGAATGAAACATATATGCTTTGAATTGTGATGAAATGCAAGTGAATTATTATTATATATATTTATATATATATATATATATACTCCCCTCGTCCACAGACCATGGACGATATTTATTGCTTGTGATTGACGTGATATTATATGGTATGACGAATGGTTGGAAATAATTGTTTGTGGTTGATATTGTGGTTGAAAAATACCTTTGTGGTTTAAAAATACCCTCTTGCGGTTGAAACAAATTAGAATAGGATTGTGGAATTGAAAATAAAACATGCCGCCTGCGTGCGAACTAGATGCATGATCCCCATTGTCAAAAACCGCGAGGTTTTAAGGTAGAGCGAGGAGCCGTACTAGGGACGGTCCCGGTTTTAACTACTCTGCCGTTATGCTGCCGAAATTTTCTGAAATATACATGTGTTAGAATAATTTTCATTCGTTGAAATAAATTACATATATTGAAACGAATATTCATGTGTTGAGTTGCAATTCATTCGTTGAGTTGAAATTCATGTGTTGAATATTGTTTGAATTTAAACAAATAGCTTTAGCGATAAAAATCACATTTTTATATATATTCAAACTACAGCGAATATTCATGTGTTGAGTTGCAATTTATTCGTTGAGTTGAAATTCATGTGTTGAATATTATTTGAATTTAAACAAATAGCTTTAGCGATAAAAATCACATTTTTATATATATTCAAACTATAGCGAATATTCATGTGTTGAGTTGCAATTCATTCGTTGAGTTGAAATTCATGTGTTGAATATTATTTGAATTTAAACAAATAGCTTTAGCGATAAAAATCACATTTTTATATATATACAAACTATAGAGAATATTCATGTGTTGAATTGAAATTCGTTCGTCGAGTTGAAATTCATGTGTTGAATGTTATCATATGTTAAAATAAAATGAATCGACAATAAAAACTACATTTTTATTTTGAATATGAAGTGTTAAAAACATTCACGTGTTGAATAAATATTTTTGATGATAAAAATATTTCTTTTATCATGTATACGCTTTGATAAAAATACACACGTGTTGAAATAAATAATAGTTTGCTAGAAATATTATTATTAGCTTTGTTCTGCATACATATACATGTGTTGAACAGGAAAAATGGATTAGTTGTAGAGTAAAGAAATTATCTGCGTGCCCGACAAATAGGTAAGCTTTGATGAGTTGGCTGCGCAATTTTATTTTTATATCAACTCCTGTGAATGCCATGTGATGCGGAGTGCTGGTTTTTCTGTGTGAAATAATAAACATCGCCATAGGATAGTAACAATTAATTTTGAACTACACTACATGGCATACTTCTTGACGATAGACATACTTCATCATATTCCATATAAGCAATTGGAGCTTGTGTGACGAGGTGGAAGATTTACCATACGAGCGAGAGGCTTGTATGGCGATGACTATATACTACAGGTTGAACCGATGGCTGATATGGACTATATAAAATATAACGATAAATTGCCATATTAATAAAAACCCCACACGGGTCTGGAGTTGACAATAATCACGTCTCTCTAGTTATTAGATACGGCACATGGACTATTTATTTCCACACGGAAACGGGGTGACAAGAATTTATTCTCTGGAGTGATTATCTATACATGCTCCCCCGTAAACACCAGAATATATCACTATAAATATGTGGATGCTTTTTAGGATTTATTGGGTACCTAACACGGCCCAATAAATTTCCAAACCCCTCCCCGTACAAAGGAGGTTATGGAGAAATTTTTCGAAATATTAAGGCGTTAGTGAAATATTTGAAGTGAAAACGAAGTTGAAAATATAGAATGAACTATATATATATATATATATATATATATATATATATATAAATATAATTAAAAGGAATCGAAGCCGTGCAGTTCGTGTTTCGGAATCGTAATTTGAAACGATTAGTACGAGAAATCCGACCATCGGATTTTCCCGAAACCGCAACCGCTGGGTTCGCCTTGGAAATATCTTTCCAACGGCACAAACCTTGTAAAAATCCAACGGTTGGATTGTCCAGAATGTTTAATTCAAATCTGAAGAAAAACAACGCCAGAATCGTTTATATTTATATATAAATATAAATATAATTAAATTAAATCGAATAACGACGCTGCAGTTCGAATTTTGAAACCGTAACTTCAAACGACTAGTGTGGAAGATCCGACCGTCGAATTTTCACGAAACTAGAACCGTTGGGTTCGCTTTGGGAATATCTTCCCACTGATATAGACTTTGTAGAAATCCAACGGGTAGATTTTCCGATATGTGTAAAACAAATTAGAGGAAAAACAACGCCAGTGCCACGGCACGACCTGAAACGTCGTTTAATTAAATATGGCCATTTTTAAATAAATAAAAATGGCGAAAAATCGTTATAAAATATTATAAGCAACATAGATTGCAAATAGACCAATTGGGCTTGAATTGTTTGATATTTGATGGTTGTATGTGCTTGACACGAAAATAACACTAAAGAACTGAAAGATGGATGTCGAATAATATAACCATGGAAAGAATCGATTTAAATTCTAATTACGTGAATTATTTGAAAAGGCCGAGCTAACCCTCATTTCAAATAATTTATCGAGTGATTCAAATTGGAAAATGCAAAGATGATTCAAGACCGACGATCTTCGTATCGGTTTGATGGGCGCTGCTGAGGTTCCTGACCGGAGTAGCTACCGTGAAGGAACGGAAGTAGTAGCCATCTGAACGTATGCGTTGATTGGACGGATATACGAGGAATTTGACGCCTCCGGTTTCGTTCAGACCCAGAACGGACTTGTAAATGGACTGTGTGTCTGACATTGGATTTTGTTCTATACTGATTGATCTCTGTTAAATATATATCTGTTTGGCGGCGGAGAATTTATTCTTTTGCTTAACGCCCTTCTCTGAGACGTACGAGCTCAGATGTTATATATCGATGGAAATCAATCATATGGAGTGGATTGCCTATGTGGCATGCCAAGATGATGTGATCAAGGCTTTTGTTGCAAAGCAAAGTCTTGTGGATGATGATCAAAGCACGATCTACGTGGCCTGGCTTTGTGTATAGCGTGGATTCGCGAGCCTCACACCTCGGTATGAGTTAAAAACGGGATACGGACCGCTGGGAGAGCACGACGTTTCTTTCTAGCTATGGTGGTGTCAATGACTTACTAGCCCTAACATTTATATCTACTTTTTCACCTTTGTGGTTGTTGGAATGCGAGGCGCCTCGATTATAGGTCTGTAAGGACCGGGAAACGGGTGTTCAGGAATAACTAATCCTCAAACGTAATAGAGGACTGGCCCAGCAGAATCCAGGGTTGCCCAGAGTGTGTAGCCCTGAGGCATTTGCTAGAATGTCTCGAAGCGGAGAGGAGCTTGCCCCTTGCCTCAACTCAAGACGGAAATCCAATTTCCAATACGAAATAACGGACTCGATTGTAGAACTAGTATGGCGACATAGTAGATGGTAGCTATGCCGCCTATGATTGATATTTATGATGCTATTCATTTTTGAAACATATATGCACTAGTAATAATATCAATTGATTTTGCTTTATATGTATCAAGCATATTTGGCCATTATAAGGTAAAACTCTATCCTCCAGCTTGCGTTGCATTGTATGATGGGACTTCAGTCTTATAATGGCTTCATTCTTTTTAAAAGCATTGCGTTGTTTTAAAAGAATTTACCTTGTTTTAAATGCACTAGCAATCGCTGGAGTAATCCCGTTCCGCGAAAGTGGCGTGGTCCTATGATGTGCTTATTACTGTTGTTAAACTGTTAAATAGATTCCTCATACCAGTCCCCATGACTGACTCGTTGTTTGTTTCACTTTGCAAACGTGGGTGCCCTTATTTCCACACGGGCAGCCTAGTTCACAGGTGACAGGTTGTTTTTGGCTCTGCACTGTTGCATAGAGTGCATTTTGGCTCATGGCGAGGCTGACTTCACAGAGACGACTTTGACATTTTCCGCCATTATTGTACTTATATTATGATTCCGCCACTGGCGATGCAGACTGCTTTACTTTCAGTACTTATTATCGTATGTAAATGTTCCGCCTTCGGCGATGATGATTGATCACTCTCCTTTTTACTAAGTTATATCCTACGCTGTGCTATTCTGATTTTGTTACATGTTGTGATTCCACTGTCATATCCATGTAAAATTATTCTATTTATTGTTTCTGCTATTATCTGTACTCTGCTATGATGATTAATGTGTTATATTCAAATGATTATCCTTAATACCGCCCCTCGGATTTTGGGATCGTCACAATATATTTGTTTGGTGGCAAGAATTTATTCTCTTGCTTAACACGCTTCTTTGAGACGTATGAGCTCAAAGGTTATGTGATTAACAGTGACTAATCATATGTGTGAACTGCTGATGTGAAGTACTATATTTTGAATGTACTTGTGATTATTATGTTGTGAAATGATTTTCCCCACTTCAGGATATAAAATGATTTAGCAAGTATGTGGCTAAAGATTCGGGTAACCCGAGAGTGACTAAAAGTATGAGGGTGGTGTAGTTCCCCAGAGTGTGGAATGGAGCATCGTTAGTTTAGCCTGCTCCATAGTGGGAGGCGCACACACACACACACACACACACACATATATATATATAAGTTGAAGGGGCGCGTACAGCCTGGTTTGAGGGACGTGCATGATATATGGTTCCATACTTGTTTGTATGCATTGTTATGTTTTGGAATTCATATTTCCAGAGATTTTGGTTTGAGATCCTGAAGTGACTGATATAAAAGCTAGATATGTATTTCAAATGATTTGAAAAAGGAATCGGGAAATAAAGTCCAAAGGAATAACTTCTATAAAGTGAATTGGATTTAAAAAATCTAAATTTGGGGATTAAGCCTAAATGGGTAGATTGAGGAATCACATGCTGTATGATGCATTGTAGATCCACATTTCTATTATTGGTTGTTGTTTATGCACTGGTATTCATGGGAGAACCCATTCTATGACATGTGGCGTGGTACCGTGATTTACTCTACTTTAAAAATCAACTTATAACTGTCTTAGTTCTCACACCAGTCTCATGACTGACCCGGAGTTTATTGTTTCTACCTAAACTCTGGGTGCCCATATTTTCCACATGGGTAACTAGTAATTTCGGTTTTGCAGATTATTTCATTTAGCAAGATTCTGGATTGAAGCTTAAAGCTATGTCCAGAGAATTGATAGTCTTCGCTGTGTTAGTTTATTTGCTTCCGCTGCATTGTATTACATTTATTGTAAATTTATTTTCTGTTGTATATCATTATCGATACTATGATATTCTATACTCTGATGTAACATTATTATGATGTTTATAAAGCCTTTTGTTGTTTGTTCTGATGTGTTGTGCACCTAGAGTTAGCGATCCGGGCTTCGAACGGTCTTGGTAGATTTAGTGATCGATTAGGTCCGGGCGAAATCCGTATCATTACAATAATAGTGTCTAAACACAAATAAATTGCAATCTAGCAGAACGCTTGCATCTCATGCTTCACATATATAGTACAACATCAAAACCGTGGGAACTAATTGGAGAATGGATTTCCTTGTGAGGTATATGTAACGACCCGAATTTCCGTACTCTTTGAGTCGACGAATAACACCACACGTCCAACCCAAAGTGCACAGAAATACGAATCATTATTAGAAAGAAGTTAGAGGATGAGAAATAGAAAGAAAGAAATATTAGAATATAAGAAAACGAAGATCACAAACTCACAGCGG
The DNA here is from genome assembly GCA_030737875.1 of Allium sativum. NCBI lineage: Eukaryota > Viridiplantae > Streptophyta > Magnoliopsida > Asparagales > Amaryllidaceae > Allium > Allium sativum. Next base: position 105,236,978 of record CM060912.1, read on the forward strand.
AACGAATAAAATATATTAGATAATACAACTTTTGAAATGCAAATCAGTAACTTTATATACATACCATCATCAGAGCACAACAGTTATCTCTGGAATAGTTATAAACACATGTTTCTAGATACATAAACAGTACACAGCAGAAGTATGATAGTCTATAGCTAACAGGTGAAGCCTCCTGCATCGAGCTCCTCCAAGTGAATCTGAAAAAAAAATCCAAACTACTTGACTGCCCGTACAAATTTGGGCACCCAAGAGTTTAGGGAAAACAAAACAAAATAAACTCAGGGTCAGTCATGGGACTGGTGTGAGTAAACTCCAACCTTTGGTTTAACTTTCAAAACCCTTTTCAATGAAATGATAATCGTAAGACCAATCCATAAATAAACACGGATGGTTTTTACCTTACGATAACCCAAAACATTTTTGATATCAAATCCAGTGATATTATAATAGTGTCTACATCAACTATATAGAATCTAGCGGAACGCTTGCATCTCACGCTCCATATATAATATAAAATCAAAAACCACAGGGCGCTTATTGGAGATTGGATTTCCAACATGACAAGGTATGGGACCACCTTCCGATGGTGTATCTCTAGAGACGAATACACTGGGTTCAACAAGAACGTCTTGCAACCCGGCCCTCACATGACCGACCACTCATTTCGCTTGAGTGTATCGAATGTATATCACCAACGGTTGGGATCAGCAACCATTTGTAACAACCCGTAAAATGCGAGCCAGTTTGAAAATTTTATTTTGGCAATTTTAGCGAACATTGATTATTTAAAATGAATTATTTTAAATAATATCGACGAGAAATTTATTTTGAATAGAGTTCGAACGTATATTTTATATACGTCGTCGTTAGAATATATAATAATTATATATAATTATAAAAGGAATTGAAAATGGCGCGGTAGTTCGATAATTCGATTTCAAACTTCAATTGAATGTACCGGGTGCAAGACAATCCGGATTTTAGTGAAACCAAAAACATTAGGATCCTGGTTTACAGCTGGAACGATATCCGGAAAGCTTTGTATCCGTATATCTCTTTCTAGTTGTGTATTGTATTATTTTCCGCTGCTATGTATTTAAATGTAATTTAAATCTCTGATATTTCTGTGTGATATTCATTTATACTCTGTATATTCTTGTAATCTGATGCATTGTTGTAATAAGCAATGAAATGTTCTTCTGTATGCGTTCTATTTTGTCGTGTTCTCAAACGATAGGGTGTTTCGAACGGTCTGGGTCGGTTTAGCGACTGGTTCGGACCGAGCGAAATTCCTTCTCGTCACAGTTGGTATCAGAGCTTTGGTTTACAAAGCTTAGAGAACAAGGCACATTAGAACCATACGAAAGAATTCATCAGATATGGGATTAGTAATATCCAACGAGAATGACTCGTTAGAGATAGGATCAGTAGTATCCTAGAAAGAGTGTGAAGAGTATATTTTTCAAATGAAAACAATTTTTGTTTTGAAAATTTAAATCAATTATTCGTATTTGGTTATTTATTTATATTGACGTGGACAATCCAGTATATATAGATTTTGCGTACACGTCTGATCCACGTGTATTTGGAATTTTAATATACTGGATAGATATAGAATTACACTCTAGACACCCGGAGATGGTTCTGATGATTGATCGATCATCATCAGAACTTATGTTTGTGTTTCGAAGGTGTGATATCTATATATTTCCATTAGACTGGTGTGAGAACCAAAACTTATATAGCTAGAACCCTTTGTTGTGAATTGGCATCAAAAACATGATTTTCTGTATATATATCAAAGTTATGCATTTGAAAAACTAATCAACTAATTGATTGATGGTTGTATTGTTTGATTATTGTATGAATAATTAAAATTTGAACCATTTAGTTCATTTGAGTCAAATATTGAATTTTATTGAAAATTGGTTGCATTTGCTTGCATATACATATATATCATTGAATAGGTCATAGCAAGGAGGCTAGAGCAGAGAATAAAATTTGTTTGCCCGACAAATAGGTACATGTTTACTACATAATTTCCTGTTTTGTTTAGGTGATGATGATTTTGTGAGCCTATTGGCTAGCCGCTTGGCTTTTTCTTTTTCTTTTTGAGATCTGAAGGACCGGGGAAGCTATTTGAAATTCCCCGATGCTCCCATTGCAGGGGAGGTTATGGCGAAATTTTTCGAAAATTTAGGGTGTTAGCCAAATTTTTGAGATTTTGAAAATTTTCAAAAACTGAAAAGTTGGAGAAGGGAAGCCAGATCGAATGTAGAGCTGATTAATCAAACCACTTTCGACTCTGTTCCTTTTCGGGGACGAAAAGTTTTAAGTGGGGGAGATTGTAACAACCCGTAAAATGCGAGCCAGTTTGAAAATTTTATTTTGGCAATTTTAGCGAACATTGATTATTTAAAATGAATTATTTTAAATAATATCGACGAGAAATTTATTTTGAATAGAGTTCGAACGTATATTTTATATGCGTCGTCGTTAGAATATATAATAATTATATATAATTATAAAAGGAATTGAAAATGGCGCGGTAGTTCGATAATTCGATTTCAAACTTCAATTGAATGTACCGGGTGCAAGACAATCCGGATTTTAGTGAAACCAAAAACATTAGGATCCTGGTTTACAGCTGGAACGATATCCGGAAAGCTTTGTATCCGTATATCTCTTTCTAGTTGTGTATTGTATTATTTTCCGCTGCTATGTATTTAAATGTAATTTAAATCTCTGATATTTCTGTGTGATATTCATTTATACTCTGTATATTCTTGTAATCTGATGCATTGTTGTAATAAGCAATGAAATGTTCTTCTGTATGCGTTCTATTTTGTCGTGTTCTCAAACGATAGGGTGTTTCGAACGGTCTGGGTCGGTTTAGCGACTGGTTCGGACCGAGCGAAATTCCTTCTCGTCACAGTTGGTATCAGAGCTTTGGTTTACAAAGCTTAGAGAACAAGGCACATTAGAACCATACGAAAGAATTCATCAGATATGGGATTAGTAATATCCAACGAGAATGACTCGTTAGAGATAGGATCAGTAGTATCCTAGAAAGAGTGTGAAGAGTATATTTTTCAAATGAAAACAATTTTTGTTTTGAAAATTTAAATCAATTATTCGTATTTGGTTATTTATTTATATTGACGTGGACAATCCAGTATATATAGATTTTGCGTACACGTCTGATCCACGTGTATTTGGAATTTTAATATACTGGATAGATATAGAATTACACTCTAGACACCCGGAGATGGTTCTGATGATTGATCGATCATCATCAGAACTTATGTTTGTGTTTCGAAGGTGTGATATCTATATATTTCCATTAGACTGGTGTGAGAACCAAAACTTATATAGCTAGAACCCTTTGTTGTGAATTGGCATCAAAAACATGATTTTCTGTATATATATCAAAGTTATGCATTTGAAAAACTAATCAACTAATTGATTGATGGTTGTATTGTTTGATTATTGTATGAATAATTAAAATTTGAACCATTTAGTTCATTTGAGTCAAATATTGAATTTTATTGAAAATTGGTTGCATTTGCTTGCATATACATATATATCATTGAACAGGTCATAGCAAGGAGGCTAGAGCAGAGAATAAAATTTGTTTGCCCGACAAATAGGTACATGTTTACTACATAATTTCCTGTTTTGTTTAGGTGATGATGATTTTGTGAGCCTATTGGCTAGCCGCTTGGCTTTTTCTTTTTCTTTTTGAGATCTGAAGGACCGGGGAAGCTATTTGAAATTCCCCGATGCTCCCATTGCAGGGGAGGTTATGGCGAAATTTTTCGAAAATTTAGGGTGTTAGCCAAATTTTTGAGATTTTGAAAATTTTCAAAAACTGAAAAGTTGGAGAAGGGAAGCCAGATCGAATGTAGAGCTGATTAATCAAACCACTTTCGACTCTGTTCCTTTTCGGGGACGAAAAGTTTTAAGTGGGGGAGATTGTAACAACCCGTAAAATGCGACCCAGTTTGAAAATTTTATTTTGGCAATTTTAGCGAACATTGATTATTTAAAATGAATTATTTTAAATAATATCGACGAGAAATTTATTTTGAATAGAGTTCGAACGTATATTTTATATGCGTCGTCGTTAGAATATATAATAATTATATATAATTATAAAAGGAATTGAAAATGGCGCGGTAGTTCGATAATTCGATTTCAAACTTCAATTGAATGTACCGGGTGCAAGACAATCCGGATTTTAGTGAAACCAAAAACATTAGGATCCTGGTTTACAGCTGGAACGATATCCGGAAAGCTTTGTATCCGTATATCTCTTTCTAGTTGTGTATTGTATTATTTTCCGCTGCTATGTATTTAAATGTAATTTAAATCTCTGATATTTCTGTGTGATATTCATTTATACTCTGTATATTCTTGTAATCTGATGCATTGTTGTAATAAGCAATGAAATGTTCTTCTGTATGCGTTCTATTTTGTCGTGTTCTCAAACGATAGGGTGTTTCGAACGGTCTGGGTCGGTTTAGCGACTGGTTCGGACCGAGCGAAATTCCTTCTCGTCACACCATTTCCCGAAAGGGACAGCATCGATAGATTAAAGAACAAATGGAATTTCTCTAGATAGGTGATTATACATCCTAATGGGAGCGACCCACTTAGCCATGCTGCCTGCCCGATTTTTGTCAATTCCCGGTTGTGAGGCTTGAGGTTTGAATTATCTTCCAGAACGTCTGGCCACCATTCACTTTGAATGCCACATCGTCAGATCCATCGGAAATCACTAATTGATTCCCACAAAAATACTCAGATTGTTAGGCTGAAGAAGTTTCCCTTCTGTGCCACCAACTTCATACGTTTGAAGGAATCAACGTACACAATCCCTTTGGAAATACTCTGTCAGACACTCGTCCATACCAGTTGTCCTGGGTCTGGACAAACTGAAGGCACCATTCTATTAATCCATCTTGGGAAATTTCTACCTAGGGTTAACAGAACAGCCTTTTCATTTTTCTCCGTCTTCAATTTTCTTCAACATAAGTTGATTCATAACGCTTATATCAATACAGAGTGGTTTTCAGATATTAAATCTGATCCCGGTCTCTCCATATTGACAACGGAGGTATAAAATAAAACAAAACTTTGATAGTCGGTGATTTAACTATCAAAGAAACATCCATATAATCAACGGTCCTATTTCCAATTGGAAATTCTACCGATCCAGCATCAAACACAACTGGGTCCCTTTTTAATTAAATTTCTTATTTAATTATTATTTCCAATTTTCTTTTCTTAATTCTCATTTTATTTGGGGGAAAATATTTCAAATTCTTTAAATTAATGCGATGTTATAAAACATCGTTATAATAACTCCAACCACTAATCATTTATTAGCTAACCATATTGTTAACCAAGTTTCACCATCGAACCTTAACCATTCCTCCATCGATCATGAAGTCAATCAAGTTGGGGTATATATACCTCTCAGACCTTAATTGAACAACATTCTCAACTTTGAAATAGTCAAAGCGCACAACTTCAAACAAAACGTCGCTTACACGACTCTCGAATTCGATCTAAGAACGCACTTCCTTTACAGAAAAATATTGATTATAACGGTAGCGTTATAATCGCTATTTAGAATTTTCAAAACATTTATTTTAAAACTTCTCCATCGAATGAAATTGGTTCTATGTTCTTATTTCAACATAACTCTTTTTGTTCTTATTACTTCGAAACATAACTATAACTTAATTTAAATTAATATTAAATTATCTCAAACTTACATAGCTATAAATATTAATATGTTAGTTTCTTAACATATTTTATCTATAGATCCATACCACATAGAGTTTAAATCTCTTTCCTAAAATAAACCTTTTTAATAATATTTGACATGGTCAAATCTTAAATATAAATCCCTTGGATTTATCTCGATTTACTTTCATATTCCAACTTTGGAATAAAACCCATTCATATCCCTTTTGAAACGAATTTCCTTTTTATTTAGATTTCCATTTGAATTTATATTTCCAAATTCAAATCTCCTCTATAAATAATTTCTCTTTAAAACATTATTCACTTGTGTCGTGAATAATATTCCCTTTTATATAATCAAACCCATTTGATTTCATACAAAAATAAAATCTCAAATCCAAATTCCCTTATTTAACTTCCATCGATAGAGGATTACTCAGGTAATTTCCCATTTTTTTTCACCTTTTTCTAATCTCGTTCATAGTTTTCTTTATAATTTGCTAAGTTCAAATCTTATTTTAAATATTGGTTTCAAAACCATTTTCCACTTTTCCATATAAATTCAATTTAATCCAATGACAATATTTTACTAAATTTTTAACACATGTTTAAAATCAACTTCTTGTTTTATTTGTAAAACAATTTCCTACTTTCACGTCCATTCAAAATTCAATTTTCTACTTTGGAAATAAATTTCCCTTTTTAAATTTCAAATCCCTTTTATTTTTTCGAAAATATTTTATGGTATTAAAATACCAAATTTCTAGGTCAGGGTAGCTCAACCACAACAAAGTCAATTACTGATTATATCATATCATACATCACAACCAAGGAAAAACAGTAATATAAATATTGAGGAACCCAGTTGGGTCCCTCCAACCTGTTTCCCTACATCCACAGTTGTTAATCAGCATCAATAATATTATGTCCCATCAAAATGAAGTATCAGAACTAATAATCGATCAACGATGTAATCATATCAACCATTCAACCAAGCAACCATTTCACAGTATAAAATAAATTTAAAACTCGTTTATATAAAAATATAAACGAAGCAGAGTTAGTGAGTTTACTCACCTTGGTTCATAGTCGACGGTTCTGCTTCTGTTTCGTTTACAACCAAACAAGTGTTTGATTTTATCACGAAAATCCAGTAGCTTGTTTCCAGCCACACCAGTTCTACAATATAGATCTCGTTGCAACAGTCCCAACGTGACTGGTCTGATTCAAATTCTGTTCACGTTCACAATAGCTATAGTGATTTCAAATTTTGTTTTAAATTAAATTATTTAATAATAGTAATAATAATTGTCACTGAACTTAAAATTACCATTATTATCGGTTATAAGCCATGATTTAGGATTTTCTTTCGCTTTATTTCCAGTTCAGTTGTAATTAACTTCAGTTGTGCACTTCGATTTCACTTTTCGGTAGTGCACTCTCTATCCCAGTCTTGCTTCGGTAGTGCTCCTGCAGCCTACAGTTACAACGCTTCCATTTCACTTTTAGTATTGCACTTTCCATTTAGTTGTACTTCTACTGCACAGAAACTCAAAAATTTGCCTGCATCCCATTCTCCACCCTCAGTTTACAATAATTCCTCATCTACCAAAACTAACAGTAACAATCCCCTGCTTCATTTTCGTGCCCAGAATCCACTCGCAGACTAGGCAACAAAACTCCTTAAATGCCACCTTTGACCATTCCTCTTTCCCAAAGAATTACTCTTCCCTTAATTACAATTTGCCAATGTATCATTCTTTATGAAAAACGCAGACAAATCCCACCATTCCACTCCTCCTCTTCACTTCCAATTCCAGTGACCTTCTAGTAACGTGTTCCACCTCACTTTGATGTCATAACCAAGCTCCATGCCAACCACTTCATCACTTATGAAACCGCTACACAAAACACTAAATGACCAACGCCATATACTCCTCGCTAACTCCCATCTGCTCCTTCACCACTCCTTTTTTCGCCCACTCCTTCCATTTGTTCTCAAGAACCATCCCAGTCACTGACTCCACGTATTGAAACTACCAGTCTCCTCAGATCTCAAATCGGTACCAAGCTCAAGACAACCAGCGTCTTCCTCCAGACTCCAAGTAAAAAGTATCAAAAGGGACAACAAGCCATCGGGGATCCAATTATATTTATTTCATGTTGTTTTTTTAAGATGATGAGCTAACTCCTGGTATTGAAATGAGGAAAAGAACGAACGAAATTGTGTTTATAGTTGCTGGGTTTGACATATATATATATATATATATATATATATATATATATATATATATATATATATATATATATATATATATATGAACAACTGTACTGTTTATAAACGCTATTTCCAGTGTGAAAAGGGTTGTCGCGCTTTGACTAAAATTACACTTCAGATTTTTGCTTTGTTTTGTTTAAGATTTATCAAGTTCAGATGGAAGGATTTTACATGTGAAACTAACGTGTAGATATTCCTTGGATTGGAAACCGACCCTCATTTAATTATTGTAAGGTTCCGAAAAGATTAATCAACCGTACACAATGTAACATGACAGAAATTCATTTTTTTACGACTTTCGAAGATCCAATAGGATTTTATTACTGTGCTTGCAGCTCCTTAAAAATAAAACGGTAGAAATATTATATTATTATTTTATACTAATTCAAACGAAAAGATGCTGGAATTGATTTCTATACAGAACGAAGAATAGACTGAGATAGGGCGTGCTGTAGGAGGATGGGAACAGTATTTCTCTGTTTTATAAAGTTACCCTACTGCAAATTTGACCGTATAATGTATATCTTGCCAATTGTGTGTTCTCATATTTTAATTCTGCAGAGGTTTTGTCGTACTATAATAAACGTTGTAGACTTTTTAAATGAACATTGCCAGCTTCTTTAGTCTAGACATCACTTTGCATCTGTCAAAAATATCAACACACATGACAACGTAATCCTTCGAGATTTTGGTTTAGGAAAGCTGGGTTTTCCAATTTAGATTTTACTTGGCAACGTTCAGAGATTTGGAGAGATATTTTAGTGAAAGGACAAAAAATATATTTTGCTTTCACTGTAGGCAAAATGTGAGATTTTATCCAAGACGTTTCGAAGATCTGGTGCCAGGATTTCAAGACTTTTCAGCATATTTGTTTTGATTTCTTTATATATATTTTTATTACCACCGAGAACCACTTATATTGCAATATCTGGCGCATGTTCCTTCTATGTTAGTGGTCTTTATTATTAATATAATAATAATAATAATATTAAAGCATGTATGGTTTTGTGGGTACATAAGGTTTTCGTTCATATATGAACTGCTACGGACAGAAATAAGAGTACGGTTGTGTCCAGCGAGGTACCACGATCCCAAAAATATAATAATATCGGTAGTTTAAATTATATTATAACTTATACGTTTAAATATCGTTTTATTAAATAATTTCTTATAAATTCCTATATATAATTCAAATAACAAATTTAAAACAAATTTAAATATTCAGAATTCAATGATTGAAAATCTGGGTCGTTACAGTATAGGTCCACCTTTCGACAGTGTATCTCTAGAGAGTAATACACCGGGTTCAACAAAAACATCTTGCAACCCAGGCTAAACATGACCGGCCCCTCACTTCGCTTGAGAGTAGCAAATGTATTTTCACCTTATGGATTTTTTTTCACGGCCACTATAGTTCCTAGGAGAACCAGAAATGAAAAGAAGTAACAAATATGAATATTCTGTAGATGGTGACAATACACCCTAATTGGGAGTGACCCACTTAGCCGTGCAACCTACCAGATTTTATACCATTTCCCGGTTGATGAGGCTTGAGGTTTAAATATTCTTTTCAGAAATATGACCATCATTCTCTTTGAATGCCACATCGTCAAATCCATCAGAAAATCACTAATTGACGTCCCCAAAAATACTCAAGTTGTTTTGTTAAGAGACGGGCCCTTCTCTGCCATAACTTGGTACGTTTGAAGAAATCAACGTATGTAATTCCTTTAAAAATATTCCGTCAGACATTTGTCCATACAAGTAATTCAGGAATAGGATGAACCAAGCCAGCCTCCTTACACATCCTAGGTATCACCCTATGCATCAGTAGCGAGTAGTCCTTGCAATCTGTAGATTTCAATCATGACAAAACTCCAGTATATCTCTGGACACTAAACCAGATATTTAATGTAGTTCTTCCATATTACGAAGATCCAAGGTCTTCAACTTCTCAGTCTCGATCAGTATCGATCTGATATCTTCTACATTTCGTATTTGTTAGTCGGAATGGTTCTCGAATATAAATTCGATCCTGGTCTTTCCGTAACAACAATCATATACACCAGATTTGATAGTCGGCTATTTAACTATAAAATAAACAACCATTCAATCATAAAAATAAGAAAAGATCTACTGGTTCAGTATTTAGCATCACTTGGCTTCTTTAGTAAAAAATAATTAATGAACAGCTAATTTAAAACTTAAAAATCTTTTTTATATATCAACATAGAAATTCACTTCTTATTTTACATAAGATTAGCCACAATACTATTTAATTCTAATACTTTGGAAAAATATCTTATACTCATCTCAAACTTCATATTCCATTATCCCTTTCAAATATTTGCCACATTATTACTTGTTATCTATGATCGGGAAATCACTTCAGCTTATCACTCATAAGCAACATTACAAATTCTCTTTTGTTCCTTTGCTTGAGAAACATCAACCAACCTTTGTTCCTTTAGAATAAACTCATTCCAAAAATCCACTTTTCATTTCCTTTTTCCCTCGAAAACATCGTTACATTTTCACACAATTTCCTTTTATTTCCTTTACTTTAGAAACATCATCTCATATTCTCAAACCCTTATTATTTCCTTTACTTTGGAAATATTATTATATATTCCCAACTCCTTTCAATTAACGTTAATATTATTTCTCATATGGAAATAATAAATTATTGCTAACCTCTTTACCATTGCAACTAATATCATCCTCAGATAATCCTGAAGTCATTCAAGTTAGGGTATTTTAATTACCTCTCAGACCTTGATCAACAACATTTTTATCTTAAGATAGATATGAGTTGTAATTCAAAAACCGATATTCATTCTAATATCAAACATATCCCATTTAACTATTTTATTTAAATATGGTATTATAACCCTCCATATCTTTTTGAAAGTCTCCTTTTTAAATATAACTAATATTACTTAATTCCTCGATTAAATAATTGCTTGCTAACTTCACCTTTTTAACATTCAACTTATTAAAATAATTTGTTTCCTAAACCGGATTTTGTTTTACAAATCCTGTTACCAATTCCTTTTACCAAACCCCAATTACAAATCCCTATTACCAATCCATTTTCCTTTCTGAAATTCTCATTTCAATTCCAATTATTTAACTTAATTCCATTATTAAGTATCGCCAATTCGAATCTCGCTTTGACTTCTCATTTCTTTTCATAAACATTATTTATAAAATCCTAGGTTTAATACAAAACCCTTTTTATCTCATTTCCTTTTACTTAATTTAAATATTAAGTAAATATTTATTTTAAGCTATCGTGTTTGCTTCAAAATATCTTTTTATAACTTCATTTTAAAAACTCATGTTTTAAATAAAAACGAGTTCGTATACCTCTTTCACATTCAACAAGATTCCATTTCAATCTTCGATTTTCTTTACTTCGATGAATTTCATTTACAAGATAACTACTTAAATTATTATTATTTAAGATAACGGTTTATTTTAACATTAACTATTGCAAAATTAGTTAATTTCTTTATTAACTAAAATAAATAATATTTTTTCTTTTTAAACTCTTATTAAAATTTAACAAATATTCGTTATGCTATTTCAATATGTTACTTGACAATAAACTAATTTAACTTAATAATCAAACCCTAGTTAAAACGATTGACTTAGTCAACTCAAACCCTGTTATCTCGTTAACTAATTCCAGTTAATTCTCCCTTTAAATTAATTAATAATATAATTAATTTAAATAATTCCATTGTAATTTCTTTTAGAAACAATTATTCCAACTCTTAGCCGTTCTGTTAATTTCTGCTCATTTATTCATAAATCTAATTTGTATAAGAATTTGCATTATAAAACATTATATAATTATTTATAAACTATATAATAGATATAAATATAAATTTACTTTTAAATAAACTTTATTCAAATGAATAGATTTCAAAAATCTGTCTTCGGTTATAATATAATTTTATAACTTCATTTCTGTCGATTCACCTGATGGTACAAAACGATTGATTGTCAAGCCATCTGATGCCAATTACTCAACCAATACTGTCAATTGGTTAATATCTCAACAAACATTGAATTAAGATTCAAGAATCCATAAACAAGTCAATCATTTAATCGGGTTGGTCATACAGTTTATATAATGGTAATATGAAAATAGATAAAAAATTTGAGTAATCCAGTTGGATCCCTCCAACCTAGTTCTCTATGCATCGAAATACGATACTTCAAATAAAATTATTTAATTCAATAAATAGTTGTAGTATTCAATGATAAATAAATAATAGTAATTCAAGCATCTATATTTTAATTTAATACATTTATATTAGTATAAATGTAACAAATAAGGTAAGTTACCTCATTTGGGAATAGTCATTAAAAACAACAATTTGGTGTTTTAATGAAATAAAACAACGTCTAATCTCATCGGTTTAACCAGTATATAAATATATATTTAACATGATGTCAACCATTAGCAAGCATAGCACAAAAAATAAAAACCCGACTTATATAAAATATAAGTAGGAAGAGCTAAGTGAGTTTAACTCACCTTGGTTTGATTCGTTTACGGTTCGGTTACAGTTAAATTAAATAGTCATTTAATTTAACTGTAAATCTCAGTTGTCTCCTACACTGTTCAGATCAGTTCCATAATATTTTGCTCATTGCCACGATTTCAATGTTGCTTGTTATGTCGGATTCTGGTTACATAATAAAAATTTATACACGTCTTAGTATATGATTATTATTTAGCTAATTACTAATCCCTTAACTAAATTTTAAACTAACTAATTTTCTTTATTAAAAACTATGTAAACAAATTTTGTTTTAACTATGTTATCAGGCCGACCCTTATCAAATTGAAATAGAAGATCTTCTTGAAATTAACAGAAATCAGGCTGACCCGTTTTCGTTTGGAAAAGAATGGGCTGGACATTTTATTTTATTTCTTCTCTTGCTTAATACTTACGAATTATATATATTTGGTTAAGAATTTGCAGGCCCACCGTATTTCATTACTAACTGAATTTTAGAATTAACAGGCCATCACATTCTTCTTTTTATCCTTCCTCATTTCCTTTTACAGAGTTCCCCTTCATGACCAACTTCGTTCCAAAAGAAAACCCATGCTTCTCGTCCATTGTTGTTGTTCACATACGTGCCTTAGTTTGTCTGTTTCCCTTCAGCCCATTGTATATCCTTTGTTTGTTTGCTTTACTGCCTTCAATTAAAATGTCCACTTTCATCTGCTTCAACGAACTAGCCCATTTCGTTTCCTTTCCCGATCCTTGTTTAAAACTTGCCCTCCACATTAAAAAGTGCCCAACCACCACATACTCAGCATACAGGCCCACCACTTCATTTTTTTCTGTTCACATCAAAATTTTTTTGTTGATTCCTTCTTCGTTCCAGAACCATTCCACTTGGCTGCTGTATAATTCTTCCAAATGTGCTCAGTGAAAGCATGCAGCCTTCCATTTATTCCTTCAAGTCAGAAACAAAGCTCGACGTCTTCGTGATGGACTGTGTTTCTTTGTTTCCTACTTCCAAATGTTAAGTATCCGACCGACTTATATATTAACCTTCACCATTTAAAACTACATCACCATTCAAACCTACTGCTTTGATCCATTTGAAACTCCACGCTGCCAACCCGATGCGTCACCGTTGCTCCTCACGTCATCGACCGTATGACTATCAGATGGTATCGAAACGAGCACCCCAACGTTGGCCACTATCGCTAGAAGCAGTTAGACACCTTGCCTCATCATTCACCTCCAAAGAGAACCTATCCCTCCCTACTTCGATGCGAGATCCACACCACCACGAAGCTCATAAATTGATCACCACCGCACAAATTTTAGAGTTCACTTAGATGAGGAATATTGTAGTTGGAAACTTCATAGGAAAATGATCGGATTGTGAGATTTTTGGGGAGGAAGAACGGGTGTTTCAGATCGTTCATTTTAATTAGTGGAGGCTCTTTGAAATTTTCACCACACAGAGAACAAGTTTAGGGTTACAGAAGTGTTGGCCTTTATATAGGATAGGATATATTAGTATAATATTATAACAAAACTTAACTATGAAGTATCGTGCTAAAACGCCCATGTACATCCTCCGATCGAGATGAAACTCCTAATCCTAGCACTAGAAAATATTCCGGATATGATGGGAAAAGTTTCGTTGAATTCCGAGGTCATCTGTAAAAGGACCTTTATAGATCATAGGTGAAAAACACAAGTTTAAATTGCCCACGATCACAAAATACATCCAAATAACTTGAAACTTGAAACATTACAAAATTTATCATTACGGATTTAATAGAATTGGTTTCACCGAAAATGGTTCGTCAACATATCAGTTATTCTATTTTACACGTAAAACAACGCTATTTTTGGACACACAAAATACCCAGTTCTCCAAAAATAACAAATAATATATCTATTCTGACTCTAAATATCATTTCGATTTCTATAGAATTCATCTCGTAGCTTAATTCGATTGTTATCTCAAGTTTCGTACAAAAACCCTTTTGAATCAATTTAAATTATTGAATTAATCTCTATAATTTATACATTATCCTATAACGACTATTTGAAAATTTGAGTTGGACATAACTAACAAACTAACACAAAATCTCAAATTTTCACTTTCATTAAATTATAATCAACAAGATTCAAGCATTTCTTATTTCACAGAAATTCGACTTATATCGGAACCTGTATATTGAATTGAAGTTCAAAACTCAATATTATGAACTACCACGCATTACGAGCTAGATTTATATTTATATAAATTTAACATTCAAGCTTTATTATATAATCGAATTATATATTATAACACCATTTATAACTCCAAATAGAATATTAAAAATAATAAAGTAATTTAAATATATGTTCGCTAAAATATACAAGACATTACAAATAAATTAGCCTATTTCGAACCATCAATGAGCGGTAAGAGAATTAAGTAAAGTTAGAAAAAGGTTTCTATTAGCATATACTGAAAATAATATTTGTAAAGATCTTTAAAATAACATGTAATAATAATAAAATATTAATAAATAAACCTTTTTGAAAGGAATAAATGCAATAGATATTATACATCTTCAAAAACTACTGCATTAACTTGTTGCTGATAATATGCTTAAGTACAATGCGTGTATGGTGATAAATCATTAATGCTTTACCTGAAAGTTGGACAATAAAAAATAAGCCACTTAAACGGTTAAATAGTTAAATAAACGACTATTTTTTCCCATATTATGATATTCTTAAGCATTAAAAATTATTTTAGACACCATCTTAAAATGTATATTACTTGTTGACTAATACTTAATTAAATTTCACAAAATAAAATATAAAATGGTAAATTTAATGTAGGTTGTTTTGATATTTCATTAATCTTAAAACTTGCAATAAAATAGAATTATCATGGTATATTGAGAAATTTGTTGTTGCTAAATCATAGGAGCATCTAAAAATGTATATCAGTTTACGATAAAATAACTTCAAAATACCTTAACTATCACATATAAAATCTATATCCAACAATGTATGGACGTGAGGCATGTCACCTTATCCGTTTAACTTTTCTACATGTTTTCGATGTTCAATAAAGACTCGTTTGGATGCAACATCTAAAATCTGATTAAAAACCTAAGCTTCCTTAATTAGGAAATCAAAGTAGATCTCTTTACTAGGAAATGAACGATGTTAATTTCACAACCATGCATTCCATTTCAATTGAATATCACCTTTTTAGTCATATTTGCATTCCATTAAAGAGGAACTCTTTATTAAAAAAGCCTTATAGTCTACCTACCTACAAAATGATTTAACAGTAGCGTAACTTTTTTGGAAGTATTATCTGGGGGTTATTCTCTAGGATATTGCATCCCAAATAAGAAAGATCGCATAATGGTACCCTTGATTTACTTGCATTGACATTGACACTACAATTGAGTTTGGATATAACATTGTGTCACTTATTATATATTTGGCCTATTTTTAATAGCAACTATTATAGTTATCAAACAATTACTCATTCTTATTTATAATTAATAAACTTTGATTAATAATAATTATATCATAATTAATAATTATAACTCATCATTAGTAAATTATGATTAAAAACTAAGACTCATAACTAAATTTAAATATGCATTATATTATACCATATTTATTAAATAAAACAAAGCCATAAAACTAATCACAAAAGAAAAAGGTAATATAGGGATTTGGGTGTTAACATAAAAAACAAAATCTAAATTACCAAAAAATCCTCGAATTCAGTTGAGAAGGTTGTTTATACTATAGTGAACTGATGCAATTGTTGTCGGTATGGTGAATCAATGAGGTAGTTACTGGTGGAGCGAACCGATGCAATTCAACATTGTTGATGGCTATTTGAGTGAATCGATGTATAATCGATGATAGTTTCTGGCAGAGTGAATAGACGAGATGTCGTGATGGCTGCTCGAGTGCAAAGTTACGATGCGATAATGGGAATCGGAGTGGTCGAAAATTTAGGTTAAAATTTTGGGTTTGAATTTAGTTGAAAATTTTGGTCGATAGCTAAGGGGAGAGGAAAGTGAGGGAGTTTTTGCTTTCAACGACCTTTCTTTTCACCGAGTCAAGAAAATGCCACGCTGATTTTCGTTCACTTCTTTGTAAAGTTAGTGTTGACGTATAACAGATTGTTTTTCCATAGCTCAATTTATAGTATTTTTTGTTATACTTTTTTACTTGGATAATTTTTATATAGCTCTTTAATTAGAATTCTATGATATAATGCTATATAAACCATATTTTCTTGTAGTAGGTAGATCCATATAAATTATACTCATTTTACTAGATGTTAATTTCCATATTCAACATGTACTATTTTTAAATAATAGTGAAATCGCCTTCTAAATTCAAATAGACAGCATGGATTCCCTGCTTGGGATTTAAACATACCATGCACACAAAACTTTATTTATTAGCAATTCAAGTTATTTAAATTTGGAAGTCTTAAATCATTCATGCTTTATCATTTGAAAACATTTACAAGTGACCTAGAGAAGAACTATTAAGTTTAAATATATATTTCAAATGTTACTAAGAACCATCACAAAAGCATTGGAAACTGTGCTACAAAAAGTGTTTTAAGTGCTATTTGACCAGATAACTATTCTATCATTTGAAAATTCATTTATATCACTTAAATGACTTTTATAATATTTTAAAGGACTTGCAAAATTTATTCCTTATTTCAAAGAATTGAAAATATCAGTTTCGAAGGATTTTACTTTTTAAATTTAAAACTGTGGAACCATGGATATTTTTAAAACTTGATTTTATCATATTTCAAGATATACTGATGGAATCTTGGTATTTTCTTTTTGTTTGAAAACTGTAGTTATAAGAGTTTGGAAAAATGTTTTTTTTTTGAATTTTAGTGTATCGTATACATGGTTCTAATCTTTTATTATACAAAATTATGAGCTTTCATTACACGATGCAATTAATTTTAACCAAATTTCTTTTCATTTTCAACTTCTTTAGGATGCTTTTAATTGTTTATATAACATTTCTAATCATTCTAATACTTTTAAAGAATGTTTATCCATTCCATTTAAACCATTTCATTATGAAAGGAAAGTGATTTTCTTTGTGATCTTCAACGCGTATTAAACGTGGCTTGTCTAATCATCCATTGAATAACATTCCCAAAAATCAAACATGATAAAAAATCATCATAAACAAACATATAATGCATATTATAGCACATCATAGTATCATTGAATTTTTCATAGATTTTATAAAGTTTTGTCACCTTTATTGGTTACTACAGTTCATAAAATTTGCTATAGCTTCGCTATGATCGTATAAGTGACTAAGAAATCAATCAAAGGGGAGGAAGGGTGTTTGGCTGTTCTTGATGCGCACTGCCTCGGGCGGAGGGGTGAGCACGCTCGGCCTAAGGTGTGGAGGGTGGTGGTTATGGGTTTTAGAGGTAAAGAATAGAGGTTTTGAAATGGTGTTATGGCTTATTTGTAAATGTATGTGTATATAATTGATTTAATTTCTTTTAGAGAAATATTTATCCATTATTTTTTCAAGGAGTTGGAGAAATATTTATCCATTATTTCTTTTGGAGAAATATTTATCCATTACTTTTGTAAATTTCATTATCATTATTTATAAATTGATAATCAGTTATAAATAATCTATATTTGAATATTTGAAATAATTTAAATACTCTTGATTAAAGTGATTAAATCCTATTTCGTTACATTTGTTTTCTTTCCTTTTTAACTTATTTTATTAGTTTATTCGCTGTTCAAAATAGATCCACAACAATATTTACTTATATTATCTACGAAATTGGTGCTTTCATCACCATTAGATATTGTTGCCATTTTTGACAGTTGCTTTCACTGAAATCAGTGAAAAAAATTGTTTACCTAAGTTATCTAATTTAGTTATATTATGACTAGAAGTTAGATCTACGATTTGAGCCTTGGAATTTACTGACCTCTTGCTAGTCAGAAGAGAAAACGTCTCCAAACAAGAATCCTTTCAGATATAGTGGTGGAAATCCTATGCAATGGTAGAATGGAATGCTAATAGAACTTCTGCTAATGTTGAAATCAATAAGTAATCTGGAAACCCTTCCTAAATGTATACACTAGTAGAAGGGAATTTAATATAGTTGTAAACAATATGAATCAAAGGATGGAAACTGCTCATAAATCTCTAATGGACTACGTGGAAGCTCCATTAGCACTTCCATATAGAGCTGTGGTCGGATCCGCTAGAGAAAATGGAGATTTGGAAGAATGTACAAATTCATTTTCTTTTTATTGGTGCAGACCAAAAAAAACTTTAGAGCATAGGGAGCATGTTGCATATGTGAAACAAAATTTGGTTAAAGCAAACGAGACCAAGCTCAATAGAAATCTCAACTTCGAAGCTAATCCAAATCTTTATATGGATGCTATGTAAGATTTAAACATAATGTCTAAATCTAGCAAAGATCAAGACAAGAACATGTAAAGTTTTGGTATGAATGCCACAGTTAAAAATCAAGCTATAATTCTGCTACATGTTGTACAACTTCCTTCAAGGCCGCTAAATTCCATTGGAAATGTTGTCCTAAAACCTCAAGGACCTAAATCTCAACCAGCCAACCGAGAGCATTTGCAAAGTCAAACCTTTGATGTAGTTACTAATTATCGCCAGCGTAAAACTATGCAAATGAGGAGTATATTTCTGGAATGATTAAGAAGCTAATGCAATCGAGTATGTCTGGGAATGATAAGGATGAACATTGAGATCTCTGCCTAAGTCGAACTTCGTTCGTCTAAAAAACCATTGATGATGAATATCTAGAGAAGTTTAATGCTCCCACAATGCACATCTGTAATGGAGTTACAAACCTAAACTTGTTCCTACAACATAATGAATGACAGATGGATGGTGCAATAACAATTGAACAAGAAAATACATATATTTTTCTATCTAAGGAAGGTATTTCTTCTCTTTGGTTCACCAAAATTTCACCCAATTCTTTTTCTTGTTTAGAAGAATTAGCTAGATGGATTATGCAATAATTTTGATTGCACATTATGGTCTAAGGATCTTATGTTGTTGTCCACTTTATTCTAAGGTTTACAGGAATTACTTAAATCTTTCTTAAATCCATTCAACACTATAGTCATGAAAGTTAGCATACCAAATAAAAATGGTTTTCTTGGCGTTACGACATGCCATCATAAAGAAAATTAACTTTGAAAGGTGGATCAAGCTGAAAGAGCCTACAATCTGAAAAAGTTCAATAAAAAGGTAGATGGATTTTTGAGAGTTGAAGAGGAAGATGGCGCTGAAAGAAGCTCCATTTTTAAAATTTTCAATTAAGTTTCTCAAACTGATGTTTTGCGAAACAAGAAAGATATTGGTTACTGTAATGTGAGCTAGCCTAAAAACAAATGAGATAAGAACAAAGGAAAATGTGAAAGAATAACAGGAATTTTAAAGATTCAAGGCCAAAGTAATATATTTTATTGAAGGACATATTAGAAAATATCATTTTGTTCACAAATGGAACTAAGTGCTACCGAAACCAGCTATCAAAGGAGTGATGGAAGAACAAAATCATTTTTGGAAATGATACCGTTTCCATGAAACATGCGGACAACACGAATGGGTGTCATTGCTTGAAGAACCTGATTAAAGATTTAATTAAAAAGAACAAACTGCTGCGATACGTGTAAAAATCGTAAAAAGTGGATACACCACCTACTGCATGAGGATAGATGGTTCCAACAAGTCAACTTAGGCCTTACCACCAAGCTACGAATAGTAATGATAGGAAATTACTATTCAATATGATTTTAGGAGGACCTTGCCTTGTGTGACAAAAAGGAATTCCGCTCAATCCGAATCAGTCGCTAAACCGACCCAGACCGTTCGAAACGCCTGATTGTTCTGAGAACACGACAAAATTGGACGCAGACGGAAGAACATTTCATTGTTAATTACAACAATTCCATCAGAATACAGGATTATACAGAGCATAAATGAATAAAATACATTTGATAAATATTAGAGATTACAATACATTACATAGCAGCGGAAAAATAATACAATACACAACTAGAAGAGATATGCGGATACAAAGCTTTCCGAGTATCGTTCCAGCTGTAAACCAGGATCCTGTGAATATAAATCTGCAAAACCAAAACTACTAGCTGCCCGTGTCAAAATAAGGGCACCCAGAGTTTAGGTTAAAACAATAAACTCCAGGTCAGTCATGGGACTGGTGTGAGAACTAAAACAGTTGTAAATCTTTATTTAAAGTTAGGTAAATCAAGGGACCACGTCGCTAACGCGGAACGGGTTTCCTCCCAAGAATACCAGTGCATAAAAAAAACAGCGCAATGCTAAATAAAGAAAAATGAAGCTATTATAAGACCCAAGTCCCATCACACAATGCAACGCAAGCCGGAGGATAGGGTTTTTACCTTATAATAGCCAAGAATGCTTGATACGTTTAAAACAAATCTTTTGATACTACCAATAAGTGTATAGTGCATAAAACAACTTCAAATCATAAGTATCAATCATAGGCGGCATAAGCGCCCCATCCCACTATGTCGCCATATATAGGATTACAACTAAAATCGAAACGTCACGTATTGGAAGTTGGGTTATCATTTATGGTATGAACCAAGGCTAGGATCGTCCTCATCGATTCGAGACAATCTAGGCCATGTCTCAGGAACAGCCGCAACTGCCCCCATGGATCGTCAGGGCTGGTCCACACGGAGTGGATTATTATGCCTGAACAATACGTCTCCCCGCCCTATGGGGCGTAAATGAGCCAACGAATGACACCATCGGCTTCACATAGTCACCGAAATATCCGAGGCGCCTTGCAAACCAACAACCACATAAGTCAAACTCGTCAGGGCATGTAAAACCACTGACGCCACTTCTAACTAGAAGGAAACGCATGCCCTCCCTGATGTCCTCTCCCGTTTTTGGTTCATACCAGGTGTGAATTTCGCGAAGTAAACTTTACACAAAGCTGCGCCACAAAGGCCGTGCTTCGATCATCAACCACAAGACTTTGCTTTTCAACAGAAGCCTTGAGCATTTGCCACTTAGGCATGCCACACAGGCAATTCACTCTATGCGTTTGATATCCATCAGTCTATAACCCCTGAGCTCGTACGTCTCATAGAAGGGCGTTAAGCAAGAGAATAAATTCTTCGCCGCCAAACAGATATATATTTACTAGAAATCAATCACACAGACTTAAATCCAATGTCATACACACAGTCCATTTACAAGTTCGTTCTGAGTCTGAACGAAACCGGAGGCACCTAGTACCCCGCATATCCATCGATCTCAAAGTACGTCTGGACGATCACCAACTGTTTCCATCTTCTTGGGTGTACAGCCCAATCAAGATCATCAGTAATCACCCAAACGACGTGAAGACCTCCGGTCTTCAACCACCGTCTTCATCTTCGACTTATCGTCATATTAGTTATTCAGAATGGGATAAACCCGGTCTTTCCGAATAACTCGCGTATATAATAAACAAGTGTTACACAAACACAACATACGCCTCATTCCAATTCATCAGTCACTAACCGTAAATTAATCAAGAGAATAATCCCCCAAATATTAACCCCGAAGGCCGAAACCAACATCAGATCAATATCCAGAAAACCATTATGCTTAGCTAACCGACAGTTAGTTTCTAAATTTCACATTCTTAGGGAACAGTTCCCATTAATTTTATCAAATATAAATCCTTTAAATTTATTCTTTAATCTACTTTTGAATATCAATTCAAACTAGTCGGGATTAGCGATCCATACCGAAGTGATCGTTTATTTTATTTCCCAATCCCAACCTTTTCATCCCATGAAGTAAAACTGGTAATACTTCATATCTAACACCATGGTGTTATCGGTAAATTCAATTACCATTTCACGTTCAAATCTAATTAAAGATTTAAATATCGCCTGGAGCAAAACTGGTGATACTCCATTCTCGATCTTTTCAATCTAATTGAAGATTCATTAAAACTCCACTTAGTTTTAATCTTTAACTGGGTTAAAGAATCAGTGTCATTTAAAACACGGTTCACGATAAACCCAAAATCACATCACATTTCAATCAGTCCCCAACCGTAAATTAGCAAGTGAGCAGTTCCCTAAGTATTAAACCCGAAGGCCGAAACCAACACCAGATCAATACCCCAGACCATTCAACTTAACTAACCTCTAGTTAGTTTCTGATTTTCTTAACTCCTTTGGGTCTAAGAACAGTATTATTGAAGATACCGTTCACGACAACCCAAAATCACATTTCATTAATTATCGGGTTAAAGAACAAGTGTTATTTAAAACATTGTTCACGATAAACCCAAAATCAATACCAATTCAATTCCAATTAAATATTATTTAATCGGTACACTTCATTAAATCTAAATAAAAAGATTTAATCATTTTCTCAACTGGGTTCAAGAACAGTGTTAATAAAAACACCATCCACGACAAACCCAAATCACATTTGATATTAAATACAAGGCTCTGAATAGAAAATATATCGGCTTATATTCAATATCAAATTCTACGACCAACAAATATCGTACTAGAAATGACGATATATATATATATATATATATATATATATATATATATATATATATATATATATATCTTTCAAATTCCCATAACAATATCTGTAAAATCACGAAATCCAGCATCGAAATATTCCATAGACAATTTCGATTCAAATCCATTCCAATTCAAATATTGGAAATTCTGGTTATTTTCAAAACCATTTCAAATCCAATTTATTAATTTTAAAAATAAATAAATTATAATTCTAGTTCAAAACTAGTTCACTTCGATAAAAATCTATTTTTATCTTTTCAAATATGGAGTTTTTCATCCTAATTCTTCACAAATCATTTCTTATGATTTTACATAAATTATTACTATTTTTAATAATTTTATCAAGGCCCGTACAGTCGATTTCCATCAACGGCCATCGAACTGCACTTACAACGACTTTTTCCAAATTTGATTTGGACATAATTCCAAATCCAACGGCTAGATTTCTAATTTCTATTATTAGTTAGAAAGCTCTTTTCGATACAAACCCAACGGTTCCGGTTTTAGGAGAATCCGACGGTCGGATCTCCCGTAATATCCATTCGAAGTCAATGGTCGAAATTCGCGAACTACCGCGGCGCGACGCGTTCTATTCAGGCCATTATATTATATATTTACTATATATAATATATACTTCATCGATTTACTTTTAAAACGTATTTTATAAATCGCTTTAAATTCGTTTTCGAAACGATTTCAACTTCATTTTCAAATTCAAATCAAAATTAAATTTTTCCAATATAAATTCGTTTTAAATTCATTTCGAATCGATTTCAATTCAAATTGATTTCTAATTCAATTTCAGTTCTAATTCAATTCAATCCAATTCAATTTCAATTCGAATTCATTTCTATTCAATTTCAATTCGAATTCATTTCTATTCAATTTAATTCAAGTTTCAATTCTTTTCAAAATATCAGATTTTGAAATCACTTTCGATATACATTATAAAATGAATAAAATCGATATAAATATCGTCCACGTCAAAATGGCGTCAATCTAATCAACATGGCTTTTAAATATTTCTACTTTCAAATATTCTATTTCTAAACTAGAATGAGGCCCAATCAATTACCATATAATGTTAATTATATGGATTTTTACAACACATATATAAAATAACAACGATAAATAATCAACCATCATCCAGAGTGCACCACACAACTGCATAAGCATTAAATATAAATAAATAACGCTTACACAGTTTGTCGACCAATCGATCGACATACAACTAAACAATCGGGATTAATGTATGTCAAATATCATCCCAATACCCGTGTGGGGTTTTCAAACAATCAAACACATATTTTATTTGTGCAGTTGGGCGATGTGTAAAATTTATCGTCCCAATCAATATCAGCCAAATGTGTGTATATAAACAAATCCTTCAATTTGTTTATATTTAATTCATTTTAAATACACGTTAAAATTCTATTTTAACTTTAAAATATTTTTAACCATATAAATATTTTATTTCATTTCACATCACATTACACAATCAACTACACATCAAAATCAAACAAACAAGCATACAAGCCGTCCATGGTCTATGGACGACGGGTGTCGGGTGCTACTAAACACCGTCTGCATCCTAGTATATATTTTTAACTAGAAATTGAAATTAAAAGTGAGAAGTTCTCACTGAGGGTTCCACTCCGCCGTTCTTTGCTTCTAAACTGCCGAACTGTCTTAATTCCTTTTTGAAATTCCAATGCAGTCCTTTTCACGCTGTTCATAATAAAAATTATATTTTTATTGCTTCATTTCAATAAATAAAAATCATATTTTTCCTTAACCATTCTAATGATCAAAATAGTATTTTCACTTTGCTATATATATGATAAAAATCCTATTTTTTATAACGGTGTTCATATGATAAAGATTATATTTTTAACTTACTGCTTATATAAAAATTATATTTTTATACTGTGATTCATATTTTAAAAACCGTATTTTTATATCGACCTTTACATTAGAAGAACCATATTCTTGTACGCCTTTCATATATCAAATATATTTATATATATATAAGCTTTCATGTTAGAGAAGACATCCAATCTTTTTGTTATAACAAATCTACTCTTTTCCTTGCCATTACATATAAAAATCCTATTTTAATTTTAAACCATTTCATATGGAGACTTAACACAAAAAAAACATTGCTTTTTAATAAAATAAAATAAAATCTTACAGGTTTTCCAACGAGGGGTGGGAGGTTTTCTGGTCGCTGAGGAGGGGGAGGTGAAGGCGGAGGGACGGCGGTCGGAGAAACGAGGTGGCGGTGGTCTTAGGGTTCGGTTTGGGCGCGCGGTAGAAGAAAAAATGGGGGGTTGCTCGACGTCGGAGCGGTGGTTGTAGGGATGACGGCAACGACGGTGGAGGCCAGAGAGGGGGGGTTGCGATGAGGAGCAGCGGCGCCGCCTGGATCCGGTTGCGCGACTGGTTGAAGTGTTTTTTTTTTTAATTTAATCGATTATCTGATCTGGAAGTGAGAGAGAGAAATGAGGGTAAGTGAGTTAAAGGAAAATATATATTATTTTATTTATTTTATTCTCCAAACTGTTGACTTTTATTTCCAACACCAATCGAGACCCAACGACTGTCGCCCCTAGCTAATTACCCCCATTCCGAACACAACGGGATATGTATCGTAAGTCAGTTCGGCTATTTCGATCAGTTTTTATCAAAATCAAAAGGTAAATTTATATATATTCAATTTGAACGCACATTTCAATTTACTGGGGCCACATACTGACTTAGAAAATTCCAAAAAATATATTTCTAGCTTCGTATTGGTGATACGGTCCTAACAAAACTAATTTCGTCAAATTCTGAGACCGTGTGAAAAATGGCCATTTTCTGGTCGATCCAATTTAATAGAAATCGACCAAACACATTTTCCTTTGCCACGCTCACATATTGATTCGAAAAATTACAAAATTTGAAACCTAGCAATAACTTGGCATCACGGATCCAACAAAAGTGGTTTCATCGAAATCCGAGGTCATTTGCAAAATGGCTATTTTTAAGGGTCTGAATTTCATAGCGACTATTCATAATTTTCAACTGGACATAACTTTTGATTCCCGCTATGAAATCTTGATTTTTCGGATTTGTTGGAAAGATATTCTCAAATAAATTCAAATATTTTGGTTTCACTAAAATCCGATTTATTTTGAACCCGGTACATTCATTTGAATTTTGAAATTGAATTATCGAACTACCACGCCATTTTCAATTCCTTTTATAATTATAAATAAATATTTATATTCCAACGTCGAGCTGTATAAATATATACGTTCGAATTCTATTCAAAATAAATTTCTAGTCGTTATTATTTAAAATAATTCATTTTAAATAATCAAAATTCACTAAAATTGCCAAAATAAAAATTTTAAATTGGCCCAGATTTCCGGGTTGTTACATTCTCCCCCACTTAAAACTTTTCATCCCCGAAAAGGAACGAATCCGAAAGTTGTTTAACAATTCAACTCAACTTCCAGTATTTTCGTTACGGCTTAAGTTCTTCAACTTTTCAGTTTCTAAGAACTTTCAAAATTTTCAAAAAATTGGCTAACACCCTAAATTTTCGAAAAAATTTCGCCATAACCTCCCCTGCACCGGGAGCACCGGGAAAATCCCGAAATTTCCATATAGGCCCTCTGATCTCAAAAAGAAAAAGAAAAAGCCAATCGGCTCATAAAATCATCATCACCCAAACAAAAAAGTAGATTATGGTAAACATGTACCTATTTGTCGGGCAAACAATTTTATTCTTCTGCTCTAGCCTCTTTGCTATGACCTGTTCAATATAAGTACATGTATATTCAAGCAAATGCGACCAAATTTCAATACAATTCACTATTTGGTTCAATTTGGCTATATGGTACAAATTTTAATAAATCAACCAATAATCAACAACACAAACATCAATCAATTAGTTGATTAGCTTTTGAAATTCATAACTTTGATACATAGTCAAAAATCAGATTTTTGATGCCAAATCATAACAATAAGCCCTATCTAGTTTCGGTTCTCACACCAGTCAATTGGAAATATATAGAAATCTCACTTTCTAAACTCAAAAATAAATACTGGCGATGGTGCCCCGTTACCAGAATTATCCCCGGGCACTAGAGTGCGATTCTATAACTATCCAATACATTAAAACTTCGAATACACGTTTGCAAGACATATATGCAAAATCTTTATATATTGGATTGTCCAAATTCATATAAATAAATAATCAAATACGAATAATTGATTTAAATTTTCAAAACAAAAATTGTTTTCATTTTAAAAATATACTCTTCACACTCGTTCTAGGATACTACTGATCCCATCTCTAACGAGTCATTCCCATTGGATATTACTAATCCAATTATCTGATTTCATATGGTTCTAATGTATCTTGTTCTCTGAGCTTTGTAAACCATAGCTCTTATACCACATGTGACAAAAAGGGATTCCGCTCGATCCGAATCAGTCGCTAAACCGACCCAGACCGTTCGAAACGCCTGATTGTTTTGAGAACACGACAAAATTGGACGCAGACGGAAGAACATTTCATTGTTAATTACAACAATTCCATCAGAATACAGGAATATACAGAGCATAAATGAATAAAATACATTTGATAAATATCAGAGATTACAATACATTACATAGCAGCGGAAAAATAATACAATACACAACTAGAAGAGATATGCGGATACAAAGCTTTCCGAGTATCGTTCCAGCTGTAAACTAGGATCCTGTGAATATAAATCTGCAAAACCAAAACTACTAGCTGCCCATGTCAAAATAAGGGCACCAAGAGTTTAGGTTAAAACAATAAACTCCAGGTCAATCATGGGACTGGTGTGAGAACTAAAACAGTTGTAAATCTTTATTTAAAGTTAGGTAAATCAAGGGACCACGTCGCTAACGCGGAACGGGTTTCCTCCCAAGAATACCAGTGCATAAAACAAACAACGCAATGCTAAATAAAGAAAAATGAAGCTATTATAAGACCCAAGTCCCATCACACAATGCAACACAAGCCGGAGGATAGGGTTTTTACCTTATAATAGCCAAGAATGCTTGATACGTTTAAAACAAATCTTTTGATACTACCAATAAGTGTATAGTGCATAAAACAACTTCAAATCATAAGTATCAATCATAGGCGGCATAAGCGCCCCATCCCACTATGTCACCATATATAGGATTACAACTAAAATCGAAACGTCACGTATTGGAAGTTGGGTTATCATTTATGGTATGAACCGAGGCTAGGGATCGTCCTCACCGATTCGATACAATCTAGCCCATGCCTCAGGAACAGCCGCAACTGCCCCATGGATCGTTAGGGCCAGTCCACACGGAGTGGATTATTATGCCTGAACAATACGTCTCCCCGCCCTGTGGGGGCGTAAATGAGCCAACGAATGACTCCATTGGCTTCACATAGTCACCGAAATATCCGAGGCGCCTCGCAAACCAGCAACCACATAAGTCAAACTCATCAGGGCGTGTAAAACCACTGAGGCCACTTCTAACTAGAAGGAAACGCATGCCCTCCCTGATGTCCTCTCCCGTTTTTGGTTCATACCGGGTGTGAAACTCGCGAAGTAAACGTTACATAAAGTTACGCCACAAAGGCCGTGCTTCGATCATCAACCACAAGACTTTGCTTTTCAACAGAAGCCTTGATCATTTGCCACTTAGGCATGCCACACAGGCAATTCACTCTACGCGTTTGATATCCATCAGTATATAACCCCTGAGCTCGTACGTCTCAGAGAAGGGCGTTAAGCAAGAGAATAAATTCTCCGCCGCCAAACAGATATATATTTAATAGAAATCAATCACATAAACTAAAATACAATGTCAGACACACAGTCCATTTACAAGTTCGTTCTGGGTCTAAACTAAAACAGAGGCACCTAGTACCCCGCATATCCATCGATCTCCAAGTACGTCTGGACGATCACCAACTGTTTCCACCTTCTTGGGTGTACAGCCCAATCAAGATCATCAGTAATAACCCAAACGACGTGAAGACCTCCAGTCTTCAACCACCGTCTTCATCTTCGACTTATCATCGTATCAGTTATTCAAAATGGGATA
The DNA here is from genome assembly GCA_030737875.1 of Allium sativum. Classification (NCBI taxonomy): domain Eukaryota; kingdom Viridiplantae; phylum Streptophyta; class Magnoliopsida; order Asparagales; family Amaryllidaceae; genus Allium; species Allium sativum. Next base: position 105,266,308 of record CM060912.1, read on the forward strand.
AACCCGGTCTTTCCGAATAACTCGCGTATATAATAAACAAGTGTTACACAAACACAACATACGCCTCATTCCAATTCATCAGTCATTAACCGTAAATTAATCAAGAGAATAATCCCCCAAATATTAACCCTGAAGGTCGAAACCAACATCAAATCAATATCCAGAAAACCATTATGCTTAGCTAACCGACAGTTAGTTTCTAAATTTCACATTCTTAGGGAAAGGTTCCCATTAATTTTATCAAAGATAAATCCTTTAAATTTATTCTTTAATCTACTTTTGAATATCAATTCAAACTAGTCGGGATTAGCGATCCATACCGAAGTGATCATTTATTTTATTTCCCAATCCCAACCTATTCATCCCATGAAGTAAAACTGGTAATACTTCATATCTAACACCACGGTGTTATCGGTAAATTCAATTACCATTTCACGTTTGAATCTAATTAAAGATTTAACTATCGCCTGGAGCAAAACTGGTGATACTCCATTCTCGATCTTTTCAATCTAATTGAAGATTCATTAAAACTCCACTTAGTTTTAATCTTTAACTGGGTTAAAGAATCAGTGTCATTTAAAACACGGTTCACGATAAACCCAAAATCACATCACATTTCAATCAGTCCCTAAACGTAAATTAGCAAGTGAGCAGTTCCCTAAGTATTAACCCCGAAGGCCGAAACCAACACCAGATCAATACCCCAGAAACCATTCAACTTAACTAACCTCCAGTTAGTTTATGATTTTCTTAACTCCTTTGGGTCTAAGAACAGTATTATTGAAGATACCGTTCACGACAACCCAAAATCACATTTCATTAATTATCGGGTTAAAGAACAAGTGTTATTTAAAACACTGTTCACGATAAACCCAAAATCAATACCAATTCAATTCCAATTAAATATTATTTAATCGGTACACTTCATTAAATCTAAATAAAAAGATTTAATCATTTTCTCAACTGGGTTCAAGAACAGTGTTAATAAAGACACCATCCACGACAAACCCAAATCACATTTGATATTAAATACAAGGCTCTGAATAGAAAATATATCGGCTTATATTCAATATCAAATTCTACGACCAACAAATATCGTATTGGAAATAACGATATATATATCTTTCAAATTCCCATAACAATATCTGTATAATCACGAAATCCAACATCGAAATATTCCACAGACAATTTTGATTCAAATCCATTCCAATTCAAATATTGGAAATTCTGGTTATTTTCAAAACCATTTCAAATCCAATTTATTTATTTTAAAAATAAATAAATTACAATTCTAGTTCAAAACTAGTTCACTTCGATAAAAATCAATTTTTTTCTTTTCAAATATGGAGTTTTTAATCCCAATTCTTCACAAATCATTTCTTATGATTTTACATAAATTATTACTATTTTTAATAATTTTACCAAGGCCCGTACAGTCGATTTCCATCATCGGCCATCGAACTGCACTTACAGCGACCTTTTCCAAATTTGATTTGGACATAATTCCAAATCCAACCGTTAGATTTCTAATTTCTAATATTAGTTAGAAAGCTCTTTTCGATACGAACCCAACGGTTCCGGTTTTAGGAGAATCCGACGGTTGGATCTCCCGTAATATCCATTCGAAGTCAATGGTCGAAATTCGCGAACTACCGCGGCGCGGCGCGTTCTATTCATGCCATTATATTATATATATAATATATATTATATATACTTCATCGATTTCCTTTTAAAACGTATTTTATAAATCGTTTTAAATTTGTTTTCGAAACGATTTCAACTTCATTTTCAAATTCAAATCAAAATTGATTTTTTTCAATATAAATTCATTTTAAATTCATTTCGAATCAATTTCAATTCAAATTGATTTCTAATTCAATTTCAGTTCTAATTCAATTCAATCCAATTCAATTTCAATTCGAATTCATTTCTATTCAATTTCAATTTGAATTCATTTCTATTCAATTTAAATCGAATTTCAATTCTTTTCAAAATATCAGATTTTGAAATCACTTTCGATATTCATTATAAAATGAATAAAATCGATATAAATATCGTCCACGTCAAAATGGCGTCAATCTAATCAACATGGATTTTAAATATTTCTGCTTTCAAATATTCTATTTCTAAACTGGAATGAGGCCCAATCAATTACCATATAATGTTAATTATATGGATTTCTACAACACATATATAAAATAACAACGATAAATAATCAACCATCATCTAGAGTGCACCACACAACTGCATAAGCATTAAATTTAAATAATTAACGCTTACACAGTTTGTCGACCAATCGATCGACATACAACTAAACAATCGGGATTAATGTATGTCAAATATCATCCCAATACCCGTGTGGGGTTTTCAAACAATCAAACACAGATTTTATTTGTGTAGTTGGGCGATGTGTAAAATTTATCGTCCCAATCAATATCAGCCAAATGTGTGTATATAAACAAATCCTTCGATTTGTTTATATTTATTTCATTTTAAATACACGTTAAAATTCTATTTTTAACTTTAAAATATTTTAAACCATATAAATATTTTATTTCATTTCACATCACATTACACAATCAACTACACATCAAAATCAAACAAACAAGCATACAAACCATCCATGGTCTGTGGACGACGAGTGTCGGGTGCTACTAAACACCGTCTGCATCCTAGTATATATTTTGAACTAGAAATTGAAATTAAAAGTGAGAAGTTCTCACTAAGGGTTTCACTCCGCCGTGCTTTGCTTCTGAACTGCCGAACTGTCTGAATTCCTTTTTGAAATTCCAATGCAGTCCTTTTCACGCTGTTCATAATAAAAATTATATTTTTATTGCTTCATTTCAATAAATAAAAATCATATTTTCCTTAACCATTCTAATGATCAAAATCGTATTTTCACTTTGCTATATATATGATAAAAATCCTATTTTTATAACGGTGTTCATATGATAAAGATTATATTTTTAACTTACTGCTTATATTAAAATTATATATTTATACTGTGATTCATATTTTAAAAACCATATTTTTATATCGACCTTTACATTAGAAAAACCATATTCTTGTATTCCTTTCATATATTAAATATATATATATATATATAAGCTTTCATGTTAGAAAAATATGAATTTTCATGTTAGAGAAGACATCCAATCTTTTTGTTATAACAAATCTACTCTTTTCCTTGCCATTACATATAAAAATCATATTTTTAATTTTAAACCATTTCATATGGAGACTTAACAAAAAAAACATTGCTTTTTAATAAAATAAAATAAAATCTTACAGGTTTTCCAGTGAGGGGTGGGAGGTTTTCTGGTCGCCGAGGAGGGGGAGGTGAAGGCGGAGGGACGGCGGTCGGAGAAACGAGGTGGCATTGGTCTTAGGGTTCGGTTTGGGCGCGCGGTAGAAGAAAAAAGGGGGGTGGCTCGACGTCGGAGCGGTGGTGGTAGGGATGAGGGCAACGGCGGTGGAGGCCAGAGGGGGGGTTGCGATGAGGAGCGGCGGCGCCGCCTGGATCCGGTTGCGCGATTGGTTGAAGTGTTTTTTTTAATTTAATCGATTATCTGATCTGGAAGTGAGAGAGAGAAATGAGGGTAAGGGAGTTAAAGGAAAATATATATTATTTTATTTATTTTATTCTCCAAACTGTTGACTTTTATTTCCAACACCAATCGAGACCCAACGACTTTCGCCCCTAGCTAATTACCCCCATTCCGAACACAATGGGATATGTAACGTAAGTTAGTTCGACTGTTTCGATCAGTTTTTATCAAAATCAAAAGGTAAATCTATATATATTCAATCTGAACGCACATTTCAATTTATTGGGGCCACATACTGACTTAGAAAATTCCAAAAAAATTATTTCTAGCTTCGTATTAGTGATACGGTCCTAACAAAACTAATTTCGTCAAATTCTGAGACTGTTTGAAAAATGGCCATTTTCTGGTCGATCCAATTTAATAGAAATCGACCAAACACATTTTCCTTTGCCACGCTCACATATTGATTCGAAAAATTACGAAATTTGAAACCTAGCAATAACTTAACATCACGGATCCAACAAAAGTGGTTTCGTCGAAATCCGGGGTCGTTTGCAAAATGGCTATTTTTAAGTGCCTAAATTTCATAGCGACTATTCAGAATTTTCAACTGGACATAACTTTTGATTCCTGCTATGAAATCTTGATTTTTCGGATTCGTTGGAAAGATATTCTCAAATAGATTCAAATATTTTTGGTTTCACTAAAATCCAGTTTATTTTTAACCCGGTACATTCATTTGAATTTTGAAATCGAATTATCGAACTACCGCGCCATTTTCAATTCCTTTTATAATTATAAATAAATATTTATATTCCAACGTCGAGCTATATAAATATATACGTTTGAATTCTATTCAAAATAAATTTCTAGTTATTATTTAAAATAATTCATTTTAAATAATCAAAATTCGCTAAAATTGCCAAATAAAATAAAATAAAATTGGCCCAGATTTCCGGGATGTTACACCTTGCTCAAAAGACCTAGTGTGAAATGCAAAGGTATGTGATGGCACTCAAGTATGAGCCAAAAGCTGAAAATTAACTAGCTATAAAGATGGAGCCCTAACAAAGCAGTAAAATATATTCCATGATGATATCGTTCTTTAAAGAAGAGATATTGAAGGCATCAAATCCCCTACTCTAGATACATTGGTTGTTATAACCGGGATTGGGTTGTCTATGATTAAAAAGTTTTGACATATAGTAGCGCTTCAATACACATCCTATTTCGGGGAACTTCGAATAGGTGAAGCTTTCGATAAAGGATGTATTTGCTCTCTAATTGAAGATTCAGGGATTCACTGGAGAACTAAAGCAACCCATTGGAATAACTAAATTACCTGTCGAATAGGCGAAGGAGAAAGAAGGGTTATTGTAATATAAACATTCGTAATTGTAGATGAAATGTTTTCTTATAGTGCTTTTCTAAGACGACATGCTCTAGATAATTTCAAAATTGCGATGGTCGATGTGTTTGACAACGAAATTTCTCACAGAAAATAGGGTTGCATCGTAAAAGGTGATCAAGGTAATGTGCGTGATGTCATATCGTCGAATAAAGGGAAGCTAGAAAGAAGAAAATGAACAAGAGTGTGAGGGGTTCCCTCAGCATTTTAAGAGCCTATCTCTAGAAATTATAGAAGACCACTTACCTTCAGAAACTTAGTTGTGTCGAACGAATGAAAAATAGTCAAGAGAATAGCTATGTTTGAAATTTGAATATATATTAGAAGGGAAGGAATCAATAAATTAATACGGTTAATAATGACGTTTATTGAACAACCATTAACAAACAATGATTTGAAGAATTATACGTGTATATATGCAAATAAATTTGAAATTGAAATGTTGGATATACGTTATAAATGGGAAAAATAATTTACAAAGCAATATTTGGCAACAAAAGGAACTTTACAAGAAATGTCAAACAAAAATTAAATTTTGGCAAAATTAAAGTTAGCGGCCTAGGTCATGGGTTGACCCAGGGGAGACACACCCTAGAGCTGGGTTGACCCATGGGTTGACCTACAAGGGGTCCAGGTCGACTCATTTCTAAATAAACTGACGTTATATTTCGATTTATACAACTCAGCTTATATTATATTTAATCCGACGAACCAAAATCTTTTATGCACCTATAAATAGAGTGATAGGGCCTAACCACCAACTTATTTTCGTAAATAAGAATATCATTTTTAGGCAATTTAATTCAAGATTTGAAGATAAAGAATATAGATCTACGATATAGGTGTTCATATTTCTTTTCTACGTAAGGTAAATTCTACGAATCTGAATGATTAGAATTTCTTTCTTTTAGCTTAGATTTGTAAATCTGTGTTCATTTCAATATTAGATTCAATTAGGAAAACCACAGGGTGGTAGATCTGAATCAGATTCAAGAACTAGAAAGCGGTCAGGTGAGTGGAGTTTATTCCCATAAGTATGCTAAGTATAATATTTTTGTACAAATTTATTCCCATAACTTTCTATTTGGGTTTGAGAATTAAAATAATTCAAAATTGTGCATTTGACAATGATTATGCGTATATTCTTAAGAATGTAATTTGATGGTAATATTTGTATGTTTTAAAAGAGATTTTGCTAGAATACGATCAAATTTTGGGTTGAGATAGATTACAATAAATTATGGAAATAATTGAAAATGTATTAGTATGCCTAATTTTGCACATAAATTTACCATAATTGGTAATTGTGTATGAAAAATAGGAAATAATATATACCTAAAAAAGGGAATTAGTAGTGGACTAAGTTAATTGAGAGTGGAAAGGGATTCATTTCCATAATTACCATTACGGTAGATCATAGAGAACATAGTTGCAAGAAAGAGAAATGTAATAAGGATTATTGCGAAATAAGGAGTTTTCACCATATTGCACACAAATCAAGTATATATATGCATGATGTAACAACAAGAAATAGCTTGCAACTATGGATCTTAATTGATGTATATTATGGAAATAGATTTTTTACATTTTCACCAACCAAATTAATGCATGGAGTATTTCTTGCAATAGTAAAAATGTACAAGGCAGTAAATAAAGAAAGGTTACAATATTAAAGGTTTGCTTAAATAATAGAGAACCATGGGAAAATGTTATGAACGGGGAATATAACCTATTGTAATTAATTATGTGAATGGGATAGGATTATCATAGGGACAAGTGGAATTATAACATAGGTTATAATTATTGATGAAAAGAAAACTTATTAATGAACCTTAGTTAAGGGAACTAAGTTAATAAGTAAATCCAGAGCAACTGTTGTGGTAATGATATAACATGGTTTATAATAAGAGGTAAGATGATAACATATTAATAAAACTTAATTAGGGGAACTAAGTTAACAAGTAAATCCACAACAACAATTGTGGTAACGGTATAACATGAAGTTATGAATAACATGAAAAATAAATATAAAGAAGAAGCTTATTATTAATAAACTTACGAATGGGAAAATATTAAGTTTAATGAATGTATTAATAAGTGGCTCAAAGACATGGTCCGTTCCGGCAGCATGGACCTGATTGGGGAAAATAAGCAGTCAAATGTAAGCTGATAAACTAGTAACTTAAATAGAAAATGAATGCGTAGATAATCAAGTTAATTAGCAATATGATAAGTTAAAGCAAGCACATGATTAAAAAGACTTGACATAGGATCTAATAACGCAATGGAATGATGCGCTTGGACCAGTCCATATGTATGGATATGAAGAACCCAACGGGGTATATCATCGTGGAATTTGGAGACACGAGAGGAGCACGTCCAAATTATTATTCTATGAGACTGGTGGAAAGTACGGGGCTTCTACGGGACGTGGTAGGGTACCCTAAGATGGAACTCTGAGGAAAAATCGGATGAAGTCATCACTCGGTGGAAGGTTTGTTGCACCATCTAGAGTATACCTTAACTGTAACTATGGTATAGCAGTCAGAAGGTTGTGTCAGATGGCATTAGTTTATTCAGTGATTTTCCTCGCTCTAGGAGGAGGTGGTCAAGACCAAATTAAGAATAGTAATTTTCGGATACCTATCATCCACAATCAGTGGGATACGGAAAGGCTAAGAGCTAAACCAACAGACCAGTGATCTTTCACTATCGAGACATTAGTTGGGGGACACACTAAATTGGATGCTAGAATGGTTGTTAGGGACACACCATTAGCTCTTGATGTAGCCTTTCATAAGTCATGGGAGGGGCCTGGGTAGGGCCATAGCCACTGTGAAAAGAGACATAATATATGTGGATATCTGTATTGTAGGCCTAACGAAGCTGTCCTTTATATATATTGAAAGCTCCCTACCAAGTTTCGTGCATTGGATACAACCTGTAACAACCAGCTTGGAGTGGCTCTTTCTGATGGGCTATGTTTAAATCAAAATTTAGGCCCATTCCCAGTAGATTGTTACACATCCCTATTACAGAACTCGGGTTATAGTAGGCATTATGCCCGATAAGGCTCTAGATACATGCATTAGGTGGTTTATTGCAGACGGTAGGGCATTATTTCATGTTAAGACGTGATTCAACCGAGGACTTCAGATATGGGGATTCGTACACTTATGCGGCATATCGATGATGGTTCTGTGCAATTACGTGGCGTAACAAAATAGATTTCCATTCACGAGTTAGAATTGGATGGAGGTTGCGCATGCTTTCGTGGTGTGACTGCGAACTATTATATATAACGATGTTGTATACACAATTATATGATTTTTGTTTGATGATAACAACCAAATAAATTTTATCTCAAATGTGTTTGTAATCGTACTGTTTCATATTCACATCGCAGACAAGAATATAATATTTAAATTTAAATAGAATACGACTATGCACGAATTCAAATATTCAACGGTATTTTATTTAAATATAAATATTTTATTTCATACATTCAAACAGTACAATTTTTTATACTCCACTATTTGTACACTTAACTGATAATTTTTTATTTCAATACATTTCAATTCATACAAAGCTCCTCACTATACCACTCATCACTTAGTACACTCTTTTACACTGTCATATTCATATATAAACACATTGACACTGACACACTGACACGTACTTCATCTTCTGTCTTCAGTCTTCTGCCAGTCAGTCCAGTCATCATCTGCTTACCTGTCACAAAGAAACACACACACAGTATACTGCAATAGAATTTAAACTGAATATATGCGAACATAAATTTTATTTTTTAATTTTGCCTCAGAATTTCGGTGTGTTTCTCATCATCTTTCATGATTTGATCTGATATGTGAATGTAGAACGCGCACGATACGTGTATACACGTACATGTGCATGTATATACACATATTTCAGTGCAGGGACAGGAAAATCTATTCTGGATGGCTGCATATACACACGTGCATAAAAATACATGTGTGCATTGCCTCACCAATCCATGTGCGACTGAGGAGCAGCCACGTGGACCAACTCGACTCAGCGCATGACAAACAAAATTCAAGTCAGCAATTATAGATGAACGCAACACATCATGGGGTGAAAAAGTGGCAAGCAAATGTGCTCGACGCATGTAAACATGGTTCAGAAAGTTCGAATGATCAAGTCCAAGTTTGTTTCAGATCAGTTCAAAATCAAGTGATCAAATATGGTAGATCACTCAAGTGCATGTGATTATATATAAAAGTACAAGTGTGAAGGCAACAATGTGTCCAAGGAAATTTCAGGGCTTCAAAAGTGTCGAGGCAGGTTCATATAGAGTGTCACATGATCAACAGCATGGTGCATTCAAGACTGAAATGAATATGGGTGCACACAAGTGCATGGACATCAAAACAGCAAAATGTAAAATGAAGACTGCTTAGTTAAGTGAAATTGTGTACACTACAACACAAGTAACTATAGTGCGCAAGTCTTTCCAGTTTTTTTAACATGGCCAAGCTAGTGTGATCAAATAAGTGCAGGCAGCATGGTGCTAGTGCATAGGTTAATGCACAACTTGGTGAACACAAGGAAACAGCTTTTCTGGCATTAAATCAAAGCATCAAACTAAATAAATTATACTTGAGTAAGGGGAAACAATTCAATGGATTAAATCTACATAGCAAACAGAATGGCCATGCCAAGATGCACACGTAGACTATCAGGAATTCAAAGACAGTGAGCAACAAAAATGGCAACAATAAAAACATGAAGACAACAGATTGTTTTTTAAAACAAATCAGTGGAGAACAACTTATTCTGGGACAAATGTATATTTCTGTCAAGGCTCAAAGCATTCAGTTTCAGGGACAATCCATTTCAAGATTTATTTCAATAAATTCAGCCATTCTAGCCGAGCAAATTTAATTGTAAATTCATGGCAACAAAAAGGGGACAGCAAAGTATATTTCCAGAATTACTTCATTTCATTCGACATCGATTACAACCCAAATCAAGGTAACAATGAAAATTTCACACAAGGAAACAACTCATCAATCAATTTCCAGAAGGCCGGAATCAAGTAAAACAAGGCAACAACTTATTCCAGGAATTCACGACATGATTTAAATCAAGGGGGCCACAAATTAATTCACGACAAGCTTTCAAAACCAATCAAAAGAGGAAAACCACAAGAAATCAGATCGAATCATATATACGAAATAAGAGAATTTATTTAGGGTTTCTAGACCCTATAAATCACCATATCATCATTGGCTCATATTTATCGAAAACAAAAACCAAAGAAATTCGAAGTGCAGAAATCAGTTCAGAGATTAACTCACAGAGTTTTTTCAATCGCAAAATATATCCCCAAAATCGGTGCATCAACAATCGATCACAAAGCAACACACAAGACTCGAGGTTCTTTTCCTTAAATCATTCGATCGATTTGGAGGATTTCAGAAGAAACCCTAGAAAACATCAGAGCCGCCATTTGTTTTCTTTCCAGTCAAAAGGATCGGGGAAATGGGAGTGAGGATGGACCAAAATAAATGGGCCGACGCACTTCTCTTTTGGACTTAGCCCTTGTTTTTAATTGTCTTTTATTTTGGGCTAAGCTTTATTAAACTAGGGTTTTTAGAGTGTTTGTTTTATTGTTGTATTTTTATTTTGTTTTTAGATCGTCTAAACAGTCTAGAGTCTGTAAAATTCTAGGAGATTCAGTCAGGGTGTTGACTGACAGTTGACAGAGTCTGTAAAATCTGGATTACTGGTTACAGGGTTGTAATCAGGGGAAATCTGATCGAGGGGATATCGACCAGTCTAGGGTTTTGAGCGTAGGGTTAGGACAGGAGCAAGCGCTGCTAGTGTACATGGTCTTGTATGCGGGATCTGTTTATAACACCTAGTAGAAACCTTAGGAATGCAGTAGTAGGAAAGATTTTGCCGAAGCTGGGTATCTCTTTGTGTTATTTATTTTCTGGATTTCTGTTTTTGCTATATTATGTGATCTGTTTATTATTATATATCGTTAGATTTTTAATTCTGTTAAAAAACTGTGATAAACCCTATTCACCCCCCTCTAGGGTTAATCTATATACAACAAGTGGTATCAGAGCAGGTTTTCTGTTAACTCTAAAGTAATGGTGATCCCTAGTTGTCAGTCTAGTAAGAGTCAGTCCAATTCATCTCCAACTATTTTCAATGGAACAAATTTTTTAAACAGGAAATCCAAAATGGAATTTTATTTAAAATCTGTTAATATTAAATGTTGGGATGTTGTTATCAATGGGTTTGATAATGTAGATATTACTTTCAATGCTCGTGCTATGAAAATTATATTTGATTATCTTAGTACTGAAAGTTTAATCTTATCTGCCATTGTTTATCTGCATAGGAAATCTGGGATACTCTCAATAAGAAGATGGAAAATCTGACAATAGCTCAAAACCCCAGAATGTCAACTCAGTTTCAGAATTTTGCTTAACAGGACTTACAGATGATAATTCAGATGGATCAGCTGATGGAGACTCAACAGACAATGAAGTAGAAAATTTCTCTTATGAAGATCTGGTTTATTTTTGTGCTGATCTAACTAAGTCTGTTGATAAACTCCAATCTAAAAATAAATCTGTGAAATCTAGGAATTCTGAGTTGATTAACAAAATTGATGATTTGGAATCACAACTTGAATATGTTAAATATTCTTCAAATTCTATTTGCAAAAATTGTTTGAAATTGAAAACCAATCTTGTTCATCTCAATAAAAATATTCAAAAGTTCGAAAATGAAATTCTGATCTTAAATGAGAACAAGACTGAGTTGTCAAATTTGAATAACCTTCTGCAAAAGGAATTTGAAAATTTTAAAACAGATATAAATTCCAAATTTGAAATTGCTGAAAAGGAGAACTTGTTGAAATCAAATTTGATTTTAGAAGAACTTGAAAATGAGATTGAAAAATCCAAGAAATTTGAGTCTGAAAAACAAAAACGATTTGAATATGAAATCATGGAATCTCAAGCCAGAATTAAAACTCTTAAAGATGAAATTTTGGTTTTAAAATCTGATTTTGAAAGATGTAAGATCACTAAAAATCATTGTTTGGATTTAATGAAAAAGAACCGTGATCTTAAAACTAAAATTCAACAGCTTGAGTCAATTTTGACTTTTCTAATGGTGAAAAATCTCTGAATATGCTGTTGAAAAATCAATTTTAATCTGGTAAGAAAAGTGTTCTCGGCTTTGAGAAAAATAACGTTTTTGAAAATCAGAACTCAGATGATTTTAAAAATCCTTTAAACTGCTTTGGAAAGAATCAATATGAAAATTCAAACTCTGATAATCGCATAGGATTTTTGAATCATAAACGTGATGTGAATTTGTTTTATAATAATCCAATTAAACAATTCTGGATCCCAAAAAGAAATAAAACAAACTTCATTAAAATCAAACAGATTTGGGTTCCCAAGGGTACGAAGATAGATTCGAATAGATTACTATACAAACAAGTCTGGGTACCAAAATATGTGAACGAGACTATGAGTGGTTTTGCAAATTTTGTTAGACCACTCGATCTCCTAAACTGTTAGGTACTGAAGGAGGCTGAGGAACTGCTTTGCAAAAGAGAATTGAATTCGAGCTGCTCAATATTCCTGTATCATCCACAGTTCCTTAGCCAAGCCTGATGAGTTAGAGATTCTGATTTACATTGGATTCTGGTATGATATCTAAACTCACCTTTGTATATTCTCTTTGTTTTTTTATTTTCTATGTTTATTTCTTCCTCTATCCCCTTCTGTTTTTTTTTTGTTTTTGATTTAACACTTCCATATTCTTCTTTGTCTGTACTTCTTAAACTTCCAGTTGCAGAATTCATGATTTTCTGGAAATTTGCTTTATTTATATAAAATCATCGCGTGTTAATCATTTCCATATCCTGAATTTGAACTTGTATATATCTGCAATTGTTTTGAAGTTTAGTTTTCTGATTATTTGAATTCTTAACAGTGCTGGAGCATTAATATCATATCTTGAACACTGTTATTTTGAATTCTAAATTTTTGAAGATCTGAATAATTAATGAAATTTCACACACTTATGCTGTTTTGAGTTTTTTTTCCAATTCATTTTGGGAGCGCTATAAAATATTATACTCATTACAGTACACTATGTTATTTATCAGTTGTGATAATTTCAGAAATTTTCAGATTGGCTTGAACATGTTAAATTGTCTTGAATCAGTTATACATCTTAAAATACATTCTTATTCATGATCATTATGGTTGAAATGTGTTTGTTTGAAATCATCTGAAGTTTTTGATATTTTGAATATCACACATCACTTAAGTTTAAAATTATCAATCTTGTGTGACTCCTTCATTATATCTCAAAAACTTGACCTTGATTCAAGTGATTTAAAATAAATTAATTTTAATTTTTTGGATCATGAATACCTCTCAAACTTGATGTAAATGATCTGATATTTTTTATACTTGTCAGAGAAAATTGTGAAAAATTCTTTTGAAATACAGGTTTTGAAACATACTGTCATTTCATGGTTATTTGATTTAAATATTTATTTGTTTAAAATCATTTGAAATCATTGATTTATTGATTCTCACACAAATCTTGGAACTGAAATTTATAATCTGGTGTGACTGATTCATTAAATCTCGAGCTTTTCATATCAAATGATAAACCATATATTTAATCTTAGATCATGAACCATTCTTTGACTGCCTGAAACATCTTCGTAACAGGCCCTCTGACAAGTCTGCTAAGATATTGTTTTCTATGCTGCTCTGATACTGTCTTTGTAAAATGTTTTCAAATAACTGCCCGTTTTGTGACTGCTTCTCTAATAGATGAAATTATTGGGCCTAATTTGTTGTCCTGTCTGCTTGGGCTTTAAATTTCTGCTGTTTGTGATATCTTGGTTTGTCTCCAGTATCTTGTTACAATCTTCATTAATAGGGACACCAATTGGTATCAGTTGTGCTGAATTTTTGTATATATTTTAATCCCTCTTACTTTGTATAGGTCTTTTCATATTCCTCTTGTAATTAATTGATTTTCAATTTTAAAATTATTTATTGATTATTCATTCAGAAATTGAAATCAATATCCAAATTAAACTGTATTTAAAATTCATCAAAATTATTATTAGATTTTGAAATTGTGATGAATTGTGACTACAGTATATTCCACAACAAGAGGAGTTTTTATTTATATTTTCATGATGGTTGAACGTTTATTATAATATCTTTGAACTAGCAATTATTTCACGACCATCTTCATTATCTATCATCCTTCTACCATCCATTATGATTTTACATAAATATGGAGAGTTAATTTTAGAAATTCTTTTTGAATAAACAATGGAATTATTTGTGATAGAAATTGGACTATATTATTTTTCAGAATTAGTGACAATTGAAATTTTTTAATGATCCCAGTACAGTTGGTCATATTTTATAATATAATTAATTTAGAAATTTATTTCACCGTCCATTCCTGTACCTACCACATTTCTATCATTCATATTGGTTTTGTATACCGAGGAATTTTTCTTTTGAAGCTAAAAACAATGTATAATTAATATATAAGTGTGTCTCTAATCTCATTTAAAAATCCAAGCTCTGGTCATGCATGGTTATGAGACAACTTGTAATTTAAGCTGCGACTGATCCAATTTAAAAATCCAAGCTTTGGTTACGCGTGGTCAATGTGCTCTTAAATAATAAAAAAAAGTGCTATAAATTGAAATATATCTGAAATTCTCCTCATTGTATAAAAACCAGCCTATCAATCCATCTTCTAATTTGTGAAATGTGTTGAAATTTTATGACGTATTATGATTTGTTGATTGATAGCTATTGGGATTTGAGATTATAAGATTTTGTCACTTAAATTGAATTTATAATTATATTCCAAATCCATCACTGTTTTGTGCTCAAGTTTATAAAATTCTTCCAAAAATAATTGGAAATATATGTTTTTGAAACTCTCTCCATTTATATAAAATTCATCGTAAATCCGTCATTCTCTACAATGTGAAATATGCCACCTATTCTCAAAATATTATGATTTTTGTTTGATTGATTGAGATTTATGATGACTGTTCTTTCTCCTATGCTGAATTATATTATTTAGTCGTTTTTCATCTATATTTTAATTTCTAAATCCTTTTGATGATAACAAAAGGGGAGAATGGGTTGAGATTTTGATTTATGAGTGAATATTTTATAAATATTTTTAATTTGAAAATTTATTTAATTTTTAATTTTTTTACTCATTCACAGTTATAGGGGGAGTTTCTATTGTAGGGGGAGCATTCAAACAGGGGGAGTTTCTGTTGTTCACTGTAAAACACATTTATATTATATTCAAAATCTTAATATTTGTTTGTCATCATCAAAAGGGGGAGATTGTTGTATATAACGGTGTTGTATACACAATTATATGATTTTTGTTTGATGATAACAACCAAATAAATTTTATTTCAAATGTGTTTGTAATCGTACAGTTTCATATTCACATCACAGACAGGAATATAATATTTAAATTTAATTAGAATACGACTATACACGAATTCTAATATTCAATAGTATTTTATTTAAATATAAATATTTTATTTCATACATTCAAACAGTACAATTTTTTATACTCCACTATTTGTACACTTAACTGAAAATTTTTCATTTCAATACATTTCAGTTCATACAAAGCTCCTCACTATATCACTCATCACTCAGTACATTCTTTTACACTGTCATATTCATATACAGACACATTAACACTGACACGTACTTCATCTTCTGTCTTCAGTTTTCTGTCTTCTTCCAGTCAGCACAGTCAGTCCAGTCATCATCTGCTTACTTGTCACAAAGAAACACACACACAGTACACTGCAATAGAATTTAAACTGAATATATGCAAATATAAATTTTATTTTTTAATTTTGCCTCAGAATTTCGGTGTGTTTCTCATCATCTTTCATGACTTGATCAGATATGTGAATGTAGCACGCGCACGATACATGTATACACATACATGTGCATGTATATACATATATTTCAGTGCAGGGACAGGAAAATCTATTCTGGATGGCTGCATATACACACGTGCATAAAAATACACTTGTGCATTGCCTCGCCAATCCATGTGCGACTGAGGAGCAGCCACGTGGACCAACTCGACTCAGCGCATGGTAAACAAAATTCAAGTCAGCAATTATAGATGAACAAAACACATTATCGGGGTGAAAAAGTGGCAAGAAAATGTGCTCGACGCATGTAAACATGGTTCAGCAAGTTCGAATGATCAAGTCCAAGTTATGTTTCAGATCAGTTCAAAATCAAGTGATGAAATATGGTATATCACTCAAGTGCATGTGATTATATATAAAAGTACAAGTGTGAAGCCAACAAAGTGTCCAAGGAAATTTCAGGGCTTCAAAAGTGTCGAGGCAGGTTCATATAGAGTGTCACATGATCAACAGCATTGGGCATTCAAGACTGAAATGAATATGGGTGAACACAAGTGCATGGACATCAAAACAGCAAAATGTAAAGTGAAGACCGCTCAGTCAAGTGAAATTGTGTACACTACAACACAAGTAACTATAGTGCGCAAGTCTTTTCAGTTTTTTTTTAACATGGCCAAGCTAGTGTGATCAAATAAGTGCAGGCAGCATGGTGCTAGTGCACAGGTTAATGCACAACCTGGTGAACACAAGGAAACAACTTTTCTGGCATTAAATCAAACATCAAACTAAATAAATCATACTTGAGTAAGGGGAAACAATTAAATGGATTAAATCTACATAGCAAACAGAATGGCCATGCCAAGATGTACACGTAGACTATCAGGAATTCAAAGACAGTGAGCAACAAAAATGGCAACAATGAAAACATGAAGTCAACAGATTGTTTTTTAAAATAAATCAGTGGACAACAACTTATTTTGGGACGAATGTATATTTCTGACAAGGCTCAAAGCATTCAGTTTCAGGGACAATCCATTTCCAGATTTATTTCAATAAATTCAGCCATTCTAGCCGAGCAAATTTAATTGTAAATTCACGGCAACAAAAAGGGGACAACAAAGTATATTTCCAGAATTACTTCATTTCATTCAACATCGATTACAACCCAAATCAAGGCAATAATGACAATTTCACACAAGGGAACAACTCATCAATCAATTTCCAGAAGGCCAGAATCAAGTAAAACAAGGCAACAACTTATTCCAGGAATTCACGGCATGATTTTAATCAAGGGGGGCACAAATTAATTCACGGCAAGCTTTCAAAACCAATCAAAAGAGGAAAACCGCAAGAAATCAGATCGAATCATATATACGAAATAAGAGAATTTATTTAGGGTTTTTAGACCCTATAAATCACCATATCATCATTGGCTCATATTTATCGAAAACAAAAACCAAAGAAATTCGAAGAGCAAAAATCAGTTCAGAGATTAACTTACATAGTTTTTTCGATCGCAACATATATCCCCAAAATCGGTGCATCAGCAATCGATCACAAAGCAACACACAAGACTCGAGGTTCTTTTCCTTAAATCATTCGATCGATTTAGAGGATTTCAGAAGAAACCCTAGCAAACATTAGAGCCTTCATTTGTTCTCTTTTCAGTCAAAAGGATCGGGGAAATGGGAGTGAGGATGGATCAAAATAAAAGGGCTGGCGCACTTCTTTTTTGGACTTAGCCCTTGTTTTTAATTGTAACGACCCAGGGTTTTCGGCCCCAAAAATCGACGTAAATACCTTTACTGTATCTCATGCTGACCTTTCAAACACCGAGAACACCGGATTGTCAATGAAAGAAATTAGAGTGTGAGATAAGAAAGAAAGAAATATAAGAATAGAAGAAGAAGAAGAAGAACACAACACAGAGTCTCACATCGCAGCAGAACAAAATATAATATATAAATAAATCTTTATTGAGAGCTTTGAAATAAACTTACAATATCAGAGTACATCATCATCACTGGACAGGTCTAATAACCTGCCCTTGTATACAATACAGCGGAATAATATCATACGTCTGAATCCTTCCAGCCCATCTCTTCACAGTTTTCGAACCTGAAACCTGTATTAGCCCGAGCATTTACAAAACACCGGGCCAGTCTGGTGAACCAGAGTGAGATAAACTCGCACAGTATTAAGGGTAAATCATCCAATCATGGATTTTAAAGTTCGAAATCTTTCAAAAGAAAAGGATAATCGTAAGACCAAATCCACACATACCTTACAATAACCCAAAACAGTTTGAAACCAATATCTTTCTGATATTATAATAATGTCTAAATACAAGTAAATAACAATCTAGTGGAACGCTTGCATCTCACGCTCCACATATATAGTATACAAATCAAAATTGCAGGCGCTTATTGGAGATTGGATTCCAACTCTGACAAGGTATGGGACCACCTTCCGATCGTGTATCTCTAGAGACGAATACACTAGGTTCAAAAAGAACGTCTTGCAACCCGGCCCACACATGACCGACCACTCATTTCGCTTGAGTGTATCGAATGTATACCATCGACGGTTGGGATCAGCAACTGCCTCCCGAAAAGGGACAACATCGAATATAGATTAAAGAAACAAATGGAATTCCTCTAGATAGGTGATCATATATCCTAATGGGAGCGACCCACATAGCCATGCTGGCTGCCCGATTTTTTTGTCATTTCCCGGTAGACGAGGCTTGAGGTCAGAATTTCTTTTACAGCACCTGGCCGCCATTCACTTTTAATGCCATATCGTCAGATCCACCAGATATCACACTGATTGACGTCCACAAAAATACTCTAGTTTATTTGGCTAGAGAATAACCATTTCTCCGCCATCAACTATGGTACGTTTGGAGAAATCAACGCATGTAATTCTTTTGGAAATACTGTCAGACATCCATCCATACAAGTCAGCCAGGAACAGAATGAACCGAAGGCACTCTCCTACTGCATCCTAGGAATCACCCTACAGATTAGTAGCAAGAAGTCCTTGCAATCCGTAGATTTCAAATCACGACAGAATCACTGTTAAAATATCTTCGGCCGCTATACCAGAGAAATCCAATCAGTAGTTCTTCCGCTTATGAAGATCAACGGTCTTCAATTGCTCCATCTTCAATAATATTCTTTCATGTATTCGCTGTTCGGAATGGTTTTCGAATATATATTCGATCCCGGTCTTTCCATACCAACGGTCGTATGGTCAGATTCGATAGTCGGTGATTTAACCATCAAATAAATAATTGTGTGAATAACATGAGTTTACCAGTTCAGTACCAACACCACTTGGCCTCTTTAATTAAAAATGATTAACGATAGAAACCTCAAATCCTTAACATTTCAAATAAAAACTCATTTGACGTAAGGTTCTTATTTCACTTCCATATCTATGAAAATATTCTATAATCATATTCAATCATCGTTTCAAACCCATTTACTATTTTGTTAACCATATTTGGAAAACGACTAACCTTACTTCAAGTGAAAAACAATGTTATAAAATCTTCTTTATTTCATCACTCGAATATAATGACCATCTATTATACTTCTAGTATAAACTATTCGTAGACTTAACGTTTCAATTTCCTTCTATCTCGAAAACACCACTTTAACTTCCCACCATTTCTTTTTCATTTATTTCACCCTTGGACATATATATATATGCTAAATCCTCCCACTTCCATTTCTTGGGAAAATTTCATTATATATTCTCGACCCCTTTTATTTACATTCCATTATTATTTCTCATATGGAAATAATAAAGTATATTTTACCCTCCTTCTCATTACAAACTAATGTCATCCTCAGATATCCCGAAGTCGTTCAAGTTGGGGTATTTATTTACCTCTCAGACCTTGATCAACAACGGTCTTACCTTCAGACAAATATCAGTTTGTAATTAAAACCAATATTTATTTCAATATCAAATGCACCTCATTTCCTTTTTATAAAGTTCGTCATAACCCATGGTTTAATATAACCCTTTATTTATCACTTTACTTTTTACTTGATTCAAACATGAATTTTAAGCTGTCACATCTTCTTAAATTAATCCTTCTTCCATTTTGCTAAATTAATCTAACGACTGATCTTATTAATCCAGTTAAAAGAGTTGACTTTGTCAATCCAAAACATTTTTACCTCATTAACCAATGCTAAATAATTCTCTATTTAAATTAATTAATAATATAATTAAATTAAATAATTTCTTTCAATTACCTTTCAAAACGATTATCCAAATCTATAACATTTAGTTAATTTTTTACTTATCCGCTTATAAACCTGATTAAGTATCAATTATAAGCTCGATTAATACATAATAAGTATTTTTCCCTTTTACAAATTTTAATTCAAATTAATAGATTTAAAAATCTATTTTTAATTATAAAATAAACTTTAAAATTTTATCTCGTCGATTTGCCTGACGGTAGATCGATATTTACAAAACGGTTAATTCATAGGCCATGTACTGCCAATAACTCAACCAATAGTACCCATTGGTTTATACCAAACAAATGGTGAATTTCAAGTCAATATTCAACCATCCAATCAAAACAATTTAGTAAGGGTCTCATAACAGTCTATATCGACAAATCCAACATCAACCACAACAATCAATCAAGACGATTGATTTATCAAAACACGTTTATTTTATAAACGTGACCAATAAGGTAACTTACCTCAATTGAAACCAATCGTTAAAAATAACGGTTTGGGTTTCACTGAAATTAAACGACGTTTAATTTCATCAGTTCAAACGATATGTGAATATATATCATCAACCAGTCAAAACACTAGCAACCATAGCACACAAAAATAAAAACCCAACTTACATATATAAGCAGGAATTACTGAGTGAGTTTAACTCACTTTTGATTCTCACTGTCTCCAGCTTTATCCTGGTTTTGTTCTGCTTGTAGTCATGATCGTAACATGAGTTGTTTTGCCCCATTTCTGTCCATATATGAACGTTTGAATATTAACGCCTTAGCTAAATTACTTAACCCTTAATTATAAATCAAATAAACTAATCCAGTTTAATTAAGCCAAGTACCCTTTATACAACCCCTACTAATTTCTTTAATCCCTATATTACGTTGTGGTTTATTTAATTAACATAATAAACCCTAATCACATTTGCTAACGACCGAATTATATTAAACAAATAATTAATTACGTTTTAAAATTGATTAACCTAAGTAACATTGCCAATTAGACCCACAACTAATGGTATGGAATGGTTTTAAAGTTTCACAAATTAAATTAGCTTATTTTACTTAAAATCCTTTACTAAATCAACTAATTAATTAAGCCTTCATATCAATTTAAACTAAAATAATAGGCCTATACATTATTTTAAGTTCAGCCCGTTTAGGACCAAGCCCATCCCTTTGTCGTTCAAAATAAAGCATCAGATCCTCCTTTATCCGTTCATTTCTCAAACCCTTAAACGTTTCTTCCGCCGCCACACAAACCAAAAAGAAAAAGAACGAACCCCTCCTTCCATCTCTCCTTTCTCCTTCCGTTGCCGCCACCAAAGTCCGACCCCAACAGTCACTGCCGACCCTGCTTCTACCTCACCTCGGCCTTGGCCAGTTGCTCCGCCAACCCACGAAAAAGCTAAGTAATTTTTCCCAATTTAATTTCTGTTTTGCTTCTTTTTTTTTGTTTTTTTTCGTTCGGTTTTGAATTGGTTTACTTCGAACCGTGTTCATCTCATTTGGAACCCATCCTGTATTTATACTAGAAAGGAAAACAGTGATTTACGAATGGTTAAATCCTAGCTAGACTAAGTTGTGCCTAAATCCTAGGTGCTTCGGTTCTGCTATGATCTGTTTGATGGTTTGCGTGTGATGTTTTTAATAGTAAAGGCTATGGATTTGTGATGGATTTTATGTGTTGTCTGTTCAAATATGCACATGGATCGACTATGAGCTGTATGTTAGATTATTTGAGTTGCTATATCAGTGCAGATTTGATTTTCTATTGGAGTTAATGCATAGAATATATATTTATTTTAGTATTGTTTTAGCTATTTCTAGTTCTTAGAGGTTTACCTTTTGTTTCAGCCATACTGTGAGATCAAACTATTGATGATGGAATTCAGTCTTTGTGGACATTTAATAGTGAAATGTGAGGATTTCCAGTTGTATTTTTCATGTATTATCACTGCTCATATGTGTACTTATACTGAACGGTTCCTATATAGCTTAGCAAAGCTATGAATTATTTAGTTGTGTTGTCAATTCGGCTATTTAATTGTTTGTTCTTTATTATTTTTTCGTATGATCTGAAATCTTTCAACTGTATACATACCTATACTTTCCTAGCTATTTATAGCTGTTTTCATTTCTCCCTTTTCTTTTCAGGTTGTTGTTTCATCGATGGGTACATTGGCAGAGGGTTCAGAGGCGCATGTGCAAGCTTTCCCATTTGGTGATGTCTTGCTCATTGATGGGAGAAGACAGAAGAAGAAAAAAAAAAGTGTAGCTAGGTGTAGGATCCCCTTTCATTTTTCTGTTGATTCACTAATTTTTTTCTTGAGTTGTACATTTTATTATGTATATAGGAAGTTTGCATTTTCCATTTTGCTGTTTTCCCTTTAACTGTTTCCTCATCGTATTCATCTTTTATTATATATATATCTGTGTAAGTCTCTATATATTTTTGTTCTTAATTCGACTGTGTATCCAATGGTATACATATACATATCTTTGTTTTTCTTTGTATTTTGTATCGTGTATGAATATGCGTGTTGTTACGGTGTATTATCGCCTCGAGTTTTATGTAAAATGCACTTTAGTTTTATTTTATGTTCATGTTCATGTTCATGTTCACTGAGCGTCTCCTTTTATTTATTGGACAATATGGTGTCTTTATGTTTTTACTCATTTTCCTTTGCCAAATCGAGTAAAATGCTGATGGTATATATTGTTCAAAGTTTTAGGTTGTGCCACTTTTACTCTTATATAATATTGACACCATATAAATAAATTTTAAAATAGTTAAATAAAGATAAACCATTATCATCAATTATATTCAAATAAAATACCAAATAACTACAAATAAGGCTAAGATAGATTCTCAAATCCTATATTCAAAAATTTGGGTTAAACGATATCAATTTTATAAAATTTCTTATTTAATTTATTAAATAACGTTATCGTTTATAACGATTTCCATAACGACTATTTCAAAATTTTAACTGAACATAACTAACAAATTATAATACGAAATCTTGATTTTTCTTTTTCATATGAAAAATATAATCAAATCGATTCCAACGTTTCTCGTTTTACGAAATTCCAACTTAAAACGAATTCTATATACTCAATTTAAGTTCAGAACGAAATTTACGAACTACCGCGCCATTTCTAGTTCGTTTATAATATAATTATAAATTAAACGTTCTGATGTCATTTTAATAACGAATATATTTATATAATTCAATATAAACAATATTTAAACCATTTTAAATCGTTCGTTCACATTATACCACAAATTCAACATTTTACCAATATCCCGAAATTAAAATATTATAATATTATTTATATAATTTAAATATTCAAATTAAAATGGTCAAATCCCATTATTTAAACTCAAATAAATAATTTAAATAAATAAAATATTTCAGATAAATGGTCAGAAAATACGGGACATTACATTAATTATCTTTTATTGTGGGCTAAGCTTTATTAAACTAGGGTTTTTAGAGTGTTTGTTTTATTGTTGTATTTTTATTTTGTTTTTAAATCGTTTGAACAATCTAGAGTCTGTAAAATTCTAGGAGATTCAGTCAGGGTGTTGACTGACAGTTGACAGAGTCTGTAAAATCTGGGTTACTGGTTACAGGGTTGTAATTAGGGGAAATCTGATCGAGGGGATATCGATCAGTCTAGGGTTTTGAGCGTAGGGTTAGGACAGGAGCAGGCGCTGCTAGTGTACATGGTCTTGTATGTGGAATCTGTTTATAACACCTAGTAGAAACCTTAGGAATGCAGCAGTAGGAAGGATTTTGCCGAAGCTGGGTATCTCTGTGTGTTATTTATTTTCTGGATTTTTGTTTCTGCTATATCATGTGATCTGTTTATTATTATATATCGTTAGATTTTTAATTCTATTAAAAAAACTGTGATAAACCCTATTCACCCCCCTCTAGGGTTAATCTAGATCCAGGACGAACACCGTATGAGGAGGGTAATATGGGGAGTACATTGAGATGTTGGGTATAGCTACATATATTTGGTTTAATCTACTGAGAAGTAGATGGGTACGATGTGTATGCAGGTCCTAAAGTGTTATTAACCCGAATAAACTTATAATTAAGAAATGTAACTGAACGATATATGCAGAGTTATTTCATAATATATAATTTGTCCTCCTACTAGAACTTTTGTTCTGACCCCCTCCTCATAACATATTCGCAGGTTAGATTTATGGTAGAGATTTGGTAGTCTTTGGACACTTGATACGAAGTGTCATTGTTTTGGTAATGCTATATTTGATTATTATATTTTATCCACTCTACTGTCAGATGTTTTAACGAGCTATGATATATTTATTATCTCTGTCTTTTCTACAGGATACCAGATAAGCCCACTCGAGGTTTGATAGATTGAGATTTTTAGAAAAAATCGATCTATCGAAATTCAGGCTATCATATCTAGTATCAGAGCTCAGGTTTAGGGTTCCTATATAGATAATGAGTGAGTGTATTTGTATATTTAGATATAAATATTATGTATATATACCTATATCCATGGAGGAATCCATTAATTAAGAGAACGAAACATGTAGAAAGTTAGATATCAATT
Source organism: Allium sativum (assembly GCA_030737875.1). Taxonomy (NCBI): domain Eukaryota; kingdom Viridiplantae; phylum Streptophyta; class Magnoliopsida; order Asparagales; family Amaryllidaceae; genus Allium; species Allium sativum. Next base: position 105,291,120 of record CM060912.1, read on the forward strand.
CTGTACACATAGGAAATGGTTACAGAAGTTTGAGGATTGTAAACCTACGAGTGGTTAGAGTGGATGGAAAGTGTACAAAATGTTTGGGTGAAAATTTCATGTGTTAATATTTGAAATTTTGGGTATTTTAGATTAGTGGATTGGGTGGTAAGGCCTCGTAAATTGAGAAAAGATTAAGAGGGAGAATACGGATTAGGAATTTATATATATATATATATATATATACACATTTGGCGTAAAAGATGTGCTAGTCTTATTCTTTAGTTTAGACATAGTTTGGAAGAAATTTAGGATGAAGAAATGTAATTTAGTGCAAAGAGTTTTGAAACCGCAAAAGTTAGAAACCACTTTGTAATTAGCTCCACAATTAGAACTTCTAAAATTACTTGATAAAAAATTGTAAGTGTAGAAAAATGATTTCTAGAAAAAGTTTTCAAGCTTTAAAATTTTAAGAGTCGCATTGAAAGGGCTTTCGAGGTAATTGTGCAAAGTTGTTTTCAAAGTATTAAAGGCTAATCAAGTTGGTGGTTAAGCAATATAAGTGGTTAAGAGAAAGCGCGAATAAATGAATTGGCCTAATGGGGTGCATAGGTGAACTTAAGTGAAATAAAACATAAAGTTTCCTTAAAGGACAGATTGTGACATACTTTTACTTGTTGGGATAAGAAGAATTATTAGAAAAGTTCTTATGAATCAATAGCTCTTTAGTAAATATGTTTTGTTAGAGTGGCAAGGAAATGTGCAGTGAAAGAGATTACAAAATATAGATGAAAGGGTTCATAGAAACTTAATCTTTTTTAATTAAAAATAATTTAGTGAGAAAGGATCCCATTAGTGCACATGGACAGTTAGTAAAGATTTAAGGAAAGTTTGAAAATATGTTTCAATTGGTTACTTTCTAGTAGAAAAAACACATTGAAGTGTTTAAAAGTAAATTTATGATAGTTTATAATTAATAGAAATCCTTCTTAGCACCCTTTGAGGAAACAATAAAGTTTTCTTTTAACATAGACTTTCATTCCTATATAGTGTTCTATTTTAAAGAAATAGAATGGTTTAGTTGGATATTTTCTTACTAGGTGTTTGTAGTGATCTCTAGGTAAGAACAAAAACATAGGATATTGTGAAATAAAATGAAAAGAAAGATAAAAGATGAACAACAAAAAGAAAACAAAAAATGATGACAACTGCAAAAATATAACAATAAAAGAAAATGAATTCTTCCAAAGTAAGTTTCGAAAACTAAAAGAAAATTTTCTTACGCAAGCCGTGCTTGGAATAGAAAATAGGATTTTTTTTACTAAATTAGCAATTAAGTTTTCCAAGCATAGGGAAAAAGGTGCATAAAAGTGGATGGAAAATATACAATTTTCCATTTTCTACCGCTTTCTAACATAAGAAACCGAATCCAAAAAAATTATACTTTTTTGTAATTCGCAAATCTAAAGTTGGTTGGTAGGGTAGGGTTTGGATGCAAAAATTGGATGACCTAAGCTCTTATCTGTAAGAGTGTAGGAAGAATTAGATGAAAAGGTTTTTTTTAAATATTGCATTCATATAGAAATTGCAAGTATATTTAAGATGTGTACATCACGTTTTCAAAAGGTATTCAAGAAAATTTGAATTCATATTAGTGGGGCTGGCAATGGGTCGTGCTGGAACGAGTTCGGGTCGGGACAAGTCGGGTTCGGGTCGATTTATAAACAGGCCAGATCAACACTTTCATTAAACAGGTCATTTTTTACTAACCCGACCCATTTATAAACAAGTTGACACTGACCCGACCCGTGTAACCTGTTTAAGTAAACGAGTTGTGTCAGGTCGTGTTGGGTCGGGTTTACCCGTTTGACCCTTTGGCAAATATTCCCACTAATATAAACAGCAAAAACACCAAATCATTAAATACAACACTATAACATAATCACCAACTGACATCAATTTACAGAATCACCAACATGAAACAAGTTACAAAATCACCAACAGGTAGCTCATATATAAAGCATGAAATCACCATATCCAATAATCATTTTCCATGCATAAGAACACATGAGCATATTGCATATATAAAAGACTAAGACTATGAAAGAGATAAAGTTGTTATAAGTAAAATATAACTAACAACATACAAGAATAAATTAGGAAAATATAGCAGCTTATACAAGAATATATGAGCATGCTAATTACAACAAACATAAAAGACTAACACTAACAGCATATAAAAGACTAACAACATAGAAGAGATACAACATATAATCGGGTTTGGCGGGTCAAAATTAGGTTAGCGGGTCAACCCTAAACCCACCCATTTATAAATGGGTCAAATTCGGGTTGACCCGAAAATGAACCGCCAACTAAATGAGTCGGGTTAACCTGATAATTTCCATGCAGGTTTCGGGTCGTGTAGGAAATTGACAGCCCTACATATAAGAGGTATTGCTTAGGCATTTATTGCATTCATGTGTTATTATGTTCTGTTACACTTTGCACAAGTGCATAAAAGATTACAAAATTTTGGATGCACACATTATGGTTGTAAATTATGCAAGGAGTTACTTAATTTTACCGTTACCAAATTTCGTGGCTGAAATTTTCTAATGGTGACAGAATGTAAAACCCACAATTTTAATTATATAATAAAATAAAATTTATAAAATTTTAAGAATTTGGTCACGGAACTAGCGTCATTGCGTCCATGACAATTTTTCGATCAATTTAGGCCTATGGTTTGCAAAAAACAGATTTAAAACAAAGAAGATATCTTTAAATGAAGTTTTAGAACAAACGTGGAAAAGAACAAATAAGAGGAACACAAATAAGAACAATAGCCACCAATGTTTTTGGTCTTGTGAACAAAATCTAAGTTAGGAGAGTTGGTAAGGCTAGCACTTCCCAAGGCAGAGGGTCAGGAGTTCAGGTCCTGCCAACGTCATGTTTTTAATTTTTGATAGATGGCAAAAGAGATGCATGTTCTAAGAGAAAAATATATAAAAATGTACATATAAGAAAAATTATATATATATAGGTGAGTGTATATATACACATCTATATGTGTGTATATATATATGTATGTGTGTATATATATGAAGTCCAAAAGTAGCCTGCAATCAATCAAAATGAGTAAGAAATAAATGTCGACATAACACTGTTTGAATTTTGTAAAGAAATGAAGTTGTCCGTAAATGTATACGCGTGAATCCAAAATTGAAATTAAAGTGTAATTTAAGGGCAAAAAGTAATAAATGCGGACTGAATGAAAAATAGGCAAGAGAATAGCTGCGTTTGAAATTTGAATATATATATATATATATTAAAAAGGAAGGAATCAATGAATTGATAACATTAATAATGATGTTTAATGCATAACCATTAACGAATAATGATTTGAAGAGTTATACGCATATATATATATATATATATATATATATATATGCATAAGTTTGAAATTGAATTGTTTGGAATTGAAATGCTGGAAAATTAACGTTAGTGGCTTAGGTCATGGGTCGATCCAAACTATATGTAAGTCGACCCAGGGGTCGACACACCCTAGAGCCAGGTCGACCCATGGGTCGACCCATCAGGGGTCCAGTTCGACCCATTTTTTTAGCAAACTGACGTTGTATTTTCATTTATATGGCTCAAAATATATTATATTTAATCTGGTGAACCAAAATCTTCTGTGCACCTATAAATAAGCTAGAAGGGCCTGGCCTCCAATTCACATTTTCTGAGACGGCGCCAAGACTCTGCAATTTTATATCTTCTCCAAATTTTCATAAATAAGAATATTAGTTTTAGGCATTCTAATTCAAGATTTGAAGACAAAGAATATAGATCTATGATATAGGGGTTCATATTTCTTGTCTACATGAGGTAAATTCTACGAATCTAAATTATTAGTATTTCTTTCTTTCTTTTGGTATCAAATTTGTAAATCCATGGTAATTTCAATATTAGATTCAATTAATAAAACCACGGGGTAGCAGATCTGAATCAGATTCAAGAATTGGAAAGCAGTTAGGTGAGTGGATTTAATTTATACCTTTAGGAAAAGGTATATTTATCGTTTAAAATCCTAGTAATTTTTAACGTAATAAATAACTGAAATTGTGATAAGTGTGATATAGTTCATTCCCTAAGTACATTAAGAATGTTACTGTTGTATAAATATATTCCAATAACTTTTTATTTAGGTTTGGGAATTATTGTAACATTAAAATTGTGAATTTGACAGTGATTATGCGTATGTTCTTAAGACTGCAATTAGATGGTAAATTGCTTATGTTTTGAATAATATATTATTAGAATACGATCAAAATGTTGGGTTGAGAAAGATTACAGTAAATTGTGGAAAATGAATTGGTATGCTAATTTTGCATAGAAATTTACTATAATTGGTAATTGTGTATGAAAAATAAGAAATAATATATAACTCAGCAAAAAAGGAATTATTAGTGGACTGCATTAATTGGGGGTGATAAAGGGATACATTTCCATAATTACCATTCTGGTAAATTGCAGAGAATGTAGTTGCAAGCAAAAAAAATGTAATAAAAACTAATGTGAAATAGAGGTTTTTACTGTATTTCATACTAATAAAATATACATACATATATATACACACACATGCTGAAATAAAAGGAAATAGCTTACAACTACGGATCTTAATTGATGTATATTGTAGAAATAGATTTTATACATTTCCACTAACCAAAAAAATGAAGTATGTGAAATATTTTCTGTAATAGTAAAATTGTACCAGACGGTAAATAAAAAAAGGTTACAACAGTAAAAGTTTGTTTAAATAATAAGGAACCTTGGGAAAATGGGATGAACAAGGAATATAACCTACTATAATTAATTATGTGAATGGAATAGGCTTGTCCTAAGTATTAGTGGAATTATAACATAAGTTATAATTAATAATGTAAAGAGAACTTATTAATAAACCTTAGTTAAAAGTAAATCCATAGCAACTGTTGTGGTAATGATATAACGCTGGTTATAATAAGAGGTAAGATGAGAACGTATTAATATACCTTTGTTAAGGGAACTAAGTTAATAAGTAACCCACAACAACGATTGTGGTAGTATAACATGAAGTTATAAATAACATGAAAAATAAAAATAAATAAGAGGCTTATTATCGGTAAACTTATGAATGAGAAAACAACAAGTTCGATGAATGTTATAATAAGTGGCTCATAGATAGGGTTCGTTCTGACAATGTAGAGCTGGTTGGGGAAAATAAGCAGCCAAATGTAAGCTAATAAACCAGTAACTTGAATAGAAAATGAATGCATATATAATAAAGTTAATTAGAAATATGATAATTTAAAGCAAGCACGTGATTAAAAAGATTAGACATGTGATCTAATAACTAAAGCGTTGGCATGATGCGCGTGGACCAGTCCGTACATATGGAGACGAAGAACCAACGGGATAGATCGTTATGGTGTCTGGAGACACGAGAGGAGCACATCCAACTTATTATTCTATAAGACCAGAGGGAAGTACATGGCTTCTGCGAGACGTGGTAGGGTACTCAGAGAAGGCCCTCTGAGGAATAACCAGATGAAGCCGTTGCTCAAAGGAAGATCTGTTGCACCATTTAGAGTATACCTTGACTACAGCTATTGTGTGGCAGTCAGAAGGCTATAGCAGATGGCATTGGGAGATTCAGCGGTTTTCCTCGCTCTAAAAGGGGGTGGTCAGGATCAAATTAAGGATAGTAATCGTCGGACACCTGCCATTGGCAGTCAATGGGATGCGGAAAGGCTTAGAGCTAAACCAACAGACAAACAATCTTTCGTTATCGAGATGTTGGTTGTGGGACACGCCAAATTGGATGCTAGATTGGTTATTAGGGACACATCATTAGCTCTTGATGCAGTTTTTCATTAGTTGAGGGAGGGGCCAGGATGGTTCCATAGCCACCATGAAAGGAGACAGACCATATGTGGATATTTGTATTGTAGGCCTAACGAAACTATCCTTTACATATATCTAAAGCTCTCGATCGAGTTCCATCTTTCTATTATTTTTTTCTAACTTGTACCGCCTCCTCTCTTGTATATGTATATGTGTATAAATATACATCCAATTACCACCGCCGCCTCTCTTCTCCTAATGTGAGTCTCACGAACCACGCCCATCGCCTGCGACTTCACCTCCGCCTGCTTCATTGTCATTCCATCTGTTCCTTAGCCAACCATTAAGCCTGTCTCCTCTATTCCAACTCCCGAAACATGTTCGTTTTCTTATTTCTTCATTTGTAATTTTTTCATAAAATTTTCAGTACCTTCATCATCATGTTGTGATCCATATTTCCATATTTTAGCTTCTACCTGAACATAACTATTTCCCAGAATTTTGAGTCAGTTAATGTTTGTTTTATAATAATATAATGTGTAACATTTATTATTTTATTAATATTTATTGTAACTAATATAGCTTTTGCATACGAGCTTCAATTAACGTGTAGTTTTCTCTATTAAATTCATATTGAAGTTCTGGATATTATGAAACTGGTTTGATTAGAAATGGAGGCTAATGAAAATTTTGTATTTGTCCGATTTTTAATTGTACGTAAAATCAAAGGTGAATGCTTAAACCCACTAAAGATGTACTAAAATTTCCATTGTAATTTAAATTAAATTTATGAACTAATAGAATTTATTTAACTATCATTCAAAAATTAGATATAACTGCTAATAGACACCCGGTAGGTGACAATTGGCACTAGTGTGACATTTTATTTTGGTTAACTAATTGAAATTTAAATATACATTTAAACTGAATTTGAATAGATTAAATTTGGGGTGACACTAAATTGACATCGATTCGAATCCACATTTAATCATTACTAAAATTGAATTGTTGGTCAAAAGTATACATTGATAATTGGTAATTATCATGATATATTTCTTGTTTTGAATGATAATTGCATGAAGTGCTTATTGATTGGATACTTTTCCTGATATTTTTGACTATGATGTACTAATGTCATCACCCTAAATGACATTGAAATTATATAAGGTGGTATACATCCTTTGAACATCGAATGGGCAAATTGAGAAAACAAGTTGAGATGATATATATATATATATAATTTTCCATATATATATATATATATATATATATATGACCTACGTTTGAGTTGAAATGATATATGCTAATATAATTGAAATTTACATTAAACAATCACTTAGCCATAGGGTAGAGAATTTAATTATAAACACTGATTTGGTCAAATGAAATATTTTAAAATCCATAAATTTGAATTTGTTAAGTGAAATCGTTAAATACATTATGACTTATATTTATTAGGTTTGAATCTTAAAAGCTGAAATTGAGATTTAGTTTGAATTTATTGAAATTGAATTATTTCAAATGTTGAATCTAAAAATTTGAAGTTAAAATTTGAAACCAATTTGATAAAAATGGGCTTAGTGATTTGAAATTTGAGTTGTAACTAATTTACTATGATATAACTAAATCGATAACTAAGATTTAAACTATTTAGATTAAACTTGATTTTTTAATTGGAAATTAGAATTAAAAATTATAATATGAGATTTGTACCTGTTTAAAAGTGATATTTTGAATTTTGGAATTGAGTTCAAATGGTCTAAGCGAAGATACACTTTTTATTCTAAAATATTATATTAAACTTTTTCTAATTATTTTATATCCCAATTTAAACTATTTTCTCTTATACTATTTATGTTCGTACTGTCCTATAAATAACTATTTTCAAACAAACTATTATATTTTAAATTTAGCGATTTTATATGTATATATAAACCATTTTGAATAAAAAGTCTATTTCCAAACTCAGCTATTATGGGCCCAAAACTGTGTTGAATGTAAGATTACATTTGAAATATGGTAATTGTGACATGGAAGTCTAAATAAGTAATTTGAATCTGATAATAGACCATTTTGTGGTATGAAATTTTAAAATTGGAAACTCGAAACCAATATTGATCTATTTTGGTATATGATAATGTGAAGTCGAAAATTGAACTGAATTGTTGGACATGATATATTTTTATTTAAACATAAAATGACTACGATGTGATAATGATGATTGGTTCTTGAGGAGTCTAGAGCAAGATATTGGCGTACTCTATACCAATACTGGAACCACTTTGACAACCATGTATATGGAGGATGTTCTAGAATGAAGTGGTTGGATTGACAAACATTTACTAGAACAAAGTAAGTAAACGATGATGCATAGCTTCGATATATGCATCATAAATAAAATTACTAAAACAAAAACCTACGTCTTGCCATTGGGGTTAGCTACCTCTAGCAGACAAACCACTTCATATTTGTAGGGAATGCGGAATGGATCGTTAAGGAAAAACTACCTCTAGCACACAAAAACAATCACAGACACAGAATCAAACACAAACACAAATATAAAAAGAAATAAAATGCAGAAAAGGAAAGAACACACCGGATTTTATACTGGTTCGGATTACACCTATGTCTGGTCCTATGCAACGCTGGATTATGCAGATTTTTATTACTATATCAATATCCAAGTACAATCTCCTTGATTTCACAACTACAAGGTTACCACCGACTCCAAACTCCAAAACACCCTTGATCAAGTATATTTCCCTTAATTTCACCACGTATAAGGTTACCATTGATTCCTTTCCTTGATTTCAAGGCTATAAGGAACACACCTTTCCCATACATTTCCCAAACAATTACAATAGCCCTATAACTCTTCAACAACACTTCGACTTAGTGGGTGAGAAGAGAAGAAGTTTTATATAAATAGAATTGAATTCGGCAGAGTATAAGTGTAGAAATCATAAAAATATGAAATGTTAATTGTGTAAAGAAAGCGGATGAAGATGGAGAAGAAGAATGATGAAAAAATTCGAAATCAGCCCCTATTTATAAGATTTGAAAGGTTGCGACGCTTCTTGAACGTTACAAATAGTGAAAAGACACTTTTCAAAATAAAAAATATGACAGTTATATGTCTAAATTTCCAATAATGTATGTCGACATATCCCTTTATAAAATTGAATTTTGAGCATTTTTGAAGTGTTTTAATATATATATATATATATATATATATATATATAATTCTGGAAATTCTTGAATTAAAACATAGTGTTATAAATGAGTATTATAAAGTAGAAGATCATATGAAATCATAAATATAAACATATTTACAAAATTATAAAGTTTAAAACAATATAAATATAAAGTACATAAAAGTATATCACTATATAAAACTTACAGACTTAAAAATTTAAAAGTAAGATTAAAAAAAAATAGAATAGGAAATAGAATTTGAAAATAGAAATTTGAAATTTGGATATCAGAATAGAATTTGATTTTGAATTTGAACCACGAGTGCTATTTAGAGTCTTACATAAACTAAACTTTATTACTATATTTACCTTGAACTCTTGAAATCTTGATTACTCATGAGTCTTGAATCTTCTGAATTCTGAATCTCTAAAATCTCTTAAACTGTACAGTCTTCAGTATTAATTCCTGTGTACAAATCCTACATATGTCTGTATATATATATTCTAGATAAAGGTGATAATATATATTTTATAATTAATATTGAAGTAAGTCGTTGTCATCAAAACTCCATTCTCTAATAATCTCCCCCCTTTTGATGATGACAACCTTAATTTATAAAATATCATACATGTACATGCCTATTGATGATGATCCTTCTAATACTCCCCCTGTTTATATGAATCCTATGCATTTTATAAACTATGTCGATATTTTATAATTTCTCCCTCTTTGACATTATCGAAAAGAAATTCTAAACCTACTCCACCTAAATCCTATAACTATCTAAATAATTCCTATACTATAGTACTCCCCTTAAATCTAAATATATAATCATAACATACTCCCCCTACATTTTTTATTATACAATGATCAATACTAATTATATAAACAAACAGATTATAGTATTATAATTACATATGTTTTAAGTCATATATACAAATCAATCCTAGCACACTACATCAAGTAGTAATTTACATATGTTCTAATATATACATGTTTTAAACAATCCAAACAAATCAAATCAAATCTTACCAAAGAATCAAACGTTTCTTGGGACTCTTACCCAAATGTCTTCTCTAAAGTTCGGATCCTTCTTGATAACCTCCCAATCTTCATCTTCTTTTGTTAGTGGTGCCTTGGCGAGATTGTTATCTTCATCTCTAAAAAGAGAAGAGATTATCCAACGAATGGAATCAAAATGCTTCTCTTGCTGTTCAAACATCTTTATTTGACTTAATTCAAGATGACACTTATTTCGTAGTATTATAGAGAGTATTTTTTTTGAAGGAATTCAATGTTTCTTCAAGATTTTCACTTAGATTATGAATTGGATTTGCCATAGTTTTGATAAGAAATGAATAAAGAAGAAGGAGAAATAATATAACGAAGTTTTCTGGAAGAAATAGACTTAAATTAGGTCTGGAATTCGTTGGATTTTGAATGGACATGAGTTAGTTATTTAATTTTAATTTTTTTTGAAAATCTGGCAGTTTTATGTCGACATATCAAAGTATGTATGTCGACATATCTATTGAAAAATTTTGAAAATTTTAAAATTTTGAATCTTTTGATTGTATATTATATTTAATTCTATAGTTTTTACAGAAACTAAAAGATAATTTTGACATAAATAAAATTCTATACATTACTTCATAAAAAGTAAAAACATCCAACTAACTAAGACACACTAAATATGAGATTCGAAAGCAAATAAAAGCAAATATTAAAGATAAATTAAACTAGATAGGTTAGTTTTCAGCGGATGATGAGGAAGAAGAGGAAATGCCAAGCTTTCTTCCTACCTTGACCATGAACTTAGTCATTTTGGAAAAATTCTTTTTGAGCTTCTTTTGATTGTTGGCAATCTGCACTTGGTTTTGAACAATCATCTCTATGGAAATGGTTATAGTGTTGAGTGGGCACTCAACACTTTCTAAAGAAGTTTCTTCTTCTCCTTCTACTTCCATAGGTGTTTGTTCGTTGCATTCGAGCTTGTTTATTTTCGAATGTCTCATATGGTTTGAAATAGAGTGGAATTTGCGTAAGCTCTACGTTTGTGGAATCAAACACCTTTCTTGGCACAAATTCTTCTCCGTGAAGATCAACTCTGAAATATTTGAATATGCAGGTGAGATAAACTCCATAGTAAAGAGTGTTCTCTCTTGATGAAGTTTCTACGGGCTTGAATTCTCTTAAGATCATGTCTGAGATGACACAAACTTGTCCTTACGGGAAATCACGAATTGAATTGAGAACATGACACATCAAAACACAAACATAAGAACGTTTCATTGCTTATTACAACAATTACATCAGAGTACAAGAATATATCAGAGTATAAATAAATATTACACAGATAAATATCAGAGATTTAGAATACAAAGAAGTGGAAATTTAAATGTATAAATACAATGACTAACACAACTGAATGAAATACACAAATACAAAGCTTTCCGAATATAGCTTCAGCTGTAATCCAGGATCCTGTTAAATAGAAATCTACAAAACCAAAACTACTAGCTGCCTGTGTGGAAAATAAGGGCAATCAGTGTTTAGGTTAAAAAAATAAACTCTGAGTCAGCCATGAGACTGGTGTGAGAAGTAAAGAAGTTATTAATTTGAATTTAAAGTTAGGTAAATAAAGGGACTACGTCGTATAACACAGAACGGGTTTACCCCCAAGAATACCAATGCATAAAGCAAACAGTGCAATGCTAAATAAAGAACAATGAAGCTATTATAAGACTCAGGTCTCATCACACAATGCAACGCAAGCCGAAGGATAGAGTTTTACCTATAATAACCAAATATGCTTGGTACGTGAAATTTATCTTTTATTATTACTATAAGTGAAGAAATCAACTTCAAATATAATTATATCAACCATAGACGACATAAGCACCCTCATCCCACTATCAACATATATAGGTTTACAACTAAAACCACAAAGTGTCGTATTGGAAGCTTCGATTTCCATACTGATGACTCCTGATTCGAAAGATCTATCGCGTAGTGCAATACACAACGACCTATGTCCCAACTAGAGAAAACACCGTAATGAACATCCTCCATTTTGGGAAATCAAGTATCACTGCGGCTTGCGTCCCAGCTAGATAAAACACCGCTTACTCTATCCATATGGGAATCGGAGGGTGTGCCCTATCCCTCTGAGCGTGGAACGACCATACTCATTTCATCTCGGTCGACAGAATTTATGGCACCTCTAAGGGTGCCTATCCTCATCCCTAAAGCATACTGACCTAACCATCAGTTCACCACCGTACTGGGGTGTGAGGCTTACGAATTAATGCTACACATAGCTATGATAATTAAAGATATGCTTTGATCATCATCCATCAAGCTCTGCTTTTCAACAAAAGCTGGGATCACTATAACTCAGCATGTCACACAGTCAATCCATACCATATCATTGATTTATGCCAATATATAACCTCTAAGCTCGTACATCTCAAAGAAGGGTGTGAAGCAAGAGAATAAATTCTCCGCTATCAGACGGATATATATTTAGCAGAGATCAACGAATACAACACAAAGGAATACAACGTCATACATACCATCCATTTGCAAGTCCGTTCTGGGTCTGAACGAAACCGGAGGCACCTTATTCCTCGTCTCGTATGTCCAATACAGGAGAGAGGCCCTCGCATATACGAACAATCAACAAATACATCCGAACGGGTATCACTGTAGCCCCTTCAAGGTAGCTACTCCAATCATAGGCATCAGCAGCAACCCATCCATTCGATGTGAAGATCGTCGGTCTTGCACCGTCTTCAATCTCTTCGACCGTTAATCATCATATCAATTATTCAGAATGGGTTAAACCCAGTCTTTCTGAACAACTCGCGTATCTTATAATCAAGTGCTATAACAATACATCATACGCCTCATTCCAGTCTAGAATATTCTTTTAATTCGTATTTCTTTATTATGGAAAGGCTCTCATTAATCTTATCAAAGATTATCACTTTTAAACACATTGTTTAATCCATTTCTTTGGAAATCACTTCAAAAGATTTTATAGTATCTTTTCACAGTTTTAAAGCAAATTAAGGTTTATCAAACTAGTCGAGATTAACGCCTTACCGAATTAACCATTCATTTCATTTTCCTATCCCGACCTATTCATCCCATAGAGCAAAGCTGGTAGTACTCTATATCTAACACCACTATGCTACCGGTAAATTCAATTACCATTTCACGTTCAAATCTAATTAAAGATTTAACTATCGCATGGAGTATGTAACGTCCCAGATTTTTCGACCATTTAAAATAGAATATTTAAATCAGTTTATATATTATATTTGAAATATAATGGATTTTAATCGAATTTGTTTAAATTAAAATAGAGTTCGAATATATATATATTTATGTATTATTTAAAATCAGAATGTTAGTGTCGAGTTTAAATTCTACCATTAGAAGTTGAAACGTTGTTTAAATACATACGATGATATTGTTTTATCGTTTAATTTGATAATTGAATTTAATTCATATTATAACATGTATTTTCTAGTTAAATTTATGGAAGGGAACATTGGTTCACCAGAATGGTTTGTTCAACTATTAGGAAAAACGTGCATTTGCTAGTAGGTAAGGGAGAAGCTAGGCAAGCTGTATTTGATAACTCCATATACATGCTCATGAAGAAAGCTATGTAATCGGAAGATATTAGTAAGACCATACGCTATAACAATAAGGAAAATGGGAAGACCGTAGATAAGGGATTAAGTCACAACATTTATAGTACACGTTATGCTCATTTGCTAAATAAGTACCATAACTAAAATGAAAATTTTTCATATGGCACATTAATTGATGTGCAACTGTTATTTACTTAGATATTTGAATTAAATTCTTCTGTATCTGTTGTTTACTTAGATATGTAACTCCCAAACCGATGAATAATAAATCTACAATAGACAAATGCTCAACCAACCTTTTATATCTTACTGCTACCAATATCAAATGCAGTCCCAAGCCAATGCATTCAAGCCGTAAGCGTTTTCAGGCATTTATTTAGTGTAGGGCCAAACATTGATTTAATGGATAATCAGTTTTAATTAAATGGCCATCGATCAATAGTTGATTTTCAGACGTTGTCGTACAGTATATTATAATACTAGTTAGAATAGAAAAATGTAAAGTTATATCATACAAAGGAAAAAAAGAATGATATATGTACATCTTTATACATACGGCCATACATACACAACAAATAAAAAGCAACTAAAAAGATCCAGTATTTAATATATCAGCAGTCCTTTTTCTTCTTTTGAGGGAGCAGTAAATCCATGTTCGACCAGTTCTGATCTGTGAGAAAGAACAAGAAAGAAAAAACCCATCAAAAGGGAATATCTCATAACAGCATAAACAGTAGAATAAAATAAATAAAATCAAGAAAAACAGTGGAATGCACAGCTATGACAATGCATAGCCGAATTAAACAGAGGTGAAAACATCAATGTTGTGAAATGAGATGAGCAGCTAAGGAAGCAGTATAATGTGTAGCTGATAAGAACAGGTATGTATGTGCATTCATACATCAAGTTTTAGCAGTACAATGCACATGCTAGAGAGGAAAATCTATACTTGTACAATGCAAAACAGACAAGACAATTCATTTTCTTGCCAGCAAATCAACATAGAAACAACAAAATGAAATCTTTCCAAGTACAGATCAATGAACAGTGAAGAGAAAAGAACACAAAATCTTAAGAACAGCTATAACCAGCTAGAGATGTACAATGATTAGCTAAACAGAATAGATGTACATCTTTGGCCGATTAAACAGTTCAATGAACAGAAGAATATGTGTATATATATATTCACATACATCAATCTGTAGCAAGACAAATCAAAAACAGAAAAAAAATGAAATCATCAAATCTTTATTGAACTGATAATTCACATTTATGAACAGTAAAATCAGATCATTGTTTTCTCATATATTTTAAGATATGAACACAAAAATCTATACATAGATTTCAAATCCCTGTTTTAAATTAACAATGCATAGGGCAGTATCTAACCTACGACCTACAAATCTAGATACGGTACCATATATCTTAACTACAGAAAATCCATCAAGATCTCGGATAAAACCCTCACATATCAATTCATTTCCATCAGCAGTACTGAAACCCTATACAATATCCGAACCAAAATCTAAATTTTTAGATTCGAATTCGATTGACATAACAATTCGTAACCGTAACCAATGCAAGACAATGTTCTCATCAAACCGCAACTATAAATATCATAATTACTCAACCAATTTTCATCCAAAACCCGAAACCAGAGAAAAAAATATTTCAGCAATTAAAATTGAGTAAGTAAAAATAAAAACTTAGCTTTCGTTTTTCTAGTGAGGCCGTCAGGACTTGATTCGGTTTGCTCGTGTGGTGCTGAAAGGCTTGGATGGCTCGTGGTTCATCTGCGATGGCTAGGGGTTATCGATGGTTGCTTAGGGTTTCGGTGGGTGGTAGGAAGGAGGAGGGAAGGTCGGAGAGTGGGAGGGGGTTGCGACGCCGAACTCCGGTTGGCAGATGAGGATCGAAAGGGGGGATTAAGGTTTGATTTTTTTTTCCAGCTTAGGGTTTGATTTAGGAAAAATAATGAGGCGGCTGAGAAATGAAGTGAAGGGTTACGGTGGGAGGGTTTTAAGGTGAAGCGGGTTTGGGTGTATGTGGGACGCCGGTTAAAGGTAAAGCCCATCTAAGTTCAAATATAAAATCTATGTTTAATTTAATTTGATTTAAAACTTGTTTTGACGATATCTCGTCCGTACGTTAACGAATTGTGACAAAATCAGGCTCGTTGGAACCGTAGAGACGAGGAGATCGGGATGGAGCAGTGTTTGTCAGGACTGGAAGGACGGAAAACTTTTAATTAAATTAAACGTTGTTTAATTTAATTAAAACCAGCGCTGAACGACCCAACCGATCAAGGTGAGTTAACCTCACTCAGTTTTTTCCCATTTATATTTCATATAAATTGGGTTTTATTTCTGTGTGCTCTGGTTGCTAATAGTTGACCATCTGCTAGTTATGGATATTTATTTTTGATTTAATCAGTGGAATTAAACGGACATTTAATTCTAGTAAGACACCGACCCTTGTTCGAATTTGATAAAGGAAATTTCCCCTTGATTGTTCACGTTTATAAATTGAACGTGATTAAAATGGTTTGAATTGTTGTGTGATCTGTTTGTTGATGGATGGGTGTAGTTATCAGATAAAGGAAATAGTTTTGATTGAACAATTGATTTGATCGAAAACAGTTGAATTGAAAATTCACCATGTGATTTGTTTTAACTAGTGAATATATTGGTTCAGTATTGTGGCATCACTGTCTAGAACTCAGTCATTATAAAATTGTGAACTTTTTTTTTTCGTCAAGTGAACTGACCGTATCGCAATATAAATTTAGTTATAACCAAAATAAGGTTTAAAAATATTATTTTGAATAAAGTGACTTTTAAAGAAAATAATTATTATTATTGTTATTCAAAGGTTTATAAGTCAGCAGTAAATTTGTTTTGATAAAGTAACCGCTTATGTTAAGAGAAAGTATAAGCAGATAAGTAGGGAATAACCCAACAGTTAAGAATTCGATTTATTGTTTCGTAAAAACAATTATATGAAGTTATTTGAATTAATTATATTATTTTAAAGGAGGAATTTACTGGGATTGATTTAAATTTTGAAAAGAGATTTTGAACGAGTTTTATATCTTAACTCGAGTTTATAATGAAGTTATAAAGGGGATTTAAGCAAACTTATAAGCTTAAATGGGAGGGTTACTTAACAATTTGATTAAGTAAAGGAAAATGAAGGTATAAAGAAGTTATGATTAACCTGAGATGAAAACAAGGTTTATAAAGTAAGTGAGGATTGAAGAAATTGATTTGGAATTAGAAATACTTAAGGTCGGTAATTGGACCTGGAGATTTCCCAGAAGGAAAAAGGAAATGGGAAAAGGGGGATTTATAATTAAGTTTGGTAAAAGGATTAAGTAATAAGGTCCGTGATAATAACCCAGCTAGGAAACAAAGTACCTAATCAAAATGGGAAGTTAATGCGAGCGATGTTTGGTAAGAAATTT
Organism: Allium sativum; assembly: GCA_030737875.1. NCBI lineage: Eukaryota > Viridiplantae > Streptophyta > Magnoliopsida > Asparagales > Amaryllidaceae > Allium > Allium sativum. The sequence goes on from CM060912.1 coordinate 105,308,310, forward strand.
AATAATCAGTGGATTAAGCAATATTGGTTATATATATATATATATATATATATATATATATATATATAAGAGGGGTTTCCAAAAGATAAAGTGAATTTGTAAAAGCTATAGTTTGGATTAACTAGTTAATCATAATTTGAATTGGTATTGAAACGAGATATGGGTTTTTGGGTCATGACTTATATTTATCTGAAGATAAGAACGTTGTTGATTAAGGTCTGAGAGGTAATTAAATACCCCAACTTGAACGACTTCGAAATTATCTGAAGATGATATTTGTTGTGATGAAACGAAGGACAGTGAAGGTATATTATTTCATAATAATGCAATGTTTAGTGAAACATTGGGGATATACATACAGAATGAGAATCCCAAGGTCCAAAGGGAAATCTAAGAGAATTTCCACAGAAGAAAAACCGTAAGATTTGGTTTTATTCAATAAGAATAACACTGGAAGCTGTGAAATAAATAAATGAAATATACTTCACAATGTTTACGAATAATAAGTTGGTTTGATTCTTCTATTATGGATTTTTAAATAATGTTTTGCAAACATTAGAAGAAAGGAAGTTGAGAGGTTTTTCATAATTAAATAAGAAGTAAATACTGAGTCTCCAAGATATTGAGAAAGAAGATGTTTAATTATTTGAATTAGAAGGGTAAGTGATGCTGAATACTGAACGATAAATTCTATTTATATTTTATGGTTGAATGGATGTTTGCTTGATAGTTAAATAACCGACTATCAAGTTTGGCTTTTACGGATGTTGGTATGGAAAGACCGGAATCGAATATATATTCGAAAACCATTCCAACCAACAATACGAAATATATAGAAGAGATCAGGCGACGATCGAGATGGAGCATGTGAAGACCATAGATCTTCATAATGCGAAAGAACCACTTACAATCTCTGATTCGACCCGGAGATATACTGGGGTTCGGTCGTGGTTGAAACTGTGGATTGCAAGGACATTCGCTACTGATCTATGGGGTGATTCCTGTATTGGATGCAGTAGGAGAGTACCTTCGGTTCATCCTGTTCCTGGGTGACTTGTATGGACGAGTGTCTGACAAAGTATTTCTAAAGGGATTACGTATATTGATTTTCTACAAACGTATCTATGTTGGTGGCGGAGAAGGCTGTACACCTTCTTTAGCTTAACGCTCAGAGTATTTTTGTGGAAATCGGTATTCAGTGATACCCGGCGGATCTGACAATGTGGCATTCAAAGTGAATGGTGGCCAGGTGTTCAGGAGATTATGACCTCAAGCCTCATCAACCAAGAGATGACAAAAATCGGGCAGGCAGCATGGCTATGTGGGTCGCTCCCATTAGGGTGTAAAATCACCTATCTAGAGAAATTCCTTTTGTTTCTTAATCTATCGATTCTGCCCATTCGGGAATGGTGGTTTGAGTCCAACCGTTGGTGATATACATTCGATACACTCAAGCGAAATGAGTGGTCGGTCATGTGAGGGCCGGGTTGCAAGACATTCTTGTTGAACCCCGTGTATTCGCCTCTAGAGATACACGTATGGAAGGTGGTCCCATACCTTGTCAAGTTGGAAATCCAATATCCAATAAGTGGCCGCGGTTTTCGATTGTATACTATATACGGTAAGCGTGAGATGCAAGCGTTCCTCTAGATTTGTTAATTATTTGTATCTAGACATTATCATAATATCAGATCAAGATATTGATTTCGAAAACTGGTTTGGATTATCGTAAGGTAAAAACCGTCTGTGTTTATGTGTGGATCGGTCTTACGATTATCATTTTATTTCGAAAGGATTTTTAACTTTAAAATCAAGTGGTGTGATAATCTAAATGCTGTGCGAGTTTTTCTCACTCTGGTCCACCAGACTGACCCGGTGTTTTGTAAATGCTCGGGTTAGACCGAGGTGTACAGGTTCAGGTTATCAGGTACTGAGAAGTCCAGATACGAGTTGAAGATGTTCAGATGAATGATACTCCGCTGTGTGATTATATATATGAGGACAGATTATCAAAACTGTCCAGATGTGTGTTGTACTCTGATATTGTAAGTATTTTAAAGTTTTCAGTAAATATTTATTTCTGTATTATATTCCACTGCGATGTGAGACTCTGTGTTGGTTCTTCTTCTTCTTTTATTCTAATATTTCTTTCTTTCTTATCCCACCCTCTAATTTCTTTCTAATGACTATCCAGTGTTTTTTGGTGCTTGGAGGATTGGCATGAGTACGGTAAAGGGTATTTATGTCGATTTTCGAGGCCGTAATCCGCTGGGTCGTTACAGTAAACTGGTGATACTACATTTTTGAACACTTCTCAAATTTGGCAAATTTAATTACCACATTAACATTCCAATCTAAATAAAGATTTATTAAAACTCCACTTAATTTTAATCTCCAAAAATCATTTTTTAATGATTATTTAACTTTGGGAAGTACATCATGCCATATTGACAATCTATACTATACCATTGATTTCTACCAATATATAACCTCTAAAATCGTACGTCTCAGAGAAGGATGATAAGAAAGAGAATAAATTCTCTGCCACCAAGGATATATATTGAGACGACCCGAACTTCCCCGTGAAGGAAAGCACGGATAGAATTGAGGACAAGTCAAAATAGAACACAGACGGAAGAACATTTCATTGTTATTACAACAATTCCATCAGATACAAGAATATACAGAGTATAAATGAATAAATTACATTCGATAAATATCAGAGATTACAATAAATTACACAGCAGCGGAAAAATATACAAAATACAACTGAAAGTGATACACGGATACAGAGCTTTCCGAGCATCGTTCCAGCTGTTAATCAGGACCCTGTGAATATAAATCTGCAAAACCAAAACTACTAGCTGCCCGTGTGGAAAATAGGGGCACCCAGAGTTTAGGTTAAAACAATAAACTCCAGGTCAGTCATGTGACTGGTGTGAGAACTAAAACAGTTATTAATCTTTATTTTTAAAGTTAGGTAAATCAAGGGACCACGCCGTATAACACGGAACGGGTTTCCTCCCAAGAATACCAGTGCATAAAACAAACAGCGCAATGCTAAATAAAGAAAAATGAAGCTGTTATAAGACCCAGGTCCCATCACACAATGCAACGCAAGCCGGAGGATAGGGTTTTCCCTTATAACAGCCAAAGCATGCTTGATACGTTTAAAACACATTCTTTGATACTGTTATAGGTGTATAGTGTCAAAACAATTTCAATCATAAATATCAATCATAGACGGCATGGGTACCATATATCATGTCGCCATACTAGTTCTACAATTAAAACCGCAATATCACGTATTGGAAATTGGATTCCATCATGAGTCGAGGCAAGGGGCAAGCTCCTCTCCGCGTTCGAGACACTCTAGCAATGCCTCAGGACCCCACTCTGGTCCTTTGGAACCTCCAAGGCCGGTCCTCTCTTACTTTTGAGGATTAGTTATTCGTGAACACACGTTTCCCGGTCCTTACAGACCTATATCCGAGGCGCCTCGTATCCAACAACCACACAGGTGAAAAGTATATAAATGTCAGGGCTGGTAGGTCACTGACACCACCCTAGCTAGAAAGAAACGTCGTGCACTCCTTGGGTCCGTGTCCCGTTTTTGACTCATACCGAGGTGTGAGGCTCACGAACTCACGCTATACACAAAGCTATGCCACACAGGCCGTGCTTTGATCATCAACCACAAGACTTTGCTTTTCAACAGAAGCCTTGATCAATTGCCACTTACGCGTGCCACATTGGCAATTCACTCCATGCGACTGATGTCCATCGATATACAACCTCTGAGCTCGTACGTCGCAGAGAAGGGCGTTAAGCAAGAGAATAAATCCTCCGCCGCCAAACAAATGTATAATTATTAGAGATCAACCAACACAGAATAAAATCCAATGTCAGACACACAATCCATTTACAAGTTCGTTCTGGGTCTAAACGAAACCGGAGGCACTTTCCTCGCATATCCATCCATCTCCAAGTACGTCTGGACGATCACCAACTGATTCCCTCATCCTGGGTGTACAGCCCAATCAAGATCATCAGTAATCACCCAAACGATATGAAGACTTCCGGTCTTCAACCACCGTCTTCATCTTCGACATCTCGTCGAATCGGTTATTCAGAATGGGTATAAACCCGGCCTTTCTGAATAACCCACGTATATAATAAACGAATGTTACACAAACACAACAAACGCCTCATTCCAATTCAGAATATTCTTTTATTCACAAAAACACATTCTTAGGGAAATGTTCCCATTAATTTTATCCAAGATAAATTCTTCTAAATTTATTCTATAATCTTCCTTTGGATATCATTTCAAACTAGTCGGGATTAGCGAACCACGCCGAAGTAATTATTTATTTTATTTCCCAATCCCAACCTATATATCCCATGGAGAAAACTGGCAACACTCCATATCTAACACCACGGTGTTATTGGTAAAATTAATTACCATTTCACGTTCAAATCTAATTAAAGATTTAACTATCGCTTTGGAGCAAAACTGGTGGTACTCCATTCTCGATCACCTTTCAGATTTGATAATTTAAATTATCAATTCACATTTTTAATCTAATTAAAGATTCATTAAAACTCCACTTAGTTTTAATCTTTTCAAAAATCAACATCTTTCTTTTAACTGGGTTAAAGAACCAATGTCATCTAAAACACGATTCACGATAAACCCAAATCACATTTGATATTAAATACAAGGCTCTGAATAGAAAATATACCGGCTTATATTCAATATCAAATTCTGAAACCAATAAATATCGTATTGGAAATAACGATATAAAATATATCTTTCAAATTCCCATAACAATATATGTATAGTCACGAAATCCAACATCGAAATATTCCGAAGATAATTTCGATTCAACTCCAGTCCAATTCACGTATTGGGAATACTGATTATTTTTAAAATCACTTTCAAATTCAATTTATTTATTTCAAAAATAAATTGATTTTAATTCTAGTTCACAACTGGTTCATTTCGATAAAAATCTATTTTTATCATTTCAAATGTGGAATTCTTCATCCCAGTTCTTTCCGATTCACATATTATGATTTTACACAAATTATCAATATTTTTAATAATTTTATCAAGGCCCGTATAGTCGATTTCCATCAATGGCTATCGAACTGCACTTACAGCGACCTTTTTCAAATTTGATTTGGACATAATTCCAAATCCAACCGTTAGATTTCAAATTTCTAATATTCATTGGAAAGCTCTTTTCGATACGAACCCAACGGTTCCGGTTTTAGGAGAATCCGACGGTCGGATCTCCCGTAATGTCAATTCAAAGTCAATGGTCGAAATTCACGAACTGCTGCGGCGCGGCGCGTTCTATTCAGGCCATTATATATATAATATATATATATATATATATTATATATTTCGTCGATTTCCTTTTTAAAACGTATTTTATAAATCGTTTTAAATTCGTTTTCAAAACCATTTCAACACTATATTCAATTTCAAATTGATTTGATTTCAATTCAATTAGAATTCAATTTCACTTTAATTCAATTTGAATTTAAATTCGTTTCAATTCAATTCAATTCGAATTTACCTTCTATTTGATTCAATTCGAATTCATTTCAGATTGATTTCAATTCAATTTCAGTTCGTTTTAAATTTCATTCAAAACGATTTCAATTCGTTTTTAATTCAATTCAGTTCGATTCAATTTGAATTCATTTCTATTTTATTCGAATTCAAATTCACTTTGAATTCCATTTCAAAATATTAGATTTTGAAATCACTTTTCAATATTCATTGCAAAACGAATAAAATCGATATAAATATCGTTCACGTCAAAATAGCGCATCTCTAATCCACACGGCTTTATAGTTTTCAAAAACTTCTTTATTCTATTCAACAAATGAATATTTATTCTATTCAACACATGAATCTATATTTCTTTCAGCACACGACTATTTTTGTTATGTAAAATATTTTATAAAATTATGGTATCTATCGTTTGATTTTAATTAGACTCCACCGTGAAGTAGATTCTAATTGTAAATATGAAAAAGATGTAATTTATTTTATTTAAAATATTTTACTCAACATATGAATAGTTTCAACACATGATCATCGTCAACACATGACTATTTTTATATTCAACACATGAATTTTCTTTTATAATATTCATTATTTTCCCGATTGGAATGAGGCCCAGTCAATCACCAGATAATGTTCATTATATGGATTTTCATACATCACACGTATATAATAGCATTGAAAAATAATCAACCATCAACCAAAGTGCACTACACTGTATAAGCATCAAATATAGATATCTGACGCTTATAATAGCTTGTCAATCTATCGATCGACATATTTAATCAATCAGGATGAGTGAACTTCAAATTTCATCCCAACACCCTTGTGGGGTTTCAAACAATCAAACATAGATTTTATTTGTGCAGTTGGGCGATGTGTAAAATTTATCGTCCCAATCAATGTCTGTCAAATAGGTGTACATAAACAAACCGTCCAGTTTGAAAATGAATATTTTATTTTATTCACTTCCACGTTAAAAATTATATTTTTAACGATAAAATATTTTATTTCAACACATGAATTTCTATTCAGTTCATTTTCTCAATAAAAATGATATTTCTATTTTTCTAACATATTTTAAAAAATTTCGGCGGCATAACGGCACGATACTAGAAACGGGACAAGGCCTAGCCTTATCCCCGGTCTAGTGAAGGCCCACGCCATTCACACATCAATCAAATCCATTCATTTCACCAAACAATTCAATTTCAATCAAATAACCTAACTAATTTTTGCAATCAAACAAACAAGTCCATGGTCTGTGGACGATTGTGTCGGGTGCTACTAAACACCGTCTGCATCCTAGTATATATATATAACTAGAAAAGAAATTGAAGAGTGAGAAATTCTCACCTATAGCTATCCAATCATCTTGACTCTTCTTTTGTAGGAAATCATCATTGTTTTCGCCTTTTTCGCTTTCGTTGCCCGTAGTCACTACGTATATAAAAATCACACATTTTTATATTGCTGTCTTTTTAAAATAAAAATCACATTTTTATTTATTTACTTTCAATTTTAAAAATCATATTTTTACTTCGATGTTCAATATATAAAAATCATATTTTTACTTCAATGTCCAATATATAAAAATCATATTTTTATTTCGATGTTATATAGATAAAAAAATTTATTTTTATCCCGCTATTCTTCATAAAAAGATTTCGCCTTTTCAATTTCAAAACTCTAATCTTTTCTATTTTAAAAATCAAGTCTTTTCTATTTTAAAAATCAAGTCTTTTCTATATTAAAAATCAAATCTTTTCTAATTTAAAAATCAAGTCTTTTCTATTTTAAAAATCAAATCTTTTCTAATTTAAAAACCAAATCTTTTCTAATTTAAAAATCAAGTCTTTTCTATTTTAAAAATCAAATCTTTTCTAATTTAAAAATCAAATCTTTTCTAATTTAAAAATCAAATCTTTTCTAATTTAAAAATCAAATCTTGAATAAAACTGAAAAGAAAACCAAAACTTTCAAGTAAAAACCATATTTTCCTACTACTTGAATTTGCAGTTTTATCATAGGAATGTAAATTAAATAATAAAACAATAAAGAAAATAAAAATAAAAACTAAAATTAAACTTACAGCGAGGGGGGGCTGAGGGTTGGTGGGTGGCGCAGTTGATCGGTGGAGGAGGGAGGCGATGGTGGTGGTGCGGGGAAAGGGGGCGTCGGGTGGTCGAAGTGGGTTTTGGGGGATTTGGGGAGGATTCGCTGGCGGGAGAGGAGAGTGGAGAGGAGGAGACGCGAGAGGGGAGGGCTCGCGAGGTCAGGGCGGCGGCGAGGCTCCGCTGGGGCGCGACGGCGGTGCTCCGCCTAGGGGCTTCGATCGGATTTTTTTTTTGTTTGTTTTTTTTGTAATGAATAGGTCAACGGGGGAGATAAAAGGGAGGAGGGGGTTTTTGAAAAAGTTTTTATTTAATTTATATTTTATTTAATTTATTCCATGAAGCAGCTTTTTATTTCGAACTCCGTTCCCAACACAACGACTGTCGCCCCTAGCTAATTACCCCCATTCCAAACACAATGGGATATGTATCGTGAGCCAATTCGGCTGTTTTGATATGTTTCCATCAAAAATAAAGTATAAATCAGTATATATTTAATTTTAACGCACATTTCTAATTACGGGGGCCACATACTAACTCTAAAAATTCAATAAAAATATTTTCTAGCTTCGTATTAACGATACGGTCCTAACAAAACTAATTTCGTCGAATTCTGAGACTGTTTGAAAAATGGTCAATTTCCAGTCGATTAAAATTGACGGAAACTAGTCAAACGCGTTTTCCTTTGCCACGCTCACATATTGAATCGAAAAATTATCAAATTTGGAATCTAGCAATAACTTGACATCCCGGACCCAACAAAAGTGGTTTCGTCGAAATCCGAGGTCGTTTGCAAAATTCCCATTTTTAAGGGCCTGAATTCCATAGCGACTATTCAGAATTTTCAACTGGACATATCTTTTGATTCCCGCTATTAAATTTCGAATTTTCGGATTCGTTGGAAAGATATTCTAAAATAGATCCTAATGTTTTTGGTTTCACTAAAATCCGGATTGTTTTGCACCCGGTATATTCAATTGAAGTTTGAAATCAAATTATCGAACTACCGCGCTATTTTCAATTCTATTTATAATTATATATAATTATTTATATTCTAACGACGACGTATAAAATATATACGTTCTAATTCTATTCAAAATAAATTTCTCGTCGATTTTATTTAAAATAATCTATTTTAAATGTTCGAAATTCGCTAAAATTGCCAAAATAAAAATTTTAAACTGGCCCAGATTTTCGGGTTGTTACAATCTCCCCCACTTAAAACTTTTCGTCCCCGAAAAGGAACAAGGTCGAAAGTGGTTTGATTAATAAGCTCTACATTCGATCTGGCTTCCATTCTCCAACTTTTCAGTTTCTGAGAATTTTCAAATTCTTCAAAAATTTGGCTAACACCCTAAATTTTCGAAAAATTTCGCCATAACCTCCCCTGCACCAGGAGCATCGGGGAATTCCAAATAGCTTCCCCGGTCCTTCTAATCTCAAAAAGAAAAAGAAAAAGCCAAGCGGCTAGCCAATAGGCTCATAAAATCATCATCACCCAAACAAAACAGTAAATTATGTAGTAAACATGTACCTATTTGTCGGGCAAACAAATTTTATTCTCTGCTCTAGCCTCCTTGCTATGACCTGTTCAATGTAAGTATATGTATATGCAAGCAAATGCGACCAATTTTCAATACAATTCAATATTTGATACAATTAGGCATAAATGGTTAAAATTATCAAATAAATAAACAAACAACACAAACAGCAATCAATTAGTGAATTAGAGTTTCAAATTCATAATTTTGATACTTATACAAAAAAAATCATGTTTTTGATGCCAATTCACAACAATGTGTTCTAGCTATATAAGTTTTGGTTCTCACACCAGTCTAATGGAAATATATAGATATCACACCTTCGAAAGTCGAATATGAATACTGATGATGATGCACCACCATCAGAATCATCCCCGGATGTCTAGAATGTGATTCTATATCTACCCAGTATATTAAAACTTCGAATATACGTTCATGACGCGTATATACAAGACTTTTATATACTGGATTGCCCATATCAATATAAATAAATATTCAAATACGTATAAAGCAATTTAAATTTTCAAAACAAAATTGTTTTCATTTGAAAAATATACTCTTCACACTCGTTCTAGGATAATACTGATCCTATCTCTAATGAGTCATTCTAATTGGTTGTTGCTAATCCAATATCTGATGAATTCTTTCGTATGGTTCTAATGTGTCTTCTTCTCGAGCTCTGTAAACCAAAGCTCTGATACCAAACTGAGATGACCCGAACTTCCACGTGAAGGAAACCACGGATAGAATTGAGGACAAGACAAAATAGAACGCAGATGGAAGAACATTTCATTGTTATTACAACAATTCCATCAGATACAAGAATATACAGAGTATAAATGAATAAATTACATTCGATAAATATCAGAGATTACAATAAATTACACAGCAGCGGAAAAATATACAAAATACAACTGAAAGTGATACACGGATACAGAGCTTTCCGAGCATCGTTCCAGCTGTTAATCAGGACCCTGTGAATATAAATCTGCAAAACCAAAACTACTAGCTGCCCGTGTGGAAAATAGGGGCACCCAGAGTTTAGGTTAAAATAATAAACTCCAGGTCAGTCATGTGACTGGTGTGAGAACTAAAACAGTTATTAATCTTTATTTTTAAAGTTAGGTAAATCAAAGGACCACGCCGTATAACACGGAACGGGTTTCCTCCCTAGAATACCATTGCATAAAACAAACAGCGCAATGCTAAATAAAGAAAAATGAAGCTGTTATAAGACCCAGGTCCCATCACATAATGCAACGCAAGCCGGAGGATAGGGTTTTCCCTTATAACAGCCAAAGCATGCTTGATATGTTTAAAACACATTCTTTGATACTATTATAGGTGTATAGTGTCAAAACAATTTCAATCATAAATATCAATCATAGACGGCATGGGTACCATATATCATGTCGCCATACTAGTTCTACAATTAAAACCGCAATATCACGTATTGGAAATTGGATTCCATCATGAGTCGAGGCAAGGGGCAAGCTCCTCTCCGCGTTCGAGACACTCTAGCAATGCCTCAGGACCTCACTCTGATCCTTTGGAACCTCCAAGGCCGGTCCTCTCTTACTTTTGAGGATTAGTTATTCCTGAACACACGTTTCCCGGTCCTTACAGACCTATATCCGAGGCGCCTCGTATCCAACAACCACACAGGTGAAAAGTATATAAATGTCAGGGCTGGTAGGTCACTGACACCACCCTAGCTAGAAAGAAACGTCGTGCACTCCTTGGGTCCGTATCCCGTTTTTGACTCATACCGAGGTGTGAGGCTCGCGAATTCACGCTATACACAAAGCTACGCCACACAGGCCGTACTTTGATCAACAACCACAAGACTTTGCTTTTCAACAGAAGCCTTGATCAATTGCCACTTACGCGTGCCACAGTGGCAATTCACTCCATGCGACTGATGTCCATCGATATACAACCTCTGAGCTCGTACGTCTCAGAGAAGGGCGGTAAGCAAGAGAATAAATCCTCCGCCGCCAAATAGATGTATATTTAATAGAGATCAACCAACACAGAATAAAATCCAATGTCAGACACACAATCCATTTACAAGTTCGTTCTCGGTCTGAACGAAACCGGAGGCACTTTCCTCGCATATCCATCCATCTCCAAGTACGTCTGGACGATCACCAACTGATTCCCTCATCCTGGGTGTACAGCCCAATCAAGATCATCAATAATCACCCAAACGATGTGAAGACTTCCGGTCTTCAACCACCGTCTTCATCTTCGACATCTCGTCGAATCGGTTATTCAGAATGGGTATGAACCCGACCTTTCTGAATAACCCACGTATATAATAAACGAATGTTACACAAACACAACAAACGCCTCATTCCAATTCAGAATATTCTTTTATTCACAAAAACACATTCTTAGGGAAATGTTCCCATTAATTTTATCCAAGATAAATTCTTCTAAATTTATTCTATAATCTTCCTTTGGATATCATTTCAAACTAGTCGGGATTAGCGAACCACGCTGAAGTAATTATTTATTTTATTTCCCAATCCCAACCTATATATCCCATGGAGAAAACTGGCAACACTCCATATCTAACACCACGGTGTTATCAGTAAAATTAATTACCATTTCACGTTCAAATCTAATTAAAGATTTAACTATCGCTTTGGAGCAAAACTGGTGGTACTCCATTCTCGATCACCTTTCAGATTTGATAATTTAAATTATCAATTCACATTTTTAATCTAATTAAAGATTCATTAAAACTCCACTTAGTTTTAATCTTTTCAAAAATCAACATCTTGCTTTTAACTGGGTTAAAGAACCAATGTCTTCTAAAACACGATTCACGATAAACCCAAATCACATTTGATATTAAATACAAGGCTCTGAATAGAAAATATACCGGTTTATATTCAATATCAAATTCTGAAACCAAAATATCGCATTGGAAATAACGATATAAAATATATCTTTCAAATTCCCATAACAATATCTGTATAGTCACGAAATCCAACATCGAAATATTCCGAAGATAATTTCGATTCAACTCCAGTCCAATTCACGTATTGGGAATACTGATTATTTTTAAAATCACTTTCAAATTCAATTTATTTATTTCAAAAATAAATTGATTTTAATTCTAGTTCACAACTGGTTCATTTCGATAAAAATCTATTTTTATCATTTCAAATGTGGAATTCTTCATCCCAGTTCTTTCCGATTCACATATTATGATTTTACACAAATTATCAATATTTTTAATAATTTTATCAAGGCCCGTATAGTCGATTTCCATCAACGGCTATCGAACTGCACTTACAGCGACCTTTTTCAAATTTGATTTGGACATAATTCCAAATCCAACCGTTAGATTTCAAATTTCTAATATTCATTGGAAAGCTCTTTTCGATACGAACCCAACGGTTCCGGTTTTAGGAGAATCCGACGATCAAATCTCCCGTAATGTCAATTCGAAGTCAATGGTCGAAATTCACGAACTGCCGCGGCGTGGCGCGTTCTATTCAGGCCATTATATATATATATAATATATATAATATATATATATATTTCGTCGATTTCCTTTTTAAAACGTATTTTACAAATCGTTTTAAATTCGTTTTCAAAACCATTTCAACACTATATTCCATTTCAAATTGATTTGATTTCAATTCAATTAGAATTCAATTTCACTTTAATTCAATTTGAATTTAAATTCGTTTCAATTCAATTCGAATTTACCTTCTATTTGATTCAATTCGAATTCGTTTCAGATTGATTTCAATTCAATTTCAGTTCGTTTTAAATTTCATTCAAAACGATTTCAATTCGTTTTTAATTCAATTCAGATCGATTCAATTTGAATTCATTTCTATTTTATTCGAATTCAAATTCACTTTGAATTCCATTTCAAAATATTAGATTTTGAAATCACTTTTCAATATTCATTGCAAAACGAATAAAATCGATATAAATATCGTTCACGTCAAAATAGCGCATCTCTAATCCACACGGCTTTATAGTTTTCAAAAACTTCTTTATTCTATTCAACAAATGAATATTTATTCTATTCAACACATGAATCTATATTTCTTTCAGCACACGACTATTTTTGTTATGTAAAATATTTTATAAAATTATGGTATCTATCGTTTGATTTTAATTAGACTCCACCGTGAAGTAGATTCTAATTGTAAATATGAAAAAGATGTAATTTATTTTATTTAAAATATTTTACTCAACATATGAATAGTTTCAACACATGATCATCGTCAACACATGACTATTTTTATATTCAACACATGAATTTTCTTTTATAATATTCATTATTTTCCCGATTGGAATGAGGCCCAGTCAATCACCAAATAATGTTCATTATATGGATTTTCATACATCACACGTATATAATAGCATTGAAAAATAATCAACCATCAACCAAAGTGCACTACACTGTATAAGCATCAAATATAGATATCTGATGCTTATAACAGCTTGTCAATATCGATCGACATATTTAATCAATCAGGATGAGTGAACTTCAAATTTCATGCCAACACCCTTGTGGGGTTTCAAACAATCAAACACAGATTTTATTTGTGCAGTTGGGCGATGTGTAAAATTTATCGTCCCAATCAATGTTCTTCAAATAGGTGTACATAAACAAACCGTCTGGTTTGTAAATGAATATTTTATTTTATTCACTTCCACATTAAAAATTATATTTTTAATGATAAAATATTTTATTTCAACACTTGAATTTCTATTCAGTTCATTTTCTCAATAAAAATGATATTTCTATTTTTCTAACATATTTTAGAAAATTTCGGCGGCATAACGGCACGATACTAGAAACGGGACAAGGCCTAGCCTTATCCCCGGTCTAGTGAAGGCCCACGCCATTCACACATCAATCAAATCCATTCATTTCACCAAACAATTCAATTTCAATCAAATAACCTAACTAATTTTTGCAATCAAACAAACAAGTCCATGGTCTGTGGACGATTGTGTCGGTGCTACTAAACACCGTCCGCATCCTAGTATATATATATAACTAGAAAAGAAATTGAAGAGTGAGAAATTCTCACCTATAGCTATCCAATCATCTTGACTCTTCTTTTGTAGGAAATCATCATTGTTTTCGCCTTTTTCGCTTTCGTTGCCCGTAGTCAATACATATATAAAAATCACACATTTTTATATTGCTGTCTTTTTAAAATAAAAATCACATTTTTATTTGTTTACTTTCAATTTTAAAAATCATATTTTTACTTCGATGTTCAATATATAAAAATCATATTTTTACTTTGATGTCCAATATATAAAAATCATATTTTTATTTCGATGTTATATGGATAAAAAAAATTATTTTTATCCCGCTATTCTTCATAAAAAGATTTCGCCTTTTCAATTTCAAAACTCTAATCTTTTCTATTTTAAAAATCAAGTCTTTTCTATTTTAAAAATCAAGTCTTTTCTATTTTAAAAATCAAATCTTTTCTAATTTAAAAATCAAGTCTTTTCTATTTTAAAAATCAAATCTTTTCTAATTTAAAAATCAAATCTTTTCTAATTTAAAAATCAAGTCTTTTCTATTTTAAAAATCAAATCTTTTCTAATTTAAAAATCAAATCTTTTCTAATTTAAAAATCAAATCTTTTCTAATTTAAAAATCTAATCTTGAATAAAACTGAAAAGAAAACCAAAACTTTCAAGTAAAAACCATATTTTCCTACTACTTGAATTTGCAGTTTTATCATAGGAATGTAAATTAAATAATAAAACAATAAAGAAAATAAAAATAAAAACTAAAATTAAACTTACAGCGAGGGGGGGCTGAGGGTCGGTGGGTGGCGCAGTTGATCGGTGGAGGAGGGAGGCGATGGTGGTGGTGCGAGGAAAGGGGGCGTCGGGTGGTCGAAGTGGGTTTTGGGGGATTTGGGGAGGATTCGCTGGCGGGAGAGGAGAGTGGAGAGGAGGAGACGCGAGAGGGGAGGGCTCGCGAGGTCAGGGCGGCGGCGAGGCTCCGCTGGGGCGCGACGGCGGTGCTCCGCCTAGGGGCTTCGATTGGATTTTTTTTTTTTTTGAAATGAATAGGTCAACGGGGGAGATAAAAGGGAGGACGGGGTTTTTGAAAACGTTTTTATTTTATTTATATTTTATTTAATTTATTCCGTGAAGCAGCTTTTTATTTCGAACTCCGTTCCCAACCCAACGACTGTCGCCCCTAGCTAATTACCCCCATTCCGAACACAATGGGATATGTATCGTGAGCCAATTCGGCTGTTTTGATATGTTTCCGTCAAAAATAAAGTATAAATCAGTATATATTTAATTTTAACGCACATTTCTAATTACGGGGGCCACATACTAACTCTAAAAATTCAATAAAAATATTTTCTAGCTTCGTTTTAACGATACGGTCCTAACAAAACTAATTTCGTCGAATTCTGAGACTGTTTGAAAAATGGTCAATTTCCAGTCGATTAAAATTGACTGAAACTGGTCAAATGCGTTTTCCTTTGCCACGCTCACATATTGATTCGAAAAATTATGAAATTTGGAATCTTGCAATAACTTGACATCCCGGACCCAACAAAAGTGGTTTCGTTGAAATCCGAGGTCGTTTGCAAAATTCCCATTTTTAAGGGCCTGAATTCCATAGCGACTATTCAGAATTTTCAACTGGACATATCTTTTGATTCCCGCTATGAAATTTCGAATTTTCAGATTCGTTGGAAAGATATTCTAAAATAGATCCTAATGTTTTTGGTTTCACTAAAATCCGGATTGTTTTGCACCCGGTATATTCAATTGAAGTTTGAAATCAAATTATCGAACTACCGCGCTATTTTCAATTCTATTTATAATTATATATAATTATTTATATTCTAACGACAACGTATATAATATATACGTTCTAATTCTATTCAAAATAAATTTCTCGTCGATTTTATTTAAAATAATCTATTTTAAATGTTCGAAATTCGCTAAAATTGCCAAAATAAAAATTTTAAACTGGCCCAGATTTTCGGGTTGTTACTTATATCTTGCAGAGATCAACGAATACAACTCGAAATACAATGTCAGACATGAAATCTTGTCTTTAATAGGAATAAAGAACGAATGTCCTTTAAAACACAGTCCACGATAAACCCAAAATCATATTCCATCAAATTGGAACTTTCATGGAAAACAGATCAATTTATAATCGATATAAATTTCTAGATCAGACTAATAATATAAATGGAAAAACAACAAAGCCTTTTAAATTCCATATATTATAACGGTCTTCCTTCACAGAAGCTCATCACGATTATCACCAAACCGAATTCCATTCAATTCCAATTTAATATATTAAATTGGAAAAAAAAACTTCACTTTGGAAAATTCCATTAAATCTTAGAATAAAGATTTATAAATTCCCAATCTTAACTTCACTGTTAGTTAGGTTAAAGAAAAATATTATTTAAAACACAGTTCACGATAAACCCAAAAGTCCAATTCTTTTATTCAATGCCAATTAAATATTAATTAATTGGTAAACTTCACTAAATCTAATTAAAAGATTTATTCGTCTCTCAACTGGGTTTAAGAACAGTGTTATTAAAGACACCCAACAAACCCAAAATCTAATTCCTTTCCAATTAAATCAATTAATTGGTAAATTTTACTAAATCTTAGTTAAAAGATTTATTCTTTCTCAGCCGGGTTTAAGAACAGTATTAGTAAAGACATCTTTCACGAAAAACCCAAAAATCTAATTTGATACCAAAAACAAGGTTCTGAATAGAAATTATATCGGTTTATATTCAATGTCAAATTCTGAAATCAACAAATATCGTATTGGGAATAACGATATATATATCTTCCAAATTCCTCAAAAATATCAATATAATTATGGAATCCAATATAAAAATATTCCGAAGATTATTTCCATTCCAGATCCATTCCAATTTATTCGTTGGAAAATTCTGGTTATTTTTAAACCATTTTCAAATCCAGTTTATTTATTTCTAAAAATAATTGGATTATTATTCTAGTTATTAACTAGTTCATTTCGATAAAAATATATTCTTATCTTTTCGAATATGGAATTTTTCATCCAAAATCTTTCCAAATCATTTATTATGATTTTACACAATTTTTCCATATTTTTAATAATTTTATTATCGCCCGTACAGTCGGTTTCAATTATCGGCCACCGAACTACATCCATAGCGACCTTTTCTGAAATTGATTTGGACATATCTTAAAATCTAGCCATTAGATTTAAATCTCTTGTATTCATTTGAAAGCTCTTTTCGATATGAACCGGATGGTTTCAGTTTTAGGAGAATCCGACGGTCGGATCTCCCATAACATCAATTTGAAGTTAACGGTCGAAATTCGCGAACAATCGCTGCGCAGTGCATTCTATTCAGGCCATTATGTATATATAATATATATCATCGATTTCCATTTAAAATGTATTTTATAAATCGTTTATAAATTCATTTTAAAATGATTCCCACTTCTATTTCAATTTTAAATCAAAATTGAATATTCTATATAATTATGATATTGAAATGATAATATTTTCCAAATATCAGATTTTGAAATCACTTTTCGATACTCATTATAAAATGAATAAAATTGACAGAAAATCTCGTTCATGTTAAAATATCGTTTAACAACTAAACACGGTTTCACATTTCAATATTTTCTTGTCCATCCAAAATCGGACATCAAAATCACATTTTGTGTAGCGACCCAAATTTCTTGTACCCTTTAAGCTGATTGAACAACACTAATCCAACTCAAATTGTACTGGAAACCCAGATGCCAAATGAAAGAATTTAGAGGATGAGATAAGAAAGAAAGAAATTTTAGAATAGAAGAACATCGCAGCGGAAACAAAATATAATATAGAAATAATATTTATTTGAGAGCTTGAAAATATACTTACAACAACAGAGTAGATCAATACACTTGGACAGTTATAACAACCTGTTCTCATATACATCACACGGCGGAATATACTAGATATAATCATATGTATGAACTCTTTCAACATGTCCCTAGACTTCGCAGCACCTGATAAGCTGGTCCTGTACAACTCGGGCTAACCCGAGCATTACAAATATTGGGTCAGTCTGGTGAACCAGAGTGAGAATAACTCGCACAGTTTAAGGGAAATCATCCAGAAAGATTTTTTTTAGGTTCAAATTCCTTTCAAAAGAAAAGGATAATAGTAAGACCATCCCACACATAAACACGGACGGTTTTTACCTTACTATAACCCAAAACAGTTTTGAAATCATATATTATTCTGATATTATAATAATGTCTAAATACAAGTAAATAACAATCTAGCGGAACGCTTGCATCTCACGCTCCACATATATAGTATACAATTAAAAACCGCGGGCGCTTATTGGAGCTTGGATTCCGACTATGACAAGGTATGGGACCACCTGCCGATAGTGTACCTCTAGAGACGAATACACTGGGTTCAACAAGAACCTCTTGCAACCCGGCCCACACATGACCGACCACTCATTTCGCTTGAGTGTATCGAATGTATATCACCGACGGTTGGGATCAGCAACCGCCTCCCGAAATGGGACAGCATCGATAGATTAAAGAAGCAAAAAAATTTCTCTATATAGGTGATTATACATCCTAATGGGAGCGACCCACATAGCCATGCTGCCTGCCCGATTTTTGTCATTTCCTGGTTGATGAGGCTTGTGGCTACGTTTACTTATCAGCACATCACTTTGAATGCCACATCGTCAGATCCGTCAAATCACTAATTGACGTCCTTAAAGATACATTGGGCACGTTTGAAGAAATCAATGTACGTGACCATCCGAAAATACTCTGTTAGACACTCGTCCAAACAAGTCATCCAGGAACAGTATGAACCAAAGGCACCCTCCTACCACATCATAGGAATCACCCTATGGATTGATAGCGAGTAGTCCTTGCAAATCCGCAAAATCTCAACCATGACCGAATCACAGTTTAACAACCTATGGTAGCTAGCTAGAGGAATTCCACAGTGATCCTTCCGCTTATGAAGATCCACGGTCTTCAATGCTCCATCTCGACCATCTTCTGATATCTTCAATGTTTACGTATTTATTGGTCGAAATGGTTTTCGAATATAAATTCGATCCTGGTCTTTCCGAACCAATAATCGATTTGGCCAGATTTTGATAGTCGGTGTTTTAACTATCAAAATAACAATAATCCATATAAAAATAAAGTGGACCCATTGGTTCCGTACACGTCATCACTTGGCCTTTTTGGTTAAACATTTGTTACAATATTTGAAGTATGCTCCTTCACTTCTTTTATTCTCAAATCAATTTACTCAACTTTTGAAATTGTAGTTTATAATATCCTTTAAAAAATTATTATTTTAACTCCATTAACTTCCCTCGTTTCTAAACCAATATCATTCTTGGATAATCATGAAATCATTACAAGTTGGGGTATTTTGTTACCTCTCAGACCTTGAGACAACAGCATTATTATCTTTTGAATAGATAGAAGCTTATCAACGAAATCTCACTCTATCATTTTCTCTCAATACTTACACTTAATATAGAATCCCTTTTAATAGCCCCTTATCTTAGTTTTGTTCAATCAACTCCTTTCATATTAAAAAAATATTAATCTCTTGATCTTTATCGTTAGATCCTCACATTGATAACCAAGTTCAATCCACTAAGTCATTCGATTTCAACTTACATCAATCTTATTTAAATCTTTCCTTTCATATATTTCCTTTTCGGAAATAAATTCAAATCTTACTCATGTAAATATTAGTAAACTTATTAAAAATCCTTTTTTAATTATAAACAAGGTTTTACTAAACTAATCTCCTTTATTATCATTTCCATCCCACCCTGTTTTCTTTTAAACATTATTCACTTTTAAAAGTTAATATTATTCTCTTTATAGAAATCTGGATCTGATATATCAAACAACTTGGTTTCATTTGAAAACGCTATTATATATACAAATCGTATCCGTCGAGTCACTTTATGAACTCATATTCATACTATACTTCTTTTTTTAAAATAAAATCTCATTTACAGGTTGACTTCTCGTTAATCGTTTAACATCCTTTACATCAATTAGTTTATTTCATTATCAACTATAAATAAAATGATTTATCCTTCTTAAAAGGTATTTTTAAGAATGGTACTTTACGTTAATAATAAATTAAAAATCCAATAATAGTTTAAATAGTCAATTCTCGTTCCAGTGGTCGACTTGGTCGTCTCAAAACGAGGTTACTTCCTTAACCATTTCTACTTGGTTATTTCTTTTCAATAAAATAAATGTTGAATAACTTCATTTGGTTAAATTAACAATCTAATAAATAATCTCATTTAAATGTTTATTCAGTTCTTAACCATTTTGTAAATTGCTGCTCGGTTGCTAACAAAATTCATTAACCGGCAAATCTAGTTTTATGTACTCGCTTTATAATTTCTAGATAAAATAATAACTTTATTTAAAAATAATCTATATAAAATAGATTTCAAAACTAACTTTAGTTATAAATAAAATTTATAACTTCATTTCCATTGATTTACTTGACGGTCAATCAATCCTTATAAACAGTTTATTTACAGGCCATCTGCCGATAATTACTAAATCAATATCACACCTTGGTTTATATCAACAAGTGTTGAATTTGGTTTCACAATCAAAAATCAATCAGGTTGATTGACAGCTCATATAAATAAACAACATATTTGAGGAATCCGGTTGGATTCCTCCAACCTGTCCTTCCCTGCATCACAATGGGTTACCTCGCTTTCAACACGATAAACAGTTAAACTAATAACAGTCAACAAACAAACAATTTGTAACGGCCATTCAAGCATCAAATGATTTGTTTGATACGTTTATTATTATAAACGTAATCAACAAGGTAAGTTACCTTGTTTGAAATTAAATCATTAGAATAACGATTTAATTCGATTAAATCAAGCAAACACTTAATTTAATCCCTGAATAATATTCGACATATAAGCAAACAGTCATCAAATCATCAACCATTAGCAAACATTGCACACAAAATAAAAATAAAAACCCGGTTTATATAAAATATAAACGGGATAAACTGAGTGAGTTAAACTCACCTTGATTTCATCCGTCACTGAAACAGTCCATTTTAGTTGAATTAAACGAGTGTTTAATTTAAGTAAAAATCCCGGTAGCTGCCATCTCTGACCAAATTCGCTTCTGTGTAGTGCTTGTCGATATGGTTCCAACGTTGCCTGTTTCATCCAATCCGTTTCTGCAGGACACGATTTTATTTTTAATTCGATATTCGTTATTTGAATTAATATTATTTATAAATATACTTAGCGTTTAATGTTATACACTTTAACATCATTTTATAATTTGAACACGGTGTACTTACTTAGGCGTAGTATATTTCGATTAGGCGCCATGCAACCACGTTAAGATGGATAAGAGAATGTTAAATTAAAATTAGACATTTTAGAGGTAAACATGTTGTTATAAAATAGGCTAAAATAAAATAAAATATGTTGGTCACGTTGTAAAAATAGGGTAACAAAACACGTTGGCTACATTATAATGGTCTGGGCATATTTAAGCCAACTTACTTTTAAATTCAATGGACCATATTTAAATACGTTGGCAACGTTATAATGGTTCAAGCCCATTTTGAAATAAATACACACATACCAAAATATACCTCAGGTTACTGTTCACCATCTTCTTACTTCAGTTTTCCGAACTCGCACTCAAAACAGCTCCTCATCCTTGTGCCCTTCCACCACCGGCTGCCGATGCCAGATACCAACGCACCCCTTCCCAATCAGTTCCTTTCCCAACGTCAGAGCGCCCACTATCCTCTCATATACCATTCTAATCTTCCCCACAAGCCTGCTGCACTGTTCGTTACATTGCAAACCACTCCATCCGCTATTCTGCCTTGTTTCCCTTTTATATTTATTTTCGTTTTTTTCTTTCTGATTTGTTAAACTACAATCCTTCCATGAACTCACTCCAACCACCATACTGCTTTTAACATGTCCTTCCCTTCTGCATCTTAATCCTCTTCTGTATATTTTACAACCTTCTATCCATGCAGTACCTCACAATGAACACGTCCCTTCTCACCTCCTCTCCATTACACAGTCTTAGCTAGCATTGCACCCTGTCCACTGCCGCAAGAAGAAGCCGCACACCCCCACACAACTCTCTCTCTCCTTGACGCCAGGCTCAAATCCGAATGCCACCTACCGTGCCTCATCTAACAATACAATGTCTGCGCCACTTCGCCTTTGCCCGACTCTCGCTCGTCTTCAATACCTCCCATTTTCGCTCCAGTTTCTGCGATGACTTATATTATATATATATATATATATTAATGTGAGAGGCTTGCGGTTTCAGTTGAGAGGAGGAAAACAGCAAAAAACGAAATGGTTCAAAGAAAGGAGGCGAGAGGGTGTATATATATACAACGATGGTGTGGGGATCACGGTGTCAACAACGTGGAAAGCAAGGAAACGAAGCGCCTTGGGAAACACGGTTTTAAAAAGATTGGGAGGCAAGAAACCATACAAGTGTGCTACGCAAGTTAAAAGAAGGACAGCGGAAATATTAAATTATGTTGAATATATATATATATATATATTACTTTTTCTTCTTCTCATTAGTTAGACACGGGTAATACTTGGTTTTGCACACAAGCGTTTTCTAAGGTAGGTGGGGAGATGACTTTTATTATATATTTTTATTTGTTCAGTATATGAAGTTTAGCATATCCCGTCATATAATACTCCGTTTACATATAGACCCCTATGGACAGAAATAAAAATATAGTCGTTACGGTCGATGAACGATTCTATAGCGACTATTGGAAATTTTAATCTGGACATATCTTACAATCCATCATATGAAATCTCTATTTTTCTCTTCCGTTATAAAAGTATAATAAAATCGATTCAAACGTTTCTTGTTTCACAGAATTCCGACTTAAAACGGATTCTGTATATTCAATTAAAGTTCAGATCGAAAATTACGAATTGCCGCGACGTTTTCGATCTCTTTTTAATTATATTATATGTTATATATTTTTGAACTCGATTTTATAAAATAAATTCGATATAAAATCTGCTAATATCGCCATATCAATATTTAGATAGATTTTAAATATTCGTAAACATCGTTCAAAAATCTGGGATGTTACATTTTGACTATCCACGGAATATTATTTTTAAATTTTCATAAATTCTAAACTGGAATCAGACTCAATGAATCACCATATAATTTCAGCTGTATGGATTTCCATACATCGCATGTATACAACAATCATAATAAACAATCATTAAAAATTCATACAACATCCAGAGTGCATTTTACAACTGTATAAGCATTAAAATAAATAAATAACGCTTATATAGTCCCATCGATTGACATACCACTAATTATTGGGATCAGTGTATGTCAAATCATCCCAATACCCATGTGGGGTTTTCAAACAACAAATACTGATTATTATTTGTGTAGTTGGGCGATGTGTAAAATTTATCATCCCAATCAATATCATTTAAATAGGTGTACATAAACAAACCTTCCGATTTGCAAATGAATATTTATTTTATTTTCTTTTCCATGATAATTTTTATATACAGTTTATATAAATAATTTTTATATACAACAATATCAATCCATGACATCCCAATCACAATCCAAACAAACAATCAACCATGGTTTGTACAAAAAATAGTGTTAGGAGCTACTAAGCCCCATCTGCAACCTATTATATAATAAATGTAAAATAATTTTAGTGAGAGAGGTTCTTAAAGTCGGTTTCCACTCCATCATTCTTTATTTCTGAATTTCTAAATCGTTTGGATTAAAATTTTCCTGAAATTCTAACATGCTCAGTTTGGGTTCTGGTCTGTTCCATAGCGAAGCTCTCTTTTCTGCGATTCCAACAGATCTAAAATTGCGCCAATTTGAATCTATATGAAAAAGTTATGCCCATTTAAATGTTAATCACATAATTAAAATAATTAAATATAATTAATTCACTAATTTTTTCCCTTAACCTTGATCATACAAAATCAGGCTGTTCATTTCCCAATCCAAAGGTCACTGTATCAACTCCTTTCCTTCCCATAAAAAAAATCTGGAGCACGCTTGTTTTTTAACCCATCAGCTCGAATTGAAAAGACATCGCCACCCGTCATTTCTCGTCGCCAGAGGATCATCTGGGGTCACGTGGAGGAAGGTCGGAGCCTCCCCTTGCCACGCTGGTGGTGTCGCACCACTCGATGATGTCAGTGTGTCGGACTTCAAGCGAGAACGGGTTGTCTTTGAGCTTGAATTTCTCTCTAATTACCAAACGAAAAAAGATCACACTCCCATCAAATTAAAGAACGCAGATATCTCTTCAATTTTCATTTTGGATGATTTGAAATTCATAGAACGGATTAGATGACTGAATGGGGGAAATTTCTGAGTAGATCGGTAGTTCATTTTGGGTATGCGGTGGCTCCAATTGAGAATTACGGTTTTGTGAAAATACTAGGGTTTTTATGATAAAATTTAATATTATTTTATTTTATTTAAGAATTTATCTCCCCGAACTCCAAATGAACTTCAACAACTGTCAACCCCAACCAAATACCCACATTCCGGTCACAATGGAATATGTTTTATAAGCCAATTCGACTGTTTCGATCAGTTTTTGACAAAATTAAAAAATAATTCTATATATATTGAATTTAAACGTACATTTTAATTTACCGGGGCCATATACTGATTCCAAAAATTACAGAATTTTTTTTCTAATTATGTTTTGACGATACGGTCCTAACAAAACTAATTTCATCGAATTTGGAGACCGTTTGAAAAATGGTCATTTTCTGGCCAATCCAATTCAAACTGAAACTGTCAAAACACATTTAAATTTACCACGCTCACATATTAAATCCAAAAAATTATGAAATTTGAAACATAACAGTAATTTGACATTCCGGATTCAACAAAAGTAGTTTTGTGAAAATGGAGGTCGTCTGCAAAATGGCTATTTTTATGGGATATATATTATATTAAAAATATATATAAATTTTATAGCTACTATTTCAAATTTTAAATTGGACATAACTTTCAATTTATATTATGAAATCTCAAATTTTCACATTTATATTCAAATATTTCTAGATTTACTAAAATTCAATTTATTTTGAATCATATACATTCAATTGAAATTTAAAATCGAATTTTCAAATGACCGCGTCATTTCGAGTTCGCTTTATAATTAAAATAAATTTATATGTTCTAACTTCGATTAAAATTAATTTTTAGTTGTTATAATTTAAAATAAATCATTTTAAATATTTAAAATTCATTAAAATAGCTAAAATAAAAATTTTAATTGGTTCAGAAATTCTGGGTTGTTACAATCTCCCCCACTTAAAATCTTTTCGTCCTCGAAAAGGACGGAGCTGAAAGTTGTTTAACTAACCAACTGAACTTCCATTCTTCAACTTTTCAGTTTCTAAAATTTTTCTAATTTCTCAAAAATTTGGCTAGCACCCTAAATTTTCGAAAAATTTCGCCATAACCTCCTTTGTATGGGCTGATCGGTAAAACCGCAACTTACCTCACAATGCCCTCATCAATCCAAAAGAAAAGGCCAAGCGGCTATCCAATCGGCTCATAAAATCATCAAAACCCAAGAAATACAATAAACATGTACCTATTTGTCAGGCATACAATTTCATTCCTCTTCTTTGCTTCCATGCTATGACCTGTTAATTATATATACATGTATATATATATATCCAATTCCAATCAATTTTCAATTCAATTCGATTTGGCTTTACTTATCATTCATTCTCATATTGGTTAAATTAATTATTGTTCCAATATTTTCAATTAGCCAAACTAATTATCAAACAACACAATCAATAATCAATTATTTGATTAGCTTTTCAAATATATAACTTTTAAATACTCAAAAATCATATTTCAATGCCAAGCCACAAGCAATAAACTCTAACTAAGTTTTTGGTTCTCAAACCAGTCAATTGGAAATATATAGATGTCCCACTTTCGAAACTCAAACATAAGCACTGATGATGATGCATCATCATATGAATTATCCCTGGCGACTAGAGTGTGATTCTATATCTATCAAGTATATTTGGGACTTCGAATACACGTATATTCATAATCTTCATATACTTAATGGTCCAAATTCAATATAAAATAAATATTCAAATACGACTAATAAGATATAAAATTTTCAAAATCTAATTTGATTTTTAAAAATAACACTCTTCGAGCTCGGTCTAGGGTACTACTGATCCTATCTCTAATGTGTTTTTCTCATAGGATATTACAAATCCTATCTCTGATGAATTCTTTTGTTTGGTTTTAATGTGTCTTGTTCTCTATCTTTGTAAACCAAAGTTCTGATACCAAACTGAGACGACCCAAACTTGCCCTTACGGGAAAGCCCAGATTGAATTGAGAACACGACGCATCATAACACAGACATAAGAACATTTCATTGCTTATTACAACAGTTACATCAGAGTACGAGAATATACCAGAGTATGAATAAATATTACATTGAAAAATATCAGAGATTTAGAATACAAAGAAACGGAAATTTAAATGTATAAATACATTGACTAACACAACTGAATGAAATACACGGATACAAAGCCTTATGAATATAGCTCCAGCTGTAATCCAGGATCCTCCTAAATAAAAATGTGCAAAACCAAAACTACTAGCTGCCCGGGTGGAAAACAAGGGCACCCGGAGTTTAAGTTAAAACAATAAACTCTGAGTTAGTCGTGGGGCTGGTTTGAGAACTTAAACATTTATTAATTTGATTTTAAAGTTAGGTAAATCAAGGGACCACGCCGTATAACACGGAACGGATTTACCGCCAAAGGATACCAGTGCATAAAAAAAACAACGCAATGCTAAATAAAGAACAATGAAGCTATTATAAGACTCAGGTCACATCACACAATGCAACGCAAGCCGGAGGACAGAGTTTTACCTTATAATAGCCAAATATGCTTGGTACGCAAATTTTATCTTTTATTATTACTATAATTGAAGAACTCAACTTCAAATATAAATGTATCAATCACAAATGGCATGAGCGCCCCATCCTACTATGTCGCCATATATAGATTTACAACGAAAACCGCAAAATGTCGTATTGGAATTTTGAATTTCCATACTGATGGCTCCTGATTCGAAAGATCTATCGTGTAGTGCAACAACGGCTCACGTCCCAACTAGAGAAACACCGTAATGCATATCCGCCATTTTGGGAAATCAAGTATCACTGCGGCTTACGTCCTAGCTAGAGAAAACACCGCTTTCTCTATCTCTATGGGAATCAGAGGGGGTGTGCCCTATCCCTCTGAGCGTGGAGCGACCACACTAAGCTCATCTCGATCGACCGAATCCATGAAACCTCTAAGGGTGTCTATCCTCATCTCAAAATCATACTGACCTGACCATTAGTTCACCACCATACCGGGGTGTGAGGCTCGCGAATTAACGCTACACAAAACTGTGCTCATTAAAGCTATGCTTTGATCATCATCCACCAAGCTCTGCTTTTAAATAAAAGCTTGGATCACTGCAACTCAGCATGTCACACTGCCAATATGTAACCTGTAAGCTCGTACGTCTCAGGGAAGGGTGTTAAGCAAGAGAATAAATTCTCCCCACCAAGTAGATATATTTTTAGCAGAGATCAACGAATACAACATAAAGGAATACAACGTCATACATACCACCCATTTTCAAGTCCTTCTGGGTCGGAACGAAACCGAAGGCGCATTATTCCTCGTCCCGTATGTCCAATACAGGAGAGAGGCCCTCGCATATCCGAACAATCAACAAATACATCTAGATGGCTACCACTGTAGTCCCTTCAAGGTAGTTACTCCAATCGTGGGCATCAGTAGCAACCCATCCATTTGATGTGAAGATTGTCGGTCTTGCACCTCTCCAATCTCTTCGACTGTTAGTCGTCGTATCAATTATTCAGAATGGGTTAAACTCGGCCTTTTCGAATAACTCGCGTATCCTATAATCAAGTGCTATAACAACACATCATACACCTCAGTTCAATCCAGAATATTCTTTTTATTCGTATTTCTTTATTCTGGAAAGGTTCTCAT
The DNA here is from genome assembly GCA_030737875.1 of Allium sativum. NCBI lineage: Eukaryota > Viridiplantae > Streptophyta > Magnoliopsida > Asparagales > Amaryllidaceae > Allium > Allium sativum. The sequence goes on from CM060912.1 coordinate 105,336,742, forward strand.
TAATCTTATCAAAGATTATCACTTTTAAACGCACTTTTAATCCATTTTTTTGAAATCACTTCAAAATATTTTATAGCATCTTTGCATAGTTTTAAACAAAATTAAGGTTTATCAAACTAGTCAGGATTAATGCCTTACCGAAGTAATCATTCATTTTATTTTCCTATCCCAACCTATTCGTCCCATGGAGCAAAACTGGTAGTATTCCATATCTAACACCACTATGTTATTGGTAAATTCAATTACTGTTTCACGTTCAAATCTAATTAAAGATTTAACTATCGCATGGACCAAAACTGGTGATACTCCATTTACGAACACTTCTCAAATTCAGCAAATTTAATTACCACCTTAACATTCCAATCTAATTAAAGATTTATTAAAACTCCACTTAGTTTTAATCTCCAAAAATCATTGTTTAATGATTATTTAACTTTGGGAAATCCATCATGCCACATTGACAATCTATACTATACCATTGATTTCTACCAATATATAACCTCTAAGCTCGTACGTCTCAGAGAAGGGTGTTAAGCAAGAGAATAAATTATCTGCCACCAGACAGATATATATTTAGCAGAGATCAACGAATATAGCTCAAAATACAATGTTAGACATGAAATCCTGTCTTTTATAGGGTTGAGAACAAATGTCCTTTAAAACACAGTCCACGATAAACTCAAAATCATATTCCATCAGACTGGGACTTCCATTGAAAACATATCAATATATAATCGATATAAATTTCCATATTAGACTAATAATATAAATGGAATAATGACAAAGCCTTTTAAATTCCATATATAATAACGTTCTTCCTTCACAGAAGCCCATCTCGATAATCACCAAATCGAATTCCATTCGATTCCAATTTAATATATTAAATTGAAAAAAAAACTTTACTTTGGAAAACTCCATTAAATCTTAAAATAAAGATTTATAAATTCTGAATCTTAACTTCACTGTTAATTGGGTTAAAGGACAAATGTTATTTAAAACACAGTTCACGATAAACCCAAAAATCCAATTCTTTTATTCAATTCCAATTAAATATTAATTAATTGGTAAACTTCACTAAATCTTAATTAGAAGATTTATACTTTTGTCAACTAGGTTTAAGAAAAGTGTTATAAAAGATACCATTCACGACAAACCCAAATCTAATTCCATTCCAATCAAATTAACTAATTGGCAAATTTTTACTAAATCTTAACTAAAAGATTTATTCTTTTCTCAACTGGGTTTAAGAATAGTGTTAGTAAAGACAGCATTCACGACAAACCCAAAATCCAATTTGATATTAAATACAAGGCTCTGAATAGAAATTTTATCGGCTTATATTCAATATCAAATTCTGAAACCAACAAATATCGTATTGGGGGTAACGATATATATATCTTCCAAATTCATCAACAATATCCGTATAATTACGACATCCAATATCGAAATATTCCAAAGATTATATCCATTCCATATCCATTCCAATTTATTCATTGGAAAATTTTGGTTATTTTAAAACCATTTTCAAATCCAATTTATTTATTTCTAAAAATAATTGGATTATTATTCTAGTCATTTCGATAAAAATATATTTTTATCTTTTCAAATATGAAATTTTTCATCCAAAATCATTTATTATGATTTTAAACACTTTTTCCATATTTTTAATAATATTAATATCGCCCATACAGCCGGTTTCCAATATCGGCCACCGAACTACATCCATAGCGACCTTTTCTAAAATTGATTTGGACATATCTTAAAAATCCAGCCGTTAGATTTTAAATCTCCTGTATTCATTGGAAAGCTCTTTTCGATACGAACCCAATAGTTCCGGTTTTAGGAGAATCCGATGGTCGGATCTCCCGTAACATCAATTTGAAGTTAATCATCGAAATTCACAAACGGTCGCTACGCAACACGTTCTTTTTAGGCCATTATATATATAATATATATATATATCGTCGATTTCCATTTAAAACGTATTTTATAAATTCTTTTTAAAATGATTCCCACTTCTATTTCAATTTTAAATCAAAATCGAATATTCAATATAATTATAATATTAAAATGATAATATTTTCAAAATATCAGATTTTGAAATCACTTTTCGTATTCCTTATAAAATGAATAAAATCGAAAGAAAATCCCGTTCGTGCTAAAATTGCGTTTAACTACTTAACACGGCTTCACATTTTAATATTTTCGTGTCCATTTAAAATCGGACATCAAAATCACATTTTGGTTATTCAGGAATATTATTTAAAAATATTCGTAAATTCAAAACTGGAATCAGACTCAATAATCAAATATAATTTCAACTATATGGATTTCATACATCGCATGTATATGAAAATCATGATAAACAATCATTAAAAATTCATACAACATCCAGAGTGCATTTTACAACTATATAAGCATTAAAATAAATAAATATCGCTTATATAGTCTGTCAACTCATCGATTGACATACCACTAATTATTGAGATCAGTGTATGTCAAATATCATCCCAATACTCATGTATGGTTTTCAAATAACAAATACTGATTATTATTTGTGTAATTAGGAAATATGTAAAATATATCACCCCAGTCAATATCGGTTAAATAGGTGTACATGAACAAACCATCCAATTTGTAAATGAATATTTATTTTATTTTATTTTCCATGATAATTTTTATATACATTTTATATAAATAATTTTTATATACAACAATATCAATCCACGACAATCCCAATCACAATCCGAACAAACAATCAACTATGGTTTATACAAAAAATAGTGTCAGAAGCTACTAAGCCCCGCCTACATCCTATTATATAATAACTATAAAATAAATTTAGTGAGAGAGGTTCTCACAGTCGGTTTCCACTCCGTCATTCTTTATTTCTGAATTTCTGTACTGTTTGGATTAAAATTTTGCTGAAATTCTAATGTGCCCTTTTTTGGTTCTGGTCAGTTCCATAGCGAAGCTCACTTTTCTGCAATTCCAACGGATCTGAAATCCGGTTCCGTATGAAAAAGTTATGCCCATTTAAAAATTAATCACATAATTAAAATAATTAAATATAATTAATTCACTAATTTTTTTCCTTAACCTTAATTAGACAAAATCAGGCCGTTCATTTCCCAATCCAAAGGTCACTATATCATCTCTCTTCCTTCCCATCAAAAAAATCTGGAGCACGCTTGTTTTTTAACCCATCAGCTCGAATTGAAAAGCCATCGCCACCCGCCATTTCAAGTCACTGGAGGATCATCGAGGGTCACCTGGAGGAAGGCCGGAGCCTCCCCTTTCCATGCTGGACGTGCCACGCAACAGCGTCAGTGCGTTGGAATTCAAGCGAGAACGAGCTCTCTTTGAGCTCGAATTTCTATCCAATTACCAAACGAAAAATGATCACACTCCTATGAAATTAGACAACGCAGATATCTCTTCAATTTTCATTTTGGATGATTTGAAATTCATAGAAAGGGTTAGGTAATTGAATGGGCGAAATTTCTGAGTAGATCGGCCATTCTTTTTGGGTATGCAGCGGCTCCAATTGGGAATCAGGGTTTTGTAAAAAATACTAGGGGTTTTATAATAAAATTTAATATTATTTATTCTATTTTACTTTATTTAAGAATTTATCGCCCATAACTCCAAATGAACTCCTACGACTGTCGCCTCTAACCAAATACCCACATTCCGGACATAATGGAATAGGTTTCGTAAGCCAATTCGACCGTTTCGATCAGTTTTTATCAAAATTAAAATATAAATCAATATATACTAACTTTAAACATACATTTTAATTTACCAGGGCCACATACTGACTCCAAAAATTATAGAAAAATTTATCAAGCTATGTTTTGACGATACGATCCTATAAAAACTAATTTCGTCGAATTTGGAGATAGTTTGAAAAATGGCCATTTTCTGATTTATCCAATTCAAACTAAAACTGTCAAAACACATTTAAATTTACCACGCTCACATATTAAATCCAAAAATTATGAAATTTTAAACATAACAGTAATTTGACATTCGGGATTCAACAAAAGTGGTTTTGTCAAAAACGGAGGTTGTTTGCAAAATGGCTATTTTTAAGGGCTATATATTACATTAAAAATATATATAAATTCTATACCGACTATTTCAACTGGACATAACTTTCAATTTATATTATTAAATCTCAAAATTTCACATTCAGTAGAAAGATATAGTTAAACAGATTCAAATATTTCTGGTTTTACTGAAATCCGAATTATTTTTAATCATTTTATAATTAAAATAAATTTATACGTTCTAACTTCGATTAAAATAATTTTTTAGTAGTTATTATTTAAAATAAGTCATTTTAAATATTCAAAATCCATTAAAATAGCTAAAATAAAATTTTGAAATTGGTTCAGAAATTCCGGTTGTTACAGTGTCGGCCCAATTGATGTCATAGCCATCAATAATAGCAAAGAGGACTTTTTGGACCTTGAGAGTTGGATTATTAAAGTTTCTGGAATGAGGAGTGATGGTATGTTGGAGGAGAAAATTTAAGATTCTTGTTTTTGGACGGAAATAGCAATTTTTGAATTCCATTTTAGTACCGCTTTCAAATATGTCATGACAAGTCTCTAGATCAGTTTCATCAATTTTAAAATCCGAAAAATCCAAGCTCCTGTACAATTTAAGATATTTCAGCATCTATAACAATTTACGTGCCTTTCACGCTACTCCAAATTTGGTCTTCATTGCCTTCAAAAAATCCGCGATTAAGATTCGCATAGAACATCCTGACATGCTTAGGATAACACACTTCGTCGTTATCCCGAGAGTCAACTAGACTTAAGATTTCATTGTGTTTGAAGAGAGAGATAATATCATAGGATGGAAAGTCTCCAAATACGGAGAAAGCTGCCGTATTGACTTTAGCATTTTCTAGATAGGCAACATAGGTTTTGATAGCATCTTTATCATTATGAAGAAAACCGTTGATGGCTTTTGTTAACTTCAATTTCTGAGATGAACTTGAGGAAGCCATTGAAGTTACTGTTTTGAAGAGTATGGATATGAAGAATATAGTTTGAATTATGAATGAAAGATAGAGAGAATAGATGTATATATAGAAATTGAATGGATATGAATTGAATAGGCACAATTTTTTAGAAATCAATGACACCTTTTCAGACCTTGGGAGTTGGTGAAAATTTGGAGGGAAATTTGAAAGTTTAAACCTTTGAAATTCAAATTTTGAATTTCAAATTACAAGATGATATTTCAACATATGGACATATTTCTGTAGACATACGTGTTCGTTTTCAAAGGACAATCGGTTTTGGTGACTTTTGATTTAAATCATCGATTTATATGTCATATTTAATGATTTCCTGAAATAACTATAACCCTGGCAAACACCCAAAAAATTTATTTTATTATTATTATTATGAATTTCAAAATTCAAATTTCAAGTTTAAATTTTATTATTCAAATTCAAAACAAAGAAAACAACCATTCAACCAAAGAAAATTTAAAAATTAATTAAGGTGTACCTGGTTTTTAGATCCTTTTCTTCGAAATTTTCTGAATTCTGAATTTCCATGAAGCACATATTTGAGTTTCCAGTTTATGGCTCTTCATCATTTGATGATGAATCTGAATCATCTAACGTTGCAACGTATGCTTTTTTCTCTTCTTTGATGAATTGTAGTTATCTGATTGTTGAGTTGATTTATCTGTATATGGACACATTCTCTTTATGTGCCTGGTTTATTGCAGTTATAACATCGACCATCATTTCGTCCTGAACTTCCTTGGTCATTATTTGAAAATAATTTTTTATTTCATATCTCAGAAATTTTCTAAAATGTCTTGTCATTAGGGTTGTTCCGTCATTATCTTCACTACTCGAGTCAGAATCATTTGTTGTTGCTTTAAATGTTAGATTTCTTTTGAGTTGGCTTTTTTTCCTTTCTTTTCTGTAATTAAACTTCAAAAGGCATCAGATTTCCAATTAACTCCTCAATCCTCATTTCACTGACATTATGGGATTCTTCAATCGTCAAAGTTTTATGATCCCATTCTGAAGTTAATGAACTCAATATTTTTCTGACTTGGCCTTCTTTGGATAAGTTTTTCCAAGTGTTGTTAATGAATGCACTACCTCTTGAAATCTGCAATACATGTCGGAGATAGATTCATTCTCATTCATTTTGAATAACACAAACTGATTAACTATCATTGATATCTTAGTTTGTTTAACTTTACTAGTTCTTTCATGAGTAACTTGTAAAGTTCTCCAAAATTTATGAGCAGATTTACAAACTGACACTCTATTAAACTCATTCCTATCTATTGAACAAAACAACATATTCATGGCTTTATAATTGCTTTGTGCAGCAGCCTTTTGGTCATTTTTTCCATTGTGCAAAATTAGTTGTGGATTCTACATATTCAGTCTGTGTGTTATTCCATGTGTCTAGTCCTACTGATTGTAAGTAAATTTTCATTCTACATGCCCAATATGAATAATTACTACCATTAAACAGTGGTGTTCTAACAGTGGACTGACCCTCTACAAAAGAACTATTATTAATACTCATATTGGTTAACATTTCTAAAAAAATTCAAAAATCAAATTATGAACTTTTTTAAAGGCCTTGCTCTGATACCAATTGTTAGGGAATGCAGAATGGATCGTTAAGGCAAAACTAACACTAGAGGGGGGGTGAATACTGTTTTTAAAGAAACTAACAAAATCTGAAACTTATACGGTCTACTATATGAATCACACACCATAAAAACAATCACAGGCATAGAATCAAACAAAAAATAAACAAAATAAAATGCAGAAAAGAAAATAACACACCAGATTTTATACTAGTTCCAATTACTCCTACGTATAGTCCCACGTAATGTTGGATTGCGCAGAGTTTTATTACTATATCAATATCCAAGTACAATCTCCTTGATTTCACGGCCACAAGGTTGCCACCGACTCCAAACTCCAATACACCCTTGATCAAGTTATTTCCCTTGATTTCCCCAGCTACAAGGTTATTACTGATTCCTTTCCATGATTTCTAGGCTACTAAGAACACACCTTTGCCAAACACTTCCCAAACAATTACAACATCCCTATAACTCTTCAATAGCACTTCGATTCAGAGAGTGAAAAGAGAAGAAGTTTTATATAAATAGAATTGAATTCGGCAGAGTATAAGTGTTGAAATCATAAAAATATGAAATGTTAATGGTGTAAAAAAGGGGATGAACATGGAAAATGATGAAAAAATTCGAAATTAGCCCCTATTTATGAGATTTGAAAGGTTGCAACGCTTCTGGAACGTTACAAATAGTATAAAGACACTTCCTTTCAAAATCAAAAATACGACAGTTATATATCGAAATGTCCAATAATGTAGGTCAAAATATCCCTTTATAAAATTGAATTTTGAGCATTTTTGAAGCGTTTTAATATATATATATATATATATATATATATATATAATTTTAGAAATTCTTGATTAAGACATGGTGTTATAAATGAGTATTATAAAGCAGAAGATCACATGAAATCATAAATATAAACTACATAAACATAATTATAAAAATACAAAGTTTAAAACTATATAAATATAAAGTATATAACTATATAAAACTTAAAAACTTGAGGTTAAAATCAAAAGTAAGATAGAAAAATTAATTAGAGGAAATAGAATTTGAAAATCAGAATAAAATTTGAATTTGAACTTGAACCTAGAGTGCTATTTAGAGTCTTACATAAACTAGACTCTATTTATCTTGAAATCTTGAAATCTTGATTACTCATGAGTATTGAATCTTCTGAATTTATGAATCTCTAAAAGCTCTTAAACTGTACGGTCTTTAGTATTAATTCCTGTATACAATTCCTACATATATATATATATATATTCTAGATAAAGGTGCTAATATATATTTTTTAATCCAATAATATGGAAATAAAGTTGTCATCATCAAAACTCCATTCTCCAACACATATTACTTACTTTATTTGCTATTCGATTGGTGCACCTTGAATGATTTGGTGGCATGCAACACAGTCGATTGGTATTGGTTATCACCATCTAAAAAGACTAAACTAGTAGAATACTATGTTGGGCATTGTCTTAAGTGCCTTGCCATATTTTATCCTTATATGTTCCCACTACAAGTTTGGTTCCTTTAAAATGTGTTAAGTTGGACTAAAATAAATCCTTAATACTATTTTATAGTACTCTTTACTGATAGACATCACATATTAGCATATATCACTAAATATATATATATCACTATATATATACATAGATATATATATATATAGTTTAATGGATCCTTAGGAGATGGAAAACTCACATCTCTTAAGTTATTGCATTCACATTAAACATGGATAGGAGATGGAAAATCTTGTACACAACTCTGATGCTACTATGCTAGTATTTTATTTTATTTGAATTGATTTACACTAGAAATTTTCGTTCTAACTCGAGTATATTGTTTTTTCATTATGCCCGGGTCAGCCTTACTTGTTTCAATTAGCCAAAGACATATACTGAAGATAAAGATGATGATTCACTATTCGTATTGCTAATATTATTTGGCTATTGTACTTGGTATGTATGTTGATTGTCTAACTTTGATATTGTAATATAATGTATACTGTAACCAATTTTATGATTTATTTAAGTGATTATGATATTTTGTCCTTCTGCTATAAGACTCAATGTTCTATATTTCATCATCTCTTTATTTCCTATAATAAATCCCATTAATGATTCTTCTTTTTGAAAGGTTTGGGTTAGACATGTGTGGTTTATTATCGATCCAAATCGTTTAAAATGGCAGGTCATTAAAATTGGTATCAGAGCTAGCTTGGGTTGAGAGAACACCAAGACCCTGTTGGATTAAATCGTTAAGAGATAAGGTAACAGAATGCCTTATTATAAGTTTGAGAGTGTATGTATCTAATATATAAGTGTGCATATTTGTTAGTATTATAAAAATATTTTATATTATGTTAATTTTTTTTAGTTATGTATTCATGAATTCTGATCAGTAGTTGGGACGTCAATGAAATCTTTAGAGATTCCTGAATTCTTAAATATGGTGAACCAACACGATATTGTTTTGAAATAGGTAAATGAATTTTTATCTAAAGCCATATTTTATTTAACAAATAATAACTACTATAGCTAATATAGTATATAAGATATGAATATTTACTAGGAAATAATTGTTATTTATTGTTGATTAGTTGAGCTCGGTTTTTTTGTGAGCAACAATTATTTAGTATAATTATTAAAAAAATGTTGTTTAAACCAAATTTGAAATAAATTCACTTTATACGATAGAACTAATAAGTGGTTAAACTCCTTTAAAATGTATCCTTAAATGGATAAACTTAACTTATCAATAGTTCATATATATACTTGTGTTGTAAATAAAAGTGCTCTGAAAGAAAAATATAATTACAAATCATATTTAAGCATAAATGGAAAATGGTTTAGAAACAAAAATGTTTTATAACAAAGGTTAATATTACTTAGTTTTATAAGCAGGACCTTAAATAAAATAGTTTGAATAAGTTTTCATCAAATATATTTAATAAAAGATGATTTATAGCAATTAACAAATAAATTTTATAAAGGGTTCGTAAGGTATTATTTACTCATAAATTTGAAAGTGTTACAGAAATCCATATAAATATGGTTACAGCAATAACAATTGATCAATAAAGAGTTTTATGATCAATAAAGAGTTTTATATAAAGGGTAAGATGGTTAAATGAATGTAACCACATTTTGTTTGATAAGTTAATTTTACGACAATTAGAAATCAAGAAGTTATGCATTAAAAAATTTAGGGGTTGTTTTACACCTTTTAATTTTTAATTTTTGCCATGGTAAAATATGAACGATGCATGTATAACGTCAAAAACAATCGTTTCAGAAAAAAAATTGACTCACAAAATAGAAAACAACTTTTATTTGTTTTCCTTATTTAGACAATTAACACAAGAAAACGAGATAGTATAATTTTGCCGTCTCTCACTTCTTTAATGGTCCCCTCCATCACCCTTTCATTCCCTCAGTCATCCCTTAACTTTTCTTACATTTTGTTATCAATATTGAAAACTCAAAACTAAAAGTATATTTTAAACCAAACACCACCTTACTTTTCCTAATGGCAACCGGTATTGTGTCATTGCAAAATCTACTACTTTCGTCATTCCTTCTCCTTTCTTCTAGCTTTCGTCTGCCTCCCAACTTCCCTATCTCTTTTTACCTAGATCTATGGGTCACACACATAATGTAACGACCCGTATTTTCAGCGATGTATAATTAATTTATTTAATTATTTAAATAGCGATTTAGATATTTATATGGTTGTTTAATTAAATAATATTGAATATTTAATTAATATAAATAATAGAATAGTATATTTAATTCTGAAATAATCAGAATTATTGGAATTCACAATATTCTGTGAATTGGATTATTTCTAAGATTTAATTTAGCTTAGAATTGAATTAGAATAATGAATATATTTAAAAACGACAGTTTGAACGTATAATTATATTATAGTTATAATCGAGCTCGAAATGGCGCAGTAGTTCGCTATTTGGCGATTCGAACATCAACTGAATATACAGGGTCCTTTTTAAATCGGATTTCAATGAAACAAGAAACATATGGAGCTGGTGAAGTATATTTTTCTAGTGGAAGAGAAAAATCGGGATTTCGTCGTACAGATTTTGAGTTATGTCCAAATCAAATTCTCAGAAAAACAGCGCCATAACCATCTAAAAACCATAACGGATTATTTAATTTTATAAAAGGATTTAAATATAAATTGAATATCGATTCAATATGGGATTTTTAAATATAGATTTATAAATCTAGATATGTATTGGAGCTGTATGATATTCTATTGAGATATATACTATAATATTAATTCATTATTGAAGAATCTAAGTGTTGAAAATCGATCAAACATTAATTCGATTTATTTACACATAAAAATATTGATTTTCGCAAACGCTTTCAGAATTCGACGAAATTGTAATGTAGCAGAATAACAAATTTCATGAAGAACGGGTTTATTATGAAGCTGAGCGAGCTTAAAATGTCGAACAAGATTATATTTGAATATTAAAATAGAAATATCTAAAATAAATATCTAACTCTTTACACTATAAAAGCATCTCAAGTCCTTCCTCCTTGAGACCTAATTTTCGTCTTATGTAAATAAAAAAGCAAGCCGCCATCCTCTTCAATATTTCATTCAATTAAATCCACTTCTTTTTTCCATGAAATCAATCGTTCTTGGATCCATTGGCTTCGTATAAGTGAGAGCTTCTCGCTGGTGTACAAATTGTTGGTTACGATCAAGTTTGGGGTGTACGGGTTTGTGACAGCGGTGAGCTAGGGCTTGGAGTGGTAAGCGATGGGATGAGGGATAGTCTACGGCAAAGACAGCGTTGAACTTGGAGGGAGGAGGCACAGCTAATGGTGTGCTCAGTTTGGGGTTCGAACCTGTTTGTTGTCGCTTCATTTTTAGCGCAGCGTGCTAGGGTTAAGGCATGGTAAGCAAGGTGAAGCCGGGGAGGAAATTGTGGGCGTAGCCGAGTTTGTGGAGTCATGACGAGTTCATTGGCACAAGTTTTGTAGGGCTCGATCATGAGAGGTGGAATGCGACAACCTATAGTCGTTGGTATGGCTGGAATCAGATTTCAATGGGAAGGTTCGAATGGATTAGGATAGTGTCGGGGAAGAATCTCTCGAGTAGAGAAGCACGTTGGTGAGGTTGGTTTTTGGTTTTGTCAAGTGAAGGAAGAGAAAGAGGTGGAAAGAAGTACGGTAATAGGGTGGAAAAGCTTCAGGGAGGAAGCCGAATTGAAATTAAGAAGAAGAGAGGGAGAGGGCATCACGTGAGAAGGGGGTGAGAAAGATTAATAACTAAATTATTAAGTTATGTTATTTTAATTTTGTTTTAATCCTTTTGCTAACTTAGATATGCGATATCTAGTTCGTTCGGTATCGGAATTGGACAAAACAAGAACCGTTGGGATCGTATGGACGAGAGCTACACGATGAAACTGACTGGGACTGAATCGGAGTCCGTTACAATTTATAGCGAAATAAGTTGTCCATCTGAATCAACTGATGGTTATCGTTATTAACGATGATCGTCCAATGTGAGTAAAACTCACCAACTCCAAACAGTTATATTTTTCTAACGTATGCTTAGAACTGATAATTATCTGTTGATTGCTGTGTGTTAACTGTTCGGTTGAATTGCTATTTATTGGTTGAAATTATAGATAACGATATATATAGATATAAATCGTTAATCAAATATTGATTCTGTTTAGCAGAATATTTCATATTGAAATGAAATCGATGTTAATTATATTATTTAACATCTGTGTTGCAGGGAAACAGGTTGGAGGGATCCAACTGGATTCCTCAATATTTATAATACTTTTCTGTTCATATATTGTAATATATGATGTGATATATAATATGTTGTGGATTATGTGTATTTGAATGATATCGATCACTATTGTTTGGTATTTAAATACCGTAAGAAATACTAGGATGTAAAAAGAGGATTTTCAAAGTATATTTTGAAAACAAATTATTTATCTAAAATCAATGGATTTTATATATAAAAAGAAAAGGATTTTATAAAGAAATTAATTATAAAATCAAAGAATATAAAGGAAAATATATGTAAAACAAATATAAAGGGAAATATTTGTAAAAAGAATATAAAGGAAAATATTTGTAAAACAAATGTAAAAGGTATACTTATTTAGAAAATAAATAGAATTGAAAAGGAATATTTATTTAGAAAATAAATAGAATTATAACTGAAATATAAAAGGAAATAATTGAAAAATAAATATAATTGTAAAAAAAAAAGAGAATTTTACACTAGGATGGTTTAGACCCGTGCTTCGCACACGGGTATAACAGAATATGAATTTAAAGTGAATATTTAAGAGAAATCTGATTTAATAGATAAAGTAAGAAGATTAATTTATAAATTAAGTAAAATATTTATCCTTGGCTAAATAGAATATATAAGTCAGGATGTAACGACCCGGAAAATCTGAACCAATTTAAAAAAATTTAATTGGCTAAAATAGTGGATTTTAAATATTTAAAATAAATATTTTAAATAATAATGATGAAAAGTAAGTTTGAATCAACATTTGAAAACGAATATAATTAATTCTAATTATAAACAAGGCCTGAAATGGCGCGGTAGTTTCAAAATTTGAATTCAAACTTTGACCGACTGTACCGGGTGCAAAACAAAACGGATTTGAGTGAAACCAAAAATATTTAAATCTGTTAGTGAATTCCTTTTTAAAGAATCTGAAAAATCGAAGTTTCATAGCGGGAAGCAAAAGTTATGGCTAAATGAATTTTCAGAAAGGTCGCTATGGAATTTATATAGCCCGTGAAAATGGCCATTTTGCAAACGACCTCGGAATTCGACGAAACCACTTTTGTTAGATCCGAGATGTTAAACTATTGCTAAGTTTCAAATTTCATAATTTTTGAAGTTAGTATGTGAGCGTGGCAAAGGAAAATGTGTTTTGGTCAATTACAGTTAAATTGGATCGACCAGAAAAGGGCCATTTTTTAAACAGTCTCAGAATTCGACGAAACTAGTTTTGTTGGGACCGTATCATCAAAACATAGCTAGATTTATTTTTCGGGAATTTTTAGAATCAGTATGTGGCCCCGGCAAATTGAAACATACATTCAAATTAAATACTGAATGTTTTATATTTTAATTGGAATGAAAACTGACTGAAACATTCAAATGGGCCTACGAAACATATCCCATTGTGTTCAGAATGGGGGTAAAACGCTAGGGACGACAGTCGTAGGGTTTGGATTGGTGTTCGTGTGCGAAGAGGGTATTTTGGAGATTTTAAAAATTTATAAATATAAAAAAAAATCATTAGTCCACATCAGCCATCCTCTCTCCGAAACCCACGATCGACGACGGATAACGTTCGAAACTTCCCGAGCTTTTTGCCGCCGCCACGATCATCTTCAGGCCAGGCTCCAGTTGGTTTTTTTAGATCTCCTCTCCCTCTTCAAATCAAAACAAATCCCACCTCAAATCGTTGTGTATTTCTCGAGTTTGAGCTCTCCAAAGTTTCGCCGTTCGCAGGACGATTGCTCCTCCCCCAGACCTCCGAGTTCGGCGCCGTCAGCGTCCCAGACGCGCCTCTCCGAGCACCACGTCGTGGTGGAATCCGACCCCCTCCAGGCTGAACGGATCGAGCGAAAAATCTATACCTAGTTTCGAACTAAATCTGAAAGGTACGGCTGTTAAATTATATGAACTATATTACAGCACTTCTAAGCGCTACGGTTTTTGATTTCACTGTAAAAATCATATCTTTTTCATTTCTTGACGAAATTCAGTGAAACAAGAGACAGTGGACTCGTGTGGACGTCTTCTACATTCTAGAAGAGACCGCATATTTTTCTGAGCCTTCTGCTATTTTTGGTGGAGTGGAACCCAATGTGAGATTTCTAATTTATAAACGATATGGAAAACGACGATGTATAAATTATATAGTCGATGTATGAGTTATATAAGCGTTGTACACCTCTTGTATAAGCGTTGTATAAATTGTACGTTCGATATATAAGTTATATATGCGTTGTAAAAATTATATATGTGTTGAAATAGAAGTGAAATACTTATATATATAAATATATATATATATATACACACACGCCCCTCGTCCACAAACCATTGACGATATTTACTGGTTGTGATTGGTGTGAAAATTGGTTGATTACGAATGGTTGAGAATTGTTTGTGGTTGAAATTGATTGATTGTGGTTGAAAGATACCCGTTTGTGGTTGAGAATTATTTGGTTGAAACCACATAGGATTAGTTTGTGGAAATGAAAAAAAATATACATGCCGCCTGCGTGCGAACTAGATGCATGATTCCCTATTGTCAAAAGCTGCGAGGCTTTAAGGTAGAGCGAGGAGCCGTACTAGGGACGGCCCCGGTTTTAACTACCCTGCCGTTATGCTGCCGAAATTTTGAATAATATTCATGTGTTAGAATTATTTTCCTATGTTGAAACTATATTCGTGTGTTGAATAGAAAACCTTCATGTGTTGAATAGAAATTCATTTGTTGAATCATATTCATGTGTTGAATGGTATTCGTGTTTAAAATAAATTGTTTTATAATAAAAATCCTATTTTTATCATCTATGTGAACTATATAAAATAGTAGTGTTTTGAAATAAATTGTTTTGCAATAAAAATCACATTTTTACTATATATACAAACTATAGAAACCGTTCATGTGTTGAATAGAAATTCATTCGTTGGATAAAAATTCATGTGTTGAATGGTATTCGCGTTTTAAAATAAATTGTTTTATAATAAAAATCATATTTTTATCATCTATATGAACAACATAAAATAGTCGTGTTTTGAAATAAATTGCTTAACATTAAAAATCACATTTTTATTATATACATGAATTGTTAAAAATAGTGAAGTGTTGAAATAGAAGACAGTTGGATAAAAATATCATTTTTATCAAAAGTATGAAAAGCATATAGTTTTGAAATCGAAGAATGGATTATATTTATATATATATATAATTAAAATATATCGAATAACGAAGCTATAGTTCGTGTTTTGAAACTGTGATTTCAAACGATTAGTGCGGGAGATCCGACCATCGGATTTTCCCGAAACCGAAACCATTGGGTTCGCTTTGGAAACATCTTCCAAATGATACCCACTTTGTGAAAATCCAACGGTTGGGTTGTCTGGAATGTTTAATTCAAATCTGAAGAAAAACAGCGCTAGAATCGATTATATTTATATATATATATATATATATATATAAATATAATTAAATTAAATCGAATAACGACGCTGCAGTTCGTATTTTGAAATCGAAACTTCAAACGATTATACCAGGAGATCCGACCGTCGGATTTTCCCGAAACTGGAACCGTTGGATTTGTTTTGAAAAGATCTTTCTAATGATATAAATTTTGTGAAGATCCAACGGTTAGATTTTCAGATATGTGTAAGTCAAATCTGAAGAAAAACAGCGCCACGGCCGCGTTATGGCCGAAGCGTCGTTTGAATGAATTGGCTATTTTAAAATAAATAAAAATAGCGATAAATCGTTATAAAATATTATAAACGATATGGATGTGAAATTTAGAAACTAACTGAAGGTTGGCTAAGTCGAATGGTTTCCTGGGTTTTGATCTGATGTTGGTTTCGGCCTTCGGGGTTAATATTTGGGAAATCGTTCTCTTACTGATTTACGGTTAGCGACTAATGAATTGAAATGATGTGTATGTGTGTTTGTGTTGCACTTGTTTATTATATACGCGAGTTGCTCATAAAGACCGGGTTTATCCCATTCTGAATAACTGAATCGACGATAAGAAATCGAAGATGAAGACGATGGTTGAAGACCGGAAATCTTCACCTCGTTTGGATGGTAACTGATGTCCTGATTGGGATGCATCCCGAAATATGGACAATGAGTGGTGATCGTCCAGATGTACGTGGAGATCAATGGGTTTGTGAGGTATATAGTGCCTTCGGTTTCGTTCAGACCTAGAACGGACTTGCAAATGGACTGTGTGTCTGACATTGGAATTCATTCTGTGTGATTGATAGCAATCAGTTGCATAGTAAGAATTGCCTGTGTGGCATGCTAAGATGCAGTAATCAGGGCTTCTGTTGAAAAGCAAAGTCTTGTGGTTAATGATCAAAGCACCGCCTGTGTGGCATAGCTTTGTGTATAACGTGAATTCGCGAACCTCACACCCCGGTATGAACCAGAAACGGGAGAAGGACCTCAGGGAGGACATGCGTTTCTTTCTAGTTAGAGGTGGTGTCGGTGCTTAAACTGGCTGACATTTATACTATTTTCATCTATGTGGTTGTTGCTGTTGCGAGGCGCCTCGGTTATATCGGTCGATCCGGGACAGATGGAGTCATTCGTTGGCTCATTTACGCCCCAAAGGGTGGGGAAATGTAGTGTTCAGGCATAATAATCCACATCGGTGGACCAGCCCTGACGATCCAAGGCTTGCCTACGCGCTTGCCTGAGACACGGGCTAGACCGTCTCGAATTCAGTAAGGACTATATTTTTCCTTGGTTCATGGCGAAAATCCAATTTCCAAATATGTGACTGTGCGGTTTTGATTGTATACCTATATATGGCGACATAGTGGTATGGGGCATTAATGTCGTCTATGATTGATACTTATGATTCAAAATTGTTTTTGAAACATATAAGCACTAGTAATAATATCAAATGCCTGTGTTTTATTCGTATCAAGCTTATTTTGGCCGTTATACGGTAAAAACTCTATCCTCCGGCTTGCGTTGCATTGTGTGATGGGAACTGAGTCTTATAATGGCTTCATTTTTATAAAAAGCATTACGATGTTTAAAAGAATTATTTGTTTTAAAGCACTGGCAATCCGATGGAGTAAACCCGTTCCACGAAAGTGGCATGGTCCTGTGATTAGCCATATTGTAAATGTGTTAAGTAGATTTCTCATACCAGTCCCATGATTGACTCGTAGTTTGTTTCACTTGCAAACTCGGGTGCCCCTCTTTCTACACGGGCAGCCTTGTATTCAGGTTTTAGCAGGCTCTTTCTGGATAGCTGGAGTTGAAGATCGATTCTATCATTTATCCCTTTTTATGCTGTTCAGCTCCTATTATACATATTTTTTTTGTTTTCCGCTATAGACATTTATGTACAGCTGAACTGTATTTGTACTAAGTATGATCATGTATACTGTGTAACTCTGATGATTACATTTATCCACTGTATTATTTGTTATTTATCTGGTGTGTTTATTTAATTCTGTTCTGTTGTTATCTGTTTATGTGTTATATTCCCAAGATTACCCTTGCCACCGTCAGTACGGGGTTCAGGGTCGTCTCACATGAATTATATAGAGAAGTAAGAATCGATTTCAACATCGATATTTGAAACTGGATATGGACGAAGAGTAAATTGGATAGGGTTAACCAATTAGAGTTAATTGATTAGGGTTGACCAGTTAGGGTTGATCAGTTAGGGTTGACCAGTTAGAGTTGACCAGTTAGAGTTAACCAGTTAGAGTTAATCGATAGAGTTAATTAAATAGAGTTAAAGAGATAATCAAATATAGTTTATTTGAATAAAGTTAAAGAAGTAAATCAAATATAGTTTATTCGAATCGAGTTAAAGAAGTTAATCGAATATAGTTTATTCGAATAGAGTTAAAGAAGTTAATCGAATATAGTTTATTCGAATAGAGTTAATGGAGTTAATCGAATATAGTTTATTTAAATAGAGTTGTTGAAGTTAATAGAATATAGTTTATTCAAATAGAGTTAAAGAAGTTAATCGAATGTAATTTATTCGAATAGAGTCAAAGGAGTTAATCGAATATAGTTTATTCGAATAGAGTCAAAGGAGTTAATCGAATATAGTTTATTCGAATAGCGTAAAAGGACTTATCGAATACCGTTTATTCAAAATAGAGTTATCGAATAAAGTTATTCGATGTAGAGTTATCGAATATGGTTTATTCGAAAAGAGTTATCGAGTATAGTTTATTCGAAAAAGAGTTACCGAATATAGTTTATTCGAAAAGAAATTAATCGAATATTAGTTTATTCGAAAGGAGTTAAATCGATTAGTTTATTCGAAGGAGTCGAATATAGTTTATTCGAAAAGGAATTATCGAATATAGTTATTCGAAAGGAGTTAATCGAATATAGTTTATTCGATAAGGAGTTATCGAATAGTGATTATTCGAAAGGGAGTTATACATTGACATTCAATTATATCGAATTCGGGAAAGCACTATTCACTTTCCGTTTTTAATCAAGATCTATTTATTTAGTTATAAATGGTCAAGTTAGTTATTTAATTAAATTAAGGAATAAAAGTTATCTTTTGAAGTAAGTTATTTCGAAGTTAGAAATGTTGTTCAGTTAAGGTCTGAGAGGTAATTATACCCCAACTTGATTGACTCCAGATTTAACTAAGGAATGGTTAAGGTGCGATAGTGAAGGTTAGTTAAGTAAATTTAGTGAACGAGTCTAAGGGTTTTAGTTGGCATAGCGATGTTTATTTAAACATCTACTTAAATCCAAACATACGAGTTTTGGAAATGTTTTCCAAACAAGAATCAGAAAAGTTTTCTAATATAGAAAATAAGAAATGGAAATGTTTTCCAATGTTAATAACGTATATTTTCTAAATTTAGAAAATACGAAATGTTGAATATATGGAAACAGGAAATGAAAAATGAATAAGTTAATGAACTAAAGAGTTAAATATTCAATGATGATTGATCGATAAAATTTCCATCTGGAAATAATATCGTTGTTTGCACACGTGTTTTTCTTTGATAGTTAACTCACCGACTATCGAAGTTTTTTACCATTTTTCCGTCGTCAATACAGAGAGACCAGGATCAGATTCATGACCTGAAACCCATTTTGTATGGGCGTTAGAGTTGCGAATAAAATCTGATAAATATAATTGAAGACAGAGTTTATGCAAGGGTTGTTCTGTGAAATCCTAGGTAGAAATTGCCTAAGATGGATTTACACAATAGTGCCTTCGGTTTGTCTAGAACAAGGATGACCTGTATGGAAGAATGTCTGATAGAGTATATTTAATAGATCGAGTAAGTTGATCTATTCAAACATATTTACGTTTGGTGGCGGAGGAATTCGTTTCTCTTAGCTATATACTCGTGGTATTTTTAGGGAAATCAATTTGTGATTTGACGGGTATGACGATGTGACATTCAAAGTAAATAAATGTGTGATCTCTAAGAGATAAGCGTGGCCTCTAGCCTCACAACCGGGAAATGACAAAAATCGGGCAGGCATCATGGCTAAGTGGTTGGCTTTCAAGTAGGGTGTATTATCACCTATCTAGAGATATTCATTTCATTCTATAATTTATTGTCGATGCTGTCCCATTCGGGAAACGGTTGCTGATCCCAACCGTTGGTGATATACGTTCGATACACTCAAGCGAAATGAGTGGTCGGTTATGTGTGGCCGGGTTGCAAGATGTTCTTGTTGAACCCAGTGTATTCCTCTGTAGAGTTACACTATTGGAAGGTGGTTCCATACCTTGTCATAGTTGGAAATCCATTACCCAATAAGTGCTCGCAGTTTTGATTGTATACTATATATGTGGAACGTGAGATGAAAGCGTTCTGCAAGATGATTATTATATTGTGATTGATAGACACTATTATAATATCAAAAGAGTTTTGATATAAAAGATCATTGTTTCTTTCAAAATGATTTGAAAGTTAAATCAAATTGATTTGGATTCTCATAAGGGAAAAACCCGTTCCGTTATACGACGTGGTCTTATGAGATATCATTATTTTCCGAAGCTGTTTTAAATTGTTTACTCATACCAGTCCCATGATTGATCCGGAGTTTATTTTGTTTTATTTTCCCTAAATTCTTGGGTGTCCGATTTTGTACGGACAGTCAAGTAGTCAGGATTTTACAGATATACTTGGAAAGCTAGAGCATGAGGCTTCAACAGCGTTTATATAGCTATTGTTTATTTCCATTGTGTTGTAAGTGTTGTACTTTGATAATGATATGTATATTCAAGTACAATCTTTTATTTCAAAATTATGTTATATTTTATTCGTTCCACTGTGAGATTCGTGTTTACTCTGATGTTGTATGTTCTTCTTCTTCTTCTATTCTAAGTTTATATCTTATCTATTCTTACCCTCTGTTTTCTTTCTATTAGTTTTCTGGTTTTCAGTGTAATTTGGGTTTGACTTGTGTTATTTAGTCAGCTCAAATTGTACCGGAATTTCGGGACACTACAGTTGGTATCAGAGCTGAAGGTTAAGTAATACCATGGCTTTGTGGCGTGACTCAGTAGAGATGGGGTTAATAATACCCTAGATTGAGTTGAGTATATATACGAGTGAGCATATTTGTTATTTGATATAAAAATTTGTTTTATATTGTGGAGTTTTATTGGTTGAGTTGTTTATGGGTTCTGGTCGATCAGTTTGATCCACTGTATCGGTAAGGGTATATAAACACTCGATTACAATGAACCGACACAGTATGTTTTGAAAAGAGGGTAAATAAAATAATTTTACCCAAAATATATTTTGATATAAACAAAGTATTGATATTTGAAATATTATCATATATGGGATGTGTTGGGTGTGATTATAATCAGATAAGATTATAATTAAAACGGTTATGTCGATAAACAATCAAAATTCGTATAAGTGTTACGACATGAATTAAATCAGAATTGAAATTAGAACCCTGGAAATTTGAATAAGTGTTTGTTAATGGATTTGGATTAAATATATGAGAATTTTAAAATCCTGGGAGATTTTAAATTGTTTAAAGCATTGCAAATGATATTTTGAATTGATTTGAAAATGGAAGTGTTTAGAAATGGTTTTGAAAGTGATATAGTATTGAACTCACTTCGGTCGCTGGAAAATAAATTCCGACATTGATCTGGATATCATCAGTGTTCATTTTCGAGTTGTAAGTGACGGATTACTACCAAAGAGATTGTTTTGAAATTGTTTAGAAAAACAAGTTGTTTTGAACTTCGAAAGGGAATATTTGATTTTTGAAAAGTGAAGCTATTTAAAACTCTAAGAAAATATTGTTTGAATTAAAACCAAACTAAGTAGAATTTGGGGAAAGCAATTTGAAATTGAAATTAAACGGGATTAGAATGATATCGGACAAACTGGATTTGTGAGATTTGAATTTGAAATGGTATTGGATTGATGAGCTAAGAATTTAAAAATCGAGAAAGGAACTTTGATTTGAAATTGAATTCGACTTAGGTATAAGCGAATGGTTGGATTTGTGGATAAAAACATATTGGAATTTGATTGGGATGACATTGGTTTATGTTGGATTGATAACAAGTGAAAGTGATAAGATTGATATGCCCGACAAAAAGGTACCAGTTTATATTTGATATAAGCATGAGATTTTATGAGCCGAATTGGCGAGCCGCTTGGCTGTTTGATTTTCTTTTGGGTTAGAGAAGGCCTAGAGAGGCGATTCGGAGTTTGTCCTATTGACCAGTACAAAGGAGGTGCTGGCGAAATTTTTCAGAAATTTAGGGAGTTAGAAAAATTTCAGAATTTTTGAAATTTTTTGATAATAAGAATTAATTAATATTTTAGTTGAAATAAATTGGTTCAGTTGAGACTAAAGTTAAAGAAGTTATGTAACAACCTGGAAATTCTGGGCCAGTTTAAAATTTTTATTTTGGCAATTTTAGCGAATTTTGATTACTTAAAATAGATTATTTTAAATAATATCAACGATAAATTTATTTTGAATATAATTCGAACGTATATATTATACGCGTCGTCGTTAGAATATAAATATTTATATATAATTATAAATAGAATTGAAAATGGCGCGGTAGTTCGATAATTCGATTTCAAACTTCAATTGAATGTACTGGGTGCAAAATAATCCGGATTTTAGTGAAACCAAAAACATTAGGATCTAATTGAGGATATCTTTCCAACGAATCAGAAAAATCAAGATTTCATAGCGGGAATCAAAAGATATGTCCAGTTGAAAATTCTGAATAGTCGCTATGGAATTCAGGCCCTTAAAAATGGACATTTTGCAAACGACCTCGGATTTCGATGAAACCACTTTTGTTGGGTCCGTGATGTAAAGTTATTGTTAGTTCCAAATTTCATAATTTTTCGAATCAATATGTGAGCGTGGCAAAGGAAAACGCGTTTGACCTGTTTCAGTTTATTTTAATCGACTGGAAAATGGCCATTTTTCCAACGGTCTCAAAATTCGATGAAACTAGTTTTGTTAGGACCGTATCGTTAATACGAAGCTAGAAAATATTTTTCTGTAATTTTTTCGAATTAGTATGTGACCCCGGTAAATTGAAATACGCGTTCAAATTCAATATATAGAGTTATATGTTGATTTTGATGAAAACTGATCGAAACGATCAAATCAGCTTGCGATACATATCCCATTGTGTTCGGAATGGGGGTAATTAGCTATGGACGGCAGGCGGTGGGCCTCGTTTAGAGGTCGAAAATAAAAGTTGCTTTTTGGTTTAAAATAAAATAATTAAATAATAAAGTTAAACTTTCTTTCTCCCCTTAACTCAGTCAAACTGCCCCCCCCCCCCCCCCCCGTTCATTTCTTTCCTGAATCAAATCTGAATAAAAAAAAAGGACGACGTAGGAATCCCCGTCGCTCGTCAGCGCCTCCAGCCGCAGGAGGCACTCCACCACCGCGCCGCCTCCCCTCCATCACCCCCTCCTTCCTCCTCTCCCCTCGCAGCTCTCCCTCCTCTCGAACAAGAAGCGCAACCCCACCTCGATGACACCCGATCCCAAAACCCTAGCACCGCCAGAAGGCTGCCGCACCCTAGAACGTTGGCGCCTGAACCCGCTCCACCCCCTCACCACCACCTCGGCCAACGGTGCCTCCCCAGCTCCACCTCCCGAGCGCAACACCCCCCTTTTTTCTAGAAAAAAAACAATGTGAGTTATTTATTAATTTCTTTTCATCTTTATAAATAAAAATAGGATTTTTAATTTTATAAAAATAGGATTTTATCTAGAAGAAAAACATATAAAGTTTAGATTGTTTATAGAATAAAAAAATTAGATTTTTACATAGCTAAAAGTACGATCTTTAATTACGTAAGGTTATAAATTTTTAGCTATAAAAGGTTACGGTTTTAGTTATATAAAAATATGGTTTTTGGAAGTAATGTAATTGTAAAAATTCGATTTTTATATATTGAATAGCATAGTAAAAATTCGATTTTTATATATTGAATAGCATAGTAAAAATTCGATTTTTACATATGTAGAGAATCCGGGCAACGAAGATGACAAAAATGCGATAACGATGAAGATTTCTATAAATGAAGAGTCAAGATGATTGGATAGATATTGGTGAGAATTTCTCACTCTTTAATTTATTTTTAGTTAAAATATTTATTAGGATGCAGACGGTGTTTAGTAGCAACCGTCGTCCACAGACCATGGATGGCTTGTTTGTTTAATTGTTTGGTTGTGTAGTTGGTTAGATTATTTGATTTGAATTGAATTGTTTGGTGAAATGAAATTGATTTGATTGATGTGTGAATGGCGTGGGCCTTCACTAGACCGGGGATAAGGCTAGGCCTCGTCCCGTTTCTAGTATCGTGTCGTTATGCCGCCGAAATTTTCTAAAATAAGTTAGAACAATAAAAATATCATTTTTATTTTGTAAATGAACTGAATAAAAATTCATGTGTTAAAATAAAATATTTTATCGTTAAAAATATAATTTTTAACGCGAATGTGAATAAATAAATATTCATTTACAAACCGGACGGTTTGTTTATGTACACCTATTTGAAAGACATTGATTGGGACGATAAATTTTACACATCGCCCAACTGCATAAATAAAATCTGTGTTTGATTGTTTGAAACCCCACACGGGTATTGGGAAGATATTTGACGTACACTAATCCCGATTGTTTAGTTGTATGTCGATCGATTGATTGACAGACTGTTATAAGCAATGAAAATTTATATTTGATGCTTATACAGTGTAGAATGCACTTTGGATGATGGTTGATTATTCATCGTTGTTGATATATACATGTGTTGTAGAAAATCCATATAATTAACATTATATGGTAATTGATTGGGCCTCATTCCAGTTTCGAAAAAGAAATATTTGAAATAAAAATATTTGAAATAAAAATATTTGAAATAAAAATATTTGAAATAGAAATATTTGAAAATAGAATATTTGAAAATAGAATATTTGAAAAGAAATATTTGAGATAGAAATATTCGAAATAGAATATTTGAAAATAGAAACATATGAAGCCGTGTTGGTTAGATTGCCGCCATTTTGACGTGAATGATATTCATATCGATTTTATTCATTTTATAATGAATATCGAAAGTGATTTCAAAATCTGATTTTTTGAATATAAATGAATTCGAATTGAAATTGAATATAAATGAATTCGAATTGAAATTGAATATAAATGAATTCGAATTGAAATTGAATATAAATGAATTCGAATTGAAATTAAATATAAATGAATTCGAATTGAAATTGAATCTAAATAAATTCGAATTGAAATGGAATAGAAATGAATTCGAATTGAAATTGAATTGAATTGAAATCGAACTGAAATTGAATTGGAAATCAATTTGAATTGAAATCAATTTGAAATGAATTTAAAATGAATTTAAATTGGAATATTCAATTTTGATTTGAAATTGAATATGAAGTTGAAACCGTTTTGAAAACGAATTTAAAACGATTTATAAAGCACGTTTTGAATGGTAATCGACGAAGTATATATTATATATATATATAATATAATGGCCTGAATAGAACGCGTCGCGCTGCGGCAGTTCGCGTATTTCGACCATTGACTTCGAACGGATATTGCGGGAGATTCGACCGTCGGATTCTCCTAAAACCGGAACCGTTGGGTTCATATCAAAAAGAGCTTTCTAATGAATATTAGAAATTAGAAATCTAATGGTTGGATTTGGAATTATGTCCAAATCAAATTTGAAAAAGGTCGCTGTAAGTGCAGTTCGATGGCCATTGATGGAAATCGACTGTACGGGCCTTGATAAAATCATTAAAAATATCAATAATTTGTGTAAAATCATAAGAAATGATTTAGAAAAGATTGGGATGAAAAACTCCATATTTGAAAAGATAAAAATAGATTTTATCGAAATGAACTAGTTTTGAACTAGAATTATAATCCTATTCATTTTTAAATAAATAAATTGAATTTGATAAGGGTTTTAAAAATAACCAGAGTTTCCAATGATTGCATTGGAGTGGATTTGAATCGAAATTGTCTTCGGAATATTTCGATGTTGGAATTCGTGATTATACAGATGTTGTTATGGAAATTTGAAAGATATATATTTGTATCGTTATTTCCAATACGACATTTGTTAATCGTAGAATTTGATATTGACTATAAGCCGATATATTTTCTATTCAGAGCCTTGTATTGAATATCAAATGTGATTTGGGTTTGTCGTGAATGGTGTCTTCACTAACACTGTTCTTGAACCCAGTTGAGAAAAGATTAAATCTTTTTATTTAGATTTAATGGAGTGTACCAATTGAATAATATTTAATTGGAATTGAATTGATATTGGATTTTGGGTTTATCGTGGACAGTGTTTTAAATAACACTCGTTCTTTAACTCGATAATTAATGGAATGTGATTTTGGGTTTATCGTGAACTGTGTTTAAATGACACTGATTCTTTAACCCAGTTAAAGATTAAAACTAAGTGGAGTTTTAATGAATCTTTAATTAGATTGAAATAATCGAGAATGGAGTATCACCAGTTTTACTCCAGGCGATAGTTAAATCTTTAATTAGAC
The DNA here is from genome assembly GCA_030737875.1 of Allium sativum. NCBI lineage: Eukaryota > Viridiplantae > Streptophyta > Magnoliopsida > Asparagales > Amaryllidaceae > Allium > Allium sativum. The sequence goes on from CM060912.1 coordinate 105,363,253, forward strand.
ATGAACGTGAAATGGTAATTGAATTTACCGATAACACCGTGGTGTTAGATATGAAGTACTACCAGTTTTACTTCAAGGGATGAATAGGTTGGGATTGAGAAATTAAAATAAATGATTACTTCGGTAAGGTTCGTTAATCCCGACTAGTTGAATCGAAATTCAAAAGATGATTAAAGAATAAATTCAAGGAATTTATCTTGGATAAAATTAATGGGAACCTTTCCCTATGAATGTGAAATTTAGAAACTAACTATCGGTTAGGCAAGCAGAATGGTTTTCTGGATATTGATCTGATGTTGGTTTCGGCCTTCGGGGTTAATATTTGGGAAATCATTCTCTTGATTAATTTACGGTTAGTGGCTGATGAATTGGAATGAGGCATATGTTGTGTTTGTGTAACACTTATTTAAAATATACGCGAGTTATTCGGAAAGTCCGGGTTTATCCCATTCTGAATAACTGATACGACGATAAGTCAAAGATGAAGACGATGGTCGAAGACCGGAGGTCTTCACGTCGTTTGGGTGATTACTGATGATCTTGATTGGGCTGTACACCCAAGAAGATGGAAACAGTTGGTGATTGTCCAGACATACTTGAAGATCGATGGATATGCGGGGTACTAGGTGCCTCTGGTTTCGTTCAGACCCAGAACGGACTTGTAAATGGACTGTGTGTCTGACATCGGATTTTAGTCCGTGTGATTGATCTCTATTAAATATATATCTGTTTGGCGGCGGAGAATTTATTCTCTTGCTTAACGCCCTTCTCTGAGACGTACGAGCTCAGGGGTTATATACTGATGGATATCAAACGCATGGAGTGAATTGCCTGTGTGGCATGCCTAAGTGGAAAATGATCAAGGCTTCTGTTGAAAAGCAAAGTCTTGTGGTGATGATCGAAGCACGGCCTTTGTGGCGTAGCTTTGTGTAACGTTTACTTCGCGAGTTTCGCACCCCGGTTGTGAACCAAAAACGGGAGGGGACCTCAGGGAGGGCATGCGTTTCTTTCTAGCTAGGGTGGTGTCAGTGACCTACCAGCCCTGACATTTATATACTTTTCACCTGTGTGGTTGTTGCTGTTGCGAGGCGCCTCGGTTTGATCGGACGATCCGGGTCCGATGGAGTCATTCGTTGGCTCATTTACGCCCCAAAGGGCGGGGAAACGTAGTGTTCAGGCATTTTAATCCACATCGGTGGACCGGTCCTGTCGCTCCAAGGGTCACTCGAGCTCTGATCCTGTGGCTCGGGCTAGAGAGTCACGAATCGGTAGAGGATGATCCTTGGCCTCGGTTCACAGACGGAAATCCAATTTCGAAATATGTGAGATTTGCGGTTTTATTTGTAAACCTATATATGGCGACATGATATATGGTACCCATGCCGCCTATGATTGATACTTATGATTTGAAGTTGTTTTATACACTATGCACTTATAATAGTATCAAATGATTTGTTTTAAACGTATCAAGCATTCTTTGGCTGTTATAAGGGAAAACCCTATCCCCCGGCTTGCGTTGCATTGTGTGATAGGACCTGGGTCTTATAACAGCTTCATTTTTCTTTATTTAGCATTGCGCTGTTTGTTTTATGCACTGGTATTCTTGGGAGAAAACCCGTTCCGTGTTATACGGCGTGGTCCCTTGATTTCTCTAACTTTGAAATAAAGACTAATAACTGTTTTAGTTCTCACACCAGTCCCATGACTGACCTGGAGTTTATTGTTTTAACCTAAACTCTGGGTGTCCTTATTTTGACACGGGCAGCTAGTAGTTTTGGTTTTGCAGATTTATATTCACAGGATCCTGGTTTACAGCTGGAACGATATCTGGAAAGCTTTGTATCCGTATATCTCTTCTAGTTGTGTATTGTATTATTTTCCGCTGCGATGTATTTAAATGTAATTTAAATCTCTGATATTTCTGTGTAATATTCATTTATACTCTGTATATTCTTGTAATCTGATGCATTGTTGTAATATACAATGAAAAGTTCTTCCGTCTGCGTTCTACTTTGTCGTGTTCTCAAAACAATTCGTTCTTCCTCCTCTCTTCGGAGACCGGGGGAGTTCGAGTCGTTTCATCGTGGTATCAGAGCTTTGGTTTACAAAGCTTAGAGAACAAGACACCTTAGAACGATACGAAAGAATTCATCAGATATTGGATTAGCAATATCCAATGGAATGACTCGTTAGAGATGGGATCAGTAGTATCCTAGAATGTGTGTGAAGAGTATATTTTTAAAGTGAAAACCAATTTTGTTTTGAAAATTTAAATCAACTATTCGTATTTGATTATTTGTTTATATTGATTTTGGACAATTCAGTATATAAAGAATTTGCATATACGCCTTGCAAACGTATATTCAAAGTTTTAATATATTGGATAGATATAGCATCACACTTTAGTCGCCCGGAGATGATATTGATGATAGCGATCGCATCATCAACATTTATGTTCAAGTTTCGAAGGTGGGATTCCTATATATTTCCATTAGACTGGTGTGAGAACCAAAATTAGATAGGGCTTATTGTTGTGATTTGGCATCAAAAATCTGATTTTTGACTATATATCAAAATTATGAATTTGAAAATCTAATTCACTAATTGATTGATGTTTGTGTTGCTTGTTTAGTTGTTTGATAATTTTGAACCATTTAGCCTAATTGAACCAAATATTGAATTGTATTGAAAATTGGTCGCATTTGCTTGCATATACATATACTTATATTGAACAGGTCATAGCAAGGAGGCTAGAGCCAGAGAATAAAATTTGTTTGCTCGACAAATAGGTACATGTTTACTATAATTTACTGTTTTGTTTGGGTGATGATGATTTTATGAGCCGATTGGCTAGCCGCTTGGCTTTTACCTTTTCTTTTTGAGATCAGAAGGCCTATATGGCAATTTCGGGATTTTCCCGTGGCTCCCGGTGCAGGGGAGGTTATGGCGAATTTTTTTGAAAATTCCGGGTGTTAGCCAAATTTTTGAAAATTTGAAAATTCTCAGAAACTGAAAAGTTGGAGAATGGAAGCCAGATCGAACGTAGAGTTGATTAATCAAACCACTTTCGACTTTGTTCCTTTTCGGGGACGAAAAGTTTTAAGTGGGGGAGATTGTAACAACCCGGAAATTCTGGGCCAGTTTAAAAATTTTATTTTGGCAATTTTAGCGAATTTTGATTATTTAAAATAGATTATTTTAAATAATATCGACGATAAATTTATTTTGAATATAATTCGAACGTATATATTATACGCGTCGTCGTTAGAATATAAATATTTATATATAATTATAAATAGAATTGAAAATGGAGCGGTAGTTCGATAATTCGATTTCAAACTTCAATTGAATGTACTGGGTGCAAAATAATCCGAATTTTAGTGAAACCAAAAACATTAGGATCTAATTGAGGTTATCTTTCCAACGAATCAGAAAAATCAAGATTTCATAGCGGGAATCAAAAGATATGTCCAGTTGAAAATTCTGAATAGTCGCTATGGAATTCAGGCCCTTAAAAATGGACATTTTGCAAACGACCTCGGATTTCGACGAAACCACTTTTGTTGGGTCCGTGATGTAAAGTTATTGTTAGATTCCAAATTTCATAATTTTTCGAATCAATATGTGAGCGTGGCAAAGGAAAACGCGTTTGACCAGTTTCAGTTTATTTTAATCGACTGGAAAATGGCCATTTTTCCAACGGTCTCAGAATTCGACGAAACTAGTTTTGTTAGGACCGTATCGTCAATACGAAGCTAGAAAATATTTTTCTGTAATTTTTTCGAATTAGTATGTGACCCCGGTAAATTGAAATACGCGTTCAAATTCAATATATAGAGTTATATGTTGATTTTGATGAAAACTGATCGAAACGATCAAATCAGCTTGCGATACATATCCCATAGTGTTCGGAATGGGGGTAATTAGCTATGGACGGCAGGCGGTGGGCCTCGTTTAGAGGTCGAAAATAAAAGTTGCTTTTTGGTTTAAAATAAAATAATTAAATAATAAAGTTAAACTTTCTTTCTCCCCTTAACTCAGTCAAACTGCCCCCCCCCCTCCCCCCCGCGTTCATTTCTTTCCCGAATCAAATCTGAATAAAAAAAAGAAAGAGGACGACGAAGGAATCCCCGTCGCTCGTCGGCGCCTCCAGCCGTAGGAGGCACTCCACCACCGCGCCGCCTCCCCTCCATCACCCCCTCCTTCCTCCTCTCCCCTCGCAGCTCTCCCTCCTCTCGAACGAGAAGCGCAACCCCACCTCGATGACACCCGATCCCAAAACCCTAGCACCGCAAGAAGCCTACCGCACCCCAGAACGCTGGCGCCTGAACCCGCTCCACCCCCTCACCACCACCTCGGCCAACGGCACCTCCCCAGCTCCACCTCCCGAGCGCAACACCCCCTTTTTTCTGAATAAAAAACAATGTGAGTTATTTATTAATTTCTTTTCATCTTTATAAATAAAAATAGGATTTTATCTAGAAGAAAAACATATAAAGTTTAGATTGTTTATAGAATAAAAAAATTAGATTTTTACATAGCTAAAAGTACGATCTTTAATTACGTAAGGTTATAAATTTTTAGCTATAAAAGGTTACGGTTTTAGTTATATAAAAACATGGTTTTTGGAAGTAATGTAATTGTAAAAATTCGATTTTTATATATTGAATAGCATAGTAAAAATTCGATTTTTATATATTGAATAGCATAGTAAAAATTCGATTTTTACATATGTAGAGAATCTGGGCAACGAAGATGACAAAAATGCGATAACGATGAAGATTTCTATAAATGAAGAGTCAAGATGATTGGATAGCTATTGGTGATAATTTCTCACTCTTTAATTTATTTTTAGTTAAAATATTTATTAGGATGCAGACGGTGTTTAGTAGCACCCGACACCCGTCATCCACAGACCATGGATGGCTTGTTTGTTTAATTGTTTGGTTGTGTAGTTGGTTAGATTATTTGATTTGAATTGAATTGTTTGGTGAAATGAAATTGATTTGATTGATGTGTGAATGGCGTGGGCCTTCACTAGACCGGGGATAAGGCTAGGCCTCGTCCCGTTTCTAGTATCGTCCCGTTATGCCGCCGAAATTTTCTAAAATAAGTTAGAAAAATAAAAATATCATTTTTATTTTGTAAATGAACTGAATAAAAATTCATGTGTTAAAATAAAATATTTTATCGTTAAAAATATAATTTTTAACGTGAATGTGAATATATAAATATTCATTTACAAACCGGACGGTTTGTTTATGTACACCTATTTGAAAGACATTGATTGGGACGATAAATTTTACACATCGCCCAACTGCACAAATAAAATCTGTGTTTGATTGTTTGAAACCCCACACGGGTATTGGGATGATATTTGACGTACACTAATCCCGATTGTTTAGTTGTATGTCGATCGATTGATTGACAAACTGTTATAAGCAATGAAAATTTATATTTGATTCTTATACAGTGTAGAATACACTTTGGATGATGGTTGATTATTCATCGTTGTTGATATATACATGTGTTGTAGAAAATCCATATAATTAACATTATATGGTAATTGATTGGGCCTCATTCCAGTTTCGAAAAAGAAATATTTGAAATAAAAATATTTGAAATAAAAATATTTGAAATAGAAATATTTGAAAATAGAATATCTGAAAATAGAATATTTGAAAAGAAATATTTGAGATAGAAATATTCGAAATAGAATATTTGAAAATAGAAACATATGAAGCCGTGTTGGTTAGATTGACGCCATTTTGACGTGAATGATATTCATATCGATTTTATTCATTTTATAATGAATATCGAAAGTGATTTCAAAATCTGATTTTTTGAATATAAATGAATTTGAATTGAAATTGAATATAAATGAATTCGAATTGAAATTGAATATAAATGAATTCGAATTGAAATTGAATATAAATGAATTCGAATTGAAATTGAATATAAATGAATTCGAATTGAAATTGAATATAAATGAATTCGAATTGAAATTGAATCTAAATAAATTCGAATTGAAATGGAATAGAAATGAATTCGAATTGAAATTGAATTGAATTTAAATCGAACTGAAATTGAATTGGAAATCAATTTGAATTGAAATCAATTTGAAATGAATTTAAAATGAATTTAAATTGGAATATTCAATTTTGATTTGAAATTGAATATGAAGTTGAAACCGTTTTGAAAACGAATTTAAAACGATTTATAAAGCACGTTTTGAATGGTAATCGACGAAGTATATATTATATATATTATATATATAATATAATGGCCTGAATAGAACGCGCCGCGCCGCGGCAGTTCGCGTATTTCGACCATTGACTTCGAACGGATATTGCGGGAGATCCGACCGTCGGATTCTCCTAAAACCGGAACCGTTGGGTTCGTATCGAAAAGGGCTTTCTAACGAATATTAGAAATTAGAAATCTAACGGTTGTATTTGGAATTATCTCCAAATCAAATTTGAAAAAGGTCGCTGTAAGTGCAGTTCGATGGCCATTGATGGAAATCGACTGTACGGGCCTTGATAAAATCATTAAAAATATCAATAATTTGTGTAAAATCATAAGAAATGATTTAGAAAAGATTGGGATGAAAAACTCCATATTTGAAAAGATAAAAATAGATTTTTATCGAAATGAACTAGTTTTGAACTAGAATTATAATCCTATTCATTTTTAAATAAATAAATTGAATTTGAAAAGGGTTTTAAAAATAACCAGAATTTCAATGATTGCATTGGAGTGGATTTGAATCGAAATTGTCTTCGGAATATTTCGATGTTGGAATTCGTGATTATACAGATGTTGTTATGGAAATTTGAAAGAAATATATTTGTATCGTTATTTCCAGTACGACATTTGTTAATCGCAGAATTTGATATTGAATATAAGCCGATATATTTTCTATTCAGAGCCTTGTATTGAATATCAAATGTGATTTGGGTTTGTCATGAATGGTGTCTTCACTAACACTGTTCTTGAACCCAGTTGAGATAAGATTAAATCTTTTTATTTAGATTTAATGGAGTGTACCAATTGAATAATATTTAATTGGAATTGAATTGATATTGATTTTGGGGTTTATCGTGGAGAGTGTTTTAAATAACACTCATTCTTTAACCCGATAATTAATGGAATGTGATTTTGGGTTTATCGTGAACTGTGTTTAAATGACACTGATTCTTTAACCTAGTTAAAGATTAAAACTAAGTGAAGTTTTAATGAATCTTTAATTAGATTGAAATAATCGAGAATGGGGTATCACCAGTTTTACTCCAGGCGATAGTTAAATCTTTAATTAGATATGAACGTGAAATGGTAATTGAATTTACCGATAACACCGTGGTGTTAGATATGAAGTACTACCAGTTTTACTACATGGGATGAATAAGTTGGGATTGAGAAATTAAAATAAATGATTACTTCGGTAAGGTTCGTTAATCCCGACTAGTTGAATCGAAATTCAAAAGTTGATTAAAGAATAAATCAAGGAATTTATCTTGGATAAAATTAATGGGAACCTTTCCCTATGAATGTGAAATTTAGAAACTAACTATCGGTTAGGCAAGCAGAATGGTTTTCTGGATATTGATCTGATGTTGGTTTCGGCCTTCGGGGTTAATATTTGGGAAATCATTCTCTTGATTAATTTACGGTTAGTGACTGATGAATTGGAATGAGGCGTATGTTGTGTTTGTGTAACACTTATTTAAAATATACGCGAGTTATTCGGAAAGTCCGGGTTTATCCCATTCTGAATAACTGATACGACGATAAGTCAAAGATGAAGACGATGGTCGAAGACCGGAGGTCTTCACGTCGTTTGGGTGATTACTGATGATCTTGATTGGGCTGTACACCCAAGAAGATGGAAACAGTTGGTGATCGTCCAGACATACTTGAAGATCGATGGATATGCGGGGTACTAGGTGCCTCCGGTTTCGTTCAGACCCAGAACGGACTTGTAAATGGACTGTGTGTCTGACATCGGATTTTAGTCCGTGTGATTGATCTCTCTATTAAATATATATCTGTTTGGCGGCGGAGAATTTATTCTCTTGCTTAACGCCCTTCTCTGAGACGTACGAGCTCAGGGGTTATATACTGATGGATATCAAACGCATGGAGTGAATTGCCTGCATGGCATGCCTAAGTGGAAAATGATCAAGGCTTCTGTTGAAAAGCAAAGCCTTGTGGTGATGATCGAAGCACGGCCTTTGTGGCATAGCTTTGTGTAACGTTTACTTCGCGAGTTTCGCACCCCGGTTGTGAACCAAAAACGGGAGGGGACCTCAGGGAGGGCATGCGTTTCTTTCTAGCTAGGGTGGTGTCAATGACCTACCAGCCCTGACATTTATATACTTTTCACCTATGTGGTTGTTGCTGTTGCGAGGCGCCTCGGTTTGATCGGACGATCCGGGTCCGATGGAGTCATTCGTTGGCTCATTTACGCCCCAAAGGGCGGGGAAACGTAGTGTTCAGGCATTTTAATCCACATCGGTGGACCAGCGCTGTCGCTCCAAGGGTCACTCGAGCTCTGATCCTGTGGCTCGGGCTAGAGAGTCACAAATCGGTAGAGGACGATCCCCGGCCTCGGTTCACAGACGGAAATCCAATTTCCAAATACGTGACATTTGCGGTTTTATTTGTAAACCTATATATGGCGACATGATATATGGTACCCATGCCGCCTATGATTGATACTTATGATTTGAAGTTGTTTTATACACTATGCACTTATAATAGTATCAAATGATTTGTTTTAAACGTATCAAGCATTCTTTGGCTGTTATAAGGGAAAACCCTATCCCCCGGCTTGCGTTGCATTGTGTGATAGGACCTGGGTCTTATAACAGCTTCATTTTTCTTTATTTAGCATTGCGTTGTTTGTTTTATGCACTGGTATTCTTGGGAGAAAACCCGTTCCGTGTTATACGGCGTGGTCCCTTGATTTCTCTAACTTTGAAATAAAGACTAATAACTGTTTTAGTTCTCACACCAGTCCCATGACTGACCTGGAGTTTATTGTTTTAACCTAAACTCTGGGTGCCCTTATTTTTACATGGGCAGCTAGTAGTTTTGGTTTTGCAGATTTATATTCACAGGATCCTGGTTTACAGCTGGAACGATATCCGGAAAGCTTTGTATCCGTATATCTCTTCTAGTTGTGTATTGTATTATTTTCCGCTGCGATGTATTTAAATGTAATTTAAATCTCTGATATTTCTGTGTAATATTCATTTATACTCTGTATATTCTTGTAATCTGATGCATTGTTGTAATATACAATGAAAAGTTCTTCCGTTTGCGTTCTACTTTGTCGTGTTCTCAAAACAATTCGTTCTTCCTCCTCTCTTCGGAGACCGGGGGAGTTCGAGTCGTTTCAAGTTATCAAATAAGTTCTAACTAGTCAATAGGGTTTGTTTTCTACCTTAGCAATTTCGAGGACGAAATTATTTTAAGTGGGGAAGAATGTAACGACCCGTATTTTCAGCAGTGCATAATTAATTAATTTAATTATTTAAATAGCAATTTAGATATTTAAATGGTTTTTTAATTAAATCATGTTGAATATTTAATTAATATAAATAATAGAATAATATATTCAATTCTGAAATAATCAGAATTATTGGAATTCACAATATTCTGTGAATTGGAGTATTTCTAAGATTTAATTCAGCTTAGAATTGAATTAGAATAACGAATATATTTAAATAACGATAGTTTGAACGTATAATTATATTATAATTATAATCGAGCTCGAAATGGCGCAACAGTTCGCTATTTGGCGATTCAAACTTCAACTGAATATACAGGGTCCTTTTTAAATCGGATTTCTGTGAAACAAGAAACGTATGGAGCTGGTGAAGTATATTTTTCTAATGGAAGGAAAAAATCGGGATTTCGTTATATTGTAACGACCTGGAAAATCTGAACCAATTTAATTTTTTTTAAATTGGCTAAAATAATGGATTTTAAATATTTAAAATAAATATTTTAAATAATCCATTATTTTAGCCAATTTAAAAAAAATTAAATTGGTTCAGATTTTCCGGGTCGTTACAATCTCGACCACTTAAAACTTTTCGTCCCCGAAAAGGAACAAAGTCGAAAGTGGTTTGATTAATCAACTCTACGTTCAATCTGGCTTCAATTCTCCAACTTTTCAGTTTCTGAGAATTTTCAAATTCTTCAAAAATTTGGCTAACACCCGGAATTTTCGAAAAATTTCGCCATAACCTCCTTTGTACGGGGAGAGGTTTGGAAATTTATTGGGCCGTATTAGGTACCCAATAAATCCTAATAAGCATACACATATTTATAGTGATATATTCTGGTGTTTACAGGGGAGCGTGTATAGATAATAACTCCAGATAATAAATTCTCGTCACCCTGTCAAAGCCTGAGGGAGTGTGTATTTTAAATGCTCCACAGGATAAATCCTCGTCACCTTGTCCCGTGTGCGAAATAAATAGTCCATGTGCCGTATCTAATAACTGGAGAGACGTGATTATTGTCAACTCCAGACCCATATGGGTTTTTTAATTAATATGGCAATTTTATCGGTACAATTTTAAATAGTCCATATCAGTCATCAGTTCAACCTGTAAAATATAGTCATCGCCATACAAGCCTCTCGCTCGTATGGTAAATATTCCACCTCGTCACACAAGCTCCAAATGCTTATGTGGTATATGATGAAGTATGCCTATCTTCCAGAAGTATGCCATGTAGTGTAGTTCAAAATTAATTGTTACTATCCTATGGAGACATTTATTATTACACACAGAATAACCAGCACTCCGCATCCAATGGCATTCACAGGAGTTGATATAATAATATTTCGCATCCAACTCATTAAGGTTTACCTATTTGTCGGGCACGCAAATAAAATCTTTACTCAACAGCTATCCATTTACTTGTTCAAACATATATAATGCACATGTATATATTTCTATCTATTTTCTAATCAGTTCAATGTGTGATATAATCGAATAAATTATACCATTCATTCTATTATTGATTAAATTAACTATCGTTTTAATAATTTAATTAATCAACTCTACTATCACACAACACAAACAATCAAATTGTTTTTAACTTTTCAAATATTACTAATCAATTTCTATACTCTTTTAAAAATCATTTAGACTATAGAATTTAAAAGTGCACATCCATGGAAAGAAAATTACAACAGCGTAGAGAACTAATTGGTAATGCAAAGTATGGTAAATGTACCTTGCACCGGAGTCAATCAGAGATATCCACTCGGCACCTAGGATAGGCTTTCTGAATGCTCTCCTCAGTTTCCCAAGTACAATCTCGTGGATCCCCACTCCATTGCACTTTGACTAAGTGAACTTTCTTGTTCCTCAGCTCTTTGGTTTCTTTGCCGATAATCTTTAGCGGCTCCCTTCTCACAGCCAATTCTGGGGTAATTTCAATATCCTGTTGAGCTGCTTCTTCCACGATCAAGTCTGGATCATGAACGTGCTTTCGAAGTAGAGATATGTGAAATACATCATGAATTCCAGGCAACCAATCAGGCAATTTAACCCTATAAGCGAGAGTTCCAATCCGTTCAAGAATAAGAAATGGACCAATGAATTTGGGCGCCAACTTCCCTGTTTTACCGAACCGGATAACTCCCCTCATCGGCGATAATTTCATATATACATAGTTGCCAACAGCAAATGATATATCTCTTCTTCTCCTATCGGCATAGCTCTTTTGTCGGCTTTGAGCGGCCAGTAATCGTTTCTTAATAACATCGACTTTGTCGGCAGCTTCTCGGATCATATCGGGTCCCAATACAAGTCTATTACCGGGTTCGACCCAACAAGCAGGAGATCGGCACGGTCTACCATACAACGTTTCGAATGGTGATATTGTCAGGCTCACCTGGTAGCTGTTGTTATATGAGAATTCAGCCAAATGAATATGGTCTTCCCATGATCCGCCGAAATCTAGAACACAAGCCCGCAATAGATCTTCTAGTATACGATTCACCCTCTCAGTCTGACCATCTGCCTGAGGATGATAGGCGGTGCTTAGGTTCAGCTTTGTTCCAAGCTCTCCTTGAAATGCCTCCCAGAAGTTGCTAGTAAATATTGTATCTCTATCACTAAATATACTGAGCGGCACTCCATGTAGCCTTACAATTTCCTTGAAGTATATCTGAGCCAGACTCTGAGCAGTTCTGTTTGATCTGACAGGTATGAAATGGGCGGTCTTCGTGAAGCGATCTACGATCACCCAAATACCGTCATTCCCTTTCCTGGTTCTGGGCAGACCATCAATGAAGTCCATGGAAATATGTTCCCACTTCCATCCTGGAACGTCCAGTGGTTGCAAGAGTCCAGCCAGTTTCTGTTGGTCGCTTTTAACTAGCTGGCAAATAGGGCATCGGCTAGCATATAAAGAAATGTCCCTTTTCATCGACTTCCACCAGAAAGTGCGTTTGATGTCATTATACATTTTTCTTACTCCCGGATGGATACTAAGTTTTGACTTGTGGCATTCATCCAGTACTTCCTTTCGGAGCTCAGCAATGTTAGGGACACAGATTCGACCTTTGAGCCTTAGAATCCCATCATTATCAACTTGAAAACTCGAGGGTTCGCCTTGTTGAATTATCTCTCTGATCTTCTGAATGAAGTGATCATCCTTCTGAAGAGCAGATATTTTATCTATCAATGAAGTCGTGATAATAAAACTAGCGATCATTTCATTCTTTCGGCTTAACGCATCGGCCACGACATTGGCTTTCCCTGGAGTGTATATAATCTCAAAGTCGTATGATGCAAGGAACTCTAGCCAACGTTGCTGCCTTAGATTCAAGTCTTTCTGTGTGAACAGATACTTTCGCGACTGGTGATCTGTAAACAGTTCAAATCTCTCACCCAGAAGATAATGTCTCCAGATTTTCAAGGCGAACACAATAGCCAATAACTCAAGATCATGAGTGACGTAGTTTTTCTCGTGCGGTTTCAATTGACGGCTAGCATACGCAATCACTTGACCCCTTTGCATTAACACTGCGCCAAGGCCTTCTCTAGAAGCATCAGTCCAGACTTTCAAATCCTGATTGCCATCGATGATGGTTAACACTGGAGTTGTCGTTAATCTTAACTTTAGCTCTTCAAAAGCCTCCTCACTTTCTGGAGTCCATTTGAATTTAGAGTGCTTCTTTGTAAGCTTCGTTAAGTGACCAGATATCTTCGAAAAGTTTTTAACGAACTTCCGGTAATAGCTAGCCAATCCGAGAAAACTACGGACTTCTGTAGGAGTGCTAGGCTGCTTCCAGTTTTGAATAACTGTGATTTTACTCGGATCCACAGAAATTCCTTCTTTCAATACGACGTGGCCTAGAAATTTTACTTCATCTTGCCAGAATATAAATTTGGATAGTTTGGCTTTTAATACATACCTTCTGAGGATTTCCTGAACCTGTTCCAAATGCTTTTCATGTTCGGCCTTTGATTTAGAGAAGATTAGAATATCGTCAATAAAAACCAGAACAAATTTATTTAGAACTCCTCTGAAAACTCTATTCATCAAATCGACGAAGTATACTGGAGCGTTATATAAGCCGAACGGCATTTCTAACCACTCGTAGAATAAGTCTGGACGTCTGAATGCTGTCATTGGAACACACTCCTCAGCGATATGAAGCTGATGGAAACCTGTAGTTAGGTCCATTCGTGAAAATACTTGTGCGCCATTCAGACGATCCAATAAGTCATCGATTCGCGGAAATGGATATTTGTTCTTTATTGTTTGCTTGTTCAGATCACGATAATCCACACATAGCCGTAGAGTACCATCAGATTTTGGGACAAACACCACTGCTGCACCCCAATCAGAGAAACTAGGCCTGATCAGACCCTTCCATACGAGCTGTCTTGTTTGATTGTCTAATTCCTCTTTCTCTTTCAAGGACATTCTTCGAATAGCGTGAACTACCGGCCTTGCATTCGGAATTAAAGCAATTTTGAAATCAATTTCTCTCTGCGGAGGTAAGCGAACAACTTCTTCGAACACATCCGCATAGTTCTTGACGACAGAAATGTCTTTGATGAGATTAGGAATATCCTCTGTGACTTCTGGGATATTTTCTATTTTTACAGGAGAAACATCCAAAGCTGCCCAGAAGTCTTTTCTATTAGCATTCTGACCTTCACAGGGAATGCTTATATACTCACCTGATTTTATCTTTGCCTTAATGACTCTGTCGGCGCATTTAACCTCAGCTTCATACTTGGTCAACCAGTCTAACCCCATGATAACTCTTTAAAATTCATGACGACCGCGATGGTAGGGAACCGATAACGAGAAAAAGAAACCGGCACTCCACAAACCCAACTGAGATCGATGGAACCCCCGACCAGATTTTGGACAGTCATTGGTTCTTTGAGCTTCTTCAAATTCAAATCTAGTTTCTTAGCTACATTCTTGGCAATGAAGCTTCGTGACGCGCCTGTGTAAAACAGTACTTTAACTGGAATATCTTTGACAGTAAGCGTGCCTTCTAAAACATCTGGCCTTTCCTGAGCAGACGAAGATGCAGGCACTTCTGCCACTTCATTTACATGTACTGCTTCAGGTTTTCTGGATAGCGGGAATGCCTTTAACAGATGACCGGCCTGTTGGCGTTGACTGCACTTTCTATTCTCTTGAAAATTCATCTTGGATTTAGACCCACCCTCCTTTCGTCTGTTCGAAGATCTGCAGTTCCTCATCGAATGCCCTTGCTGATTACACTTTAGATACACGACTGCCATTACCTTTTTCTGACCGACCTTTGGCCTCTTTCTGACCTCAGCCTTTATACTTGCCTTAGGCTGCACACTTGTCTCTGGGCTATCAGCTTCGAATTTTCTTTTGCTGCTAGAACTGATTTCTTCTTCGTCTCGGAACATACCTTTCCTATCGAGATCTTCATACTGATAAGCCATGTATATCATTTCAGAGAAGGGGAGCTTCACATTCCTCATTACACTGTTCTGATATTTTCTTTGAAGCCCGTTGATAAATCTCAAATTCTTCCTCTTCGGATTTTCAATTAGATGAGGGGAAAAGTGAGAAAGTTCGTTGAATTTCTTATGATATTATGGAATGGTCATATCTCCTTGTATCAGATAAGAAAATTCATCACATAGTCGCTCAATCGCTTCAGGAGGAGTAAATTTTTCCAGGAAAATCACTTTGAACCTATCCCAGGTTATATCACCTTCTGGATTATCCTTAATAACTGAATCCCACCAGAACAAAGCTTCGTCTTCGAGTGCCCAGGAGGCCAGTAATCTTTTCTGGTCATCCCTCACCTTTAATCCTTCGAAGATTTTCTCAGCAGAACGAATTCAAGCTTGTGTTTTCATAATTGATTCTTCAGCCGAGATGGGTTTTCCACCCAGATTTCTATATTTTATAAATAGAGCTTCTATATCCGGGTCAGTATTACTTCTTCTATTTTTGGCACTCATTTTCTAGTACTTCAGCAAATAGCAGATCAAGTGTCAGGTCACAGAAAAGATATTTCAAAATATAGAGACAAATACTTGAATGTAAATGTGTCTATCTAGGTGTTATTTCATTTTGCTACTCATACTAGGATATTACTGATCCTATCTGTAATGAGTTACCCATCCCAGAACACTACTGGTTCTATTTCTGACGAGTTTGTTAATATGTTATATTCCAGGACTAAGCTTAACCAAAGCTCCGATACCAAATGAGACGACCTCAAACCCCGTACTGACGGCGGCAAGGGTAATCCTTGGAATATAACACAGAAACAGAAAACAGTAGAACAGAAATAAATAAACACACCAGATAATGCACAATAGAATATACTAGATAAACGTAATCATCAGAGTTACATAGTATACAGGGTCATACATAGTACAAATACAGTTCAGCTATACATAAATGTCTACAACGGAAAACAAACATAATGTACAATAGGAGCTGAACAACATAAAAAGAGATAAATAATAGAATCCATCTTCAGCTCCAGCTATCCAGAAAGAGCCAGCTAAACTTGAATACAAGGCTGCCCGTGTAGAAAAAGGGGCACCCGATTTTGAAAGTGAAACAAACTACGAGTCAGTCATGGGACTGGTATGAGAAATCTACTCAACACATTTATAATTTGGCTAATCACATGACCATGCCACTTTCGTGGAACGGGTTTACTCCATTGGATTGTCAGTTCTTTAAAAACAAATCTTTCTTTTAAACATCGCAATGCTTTTTATAAAAATGAAGCCATTATAAGACTCAGTTCCCATCACACAATGCAACGCAAACCAAAGGATAGAGTTTTACCTTATAATGGCCAAAATATGATTGATACGAATAAAACAAAAGCATTTGATATCATTACTAGTGTTTATATGTTTCAAAAACAATTTCCATCATAACTATCAATCATAGACGGCATGGGTACCATATATCATGTCGCCATATATATATATATATATATATATATATATATATATATATATATATATACACAATCAAAACCGCACAGTCACGTATTTGGAAATTGGATTTCCGTCAGGAACCAAGGCAAAAGATAGTCCTTACCGACTTCGAGACAATCTAGCCTACCATGTCTCAGGATTAGAGCTCGAGTGACCCTTGGATCGTCAGGGCTGGTCCACCGATGTGGATTAAAATGCCTGAGCAATACGTCTCCCCGCCCTATGGGGCGTAAATGAGCCAAGAATGACTCCATCGGACCCAGATCGTCCGATCTAACCGAGGCGCCTCGCAACAGTAACAACCACATAAGTAAAATGTAAGGTCGTGTAAAAACACCGACACAACTCCTAGCTAGAAAGAAACGCATGCCCTCCCTGAGGTCCTGCTCCCGTTTCTGGTTCATACCGGGGTGTGAGGCTCGCGATTTCACGTTACGTTATACACAAATCTACGCCACACAGGCGGTGCTTTGATCATCACCACAAGACTTTGCTTTTCAACAGAATCCCTGATCACTGCATCTTAGCATGCCACACATGCAATTCACACCGTGCAACTGATAGCTATCAATCACATAGAATAAATTCCAATGTCAGACACACTGTCCATTTGCAAGTCCGTTCTGGGTCTGAACGAAACCGGAGGCACTATATACCTCGCAAATCCATCGATCACCACGTACGTCTGGACGATCACCACTCATTATCCATATTTCGGGATGCCTACCAATTAGGACCTCGGTTACCATCCAAACGAGGTGAAGATCTCCGGTCTTCGACCACCGTCTTTATCTTCGATTTCTTATCGTCGATTCAGTTATTCAGAATGGGATAAACCCGGTCTTTCTGAGCAACTCGCGTATATAATAAACAAGTGCAACACTAACATACATACGCATCATTTCAATTCATTAGTCACTAACCGTCAATCAGTAAGAGAACGATTTCCCAAATATTAACCCCGAAGGCCGAAACCAACATCAGATCAATACCCAGGAAACCATTTGACTTAGCCAAACTTCAGTTAGTTTCTAAATCACACATCCATATTATTTATAATATTTTATAACGATTTATCGCTATTTTTATTTATTTTAAAATAGCCAATTTATTCAAAACGACGCTTCGGGCCATAACGCGGCCGTGGCGCTGTTTTTCTTCAGATTTGATTTACACATATCTGAAAATCTAACCATTGGATCTTCACAAAATTTACATCATTAGAAAGATCTTTTCAAAACGAATCCAACGGTTCCAGTTTCGGGAAAATCCGACGGTTGGATCTCCCAGTATAATCGTTTGAAGTTTCGATTTCAAAATACGAACTGCAGCGTCGTTATTCGATTAAATATAATTATATTTATATATATATAAATATAATCGATTCTGGCGCTGTTTTTCTTTAGATTTGAATTAAACATTCCAGACAATCCAACCGTTGGATTTTTACAAAGTTGGTGCCGTTGGAAAAATATTTCCAAAGCGAACCCAACGGTTGCGATTTCAGGAAAATTCGATGGTCGGATCTCCCGTACTAATCGTTTGAAATCACGGTTTCAGAATACGAACTGCAGCGTCGTTATTCGATATATTTCAATTCTATATATATATATATATATATATATATATCGATCCTTCGTTTTCAAACCATATGATTTTCATACTTTTGATAAAAATGATATTTTTATCAAACTGTCTTCTATTTCAACACTTCACTATTTTTAACAATTCATGTATATAATAAAAATGTGATTTTTAATGTAAAACAATTTATTTCAAAACATGACTATTTTATATAGTTAATATAGGTGATAAAAATAGGACTTTTATTATAAAACAATTTATTTCAAAACAAGATTATTTTATACATTTCATATTGATGTTAAAAATGGGATTTTTATTATTTAACGATTTCTTTCAAAATATGAATACCATTCAACACATGAATTTCAATTCAACGAATGAATTTCAATTCAACACATGAAGGTTTTCTATAGTTTATATAAATAGATCAAAAGGGGGTTTTTATATTTAAAACACGAATACCATTCAACACATGAATTTCAATTCAACGAAAGAATATCGATTCAACGAATGAATATCGATTCAACACATGAAGGTTTTCTATAGTTTGTATAAATCGATAAAAAGGTGATTTTTATATATTAAAAACATGAATACCATTCAACACATAAATATAATTCAACGAATGAATTTCTATTCAACACACGAAGGTTTTCTATTCAACAGACGAATATAATTTCAACACAGGAAAATAATTCCAACATATGAATATCATTCAAAATTTCGACAGCATAACGGCAGGGTAGTTAAAACCGGGATCGTCCCTAGTACGGCTCCTCGCTCTACCTTAAAACCTCGCGGTTTTTGACAACGGAGAATCATGCATCTAGTTCGCACGCAGGCGGCATGTATATTTATTTCATTTCCACAAACTAATCCTATGTGGTTTCAACCAAATATTTCTCAACCACAAACGGGTATTTTTCAACCACAATCAATCAATGTCAACCACAAACAATTCCAATCAACCATTCGCTATCAATCAATTTTCACACCAATCACAACCAATAAATATCGTCCATGGTTTGTGGACGAGGGGCGTATATATATATACATATATATATATTTATATATAGCAATTCACTTCTATTTCAACACATATATAATTTTTTTACAACGCATATACAACTTATACATCGAACGTACAACTTATAATACGCTTATACAAGAGGTGTACAACGCTTATATAACTCATACATCGACTATATAATTTATACATCGTCGTTTTCCATATCGTTTATAAATTAGAAATCTCACATTGGGTTCCACTCCACCAAAAATAGCAGAAGGCTCAGAAAAATATGTGGTCTCTTCTAGAAGGTAGAAGACGTCCACACGAGTCCACTGTCTCTTGTTTCACTGAATTTCGTCAACACACGAAAAAGATATGGTTTTTCAAAGTTTGCAACGGTTTAAAGGTGTTAAAACAGTTGAAAATAAAACAAGCCGTACCTTTCAGAAATCGCTCAAAACTAGGTTTTGAATTTGCAATCAAACGGAGTAACGGTTTCACGATCGGGTTGCGCGAGGTTGAAGGGAGAGGTGGGACGCTGGTTCGCCGGAGGTGGGCCTCAGCTCGGTGGCGGCAGGCGTGAGAAACGGCGGGAGGAACCTCTGAACTTTGGAGGCGCGATTCTCCCTCCACACTCAACGAAAATTATCAAACCTTATATGGATGTGAAGATCATGCGAAGTACTACAAAAACCATAACTGTGGTGGTGTATTTCATTGAGCGGATTAGAAGAAAAAGAGGAGAGAAGGTGAAGAACAGCTTCCGTCGTGCGTTCTGATGGGTTACAGGGAGAGAGAGAATTCCTGTCCAATGAGAGTTTATTTATTTATATATATATTTTAAAAATCCCAAAAATACCTCCTGTTCCACACGAACACCAATCCAAATCCAACGACTGTCGTCCCTAGCGTTTTACCCCCATTCCGAACACAATGGGATATGTTTCGTAGGCCCATTCGACTGTTTCAGTCAGTTTTCATTCAATTTAAAATATATAATATTCAATATTCGATTTGAACGTACATTTCAATTTGCCAGGGCCACAAACTGATTCGGAAAATTCCAGAAAAATAAATGTAGCTATGTTTTGACGATACGGTCCCAACAAAACTGATTTCGTCGAATTCTGAGACCGTTTGCAAAAAGGCCCTTTTCTGGACTATCCAATTTAACTGTAATTGACCAAAACACGTTTTCCTTTGCCACGCTCACATACTAGCTTCAAAAATTATGAAATTTGAAACCTATCAATAACTTCACATTTCGGATCCAACAAAATTGGTTTCGTCGAATTCCGAGGTCGTTTGCAAAATGGCCAATTTCGCGGGCTATATAAATTCCATAGCGACCTTCCAGAAAACTCATTTGGCCATAACTTTTGCATCCCGCTATGAAACTTCGATTTTTCAGATTCGTTAGAAAGGTATTCACTAACAGATTTAAATATTTTTGGTTTCACTCAAATCCGTTTTATTTTGCACCCGGTACAGTCTGACAAAGTTTGAATTCAATTTTTGAAACTGCAGCGCCATTTCAGGCCTTGTTTATAATTAGAATTAATTATATTCGTTTTCAAACGTTGATTCAAACTCAGTTTTCATTGCTATTATTTAAAATATTTATTTTAAATATTTAAAATCCATTATTTTAGCCAATTTAAAAAAAATTAAATTGGTTCAGATTTTCCGGGTCGTTACATATATAGATTTTGAGTTATGTCCAAATAAAATTCTCAGAAAAACAGCGCCACAACCATTTAAAAACCATAACGGTTTATTTAATTTTATAAAAGGATTTAAATATAAATTGAATATCGATTCAATATGAGATTTTTAAATATAGATTTTTAAATCCAGATATGTATATTTTGGAGCTATATGATATTCTATTGAGATATATACGATAATATTAATTCATTATTGAAGAATCAAAGTGTTTAAAATCGATCAAACTTTAATTCTATTTATTTATACATAAAAATATTGATTTTCGAAAATGCTTTTAGAATTCGACGAAAGTAGTGTCATCAAGTCCAGAATATTGTAATGTAGCAGAATAACAAATTTCATGAAGAACGGGTTTATTATGAAGCTGAGTGAGCTTAAAATGTCGAACAAGATTATATTTGAATATTAAAATAGAAATATCTAAAATAAATATCTAACTCTTTACACTATAAAATCATCTAAAGTCCTTCCTCCTTGAGACCAAATTTTTGTCTTCTGTAAACCAAAAAGCAAGCCACCATCCTCTTCAATACATTCAATTAAATCCACTTCTTTTGTCCATGAAATCAATCATTCTTTGGTCCATTGGCTTCGTATAAGTGAGAGCTTCTCGCTGGTGTACAAATGTTGGTTACAATGAAGTTTGGGGTGTAAGGGTTTGTGATAGCAGTGAGCTAGGGCTTGGAGTGGTAAGCGATGGGATGAGGGATGGTCTACGGCAAAATCGGCGTTGAACTTGGAGGGAGGAGGTGCAGCTGATGGTGTGCTCAGTTTGGGGTTCGAACCTGTTTGTTGTCGCTTCATTTTTGGCGCAGCGTGTTAGGGTTAAGGCATGGTTAAGCAAGGCGAAGCCGAGGAGGAAATTAAGGGCATAGCCGAGTTTGTGGAGTCATGACGAGTTCATTGACACAAGTTTTGTACGGCTGATCATGAGAGGTGGAATGCGACAACCTATAGTCGTCGGTAGGGCTGAAATCGGATTTCAATGGGGAGGTTCGAATGGATTAGGATGGTGTCGAGGAAGAATCTCTCGAGTAGAGAAGCACATTGGAGAGGTTGGTTTTTGGTTTTGTCAAGTGAAGGAAGAGAAAGAGATGGAGAGAAGTACGGTAATGGGGTGGAAAAGCTTCTGGGAGGAAGCCGAATTGAAATAAAGAAGAAGAGAGGGAGAGGGCATCACGTAAGAAGGGGTGAGGAAGATTAATAACTAAATTATTAAGTTATGTTATTTTAATTTTGTTTTAATCCTTTTGCTAACTTAGAAATGCGATATCTAGTTCGTTCGGTATTGAAATTGGACAAAACAAGATCCGTTGGGATCGTGTGGACGGGAGCTACACGATAAAACTGACTTGGACTGAATTGGAGTCCGTTACAATTTATAGCAAAATAATTTGTCTGTCTGAATCAATTGATAGTTATCGTTATTAACGATGATCGTCCAATGTGAGTAAAACTCACCAACTCTGAACAGTTATATTTTTATAATGTATGCTTAGAACTAATAATTATCTATTGATTGTTGTGTGTTAATTGTTCGGTTGAATTGCTATTTATTGGTTGAAATTATAGATAACGATATATATAGATATAAATCGTTAATCAAATATTGATTCTATTTAGCAGAATATTTCATATTGAAATGAAATCGATGTTAATTATATTGTTTAACGTCTGTGTTACAGGGAAACAGGTTGGAGGGATCCAACTGGATTCCTCAATATTTATAATATTGTTCTGTTCATATATTGTAATATATGATGGGATATATAATCTTTTGTGGATTTTGTGTGTTTAAATGATATCAATCACTGTTGTTTGGTATTTTAAATACCGTAAGAAATACTGGGATGTAAAAAGGGGATTTTCAAAGTATATTTTGAAAATAAATTATTTATATAAAATCAATGGATTTTATATATAAAAAGAAAAGGATTTTATAAAGAAATTAATTATAAAATCAAAGAATATAAAGGAAAATATTTTTAAAACAAATATAAAGGCAAATATTTGTAAAAAGAATATAAAGGAAAATATTTGTACAACAAATGTAAAAGGGATATTTATTTAGAAAATAAATAGAATTGAAAAGGAATATTTATTTAGAAAATAAACAGAATTATAACTGAAATA
This sequence comes from Allium sativum, assembly GCA_030737875.1. NCBI lineage: Eukaryota > Viridiplantae > Streptophyta > Magnoliopsida > Asparagales > Amaryllidaceae > Allium > Allium sativum. The sequence continues at coordinate 105,386,215 of CM060912.1, forward strand.
TAAAAAGAAATACTTGAAAAATAAATAGAATTGTAAAAAAAGAGAATTTTACACTAGGATGGTTTAGACCCGTGCTTCGCACACGGGTATAACAGAATATGAATTTAAAGTGAATATTTAAGAGAGATCTGATTTAATAGATAAAGTAAGAAGATTAATTTATAAATAAGGTTTTATATATTAAGTAAAATATTTATCCTTGGATAAATAGAATAAATAAGTCAGGAATTATATAGAGAAGTAAAAATCGATTTCAACATCGATATTTGAAACTGAATATGGATGAAGAGTAAATTGGATAGGATTAACCAATTAGAGTTAATCGATTAGAGTTAATCGATTAGAGTTAATCGATTAGGGTTGACCAGTTAGGGTTGATCAGTTAGGGTTGATCAGTTAGGGTTGACCAGTTAGGGTTGATCAGTTAGAGTTGACTAGTTAGAGTTGACCAGTTAGAGTTGACCAGTTAGAGTTAACCAGTTAGAGTTAATCGATAGAGTTAATTAAATAGTATTAAAGAGATAATCGAATATAGTTTATTCGAATAGAGTTAAAGAAGTTAATCAAATATAGTTTATTCGAATAGAGTTAAAGAAGTTAATCGAATATAGTTTATTCGAATAGAGTTAAAGTGTAAAGGCCCCCAAATCCGTACTCTCTGAGTTGACTAATAACACCACACATCCAACCCAAATTACACAGAAATACGAATCATTATTAGAAGAAGTTAGAGGATGAGAAATAGAAAGAAATATTAGAACAAAAGAAAATGAAGATCACAAACTCACAGCGGAACGAATAAAATATATTATATAACATAACTCTTGAAAATACAAATGAGTAACTGGATATACATACCATTATCAGGGCACAACAGTTATTCCTGGAACAGTTATAAACACCTGTTTCCAGATACAAACATGGTTCACAGCGGAATATATGATAGTCTATAGCTAACTGGTGAAGCCTCCTGCTTCCAGCTCCTCAAAATGAATCTGAAAAATCCCGACTACTTAACTGCCCGTACAAATTTGGGCACCCAAGCGTTTAGGGAAAACAAACAAAATGAACTCTGGGTCAGTCATGGGACTGGTGTGAGTAAACTCCAACCATTTGTTTAACTTTAAAAATCCTTTCAAAAGAAATGATAATCGTAAGACCGATCCACACATAAACACGGATGGTTTTTACCTTACGATAACCCAAAACACTTTGATATGAAAATTCAGTGATATTATAATTGTTTCTAAATCAAATAAATAACAATCTAGCGGAAACGCTTGCATCTCACGCTCCACATGCATAGTATAAAATCAAAAACCGCATAGGGCTTATTGGAGATTGGATTTCCAACATGACAAGGTATGGAACCACCTTCCGATGATGTATCACTCGAGGCGAATACACTGGGTTCAACAAGAACATCTTGCAACCCGGCCCACACATGACCGACCACTCATTTCGCTTGAGTGTATCGAATGTATATCACTAACGATTGGGATCAGCAACCGTTTCCCGAATGGGACAGCATCGAATAGAATAAGAAATTAAAAGAATCTCTAGATAGGTGATTATACATCCTAATGGGAGCGACCCACTTAGCCATGCTGCCTGCCCGATTTTTGTCATTTCCCAGTTGTTGAGGCCTGAGGCTACGATTACTATCTATTCATTTATAGCACAATCACTGTAACGACCCGCCTTTTCGCCCAGTTCTTGCCGGTAATTAAACCGACTCAAACCGTTCAAAAAGACGAATTATTATGGATGCATACATATATTGAACAAAATAACAGAATTTTTCATTGCGAAATACAATGTTACATCAGGGTTACATAAAATATCAGAGTTACAACACATACAGCGGAAGAAAAGAAAATATACTCTCAGCAGAAGAAAATCATGTGAAATAGTAGAAGCTCCAAACTCTTGTGTGAACTGCAACTCTAAAAGCGCTCTGAATCCTGCTCCAACGATCTATAACTGCAAACTAAACTACTAGCTGCCCGTGCAAAATTATGGGCACCCAGAGTTTAGGTGAGGGAACAATAAACTCCAGGTCAGTCGTGGGACTGGTGTGAGAACTCAAAACAGCTATTATTAGGTTCATTTTAATGTTGGGAATTTCACCGGACCACGCCGCTAATGCGGAACGGGTTTACTCCATGTGAATACCCGTGCATATAAATACGCAATGACCTTTCTGAAATGAAGTCATCATAAGCTCGTCCCACATCACACAATGCAAGCGCACACCAGATGGGCGAGTTTTATCTTATGATAACCAAACATGCTTTCATACGTGAAATTCCTCTTTCAAAGCCATAATATGTCTATATATATAGTGTGGAAAACTTTTCTCAAATAAATGTATTAATCCTAGATGGCATAATACCCCATCCTATTATGTCGCCATATATATATATACAAACCAAAATCGTGTGGTTCGTATTAGAGATTTGGGTTTCCAACTTGATGATTCCTGGCACGAAAGATCAATCGGAACACAAATGAAATGTAATCAACGGTTTTTCATCCAGACGCGGACACCAATACAAATCGCGAGGTAGATCAACGGTTTTCGACCAGACGCGGCCCCCCGAACATACCCTATTCCATAAGTCATAAGTGGTTTCCCACTGCTGCAGCGGTCATCATCAATTCATATATATACACAACCTAACCGCCAGTTTCTCATCATCCGGGGTGTGAGGTTTGTCGATGTCACGTCATACACAAAGCTATGCTTCGATAAGCCATTCTTTGATCATCACTAGCTCGTTTCCTAACTTGGGTATGTCGCATTGACAATTCTCGACATATCACTGATTTCAATCAATGCATACCCTCTAAGTTCATATGACTTAGAGACGAGGATAATATATTGCCACAAATCCGATATTCATTAACGGAAATCAGTGTTATGCAGTCAATTTCAATGTCAGACACACCATCCATACAAGACCGTTCTGGGTCTGAACGGAACAACCCGAAAATACTTAAATTTGTTCAGGTCTCATGTAACTCACATCTCGTATCGGGTGGCCTACCCAACCGAGACATTAATCAACAATCAATCTAAACAATTCAAATACTCCCGGTCTTCATTCGTCGTTTACCAAGTCCTGAATTGCTTCATAACGTCGTATTATTACTTGGAATGGTTTTCGAACATATGCTCGATCCCGGTCTTTCCAAGTAATAAGCGTACTTTAAACAGTAGTTATGGTTCACACAGGATTTTCAATTCAAATCTCCTTCCACATAGTTATCAATTCATTTACAACTAAAGATTTGAATTTCTATAATTTCGTACATCTCGTTATCATCTTAAATTCTTCTTTGAAATCAAAGAGTATACCTTCACTTCAATTTCTTACTTTTAATTCCCTCGGATCGAAGATTTTGACTAAATTCCAATTACGATACGAATTTCCACAACTCAATCTTATTGGGTTTCAAGAATGGTATTATTGAAGATACGATTCACGACAGAACACAAATCAATCGTCATTGAATCATAAATTACACAGAAATTTTATCCACTTATATTCGATATAAATTCTCATAATCAATGAATACTATAAGTAGAATAACGATATAATAATATCTTTCAAATTCCCCAGATAGTATACATTTACATCATGAGGTTCATACCAAATATCGAAGATTATTTCTATCTAGCTTATTTAAATCAAGGTGAGAACCCGTATCTTAATTGAAAGGTTTATTCAACTCTTTGACATTAGATCTGGATAGAGATACCATCAACTTATCTTCAATATTAATTTCCGTATCCAACTCATATTATAAGCGGAATAACGGTGAATTACCTTTTAAATTCCTCAGATAATAAGAGTTTTCATTTACCGAACTAATATCAAACATCCGAAGATTTATCTCCATCCATATCCAATTATTTAGTATTAAAAACCCGTATTAGTATCAATCTAAATTCCATATAAAATATTTCTAATACTCTTAAACCTTTGAAAATATTCCACAAATCATTACTTACAGTTCGGAAAATCGTTTACGGGTTAAAACTTCAAAATAGATTGTTTTCAAAGAAAGCGTTACAATAGCGTTCCAAAAGTGTTACAAAAGTGTTACAAAACAGTTATCTTAACTATTTTGATCAAAATATCGTTCATCTTAGCCAAAACTTAAACTTTACAATTGAAAACACCTTTTCATAATTTGTAATGATTTTACAAATTTTTTCCATATTTTTAAATAATTTAAAAATAGCTGTTTATAGTTATGGGCAACAATTGTTCTTACATCGATCTTTTCCAAACGGTTTCAAACATAACTTGAAAATTATAACTCGAATGTAAAATCTGCTTTCACTCATTTGAAAGTTCTTGTTTATATAAATCAAATGTTTTTCGTTTGGTGGAAATCCGATTTAAATTGCAAAAGTTATACGCGTTTAAAGTTTGCATCTAAAATACATAAATTGTCGTTATGCGACAAGCTTTATTTTTACCATAATAACCATTATTCTACGATACTTCAAAATATCTTAGAAAATCGTTATATCCTTATATAACCCTTTTAAAATCATTTAGATTTACTTTCCAAATTATTTTGGATCTAAAATTCAACTTTCATAAATTCCAATTCATTTCTGAATTCGAATAACTTCAAATTAACCTTCCCATTCATCGGATCAGTTAGGGATAGCCAGGGAGAGCAGGAAACTTCATTTCCAAACCCAAGCCTAGACACTATCCTCTCTGTCATCCTAGAACGTTCTGGTATAATAAAATATTATACTTAAATTTCCAAACCCTATCAAATTAAAATTTTACTTAAAAGAAAATATTTCAATATTTGAAAAATAAATCTTCATTTACATGGAAGGAGATTTTAATCGATTACCTGCATGATTCCACAACCATAGTGTTGTGTGTGCATCATGCAAAATAAATCAACCATATAAATCGGATGATCATAAAATTAAAATCATCACCCGTACACATACAATTCAGTTGTGCACAAGCGTTACGGTCAATAACGCTTCAGTGTTCAGTGTCATCTAATTACATGCACATCCATTCACACAAGAACATCCATATCCAACCAACAATTAACTATAATTAATCTCAACTAATTATAATTATTCAATAACAACTAATTATTTAATCACTACTAATTTAAATAAATAATTTAATTAGAAGTTCTCACCGAACAGCTTTCCAAAACTTCACGTAGACGATCCTAGCTGAACGAACCCTCAGACAGTATTTCTGCGCACCATCTTCTTTGCCAATATATATAGATATATTAATCTTATCTCTTTATAAGAGGAGGAGGAAAAAGGCTAAGCAAAATGGTGAAAGGAAGAGGAGAGGTGAATGGCATAGGAAGCCATGGATAAGAAGGGGAGAAGGATGAAAAAAATGGAAGAAATGAGAAATGGAGAAGGATGGTGAAAAGAGAGGGTTAAGGTGGGTTTATATAGGAAACTTAAAGGTATAAGGAGCTTACACCTCATAGGACACTTGTCCTTTCCTTGTGTCTTTGATTCATGCATGTTAACACATGTTCCTTAAGTGAATAAGGTGGTGACACCTCTTTAGGACACATGTTACATTCATATTAAATCATTTTGCGACATTATTTCTAACACTTATTTTGTGTTACTAACTTGAAATGCTTTTCTAACACTTATTTAAGTCACAAATAAATAGATAACAATTCTTATACAATTTTATAAATACCATTATAATTTATCAAAATAAATAAGATAATGATCATTCTTGAAAAAATCATAAAATAAATTATCCTTTACCAAATTCATATTTTACAAATCAATATTATCAAAATTAGAAAATATTATTACTTAAACATAAATCTTATAAATTAAATATAAATTTTCAAAATATGTTTATTTTTCTTATACAAAATCATATTTAATAAAACAAAATACTTGTTCAAAGTTAAAATTTATATTCAAATCTTATAAAAAATCAATTTACATTCAGAAAATAAAATTTTATAAATAAAAATCCAAATCAAACTTAGTTAAAATTCTGGGATGTTACATTCACCCCCCTTAAGAACTTTTCGTCCTCGAAAAGGAAGTCGAGTAAATTTAAACTCCTTTACAAAATTTAAATTCTAATTTCTCTCTAAATACATCGGAAATGTAATGGTCAGAACCAAGGCTCATATCATTCTTAGGGTACTCTGTCTGATTCTCACTAAAGGTAGAGTCTAAGGATACTTCTATGATCTCGTGATTACTAGGGTCGTCACGGGTCTTGTTTAAAAATCGCATCCTCTGAGTTAGACTCAGAGCTGCTATCCTACCATTAAGGAGAACTGGGATAGATATTATCTAGTACTTAGAGGTCTATGAACCTAAGAAAATTATCTTTCTAACTTACTCTTACGGAACCCATGGTTTTCTTATCAATTATAAGACTAAATGCTCAAATTAGAAATTTAAATCCAAGTTCTCAAATAAAATTTTCCCTAATCGTTCAATTATCTTGCAATATAACATCTTGGCTAAATTCAGTATTAGAAATTCTATTGCTCTCAACACAAATCAAGTTCAATTTTAGAGATAATTCAAAATACTGGTTTCAAATCTAAATTAGTTCACTTGTCCAAGGCTTTATCTGAGCAGGGAAAAAGGAAGAATTCCGAAATAAAGTTGAATAATGACAATTCGGGGTGATATTCAAAATATGACAATGGGTCGAGCAAAACCCAGCGACAAGGGAAGAGATAGAATTATATTTTCGAAATACTCATTCTATTTCAAATTTTTATTTCAATCGTTTCCAAATTAACCCATTTATAAGTTAACTTTTATACTCTTTTAATATTCAAATTTTTGTTTTCATATTCACCTAATAGAACTTTAAAATTCAAAATATATAAAATCTCTTTTTCATTCTTGTTAAAATATAATGTCTTGTTCAGAAACATTTTCTTACTTAACTACCCGTACAATCTCTTAAAACAGTTTTATTTAAAAATACCATCACGCTTCCTCTGCGCACTCTGATTATGCGTATATTCAAACTAGTATTGGTAAAACATCCCAAAACATTGATTTCAAAATTTCCGGAACCAAATCCTCAAAATTAATATTTAAAAATCCAAATTTTTCTTGCATAAGTTGGATTCTATATTTCAAAGAAAGCTCATTTATTGAGGTTTTGTTACAAAATATCTTGGACAAATTAAATTTATCGACACGGTTTCACACGGCACAAAGAGGCATACATAGATCAAGTCAAAATTCCATGTGCTCAAGTCAAGTAAAGATGCATAGAAGTTCCATGCTAATTTGTGCATGAAAGGTATACATAGACCAAATCAGGTTTCATGAGCTTGGAATAGAAATTCAACATCTAATGAGCATCAATAGGTGCGAAGGTTCGAATCAAATACTTGGCCAAATGCACATGATACAAAGGTACGGATGACACTACTCAATAGCAGATGGTTGGAATTTAAATGGACAGTCTAGCTCAAGATGGGAACTCACATGCAAACAAGGATACAAATTCTAACAGTTTAATCATGGGATACTCGTTAAATTTTCATAATTTTCCTCTTGAATAAATCTTACTTTAACAACTTCATTTTCTTCCTTTGTGTTTCAAGTGAATACTTGTTGAGAAATTTTCGTTTGACCCACTCGTTCATGCCGGTTTCTCTTAACAAGGGAAAATAAAAAATTCAGTTGATTTGTTCAATACATATCCCATTTTATCATATTAATCCTGTTTCTCAAAATTCGTATATCTTCAGGTGGGAAAATTGGTCTTCTCACCCACTTAAGACATTTACCATAATTTGATTAAATTGTATCGTCAAAATCGAAATATGCGGTGAACCAAGCTCGCTTACATGTATTTTCAAAATTTCACTTTTTTAGTTCTTCAAGTGAGATTAGCTTCTAAAATATATCCTTGCGGTTTTGACAAAATAGTCTGATTCACGCTTCTAATTATCAATTAAGTATGCGTTTAACTTAACTACCTTATGTTAAATTCATTTTTCGCATATCCCATTTCATAACATAATACATTCAATACTTCGAAAGTCATTTGCGAAATCAATTTTTCAATTGTCAGGACGTCGCAAAACACTTTCAATTGTTTATCTTTACAGCTTTAAGTACTTCTTGACGTCTCGATCAGAAACATATAGTCATCCCACTTTCGAAACCCAAAAATAAGACTGATGATGATCGATCAATCACCAGAATTATCCCCAAGCGACTAGAATGTGATTCTATATCCATCTAGTATATATTGGACTTCATATATACGTTAGCTAGGCGTATATGCAAAATCCTTACATACTTGATCGTCCAACCTTGACGTCAAATAAATACTTGCAACCGTTTTTATAACACGCTGATTATCTTTCAAATTTATAGCTTCTAATTAACGATCTTCTTATATAAATCTTTTATATATAGGCTGCAAAATATTTTGAAATTCTCATTCCAAGCTCGAAGCTTTTTTTTTCCAATACGCTTGTTAAAGCCAATTCACTAATCGCTTATTTCTTGATAACTCCGAACAGATCGACGCTGGATTTTCAAAGTTTTATCACAAAGAGCCCTTTTTATTTTGAAAGTATTTCCTTTAAAAATCTTATTTTCAAATCTTCTTCAAAATATTTTATTTCAAATAATTATTACTTTCAAAAATGATTTACTTGTACAAAAATAACTTATATAGATTTCAAAAATACGCTCTCTCGTCATAATATTCCGAAATCTCATTCTAGGGCATTTCTAACCCTATCTCTAATGAGATACTATAGCTCTGATGAGTCCTATCCTTTGTTCAAAATATGTTGTACCCGATAGCTTTGTATAACCAAAGCTCTAATACCAACTTGTAACGACCCGCCTTTTTGCCCAGTTCTTGCCGGTAATTAAACCGACTCAAACCGTTCAAAAAGACGAATTATTATGGATGCATACATATATTGAACAAAATAACAGAATTTTTCATTGTGAAATACAATGTTACATCAGAGTTACATAAAATATCAGAGTTACAACACATACAGCGGAAGAAAAGAAAATATACTCTCAGCGGAAGAAAATCATATGAAATAGCAGAAGCTCCAAACTCTTGTGTGAACTCCAACTCTAAAAGCGCTCTGAATCCTGCTCCAACGATCTATAACTGCAAACTAAACTACTAGCTGCCCGTGCAAAATTATGGGCACCCAGAGTTTAGGTGAGGGAACAATAAACTCCAGGTCAGTCGTGGGACTGGTGTGAGAACTCAAAACAGTTATTATTAGGTTCATTTTAAAGTTGGGAATTTCACCGGACCACGCCGCTAATGCGGAACGGGTTTACTCCATGTAAATACCCGTGCATATAAATACGCAACGACCTTTCTAAAATGAAGTTATCATAAGCTCGTCCCACATCACACAATGCAAGCGCACACCAGATGGGCGAGTTTTATCTTATGATAACCAAACATGCTTTCATACGTGAAAATCCTCTTTCAAAGCCATAATATATATATATATATATATATATATATATATATATATATATAGTGTGGAAAACTTTTCTCAAATAAATGTATTAATCCTAGACGGCATAATACCCCATCCTATTATGTCGCCATATATATATATACAAACCAAAATCGTGTGGTTCGTATTAGAGATTTGAGTTTCCAACTTGATGATTCCTGGCACGAAAGATCAATCGGAACACAAATGAAATGTAATCAACGGTTTTTCATCCAGACGCGGACACCAATACAAATCGCGAGGTAGATCAACGGTTTTCGACCAGACGCGGTCCCCCGAACATACCCTATTCCATAAGTCATAAGTGGTTTTCCACTGCTGCAGCGGTCATCGTCAATTCATATATATACACAACCTAACCGCCAGTTTCTCATCATCCGGGGTGTGAGGTTTGTCGATGTCACGTCATACACAAAGCTATGCTTCGATAAGCCATTCTTTGATCATCACTAGCTCGTTTCCTAACTTGGGTATGTCACATTGACAATTCACGACATATCACTGATTTCGATCAATGCATACCCTCTAAGTTCATATGACTTAGAGACGAGGATAATATATTGCCAAAAATCCGATATTCATTAACGGAAATCAGTGCTATGCAGTCAATTTCAATGTCAGACACACCATCCATACAAGACCGTTCTGGGTCTGAACGGAACAACCCGAAAATACTTAAATTTGTTCAGGTCTCATGCAACTCACATCTCGTATCGGGTGGCCTACCCAACCGAGACATTAATCAACAATCAATCTAAACAATTCAAATATTCCCGGTCTTCATTCGTCGTTTACCAAGTCCTGAATTGCTTCATAACGTCGTATTATTACTTGGAATGGTTTTTGAACATATGCTCGATCCCGGTCTTTCCAAGTAATAAGCGTACTTTAAACAGTAGCTATGGTTCACACAGGCTTTTCAATTCAAATCTCCTTCCACATAGTTATCAATTCATTTACAACTAAAGATTTGAATTTCTATAATTTCGTACATCTCGTTATCATCTTAAATTCTTCTTTGAAATCAAAGAGTATACCTTCACTTCAATTTCATACTTTTAATTCCCTCGGATCGAAGATTTTGACTAAATTCCAATTACGATACGAATTTCCACAACTCAATCTTATTGGGTTTCAAGAATGGTATTATTGAAGATACGATTCACGACAGAACACAAATCAATCGTCATTGAATCATAAATTACACAGAAATTTTATCCACTTATATTCGATATAAATTCTCATAATCAACGAATACTATAAGTAGAGTAACGATATAATAATATCTTTCAAATTCCCCAGATAGTATACATTTACATCATGAGGTTCATACCAAATATCGAAGATTATTTCTATCTAGCTTATTTAAATCAAGGTGAGAACCCGTATCTTAATTGAAAGGTTTATTCAACTCTTTGACATTAGATCTGGATAGAGATACCATCAACTTATCTTCAATATTAATTTCCGTATCCAACTCATATTATAAGCGGAATAACGGTGAATTACCTTTTAAATTCCTCAGATAATAAGAGTTTTCATTTACCGAACTAATATCAAACATCCGAAGATTTATCTCCATCCATATCCAATTATTTAGTATTAAAAACCCGTATTAGTATCAATCTAAATTCCATATAAAATATTTCTAATACTCTTAAACCTTTGAAAATATTCCACAAATCATTACTTACAGTTCGGAAAATCGTTTACGGGTTAAAACTTCAAAATAAATTATTTTCGAAGAAAGCGTTACAATAGTGTTCCAAAAGTGTTACAAAAGTGTTACAAAACAGTTATCTTAACTATTTTGATCAAAATATCGTTCATCTTAGCCAAAACTTAAACTTTACAATTGAAAACACCTTTTCATAATTTGTAATGATTTTAAAATTTTTTTCCATATTTTTAAATAATTTAAAAATAGCTGTTTATAGTTATGGGCAACAATTGTTCTTACATCGATCTTTTCCAAACGGTTTCAAACATAAATTGAAAATTATAACTCTAATTTAAAATCTGCTTTCACTCATTTGAAAGTTCTTGTTTATATAAATCAAATGTTTTTCGTTTCGTGGAAATCCGATTTAAATTGCAAAAGTTATAAGCGTTTAAAGTTTGCATCTAAAATACATAAATTGTCGTTATGCGACAAGCTTTATTTTTACCATAATAACCATTATTCTACGATACTTCAAAATATCTTAGAAAATCGTTATATCCTTATATAACCCTTTTAAAATCATTTAGATTTACTTTCCAAATTATTTTGGATCTAAAATTCAACTTTCATAAATTCCAATTCATTTCTGAATTCGAATAACTTCAAATTAACCTTCCCATTCATCGGATCAGTTAGGGATAGCCAGGGAGAGCAGGAAACTTCATTTCCAAACCCAAGCCTAGACACTATCCTCTCTGTCATCCTAGAACGTTCTGGTATAATAAAATATTATACTTAAATTTCCAAACCCTATCAAATTAAAATTTTACTTAAAAGAAAATATTTCAATATTTGAAAAATAAATCTTCATTTACATGGAAGGAGATTTTAATCGATTACCTGCGTGATTCCACAACCATAGTGTTGTGTGTGCATCATGCAAAATAAATCAACCATATAAATCGGATGATCATAAAATTAAAATCATCACCCGTACACATACAATTCAGTTGTGCACAAGCGTTACGGTCAATAACGCTTCAGTGTTCAGTGTCATCTAATTACATGCACATCCATTCACACAAGAACATCCATATCCAACCAACAATTAACTATAATTAATCTCAACTAATTATAATTATTCAATAACAACTAATTATTTAATCACTACTAATTTAAATAAATAATTTAATTAGAAGTTCTCACCGAACAGCTTTCCAAAACTTCACGTAGACGATCCTAGCTGAACGAACCCTCAGACAGTATTTCTGCACACCATCTTCTTTGCCAATATATATAGATATATTAATCTTATCTCTTTATAAGAGGAGGAGGAAAAAGTCTAAGAAAAATGGTGAAAGGAAGAGGAGAGGTGAATGGCATAGGAAGCCATGGATAAGAAGGGGAGAAGGATGAAAAAAATGGAAGAAATGAGAAATGGAGAAGGATGGTGAAAAGAGAGGGTTAAGGTGGGTTTATATAGGAAACTTAAAGGTATAAGGAGCTTACACCTCATAGGACACTTGTCCTTTCCTTGTGTCTTTGATTCATGCATGTTAACACATGTTCCTTAAGGGAATAAGGTGGTGACACCTCTTTAGGACACATGTTACATTCATATTAAATCATTTTGCGACATTATTTCTAACACTTATTTTGTGTTACTAACTTGAAATGCTTTTCTAACACTTATTTAAGTCACAAATAAATAGATAACAATTCTTATACAATTTTATAAATACCATTATAATTTATCAAAATAAATAAGATAATGATCATTCTTGAAAAAAATCATAAAATAAATTATCCTTTACCAAATTCATATTTTACAAATCAATATTATCAAAATTAGAAAATATTATTACTTAAACATAAATCTTATAAATTAAATATAAATTTTCAAAATAAGTTTGTTTTTCTTATACAAAATCATATTTAATAAAACAAAATACTTATTCAAAGTTAAAATTTATATTCAAATCTTATAAAAAATCAATTTACATTCAGAAAATAAAATTTTATAAATAAAAATCCAAATCAAACTTAGTTAAAATTCTGGGATGTTACAATCACTTTGAATGTCACATTGTCAGATCCGTTAATCACTAATTGATTTGCACAAATATTCTGGATGTTATGCTAAGGGAATAAATCCGTTGCAACCAGATATATTTATACATACCAACATATTCGATCATTGGAAATACTTTGTCAGACATCCGTCCATATACGTTCGTTCTGGGACTGAACGAAACCAAAGGCACAATTTCTATAAATAGAAAAAGTCCTTGCATTTTACTTCATCTTCGATTATCTTCATATAATTTAATACGTAACGCTACTGCCAATACGGAGTGGTTCACGGATAATAATCCAACGGTCTCTCCATATTGACAACGATGGTCAAAACTTCGATAGTCTGTGATTTAACTATCGAATAAAAACAAGTGTTTCGATAGTCGATGATTTAACTATCGAATAAAAACAAGTGTTCATTCAACATATCAAACAAATCACTAGGCTCTTTAATTAATATTTCATTAATTAATTCACTTCTCTATTTCTCTATCAATATTTGTTAACCAAATAATTTTGATAATCATCTTGGCCTCTTACGCTATTTGGAAAACATTTCCATATATCGCCTTCTATTATTTTCTATAGTTAGAAAATATATTCTATTTGTAATTGAAAACAATTTCAATCACTTATCTCTTTCCCGACTACTTAATCATACTCAAAAAATATATACTGTTATATTTCCAAAAATTCCACAACTTGGGTTAAAACGAATGCTGTATAAAATATCGTTACAACAACCCAAAATATTTTATTCAACTAACTCTTTTTCAAACACTTCTCTTTGAGGATAGATCCTGCTATTTATTAATTAAAAATGAAATCAATCAAGTTGGGGTAAAATTACCTCTCAGACCTTGACTGAATACATCCTCAACTTCAAAGCAGACAAGACCGTTACCTCGAATAAACACACTATAAAACCCAACTATTCATTTTTAAAACATGTGTATGGTTCGTTTTCTATTTCTAATTTATAGATTTACCTTTTTGTTTACAATATTCTATTTTTTATTTCGTTTCCTTATCGAATTCTATATATATCGATACATTGATTTCTAATTATCAAATTATCTTAAAAATATTCTAACTCCTTAAATTTCCGGAAAATTTCGCCATAACCTCCTTTGTATCGGGAGCATCGGGATATTTAAAATGGCCTCCCATGGCCCTCACTAATCCAAAAGAAAAGGCCAAGCGACTTGCCGATACGATGCATAAAATCTCATATATGAATTTAAACATGTACCTTTTTGTCGGGCACATAAATTAAAATCTTCATATACTCCATCCCATATCCGTCTAACACATGTTCACCTATTTTCAATTCATTTCAATTCAATTCAATCGTTTTATCTCGATTCGTTAATTAACACTTTTCCTGTTTTACTTTTATATTTTAACCTATATATCCAAATATAACTCTAACTTGCTTATAAACTAATTAAATTCCAATCTCAACTTACGTTTCATACTAAATTTTGAAATATAAGTCCTCTCATTCTATTTGCCTTTCAAAGTTCAACCTCAATTTAAAAGTTCCATTAACTAATTTCTAATTAACTGCTTTGCCTATTTCCCCTTTTTAATCGAATATAACAATTTCAATTATACGTCTAACTTGTTTATCAACCAATTGGATTCCTTTTTCAATTTACATTCCATATTCAATTTCGAACATGGATTTTCAACCCAATTTACTTTCAACAATCTTATTTCGATTCCAAACTTGATTAACTAACGTTTTCTTTTAGATTAGTTATTTCTATGCAAATATAACATCTGATTTTGCTTCAAAGTCAAACCCTATACTTTACTTGAGTTCATATTCATGTTCTAACTCAAGTCCGGATTTTTAATGGACATTCGGGTTTTATTTCCTTATATTCCCTTTTATAAATTTAAATAAATCGTTATATTTTAATAACGAATTATGGCGCTGTTTTTCTGAAAATTTGATTTTGACATAACTTAAAATCTATTCAACGAAATCTAAATTTTTCTCCTCCATTAGAAAACTATTATCAAATCGGTCCTGACGTTTCTTATTTCAAAGAATTCCGACTTCGGTTGAGTTCTGTATACTCAATTGAATTTCGAAACGATAATTTACGAACTACAGCGCTGCGGCGAGTTCGTTTTAATTATATTTATATATATAAACTTTTAAACTTCGTTTATAATAAATTCAACTCCATTCTAATATATTTTTAATATATATTAAACCAATTTTCCCAATTCAACTCGAAAATTCTGATTGTCTAAAATCGTCGATTTTCACTTACTCGGTTATAATTTATTTATACTTAGATCTTCTATATTTAAATTCCAATTCAATTCTATTTAAATTTCCCATATCCAATTTCCATTTCAACTCTATTTAAATTCTATATTCGAATTCTCCTTTCAACTCTATTTGAATTATATATTCAAATTCCCATTTCAATTCTATTTGAATTTTTATTTAAATTCTCTTTATTCAAATACTATATTCAAATTCCATTTGAATTTCTATATTCAAATTCTATATTTGAAAGCAGATTTGAATTTTCTATATCCGGACTCCATTCAATTTCTATAAACAAAATCCATTTAAATTTCTATATTCAAATTCTAAATTTGAATTCCCTTTGTTTAAATTCCATTTGAATTCTATTTGAATTCTATATTCAAATTACATTTGAATTTCTATATTTAACTCCATTTCACTTCTATTTCCAAATTCTATATTTAAATTTCATTTGAACTTTCCTTATTCAAATCTATTTGAATTCCTTTGAATTCAAATTCTATTTGAATTCCTTTAAATTCAAATTCTATTTGAGTCCCTTTGAATTCAAATACTATATCCATTCTTTAACAAGTCTCGATTTCTTTTGAAATCGATATTTCTACTTTTGGAAAATAGATTTCCCCTTTCAATTTTCACACTCTTATTTTTATTTCTGAATTATCCAATGATAATTCTTTTCACTTCATTTATAAACTTCGTTTATAAATGAATTACTTGTTTTTATTTCATTAAAACAAGTGAATATTTTTATACCATTCTAAAATTTCAAATTCTATTTAAAAATCTTCCCTTTAAATCTCAAATACCCTTTTCAGGATATTTTTATAATTTAACACTTAGGCCCAGTGATATTTAAACACCAAACAACCAATTATTTATTTTTCTAACACATCATATATGACAGTATATATATATATATAGATATATATATATATATATATGCAAACAAACAGATAATATATTTTTGAGGAATCCAGTTGGATTCCTCCAACTTGTTTTCCTGCATCTACAGACGTTAGTCAAACGAAATAATACCTATCCTGCTTCGAGGCAGGATATCGTGGTATAAAAGGGGATCCACTTAAATACGTGGGCGTAGGGTCATCCGCTAATGATACTGCGGGCATCCGCTAATAGTATTGCGGGAATCAATCCAATCACCAAACCAATATATATATATATATATATATATATATATATATATATATAATAGTCAACCCTAAATAACTAATATATTTAAAGCAACCAGAAAGCATTCAAACAATCAACAACAATCATCTTCAACGAATAAAAATTATTCTAAATAAAGGTGAGTGAGATTTACTCACCGAAATTGCAGTTGTCGAATATCCTGTTTATTTCCAAATTATCGGCTACTAATCTTCTAGAATGAATTCGCACCTGCGATAATTTTATTTGAATTTACTGATTAAACAATTATTTCTTTAAATTAACCATTTAAACGAATAAATAAATTTTCTCTAGAATATCTCCTTCTTCTTAGTGGTTATTGACTGAAATTTTAACAAATAAAATTAAACTAACCTACGTATTTTTAAACACCAAACCATATATATATCATATATATGAAATGTTTAGTTGAATAAATAAATATCAAATTTTAAATTATTATTTCTCAATTTTTATTTATGAGTCTTGACATAAATCGAACTAATTTAATAAAAGAAACATAACTAAACTAATTTATAAATAAATTTACTTTTATTACCTTAATCAATAATTTGTCGTGCTTAACCCTTAACCACCACCAAATCCCAGATGCTGACCATCCTTGCTTTGACAGTGTGCGCAACTCCCCTTAATAGCTAACACCATCCAAGTTGATGGACTCCTCAACGCAAACACCCTGGTAGCAACTACTCGCAAACCGAGCCACCTTCTTTCCATTTTCACCACTGAAAACCCAACTCCAGTGAACTACAGTGAATCACAATGCCACCCAAACCCCTACAATCGCTTCACATCAGCTTCCATCAATGAAGAACAGTAAACTGTCGCACTCCTTGAAACCTCATCATCAACCTCTGAATAACAACATCGACCCTCATCTCTCCCAATAATCTCGAGTGCATCCACTGATGTCGTTCGATACCTCTGACCTCAAATCGACGGTCTTCTTCCTTAAATTGGCATCCATAGACTATCGCGAGTTCCAATCACCCCCCAATACCATCGCGATACCTGATTTCGATCAACTGGAACTGTCGCGAGCTTCCCCTAGACCTGTTATCGAACTCGATTTAAAGGAATTTGTGGGTCTTCGATTTGTGAAAGAGGAGACGGGAGCGATTTGAATGTGGGAGACTTCGATTCTGAAATGAAATAAAAGGTGTAGAGGCCATTTCTGATTTGTGCTGAAGCTCAGATTTTACACAGAAATGAAAATGAAAAAGAGATGGAAAGGGTAGATGCGATTACATAAGGGAGAAGGAGATCTTAACGTACACAACAAATCTTCAATTTATCTTAGAAAGATTTTCTATTAAATTGATTTGATTTAAAGAGATTTCACTTTATTTTAAACGAATATCGATTTGATCACTAGAATAATATCGGGGTTCATTACTTAGACCGCAAACAGCTATTTTAACCTACCGACCGTCGTTTCAACGTAATTACACTATTCTGGACTCAACAGAATAGATTATAAGTTTTAGGTCAAACATATTTAAAAACAACATATTAAATTGATATAATTAAATTCAAAACAAATAAATTCCTTAAAAGTAAATTACTATTATTATCGTTCAAATCCAAATGAAAATTCATATTAACAATTTTGACTCCATTTCAAATTGAATTACTTAAGATCTTCGTATTACGATAACTATATCGATAATTCAATATAAAAATCGATTTATATTACCAGCTCAATACTTAAAATAATATTAAATATTCAAAATAAATCGACCAGAAAATCTGGGTCGTTACATTCTTCCCCCCTAAAATAATTTCGTCCTCGAAATTGCTAAGGTAGGAAAAATGGTATCAATCCGTTACTTTTCAAAATCTAACTTACGTTGAAACTCAACTCCTCATATTTCAACAAATTTAATTCCACCAATACTTTTGGTCTTCCTTCATTTAATTCAAATGATTTACGTTCAATCCATTTATATCCAACCTATATTCCAATAAACCTATTCAAATTGATTTTAGTCGATTGATTCACTTCAATCCATCTAACTAGCTCAAGTCAAATTCCAATTTCAGAATCCAAATCCCAGGGTTTTCATTTCAAATCCTTTTGAAATCACTTAAATATATACATATATTTATAATCTTTTTAAATTCAAAACATTTGAATTTTTAAACCAATTTGTTTTCCTTCAAACAAATTTCCATCAAAAACTTTTCTAAGTAAGCAATCCATCACTTAGAAACTCGGAAATGAACACTGATAATGTCGCGATCATCATCAGAATTATTTCCCAGCCAATGAAGTGAGTTCAGTGCTTTAACAATTTCAGAATCCATTCAAAATGATTTTTAAAAATCTTTTCATAACAAAGCTATATTATTTTAATATACGTCATAAAATATTTTCAAATACCCAGGATTTAAATTCTAGCTTGAATTCAATTTTCATTCATCTCATTTGTATATATTATTCATATACAAATTTTATTTGGTTATATATAACCATTTCATTTCTTATAATCTCATTTGATTATAATAATAACAACCAACACATCCATATATTATAATAATTTCAAAAAAATATTCTTTCTATATCAAAATAAAATTTTGGGTAAAATAATTTCATTCACCCACTTTAAAATAATATCGTGTTCAATTTTCTATTCAAGTGTTTAGAAATTCCTATCGACTTTGTGGCGTCCCACTGTTCGATCAGAATTCATAAACAGCTCAACAGACTAGCCAACACAATATAAAACAGTTTTTATATCAATTAACAAATATGCTCTCTCGTATATATATACTCAACTCATTCTAGGGTTCTACTGACCCTATCTCTAATGAGCACGATCCCACCAAAGCCTAGGTATTCGTTCAACCTAAGCTCTGATACCAACTGTAAAGGCCCGCAAATCCGTACTATCTGAGTTGACTAATAACACCACACATCCAACCCAAATTGCAAAGAAATACGAATCATTATTAGAAAGAAGTTAGAGGATGAGAAATAAAAAGAAAGAAATATTAGAATAGAAGAAAATGAAGATCACAAACTCACAGCGAAACGAATAAAATATATTATATAGCATAACTCTTGAAAATACAAATCAGTAACTGGATATACATACCATTATCAGAGCACAACACTTATTCCTGGAACAGTTATAAACACCTGTTTCCAGATATAAACATGGTTCACAGCGGAATATATGATAGTCTATAGCTAACTGGTGAAGCCTCCTGCTTCCAGCTCCTCCAAATGAATCTGAAAAATCCCAACTACTTAACTGCCCGTTCAAATTTGGGCACCCAAGAGTTTAGCGAAAACAAACAAAATAAACTCTGGGTCAGTCATGGGACTGGTGTGAGTAAACTCCAACCATTTGTTTAACTTTAAAAATCCTTTCAAAAGAAATGATAATCATAAGACCGATCCAACATAAACACGGATGTTTTTTACCTTACGATACCCCAAAACACTTTGATACGAAAATCCAGTGATATTATAATAGGGTCTAAATCAAATAAAGAGCATTCTAGTGGAAACGCTTGCATCTCACGCTCCACATACATAGTATAAAATCAAAAACCACAAGGCGCTTATTGGAGATTGGATTTCCAACATGACAAGGTATGGAACCACCTTCTGATGATGTATCTCTAGAGGCGAATACACCTGGGTTCAACAAGAACATCTTGCAACCCGGCCCATACATGACCGACCACTCATTTCGCTTGAGTGTATCAAATGTATATCACTAACGGTTGGGATCAGCAATCGTTTCCCGAATGGGACAACATCGAATAGAATAAGAAATTAAAAGAATCTCTAGATAGGTGATTATACATCCTAATGGGAGCGAGCCACTTAGCCATGTTGCCTGCCCGATTTTTGTCATTTCCCGGTTGTTGAGGCCCGAGGCTACGATTACTTTCTATTCATTGATAGCACAATCACTTTGAATGTCACATTGTCAGATCCGTTAATCACTAATTGATTTGCACAAATATTCTGGATGTTATGCTAAGGGAATAAATTTGTTGCAACCATATATATTTATACATACCAACATATTCGATCATTGGAAATACTTTTTCAGACATTCGTCCATATACGTTGGTTTTGGGACTGAACGAAACCGAAGGCACAATTTCTATAAATAGAAAAAGTCCTTGCATTTTACTTCATCTTCAATTATCTTCATATAATCTGATACGCAACGACACTGCCAATACGGAGTGGTTCACGGATAATAATCCAACCGGTCTCTCCATATTGACAACGATATTCAAAACTTCGATAGTCTGTGATTTAACTATCGAATAAAAACAAGTGTTTCGATAGTCGATGATTTAACTATCGAATAAAAACAAGTGTTCATTCAACATATCAAACAAATCACTGGGCTCTTTAATTAATATTTCATTAATTAATTCACTTCTCTGTTTCTCTATCAAAATTTGTTAACCAAATAATTTTGATAATCATCTTGGCCTCTTACGCTATTTGGAAAACATTCCATAAATCGCCTTCTATTATTTTCTATAGTTAGAAAATATATTCTATTTGTAATTGAAAACAATTTCAATCACTTATCTCTTTCCCGACTACTTTAATTATACTCAGGAAATACTTACTGTTATATTTCCAAAAATTCCACCACTTGGATTAAAACGAATGCTGTATAAAATATCGTTACAACAACCCAAAATATTTTATTCAACTAACTCTTTTTCAAACACTTCTCTTCGAGGCTGGATCCTGCTATTTATCAATTAAAAATGAAATCAATCAAGTTATGGTAAAATTACCTCTCAGACCTTGACTGAAAACATCCTCAACTTCAAAACAGACAAGACCATTACCTCGAATAAACACACTATAAAACCCAATTATTCATTTTTAAAACATGTATATGTTTCGCTTTCTATTTCTAATTTATAGATTTCCCTTTTTGTTTACAATATTCTATTTTTTATTTCGTTTCCTTATCGAATTCTATATATATCGATACATTGATTTCTAATTATCAAATTATCTTAAAAATATTCTAACTCCTTAAATTTTTGGAAAATTTCGCCATAAACTCCTTTGTACCGGGAGCATCGGGATATTTCAAATAGCCTCCCATGTCCCTCATTAATCCAAAAGAAAACGAAAAAGCCAAGCGGCTTGCTGATACGGCGCATAAAATCTCATATATGAATTTAAAGATGTACCTTTTTGTCGGGCACATAAATTAAAATCTTCATATACTCCATCCCATATCTGTCTAACACATGTTCACCTGTTTTCAATTCATTTCAACTCAATTCAATCGTTTTATCTCGATTCGTTAATTAACTCTTTTCCTGTTTTACTTTTATATTTGAACCTATATGTCCAAATATAAATCTAACTTGCTTATAAACTAATTAAATTCCAATCTCAACTTACGTTTCATACTAAACTTTGAAATATAAGTCCTCTCATTCTATTTGCCTTTCAAAGTTCAATTTCAATTTAAAAGTTCCATTAACTAATTTCTAATTAACTGCTTTGCCTATTTCCCCTTTTTAATCGAATATAACAATTTCAATTATACGTCTAACTTGTTTATCAACCAATTGGATTCCATTTTCAATTTACATTCCATATTCAATTTCGAACATGGATTTTCAACCCTTTTTACTTTCAACAATCTTATTTCGATTCCAAACTTGATTAACTAACGTTTTCTTTTAGATTAGTTATTTCTATGCAAATATAACATCTGATTTTGCTTCAAAGTCAAACCTATACTTTACTTGAGTTAATATTCATGTTCTAACTCAAGTCCGGATTTTTAATGGACATTCGAGTTTTATTTCCTTAAAATCCCTTTTATAAATTTAAATAAATCGTTATATTTTAATAACGAATTATGGCGCTGTTTTTCTGAAAATTTGATTTTGACATAACTTAAAATCTATTCAACGAAATCTAGATTTTTCTCCTCCATTAGAAAACTATTATCAAATTGGTCCTGACGTTCCTTGTTTCAAAGAATTCCGACTTCAACTGAGTTATGTATACTAAATTAAAATTTGAAACGACAATTTACGAACTACAGCACTGCGACGAGTTCGTTTTAATTATATTTATATATATATAAATGTTTAAACTTCATTTATAATAAATTCAACTCTATTCTAATATATTTTTAATATATATTAAACCAGTTTTCCCAATTCAACTCAAAAATTCTGATTATCTAAAATCGTCGATTTTCACTTACTCGGCTATAATTTATTTATAGTTAGATCTTCTATATTTAAATTCCAATTCAATTCTATTTAAATTTCCCATATTCAATTTCCATTTCAACTCTATTTAAATTCTATATTCGAATTCTCCTTTCAACTCTATTTGAATTATATATTCAAATTCCCATTTCAATTCTATTTGAATTTTTATTTAAATTCTCTTTATTCAAATACTATATTCAAATTCCATTTGAATTTCTATATTCAAATTCTATATTTGAATTCATATTTGAATTTTCTATATCCAAACTCCATTCAATTTCTATAAACAAAATCCATTCAAATTTCTATATTCAAATTCTAAATTTGAATTCCCTTTGTTTAAATTCCATTTGAATTCTATATTCAAATTATATTTGAATTTCTATATTTAACGCCATTTTACTTCTATTTCCAAATTCTATATTTAAATTTCATTTGAACTTTCTTTATTCAAATCTATTTGAATTACTTTGAATTCAAATTCTATTTGAATTCCTTTAAATTCAAATTCTATTTGAGTCCCTTTGAATTCAAATACTATATCCATTCTTTAACAAGTCTCGATTTCTTTTGAAATCGATATTTCTACTTTTGGAAAATAGATTTCCCCTTTCAATTTTCACACTCTTATTTTTATTTCTGAATTATCCAATGATAATTCTTTTCACTTCATTTATAAACTTCGTTTATAAATGAATTACTTGTTTTTATTTCATTAAAACAAGTGAATATTTTTATATCATTCTAAAATTTCAAATTCTATTTTAAAATCTTCCCTTTAAATCTCAAATATCCTTTTCAGGATATTTTTATAATTTAACACTTAGGCCCAGTGATATTTAAATACCATACAACCAATTAATTATTTTTCTAAGACATCATATATGACAGTATATATATGCAAACAAACAGATAATATGTTTTTGAGGAATCCAGTTGGATTCCTCCAACCTGTTTTCCTGCATCCACAGACGTTAGTCAACAGAAATAATACCCATCCTGCTTCGAGGTAGGATATCGTGGTATAAAAGGGGATCCACTTATCTACGTGGGCGTAGGGTCATCCGCTAATGATACTGCGGACATCCGCTAATAGTATTGCGGGAATCAATCCAATCACTAAACCAATATATATATATATATATATATAATAGTCAACCCTAAATAACTAATATATTTAAAGCAACCATAAAGCATTCAAACAAGCAACAACAATCATCTTTAACGGATAAAAATAATTCTAAATAAAGGTGAGTGAGATTTACTCACCGAAATTGCAGTTGTAGAATATCCTGTTTATTTCCAAATTATCGGCTACTAATCTTCTCGAATGAATTCGCACCTATGATAATTTTATTTGAATTTACTGATTAAACATTTATTTAAATTAACTATTAAAATGAATAAATAACTTTTCTCTAGAATTTCTCCTTATTCTTAGTGGTTATTGACTGAAATTTTACTTAATAAATAAAATTAAACTAACCTACGTATTTTTAAGCACCAAACCATATATATATCATATATATGAAATGTTTAGTTGAATAAATAAATATCAAATTTTAAATTATTATTTCTCCGTTTTTATTTATGAGTCTTGACATAAATCGAACTAATTTAATAAAAGAAACATAACTAAACTAATTTATAAATAAATTTACTTTTATTACCTTAATCAATAATTTGTCATGCTTAACCCTTAACCACCACCAAATCCCAGATGCTGACCATCCTTGCTTTGACAGTGTGCGCAACTCCCCTTAACAGCTAACACCATCCAAGCGATGAACTCCTCAACGCAAACACCATGGCAGCAACTACTCACAAACCGAGCCCCCTCCTTTCCATTTTCACCACTGAAAACCCAACTCCAGTGAATCACGATGCCACCCAAACCCCTACAATCGCTTCACATCAGCTTCCATCAATGAAGAACAGTAAACTGTCGCACTCCTTGAAACCTCATCGTCAACCTCCAAATAACAACACCGACCCTCATCTCTCCCTATAATCTCGAGTGCATCCACTGATGTCGTTCGATACCACTAACCCCAAATCGACGGTCTTTTGCCCTAAATTGGCATCCATAGACTATCACGAGTTCCAATCACCCCCCCAATACCTATCGTGATACCTGATTTCGATCAACTGGAACTGTCGCGAGCTACCCATAGACCTGTTATCGAACTCGATTTGAAGGAATTTGTGTGTCTTCGATTTGTGAAAGAGGAGACGGGAGCGGATTTGAATGTGGGAGACTTCGATTCTGAAATGAAATAAAAGGGGTAGAGGCCATTTCTGATTTGTGTTGAAGCTCGTATTTTACACATAAATGAAAATGAAAAAGAGATGGAAGGGGTAGATGCGATTATATAAGGGAGAAGGAGATCTTAACGTACACAACAAATCTTCAATTTATATTAAAAAAAATTCTATTAAATTGATTTGATTTAAAGATATTTTCACTTTACTTTAAATGGATATCGATTTGATCTCGTGCTTATCCACTAGAATAATATCATGGTTCATTACTTAGACTGCGAACCGCTATTTTAAGCTACCGACCGTCGTTTCAACGTAATTACACTATTCTGGACTCAACAGAGTAGATTATAAGTTTTAATTCGAACATATTTAAAAATAACATATTAAATTGATATAATTAAATTCAAAACAAATAAATTCCTTAAAAATAAATTACTATTATTATCGTTCAAATCCAACTGAAAATTCACATTAACCATTTTGATTCCATTTCAAATTGAATTACTTAAGATCCTCGTATTACGGTAACTATATCGATAATTCAATATAAAAATCGATTTATATTACCAGCTCAATATTTAAAATAATATTAGATATTCAAAATAAATCGACCAGAAAATCTGGGTCGTTACATAAAGGAGTTAGTCGGATATAGTTTATTCGAATAGAGTTAAAGAAGTTAATCGAATATATTTTATTCGAATAGAGTTAAAGGAGTTAATCGAATATAGTTTAATAGAGTTAAAGAAGTTAATCGAATATAGTTTATTCGAATAGAGTTAAAGCAGTTAATCGAATATAGTTATTTGAATGGAGTTGAAGGAGTTAATCGAATATAGTTTATTCGAATAGAGTCAAAGAAGTTAATCAAATATAGTTTATTCAAATAGAGTAAAAGGAGTTATAGAATATCGCTTATTTGAAATAGAGTTATCGAATAAAGTTATTCGAAGTAGAGTTATCGAATATAGTTTATTCGAAAAGAGTTATCGAATATAGTTTATTCGAAAAAGAGTTATCGAATATAGTTTATTTGAAAAGAAGTTAATCGAATATTAGTTTATTCGAAAGGAGTTAAAGCGAATTAGTTTATTCGAAGGAGTTAATCGAATATAGTTTATTCGAAAAGGAATTATCGAATATAGTTATTCGAAAGGAGTTAATCGAATATAGTTTATTCGATAAGGAGTTATTGAATAGAGATTATTCGAAAGGGAGTTATACGTTGAAATTCGATTATATCGAATTTGGTAAAGTACTATTCACTTTTCGTTTTTAATCAAGATCTATTTATTTAGTTATAAATGGTCTAGTTAGTTATCTAGTTAAATTAAGGAATAAAAGTTATCTTTTGACGTTCGCTAGTTCTAAGTTAGAAATGTTGATCAGTTAAGGTCTGAGAGGTAATTATACCCCAACTTGATTGACTCCAGTTTTAACTAAGGAATGGTTAAGGTGCGATAGTGAAGGTTGGTTAAGTAAATTTAGTGAACGAGTATAAGAGTTTGAGTTGGCATAGCGATGTTTATTTAAACATCTGTTTAAATCCAAACGTAGGAGTTTTGGAAATGTTTTCCAAACAAGAATCAGAAATGTTTTCTAATATAGAAAATAAGAAATGGAAATGTTTTCCAATGTTAATAACATATATTTTCTAAATTTAGAAAATACGAAATGTTGAATATATGGAAACAGGAAATGAAAAATGAATAAGTTAATGAACTAAAGAGATAAATATTCAATGATGATTGATCGATAAAATTTCCATCTGGAAATAATATCGTTGTTTGCACATGTGTTTTTCTTTGATAGTTAACTCACCGACTATTGAAGTTTTTGACTGTTTTTCCATCGTCAATACGGAGAGATCGGGATCAGATTCATGACCAGAAACCCGCTCTGTATGGGCGTTAGCATTGCGAATCAAATTTGATAAAGATAATTGAAGACAGCGTTTATGCAACGGTCGTTCTATCAAATCTTAGGTAGAAATTGCCTAAGATGGATTTTCAGAATAGTGCCTTCAGTCTGTCCAGACCCAGGACGACCTGTATGGAAGAATGTCTAACAGAGTATATTTAATAGATCGTGTAAGTTGATCTCTTCGAACGTATTTACGTTTGGTGGCGGTGGAATTTGTTTCTCTTAGCTATATACCCGTGGTACTTTTAGGGAAATCAATTTGTGATTTGGCGGGTATAACGATGTGACATTCAAAGTAAATAAATGTGTGATCTCTCATAGATAAGCGTAGCCTCTAGCCTCATAACCGGGAAATGACAAAAATCGGGCAGGCAACATGGTTAAGTGGTTAGCTACCAAGTAGGATGTATTATCACCTATCCAGAGATATTCATTTCATTCTATAATCTATTGTCGATGCTGTCCCATTCAGGAAACGGTTGCTGATCCCAACCGTTGGTGATATACATTCGATACACTCATGCAAAATGAGTGGTCAGTCATGTGTGGCCGGGTTGCAAGATGTTCTTGTTGAACCCAGTGTATTCCTCTCTAGAGGTACACTATCAGAAGGTGGTTCCATACCTTGTCATAGTTTGAAATCCATTACCCAAGAAGTGCTCATGGTTTTGATTGTATACTATATATGTGGAACATGAGTTGAAAGCATTCTGCAAGATGGTTATTTTATTATGGTTGAAAGACACTATTATAATATCAAAAGAGTTTCGATATAAAAGAACATTGTTTCTTTCAAAATGATTTGAAAGTTAAATCAAATTGATTTAGGTTCTCATAAGGGAAAAACCCGTTCCGTTATACGGCGTGGTCTTATAAGATATCGTTATTTTCCCAAACTGTTTTAAATTGTTTACTCATACTAGTCCCATGACTGACCCAGAGTTTATTTTGTTTTGTTTTCCCTAAACTCTTGGATGTCCGATTTTGTACGGGCAGTCAAGTAGTCGGGATTTTACAGGTATACTTGAAAACCTGGAGCAGGAGGCTTCAGTAGCGTTTATATAGCTATTGTTTATTTCTGCTGTGTGGTAAGTGTTGTACTTTGATAATGATATGTATATTCAAGTACAATCTTTTATTTCAAAGTTATGTTATATTTTATTCGTTCCGCTGTGAGATTCGTGTTTACTCTAATGTTGTATGTTCTTCTTCTTCTTCTATTCTAAGTGTCTATCTTATCTATTCTCACCCTCTGTTTTCTTTCTATTATTTTTCTGGTTTTCAGTGTAATTTGGGTTAGACTTGTGTTATTTGGTCATCTCAAATTGTACCGGAATTTCGGGATGCTACACATAAACCCAAACCTTTAAATTAGATCTGAGGTTATCTTCATCGACCAGATCTGGGGGAAAATATACTCAGCACCCCTTTTTTGAGCCATTCCCGTTGTCATGTCTTTGATGGCTTCGAGATTTCAGTCTTATCTGCATCGAACGTTACTGTGACATAGTTTTTGATTCCTGCACCAATGACTTTGGATCCTGACGTGGTCAATGCATCTTCTACTGAGCCATTTCTTGCCCTTCTTTCAGATATGGCAGCGTTGCCACCCTCTGACTTGCCACTATGTTAGGATGCTAGTCATGCCAGTGTTGCGTCCCAAGTTTATCCAGTTTCAGATATATGTATAAACCCACTTTTTCATGGTTTACCGGTTGATGCTAGATGGATTGAAAAAATGTTATCTTAGGTGATAATGTCAATGTGGAAATAGCTATTGATATAGGTAGTGAAGGAGTTAATTGTTTGAATGATAACGAGTGTCATTTGTCCTTGAAAGAAAATGTTTTGTATTCTTTTGGTAGTTTATCTAATATTGATAGCTTGGAAAATGGTAAAGTGAGGGAACCAGGATTGGCAATTATTTCAGATAATACTGTGAATGTCAAAACAGTGAAATCAAAGTCTAGCTCCAAGTTCTACGAAAATACTGCTATTTTGCCACTTGTGGCCAGCTCTGTTCAAGCAAAAAATATAGATATAGATGCTACATATTTTATTTCAGATGTTGTCCCCAAACCAGGTTATCCTAGACTAAAATCAAAACGTAGCATGACCACATTAGAAATGCAAACTGCAATTATGAGTGAGGTTCCTGTTGAAACTTTGGGTTTAGCCTCTAACGCTAGATTTGATGTTGCTGGTGACCCTGTTAGGGGTGCTAAGTCTTGTGGGGAATCTGACAGAGCAGAGAATAATGCACGCAAGTGGATATCGCTTTTTAAGAAGACTTTGCGTAACATGGGAACATATGAGCCGTTGTTCTTTGAGCATTCAGAATCTAAAGGAATTAGTTCTCCTCCTTCAGAGGTAATACACATAGGGGCTGATTTCTGGTTAGATTGCTTAGTCGGATTTTCTCCTTGATAGCCCTCCTCCGTATGCGGTTGTTAAGTAGTATTGTGGTAAAGCGTGGAAGTTTCATGGTGGTTTTCAAGAATGAAAGGATCGTGCGATGTTTTTCATAAAATTTTCTCTTCTGGAAGAACGCCTTCGAGTTCTCAGCTTAGAGCCTATAATTATTAGAGGGAAGCCTTTCACTATTATACCGTGGAGTCCGACTTTTGATCGAGCCAGAGAACAAGTCATTCCATCCCAATATGGACCTACTTCTCTCATATCCCCTCTTTCTTGAAATCGTTGATAGGTCTGAATTGGTTATCAATTATATTGGAAAGCTTAGGTGATTTGATGCTAACACAACTGCCAGAGATAAACTGTTTATGCCAAGTCCCTAATTGAAATAACCCTTGATAAATCCTTTCGAAGATAATAAAAGTTAGAATAGTTGATAACAATGTAGCTGAGGTGAGAGTGTGATATGGATCTATGTCCAACATATGTACTACATGTCACACTTTTGGTCATTTACATGATTTATGTACTTGGATACTCACAGCCTCTACCCCAGCCCATGTTCCCCCTTCTAAGGGAGTTCCATTTCCACGACCCCATGTCGTGAAGTGGGTACAGAAAGTTGTCACACCACCTATTGTTATTTAGGATCCTGTTCAGGTGACGACTGCCCTTGTGATCATGATAGTTTGTAAGATGATGATAGTACTTTTCTTGAGGATGATGGTATCTATTGGATCTCCACCACTCTTGGATCTATAACATTTATGGAATGAGATATTATCCCTTTAAAAACATGTATTATAAATGTTGAACTGACTTGGAAGATGATTTTATAATACCGGATTACAAAGTTGTAGGTTGACATAACCAGAAAAATGCGCCCGGCCTAGACCGAACTGGAATACGGATAGGTTGAGAACATGACACATCGGAGCACAAGGTAACAAAATATTTCGTTGCTCTTACAACAGTTTACATCATAGCACACGAATATCAAAGCATGGAAAATAATATACACGATGAAATACAATTAACAGAGAATAAATAAATTACATATCAGCGAAAAATGTAATTCATGAATATATACAATGCAGCGGAAAACATCAACTAACACAACTGAATGCAATACATAGATACTAAGCTTTCTGAATACACCTTTAGCCATAATCTAGGATCTTGTTAAAGAAAACAACTGGCAAAACAAAAACTACCGACTGCCAGTGTGGAAAATATTAGCACCCAGAGTTTAGGTTGAAACAATAAACTCCAGGTCAATCATGGGACTGGTATGAGAGCTAAAACAATTACTTAAATTTTTACTTTAAAATGAGGTAGATCATTGGATCACTCCGTATATCACGGAACGGGTTTACTCCATGTGAATACCCAAAGTTGAAATAAATGATAAATAACACGGTGTTTTTTGGAAAAATGGAGCTATTATAAGACTCGGGTCCCATCACATAAGGCAACGCAAGTCGGAGGATAGAGTTTACCTTATAATAGACAAACATGTTTGGTATCCTTAAAACAAATATTTTTTATATTATTATAAGTGCGTAGTGTAGAAAGCAACTTCAAATGTAAATGTATCAATAATAAATGACATAGGTACCATATAATATGTCGCCATATAGGTTTACAACCAAAACAGTGAAATGTCGAATTGGAAATTGGATTTTCATCATGAGCCAAGGAAAGGGATGTCTCCTTACCGGTTTTTGATCACCTCTAGCAAGATGATCCAGGATCACACCTATGGGAAACCCTTGGTCTTGCAGGGCCGGTCCATACCTAACGTTTGTGGATTAGTTATTCTTGAAGAATACTATTCTTGGTCCTATCAGACCTATCATTTGGTTAATATATCAACCAATCATATCTGAGGGCCCTCACATCCATCATCCACATAAGTAAAATGTTTGGGCTCCATATCATGACATCTCCTTTGGCTAGAAGGAAACGCATGCACTCCCTGTTGCCCCTAATCCTGTTTTTGACTCATACCAGGGTGTGAAGCTCGAGAATTAATGCTACGCACAAAGTTGCGCTATTTAAAGCCATGCTTTGATCATCATCCACAAAGCTCGGCTTTTCAAAAAAAGCCTTGATCATTGCATCTTAGCATGTCACATTGTTAATTCATACCAATGATTTCCACCAATATATAACCTCCAAGCTCGTACGTTTCAAAGAAGGGTGTTAAGTAAGAGAATAAATTCTCCACCACCAAACAGATACATATTTAGTTCAGATCAACAAATACAACGTGAAGTACAATGCTAGACATACAACCCATTTTCAAGTCTATTCTGGGTCTGAATGAAACTGGAGGCACCTTATTCCTCATCCCATGTGTCCAATACAGGAGACAGGCCCTCGCATATCTGGTCGATTTCCAAGTACGTTCCAAACTACCACCACTTATTACCTTGTCCTGGGTATACGGCCCAATCAAGCCATCAGCAATAACCAAAACGATTTGAAGATCTCTGGTCTTCAGCCACCATCTTCGTCTTTGACGTTTAATCATCGTAATAATTATTTAGAATGCGTTGAAACCGGTCTTTTCGAATAACTTATGTGTCTTTATAATCATGTGCCAAATACACAAAGATAACACTTATTTCATTCCAATCCAGAATATTCTTCAATTTTAATATTCATTACCTTTAGAAAAAGTCTCTCATAAAATATATCAAAGATAAATTCTTTTAATCTCAAAAATCATATCTCAATGACTATCCAAAATTTAGAAATTAATCTCGTCTTAACTAGGTTAAAGAACAACTGTCATTTAAAAAACATTATTCATTTGAAATCCAAAATACCATTTTCTATTCAATATGGAATCTTCACGAAAATATGATTATTTCATAATTGATATAAATTTATGTATCAGAATAATACTATAACTGGAATAAAGGCGAAGCCTATTAAATTCCATAAACTGTAAAGGCCCTCCTTTTCTGAAGCTTATTTCGATTATTTTTAGTCGAATTCCATCCAATTCCAATTATATGAAATAGATTGGAAAATTCATTTAATCTTATTTCAAACATTTATCCTTTTCATAGTTGGCTACAAGAATGGTATTATTTAAAATACCATTCACAACGAACCTCCAATCAGTTTATTAAATTTAAACATTAAATTTTTCCCATAGTTGCAAAATAGAAAATTTAGATAAAAATAATTTTTTTTCTTTCAAATCATAGGGAATATTTTATTCAAACTCTTTCTAAATATTTTTTTGTGATTTATCATAATTTATTTATATTTTTAATAATTTTACAGTCGGTTTCCATTATCGTTTACCGAACAAAATCCATAACGGCCTTTTCCAAAACTGATTTGGACATATTTTACGATCTGACCATTCAAATTTAAACCACTTATGTTCATTAGAAAGATCTTTTCGATATGAACCCAACGGTTTTGGTTTTAGGAAAATCTGATGGTCGGATCTCCCTCTACGTCAGTTCGAAGTAACAAGTTGAAGTTCGCGAACTGTCGCTGCGCGACGCATTCTATTCAAGCCCGTATCGATTTATTAATTTATAAATAAATCAAAACTTTTCTAAACTTCCTTTATTAATTATATAAGATTTATATAACTACTTTAGAAAATTTGTTTCTGTTGTTTTAGCTTCAAATTTGAATATCTCTTAGTTTGGTCAATTTTAATACTATTCTAATGAGTAAAATAATATTATTTTTAAAAGGTTGTCAACTTATGTTCAAAATTTCATGGCAGTCATAAAAAAATAAATGAAATTTTATCGAAAGAAAACTTCTTCTCAAACGTCTGCTACATATCCTAACCGAACTTCACTTCGAAAAGTTACTATTCATTTAAAATCCATATACTTTAGAGAAAATGGCGACAGCTCCTTTGGCGACTTCTTCTTCCTCTCCTTCCACCTTCGATGTCGCTTTTCCACCTCTTCCTTCTCACATTTCTTCTCCTATTCCCCTGCCCCTCCTCCTCCTGATGTTAATCCATCTTCTGAAAAAAAACCTGAAGCAAATCCTAGAGTTAATTTTTCAGATCTAAGAATCCAAAACTGTTCGAATGCCTCTTTTCCTTCCTTTAAAAAAGTGGATTATGTATCCCTTTTTAATTCTCTGCCACGTAATGCAGGTATATTCAAACCTGTGGTTTTTGATATTCCAAGAAATGGTGTGTCTCCAAATATTCCAGAGACGGTTAAGAATGAGGGTTTGAAGTTTTGTAGCAGTCAATTGGTTGGTTTTTTCTTGGACGGGTCTCTGACGTATCCGATTGTGGTTAATTCTTTGCTTAGGGCTTGGATATTGGAAGGTGAGGTTGATATTAAATTTGACAGTGTGCATTTCTTTTTTCTTTTCTCTAATGATTCAGATAAAGATAAGGTTCTTAAATCTGGTCTTATATTCATAAGAGGTCGTATGTTTATCATTAATGCTTGGGATCCTTCGATAAGATATCCTCTATCTCAGATCAAAAATGTTCCTATTTGCGTACAGTTTCATAGGATTCCTATGCTTCTTTGGACACTTTTAGGAACAAATTGGTTAGCTTGTCATATAGGGCTATTAATTTGTTTTGATACTAGCATGGAAAAGCTTCAACGATTTCGGTATGTTAAGGCTTTGATTGAAATTTCATCAGATGTTGAATTACCAGATCAAATTGTAGTTCCTGAATTGGATAAAAGTTGTCCATTTGTTCATGTTTCTTATTATTGGAAACCCCTTATATGTACAATTTGTAAAGTTTTTGGGCACGACACTTGTAGATGTGAGTATAATTCAAAATCTAAGATGAATAATCAAGATTTTGCAAAAGATTTTTCTGAGAATCATGTGGGAAGGAGTTATGGTATTGACGGTCAATATTATAATAGATCATTTCCTCATTTAAGAACCGTGATTGGAATACTATAAAGCCAAGGATGAATAAGATGTGGAGAAGACAAGGAGAGGTTGCTAGTAATGGATATAATGTTGATATCAATAAGAATAATTCGAATCCATTTGCTGCATTAAATCAAGATATTGGGAATACAGTTAGTAATAATGGGCTTACTAATATTAGCAATGAGAACATTGATATCAACAATGAAACATATGGAAATGATGTTGTTTTTCAGGCGAATGTAAATGATAAGGGGAGTGATCCTTCTGGTGGAAATAATCTAGTAGGAAATGGCTCTAAGGAAAAATGTTTTGGTGATGGAATCGATGAGGGGAAGCATTTTGGAAATGATGGTTTGAGCATAGTAACTCGAGTAAATGACTTTAATGATAAACAACATGATCATCAATGTGTTAATACTGACAAAGAAGTAGCAGATTTTGGTTACGTAAATTGATTGACGGAGGAAATGAATCAGTGCAACTACTTGTTCAGGGGGAATCAGTCAATGCAGGGATCTAGTTTTAATGGTATTTCTTCTTCGAGTAATTCTTCTTTGTTTACTAATTTGGCTACTGGCACCATGTCTTGTTCATCTTCATATAGTGATCCATCTCCTCATGTCAAAGACTCATCATATCGGCCTCCTAAAAATGTTTATGGATGTGGTTTGACATTTCTAGTTGTAAGGTGTAACACCCCATAATTTTATAATATTAAAATTCACAAATTAAAGTATACTTAATTTTTAGAAGAAGAATTAAGTGAAATGGGTTGCGCTATTATGTTCATCTCAAAATTTTGGGTCAAGATAGACATTTGGTTTGCAAAAATGGACACCTTATGAAGATATTATTAAGCCTTGAAGTTTGTATGCATACGAGAGAAATATATATAGATATATATAAAAACTAAATAAATAAATATTCAAAAAAAAGTTCAAAACAGCAAATCGGGAGGGGGAATAGCCGAACCGCACCATTTTTGGAATCGATCCGAGCCCCGCTGGGTCGACTAGGGGTCGATCCAGGGTGTTTGGCTTTCAACCCGTGGCCCGATTCGCGCTAAGGGCTAATGTCACATCTGAGTGGTTCTGATGATTTCTGGGTTAATCTAAGAGCTCTAATCGATCCTAGACATCTATATGTACACCCTAAGACCTAACCCCAATTCATAAAATATTATCTATGACACCATTATGCTATCAAGCTCTCTTTTAAGCCCTAGCCGCCGCTTCTAAATTAAATCTCAAGTGTTCATACACAATTCAAACCAAAGTTTAGAGCTTCAACAACAATTAAAGAAGATCAATCAACATCACCGCAATGTTTCTACGCCAATTTCAATTCGTTAATCCTTTTCTTAAGCCACGAAAGGTGAGTATAGTTATTTTCACAAATTTAGTGGGATTAAAGTAACATGAAAAAGTTGTAAAAAGGATTCATATATATGTTTGTAATGAAAATCTCACCAAGTCTTCACCTTTTTGATTCATGTCATCATATGCCTATGTTTCTATGTAAAGTCAATACCTTTAATCAGTTTATTCATGTTGAATCTTTTATTATGCCTCTATGCCAGTCTATATGCCTCTTTATTTCATGATGCTGTTTTATTCCAATTTTCTATGAATTGATTCTCTCTTCTTATCCCTATTCCTTTTATTTGTGGATCTAGGCTACCTTCGAGCATATATTAAAAATACGCGCGAATGTGAATACGTGGGAACGATATGGAATATTTGGAATATGGGAAATTTGGGAAATTGTATATTATTGGATATTTTGGATAATTGGATAATATGTAAAATTGGCATATTTGGGTATGAATTACATGGAATTGATGAAATTGCCTAATGTGTAAATAGTGAAAATTTGGAATACACAATATTATAGGCATGATTATATGTTTAATTGGGTATGGGTGAAATACGATGTTAATGAACCTTTGACACGAGGTTAGGCGCAACTGTGACGTAAGACTGCCCGGAACCGCCCGGCAAATCCAGCGGTCATAATTGGGGTCTAATGTGAGAGGTCAAAGGAATGAATTGTAGGCGTAACGGTTAATGACACGAGTTAGACCCGGTTTGTGGCGTAAGACTGCCCGGAACCGCCCAACAAATCCAACGGCCACAAAATGTTCGGTCTAGTGTGAGAGGTCATGCACCGTTCGTCATAAGGAATGAATTAAAGAATACTAACCATAATAAGACATGGGTATGTTTAGAGGTTTAAGTGGGGTGACATGTAAATTATGACATGTAAATATGGACTTATCCGGAATAAGATAGGACATGTAAATTATGACATGTAAGTATGGACTTAGCCGTAGCACGTGTAAGACATGGACATTTTAATTAAAATGGTTAAGTGGGGAAAACCTAGTGGGGACCAAGCATAGGTAGGAGGGTTGTGTCGGATGGGGACCCGTTTCAACCAGTAACCCATTTGAGTATCTAATTGGGCCCGATACTAGGCCGGGGTTGGGGCACGCTTACTGGGCTTGAATATAAGAGGTCAAAACGTGAATAGCGGTGGCAACGCAAGTCCAACGAGTTCATGTATGTGCATGGGTCCGGGCTGGTAGGTAAAACGTTGTTGCAT
This sequence comes from Allium sativum, assembly GCA_030737875.1. Classification (NCBI taxonomy): domain Eukaryota; kingdom Viridiplantae; phylum Streptophyta; class Magnoliopsida; order Asparagales; family Amaryllidaceae; genus Allium; species Allium sativum. The sequence continues at coordinate 105,423,333 of CM060912.1, forward strand.
CGTATAGGTATGGCCGTGCATTTCATGTTGGTATCGGGGTTGCCACTTTAGGGAGTGATATACCCCACTTTGGGGCCAGCACGAGTGCCTACGGGGTTTAGGGAGCCGATCAAATGGGTAGATTAAGGGTACCTTAGCGGTGGTAGGAGCATGCCGGCACCTACGATAGCACCTAGGTACAAGTAACTACCAAGTTTGTCATGTGGGTACAGTTCGTGGGAAGGGATCAACCTCTAGTAAAAGGAGACTAGTAGATGTGCGGTGTAATTAAGTAATGTGGTGTAACTTAGCAAAAGTGCGGTGTAATGAAATACATGTTGGTTGAGTTGGATAGTCCTTTGGGTGCTAGTCTAATGTTGACTTCAGTCTTCGGGGTTTGTACTTGGAGGGTTGTTCACTTAGGCGAGGTGTAGGATTGCCTTAGTACTTAGGAACAAAATCATCTTGTCCATCGTTTTTATCTACTTTATCTAAGTTACAGCCATATCATGATGTCTATTTATGTCTTGATCATTTACCTTATCTATTATTTATTAAAATTACTGGACTCGCTAGACTTTATGTCTAACCCGTTTGTTTCCACCTCTTTTCTTTCCTCCCCCCCCCCCTCCCCCGCCCCGGTTTGCAAGGAGGGAATACTATAGCTTAGTGCCGATTTCTTTCAGTTGCTTGAAAAGAGTAGATGTATCGCTTTGGACTCTCTTATATTTATGGCTTTGCTTATACTCAGTGGGGATTTATGCATTTATGTTATTTAAGTAATTGCTTCTTTATGTACTTTGAAGTTTTTGGAAAAGACTATTGATCCTGTTGTAATGGTTTTGGGAACTACTTATGTAAGCTTGTTTTGAGTTATGATGCTATGAAATAAGTTTTATCTTCCGCTGTGTTGTTTTATTTATTTATTCTTGTAATTTATCTATACAACAATAACGCTTCATGGACATTGATGCATTCCCTTTATGAGTGACATTAATGGACATAGGGTGTTACACGTGGTGTCAGAGCTATGGTTACAAGAACAAATAAAAGGTTTTGAAAAGTATTTTCAAAAGTATTATTTTCCTAGAAAGTATTATCAAAAACTTGTTTTAAAGAAGCTATTTTCAAGGAAAGTTTACTTTAAAGAGCATAATCCCCGTAAGCCATACATCTCTCTTCCACTTCCCTTGTTTTGAAACTCTTTCTTTTTCTTTTCAGCATGTCTGGAGCATCTGAAATACCAGAGGGTGTTCATGTACCCGGTTGGTTTCGTCAATATCTCGAGGCTAGGTCCGCTACCGCTGGTCCAGCCAACGTTACTCCTCCTCCTCCCCCAGCTTCAGTCATTCCTCCATGTGGAGATGCTTTCTCCAAGATATGTAAAGACTTTCGTTCGATGGGTGGAAAACCTCTTAATGGGTCTGAAACGTTCGCTGAAGCTAGAAATTGGTTGAAAGAAGTGGAGGATCTGTTTGGCATTTTCGATTTGGACGACTGTAAGAAGGTCCAATTGGCTGCTTGGTTGATGAAGGACGAAGCTTCGTTTTGGTGGGAGGTTACTAATGGAGAGCGTGCTGTGGAGACGTAGGCAGATTTTAGGGAAAGGTTTGAGTTGAAATTTCTTTCTTAAGCTGAGGAGAGTATGTACATGGAGAGGTTCCTGACATTGAAGCAGAAAAACTTGACCATGAAGGAGTATATGACCGAATTTAATAAGTTGGCGAGATTTGGGCTAGAGTTGGTGAATATGCCTCACGAGAAGGCCTTGAGGTTTGCAAAGGGCCTAAATGAACCGCTTCACAGTTTGGCTATGTCCCACATTCCAATGGGGGCTACATATGAAAAGCTTGTTGATATGACATACGTGCATGAAGAAGAGAAGGGTGTATGTACTTTTAGGCCGCAAGATAAGAAGGAGGATCCAAAGAAAGCCCAACAACAAAAGAAAGGTGGTGAAGAAAAGAGGAAGTGTCACAACTATGGGAAACCTGGCCATTTGAAGAACGACTGTAGGAAGAAGAGGAAGTTCGCTTGTTATCATTGTGGTGATGCGGGTCATGCTGTGAAGGACTATCCTAAGAAGCAAGGGCAGAGGGCAGGATCTACTTCGGGAGGGCAGGTTCACGCTCTCATGGCTCCAGGACAGGAAGAAGGTAGAAAAATTTCTGTTGAAAGTTTGATTTTCATATTTGATCATCATGTTCGTACTTTATTCGATTCTGGCACATCACATTCGTTTATCTCTACATCATTAGTTGAAACACTGCACTTAAATACTAGTCTCGTTGTAGATCTCATTGTAGTCTCAAATCCTATTGGTGGGTTGGCTCATTTATCCATGGTTTGTAGGGATTTGAGATTGTCTATATTAGGTGTTGGTTTTGAATGTAATGCTTTTGTGTTTGGTTTCATGGGCTATGGGTTGATTCTAGGGATGGATTGGCTAGCCAGATATGGTGCCATCCTAGATTATGAACGAAGGGTAGTAAAATTGTTGACTCGTAGTGGAAAGACCCTTGATATTTCTTGTAATCCTAGAGGATCGGTGATGCTTAGTTATGTTGAGTCACTTGACGCATCTAATGACGATTTACATTCTGTTCGTATAGTCCGTGAATATGTTGATGTCTTCAATGAGGTGAGGGGTCTACCCCCAAAACGTGAGATAGACTTTCGTGTTAATCATGTAGACAATGCAAAACTAGTATCTCTGCCAGTATGCCACATGGCTCCTCGTGAGAGGAGGGAGCTCAATAAGCAAGTAGGGGAGTTGCATGAGAAGGGATTCATACGACGTAGTATATCGGAGTGGGGTGCTCCGGTAGTATTTGCCACAAAGGCAGATGGGTCCCTTAGACTTTTTGTGGACTATAGGGAACTCAATAAGCTTACTAAGAAGAATAGGCACCCACTGCCGAGGATTGACGATATCTTCGATCAGTTAGTTGGCACCTCGGTGTTTTCGCAGTTGGACTTAGCCACTGGTTTCCATCAGTTGAGAGTGGCTGAGGATAGCATAGACAAGACTACCTTTAGGACTCCGGACAGTTTCTATGAGTGGCTTGTGATGCGCTTCGGTTTGACAAACGCCCCCACATACTTTGTTGACTTGATGAGTAGGGTGTTTAGGGAGTACCTTAATAAATTCGTGGTGGTCTTTGTGGATGACATCTTGATCTTTTCTAAGAACGAGGAAGAGCATGCCCTACATCTTAGGGAAGTGTTGGAGACCCTTCGAGCGCATAACCTTAAAGCTAAATTTTCTAAATGTCACTTTTGGAGGAAGGAAGTGTGATTCTTAGGGCACGTGGTTTCCAAAGAGGAGATAGCTGTGGATCCCGCGAAGGTGGTGGCCATCCAAGATTGGAAGGTCCCTAAAAATGCTACCAAGGTGAGGAGTTTCTTGGGGTTGGCTGGCTACTATAGGAAGTTTATCAAGGACTTCGCAAAGATATCAGCCCCAGTGATACGCTTGAAGAAGAAGAACTTAGTTTTCACGTGGGACGTAGATTGTGATGATGCGTTCCAACGTTTAAAGAGAGCTTTGACCACAGCCTCAGTCCTAGTGTTGCCAGATGGGCGTAAGCCATTTACCGTTTATACTGATGCTTGTGGGACATGACTAGGCGTAGTCTTAATGCAAGAGGGGAGGGTAATAGCCTATGGAGCAAGGCAGTTGAGAGTGCATGAGAAAAATTACCCTACACATGACCTAGAGTTGGCCGCTATTGTTTTTGCGCTTAAGTCTTGGGCCATTATCTTCTTGGCGAGAAATTCGAATTGTTTACAGACCACAAATCGCTAAAATACTTGTTCTCTCAGAAGGACTTGAACTTAAGGCAGCAAAGGTGGATGGAATTCTTAGCGTCCTACGATTTCGAGATAGCATATACCCCTGGCAAGGGTAACGTGGTGGCAGACGCCTTAAGTAGGAAAAGGTTATCCTTGAGTCCGATGTTTGTTGAGCGGAAAAGCTTAGAGTTCATCTCTACATTTGAATTTAGACCTTCCATTGACTTTATTCCCAGTTTGCTAGCATCCTTAAAGGTCAGACCTACGCTTTTGGGACGGATTGGTGAGGCACAGTGAGATGACCCACAGTTGGTTGAGTTGGTAGAGAAGCTCATAAGGGGGGAGTCATCGAGCCATCTCAGTAGGTATACCCCAGATGATAAGGGTTGGTTACGCAGGGATGGTAGACTTTGTGTACCACGAGACAATAACTTGAGTAAGACCATTTTTGATTATGCACATCGTTCGAAGATGACCATTCATCCCGGTGGGGACAAGATGTACATGGACATGAGACGAGTTTACTTTTGGGCCGGTATGAAGAAGGATGTGGCCGAGTTTGTCGCTAGATGCTTGGTGTGCCAACAAGTAAAAGCAAAGCAAAAGAAGCCCGGTGGGTTGCTTCACCCATTGGAGGTCCCACAATGGAAGTGGGAGAGTGTCTTGATGGACTTTGTTGATGGGTTACCGAGATCGAGGAAGGGTAATACGGGGATTTGGGTCGTGGTAGGCAGACTTACTAAGAGCGCCCATTTCATTCCCGTAAAGAGTAAGAGGACTGCTCTATGGTTAGCCTCCGTATACATTCGAGATATAGTTCGTTTGCACGGTGTTCCTTCTAGCATAGTGAGCGATCGCGATCCTATTTTTACTAGTGAGTTTTTGAGGAGCTTGCAAGAGGCGGTAGGGACTCGGTTATGTTTGAGCACCGCATATCATCCTCAGACGGACGGCTAGACCGAGAGGGTGAATCGTATTCTAGAGGACCTTTTGAGGCTATGTGTTTTAGGATTTGGAGTAACATGGGAGGAGCATCTTCCTTTGGTGGAGTTCGCGTATAATAATAGTTTTTAGTCTAGCATTGGCATGGCACCTTTCGAGGCTCTTTATGGAAGGCCTTGTCGTTCACCTACATGTTGGTGGGAATCTACGGATAAGATCTTACTTGGGCCCGATATGATTAGAGAGACTTCGGAAAAGATTGTTTTGATTCGAAGGAGGATGAAGATGGCGCAAGATAGGCAGAAATCGTATGCAGACAAGAGGAGGAAAGATCTTGAATTTGATATTGGGGACATGGCCTTTATCAAGGTGTCTCCACTACGGAATGTTGTTCGCTTTGGGTCCGTTGGGAAGTTAGCACCAAGGTTTGTAGGCCCGTTTCCTATTAAGGAGAGAATTAGATAGATGGCATATAGAGTAGAGTTGCTCGAAAGACTTAGTGGTGTACACGACGTGTTCCATGTTTTGCATTTGAGGAAGTGCTTGCATGAGACCGTGGAAGTGGTAGAGCCGAGCTTGCTTAGAGAGGAGGAGATAGAGCGTGATGCGACGATTCGACGAGCTCCTACATGCATTCTTGGGTCAGAGATTAAGAAGTTGAGGAATCGAGAGGTCAAGCTAGTCAAAGTGCAATGGGGAGATGATGAGAGCGATGCTACTTGGGAGACGGAAGTGAAGATGCGTTCATTGTACCCTTTTCTTTTCGAGGGTATGTCTTTTAATTTCTCCTTTATCGCTTAGCTTGTACTTGTCCTATCTTTAGTATATTGTAATGGCGCGTTTTGGTAGCTGTCGACTAATTAATTTATTTAATGATTTATATATCGATTTGGCGATATCGATAATTTAAAGTACAACGTTCGAACTTATAATTTATAATTTTAATTAAAACGAACTTGAAACGTCGTGGCAGTTCGCAATTTGGCGATTCGAACTTCAACTGAATATACAGAATCCGTTTTAAGCCGGATTTCTGTGAAACAAGAAACGTATGGAGCTGGTGGAGTATATCTTTCTAGTGGAAGAGAAAATTCAGGATTTCGTCGTGTAGATTTTGAGTTATGTCCAAATCAAATTTTAAAATAGTCGCTATAGAATCATTTATCGACCATAACGGTTATTTCAAAATAACTAGATATCGGGTGTGAATTCAGACAAGATTCTTTTGGGAAATAGCGATAATTTAATTTTTGGGATTTTACTGTAATTTTTAATTAATTAAATAAGCAACTTTTTATTTGAAGTATTTCGCACCCTGAAATCAAGATTTTGAAGTTTCAAAATATAAGTCCACCTACCGATATTATTATATTTCTGGGATCGTGGCACCGTACTGAATACAACGATATATTTATCTCTGTCTAGAGCAGCTCATATGTTGAGGAAATTTGACGGAACCAGAAATGTAAAACTTTAATTTAAAAATATCAATACAAATTGACCTAGTCCATTCCTTTTCGCTAATCAAACAGACATCCACGTTCCACCCTTCTACAACAGCCGTTCTTTGTGGTTTCAAAAGAGAAAAACGTGGCCTCCTCTAGATCAAACACAAACACTACATAAACACCTACCATGTCTTCACGTCTTGGATTTTCAGAAGCTGCAAAACCGAAAAGAAAAAAAAAACGTTGCCGCCAGTATTACTCTTCTCAAAACGAAACCTGGGTCTCGAAAAGAAAACAAAGGGGCAGTGAAGTAAAGTGGTGCGGTGAACATTTTTTGAGCAGAAGAGTTTTGCATGGGGTATTGGAAGAACAGAATGGGTGAACGGGTCACACAACACAAGGATAAGCAGTACAGAACGTGTGCAAGATCATGGGAAAGGAGTACCAAGCGAATGGAATAAAGAAGAGAGAGTACGGCGGAGTGGAAGCTTACGTTGCAGCTCATGTTTTCTAGTATGGGAGCGAGTGTTATATGGGAAGAGAGAAATACTGTACATGGCGTGAGCTGATGGAGAATTTGGGAGGACTTCGAACTTCAGCGTTGGGATAATGACTTCAAGAGTAACTATACTGTATGGAGGCGGGTGTGTTATGAAGTTGTGGAGGAGTTAGTTGGTGTTGGCAAAAGAATGATTTGCATGCTGGAAACGTCTAGTGCAAGGGAAGGTTGAATGCACGTATACTGATAGGAATGGGTTTGAATAACAATACAAAACAAGGGACGGAAGACGCATATATTTCAGAAGGAAGGATCGAAGTGGAGGCTATGTTTTGTGTTACTGGAGTTGGATCCAACAAGATGTTGGGGAAGAAGGATGTTAGAGCGGTCTGGGCTTTTGTAGAGTTGATGGGCCGACGAGTTTATATGGGTAAGAAACCCATTTACAATGTTAGTTATAAATTAAAATCCTTTTTAAAATATTGTATAACTTGTAAATTACACATCTATTTCATACGAAATCGAAATCGAACAAAACAGGATCCGTTAGGATCTTATGGACGGTGGCTACACCATGAAGCTGATTGGGAGTGAATCTGAGCTCGTTACAATTTATGGCGAAATAAATTGTCTGTTGAAATCAAATAACGCAAACCGTTATTTAAACGGTTAACGCGAAATGTGAGTAAAACTCACTAACTCTGAACAGTTTATAATTTCATGTTGTATTGTTAGAACTGTTAAAATTGTCTGTTTGACTGTGTGTTGATTGTTTGATTGAACTGCTGGTCAGTTAGTTAAATTTCTATATTTGATTCTGTTTAACAGAATATATCATATGGAACTGAAAGTGATGTTATCTATATTGTCTAACATCTGTGATGCAGGGAAACAGGTTGGAGGAATCCGACTGGATTCCTCAATAGTTATTTTATTGTTTTCCATATATTGTTATATGATGTGATATAAAATCTGTGGGAAATTATATGTGCTTGGACGATATTGAACATCGTGATTTGATATGATTGAATACCCTAACATACCGAATGTTGATAAGGGGATTTTCAATGTTTATATTGAAAATGAATCTTATTTATAAAATCGATAGGATTTTATAAAAGGAAAACATTTATTTAATTAGAAAATAAATAAATGAAAAAGGAAACATTTATTTAGAAAATAAATGAAATAAAATAGAAACATTTATTTAGAAAATAAATGAATTAGGATATAAAGGAATATTTATTTAGGAAATAAATAAAGGAACATTTATTTAGATTATAAATAAATGGAATAAAGGAATATTTATTTAGGGAATAAATAAAGGAACACTTGTTGGGAAAATAAATAGAATTATACAAGGATAGATTTAAACACGTGCTTCGCACACGGTATAACACGATATGGATTTAAATGAGATATTAAGTAGGAAATCTATTTTAAATAGATAAATTGAAGTAGATTAATTTATAAATAATGTTTTATAAATTAAATAAATTATTTATCGTTGATAAATGGAATATATATAAGTCTGGACTTATATAGAGAAGTAGAAACGTTATTAAAAGGACATTTATAAAGTGAAGAACCGTTACTAAAAGTAAATCTTTATAAATGGATAAACGTTGTAAAAAGTAAATCTTTATCAATGGATAAACGTTGTAAAAAGGAAATCTTTTGAAATGAATAAACGTTAATAAAAGGAGTTAATCGAATTTAGTTATTCGAAATGAGTTATTCGAATTAGATATTTGAATAGAGTTAAACCCATTAGAGTGATTCGAATTACTCATTCGAATAGAGTTAAACAAAGTAATTTGTTAGGTTAACCAAAGCAAGTTAGTCGAGTTAATCAAAGTAATTGGTTAAGTAAACCAAAGCGAGTTAGTCGAGTTAATCAAAGTAATTGGTTAAGTTAACCAAAGTAAATTAGTTAAGATAAACTAAGCGGTTAATCGAAGTGAATTAGTTAAGTTAAACTAATTGGTAAATCAAAGTGAATTAGTTGCGTCAAACTAAGTGACTTAGTTAAGTTAAACTAATTTGTAAATCAAAGTGAATTAGTTGCGTCAAACTAAGTGAATTAACTAAGTTAAACTAAGTGGATTAGTTCAGTTAATCGAGACAAGTAAATCAAGTTAGGTTAAACCATTTGAGTTAACCAGTTAGGTTAAACCATTTGAGTTAACCAGTTAAAGTTTACCAGTTAAAGATAAACAGTTAGAGTTGACCAGTTAAAGTTGACCAGTTAAAAGTTGGCCAGTTAGAGTTGACCAGTTAGAGTTATCCAAGTGGAGTTAATCAAGTAGAGTTACCGAATATTATTTATTCGAAGAGTAAATCGAATATTAGTTATTCGAAGGTAAGTTATTCGAATTAGTTATTCGAATAGAGTTAAACACGTAAGAGTTAATTGAATAATGGTTATTCAATTTGAGTTAATCGAATTTAGTTATTCGAGAAGAGTTAAATCGAATTTAGTTATTCGAAAGGAGTTAATCAATTTCAGTTAAGTTAATCGATTTGAATTAAGTTGAATCGAAATGGAGTAAATCGATTAGAATTTAGTTAATCGAGTTAGAGTAAATCGAATATTAGTTATTCGAAGGTAAGTTATTCGAATTTAGTTATTCGAAGGAGTTAATCAATTAAGTTATTCGAATGAGTTATTCGAAGGAGTAAATCAAATTAAGTTAATCGATTTGAGTTGAGTTAATCGATTTGGGTTAAGTTAAGTTATCGAGTAAAGAAATCGAGTTGAGATAATCGAGTTAAGATTTATCGAGTTAAGTAATCGAGTTAGTAATCGAGTTGAGATAATTGAGTTAAGAAAATCAAGTTGAGTTAATCGAATAAGTTATTCGATAAGAGTAAATCCATTTAAGTTAAATCGGGTGTTAGTTATTCGATAAGAATTGACACGTTTAAGAAAATCGAATATTTGTTATTCGATAAGAGTTAATGAAATAGAGCCAACCAAGAAGAGTTATTCGAATATTTGTTATTCGATAGGAGTTAATCGAAATAGAGTTTATCGAATATCAGTTATTAAAAGGGAGAGTTAATCGAATAGAGATTACTCGAAAGAGAGTTATACGCCGAATTCGATTTTAGCGAATTCGGGAAAGTACTATTTACTTTCCAGGGTTTAAATCAAGATTTAGTTATTGATTTAGAAATTTGGTGTCTGTTAAATTATTCGAGTTAGGAGATAAAGTTATAATTTAGGTTAGATATTGCAGAAGTAGGAATTATAATGTTATAGTTATAATCAAACGTTTCCATATAAGAAGTAGATTCGTAACCTGAATCCGAGAATTTGCGTAAACAGATGATTGGAAAAAGTGAGTGACGAGCTTCACCTATTTCACAGTAAAGGACGTTGTTCAATTAAGGTCTGAGAGGTAATTATACCCCAACTTGATTGACTTCAGAATTGACAAAGGAATAGTTGTGGTTCGATAGAAAAGGTTGATTTGAAATATAGTTAAGTAATAAGCGATTAATGGATTAAGCGTAACGATGTTTTATACAACGTTCATTGGAAATCCGTAAATGAGTTTTGGAAACGTTTTCCAAATATAGTCAGATATGTTTTCTAAACATAGAAAATGAAATGTATTCATGATAAGAATTTAAGAAATAGAGTTAAGCAAATTTAGAAACTGACCGGAGAGGGTAAGTTGAACGGTTTTCTAAGTGACGATCTGATGTTGGTTTCGACCTTCCGGATTGATACTTAGAGAATTGTTCTCATACTAGTTACAGTTAGGGACTGATAGTTGCGAAATAATAGTGATGTGAAAATAAGCTATGGAAATGTTTTCCAATGATTAATAACATATATTTTCTAAATATATGAAATAAGGAAATATGAACATATGATGATTGATCGGTCGAATTCCCATTTGGAAATAAGATCGTTGTTTGTACACTGACATGTTTTCATTTGATAGTTGAATCACAGACTATCAAAGTTTTGACCATATTTACGTTGTAAATATGGAGAGACCGGTTGGATTATTATCCGAAGAACCACTCCGTATTAGCATAAGCGTTGCGAATCAAGTACGCTGAAGATAATTGAAGACGGAGTGAAGTGCAAGGGCTATTGTGAAAAGCCTAGGTAGGATGGATTCACTGAATAGTGCCTTCGGTTTATTCAGTCCCAGAACAACGTATATGGACGAGTGTCTGACAAAGTATTCTTAACGAATCATATGTTGATCTCTTTAAATGTATTACGTTGGTGGCGGAGAAATTCGTTTCTCTTAGCTTTTATACTCGTGATGCCTTGAGAAATCGATAATGATTTGGCGGGTATGACGATGTGGCATTCAAAGTAATTGAAGAAATAATCTGTCAAAGTGATAAACGTGACCTCAAACCTCACAACTGGGAAATAATAGAACTTGGGCTAGGCAGCATGGCTAGTTGGGCCATACCCAAGCAGGGTGTATTATCACCATCTAGAGAATATTCAATTGTACTTCTTTATAATCTATTTCAATGCTGTCCCTTATCGGGAAGGATGGTTGCTGATCCCAACCATCGGTGATAATATATTCGTTACACTCAAGCTAAATGAGTGGACGGTCATGTGTGGCCGGGTCGCAAGACGTTCTTGTTGAACCCTAGTGTATCTCCTCTAGAGTACACTGATCGGAAGGTGCTCCCATACCTTGTCTGTAGGAATCCAATCTCCAATAAGCGCTCACGGTTTTATTTGCATACTATGAATGTGGAACGTGAGATGCAAGCGTTCTGCTAGATTGATATCTATTTGTATTTAGACATTATTATAATATCAGAAAGATATCCTTTATTTAACCAAGTGTTGGAGTTTTATTCACACCAGTCCCATGACTGACCCGGAGTTTATTTTGTTTTGTTTCCCCTAAACTCTTGGGTGCCTAAATTTGTACGGGCAGTCAAGTAGTCGGGATTTTACAGATACACTTGGAGAGCTTGGAGCAGGAGGCTTCAGGATTATAGCTATGATTATTCCGCTGTGTTGTTAAGTGTTGTACTTTGAAATGGTATGTATATACGAGTACTGATTTGTATTTCAAAGTTATGTTATATTTTATTCGTTCTGCTGTGAGATTCGTGTTTACTCTGATGATGTAAGTTCTTCTTCTTCTTCTATTCTATTAGTTCTATCTTTTCTTCCTCACCCTCTACTTTCTTTCACTAACATCTCGGAATCTTCGACTCTCGAGGAGTCGAAAATTTCCAGCCGTTACATATATCCTCTCGTTTAAGTCTTTGACCTTTAGATAGGGTAGTCCTATGGTTGAAACATGTGTTTGAGGCATGTTATGATTGATGGATGCATGTGGATGCAAGTGTTTGCTAGTGGTTGCTCGTGGATACATATACACACACTTTAGGCATTAGTTCGGCTCAGTCGCTTTCATATTGCATATTGCATTTAAATGGATGTATTTAGTTAAATGGATGTATATTAAATGGACGTATCATGTGGATTTTGCATTTGAATGAATGTTTGTGCACACATGTAGTAATAATATGTATAGGGTTCTTTGCATACATGGTGGATACACAGCACTATCATTATTTGCATTAAGGAGGTCGACTGAATCAGTGGACCGCCTGATCTTTGCATTAGATAAGGAACATATACACACACTTTTTCATATGTTCATATAACATTAGAAATCTTTTAAGGACAATGGATGCTTGTGGATGATGGTTGAGTAGATGGATGATTGGATGGTAGGACACATTCTTCTTAACTTGGTGATTTCGGGGACGAAATCCTTTAAGGAGGGGTGAATGTAACACCCCATAATTTTATAACATTAAAATTCACAAATTAAAGTATACTTAATTTTTAGAAGAAGAATTAAGTGAAAAGGGTTGCGCTATTATGTTCGTCTCAAAATTTTGGGTCAAGATAGACATTTGGTTTGCACAAAACGGATATCTCATGAAGATGTTATTAAGACTTGAGGTTTGTATGCATATGAGAGAAATATATATAGATATATATAAAAATTAAATAAATAAATATTCGAAAAAAAGTTCAAAACAGCAAATCGGGAGGGGGAATAGCCGAACCGCACCATTTTTGGAATCGACCCGAGCTCCGCTGGGTCGATTAGGGGTCGACCCAGGGTGTTTGGCTGTCAACCCGTGGCCCGATTCGCGCTAAGGGTTGATGTTACATCTGAGTGGTCCTGATGATTTCTGGGTTAATCTAAGAGCTCTAATCGATTCTAGACATCTATATATACACCCTAAGACATAACCCCAATTCATAAAATATTATCTATGACACCATTATGCTGTCAAGCTCTCTCTTAAACCCTAGCCGCCACCTCTAAATTAAATCTCAAGTGTTCATACACAATTCAAATCAAAGTTAAGAGCTTCAACAACAATTAAAGAAGATCAGTCAACATCACCACAACGTTTCTACGCCAATTTTAATTCGTTAGTCCTTTTCTTAAGCCACGAAAGGTGAGTACAGTTATTTTCACAAATTTAATGGGATTAAAGTAACATGAAAAAGTTGTAAAAAGGATTCATATATATGTTCATAATGAAAATCTCACCAAGTCTTCACCTTTTTGATTCATGTCATCATATGCCTATGTTTCTATGTAAAGTTCATACCTTTTATCGGTTTATTCATGTTGAATATTTTATTATGCCTCTATGCCAGTCTATATGCCTCTTTATTTCATGATGTTGTTTTATTCCAATTTTCTATGAATTGATTCTCTCTTCTTACCCCTATTCCTTTTATTTGTGGATCTAGGCTACCTTCGAGCCTATATTAAAAATACGCGCGAATGCGAATACGTGGGAACGATGTAGAATATTGGGAATATGGGAAATTTGGAAAATTGGATATTATTGGATATTTTGGATAATTGGATAATATGTGAAATTGGCATATTTGGGTATGAATTACATGAAATTATGAAATTGCCTAAAATTGTAAATTTGTAATTGAAGCTAATTAACGTGTAATTAGTGACAATTTGGAATAGGCAATATTATAGACATGATTATATATTTAATTGGATATGTATGACATGAAAATTAGGTATGGGTGAAATACGATATTAATGAACCTTTGACATGAGGTTAGGCGCAATTGTGACGTAAGACTGCCCGGAACCGCCCGGAAAATCCAGCGGTCACAATTGGACATCTAATGTGAGAGGTCAAAGGAATGAATTGTAGGCGTAACGGTTAATGACACGAGGTTAGACCCGTTTTGTGGCGTAAGACTGCCCGGAACCGCCCGACAAATCCAGCGGCCATAAAGTGTTCGGTCTAATGTGAGAGGTCATGCATCGTTCGTCATAAGGAATGAATTAAAGAATACTAACCATAATAAGACATGGGTATGGTTAGAGGGTTAAGTGGGGTGACATGTAAATTATGACATGTAAATATGGACTTAACCGGAATAAGATAGGACATGTAAATTATGACATGTAAGTATGGACTTAGCCGTAGCATGTGTAAGACATGGACATTTTAATTAAAATGGTTAAGTAGGGAAAACCTAGTAGGGACCAATCATAGATAGGAGGCTTGTGTCGGACAGGGACCTGTTTCAACCAGTAACCCGTTTGAGTATCTAATTGGGCCCGGTACTTGGCCGGGGTTAGGGCACGCTTACTGGGCTTGAATATAAGAGGTTAAAACGTGAATAGCGGTGGCAACGCAAGTCCAACGGGTTCATGTGTGTGCATGGGTTCAGGCTGGTAGTTAAGACGTTGTTGCATCGTGTAGGTATGGCCGTGCATTTCTTGTTGGTATCGGGGTTGCCACTTTGGGGAGTGATACACCCCACTGTGTGGCCAGCACGGGTGCCTACGGGGTTTATGAAGCCGATCGAATGGGTAGATTAAGGGTACCTTAGCGGTGGTAGGAGCAAGCCGGCACCTACGATAGCAGCTAGGTACAAGTAACTACCAAGTTTGTCATATGGGTACAGTTAGTGGGAAGGGATCAACCTCTAGTAAAAAGAGACTAGTAGATGTGCGGTGTAATTAAGTAATGTGGTGTAACTTAGCAAAAGTGCGGTGTAATGAAATACATGTTGGTTGAGTTGGATAGTCCTATGGGTGCTTGTCTGATGTTGACTTCGGTCTTCGGGGTTAGTACTTGGAGGGTTGTTTTCTTAGCCAGGTGTAGGATTGTCTTAGTACTTAGGAACGAAATCATCTTGTCCATCCTTTTTATCAACCTTATCTAAGTTACAGCCATATCATGATGCCTATTTATGTCTTGATCATTTACCTTACCTATTATTTGTTAAAATTACTGGACTCGCCGGACTTTATGTCTAACCCGTTTGTTTCCACCTCTTTTCTTTTCTTCCCCCCTCAGGTTTGCAAGGAGGGAATACTACAGCTTAGTGCCGATTTCTTTCAGTTGCTTGAAAATAGATGTATCGCTTTTGACTCTCTCATCTTTATGGCTTTGCTTATGATCAGTGGGGATTTATGCATTTATGTTATTTAAGTATTTGCTTCTTTATGTACTTTGAAGTTTTTGGAAAAGACTATTGATCCTATTGTAATGGTTTTGGGAACTACTTATGTAAGCTTGTTTTGAGTTATGATGCTATGAAATAAGTTTTATCTTCCGCTGTGTTGTTTTATTTATTTATTCTTGTAATTTATCTGTTCTATACAACAATAACGCTTCGTGGACATTGATGCATTTCCTTTGTGAGTGACATTAATGGACATGGGGTGTTACATAAGGCAATCTGGTATTCCTCCAACTGTCAGTTCTTCAGCTTTTCATTCATATTCGTCTTCAGATGCTTTGAGAATTAAAGGAAAGTTTTGGGACGATGGGACTGAGGTTGGTCAGCCTCCTCCAGAGGTAACTCCATCAAAGGCTACTTTGAAAAATGCTAAGAGATGGGCTAGAAAGAAGGGAGCTTCTGAATGTAAAGAGGATGTAAATGATGCTATTGAGAATGATCTTGATGATTTCTTACCATCAAATTTTCACAAGAAGTCTTCGATGAGGCATACAAGAAGCAACCCAATTTAATCATTGTGATACTCTCAGTTTGTCACTTGCTATTATGAGGTAAGCTGGTTGTTAGTTCAGCAGTTTAGTGTGTGATCAGTTTGGCTTTCCCTGATGATATCATTTGTTTTTTGGCAACTTCTTCTTTGGTTAGCAAGTTAGTTTTGGAGTAAGAAGATTCTTTTGGTAATTCAATTTTGTGGTAGATGGCTTTAGGTTAGCAGTATTGAGTTTTTCGTAACTGGGCCTTCTACTTGTTGATTTCTTGAGTGTATGGTCATCTGATTAGATTTAAATATTGCTCTGAGCTTTATAGATTGTATGTAATAGTTATTTTTCTCATTTCTATTAGAAGTCTTGTAAATGGAGTATAGTTGTAATATTGTTGAACGGTTGTAACTTTTGCTTAGTGAATAATATTTTAGTTTGCCTTTCAAAAAAATCCATATACTTTAACAAGCCATAAGCATGTTAAAAATACTTTAAAATCCTTTACTGTAGATTTGAATATTCATCGATGTTTCGATATAAACGCATCCATCCAAAATCGTACATCGAAATTTAATTTCAATTTTCACCTCATATTTTATATTATTAAAATATTCATCTTTATTCCGGATTGGAATAAAATTCGACCAAATATCATGCAATTCCATTCATATGAATCCAATACATCCAACGATAGTTGCAAGTAACTATTAAACAATTAAACGACATCCAATGTGCATTTATTTTCATACAAGCTTCAACATAATTTATTGAAGCTTATTTCGCTTCATTGACCGACTGATCAACTTATGAACTAGATATAAGGGGAACGTGTAAATCCAAAATCATCCCAAGACCCATGTGGGGTTTTCAACCATCAAACAGACAATTTAAATTCAAAGCTGATTCATGAATTCAATCATTAATAGCCCAACTTAATTATTTTTCTAAATAATGAATTTCACTTAGATAAGGAAAAATAATTTAACCGGTCAAATTTAAATGGATATTTATATCTAATTTCAAGTACCATTAATATATCAACATTATTTTAAGATGTTCAGTATCATCAATTCACAATCACAAAATAACACAAGAAATTAACCAATCATCCATGGGTTTTCAAACAACCGTGATGTAAGCTACCAGACATTGTATAACTTTTTCATACTAATCAAATAAAATCGATGGATTCCGTCATGTTTTTAAGTAATTGACGAAATATGTTAATGTCGATCTAATTGTGACATAACCTATTTTGTAACTTGCAATTTACTTAACTTTGTCGCATTAATTCTTAACATAAAATGGCTAACTTATTAAATTTTCATACTTGATTAAGCTACTTAAATACACTAATTAAAGTCAGAATCTCTCACCCCAGACATCAGATAACAACGCATTACAATGTCAGGCTTTTCAGTGCTCGCTGCCACTTAAAATGGTCGCCTTTTTAGCTTGGAATGGCTCCAAACTTTCCGACCAATCTTGTACACGTCTACACCAGTAAATGGAGCTAGAAAGTGACAATCTTTGCTGAAATGGAGGTCTCCAGAGCTTGGAACTTGGCTGTCCAACAAAGAGGAAGTGTGTAGTGGGCTCCACAAGGTGAAACATGGCACGTTGGGTCTACAAAAGACTAACCAAGGGTAGTATAGGAGGTAGCAACACTTAAATGGAGCTCCATTTCTAGGTTTGGAGCAATTGGAAGAAGAAAAGATGAGATAGGAGGGGGCGCATAGGCAGACGTGGAAAAGGAAGAGGGAGGCGATGCCGACATCGTAGATGGTGTGTAGTAGGCGTGGGCCCCTCTTGGCAGCGGTAGGAGGAGGCAAAGGGGAGAAAGGGGTCTCCATTTTTGATTTTAAGCTCCTAAACCTATTTTGCTAAAGTGAATGATAACCTTGGGCTAATCAAGCTTAATTAGCCCGAAATCCTCTCATATAGGCACCAAGTGAGGAGAGCATGCCATGTGGAAGAGAGAGGTGCCTAGGTGACTAATTCTCCTTCGCTTTGCACAATTCATCGAATGACCAAAATTGAAGAAGTTTTTACTACTACATCCAAACTTCGTTCCAGTCTCACGGCCATAGGTTACCTCCAAAAATTACGAAATTCGGAATCTCACTATGTTATGGTATTTCGGTTGCAATGAATCTAACCGCATCGAATTTTGAGACTGTTTGGAAAAATGACCTAATTTTGAGTTAAATTCAAATTCAAACTGAATTTTCAACATACGTTCATGGGTCTTTCTCCTACATACGAACTCCGTTGAACTTGAAAATTTAAATCCTGGCATATTTTGACATTCCAAATCCAACAACAGTGGTTTCGTCGAATTCGAAGACTATATGAAAAATGGTTTTTTTATAAGCGATCGATATAGTTTTAAAAAATCGATTTTCAAATTCAAGGCTTATAAATGGGTTTAAATATTTTATTAACCCTGTTTTATGTCAAATAAAATATAAAAACTAATTTTAAAATTATTCACAAATTTTGTTGAGCAAAAACAACCAATTTATATTCAAAATCCATTAAAATACATAAAATTAAAATTTTAAATTGGTTCTGGAATTCCTGGTTGTTACAATCTCCCTCACTTAAAACTTTCATCCTGAAAAAGGAATGAAGCTGAAAGTTACTTAACTAACCAACTCAACTTTTATTCTGACTTATGTTCTTCAACTTTTCAGTTTCTAAGAACTTCCAAATTCTACTGAAATTTTGCTAATGCCTTAAATTTTCGGAAAATTTCGCCATCACCTCTTTTGTACGAGGTAATCAGAACAAATATATGTGGCCTTAAATGGATCCAATAAATCAATATACATCTATCGTGACCTATCTACACTCAAGGGAGATGTGTGAAAAATCATCTCTTGACCCGGCGATGAGGATTAGTCATGATCCATGCATCGTACCTACAACAAGAGGGACATGTATATTTTTGTCATCCCAAGATCCAGTAATAAGGTCTTATTATTAAATCCTACCATTTCCTTTATATGTTTATTAAGTCCATAGTTAGTCCTCAGTTTAACTTGTAGTTGAGTCCCCGCCATACAAGTGTCAAACAATGGCATGCTCATATTGTAATCAAAACCTCATCATATAAGCACCAAATAGTTGCATGCTTACATGGATATGCTATGTTGTCCTCGGTACATGCTATACGGTGCAGTCCACAGTTGTTGTTTACTATCCTGTGGTGTATGTTAAATTTCACACAAGAAACTATCACAGCGCATCCAACTAACTTACAGCAATATAATAATAAAATTGTGCAACCAACTAAATAAGGATCACCTATTTGTCGGGAACGCAATTTATTTCTCTACTCAGCATCAAGTCAATAACCTGCTCAACAAATATATATGTATGCACTCGACATAAGGTAAGGTGTCCACGTTTTATTTTGTCCGTAGGATCCTTCTGCCCCTCTTCATATAAGCACCGAGTAATGACAGGCTTATATGGATAATATATAATCCATAATATATACTATGCGGCGTAGTCATATCACACAAACATCTAAGCATAGATAAAACATCAACAAGTCATAATAAAGTATCAACTATCAACATAATCATATCATATATAATATCGTAGCGAAACATCGCCAAAAAGATCAATTATACCACAGACATAGTGTATACACTAGTGTGAAGTGTCATTGCTACGTACTTGAGGTGACCTACATCCCAAAATATCACACATACAAAATATACATCGTGTGCCTACGTCGCACCAAAACAGGACTAGCATATACCCATCATACACATATATACATATAAACTATTAACTAATCACCAATGATCATCGATGCTAGGGCTCTGCGCAGATGGCCCAGATAGAGTCAGCTCCTCAGGCTCATGTGCTAGCTCATCCTCAAATCCTATGGGGAAAAGAGGCCAGTCACCTGGTATATGATCCTCGATCTCAAAATCATCTAGCAGATCTTCCTTGCTATCGGGATCTAACCAGTCAACATCCTCTTCATCTTCGTCGTCTTCCTCCACTTCTTCCTCTTCTTATACTTCCTCTTCAACTTCCTTGAATATAGGAACCTCCTCGGGTAATATCCTAGGAACAATCGGTGCTACTAGTGGCTCATCATCTCCTAACAGCTTGGGGGCTAGATCCTAAGCAGGCAACTCCATAGGTCCTAAAGGCTTAGCATAGTAAGCAACCATCTCGTCGATCTCCTACATATAGTCAGGGAAGATGTCTAAGATTGGAGGGGACAGGTCCAATAATATAGCATCCTCCATAGGGATCACAAGTGGGTCAAAGCCTTCATCATCATATAATCCCACATATAGGCATCCATCTCTGGGTGGGAAAGGACGGGAAACTCAGGACCTATGTCATAGAAGACTAAGTCTAACTTAGGCTCGGGAAGCTGGTCAGGGATAACCGGTGGCTCTAGGGGTGGATGCTTCTCAACAACAACATCTACCAAAGGAGAAGGCATAGGAACAGGGTCTCCCACGATCACATGACCGTACTCATCCAGCAGGATCCCCTCATCATCATCCATTGAAACGACCCAAACTCGCCCTTACGAGAAAGCCCGGATTGAGTTGAGAACATGACAAATCAGAACACAAACATAATAACATTTCATTGCTTATTACAATTACATCAAAGTACAAGAATATAACAGAGTATAAATAAATAATATACATCAGAAAAATATCAGAGATTAAAATAATTTACATAGCAGCGGAAAAATAATACAAAACACAACTGAAAGAGATACACGTATACAAAACTTTCCGAATATAGCTCCAGCTGTAAACCAGGATCCTGTGAATATAATATCTGCAAAACCAAAACTGCTAGCTTCCCGTGTGGAAAATATGGGCATCCAGAGTTTAGGTTAAAACAATAAACTCCAAGTCAGTCATGGGACTGGTGTGAGAACAAAAACATTTATTAAACTTTACTTTAAAAATAAAGTAAATCAAGGGACCACGCCGTATAACATGGAATGGGTTTTCTCCCAAGAATACCGATGCATAACACAGTTTATAAACTGCGCAACGCTTTTCGAAAAATGAAGCTATTATAAGACTCAGGTCCCATCACACATTGAAACACAAGCCGGAGGATAGAGTTTTTCCTTATAATAGCCAAATATGCTTGGTATGTTTAAAACAAATCATTTGATACTATTATAAGTATATAGTGTCCAAAGCAACTTCAAATATAAATGTATCAATCATAGACGGTATGGGTTCCATATATCATGTCATCATACTAGGCTCTACAATTAAAACCGAAAAGTCACATATTGGAAATTGGATTCTGTTATGAGTCAAGGAAAGGGATGTACTCTTTATCGATTCGAGACACTCTAGCAAATGCCTCAGGATCACACCTACGGGCAACCCTGGATCCTGCAGTGTCGTTCTTCCCTTACGTTTGAGGATTGGTTATCCCTGAACACACGTTTTCCGGTCCTATCGAACCTATCCATCAGCCCCGTAGTGACCGATATATCCCAAGTGCCTCGCTATCCATCATCCACATAGGTAAAAATATAAATGTTTGGGCTCCATACCATGACACCACCCATAGCTAGAAAGAAACGTCGTGCACTCACTGCATTCCCTTATCCCGTTTTTGACTCATATCGAGGTGTGAGGCTCGCGAATTAAAGTTATACACAAAGCTATGCTATTTAAAGCTGTGCTTTGATCATCAACCACAAGACTCTACTTTTCAACAGAAGCCTTGATCACTTGCATCTCAGCATGCCACACTGACAATTCATGCCATGCTATTGATGTCTATCGATATATAACCTCTAAGCTCATATGTCTCGGAAAAGGGTGTAACACCCCACGTCCATTAATGTCACTCACAAAGGGAATGCATTAACTTCCATGGAGGTTATAAGTGAATATAGAACAGAAAAATTACAAAAAGACAGATAATAAATAGTACTTCGAAATCTAAAACTTCATTTTATTGCAGCGGAAATTAAACATGTTTGTTACATCATAAAACCATAGATCATAACCAAGTACAATATCCATCTTCATAAAAACAAAATACATAATCCCATTACATAAATAGCCATTAAAAAGATAACAAGATGGACTTTACTTCAACGGTCCAAGCTTTCCAAAGAGAGATGAAGCAATTCAATCAAACTCCACTAGAGCTGGGGCCAACCTGAGGACCTGGAGGGGGAAAAAGGATAGAAATAGAGGGGTCAGACATAAAGTCTGGCGAGTATGATGATTCTAACAATACTATTATCAAAATAACTAGACTAAGGCATAAGCTGGAAGACAAGTAAATGTCTATGAACTCTTAGGAAGATAAAGATAGCGTTAAAGATAACGGTAAAGGCACACCTAATTACTAACGAATGATTACTACACTGCACCGCACATTACTACACTGCACCACACCAGTCACCCTATTGTTTGATCCCACTTGCTTCACACAGAAACTTTATAAATAGCCTTACGTACCCCTAGCTGACTACATAGGTGTCATCTGCCCCTATCTCCACTAGGTGTACACCACTACCCACTTTCGATCGGCTCCCTACTCGTAGATACCCGTGCTGGCCCCACAGTGGGGTGTATCACTCCCCTAAAGTGGCAACCCGATACAACTTGAGAATGCACGGCTTATACCTACACGATGCAACAACGTCTTACCTACCAGCCTGGGTCTACACACGCATACGAAACCCGTTGGACTTGCGTTGCCACCGCTCCCCGTTTTGGCCTCTTAGAGTCCAACCCAGCATGCGTGTCCCGTCCTCGACTTGGGTTGAGCCCACAAAGATACGTTTGGGATACTGGTCGAAATGGTC
This sequence comes from Allium sativum, assembly GCA_030737875.1. Lineage (NCBI taxonomy): Eukaryota > Viridiplantae > Streptophyta > Magnoliopsida > Asparagales > Amaryllidaceae > Allium > Allium sativum. The sequence continues at coordinate 105,445,861 of CM060912.1, forward strand.
CCCCACAAGCTACCCACCTAAGCTTGTCACTAGTATATCCCACTTAACCCTCTTAGTCATGTTCATTTACATGTGTGTTTGGTTAAGTCTTACTAATCGTATTTCACATGCCACCAAGGGCACCCCCTAGATTCCTCATGCCACCCAAGGCACCTACTTAACCCCCATGTCCCACCTTACATGTTTATCTGGTTAAGTATTTCTTAATTCATTCAGGCCATAACCTCATAAAGACCTCTCACATTAGACTGGCATTTATGGCAGCTGGATTTGCCGGGCGGGTCCGGGGAGTCTTACACCATAAAAGAGTCTAACTCGTGTCTTTACAACCGTTATGCTTTATTTTAGGCCTAGGACCTCTCACATTGGGCTGACATTTGTGACCACTGGATTTGCCGGGCGGGTCCGGGCAGGTTTACGTCACAAACGAGTCCAACCTCGTGTCCTAAGCATTGATTAACACTTAAAATCTTTTACCCCAGTTTTAATAATTCCCTATTCAAATTATTAATTAAGTCAACTTTTAATGATGTCCATAATTGACTCAATTATGGCCATCCACTTATGGCATGCAAAATCATATCAATTGCACCCCAACTTTTTAATATTAAATCCTTAATATTACCCCTACCCCACGTTTATACGTTCGCTTATTCAACGCATAATATAGGCTAGACTTGTATAGTCTAACACCTAGCACAAAGATAAACTATCACAACATATAGACAATTAAAATAAATCTAATCATAATAGGGGTGAAACTTGCATAAACTACACATGTTAAGGATCAAAAGGTGTTAACTTGTTAAATGTCTCAATTTATATGATATGTTCATAGCCCAAATCTATACATAAACTTGCATATGGGGTTTTTAGGCAACATAATGATGGTGTGAACTAGCATAGGATATCACATATGTCATAGCATAATTCTAGATGTCATAATAGATGTCTTGGTATATGTTCATAACTTTTCTAATCAATCTAACTTGCATATGTGACTTGTCATATAGATCAACATAACCCAAACATGATGATTTAATTAATATGAACTAACTAGCATAGATGGTAACATCATGGCCTTTTTAACATGTATGATTCATCACAACTTAGCATAGAAACTTTCAACATACATAACATCATCTTAGCATGATTTACAACATATAAGATATCATCATCACATAACATTGGATTTACAATTTACATGATAGCAAAAGGGGTTTACAACAACATATATGATAATTCACATCATCTACTCATAATCCATTCATAACTCAACCTAATTAAAATGATAATAATCTTGTTAAGATCATCATACTCACAATTTAGAGAAGAAAAGAGAGAGTTTTGCTTTGCTTTAGGGTTGAGATAATTAGAATTGAATTTGCTTTTCTTCTTTCTTAGTTGGCGGCGGCTCCATTGATTTCCATGGCGATGGTATGACGGTAACTATATTAGGTTTAGGGTTAGCATTAGGATGTATTTATAGGTGTAGGAAGTTATTTAGGACCATTAGATTAACCCTGAACCATGAGAACCAATCAAATGCAAAATCTGCATTTGAGCGAATCGGCCCACGGGTTGACAGCCAAACACCCTGGATTAACCCATAGTCGACCCAGCGGGGCTTGGGTTGACCTCCAAAATGGGCCGGTTCGGTTATTCCCCCTCCCAATTCGCTGTTTTGAACTTTTTCGCATATTTATTTATTTAATTTTTAACATATATATATATATATATATATATCAATATATATATATATTTCTCTGCGCAACCCATTTCACTTAATTCTTTTCTAAAAATTAAGTATACTTTAATTTGTGAATTTTATTGTTATAAAATTACGGGGTGTTACATTCTCCCCTCCTTAAAGGATTTCGTCCCCGAAATCTCCAAGTCAAGAAGAATGTATATCCTACCATCTAATCGTCCATCTACTCAACCATCAAACACCAGCATCCGTTGTCTTTAAAAGACTTCTAATTCTTTAATGTTTATATGCACAGTGTGTGTATGTGTCCATATCTAATGCAAAATTAGGCGGTCTACTGATTCATTCGACCTCCTTACTGCAATTCATGATAGTGCCATGCGTCCAATATGTATGCAAAAGACCTCCTTAGTGCGCAACCATCCACCCGAATGCAGCAACTATATGATAATACAACCATTATACATCCATTTTACTAAATACATCCATATATATGCAATATGAAGTGACTGAGCCGATCTGGTGCCTAATAGTGTGTGTATATGCATCCACGAGCAACCACTAGTAAACACTTGCATCCACTTTGCATCCACCATACATAACATGTCTCAAACACATGTTTCAACCATAGGATTATCCTAACTAAAGGTCAAAGATACTAGCGAGAGGATATACTAAAGATAAGATAAGTACAAGCTAAGCGATAAAGGAGAAATTAAAGGACATACCCTCAAAAAGAAAAGGGTATCGTGAATGCATCTTCTCTTCCGTCTCCCAAGTAGCGTTGCTCTCATCATCACCCCATTGCACTTTGACTAGTCTGACCTCTCGATTCCTCAACCTCTTGATCTCTGACCCAAGAATGCGCGTAGGAGCTCGTCGAATTGTCGCATCACGCTCTATCTCCACCTCTCTAAGCAAGCTCGGCTCTACCACTTCCGCGGTCTCGTGCAAGCACTTCCTCAAATGTGACACATGGAATACGTCATGTACACCACTAAGTCTCTCGGGCAACTCCACTCTATACGCCATCCGTCCAGTCCTCTCCTTAACAGGAAATGGCCCTACAAACCTTGGTGCTAATTTCCCAACGAACCCAAAGCGAACAGCGTTTCGTAATGGAGACACTTTGACAAAGACCATGTCCCCAACTTCAAACTCGAGATCTGTCCTCCTCTTATCCGCATAAGATTTCTGCCTATCCTGTGCTGCTTTCATCCTCCTTCGAATCAAGTCGATCTTCTCTGAAGTCTCCCTAATCATATCGGGCCCAAGTAAGATCTTATCCGTAGATTCCCACCAACATGTAGGTGAACGACAAGGTCGTCCATAAAGAGCTTCGAATGGTGCCATACCAATGCTGGACTGAAAGCTGTTATTATATGCGAACTCCACCAATGGAAGATGCTCTTCCCACGTACCCCCAAAGTCTAGGATACATAGCCTCAACAGATCCTCTAGAATGCGATTCACCCTCTCGGTCTGGTCGTCCGTCTGAGGATGATACGCGGTGCCCAAACATAACTGAGTCCCTACCGCCTCTTGTAAGCTTCTCCAAAATTCGCTAGTGAAAATAGGATCGCGGTCGCTCACTATGCTAGAAGGAACACCGTGCAACCGAACTATCTCTCGAACGTATACAGAAGCTAACCATGGAGCAGTCCTCTTACTCTTCACGGGAATAAAATGGGCGCTCTTAGTAAGTCTATCTACTATAACCCAAATTCCCGTATTACCCTTCCTCGATCGCGGTAATCCATCCACAAAATCCATCGAGATGCTTTCCCATTTCCATAGTGGAACCTCCAATGGGTGAAGCAACCCACCGGGTTTCGTTTTCTCCACTTTTACTTGTTGGTACACCAAGCATCTAGCGACATACTCGGCCACGTCTTTCTTCATGCCGGCCCAACTTGTCCCCGCCGGGATGAATGGTCATCTTCGAACGATGTGCTTCGTCAAGAATAGTCTTCCTTAGGTCATCGTCTTTTGGTACACAAAGTCTACCATCCCTACGTAACCAACCCTTATCATCTAGGGTATACCTACGGAGATGGCTTGATGACTCCCCTCCTTTGAGCTTTTCTACTAACTCAACTAACTGCGGGTCGTCTCGCTGTGCCTCGCCAATCCGTCCAAAAAGCGTAGGTCTGACCTCCAAGGATGCTAGCAAACCGGGTACGAAGTCAACGGAAGGTCTAAATTCAAACATCGAAATGAATTCTAAACTTCGTCGCTCAACAAACAAAGGATTTAAGGATAATCTTTTTCTACTTAAGGCATCTGCCACCACGTTACCCTTGCCAGGGGTATATGCTATCTCGAAGTCGTAGGATGCTAAGAACTCCATCCACCTTCGCTGCCTTAAGTTCAAGTCCTTTTGAGAGAATAGGTATTTTAAAGACTTGTGGTCAGTGAATAATTCGAATTTCTCGCCAAGAAGATAATGACGCCAAGACTTAAGCGCGAAAACAATAGCGGCCAATTCTAGGTCATGTGTAGGATAATTTTTCTCATGCGCTCTCAACTGCCTTCCACCATAGGCTATTACCCTACCCTCTTGCATTAAGACTGCGCCTAGTCCTGTCCCACAAGCATCAGTATAAACGGTAAACGGCTTACTCCCGTCTGGCAATACTAAGACTGGGGCTGAAGTCAAAGCTCTCTTCAAACGTTGGAACGTATCATCACAATCTACGTCCCATGTGAAAACTAGGTTCTTCTTCGTCAAGCGTGTCAATGGAGCTGATATCTTTGCGAAGTATTTGATAAACTTCCTATAGTAGCCAGCCAACCCCAAGAAACTTCTCACTTCGGTAGCATTTTTAGGGACCTTCTGATCTTGGATGGCCACCACCTTCGCGGGATCCACGGCTATTCCTTCTTTGGAAACCACGTGCCCCAAGAACCGTACTTCCTTCCTCCAGAAGTGACACTTAGAAAATTTAGCCTTAAGGCTATGCGCTCGTAGGGTCTCCAACACTTCCCTAAGATGTAGGGCATGCTCTTCTTCATCCTTAGAAAAGATCAAGATGTCATCTACAAAGACTACCATGAATTTGTTAAGGTACTCCCTAAACACCCTACTCATTAAATCAACAAAATATGCTGGGGCATTTGTCAAACCGAAGGGCATCACTAGCCATTCATAGAAACTGTTCGGAGTCCTAAAGGCAGTCTTGTCTATGCTATCCTCAGCCACTCTCAACTGATGGAACCCAGTGGCTAAGTCCAACTGCGAAAACACTGAGGCGCCAACTAACTGATCGAAGATATCGTCAATCCTCGGTAGTGGGTGTCTATTCTTCTTAGTAAGTTTATTAAGTTCTCTATAGTCCACACACAGTCTAAGGGACCCATCCGCCTTCGTGGCAAATACTACTGGAGCACCCCACTCCGATATACTTCGTCTTATGAACCCCTTCTCAAGCAACTCCTTCACTTGCTTACCGAGTTCCCTCCTTTCACGTGGAGCCATGTGGCGTACTGGCAAAGATACTGGTTTCGCATTATCCACAAGATATATTCGAAAATCTATCTCCCGCTTCGGAGGAAAGCCCTTCACCTCCTCAAACACATCCCAATATTCTCGGAGCACTCTAACAGATCATAGATTTTCCCCAGACGCGTCAAGCGATTCTAGATAACTTAGCATAACCGAATTTATGGGATTACAGAAGATTTCGAGAGTGTTGCCAAGGCGAGTCACGAGACTAACTACTCTCCTTTCACAATCAAGAACGGCCCCATTTCTGGATAACCAATCCATTCCTAAAATTAGGCCATAGCCCGTGAAGCCCAACACATAAGCATCACATCTAAATTCAACGCTAAGTATGGAAATTTTCAAATCCAAACACATCATGGACAAATAAGCTGAGCCCCCTATTGGATTCGAAACAACTAAGGGATCCTCTACTAAACTGGTGTTTAAGTGCAGTGATTCAACTAATGATGTAGAGATAAACGAATGTGATGCGCCCGAATCGAATAAGGTACGGACATGATGATCAAACAGAAAAACTAAGCTTTCAACAGAAATGGTTCTACCTCGTTCTTACAGCGGTGGGACCGCGAGAGCTTGAACTTGTCCCCGAGCCTGCCCTGGTGCCATAAGAGCTTGCACCTGTCCTCCTGAGGTAGCTCCTGCCCTCTGCCCCTTCTTTGGGCAGTCCTTCACTAAATGTCCCGCATCGTCACAATGAAAATAGCCTGTCTTCTTTTTCTTTCGGCAATCCTTGCTGAGATGGCCTGGTGTCCCACAGTTAAAGCACTTCTTCTTTCCCTTGCCATTATTGTCTTTTCCACCCTTCTTGTTTTGCTGTTGTGGTTTCTTCTGATCCCCCTTCTTCTCGGGTGCCTTATCAGCTTTAGCGCTTTTCTCCTCATGCATAAGCGCCATTTCTACTAACTTCTCAAAGGTGGCCCCCATCGGGATGTGGGTCATTGCCAACCCTTGCAATGGTTCATTCAAGCCATTCACGAACCTCAGCGCCTTCTTCTCCGGCGTGTTCACTAAGTCCAAGCCAAACCTTGCTAACTGATTAAATTTATTGACATATTCTTTCACTGATGAGCTTCCTTGCTTCAATGTCAAGAACCTTTCCATATATAGATTTTCTTCCGCCCTTGAGAGAAACTTCGCCTCGAACCTACGTCTGAAATCCGCCCAAGAGTCAACAGGACGCTCCCCATTAGTGACCTCCCACAAAAACGAGGCCTCTCCCTTCATCAACCAAGCTGCTAAACGAACTCTCCTCCCTTCTTCTACTTCAAAGATTTCTAGCAATTCTTCCACCTCCTTAAGCCAATCTCTAGCTTCCACAAACGTTTCTGACCCTTGAAATGGTTTTCCACCCATAGCCTTGAATTCCTTGCACGTCTTTGCAAAAGTATCTACGCGAGGAGGAGGAGGAGTGGGTGCAACTGGTGGTGGAGGAACATTGGCCAGACCTGCAGCGGCCCTAGCCTCCAATAGCCTCCTATACCATCCTGGTATCGTTACACCGTTGGGTAGATTAAGATCTTCAGCCATGCTGAAACGAAAAAGGAAAGATTCAAAATGGAGAATTCGAAAGATAAAGATATGTGGCTATTGGGGATTATGTTTTTCTTAAAAACTTTTCTCTTTAAATTTCTCATTAAAACATGTTTTTGAAAACACTTCTTCCAAAAATAACTATTTTTCTAAAGTATTTTTATCTGTTTTGGTAACCTTAAGCTCTGATACCTCGTGTAACACCCCACGTCCATTAATGTCACTCACAAAGGGAATGCATTAACTTCCATGGAGGTTATAAGTGAATATAGAACAGAAAAATTAAAACAAGACAGATAATAAATAGTACTTGGAAATCTAAAACTTCATTTTATTGCAGCGGAAATTAAACATGTTTGTTACATCATAAAACCATAGATCATAACCAAGTACAATATCCATCTTCATAAAAACAAAATACATAATCCCATTACATAAATAGCCATTAAAAAGATAACAAGCTGGACTTTACTTCAACGGTCCAAGCTTTCCAAAGAGAGATGAAGCAATTCAATCAAACTCCACTAGAGTTGGGCCCAACCTGAGGACCTGGAGGGGGAAAAAGGATAGAAATAGAGGGGGTCAGACATAAAGTCTGGCGAGTATGATAATTCTAACAATACTATTATCAAAATAACTAGACTAAGGCATAAGCTGGAAGACAAGTAAATGTCTATGAACTCTTAGGAAGATAAAGATAGCGTTAAAGATAACGGTAAAGGCACACCTAATTACTAACGAATTATTACTACACTGCATTGCACATTACTACACTGCACCACACCAGTCACCCTATTGTTTGATCCCACTTGCTTCACACAGAAACTTTATAAATAGCCTTACGTACCCCTAGCTGACTACATAGGTGCCATCTGCCCCTATCTCCACTAGGTGTACCCCACTACCCACTTTCGATCGGCTCCCAACTCGTAGATACCCGTGCTGGCCCCACAGTGGGGTGTATCACTCCCCTAAAGTGGCAACCCGATACAACTTGAGAATGCATGGCTTATACCGACACGCTGCAACAACAACTTACCTACCAGCCCGGGTCCACACACGCATACGAAACCCGTTGGACTTGCGTTGCCACCGCTCCCCGTTTTGGCCTCTTACAGTCGAACCCAGCATGTGTGTCCCGTCCTCGACTTGGGTCGAGCCCACAAAGATACGTTTGGGATACTGGTCAAAATGGGTCCCCACAAGCTACCCACCTAAGCTTGTCACTAGTATATCCCACTTAACCCTCTTAGTCATGTTCATTTACATGTGTGTTTGGTTAAGTCTTACTAATCGTATTTCACATGCCACTAAGGGCACCCCCTAGATTCCTCATGCCACCCAAGGCACCTACTTAACCCCCATGTCCCACCTTACATGTTTATTTGGTTAAGTATTTCTTAATTCATTCAGGCCATAACCTCATAAAGACCTCTCACATTAGACTGGCATTTATGGCAGCTGGATTTGCCGGGCGGGTCCGGGCAATCTTACACCATAAAAGAGTCTAACCTCGTGTCTTTACAACCGTTATGCTTTAGTTTAGGCCTAGGACCTCTCACATTGGGCTGACATTTGTGACCACTGGATTTGCCGGGCGGGTCCGGGCAGGTTTACGTCACAAACGAGTCCAACCTCGTGTCCTAAGCATTGATTAACACTTAAAATCTTTTACCCCAGTTTTAATAATTCCCTATTCAAATTATCAATTAAGTCAACTTTTAATGATATCCATAATTGACTCAATTATGGCCATCCACTTATGGCATGCAAAATCATATCAATTGCACCCCAACTTTTTAATATTAAATCCTTAATATTACCCCTACCCCACGTTTATACGTTCGCTTATTCAACGCATAATATAGGCTAGACTTGTATAGTCTAACACCTAGCACAAAGATAAATTATCACAACATATAGACAATTAAAATAAATCTAATCATAATAGGGGTGAAACTTGCATAAACTACACATGTTAAGGATCAAAAGGTGTCAACTTGTTAAATGTCTCAATTTATATGATATGATCATAGCCCAAATCTATACATAAACTTGCATATGGGGTTTTTAGGCAACATAATGATGGTGTGAACTAGCATAGGATATCACATATGTCATAGCATAATTCTAGATGTCATAATAGATGTCTTGGTATATGTTCATAACTTTTCTAATCAATCTAACTTGCATATGTGACTTGTCATATAGATTAAAATAACCCAAACATGATGATTTAATTAATATGAACTAACTAGCATAGATGGTAACATCATGGCCTTTTTAACATGTATGATTCATCACAACTTAGCGTAGAAACTTTCAACATACATAACATCATCATAGCATGATTTACAACATATAAGATATCATCATCACATAACATTGGATTTACAATATACATGATAGCAAAAGGGGTTTACAACAACATATATGATAATTCACATCATCTACTCATAATCCATTCATAACTCAACCTAATTAAAATGATAATAATCTTGTTAAGATCATCATACTCACAATTTAGAGAAGAAAAGAGAGAGTTTTGCTTTGCTTTAGGGTTGAGAGAATTAGAATTGAATTTGCTTTTCTTCTTTCTTAGTTGGCGGCGACTCCATTGATTTCCATGGCGATGGTATGACGGTAACTATATTAGGTTTAGGGTTAGCATTAGGATGTATTTATAGGTGTAGGAAGTTATTTAGGACCATTAGATTAACCCTGAACCATGAGAACCAATCAAATGCAAAATTTGCATCTGAGCGAATCGGCCTACGGGTTGACAGCCAAACACCCTGGATTAACCCCTAGTCGACCCAGCGGGGCTTGGGTCGACCTCAAAAATGGGACGGTTCGGTTATTCCCCCTCCCAATTCGTTGTTTTGAAAATTTTCACATATTTATTTATTTAATTTTTAATTTTTATATATATATATATATATATATCACAATATATATATATTTCTCTACGCAACCCATTTCGCTTGATTCTTTTCTAAAAATTAAGTATACTTTAATTTGTGAATTTTAATGTTATAAAATTACGAGGTGTTACAAAGGGTATTAAGCAAGAGAATAAATTCTCCGCTACTAAACAGATATATATTTAATAGAGATCAATCAACATAGAATAAAATCCAATGTCAGACACACATCCATTTACTAGTTCGTTCTAGGTCTGAATGAAACCGGAGGCATCTTATTCCTCGTCCCATATGTCCAATACAGGAGAGAGGTCCTCACATATCCGATCGATCTCCAAGTACGTCTGGACGATCACCTTATTACATTGTCTTGGGTGTATAGTCCAATCAAGACATCAGTAATCATCCAAATTATGTAAAGAACTCTGGTCTTCAACCATCATCTTCATCGTCGACTTACCGTCGAATCAATTATTCAAAATGGGTATAAACCCGTCCTTTCTGAATAATTCACATATCTTATAATCAAGTGCTATAAAAACACAACATACACCTCATTCCAATTTTGAATATTCTTTTATTCAAATATTCATATCCTTTGGGAAAGGTTCCTATTAATTTTATCAAATATAAATTCTTTTAGATTTATACTCTAATCTTCCTTTGGATATCAATTCTAAACCAAATTAAGGTTTATCAACTAGTCGGGATTATCGAGCCTTACCGAAGTAATCATTTGTTTAATTTCGCAATCCCAACCTATTTATCCCATGGAGCAAAACTGGTAATATGCAATATCTAACACCATAGCGTTATCATTAAATTTAATAACCATTTCACGCTTAAATCTAATTAAAGATTTAATTATCGCCTGGAGTAAAAACTGGTGTTACTCCATTCTCGATCATTTCCTAAATTTGATAATTTAAATTATCGCATCCACATTTCAATCTAATTAATGATTCATTAAAACTCCACTTAGTTTTAATCTTCCAACAATCATTATTAATGATCATTTAACTTTGCGAAATCAAACATGCCATATCGATAATTTACACAGTACCATTGATTTCTACCAATATATAACCTCTAAGCTCGTACGTCTTAGAGAAGGGTGTTAAGCAAGAGAAAAAATTACCTGCCACCAAACAAATATATATTTAGCAGAGATCAACAATACAGTTTGAAATACAATGTTAGACATATAATTCTGTCTTTAACTGGGTTATTGAACCAATGTCATTTAAAACACAGTTCACGATAAACCCAAAATCACATTCCATTAATTATGGAATCTTCACGAAAAATAAATCAACATATAATCGATATTAGTTTCTGTATCCGACTAATAATATAAATGGAATAATGACAAAGCCTTTTAAATTCCACATATATTAACAATCTTCCTCCACAGAAGCTCACTTCGATTATTAGCAAATAGAATTCTGTTTCATTCCAATTTATTTTATTATATTGGAAAACTTTATTTTGGTAAATTCCCATTAAATATTAATAAAAGATTTATACATTCCAAATCACATTTCACTGTAAATCGGGTTAAAGAACGAATGTCGTTAAAAACATAGTCCATAATAAACCCAATTCACATTCCATTTTATTCCAATTACTAAATATAACTAGAAACTCTAATAATCTTAATTAAAAGATTTATTCTTTTCACACGGGGTTTAAGAGCAGTGTTATTTAAGACACCATTCACGATAAACCCAAAATCCAATTCGATATTAAATATAAGGCTTTAAATAGAAATTATATCGGCTTATATTCAATATCAAATTTTAAAATTAAGACATATCGTATGGGGAATAACGATATATATCTATCTTCCAAGTTCCTCCACAATATCTGAGTAGTCACGGAATCCAATAACGAAATATCCCGAAGATGATTTCTATTCAAATCCATTCCATTCCAATTCATAGATTGGAAATTTCTAGTTATATTAAAACCCTTTTACAAATCCAATTTATTTATTTAAAAAAATATTGGACTTCAAATCTAGTTAATTACTAGTTCATTTAGATAAAAATATATTTTATCTTTATAAACGTGGAATTTTTCATCCAAATTCTTTCCATATCATTTATTATGATTTTACACAAATTATTACTATTTTTAATAATTTTATCAAGGCCTGTACAGTCGGTTTCCAATAACGGCCACCGAACTGCATCTATAGCGACCTTTTCTAAATTTGATTCGGACATAATACAAAATCAAACCGTTGGATTTTACATCTCTTATATTCATTGGAAAGCTCTTTGTGATACGAACCCAACGGTTGAGGTTTTAGGAGAATCTGACGGTCGAATCTCCCATAATGTCAACTCGAAGTCATTGGTCGAAATTCAAGAACGGTCGCGGCGCAGCTTGTTCTATTCAGGCCATTATACAATATATATAATATATTTTTTGCCCAAAACGTATTTTATAAATAGTTTATAAATTTCTTTTTAAAACGATTCTAATTTTATTTTCAATTTTAAATCAAAATTGAATATTCCTTACCATTATAATATTAAAATGATAATATTTCAAAAATCAGATTTTGAAATCACTTCTTCTTAGATATTCATTATAAAAATGAACAAAATCGATATAAATATCATTCGCATTAAAATAGCGCAAATCTAATCAACATGGCTTTACACACGTTTCAATATTTTCATGTCCATTCCAAAATCGGACATCAAATTCACATTTTAATTCTTTCCTGAATATTATTTTAAAATATTCGTTATTCCTGAATTGGAATCAGACACAGTCAATTACCATATATTGTTATTTATATGGATTTCATACACACATGTACACATCAAAAATTATACACAGTCAACCATCATCCAGAATGCATTACATAACTGCGTAAGCATTAAATATAAATAACTAATGCTTACAATAGTCTGTCAATCAATCCATTGACGTACAACTAAACAATTGGGATTAGTGTACATCAAATATCATCCCAATACCCGTGTGGGGTTTCAACCAACAAATACTGAATATTACTTGTGCAGTCGGGCGATGTGTAAAATTTATCGTCCCAATCAATATCAGTTAAATGGGTGTATATAAACAAATCTTCCGATTTGTAAATGAATAATTATTTTCATTTCAGGAGAATTTTATGCCGTTCACATATACGTTAAAAATTATAATTTAATGATAAAATATTTATTTCAACACTTCACTATTTTTAACAGTTCATACATTCAATAAAAATGATATTTTTATTGTTCAAACATTTTATTCAACACATGAATATTTTATAAAGTTCACACTCACATTAAAAATGAGATTTTCAATGAATAAATATTTATTTCCAAATATCTCGGCATTATAACGGCGCGATATTAGAACCGAACTAATGTCTAGCATTACCCCTCTCTTATACTAGCTCGCGCCATACAAAATATTTAATTGATCAGCCAAACCACAATACAATCAAATTTCCACAATATAACCCAAACAAACAATCATTGCTTGTACAATAAATAGTGTCGAGGGCTGCTAAGCCCCGTCTACATCCTAGTATATTTTTAACTGTAAAATAATTTGAGTGAGAAAGAGTTCTCACCTTGGGTTTCCACTCCGCCATTCTTTGATTGTCAATCTTAAATTTTTCCAGAAATCCAGCATGTCTATTATATAAATAACATACATAAGCTAAAAATTATATTTTTATCTAAGCAAAAAAATATTTTTATCTAAGTAAAAATCATATTTTTATCTAAGTAAAAATCCTATTTTTATCTAGTTTAGAATAACAATTTAAATCAAAGAATTTAAAATAGGAAAACTCACATATTTCCTAGGGTTTCGATCGCCAAAGAGAAGCAATATCAGACGACGAAAGAGCTGCGGCTGCAGCGTGGTCTCGAGTAGTGGTGCACGACGAAGAAAGGAGGGTTTATGTGTTGACTTCAACAAGAAAGGGGGCTGGTGCGAATTGAAATGGAGGGGGGACTGCTGCGCGCTGGCCTGGAGGGGAAGCAGTCGGAGGAGGAGCAGAAAGGGGCGACTGGGTGGTGCAACGACGGAGTAGACGACAATGGGGTCTTAGGGTTCGTCGATTTCGATTTTTGAGGTAGGGGAAGCAGAGCTGCTAAAGGGGGGAGGAGAGGACTGCGGAGGAGGAGAGGACTACGGAGGAGGAGAGAAGGAGGAGTGACGGTTGTGGAAGGAGGCGGCGAGCGGCGACGACGAGGTTGGCCCTTTTTTCCATCGATTTTTATTTGAGGAAACAGAAGAAATGATTTAGGTTTAGGATTTGAATATATATATATATATATATATATATATATATGTAATTTAATGTTATTATTTTTCCAAAAAGTTTAATTTTCTTTCGAACCCAAAATCAAACTCAACAACTGTCGTTCCTAGCGTAATACCCATATTCCTGACACAATGGGATATGTCCGGTAAGCCAATTCGACCGTTTCTATCAGTTTTCGTTAAATTTAAAACATAAATCAATATATATTGAATTTGAACGCACACTGTAATTTACTGGGGTCAATTATTGACTCCAAAAATTCCAGAAAAATAAATCTAGCTATGTTTTGATGATACGGTCCTTAAAAACTAATTTCATCAAATTTGGAGACTGTTTGAAAAATGGCCATTTTCCAGTCGATTAAATTCAAACTAAAATTGCCAAACACGTTTAAATTCACCATGCTCACATATTAATACCAAAAATTATGAAATTTGAAATTACGGATCCAACAAAAATGGTTTCGTCGAAAATAGAGGTCGTTTGCAAAATGACTATTTTAAGGGCTATATATTATATTATATTAAATTCCATAGCGACTATATTAAATTTTAAACTAGACATAACTTTCAATCCTCGTTATGAAATCTGGATTTTTCACATTCGTTAGAAAGATATAATTAAACAGATTCAAATATTTCTAGTTTTACTGAAACCCGATTTATTTTGAATCCTGACATTCATTTGAAATTTAAAATCGAATTTTCAAACAACTGTTCCATTTCAAGCTCGTTTTATAAATAAAATAAATTTATTCTACCTAACTATGATTTAAATAAATTTTTAGTCGTTATTATTTAAAATAAATCATTCTAAATATTCAAAATTCATTAAAATAGCTAAAATAAAAATTTTAAATTGGTTCTAAAAATCCAGGTTGTTACAATCTCCCCCACTTACAATCTTTTCGTCCTCGAAAAGGAATGGAGCTAAAAGTTGTTTAACCAACCAACTCAACTTTCGTTTCATTCTTCAACCTTTCAGTTTTGAAGAATTTTCTAATTTCTTCAAAATTTGGCTAGCACCCTAAATTTTCGAAAAATTTCGCCATAACCTCTTATGTACGGGGAGACCTTTAAAACCGCAACTTGCCTCACAGGGCCCTCATCATCCAAAAAGAAAACAAAAAAGACAAGTGGCTAGCCAATCGGCTCATAAAATCATCAAAACCCAATAAATGCAGTAAACATGTACCTATTTGTCGGGCATACAATTTTATTCCTCTTCTTAGCTTCCATGCTATGACCTGTTCAATTTTATGCATGTACAAATATGCAATTCCAACAAATTTTCAATTTCGTTAATATTTGCTCGATTTGGCTGATTTTGCCTTACATTTTCTTATTGGTTTTATTAGTCCAATATTTTTATTTAGTCACACTAATTATCATACAACACAACCAGCAATCAATCAGTTGAATAGCTTTTCAATCATATGTGCTTCATATATACTCAAAAATCATATTTTTGGCGTCAAATCACAACAATAAACCCTATCTAGTTTGGTTCTCACACCAGTCAATTGGAAATATTTATACATCCCACTTTCGAAACTAGAACATAAATGCCGATGATGTCGCGACATCACCAGGATTATGTCCGGGCGACTAGAGTGTGATTCTATATTTATCCAGTATATTTGAGGCTTCGTACATACGCTAGCTAGGCGTATATGAAAAATCTTCATATACTCGATAGTCTAAATTCAAAATAAAATAAATAATCAAATACGTATAATAAGATTTAAATTTTCAAAACAAAATTTTTTTTCATTTTAAAAATAACACTCTTCAAACTCATTCTAGGGTATTGCTAACCCTATCTCTAACGAGTCATTCTCATTGGACATTACTAATCCAATCTCTGATGAATTATTTCATTCGGTTCTAATGTGTCTTGTTCTTGAGCTCTATAAACCAAAGCTCTGATACCACAAATGAAACGACCCAAACACGCCCATACAGGAAAGCACGGATTGAGTTGAGAACACGACAAATTAGAACACAAACATAAGAACAATTCATTGCTTATGACAATAGTTACATCAGAGTATGAATAAATAATATACATCAGAAAAATATCAGAGATTAAAATAAATTACATAGCAGCGGAAAAATAATACATAACACAAGTGAAAGAGATACAAGGATACAAAGCTTTTCGAATATAGCTCCAACTATAAACCAGGATCCTGTGAATATAATATATGCTAAACAAAAACTACTAGCTGCCATATGGAAAATATAGGCACCTAGAGTTTAGGTTAAAACAATAAACTCCAAGTCAGTCATGGAACTGTTGTGAGAACTAAAACAGTTATTAAATTTTACTTTTAAAATATAGTAAATCAAGGGACCACGCCGTATAACACGGAACGGGTTTTCTCCCAAGAATACCAGTGCATAATACAGTTTATAAACATTGCAATGCTTTTCTGAAAATGATGAATTATAAGACTCAGGTCCTATCACACAATGCAATGCAAGCTGGAGGATAGAGTTTTCCCTTATAATAGCCAAATATGCTTAGTACGTTTAAAATAAATCATTTGATACTATTACAAGTATATATGTCCAAAACAACTTCAAATATAAATGTACCAATCATAGACGGCATGAGTACCATATATCATGTCGCCATACTAGGCTCTACAATCAAAACCGAAAGGTAACGTATTGGAAATTGGATTCCGTCATGAGTCAAGGAAAGGGATGTACTCCTTACCGATTCGAGACACTCTAGCAAATGCCTTAGGATCACACCTACGGGCAACCCTGGATCCTGCAGTGTCGGTCCTCCCTTACGTTTGAGGATTGGATATTCCTGAACACAGTTTCCATTTCCTGTCGAACCTATCCATCGGCCTCGTAGTGACCGATATATCTGAGGCTCCTCGCTATCCATCATCCACGTAGGTAAAAATATAAATGTCTGGGCTCCATACCATGACACCACACAAAGCTAGAAAGAAACGTCTTGCACCCATTGTGTTCCCTTATACCGTTTTTGACTCATACCGAGGAGTGAGGCTCGCGAATTAATGCTATGCACAAAGCTATGCTATTAAAAGTCGTGCTTTGATCATCAACTACAAGACTCTGCTTTTCAACAGAAGCCTTGATCACTTGCATCTCAGCATGCCACACTGACAATTCACGCCATGCTACTGATGTCTATCGATATATAACCTCTAAGCTCGTACGTCTCAGAGAAGGGTGTTAAGCAAGAGAATAAATTCTCCGCCACCAAACAGATATATATTTAATAGAGATCAATCAACATAGAACAAAATCCAGTGTCAGATACACATCCATTTACTAGTTCGTTCTGGGTCTGAACGAAACCGGAGGCACCTTATTCCTCGTCCTATATGTCCAATACAGGAGAGAGGTCCTCGCATATTCGGTCGATCTCCAAGTATGTCTGGATGATCACTACTTATTACCTTGTCTCGGGTATACAACCCAATTAAGACATCAGTAGTCATCCAAATGATGTGAGGAATTTCTATCTTCATCCACTGTCTTCATCGTTGACTTATCGTCGAATTAATTATTCAGAATGGGTATTTTTTTTGAAATAAAAATGTGTGGTCTTCTGAAGGGAAGAGAGCACACATATATATAATAAAAACAAAGGTACAGAGTTTGACTATAGAACATGAGAATACAAGATAGAACTTAACAACACTCTAGGGATGTAAGGACCGTAGATAGATGAGCTCCGGATAAACCACCGCCCATCTACTCCAATATCGAATTCCGGCAAGGCCACCACCCGATATTGAAGTATATCTACTCCAAAACAATAACCCATACTCTCTATATAATAACAAAAATAATGAGAAACAACATAAAAAAACTCTATAACAATAAGCCCAAATGAAAAACGAATCATCAATCCAAACAGCAATCCTCATAGATACATAACTGCAACTAATCCATCCAGCTATCCACTAAGCACCTCTACTAAATCAACAACCTGAATATGTGAAAAGCTCAACAAAAACTATTAGCAATTTGTTACACATATATATGTGGAAATATATGTGTCTAAATATATATATATATATATATATATATATATATTATATAAGCATATATATATATATATTCATACATATTTATTTACCATACATATATGTGTAGAAGAAAATACAATGAAAAACTAAACAAAGAAATTAACAACCAATGTGATATCTATTACGAAAAAACTGTTTATTCTAATAAATAGATACAAATTAAATCTAACCTTAATCAATAAATTCTCAAAGCCCGATTTCCCAAAAAGCTTGTAATGTGAATTAGACATCCAATTCAAGCAATAATAAACTATTTTAATGATTAAATTATCCGTAGAAACAGAATTAGAATGGAAAGATCTCTGATTTCTCTCAGACCAAACAAACCAACATACGATAGTGACTAAAGAATCTAAAATGTATCTTTTACTAGCATTATAAATAAATCTATATGAATCCCAATAATTAGCACAACAATTGAAAGAATAATGATAATCAAAAACAAATAACCTTAATACCATACTAAATATATAGTTTGTGATATTGCATGAGAAAAATAAATGATCAACATCCTCATTCATAATATTACAAAAATAACACTTAACATCAAAAATGATATTCTTCCTCTTAAGAAACTCTATAGTATTAAGTTTCTTATGAGCAATTAACCAAATTAAAAATTCAGCTTTAGGAGGAGAATTAGATTTCCAAATAAATTTAAAAGGCCGAAATGAGATACCCGAAAAATTTATAAAGTTATACATAGAATTAACCGAATAAACTTGACTTTTATCCATACCCCAACTAATA
The DNA here is from genome assembly GCA_030737875.1 of Allium sativum. NCBI lineage: Eukaryota > Viridiplantae > Streptophyta > Magnoliopsida > Asparagales > Amaryllidaceae > Allium > Allium sativum. Next base: position 105,464,665 of record CM060912.1, read on the forward strand.
AAGTCCTTACTCTCATCGATGTGATATAATGATAACTTAGCATAAAGTAGAGCTAATTGTCTTAACATTTCCCCTTCTAATATATTATCAAAAGAAAACTCCCATGGGGGATCCAAATCTCTTCTAAAGATATCTTTTATCAACGCATTTTTAAAACTACAATTATTAAAGAGTTCCCTAAATTCAGTTTTAAGTGGTAAACGAGAAATCCACCTGTCATGCCAAAAGTAAGTCATATTACCAGAATGAACAATTACCTTATAACCTAAGTTAAAAAAATCAAAGCACTTTAATACTGACTTCCAAAAGTAAGATAATCTAATATACCAACTACCACTAGATCCAACAATGTACTCTCCTCTTGAATAGTAAAATTTTGATATAATAATTTTCCACGTTGTAGATACTTCAAGAGACCTAAATTTCCACAACCATTTGGCCAATAAAGAAGAATTAAAATTAGATAAATTAATTATCCCCAAACCCCCATCTTTCTTAGTCTTACAACACACCTCCCAATTTACTAAGCATTTGAATCCCCTACAAATAGGATCTCTACCACCTCCCCATAGATAATTACGTCTTATTCTATCAATCCTATCAATAACCCATTGAGGAAATCTATGTACTGACATCCAATACGTAGGGATAGCCGATAGGACTGAATTTACCAAAACTAATCTACCTGCTCTAGACAAGAATCTATTGTTCCAACTAGATAGTCTACTATTAATCTTATCAATTATGACTAACCAATCCTCCTTCTTTAATTTTGACGACCTAATCTTAAAACCTAAATAATCAAAAGGAAATTTCATGACAGAACAGTTTAAGGTGTTAGCAACCATAGCCTCAACATTATCAGAATCATTAATTACCATAACAGAACTCTTATCAAAATTAATTCTAAGACCTGATAACATCTCATAACAATAAAGTATAAACTTAAGAGCAATAATGTATCTTGGTAGATGAGAAAAAATAGTAAAGTATCATCCGTAAATTGAAGAACAAATAATTCATTGTTAAATTCATCATTACCAACATAACCCAAAACACCTAGTCTCCCAGCTCGTTTAATGATTCTAGAAAAAACGTCAACCGCTAAATTAAATAGCAAGGGTGACAAGGGATCCCCTTGTCTAAAACCCCTCTTAGATTGGATCTTCTTTCCCACAACCCCATTTACTACAATATTAGAACTACCAGACCTAAGTAAAAGCATAACCCAATTAACCAACCTAACACTAAAGCCTCTAGCTAGACATATTTCACATATATAATCCCAGTCAATAGAATCAAATGCTTTCTCAAAATCTAATTTCAAAATAGCACATGAAAAATTATTTTAAACACACACATTAATGTATTCCTGTACTGCTGCCACACCATCAACTATTTGCCTACCTTTAATAAAGGCAGTTTGTGAATGATCTATAAGATCATTCATCTTCCCACTTAGCCTATTTGCAAGAACTTTAGAAATGATCTTAACAAATACATTTATCAAAGATATAGGTCTAAAATCCTTTAAGAGTTTTGCACCCTCTCTCTTTTTAATAAGTATAACATTAGCAAAATTAAAATTACCTAGGCACAAATCTCCGCTATAAAAATCATTAAATAAATTCACTACATCAAATTTCAAGACTCACAAAACTGTTTGTAAACAGAACAGAAAAACCATCAGGCCCCGGAGCTTTGTCACTAGGCATGTCACAAATTGCCTTCCAAATCTCCTGCTCGGAAAAAGGTTTATCTAAATTTAATAATTCTCCCCTAACATCATTAGGATAAATGTCCTTCCAATTAACGTTAATTCTTCTCTTTATCCTAGTCCAAAAAATTTGTTTGTAATAATTGGTGAAAGCTTCATTTAAATCACACTGAACTGTCAATTCCTCATTATTCAAGAAAATAGAATGAATCAAATTATCGCGTCTCCTCTTATTAGCCATACTATGAAAAAAAATCGTGTTATTATCTCCTTCCTTAATCCATTGAACACGTGATCTTTGCTTCCACATAATTTCTTCCTTTTCCAATATCAGTTTGAAGTCATTTCTAAGATTGAAAAGCCTATCTCTCTCACCTAGATTAAGAGTCCTAGATTCACTTAACTTATCTAAGTCTACATCTCACATAAAATCTTATCTTTCTTAATTCTAACACTACCAAAAACAAATTTATTCCACCTCTTAAGAAAAAATCTCAATTTACCAAGTTTTGACACAAAAATCTTTGCCGAATTGCCATTGTACAAATTATTAAAATAAGATAACGAATTCCACTTAACAGTAACAAGTTTGATAAAACTGGTGTCTAGTAACCACATCTTTTCAAATTATTACTAATTAACATGTTCGAATCACATGAAAGGATTAAAGGGCAATGATCTGAATATAAAAAAGGTAACCCTTTTACTTTGCAGATTGGAAATCTTTCATCAACTTCCGTACTTATAAAAAATCTATCTAATATGGCAAAAGACGACCTATCACTAATATTTGACCTAGACCAAGTAAAAGATCTATTGCTAAGCGGAATCTCAATCAAATTATTATTAAGAATGAAATCATTAAATTCCTCCATGTCAGAGAAATAGCCTTCTCTAGGAGATCTCTCTCCTAAAAACCTAGTAACATTAAAATCCCCCCTACAATCCAAAGATTTGGGGCAAGATTCCTGAATTCGGAACATTCATCCCACAAACGCCTCCTCTCAATCTTGGTGTGAGGGCCATACACATTCGAAATGCCCAATAAAGAATTATCACTAAGTGAAGTTAATATAATGTGTAGTGAATGTAACTTAGAAAATTCCTGCACTAGTCTATATTGATTATCTCTCCATCCTATCATTAGCCCTCCTGCACTACCAATTGACAGTAGACAGGCCCAGTTATGAAAATGGGATCCACCTAATCTAGCGTAAAAACTAAAGTCAGGACTTTCAATTTTGGTCTCTTGAAGCAAAGCAATGTCAATATGATAATGTACAAAGAAGGTGCTAATTTTAGAACATTTTTTAGGTTCATTTACACCCCTAATATTCCAACTAACAATCCTCATCTACTCAAAGAAGAAACTCTCTCTAGTTCCCTACTCCTAATAAAGTCAGAATCCAACTCAATGTCCGTAAAAATAAAGGCAGTATCACTGGCAAGCTGAAATAACTGACTTGTCGAAAGGCTACCTAAAACATAGGGAGAATAATCACTACCATAAACAGATGTCATACCTGAGCCCAAATCCGAATAGCTACTACTTGCATTCGAATTCGGGGAGAGGAGCTAGCTCTGAGCCTAGCACTGCGACGAATCAAACCAGAGCTGGGAGTCCCTCTCCTACATCTCCTCCTCCTTGACGGAGTAATGAATGTATCACTACTACTTTGCATATGGTCTTTACTGGACTCGCTCAAACCCTTACAGATTGCAATGCGAGTATTCACCACCGAATCATGCACTGAACGAGACAAATCATACTCCAAAAAGGCCCCATCATGACACGGCCACAATATCAATGAACATAGTCTCACTTCCTGCTTGCTAATAATCATTGATGGAATATTACCACCCTCCCAAAACAACCGACCATTCATAACAGAAAAAAAAACAAAACTCTCTACCATCGAAGCAAAACCTGTCCAGTCCTTCACTACGTTCTCTGCCTCCTTATCTATTACTACTGCTTCGTTCAAACCTATCATACATCCAGTCATGCCACGCCCAGCAGTAATGTGAACACCAGGGAGATCAGAAGGAAGCACATCCAACGTACATAAATTTTTACAGAGGAGATTACTCGCTGTGACCACAGAAAGATCACCAGGGAGAGCAGTAACCACAAAAAGATCACCTCGATATACTTTCCGTTGCCTCCCAATTTTAATCCGTCCAACTCTACATCCTTTTCTATATTTGAGAGGGATATTCTGGGAATTTTCGAGATTAGTTACTAAGTTTGGCACAGTATAAGGAACAACAATCCCACCCTCAAAATTTTCCAGTGATTCAAAATTGTTCGAAAGAACAATATCATCAGCCACTTTCCAATTCTCTTCTTCTATATGAACTGAACTGGACCACTTACCTTCAGCTTCATCTACCACATCATAACTACTCATGTCAATCTTGTCATCACCGGTCATCAGTTCCCTTGGCCACTTTCCTTTGTTCTTCAAATAGTCCGATGATTCCTCAAATAGACCCATACAATGTAAAACTGCAGGATCACTGAACAGAGGATCCACACGCTGGTTATCACAAGCATACCCAACATCATCCACCAAAAATTCATCAATGTAACTCCCTTCCTCTACATTTATAACCAAGTTACCATCCTGAACATTGTCCATCAGAATCTTGTTACTCAGATCAGAACCCGAATGCATAGAAACAACCCTATCCGAATAATTCTGAAAGGTAACAGCTCGTCTATCACAATTAATAATGGTGTTAATGACATATGCTTCAAAATCTCATTCAAATACAATCTAGCCTTTCTCTTATTACTTTCCATCGATTCCTCATATATCATACGGAAACTCAAAAAGCTTTTACAAAAAGAGAGAGCATGATCCTTCCTACCTAGCTGTCGAGGCAATGGAGGAATCACAACATTATTATCCAATCTCTTACACCATAAAATTCCATCGACAAGACCCTCCAAATGCCACCCCAATAACAGTAACATGTAAGCCCCGTCGTTCGACTTTTCAGAAAAATCTAAAGTATAAAGATTCGACAGCAAAATAATGTTCTGACATATTCTCGAATAGTTGAAATGCAATATGTCAAAGACTGTATTCCCACTGAACCTCATCGGTCAGTTAGTCTTACGATGACCCAATACACCACAATTAAAAAATCGAAATCCATTTCGACAGTCCTACGCTAGATGGGACGATTCACCACATTTGAAACAGCTTCGAATACTACTCTTTTTGCTGAAAGTATAGTTTTTTGTCATGGTTGAATTCCAGTCCAAACAATTGAATGGCTTTCTAACCATATCCGCATATGATAACGACGACGAGGGACTAAAAGCAGTCATACCTGATTTCATAGAAGTACCATCATGATTATAGGGAGCATCTTCTTTATTAAAATTCAGAAATCCATAATCATGAGTTCTCTGAAAATCACACTGTCTGAATGTGAGGTTTAACCGCCCCGGCTTCATATTCGTTTCCTTGATGAGAACATCCGGAGCCGTGCCCTTAATAATGCGAGTAGCACCATGAAATATGCCCCTTGATTTTCCACCAAATATTAAAACATCGCCTGTCTCCAACAATATTTTCTTTTCCATAGCTTCATCCCTTTCATCTCTGTAAATAAACTCCGCTGAATCCCCAATGGAAAAGGAAACCATAGGCAGCCTGGCCAACAAACTATCATGGCATTCATCTTTATCTTGATGCAACCCCAATTTACCATCCAAATTGTAAAAATTAACTATACACGTATCTGGATTCATACTTGGAAGATCTTCCACACTACCATCATTCTTCATAATTATATTTTGAGCATCGGCCATTGACTCGTTAACCATCATTAAAAATTCTTCAGGAATCTTATAAGGCAGAGCCCCATCACTCGATCTTCTATCATCGTATTTCTTTAATTGTGGATTCCAGAATTTCCCGAAGCACATCATGTACAGGTTTAGTTTAGCCCCATTATCAAAACCAGGTCTGAAGAAACCTTCTTTCCCGATTCCTAATTCTTGGCATCTCTTTACAATTCGGATTTGATCAAGCAGACTGATGCAATTCTTAATTAAAATCATACCTGAACTCAGAATATGATAACTTGTCTCAGAATTGGGGTTCAATCTCAATGAACCCACTTTATTACGATAAGAACAAATGTTAAATCCTTTATTCCCCAAAGAACTATTCACAAAATTAACATGATTCACATTCAAGAATCTACTACAACTACTCGCCAAATGACCGTAACCTCCGCATCTAAAACAACGGTCAACAAAATTGGAAGATTTATCAGAACATGAGTTTGCCCTAATCACCAATCCATTCTATTTAATTACGCCCTCAGAAGATTGAGAGTACAACAGATTTGAGCGAGATCCATTCCGGGAAGACGATAAGGTTTCAGACGCCATTCCTTATTCAGAATGGTATAAACCCAGCCTTTCCGAATAATTCACGTATCTTATAATCAAGTGCTATAAAAACACAACATACGCCTCATTCCAATTTTGAATATTCTTTTATTCAAATATTCATATCCTTTGGGAAAGGTTCCCATTAAATTTATCGAATATAAACTCTTTTAAACTTATACTATAATCTTCCTTTGGATATCAATTCTAAACCAGATTAAGGTTTATCAACTAGTCGGGATTATCAAGCCTTACCGAAGTAATCATTTGTTTAATTTCCCAATCCCAACCTATTCATCCCATGGAGCAAAACTGGTAATACTCCATATCTAACACCACGGTGTTATCTGTAAATTTAATTACCATTTCACGTTCAAATCTAATTAAAGATTTAACTATCGCCTGGAGAAAAAACTGGTGGTACTCCATTCTCGACCATTTCCCAAATTTAATAATTTAAATTATCACATTCACATTTCAATCTAATTAAAGATTCATTAAAACTCCACTTAGTTTTAATCTCCCGACAATCATTATTAATGATCATTTAACTTTGGAAAATCAATCATGCCGTATCGACAATCTACAATGTACCATTGATTTATGCCGATATATAACCTCTAATGTGACGGCCCGCCCCGCACCAGCCGACATTTCCCATGAAAATGCATTGTGCCGATGTCCAACCGACACGAGACGGTCGCCAAATAAAGGGAAAAGGAAAGGACTTACTGGTGAACTAACAAAGAACCTGTAGAATGTCTTACAGCGGAAGGAATAAAATATAATAATAACATACTTGACATAAAACAGGTGAGACAGTGCATAAGCTGAAACTAAACATCATAGCAGCGGAAAATCCAAATACAGCTTATGTTCCACATCATCATTATTACAACTTTAAAACTGTCTTTAAAGCAAAAGAAAGGAAAGTTACACTACTAATGCCCAAAGTAGTGACCGGCAGCGACACAGAGAGAATATCTATATATATATATCATACGTGGAAGCCTCCTGCTCGTCTCCGGTACAGCTACTCGTGCTTCACCAGCTAACCTGTCTCTAGTTTTCTCGTGAGAGCCCGGATTAATAAGAAGAGACATAAAACTCTGGGTCAGACAAAAGTCTGGTATGAGCGATAAGCAGCAAAACAGAACAATAACAGGTATACTAAACCATACCTGGACCTGCAACCAAAGAGTTAGCACTACATACTGTACAACACTCTAAGGTGCCACTAACATGTAGTGTAAAGAATACAGGGTGGGGGTGTGCATGTCATAGTGATGGCAACAAATCAAGCATAGAAACCATCATCGCATCTCTCACTCATTGCATAAAGCATACGATATCTACCACTTTGATCACTAGACCCATCGAGGTAATGACGGAGTTCGACTTGTACAACTACTGCTACCACCAAGCTTATCACATGGGATCATGACCAAACCTTTTCAAATGACCCCACTTCATTGGTCTATAGCCCATTAGTCGTATCTAGGCCACTGTGGCCCTGAATCCGTTCACGTACCTCCAATACATAGTGATCCAAAGTCATAGACATCGACAACCCCTTAGCACACGTCCCGCAGCAAAGTCCAATCATGAAGTTAACTCATTGGTTCCCAACTGGATCCTGAGTACAAACTTCCCATTTGGACTACCTATGCATCTCAGGTTTTGGTCTTCATCTCTGGATCGGTTTGGTTCTTCACTTTACCTGACCTCGGATCATGCTCCTAGTTCGGTTTGTGGTCCACACCTCAAGTCCAAGCTCTTCGGTTCGGCTCGTGGCCTTCATCACCTCAGTTCGGGTCGAGTTCCTCAAGCTCCTCCATGGTGCATCGGTTCGGGTCGGGTATCATGGTTCGGATCGGCCATGGTCATCACACAGCCTCCTCTACTGGTTCGGTTCAGAGGTGACTATACGGGTCGGATCAGATTTCTTCACTCGTGGTGTGCTTTCCCAGGTGGTTCGGTTCGGATCGGAGCTCCTTCTCACAAGCGGGTCGGATCGTGGAGCTCCCAGGCGAGCGGGTCGGATCGTGCTTTCCTCCTCCGATCCGATCCGGTTCAGGCAATTTCCTGCACTTCTTTCCAGCGACTGTTTTATGCTATACGACGGTGTTTTCGACCAATCTAACTATTCTAATCAATCACAAAGCATACCATACAGTCATAATAACATGTAGAAACGGCCATAAACACCAAAATATCAATTTGATATGCTAAAACGGATCAAACATTGCAAAAACCCCATATATTCCCCTAAACATGTTTAAGCCAAACTAATGATACGATTAGTAAAACTTAACCAAACTAACCAAATGTTCTAACAGAGGCCTATAACAATATTTCGAAATTTATCAATATTTTCCAGATTTTTAACATGTATTAATTCGCTAATTATCACTAATTACACTTAATTAGCCGTAATTAGTGAAAAACAATGCAAATCACTCACCTTTGCCACAAATAAACATTAGATCTGAAATGATTCTCTATTTGGGCGCGAATACCAATCCAACACAGCAGCTCTACCTCGATTCTTGTGCTAATCCTCTTTGATTTGATGCAGATTTGGCTTAATTAGCGATTAGGAGGTGATTTGGGGTGTTTTAGATGTTGGAGGCCATTACTAGGGTTCCAAGAATGAAAGTGGCGGCTGTGAAAGTGAGAAAAAGGGTGTTCTCTAAATCCTAACAGCCCTCTTATACTCTTAATCCGGAAATTCCCCTTTGGGCCTAGCTATTAATCACCCGGTTAAGCCCAATTAAGCTGTTTTTCACCATCTAAAGCTTGTTTCAGCCATATCTCCCAAACGGTGAGTCCGTTTGGCTAATGTGACCACTCTACGAAAAGTTAAATCATCATCCGGACCTAATGGAAGTGGTTTCAGGTCAAAACTACTTTACAATCAAAAGTTATGGCCGAAACAAGATTAGCTAGAGGCAAAACGGTCATTAAAAAATTGGCAAAAATCATGAATATGGGAAATGACCCCAATAGTCGTCTCCCAAAGTTACATGACTACACGACTTCGCATGTGAAAGAAATAAATATTCTATGATCCTTCGATGCGTAGAATGCGGGTCGTTACATCTAAGCTCATACACCTCAGAGAAGAGTGTTAAGCAAGAGAATAAATTCTCCGCCACCAAACAGGTATATATTTAGCAGAGATCAACAATACAGTTCGAAATACAATGCTAGACATGTTGTTCTGTCTTTAACTGGGTTAAAGAACCAATGTCATTTAAAACACTGTTCACGATAAATCCAAAATGACATTCCAATAATTATGGAATCTTCACGGAAAACGAATCAATATATAATCGATATCAATTTCCGTATCCGACTAATAATATAAATGGAATAACGACAAAGCCTTTTATATTCCATATATATTAACTATCTTCCTCCACATAAGCTCACTTCAATTGTTACCAAATCGAATTCCATTCCGTTCCAATTTATTTTATTAAATTGGAAAACTTTACTTTGGAAAATTCCCATTAAATCTTACTAAAAGATTTATATATTCCAAATCACATTTCACTGTAAATCGGGTTAAAGAACGAATATCGTTAAAAATATAGTTCAGAATAAACCCAATTCACGTTCCATTTTATTCCAATTATTAATATAACTGGAAACTCTAATAATCTTAATTAAAAAATTTATTCTTTTCACACGGGGTTTAAGAACAGTGTTATTTAAGACACCATTCACGACAAACCCAAAATCCAATATTAAATATAAGGCTCTAAATAGAAATTATTTTGGCTTATATTCAATATCAAATTCTTAAACCAACCCATATTGCATGGGGAATAACGATATATATATCTATCTTCCAAATTCCTCCATAATATCTGTATAGTAACGGAATCCAATATCGAAATATCCCGAAGATGATTTCTATTTAAATCAATTCCAATTCATAGACTGGAAATTTCTGGTTATATTGAAACCCTTTTACAAATCCAATTTATTTATTTAAAAATTATTGGATTTCAAATTTAGTTAATAACTAGTTCATTTAGATAAAAATATATTTTTATCTTTACAAACGCGGAATTTTTCATTCAAATTCTTTCCAAATCACTTATTATGATTTTACATAAATAATTAATAATTTTAATAATTTTATCAAGGATTATACACTCAATTTCCAATAACGACCACCGAACTACATCAATAGTGACCTTTTCTAAATTTTATTTAGACATAATTCCAAATCCAACCATTGGATTTCAAATATCCTATATTCATTGGAAAGCTCTTTCCGATATGAACCCAACGGTTCCAGTTTTAGAAGAATCCGACGGTCGGATCCCCCGTAATATCAATTCAAAGTCAATGGTCAAAATTCACAAACGGTCGCGGTGAGGCGTGTTTTATTCAGGCCATTATATTATTATATAATATATTTTTCGCTCAAAACGTATTTTATAAATCATTTATAAATTAATTTTAAAACGATTCTAAAATCATTTTCAATTTTAAATCAAAATTGAATATTCCTTATCATTATAATATTAAAATGATATTATTTTCAAAAATTAGATTTTGAAATCATTTCTTTTTCGATATTCATTATAAAAATGAATAAAATCGATATAAATATCGTTCGCGTTAAAACGGCGCAAATCTAATCAACATGGCTTCACATACATTTCAATATTTCCGTGTCTATCCCAAATCGGGCATCAAATTCACATTTTAATCCTTTACTGAATATTATTTAAAAATATTCGTTATTTTAAAATATTCGTTATTCCTGAATTGGAATCAGACACAGTCAATTACCATATATCGTTATTTATATGGATTCCGTACACACATGTACATAACAATAATTATACAACCATCATCCAAAGTGCATTACACAACTGCATAAGCATTAAATTAAGCATTAAATATAAATAATTAACGCTTACAACAGTCTGTCAACCAATCGATTGACATACAACTAAACAATTTGGATTTGTGTATGTCAAATATCATCCCAATACCCATGTGAGGTTTCAACCAACAAATTAATACTGAATATTATTTGTGCAGTTGGGCGATATGTAAAATTTATCGCCCCAATCAATATCAGTTAAATGGGTGTACTAAACAAATCGTCTGATTTGTAAATGAATATTTATTTTCATTTTAGGAGAATTTTATGTCTTTCTCATGTACGTTAAAAAATATATTTTTAACGATAAAATATTTATTTTAACACTTCACTATTTTTAATAGTTCATACATTCAATAAAAATGATATTTTTATTGTTCAAACATTTTATTCAACACATGAATATTTTATATAGTTCATATTCACATTAAAAATGAGATTTGTAATGAATAAATATTTATTTCAGAAAATTTCGGCATTATAACGGTGCGATATTAGAACCGGAGTAATGTCTAGCATTATCCTTCTCCTGATACTGGCTCGCGCCATACAAAATATTCAATCCAATCAACCACACCACAATACAATCAATAACCATAAAACAATCAAATTTCCACAATACAACCCAAACAAACTATCATGGTTTATACATTAAATAGTGTGGGGGCTACTAAGCCCGGTCAACATCTTAGTATATTTTTAACTGTAAAATAATTTGAGTGAGAAAGAGTTCTCACCTTGGGTTTCCACTCTGCCATTCTTTGATTGTCAATCTTAAATTTTTCCAGAAATCCGGCACGTCTATTTTATAAATAACGTACATAAGCTAAAAATCATATTTTTATCTAAGTAAAAATCCTATTTTTATCTAGTTTAGAATAACAATTTAAATCATAGAATTTAATATAGGAAAACTCACATATTTCTTAGGGTTTCGATCGCCAGAGAGAAGCAAAATCAAATCACGAAGGAGCTGCGGCTACAGTGCGGCCTCAAGTGGTGGTGCACGACGTAGAAAAGGGGGTTCTGTGATGACTGCAGGAAGAGAGTGGGGACTGCTGTGAATTAAAAGGGAGAGGGTGCTGCAGCAGGGGTGAGCAATATTCGATTCAAACTGAATTAACCGACCAAACCGGTTCACTTCGGTCGGTTCGGTTTTAAAACTAAATCGGTTTTAATTCGGTTTGTAAAATAAATTTATTTGGTTATCGCTTTAACCGAATTAACCGAACTTTTAATTTATTACCTAATTTTGTGATACTGTAGTACTTCAAATTAATTATTTAGTCATATAATAAAAAGACATTTGTTGAAAACAGATCAATTTTTATTATAATCATAAAATTTACTATATAAAATTTCTCTAAACATGAATTTTTGTTTTAGTTTGAGTGAATCCATTATTTGGATAATAATAAATCCTTTAAGTTTGGTTAAATCGGTTTCCGACCGAATTAACCGAAATTAATTTGGTTTGGTTCGGTTCAGTTTGGAAAATTTTCGGTTTGAGATTTTTTACGTCCAAACCAACCGAACCGACCGAACGCTCTCCCCTATGTGCGCCGGCCTGGAGGGGAAGCAGGCGGAGGAGGAGCAGAGGGGGGCAACTGGGTGGTGCTGCGATGGAGCAGACGACGATGGGGTCTTGGGGTTCATCGATTTAGATTTTTGAGGTAGGGGGAGCGGAGCTGCTAAAGGGAGGAGGAGAGGACTACGGAGAAGGAGAGAAGGAGGGTCGACGGTGATGGTGGCAGGGGGAGGCGGCGAGCGATGACGATGAGGTTGGCCAATTTTTCTGTCTATTTCTATTTGGGGAAACAAAGGAAATGATTTAGGTTTAGGATTTGAATATATATGTATATATATAATTTAATATTATTATTTTTCCAAAAAGGTGAATTTTCTCTCGAACCCCAAATCAAACCCAATGAATGTCGTCCCCAGCGTAATACCCATATTTCGGACACAATGGCATACGTTCGGTAAGCCAATTCGACCGTTTCGATCAGTTTTCATTAATTTAAAACATAAATCCATTTATATTGAATTTGAACGCACATTTTAATTTCTTGGGGCCACATACTGAGTCCAAAAATTCCAGAAAAATAAATTTAGCTACGTTTTGATGATATGGTCCTAACAAAACTAATTTCGTCGAATTTGGAGACTATTTGAAAAATGGCCATTTTCCAGTCGATTAATTCAAACTGAAATTGCCAAACACATTTAAATTCATCACACTCACATATTAATTTCAAAAATTATGAAATTTGAAATCTAGCAATAATTTGACATTCTGGATCCAACAAATGTGTTTTTGTCGAAAACAAAGGTCGTTTGCAAAATGACTATTTTTTAGGGTTATATATTATACTAAATTCCATATCGACTATTTTAAATTTTAAACTGGACATAACATTCAATCCTCATTATGAAATCTGGATTTTTCGCATTCTTTAGAAGGATATAATTAAACAGATTCAAATAATTCTGGATTTACCGAAATCCGATTTATTTTGAATCCTATACATTCATTTGAAATTTAAAATCGAGTTTTCAAACTACCGCGCCATTTCAGGCTCGTTTTATAAGTAAAATAAATTTATTCGTTCTAACTATGATTTAAATAAATTTTTAGTCGTTGTTATTTGAAATAAATATTTCTAAATATTCAAAATTCATTAAAATAGCTAAAATAAAAAAAATTGGTTCTGAAAATCCTGGTTGTCAAATCCATTGTAACACCCTATATTTTTTGTAAACATAAGAGTAACAAATCAGAGAATAATTAAATTGTAACAGAATAATTGAGGGAAACGGGTTACGCCATTGCGTTCGCCTCGAAATTCTGCTTGGAATAGAGTCCATGTTTCGTAAATTGGACTCCGTATGAAGAAGATATGGCCTTCTGAAGTTTCAATAAAAACCAGCCCGAAATTCAAAAAAAAATCAGATTCGAAATTCAAAACTGACACCCGGGCTGGGCGGAAAAAATTCCCGCCCAGGACACAGGTCGACACTAGGGTTGACCTGGGGGTCGACCTGGGTACACAGGTTGACATTAGGGTCGACCTTAGGTTCGACCTCGCCCATTTTCCAAATCCGGTGATAGATCCATTTTTCTGCACATGGACGCCTTTCTGACCGGATTCGTGAGCTCTAACCTATTTAAACACCCCCTAAACCCACTTTCTCTCCACACAATTTCATTATGCCTATACTCTGCCTCTATTCTTGTTAAAATAAAATAATGTCATCGCTAATCTGCTGGAATCAAAACTAGAACTAGTGCATCTTCTTCCAATCTGAATAGAATTTAAAGAGAACAACTATTTTCTAATCTAATCGATAGTCTATGTCAAAGGAGAGCTATTCAGTGTCAGAATACAGATTCCAGAATACAAGAATCGTTCTCTTTTTGTGAGCACAGTTATTTTCGGACATAAACTTTTATTATGATCTTGACATGGTTATAAATTTGAATCTGAGGTTATGCATATTCTTACCTGTCAGATCTTTTTTTTAGTGACTATTCTATATCTCTTTCTTCTTTTTGCTCTATAGCCAGGCTACCACGAGACTGAGCCAAATCTCATAAGAGATTAATGCACGAACGCTAAATTTTGGGGAAAATAATGAATGAGGCATAATTGGACATGAATGATTTGTGACTAATTTGAGAAAAGGGACATATGTTGTAAATAAGATCTAGATCTGTGCATACTCTGTGATTTTGGAAGAAGAGGAATCATTGTATGATAACATGTGACTTGAAACTTGGGGACATAATGCATATTAAAATTAAGATCTGATTTTGAAATGTTATAATTTAAAGATCTAGATTTTTGGGTAAATTTTATCTAACAATTCATGACTTGAAAAAGGAATATGTGACTTAGACATAATAACCTATTTTATAATAGGATAACTATCAATGTGAATACGCCTAAAAGTGGATTTTTGGATATTTGGCATTAAATGCAATAATTTGGCATAATTCATATGGTATATCATGATTTGGGGGCTTTTAGAGAATATTCTGTAATGTGCAAAGTTTAACTAAAAATTTGGGCATATGTTGTATTATGAATTATGACCATGATTTAGGCATGTAAGTTTAGGCTTAATTTATGATTAGGCAAGATATGTAAATAGAATTTTAGAAATATTTAATCAATTGAATCGCCTAATCTGCTAGATCTGTTATCTGTTGAATTGCCTAATCTGTTGAAAGCTGAACAATTGTAATTTGGGTAAGAAAGTCTGTAGGCTCGATCTAAGATTTAGTAAAACATGGAAATTTGATTAATCTGCTGTAACCTGTAAAGAAGTTTAATCTGTTAAATGGACATAATTAGTCTGATATTTTCTGTAATGGAATAAAGTGGCTATAACACGAGGTTAGACTCTGTTTGCGGTAGAAGCCTGCCCGGAACCAACCGGCTTAACCAGTGACTGCAAACTGTCGGTCTAGTGTGAGAGGTCGAGGCGTAACTAAAATATGCTTAGACACGAGGTTAGGTCTGGCTTATGCCAGAAGTCTGCCCGGAACCGCCCGGTATATCCAGCGGCCACAAGCTACCGACCTAATGTGAGAGGTCTGTGCATTAATATTTAATTAATGCAAATCTGAGATAAATATGATGTCTAAAATGCGTTGGGTGGATAGGGTTAAACCAACTGGACTGATGAATTTAACAAACCCGTTTCGTGAATCTGTAGGCCCAATACAAAGTTAAACAATCTGTAAGTCTGTTAAAACTGTACATCTGATCCGTTAGTCTGAAAACTTGTTAACTTGATTGTCTGATCTGTGAACTAGAAAATCTGAACTCTGTATGTCTGAAACTTATAAACAAGTTAATCTGAAATTTGTTAGTCTGGGGACACAAGGTTAGGAGGGGAAACACTTGTGTCATTTGTTGTTTGGGACCCATATTAGTCAGTAACCCTTTCTGGTATCAAAAACTTTGACCCACGCTATGTAGGGGTCCAGGCACGCTTACTGAACTAATTATAAGCGGTTCATTCTGATAATAGCGAGGGGTGTTGATGGTGCGTTCCAATCAGGTCATGTGCGTGCATGGATCCGGTCTGCTTTGAGGATGTAAGACACCGTGACATCTGTAAATAGGTCTGTGCCAATTGGTTGCCACTTTAGGGAGTGATACGCCCTACTATGGGGCCGACAAAGGATATTTATGTATTAGGGAGCCGATCGCTTGGGGGGTAGGACTTAGGATACACTTAGTTCTATCTGTTTCTATCGGTACTGTCTGTTTCCGTTGGGTGGTAACATCTATCTGTTTCTGCATGGTACCGTCTGTTTGGATGGTAAAGGCCCATTACTAGTATACACCTAATTCTAACATTCTTTTTCCGTAGGGATTATTCTGTTTCCATCTCTGACTCCGTTTCTGCTTCTATTTCTATATCCTCTGTCTCTGTTGGGGTGGTAAAGGCCCATTATTAGTATTTTGTTTCCGTACCTTCTGTCTTTTGGGGTGCTAAAGGCCCATTACTAGCATTCTGTTTCTGTAGAGATTATTCTATTTCCGTTTCTGTTTCAGTTTAGACGTTAGGGTAACTCCTAATTCTATTATACTAGTATTAGTGCAGAGAAGTGAAAACTAAGTAAGAAGCTTAGCTTAGCCTGTATCATTATGTTTCTTCTGTTAACCTGCTATTCCTGTCATGTTACCTCTCATCCAGTTTTATTTACATGTCATGATACTATTATCTGTTTATATGCTGAAAGTCACTGGACTCACCAGACTTATGTCTGACCTAGTTTGCTTCGCCTCTTTTCTTTCCGTTCCCCCCTCCCCCCCAGGTGCTCAGGGTGAAAACATAGGAGCTTGATTAAGATTCTCTCTGCTTGAAGTGTTTGAAGTATTTCTTGGCTTTGATTCTTTCTTTCCATGGAGTTTATGTTGGGGATTATGGCTTTAAAACTATGCATTCTGAAGGATTTTGTATAAGACTGATAATTGTGTACTTGGGTTTTGGTATTGTGATTTTGATAGATGTAACCAAACTTATTTCTGCTTCTGATGTAATAAAGTTATAATTTTTCAAGTACTACTTATTTGTCTTGTAATATTCTGTTCTGTCTACTAAAACGCTCCATCAAAGTTAAGGCATTCCCTTTGTGAGTGACCTTAACAGAGGTGGGGTGTTACATCCATCATCCACGCATCATAACCAATGGAATCCTCAGGCTCTGGTGCAGCTGAGTCCATAGGAACGTCATTCGAATCTGAATCCGAATCGATATCAAGAAGTACAAGGGGTATGAAAACAAAGGAAGCATCGGTTACCTATGCATCATCCCCACCATGGACTAGAACTACTGGTACACTAATACGGTGATAATAAGAACCGAAAGAGCTGCCACCTAACATTCCGACAACTTTCTGAACTATCAGATGGGCTAGTGCTATCGGGTCCATGAGTATTGTCATCAGTAGGCAGGGAGACTGAGAAACTATCCATACTAAAGGACGAACTACCATCCGAAGATGAAGTAAAGATAAATATAAGCTCGGGCTGCCCAAGGGGCACTGACTTGCCTCTCTACGAATTCAAACCATGAAATTTCAAACTGGGATTTAAATTCAAATCAAATCATTTAAAATAAATAATAAGCGGTTCTCATATATTCACTGTCCAAAATCATGAATATACTTCCTTTATGTGTTCGAACCCTAAGGTATTTCAGAATTCATCGACTGTCCTAAATCGCCGAAGATTCCTTTTTAATTAGGCCTAATTAAAAACACTTTGCTTTCCAAAATAAGAAATCAAGCAACAAAGCAATCCTTAATTATTTAATTAAAAAAAAATCATATATGTTCGCAAAACATAAATTTCATTTACATTTATAATACGTTAATGAAAATCAAATTATGTAAAGTAATCGCTTATGGTTTCTCATAAACATGTAACTCTCAACTCATCGTAGGGTATTACTAACCCCATCTCTAACAAGTGTTCTCATTCTAGGATATTGTTGATCCATCTCTAATGAGTATTCTTTAATAGAATTTTATTAATTTTACCTCTGATGAATTCTTTCGTTAGGTTCTAATGTGTCATGTTCTTGAGCTCTGTAAACCAAAGCTCTGATACCATGTCTGACACAACCCGAAACCACTGCCGGCCTAAACCGAACTGGAGTATAGATAGGTTGAGAACACGACACATCGAAACAATCGTTGCTTTACAAAAATTTACATCAGCGCGGAAAATAATATACACGATGGAAATACAATTAACAGTGAATAAATAAATTACATATCAACGGAAAATGTAATACATGAATATGTAAAATGCAGCCGAAAATATCAACTAACACAACTTAAAGCAATACACAAATATAGAGCTTTCTGAATATAGCTCCAATTGTAATCCAGGATCCTGTTAAAGAAAACAAACTGCAAAACCAAAACTACCGACTATCCATGTAGAAAATATGGCACTCAGAGTTTAGGTTGAAACAACAAACTCTAGGTCAGACATGGGATTGGTATGGGAGCTAAAACAATTATTTAAAATTTTATTTTAAAACGAGGTAGATCATTGGACCACTCCGTATATCACGAAATGGGTTTACTCCATGTGAATACCCAAACTTGAAACAAAAGATAAACAACGCAATTCTTTTTGGAAAAATGGAGTTATTATAAGATTCAGGTCCCATCACACAATGTAACACAAGCCGGAGGGTAGAGTTTTACATTATAATTGCCAAATATGCTTGGTACGCTTAAAACAAATGTTTTTGATATTATTATAAGTGCATCGTGTAGAAAGCAAGCTCAAATGTAAATGTATCAATCATAGATAGCATAGGTACCATATATTATGTCGCTATATAGGTTTACAACCAAAACCGTGAAATGTCGTATTAGAAGTTGGATTTCCATCATGAGTCAAGGCTAAGGATGTCTCCTTACCGGTTTTGGATCACTCCTAGCAAGAAGATCCAAGATCGCACCTATGGGCAACCATTGGATCTTGCAGGGCCGGTCCACACCTAATGTTTGTGGATTAATTATTCCTGAACAATACGTTTTCCAGTCCTATCAGACCTGTCACCTGGTCAGCATGTCGACCAATCATATCTGAGGCCATTGCATCCATCATCCACATAAGTAAAATGTCTCGGCTCCATACCACGACATCTCCTCTAGCTAGAAAGAAACGCATGCCCTCCCTACTATCCATAATCCTGTTTTTGATTCATACTGGAAGCTCGTGAATTAACACTACACACAAAGTTGCACTACTTAAAGTCATGCTTTGATTATCATCCACAAAGCTTTGATTTTCAACAAAAGCCTTGATCATTGCATCTTAACATGTCACATTGTCAATCCATACCATACCATTGATTTCCACCAATATATAAACTCTAAGCTCGTACGTCTCAGAGAAGGGTGTTAAGAAAGAAAACAAATTCTCCGCCACCAAATAGATACATATTTAGCAGAGATCAACAAATACAGTGCGAAGAACAATGCCAGACATACAATCCATTTTCAAGTCCGTACTAGGTCTGAATGAAACCGAAAGCACCTTATTCCTCATTCGATATGTCCAATATAGGAGAGAGACTCCGCATATCCAGTCGATTTTCAAGTACGTTTTAGACTACCACCACTTATTACCTTGTCTTGGGTGTACAGCCAAATCAAAACATCAGCAATAGCCTAGACGATGTGAAGATCTCCGGTCTTCAACCACCGTCTTTATCTAATAATTATTCAAAATGGTTTGAACCCAGTCTTTCTGAATAACTTGCGCATCTTTATAA
Source organism: Allium sativum (assembly GCA_030737875.1). Classification (NCBI taxonomy): domain Eukaryota; kingdom Viridiplantae; phylum Streptophyta; class Magnoliopsida; order Asparagales; family Amaryllidaceae; genus Allium; species Allium sativum. The sequence continues at coordinate 105,484,523 of CM060912.1, forward strand.
TCATGTGCCAAATACACAAAGATAACACTTATTTCATTCCAATCCAGAATATTCTTCTATTTAAATATTCATTAGATTTAGAAAAAGGTTCTCGTAAATTTTATCAAAGATAAATTGTTTTAATATCAAAAATCATATCTCAATGATTATCCAAAATTTAGAAACTAATCTCGTCTTAACTGGGTTAAAGAACAACTACCATTTAAAAGCATTATTCATTAGAAACCCAAACTATCATTTTCCATTCAATATGGAATCTTAATGAAAATATGGTTATTTCATAATTGATATAAATTTCTGTATCAGACTAATCCTATAAGTGGAGTAACGGCGAAGCCTTTTAAATTCCATAAATAATAAAGGTCATCCTTTACTTAAGCTCATTTCGATTATTATTAATCGAATTCCATCCAATTCCAATTCTATTAAATAAATTAGAAAATTCATTTAATCTTATTTAAAAGATTTATCATTTTCATAGTTTGATTCAAGATTGGTATTATTTAAGATACCGTTCATAACGAACCTCCAGTCAGTTTATTACATTCAAACATTAAATTTTTCCCGTAGTTGTAAAATAGCAAATTTAGATAAAAATAATATTTATCTTTCAAATTGTGGAATATTTTATATAAACTTTTTCTAAATCATTTGTTATAATTTATTCGTATTTTTAATAATTTTATTAAGGCACTTAAAGTCAGTTTCCAATATCGGTCACCGAACTACATTCATAGTGGCCTTTTCCAAAATAGATTTGGACATATTTTAAGATCTAACCATTCAAATTTAAACCACTTATGTTCATTGGTAAGATCTTTTCGATATGAACCCAACGGTTTTGGTTTAGGAGAATCCGATGGTTGGATCTCGCACTACGTTAGTTCGAAGTTACGGGTTTATTATTCTCAAACGTTCTTCTCAAACATTTGCTACATATCCTAACTGAATTTCACTTTGAAAAGCTACTATTCATTTAAAATTCAAATACTTTAACAAGCCATAAGCATGTCAAATATACTTTGAAAAAATTTACTGTAGTTTTGAATATTCATTGACATTTCGATATAAACACGCCCATCCAAAATCGGACATCAAAATTTAATTTCAGTTTTCACCTCATATTTTATATTATTAAAATATTCATCTTTATTCCGGATTGGAATAAAATACAACTAAATATCATGCAATTCCATTCATACGAATCCAATACATCCAACAATAGTTGTGAACAACTATTAAACATCCAAACGACTTCCAATGTGCATTTATTTTCATACAAGCTTCAAAATAATTTATTGAAGTTTATTTCGCTTCGTTGACCAATTAATCAACTTACGAACTAGATACAAGGGAGAAGTGTAATTAAAAAATCATCCCAAGACCCATGTTGGGTTCTCAACCATCAAACAAACAATTTAAATTCAACGTTGGTTCATGAATTCAATCATTAATAGTTCGACTTAATTATTTTTTCTAACTAATGAATTTCACTTAAATGAGTAGAAACAAGTTAACCATTTAAATTTTAATGGACGTTTATATCCAATTTCAACTACCACTAATATATCAACATTATTTTAAGATGTTCAATATCACCAATTCACAATCACAACAACAAATCAACTATTCATCCATGGGTTTGCAAACAACTGTGATGTGAGCTACCAGGAACCATATAACTTTTTCATACTAATCAAATAAAATCTACGGGTTCCATCATGCTTTTTACTAACTAACAAAATATTTTAATGTCGCTCTAATTGGGACATAACTTGTTTTCTAGCTTGCAATTTACTTAATTTTGTCACATTGATTTTTAATATAAAATGGTTAACCAATTAACTTTTCATGCATGATTATGCTACTTAAATACACTAATTAAAGTGGGAATCTCTCACCCTAGCCATCAGATAACAACGCACTGCAATGTCGGGCTTTTCGGCGCTCGCCCCCACTTAAAAATATCGACTTTTTAGCTGGGTATGGCTCCAGATTTTCCGGCAACTCTTGTACACGTATATACTAGTGAATGGATCTAGAAAGTGACAATCTTTGGCGAAATGGAGGTCTTCGAAGCTTGGGGCTTACCTGTCCAGCGAAGAGGAAGGGTGTAGCGGGCTCCACAGGGTGACACGTGGTACATAGGATCTACAAAAGAACGGCTAAGGGAAGTATAGGAGGTAGCAACACTTAAATGGAGCTCCTTTTCTATGTTTGGAGCAAATGGAAGAAGAAAAGAGGAGAGAGAAGGAGGGAGGCGCACGAGATGACATGGAAGGGGGGAGGCAACACCAATGTGGTAGGTGGCGAACAGCAGGCGTGGGCATCTGTAGGCGAGGGTAGGAGGAGGTAAAGCGGAGAAAGGTGTCCATTTTTTTTATTTTAAGCTCCTAAACATATTTTGCAAAAGTGAATGGTTACCTTAGGCTAATTAAGCTTAATTACCTCCAAATCCTCTCATATAGGCACCGAGTGAGGAGATCATGCCATATGGAAGAGAGAGGTGCCTAAGTGACTAATTCTCATTGGCTTTGCACTATTCATCGAATGACCAAAATTGAAGATGTATTTATTACTACATCCAAACTTCGTTCTAGTCTTACGGTCACATGTTAACTCCAAAAATTATAGAATTTGGAATCTCGCTACATTATGGAATTGCGGTTCCAATGAATCTAACCACGTCGAATTTGCAGACCATTTAAAAAATGACCTTATTTTGAGTCAAATTCGAATTTAAACTGAATTTTCAACGTACGTTTATAGGTCGTTCTTCTACATACGGACTCTATTGAACTTGAAATTTTAAATTTCGACCTATTCGACATTTCGGATCCAACAAAAGTGCTTTCGTTGAATTCTGAGACCGTTTGAAAAATGGACTTTTTATAAGCGATCGATATAGTTTTAAAATATTGACATTCAAATTCAACGCTTATAAATGGGTTTAAATATTTTATTGACACTTTTTTACAATAAATAAAATTAAAAACTAATTTAAATTCATTCTCAAATTTTATTGAGCAAAAACAGCCAATTTATATTCAAAATCCATTAAAATACATAAAATTAAAATTTTAAATTGATTCTGAAATTTTGGGTTGTTACGTAGGTGAAGGTTTTCATCTCATTGAGGAGGGTGAGCTAGGTGGTATGAACAGGTCTTTATTCTACGATACTACTTGGGATCGGGAATGCGAATTTCATAATCCTAACCCTTGTTTTGTTCCTAACCTTGTTGTACTCTTTTCTGAGTATGTCAACGTTATAGGATCTAATAGTGGCTTCAGTTGTCCATACTCTATTAGGGATTAATTGTGGGTCTTTTTAGTAGTTGTAGCATTTTGCTACACTCATGTTCTTTTATTTTAGTTCCCTAACACTTCAAACCGGCCTGTAGCAGTTAGACAAACTGTTTGACTCATGTTTCTCACGTAGTCATTGTTTGTTATAATGAAAGTGGTTGTGGCCACTATAAAAACCGATTTAGCTTGCTAAAAAACAAATCAACAAGTTGATTAATTAATCATGTATGGAAGCTGATTATTCAAGATTTGTAATGGTTTAAAGTGAAATTTTGAAACTTGGAATCGATTTCAAATGGTTTAATAGGAAATAAACATTTTCTCCAAAATTTTATATTAAAATGATTTTTAAACTAGTATTGTTTAATATTCTTTTTTTCTGAAAATAAAAAATTTACTCTTGAGAGTAAATCAAAGGAACTCTATTGTTTTCAGCCAAACTTTTATATTCTAAAATTAATTATTTTATATGTATATACGAACCATTATGAATAAAAAGTCTATTTACAAACTAAGGTGTTATGAGTCCATATCTGCGTTAAATTTAAGATTACATTTTAAAATATGGTAATTGTGACATGGAAGTCTTGATTAGGAATTTTAATATAATAGTGAATCGTTTTGTGATAATAAAAATAAAAATTGGAAACTCGAAATCGATAATGAACTATTTTGTTATATGATAATGTGTAGTCAAAATTTGAACTGAATTGATATGACATGAATATGATATTTTAATTTAAACATAAAATGATGAAGGTGTGAAAAATGACAATTGATTGTTAAAGAAACAGGCGATGGATATTTGCATACTATCTACTAATAGTAAAGCCACTTTGACTACTACATACGTGAAGGATGTTCCAGAATGAAGTGTTGCATTGGAAAAAGTTTACCAGAATGAAGCAAGTGAATGATGATGGAAAGCATTGAAGCATGTGTCATAATTAAAATTACTAAATAGGAGCCTACGTCTGCCCACTAAGGTTAGCAAACTCTAGCGGACATACCTATTTATGTTGCTTACTTATGATTATAATGGTGCACCTTGTTGATAGGGGTTATTGTACATGATTGGTTTTGAAACAGCCCACGTCCGTTAATGTCACTCACTAAGGGAATGCATTAAGTTTTGTGAAGCTCTATAGGTAAACAGACACAGAATAATTACAAGACAGATATAAATAAGGCGGAAGCGGAAAATTTAAACTTTTATTTCAAACATAAGTCATAATACCGTGGCCCACAATTTCTTAAGTCACAAGAACCATTACAATAAAAATACTTCTGTCTTGTACCATCAGAGTACATAAGTAAATAAAAAGCATCGTTCCCCAAAAATAGTTAAGCCATATTAGAGACAAGAACTTGAGCCATACTTCAGAAGTAGCTCCTAGCAAGATGATATCTGATTCCTGATTAAGTCTGAGTGTTTCCTCTCAAAGAACTTGGGGGAAAACGGAAGAAAGTAGGAGAAACAACAGGGTCAGACATAAAGTCTGGCGAGTCTAGTTACTTTTAGCCAGTAGATAATCAAAAGCAACATGATAGGCATATAAAGTGGATAAGAGAGAGATCACTACATAAATGCAGGTGTGACAAGGTAAGCAAGTTAAGGTGTATGTGTCTCACTAATGATTACTCTGCATTATTACTAGTATAAATGAAATGAGATGATCCCTTCCGCTATAAGCTGGTAGGATAAGGTCATATGTCCAAGTATACCCTAACCACTACCCTAATTGATCGGCTCCCTACCTTGTAGATATCCAGTGTTGGCCCCACAGTAGGAGGTATCACTTCCTAAAGTGGCAACCCACGGTGTGCACAACCATATCTACTGGTGTCACGGTCGTCTTAGCCCCCTCTGCTCGACCCATGCACGCACATGTCCCCGATCGGTTTGCGCCGCCCACACCATCCGCCTCGTTTGGATCTCTTACAATCAATCAGTAAGCATGCCCCTTTCTCTGCCTAGTACGGAGGTCCTTACTCGATACCAACTCCGAGTTACTAGCTGAAATGGGTCCCACACAATATGATACAAGCTCTCCCTTTTGTCTTGTATCCCCCCACTAGGTTTTCCACTGACTAAGTATACCCTTATGTGTCTTTAATTACATAGCCCTATACTAGTTATGCTTACATTAAAGGGTGCCTTTAATTACATAACTTCATTACATTATCCATCGGTTATGTATACTACTAGGTGTCTTTAATTACATAACCTTATTGGGTTAAGTTCGTGGGCCAATATATACATATTACACACCCCCTCTAATTTACTTAATCCACCACTACCCATCCAATTTTATTTAACCCTAACTTAAGTCCATACTCATATTAAATTAGGTTAAGTAGTCTATTTCATTACCATGTCCAATTATGGTTATAATGGGCTAGACCTCCCACATTAGGCCTACAACGTGTGAATGCTGGATATGTCAGTCGGTTCCGGGCGGCCTTATTCTACAGTTGGGCCTAACCTCGGGTCTTAGCCCATTTCATTTTTGCGTACTTAGACATCCCATATTAGGTTCAACATTAGTGGCTGCTGGATATGCCGGCAGGTTCCGAGCAGACTTCCACCACTAATGTAACCTAACCTCATGTCATAAGTACAATGAACAGTTCATATTTGTAAACTACTAAACATTCCAAATTAATCCAAGTCTACCTATGTCTTTATAGGTAACCATTTCTACGTTTTCCCCATTTGAATTACATGTCCCATTTCCTATTAAACATTACATAAATCGTGCCAATTATAATCCATTTTCCCTCGTTTTTCTCTCTAACGTATTCGTACGTGTTTTGGCGGCATCTAGGCTATAAAGTAGCCTAGCTATAATTATAGAAAGGGAATATGACAAGGGTGATAGTTTCAACATGTCTTGGCATAAATGTGAACATAAACTAGCATAATAATAAAGTGAATGGACATTAACATCATAATAAAGTGGACATCAAACTAGTAACTTGTGGTAATCACTATGGTGTTTAATAAGATCTAGATTTAACATTAGGTGTCCAATTACCTAGATCTAGCATAGTTAGGGTGACATAGCAAAATGTTTAGATCAAAAGGTAGATTCACATGTCAAGTTTACGACATATATCAAAGTATCACAATATGATAGGTGAAAGGTGATTAACATAAAGGTCTAGATCCAAGTAATGTCACAATTATCCAAATTAATAGATGTACTTCCATCATAACATGGTAACAATTCAAGATCCATATAAACATCATTATCGAATCACCACAATTATATTAGATCTAGGAAATTAGATCTGTCATGACATAGGATAGAATTTCATATTAACACAGAATCATACTTTACAACATATCCAATTCATTGTCTATCAAGGCATACTTTTATTTATCTAAACCTAAAAGTAATCTAGAAACTCACGGCGTTAGGTTTAGAGGATTTTGGAAGAGTGGATCTAGAATTTCTGAATTGGATTTGTAGAGTATTTTGTTGTAGAAACGGTTCAGTTCGCACTCCTGCAGCATATGGACTCCGTGGTTCCAAATGAAGAGACTATGAGAAACATGACACATATATATAGCTACCAGAACCCCTGAAACCAAGTGCCACCTCAGCCCTAGGGGTGTCGACACCCTGTGGTTGGATTGACCCCTAGGTCGACACCCCTTCAGGGGGTCGACACCCCTCTAGGGGGTCGACCCCCTAGAGCGGGAATTTTGCCGCTTAGAGGAATTTTTCGAATTTGAATCCTTTGGATAGGATTCTGACTCGCCTCTGACTCACCTCTGACTCATGCGTATATATAAAATATATTTGTGCGTATAGAAACTTATAACTCTCATAACTTCTTGATATGGTGTCCGTTTTACGCAAACCAAATGTCTATCTTGACAATAATTTCAAGACGGACGCAATGGTGCTGTTCATTTCCTCTAATTTTGAACATTAAATAAATTATTATTTAATTTATTCTCTTTAATGTCGTTAAAAATTCGGAGTGTTACATTCTTCCGTACTCAAAGGATTTCGTCCCCGAAATCTCTAAGTTGAGAAGAGTGGATATCCTACCATCCATCATCTATCTACTCATCCACCAATCACTGGCATCCATTGTTCTTAAAAATTTCTAATGCTTATATGAATATATGCAAAGGTGTGTGTATATTTCCCAACACTAATGTGAAGATCAGGCGGTCTACTGATTCAGTTGACCTCCTTAATGCAATGTATGTTAGTGCCATGAGTCCAATATGTATGCGAATATACCTATTGTATCATATAAATTTTATATGTGTGCACACCCATTCGTCCAAATGAGACATCCATATGCCAGTTCATCCATTTTCATCCATAAAAGAAAAGAAAATGCACACACATCCATATGCAATATGAAAGTGATTGAGCTGATCTCAGTGCCTAATGTGTGTGTATATGCGTCCACAGGCAACCACTAGCAAACACTTGCGTCCACTTGCATCCATTAAATGTAACATGTTTCAAGCACATGTTTACATTCATAGGATTCCTATCTAAAAGGTCGAAAATACTGTGGATAAGATATATTCTATTGACAGAAACAAGTACTGATAAAACTTAGGAAAGGAGTTAAGAACATACCCTAGAAAAGAAAAGGGTACGAAGTACGAATCTTGTCCTCGGTCTCCCAAGTCACATCTTCTGGGTTACCTCCACATTAAACCATTAGCAACTTGATTTCCTTATTGCACAGCTTCTTAACCTCTGACCTAAGAATACAGGTGGGGACTCGTCTGACTATCGCCTCCCGTTCCACTTCGACATCTTCCAACATGCTCAGCCCAATAACTTCCAAGGTGTCATGCAGGCACTTTCGTAGATGAGAAACATGGAAAACGTCATGAACACCGGATAAATTTTCTAGGAGCTTTACTCTCTAGGCCATTTGGCCAATCCTCTCGGTTATGGGAAATGGTCCCACAAAACTAGGTGCCAATTTCCCTACTGATCCGAAGCGAACCACATTCCTCAAAGGTGATACTTTGATTAAAACTAAGTCTCCCACTTCGAATTCAATGTCAGTCCTTCTCTTGTCTACATAGGACTTCTGCCTATCTTGAGCTGTCTCCATCCGCCGCCGAATAAGGTCAATCTTTTCGGATGTTTCCCCACCCATATCTGGTCCAAGTAATAATCTTTTTGTAGATTCCCACCAATAAGTTGGCGATCTAGAGGGTCATCCGTAAAATGCGTAGAAGGGTGCCATACTGATGCTAGCCTGATAGCTATTATTATAGGCAAACTCTACTAAAGGAAGATGCTCTTCCCAAGTCCCTCCGAAGCCAAGGATACACAACCTTAAAAGATCTTCTAGAATTCTGTTCACCCTCTCCATATTCCCATCGGTCTGAGGATGATAAGTCGTGCTCAAACACAGCTGTGCACCTAATGCTTCTTGCAAGCTCCTCCAAAATTCGCTGGTAAAGATGGGGTCACGATCGCTCAGGATGCTGGAAGGAACTCCGTGGAGACGAACTATCTCACGAACATAAATTACTGCCCAACCATGATGTCGTCCTTTTATTTTTAACTGGAATAAAGTGAGCGCTCTTAGTGAGTCTATCCACAATCACCTAAATACCGGTATTACCTTTCTTCGATCTAGGCAAACCATCTATGAAATCCAAGAGATGCTCTCCCATTTCTACTGCATAACCTCCAATGGATGAAGTAATCCACCAGGCTTCTTTTGCTCATCTTTGACCTACTGGCAAACTAAACATTGAAAAACAAATTCGGCCACGTCCTTCTTCATCCAGCCCAAAAGAAAACCCTCTTTATGTCTCTGTACATTTTGTCACCGCCTGGATGAATGGTCATCTTAGAATGGTAGGCTTCTACTAGGACTGCCTTTATCAAGCTTCCACTTTGAGGAACACAAAGCCTTCCATCTCGTCGCAACCACCCGTTTTCATCTATGGTATATCTACTGAGGTGACTAGAAGTCTCCCCTCTTATAAGCTTATCCATAATGTCTAGAATCTGTGGGTTACCTTGTTGCGAAGCTCTTATCTGATCCACAATAGTCGGTCGTATCTCCAAGGAGGCAAACAAATAAGGCAAATCCTCGATGGAGGGTCTAAAATCAAAAGTTGATATGAACTCCAAGTTCTTTCTTTCCACAAACAGAGGACTCAAAGCCACCCTCTGGCTACTTAGTGCGTCTGCCACCACATTACCCTTGCTGGGGGTATAAGCAATCTCAAAATCATATGAAGCTAAGAACTCCATCCACCGTTGTTGCCTTAATTTGAGATCCTTCTATGAGAATAGATACTTGAGAGATTTATACTCAAACTATTCTCTAAGTAAATAATGACGCCACGTCTTTAACGCGAATATTATGGCAGCTAGCTCCAAATCATGGGTGGGGTAGTTCTTCTCATGAACTCTCAACTGTCTACCCCCATAACATATTACTTTCCCTTCTTGCATCAGAACCACACCAAGTCCTATACAGCACGCATCAGTGTAAACAGTAAACACTTTACTCCCATCGGGCAAGATCAAGACTGCGGCTGTTGTCAGAGCCCATTTTAATCGTTGAAAAGCAATGTCACGGTTGAATATCCTATGAAAATGTCAAATTCTTCTTTTGTCGGCCTGGTGAGAGGGGCTGACATCTTTGCGAAGTCCTTAATGAACTTTCTATAATAACCTGCCAACCCAAGAAAGCTTCTTACCTTGGTTGCATTTTTAGGAATCTACCAATCTTGTGCTGCAACCATTTTGCGGGATCTACATCTATCCCTTCTTTGGAGACCACATGCCCCTAGAATATCACCTACTTTCTCCAGAAATGGCATTTGGAGAACTTTGCTTTTAGCTGATGGTCACGGACAGTTTTCAAAACTTCCCCCAAATGCTGGGCATGCTCTTCTTCACTCTTGGAGAAGATCAAAATATCATCAATGAAGACTACGATAAATTTGTTTAGGAACTCCTGAAACACCCAACTTATCAAATCAACAAAATAGGCAGGTGCATTTGTTAACCCAAAAGGCATAACTAGCCATTCAAAGAAACCGTCTGGAGTTCTGAAAGCAGTCTTATCTATGTTGTCCTCGGCCACCCTGAACTGATGGAACCCCATAGCCAAGTCCAACTGAGAAAATACTGAGGCACCCACAAGCTGGTCAAATAAATCATCAATCCTCGGAAGCGGGTGGCTATTCTTCTTGGTGAGCTTATTTAACTCTCTATAGTCAACACGCAAACGAAGAGAACCATCCGCTTTAGTTGCAAATACTACTGGATCACCCCATTCAGATATGCTTCGTTTGATAAACCCTTTTTCAAGTAGCTCCCCTATTTGCTTACTCAGCTCCCTCCTTTCTCTTGGAGCCATGTGACATACTGGTAATTCAACTGGCTTTGCATTGTCCACTAGATATATGCGGAAGTCAATTTCAAGCCTTGGAGGTAAACCCCATACCTCATCAAAAACATCTGAATAATCTCGAACCACTAGAACAGATTGTAAATCATCTATGGATGCATCTAGAGACTCTAGGAAGCTAAGCATAATAGACCCTTGGGGGTCACAAGAAACTTCGAGGGTCTTCCCATGACAAGTCGGGAGTCTAACAACCCTCCTCTCACAATCCAAAATGGCCCCATACGTGGTAAGCCAATCCATTCCTAGAATCAACCCACAGCCCATAAACCCGAGCACATATGCATCGCATTCAAACTCGACGCCAAGTACAAATATTTTCAAACCCCAACAAATCATCGATAAATGAGCGGAACCACCAATGGGGTTTGAAACAACTACGGGATCTACTACCATATTAGTAATTAAATGCAGAGATTCAACCACAGAACTAGATATAAACGAGTGTGAAGCACCAGAATAAAAAAGTGTTCTAACTGGATAGTTTGAAAGAGAAACCAAAATTTCTATGGAAATTTTTCTACCTCTTTCAGGAGCACTGATTGCGAGAGCATGCACCTACCCTCTAGAAGTCATTTCTCTTTCCCCTTGTCCCTGCGATCCCTGTTTCTTCGGCCACTCTATAGAGAAGTGTCCGACCTCTCTGCAATTAAAGCAACTGGCCTTCCTTCTTTTACAATCTTTGATCAGGTGACCCTCCTTTCCACAATTTTGACATTTTCTCTTATCCTTGCCTTTATCATCTTTCCCTCCTTTCTTCTGATGTTGTTGCCCTTTCTTGGGCCACACCTTCTTATTCTACGATGTCCCCTTAGCTTTTGTTTCCTTCTTTTCTCCCTTTTCCTCCTCATGAATTAGGGTCATATCAACAAGCTTTTCAAAGGTGGCCCCAATTGGAAGATGGGGCATAGCTAAACCATGCATGGGCTCATTCAGCTCCTTAGCAAACCGTAAAGCCCTTTTATGTGGTGTGTCTACCAACTCTAGCCCGAACCTTGCCAGTTGGTTGAACTTGTTCACATACTCCTTCATCGTCAAATTTACTTGTTTGAGTGTTAAGAACCTGTCCATCTATATGCTTCTCTCCACTTGGGAAAGAAATTTCATTTTGAACCTTTATCTAAAGTCTTCTCAAGTTTCTACTGGACGACCAGCTTGGGTGACTTCCTATCAGAATGAGTCTTCGTCCTTTAACAACCAAGCAGCTAATTGAATTTTCCTTCGGTCCTCCACTTCAAAGATTACGAATAAGTCATATGTCTCCTTAAGCCAATTCCTAGCTTCTATGAATGTCTCATTCCCATGGAATGGCCTTCCTCCCATAGCCCGGAAGTCTTTGCAGATCTTGGCAAAGTTGTCAGCTTTTGGAGGGGGAGGAGGAGGAATGGCTGGTGCAACTGGGGGAGGAACATCTCTTTGGCCTTCAACCGGCGCCATGGCCTCCAAATACCTATGGAACCATCCAAGTATTGTGACGCCCTCCGGGAGATTAGGGATGTTTTGTTCCCCAGACATGCTGAAAAAGGGAAAAGGAATAAATGTAGATAAAGGACCGAAGGATACTAGATATGGTTTTTTGGGGAATGTTTTTCATAATAGGCTTTTCTTTCTAAAAATGCTTTCCTTTCAAAACCTTTTTTGAAAATAATTTTCACAAACCTTTTAAAGGACCAAGTGAAACACCCCACATCCGTTAATGTCACTCACTAAGGGAATGCATTAAGTTTCATGAAACGCTATAGGTAAACGGACACAGAATAATTCAAAGACATATATAAATAAGGCAGCAGCGGAAAATTTAAACTTTTATTTCAAACATAAGTCATAATACTGTGGTCCACAATTTCATAAGTCACAAAAACCATTACAATAAAAATACTTCTGTCTTGCACCATCAGAGTACATAAGTAAATAAAAAGCATTGTTCCCCCAAAAAGAGTTAAGCCATAGTAGAGACAAGAACTTGAGCCATACTTCAGAAGTAGCTCCTAGCAAGATGGTATCTGATTCCTGATTAAGTCTGAGTGTTTCCTCCATGAGAACCTGGGGGAACGGAAGAAAGAAGGAGAAACAAGGGCCAGACATAAAGTCTGCCGAGTCTAGTTACTTTTAGCCAGTAGATAATTAAAACAACATGATAGGCACATAAAGTGGATAAGAGAGATCACTACATAAAGGGAAGGTGTGACAAGGTAAGCAAGTTAAGGTGTATGTGCCTCACTAATGATTACTTTGCATTATTACTAGTATAACTGAAATGAGATGATCCATTCCACTATAAGCTGGTAGGCTTAGGTCATACGTTCAAGTATACCGTAACCACTACCCTAATCGATCGGCTCCCTACCTTGTAGATATCATGTTCTGGCCCCACAGTAGGAGGTATCACTTCCTAAAGTGGCAACCCATGGTGTGCACAACCATATCTACTGGTGTCACGGTCGTCTTAGCCCCCTCTGCCATCCCATGCACGCACATGTCCACAGTCGATTTGCATCACCCGCACTATCCGGCTCGTTTGGATCTCTTACAATCAATTACTAAGTGTGCCCCTTTCTCTGCCTAGTACGGAGGTCCTTACTTGATACCAACTCCGGCATACTGACTAAAATGGGTCCCACACAATATGATACAATCTATCCCCTTGTCTTGCATCCCCTACAAGGTTTTCCACTGACTTTGTATACCCTTAGGTGTCTTTAATTACATAGCCCTATACTAGTTATGCTTACACTAAAGGGTATCTTTAATTACATTACTTCAATACATTATCTATCCGTTATGTATACCACTAGGTGTCTTTAATTACATAGCATTATTGGGTTAAGTTCGTGGGACTATATATACATATTACCCACCCCCTCAAATTTACTTAACCCACCACTACCCATCCAATTTTAGTTAACCCTAACTTAAGTCCATAGTCATATTGAATTAGGTTAAGTAGTCTATTTCTTTCCCATGTCCAATTATGGTTATAATGGGCTAGACCTTCGCATTAGGCCTACAACGTGTGGATGTTGGATAAGCCGTTCGGTTCCGGCAGTCTTATTCCACAGTTGGGCCTAACTTCTTGTCTTAGCTCGATTCGTTTTTGCATACTTAAATCTCCCAAATTAGTTTCAACATTTGTGGCTGTTGGATATGGCGATTGGTTCCGGGCATATTTCCACCACTAATGTTACCCAACCTCGTGTCATAAGCACAATTTACAATTCCTATTTGTAAATTACTAAACATTCCAAATTAATCCAAGTCTACCTATGTCATTATAGGTAACTATTTCTGTGTTTTCCCCATTTGAATTACATGTCCCATTTCCTATTAAACATTACATAAATCATGCCGATTATAATCCTTTTCCTCCGTTTTCTCTCTAACGTATTCGTATGCATTTTGGCGGCAACTAGGCTATAAAGTAGCCTAGCTATAATTATAGAAAGGGAATATGACAAGGGTGTTAATTTCAACATGTCTTGGCATAAATATGAACATAAACTGGCATAATAACAAAGTGAATGGACATGTGATTAACATCACAATGAAGTGGATATCAAACTAGTAACTTGCGGCAATCTCTATGATGTTTAATAAGATTTAGATTTAACATTAGGCATCCAATTACCTAGATCTAGCATAGTTAGGGTGAATAGCAACATGTTTAGATCAAAAGGTAGATTCACATGTCAAGTTTACAACATATATCAATCTATCACAATATGACAGGTGAAAGGTGTTTAACATAAAGGTCTAGATCCAAGTAATATAACAATTATCCAAATTAATAGATGTACTTCCTTCATAACATGGTTACAATTCAAGATCCATATAAACATCATAATCGAATCACCACAATTATATTAGATATAGGAAATTAGATCTGTCATGACATAGGGTAGAATTTCATATTAACACAGAATCATACTCTACAACATATCCAATTCATTGTCTATCAAGGCATACTTTATTTATCTAAACCTAAAAGTAATCAAGAAACTCACAGCATTAGGTTTAGAGGATTTAGGAAGAATGGATCTAGAATTTCTGAATTGGATTTGTAGAGTATGTTGTTGTTCAAACGGTTCAGTTCGCACTCCAGCAGCATATGGACTCCATGGTTCCCAATGAAGAGAATATGAGAAATATGACATGTATATATAGCTGCCAGACCCCCTGAAACCGAGTCCCACCTCATCCCTAGGGGTGTCGACACCTCTTCAGGGGTGTCAACCCCTAGGTCGACACCCTTCTAGGGGGGTCAACCCCCTAAAGTGGGAATTTTGTCGCTTAGAGGATTTTTTCGAATTTGAATCCTCTGGATAGGATTCTGACTCATCTCTAACTCACCTCTGAATCATGCGTATATATATATATAGAATATTTCTATGCGTATACAAACTTAAAACTCTCATAACTTCTTCATATGGTGTCCGTTTTACGCAAAACAAATGTCTATCTTGACCAGAATTTTGAGATGGATGCAACGGTGCAGTACATTTCCTCTAATTCTGAACATTAAATTAATTATTATTCAACTTATTCTCTTTAATGTCGTTAAAAATTTGGGGTGTTACAGGTTTATATGGGTTATGACTACCAGAAAAAGTAAACTGATAGAATCTTATCTCAGACGTTGCCTAACGTGAATTGTTGTATTTTATCCTTATACGAGCCTACTACAAGTTCGATTTCTTTAATATATGTTAAGGTGGATTAATGTAAAGCTTGAATGCAATTTTAATATTTATTTTACTAATAGACATTGTATATATAGGATTTCCTACTATATATATATATATATATATATATATATATATATATATATATAGTTTAACAAATCCTTAGGATATGGAAAATCCCGTAACATCTTTTAAATTATTACACTCATGTTATACATGGATAGGAGATGGACATCTCATAAGAATATCTAATGCTATAACACTTTTGTTTTATTTGGTTTAATTTGGCTTAAACTATAAAAAATAGTCCTGACTCAAGTATATTATTTTTCGTTATGCTTGGGTCAGCCTGAGTTGTTTCAATATAGCCGAAGACATTATATTGAAGATGAGGATGGAGATTGATCGTTCATATTACTAATATTATTCCAATGCATTACTTTGTATGTTTACTGATTGTTTCTCTCTGGTATCGTAATACAATGTATACTACAAAGAGTGTTATGATATATTTATTTGATTATTATGTGTTGTCCTTCCGCAGTGAGATTCGATGTTCTGTTTCTCCTCGTCTCTTTATTTCATATATTTAAATCCTATTAACAATTCATCTTTTTGAATGGTTTAAAATATAATATATGATTTGATTTGTAAGAACATAGGAGTTTGTCGAAATGTATGTAATGGTGAAATAATTTGGTTTATTAAGTTTAAACTATGATTTTTTTGAAGTTGAAATCCAAATTTATTGAATTCGAAATTTTAAATATCTGGATATAAAAAGGATTTTTTCTGGCAGAGCCGAGAGGGTTGAGTGGACACCTACCACTTTATTGATATACTAAGAAGAACACAAAGTTAAAAAAGGCTAGATTACAAAAAAGAAAACTGGGAATACAAGTATACCAGACACATGAAACACAAAAAAAAAACACAATAGCAAAAAAAGGCCAAAGAATAAATAGCCGGCAAGGGGGCAGATCTAAGCAGTACCAAGGAGTAAAGGTTAGGTCATAAAAATTCCAGGGTCGAAGATGAATCTCAAGAACTTCAGACCATCTCGTATCTTATGGGTGATGCTACTTCTTAGAAGTTTGGCATTCAAGGCATTAGCAGATTCGAAAACAAGGGAATTCCTGACTTTCCAAACAATATAAACAAATTTTTTGAGCACATAAGCAAATAGCCTGGACCTTTCATTTCCCTGAACAACCTCATTGTATATTTATTCTCATTCTGAGGAACTAGCTTGTTGAAAGGAAGTCCTTCCTAGTTGTGTCATGATGCTTCTCCACAGTTGTTGAACAACACAACATTCAAAGAAGAGATGGTCAACATCCTCAGGGGATTGGCAAAAGAATTCGCAGTGAGCAGCAACTAGCATTCCCCTACTTGCAAACTTGAACGTAGTAAGCAAAGGTTTATTTGGCCCTTTCCACAAGCAAAGGCTCTCCTTCGCGTTAATGACTCTCGCCCAGATGACTCTGCTCCACCTGTAATCATGTAGAACATTAAACCTACTTAAAGCACTGTAGAGGCTTTTAATTATGAACTTCTCACCTGGCCAGTTCCATTCAACAAAATCAACATAGCTATACATGTTTAGATTATATTTGGTCTTGTCCCAAAATCGATTGATATTATAATTTGAAGTAGAGGATAGATTACATTAGTTGTCATGAATAACACTAGCAATGAAGGAATTATAATTCATGCCAGATTGCATCTTTTCATGATACGAGATGACATTATGCAAAATAATTCTGAATTCAACCCAAGGGTCATCCTAAAAATAAATTCTCAAAAATACCAGTGACCCAAATTTGAAGTAACGGAGAATGCAATCCCTTAGTTTAATGATGCTTTTCTATGTCCAACTCATATTTTGAGTGTAATACACATACCAAAAGCTCATATTCTTGATGACATTTTTATATGACCAAGCAACCCAAAGACTTTCTTTCATGAAAAGTACGTTGTCGATATGTTTACCAAATGTTTCTTTTTTCTAAGTACACATATTAAAAATGCTAAGCCTCCCTTTAAAATAGGTCATCAATAAAGCCAAAAGAGATAGGAACTAGGAACTCCATATGTATACTGCCCTTCCATAAGAACCTCATAAAAGCAGTTCTTATTGCCTTAAGCAATTTCATGGGCAGTACAAAAGTTCTGGCCCAATGCACATGCATAGAGATAATAATTGATTTTATTAAAGTTAGTCTCCTAGCTTGACTCAGCACATTATTCGACCAACACTCCATACAAGCAATAATTTTCTCGTAAAGGGGTAGGCACTGAGCATTAATGATTCCATATTTTGCAAGAGGCAAACCGAGACGTGATATGCTATAATCATTGGAATTTATCCTAGTAATATTTTGTATAAGTAATATAGTTTCTTGATTAACTCCAACAATCATAAACTCTAATTTATCTATGTTGATTTTCAGCTCAGTCAAGGAAAAAACTTATCTAGTGTATTCATAATATTTTGCAAAGTGACAAGGTCGGGCTTACAAAATATTGTGAGATTATCAGCAAAAAGTAGGGAAGGGTAACTCCACAATAGTAATTCCACAATAGTAATGAAAAGGTAAGCAGATATAGTGTCCCCCTGTCTGATACCTTGTTTACTACCAAACTGACTAACCTAATTACTATTGAGATTGATAGATAATTGTGCAGTAGACATACAATCATATATCCAAGTAGTGAAGCACTTTGGGAAGTTCACATACCTCAAAATTCTGATAATAGAATCCTAATGTAAAGTGTCAATGACCTTTTTAATATCAATCTTAAGCATAGCTATAGGAGAAATATCATAGGAATTATAACCTTTTAATAACTCATGGGCTAACAAGACATTGTCTAGAATATCTCTATTGGGAAGGAGAGACGACCGATTAGAAGAAACAATAGAAGGTAACAAAAGTTCAAGCCTGCTAGCCAAGATTTTGGTTATGCATTAGTAAATAGTATAACAACATGAAATTGGCCTATAATTTTCCACAGAGCCAACATTCTTGACTTTGGGAATTTAGGCAATAACAGTGTAATTAAAGGAATCCATCATACTGCCTTTTAAAAAAAAAGATATCTTTGGTTATATCATATCCTATAATATCCCAATAGTGAACATAAAATGCAACATCGAAACCATTCGGTCCCCCACTGGGGTTTTTATTAAGGAAAAAACAGCATCTTATATTTCATTTTCGGTAGTAAAAGATCCTAACTAGAAAGCTTAATCAAGGGTAAGTTTAGGTAACAACATAGGATCAATGTCTTCCAAAGAAGGATTAAAGTTGGTAGCATTACTAAATGAATTAGGAAAAATAATGTATAAAGGTATTTTGCACTCCGTCTTGACTGTTATGCACCTAACCAAGACTGACAGAAATAATGATTTTGTTTTCACGAGTTTGTTTAGATTTTGGAGCAGAATGAAAAAAGCAAAATTTCTATTACCATCACCATTCCAGCTGATACTAGCTTTTTTTCATAAGTGATTCAATATAGATTGCATCTTTATATTTTTTTAGAGTAACATGACTCAAGTGCAGCAAGGTTCGGGTTATCAACCTGTTCAAACATAAGGTTTTGTGTGTCTTCTAAAAAAGCTTTCCATTGGTCAAATTGCCGACTCCCCTTAACAAATTTATTTGTAGACCAGACAATGAGTGTTTGTTTCATAGCTATAAGTTTCTTATGTAGAATGAAAATAGGGTTACCATAGCATGGTTTACCCCATTAATTCCTAACAGTATCAATGAAGTCGACCTCTTTTAGCCAAATATTTAATACTTGAGCTTTCTAATAAAGTCATTAACTCCAAGCTAAAAGATTTGAGGGGAGTGGTCTAACAAAAGGGGAATAAGTAAGGTTTTCAAGATAAAAAGGCATTTGCTTAAAGTAGGAACATTGCAGAAAGCATGGTCGATTTTAGAGAAACTCTTGATCCCTTCTTTCTTATTATTATTCCGAAAAAATGCAACCTAGTAGCATTGATTATAAGTAATTCAAAATCACTAATAGTTATATTAATTGGTGTAATTTCAGCAAGAGAAACTAGGTTTCCGCCTACTCTATCAGAAAGTTTGTATGGGAAGTTGTAGTCACTATTGTAACTACAAAATGGCCACAACACCAAAGGTGCTCTTAAAGCTCTTCACCAAAAGGTTAGAAATGAGAAAACGGAGCCACAATTACACAATAGAAAGGAAAAGCAAATAACACAAAGTTAAGAGTGGTTCAATTTTAAAAGTAGCCTATATCCACTATAGAGTCATTTTTCATTATAATACTTAAGTATACAAAGCATGGATTTTCGCTCATTACATTCATTCATTCTCTCATTAATATTTCTCTTCAATTTACTCAAATTAGTCAAGGAATTTGGTGGAATCCTCTAAGACGGTGAGTGATGATGTAGATCTGCAACTTCTCGAAGATTTGAATGATTTGAGATGATTCCATAGCGGATTTGGTGTTAGATCTTCGTTTGGAAATGATTAGTGAAGTTAGAATCACTTAGAATGGTGGAGAAAACAGTTGGTCAACCCTTCGGGGTCTTGGAAATCGATCCCCATTAATGTAGAGGTCATGGGTTATTTATAGGAGTGAGGAGGAGCTAAAATATAGTGTTCAGGTTTTGGGTCATTCATTCGATACTTACGAAAATGACACTGCCAGTTGTTGCCAGCTGTAGCCAGTTTCTACCAGCTATCTGTCCCAAATGCTCGACCGACCCAACAACGTGCGACCATCCAGTGCGTGAGCGACCCTAACGCTCAACCAGGGTATTGAGCGACTGAATCAGTAATGATGCGCGAGTCCTGTCTTGCTCAACCCAGGGTGGTGTGCGAGCTCCTTGTTAGCGCTTGAGCCAATATGATGCGCGAACGACCACCATATGATGTACGACCATACTTTAAGTACTCGTCTGTAGGTAGGTGCGATCAACCAATGTAGGATGCACGGCAGATCAGTGGACTAAATGATGATCAAACTATACATACTATGAGCAAACGACCCCTATGTTCTTCATTTAAAATTGAATCTATCGATATGTGTATGATTTTTGTGGATAAAAATTTGACCCTCAAAGTTTTTAATTTTGATTTACAAAAACTTCAGGCTTCGAAAAGATTCAATTTGATAAATTCAATTTTGGTTTCTGATGGGATGGTTGCACGTAGTATGATTAGGTCAGATTCGCACATATCATCACGGTTCGACCGCACATGGATATGAACAAGTGAGAGGCATAAACAAACGCATTCACTCACGTTTCTGCAAGCCAAGCGAACCAATTGGGCCGAACTAGCCCACGGGTTCGAGCCAGTCCATTCGCATTCCCTTCTTTATATTGCTTCTTGGCTTTCGTTCCGGCACTTTACCCTTCCATGCTTGAAGAGAAACATTCTAATGGCGGTTTTGTGAAGAGGACTCCAACACTCTCTACTTCTTCCTTAAATCAAATCTGACTTCGTTAATCGCACTTTCGCCCACAGCTTGATCGACTCGATATGGAATTGAATTCCTTAATCAGAGAACGTAGTTGAATCCAAACAGCTTCTATCATCCAAACTAGATTGCTCGCTGCATCCGCAAGTATTAAATCTCCTTTGGAAAAAAATTTGATTTGAATTGGCGATCTGCGACTTGAGTTTTGAATTATTTTGAGGTGCTTAAGATGCAATTGGTTCTGGTAATGGTCTGAAATTTGAAAGGAGTGTAAATGAATTAGGTTTTAGGATTATATATGTGTAACTGAAAGATTCAAACTACTCTGGGCTCCTTGAATCTTGGTTTCGATAATATGCCTATGATTTGTTTGTTAAGATGTCTTAGACAACCTTTCGGGTTTGTACTTGTGTAACCATGTCACTGCTAACACTGTTGTTGTGTTTGCCACCATATGCAAGTGATTTGAGTTGAGCTCTTTGCCTTTAAATGAGTAAGAATTTTGTCTTGTATTAAGTGTACATATGGTGCTCGGTTGAAAGCTTGAGACACAGAACCTTAAATACTTTGTCGATCATTGTTAAACTTGCGTCTCTGAAATTTTACCCCCACGGATGTAGGTTGTTTAGGATACGAATAGTAGTTAATCTGTATATAATAAGCATGAGTTCCTTTTTGTTGTTAATGACGCATGAATCCACTTCCATTGTGTATTTTTTGCGTTTAAACGATGATTTGCTAATGTAACAACCTTTGGTTTGGGTGACATCTTGAGTTGTCTGCAAATTTCAATCTTAACTCATCAGCATTTGCATAAGCCGTGAAAACTTGATCGTTCAAAAGCCCCTTTTTTCCACAGTCTTGCCATGCCTTGCTCAAGCCGTTGTGATCAATTATTTTTAACCATCTCTGGTCGTTTATGTTCGACAAATATGGCTCGAGCATGCTTGGACATCCCTGGTCATTCATGCTCGACCAATGTGGCTCGAGTATGCTCGACCATTTTTGGTCGTTCATGCTCGACAGTGTGGCTCGAGTATGCTCGACCATTTCTGGTCGTTCATGCTCGACCATTGTGGCTCAAGTATGTTTGACCATTTCTAGTTGTTTATGCTCGATCGTATTAGGTTCAACATGTTTACATCATCTAAAGATTTTTGCCCCAAACCTTTATTGAGTGCCAAATTTCTTGCAATGCCAAACCTGTAATGACTGAAATACATGCATGTTTTCAATCTTATTATTTTGCTCTTGGCTGCTCACACCACCAGTAGGTCAGTGTAAAACAATAAGAATACAATGTAGCTCATGACTTAGGTTAGATGACATACTAGCACATAATTGTTTTTGTTTGACCAGTTAAATTGAATATTTCATGTGCAAGTATGACCATTCTAAGATCAATTTTCGATGATACTCAGAAATGAATAATCAGTGTAGCTGGTTTTAAATCCCGAGTCTCTTTTTTTAACTACACACACAATCCCCCATTTGAGTTAGGAAGCACGTACCTGTAATTTATTTTTGAATATAATCACTTATGTAGAAATGTTAACTCGACAACAGTTACGCCAGCATTCTGAGGAGGCATGTAACACCCCGTGTTTTCTGAGAATATTAAAATAACAAATTAAAGAATAATTAATTTGAAAAAGAAGAAACAGGTGAAACGGGTTGCGCCATTGCGTTCATCTCGGAATTTTGCTTAAGATAGAGTCCGAGTTTGCGTAAATCGGACTCCGTATGAAGAAGATATCTTTAATTTAAATATTGCAGCAAAACATGAAAAAGAAGAATGACAAAAAAAAAATGTTTAGCATTGTTCTAAGGTTTGTAAGCAAAAGACCTAGTAGCTCATTTGGATAGAACATGTGACTTGCATACAAGAGGTACAGAGTTCGATCCCCGCCAGCGCCATATTTTTGTTTTAGGGGAATGGCTAAAAAGTGGTTTAGTGTGAACGCAGTTCAAAAAGTGGTTTAGTGTGAAAATGGTGAATTGGGAAGATAGATAATATATATATATAATATATATATATATATATATGACATGTACGCATCATGTGGCGCACATGACGCATTTTTTTGTTGGTCAAGGGTTGTTTTTTTACGTGGACTTCTCTGATTGGCTTTGTGACAAATTCTGAGGGTTAGGGCTTATGTGTCATGCTATGATTGGCTGAGTGACATATTGCTTTATTTATATGGCTCTGATTACTCCTAGACTGATCTAATGGCTAGAATTAAACCTAGACTTCTATATAATCAAATCAAATCCTAAACCTAAAACACATAAACACATTCTTTGTAGCCACTATGCTATCCAATTCAAATCTCATCTAGCCACCTTCTTCTTGAACAAATTATAATCTAATTAGAAAGCTTCAAGTTAGAGGAAAAGGTTTTTGTTTCAAAGTAAGGGATTTCTGCTTCAAATCAATTGTCAACATCAAAGGATAAGCTTTACAAATTCAGAAAACAGATCCCGTACTTTCTTTTCTTTGTAAGTCCTGTTATTATTTAGATGTGAACGATTAAAAGTTGTGACTTGTAATAAAATGAAAACTAGAGTAATTCCTAATTGTAAGATAATGACGATGTTGATTTATGCCTATTCTTGTAACGATTCTATCGTATATGCTTGTGAGAATATTGTGGTTATTATGTTGATGTTAAACCAATCGTATATTATGTAAATTTGGTGACTTTTTCATGTTATGTAACATGAAAATTGTTTAGATCTACATTTAGATCTATGTTTATTGAATCATGCAAGTTGTTTAGATCTATGTTTATTGAATCATGTAAGTTGTTAGGCTAAGACATGTATTATGTTTAGATCTACATTTAGATCTATGTTTATTGAATCATGCAAGTTGTTAGGCTAAGACATGTATTATGTTTAGATCTACATTTAGATTTATGTTTATTGAATCATGCAATTTGTTTAGATCTACATTTAGATCTATGTTTATTGAATCATGCAAGTTGTTAGGCTAAGACATGTATTATGTTTAGATCTACATTTAGATCTATGTTTATTGAATCATGCAAGTTGTTAGGCTAAGACATGTATTATGTTTAGATTCACATTTAGATCTATGAAAATTGGATCCAAGATTAAAGTTCACACTCACATGCCTTGTTAAACTTGTGTAAAACCATATGCTTAAGATTCATGTTTGTTGGATCCAAAATAAAAGTTCGTATTTACATGCCTTGTTAAACTTGTGTAAATCCATATGTTTAAGATTCATGATTATTGGATCCAAATTAAAAGTTCACATTCACATGTCTAGTTGAACTTTTGTAATTCTATATGCTTAAGTTTTATGTTTAGTTGGACCCAAATTGCAAATTTACATTCACATGCCTAGTTGAACTTGTGAAATTCTTTGTGCTTAAGATTTAAATTTATTTGGATCCAAACTGCAAGATTACATTTACAAGCCTAGTTGGATTTGGGTAATTTCATATGCTTAGACCCAGGTTAATTGGATCCAAAAATGCAAGTTCATTATTTTATGCCACATTTTCATGACACATGTTTAGTTAGATCCTTACTATTTTATGTTGTGTGAATGGTGCATGCTCCCATCTTTTCCCCTTTTTGTATATAAGTTAGGCTAAGTTACGAGCCTAACATCCTATGTGAATTTTGCGAACGTGTGACGGTGGTAACATTGGGAAAACCTTAGAAATTATTATTATTAGCATAATTTGGCCCATAAATAAATGAATGGTTAGTGCCATAAAATTGGTATAATTTATATACCAAAAATAGAAAATATGATTTAGAGGGTAAGTGGGGCATGACTTGAATGGCAATAATTGTGGATAATTTACATATAAATTTGAAAGATAAATATGTAAATTAAGAAAAAGACGAATATACCTAACCCGAGGTTAGATTGAGTTGTGGTGTAAAACTACCAGGAACCGCCCGGCACATCCAGTAACCACAACAACACCATGCCCAAGGAAAACCCGAGGTTAGATTGAGTTGTGGTGTAAAACTGCCCGGAACCGCCCGGCTCATCCAGTAACCACAATAACACATATCTAATGTGAGAGGTTGGTGCATTAATAAATCAATTAATGCTAATGAACAAGATGAAAGACTAGGGTTAAGTTAATGAGAAACACTTAACCAATATAACTTGATTTGTGGTAAGGTTAAGTTAAAACAAGAGGACAACACTTAACCAATAGAACTTGATTTGTGGTAGGGTTAAGTTAACACAAGAAGGCAACACTTAACCAAAGTAGCAAGATAAGTAGGTGGGTTAAGTAACTTGAATTGATTGATGACACTTAACCAATACAACATGATGAACACGTGTGGTTAAGTTAACAAGAAACACTTGATCAATATAACTTGATGGACAAACGGGGTTAAGTTAATAGGAAACACTTAACCAATCCAACATGATAAGTGAGGAGGGTTAAGTTAATAAGAAACACTTAACCAACATGACATGATGAATGGGTGGGTTAAGTTAACATGAATGGACAACACTTAACCAATACGACATAATGTACGGGAGGGTTAAGTACATATCGAGCTGGTGGGTAATATTAGTAAATATAGGTCCATAAACTTAACCGTTAAATAGACATGCTTGAATCAATGCTTGAATCGATGGGAGGGTTAAGTACATCTCGTGTAGGTGGGTAATATTAGCACATATAGGCCCACAAACTTAACCATTGAGTAAACATGCTAGAATCAGTGGGAGGGTTAAGTACATCTCGTGTAGGTGGGTAATATTTGTATATATAGGCCCACAAACTTAACCAATAGGAAACCCTAGTAATGGAGACCTATTTCAGCAGTAACCCACATAGATGTATCATGGTACCCTGAAACTAGGAATGGTGGGGCACGATTACTGGGCTGATTATAAGCGGTCAAAGCAGTGGCAGGGGGTATGTCAGTGTAGGTTCCAACAGTTTACGGGCGTGCACGTACTCTGGAGTGGGAAAAAGCAGGCACTGGGTACCAGTAGTTATACACTGTGCATCTTGAATCGTGTTGGGTTGCTATCATAAGGATTGATAAACCTTATGGTGGGACCAGCACAGGGTATCTACACGCAAGAGAGGGCCGATTGACACAGACACATGAAACGTTAATGCAAGTAAGGAGCCGATCGATTGGGTAGTAAGGGTACATCTAACACATTCATGGCAATTAGGCAGATTGAGGTGGAATCCTCGTAATAGATGTACAACTGAAGACTACCACAATTGCGGGGATTGGGATCACGTTATCATTTCATCATTTTATATAGAGTACTAGTTCAGACACTAGTTAAGTGGTGCAGAGAAGTAAAATGGGTACGATAGCATATTCAGCCTTATTATCTTATTTCTAGGTGATGTCCTAGATTCAGTTTATTCATGTCATAACCCTTTTCTTGTTTGCATGCTAAATAATCACTGGACTTACCAGACTCATGTCTGACCCATTTTCTTTCGTCTTCTTTTCTTCTGTCCCCCCCCCCCCAGGTCCGCAGGGAGGGAATACTTCAGCTTAGATCGGATCATTTCCGGCTTGAAGAAAGTAGATGTATTGCTTGGAATCTTTTTCCTTGGGCTATGGCTTCGGATACTCTCTTATTGGGGATTTATGTTGTCTTACTGTTGTTTTAATGCTTCTTTATGTTTTAATTCAAGGCAGAAGTTCTATGTATTACTTTAAGTATGATTGAGACAACTGTTGTAAAAGCTTGACTGAACCACATTGTTTATAAAATGATTTTTATTTTCCATTGCTTTATTTGTCTGTCTTGTAATTCATTTGCATCTTTTACCTAAAATGCTCCACCGAAGTTAAGGCATTCCCTTTGTGAGTGACGTTAACGGAGGTGGGGTGTTTCTAGGCAACCATGTCCTGTGAAGTTAGAACCTCTATCTCTAGGTCTACGTTGGCTACTATCCCCGGGGCGAATGTTAGTCAGGATTTTCCTCAACCCCGGCCTCTTTCTAGCGCACCTCTTGAAAGATATGAAATGACCTCTCTTTCAGTTCATTCCAACAAATGTGTAAACAATTTAGAATTTCAGAAAAGGATGAAACCAAATTCCCGGGAAGGAGGATTTTGCTAATCTTCCTCCCATGGGTATGTTGTAGTTAAACGTCATATGCTATTAAGTGGAGCCGTTCCTCCCTTTAATCAATGCTTAGAATCAATCCTTCAGTGTTTGGCAATTGCCCAGCATCAACTACACCCGAATGGTTATTTCATTCTGATGGGTCTGTATGTACTCTTCATGAGGGTCAAATAGCGCGCACCCACATTTCAGGATATTTTTTCTTTGTATAATTTTAAAAGTAGTAAGGATCATCCTTCGATCATCTTTATTGAAGGTAAACATTCCAAGATTATCACTGATCTAGTTGAGA
Source organism: Allium sativum (assembly GCA_030737875.1). Classification (NCBI taxonomy): domain Eukaryota; kingdom Viridiplantae; phylum Streptophyta; class Magnoliopsida; order Asparagales; family Amaryllidaceae; genus Allium; species Allium sativum. The sequence continues at coordinate 105,511,817 of CM060912.1, forward strand.
GTGTTCGAGGGTTCCCGAATTAATATTTCTATGTCCGGTGCCCTAAAAACTTTTATGGCCAATGGATGGAAGGAGGTAAGCGTAATTGCTTAAAGCCCTTTATTTCCTTCTCCTTCTGAACTCTGATTTTTTAGATCTTTTTTATTTTATAGAAATTCCTTCTCTTGATCCAAATGCTGCCATTGATCAGGATTTAGTAGATACTTTAAAAGCAGTTGGAGAAAGAAAGGAGTAGAAAATTCTTAATCACAGAACGGTTTCTTTGTCAATACCATCTTCTTGACCCTTCTCGTACTCTTGTATTAGATCCGGCTTCTAAGAAAGAAATTGCTTATAAATCCCTCACTAAGAAAACTCCTTCAAAGAAATGCTTAGACCCCGTGGGTAGTAGTAAGACACCGCCTAAGTCTAAGTTGACTTCTATTGAAGAGAATGGGTTCCAACAACGCGAGGGTAAGAGTCTCATAACTTTATATAGACAAATTGAAAAGTAGGGAACTATCCTGGATTCCATGGAGGAGGTTGAACGGGATGAGGGCAATACATCTGCTTTAGAAACCGCTTCCGACCCCTTGAATGGGACCGAACAACCTAGAGATGCTAAAACACTTTCTAAGAATAATGCAGATGCTGATAAGGTTGACGAGAACCCTATTACTCAAGTTATTCAAGAGGAGAGCTCCTCAGACACTTTTAAGAATTTGAGTGATATTAGTTCAGCTAAAGTTCTCATTCAGGGGTGATATTGTTATCCAACCAATTAAACCCCTGGTCACATGTACAAGAACCAATATACTTGAAGCTCCCATCACTTTACCAGGGAATCTTCTTGTGGATCTAGGGATCAACTTAGAACTGACACTTAAGATTGGTTCGTTATTAGATACACATTAGCAAATGTTTTACTTATGCTATAAGCTTACGATTCCTTGCATTAGTTTTTGAACTTGCTCTAGTACTTCTAAATGTAAGTACTGAACTTCTGCTTTGTCTCTTCCCCAGGTCCAAAGATGAAGCCCTTGTTTATGAAGGATTTCAATGAAAAATCAAGTCAATGTAACTAGAAACATCTTATGAGAACTACTCGTCCTTTAAGACACTACCAACGATCCCATCATCCTCAACATCCAAAACCTCCCCATCAATCGTGGCCAACTCCAGAAATTCCTGAAGGTAACGATTAAAGGCAGTGGAGGCAGGACCATAAAGCTATGTTAGAAGAACAAAAGAGGAAGCAAGTAGAGAAAAAAAGGAAAAGAAGGCAAAAGAGAGACAAGGATGATCGGGGAAAGGACGACTCTTGGAAGTGTCATAAACCGGACTGTCGGACATTCAGATTACTTCTGATCAACCATCCTTGGCTTCTCCATCCCTCACTCCAACTCCTGTTGACCTTCAAATGATTATACACAGGCCTCGTTATGCTCTCAGACCATGCAACCTTGAGCTTGCTAAATGATTCAAGGGTTGGTGTCTACAGGGGATGTACTTTGACTTGGACATATATCCATATGAAAAACGGATCATTCTTGGCGAGATGGACACCATGAAAATTGCATGCTCACACAATTTGATGTTGTTAAGAGTCGGTTAGAGACACAAATAGATATGATCAGAAATCATGCTGAGAAACAACTGGATTCTTGGGACACATTTTCTTATGATCTCCAAAGGCTCAACAGGGAGAACATCGAACGAATCCTTACTTTAGAGAAGGATAAGGTCGAGCTGAGCTAATCAAGGCCCTTGAATCCTAGGACAGAACCATTGCTTCCTTCACTCAAAGAGATACATAACTAGCGGACTTAAAGGACAAAAACAAGACTCTCAAAGAAGTGCTTGCTACCGCAAAACAAAAAAAGAACACACTAGCAGCGCAAGTCCAAGAGGCTCAAACTCCCCGAGAGCTTGCCGAATCTCAACTAATTATAAAAAAGAATGCTTGTGCTACTCATCAGCAACAAAACACTATTATTCAGGACAAGATCTCTTCTCAACTTTGCGCAGTGCAGGCCAATAACCAAACTCTTGAAGAAGAGGGACTTAAAGTTGTAGCTTCTCTCGAGAAAGATCAGTTGGATGCTGAAGATTCCTTGTTTAATTTTTATGTTTTCAGCACTATAAGTGGAGAAAGTTTGCATTATCTGGAAGATAAGTTTGAAATTACTCTGGCTCTTGTCTGGGAGTGGATACATGAGATTGATGATGATGATCACAACGAAGGTGACCTTATTGAAGATCTCTTAGAAGAAGAGTCCCACAATGCCTTAGCTGAGGGGAAGATTCAGTTTAAAAAAGAGCGAGACATGCTAAGCGATGGGGCTAGACCTTCAGGGGAGAAAGCTCATGACACAACCAATATTGATGCCCGTACTCTTTCTGCTAATGTCGAGGCCACTAGTTCAAAAATTCCTATTGATCCCAATATTGTTTTTATAGAGAAGGACACAGTTGCCGAGGACCATAATGCTGAAGGTGTTCCTGAGGAACATAACGGGGATGATGAGGGAGATGACAATGATGTAGACAGATTTGAGGTCGACGAAAATAGAAATGTTCAAGTGAATCTTGAAGCCGCAGGTAAAATTGACATTGCTCAAGCTATGTTATTCTTAGAATTCCTATGCCCTTCACCTGGGACAACTACATGCTGCACTTACTATTCATATGATTTTAGGTTTAGTCTCACCGCAATCTTCTCCCACTGTAGGTAAGACAACAACAACTGAGGTCATTATTACCGATTCAACCTTAATATCAATTCCTCCTACCCTAGTTACTCCTCCTCCTCCGGGTGATGCATCTTTGCTTAGTGCTAAGATCCCAGGATCACATGATACTCAGATTGGAGCACTTGCCAATTTGGATGAAGATGATGACTATATCTCGAGTGACGAAATTCTAACTATACTAATGAGACCCCGGGAAAATATGCTAAGGATCCAAAGAAGCAGAAAACACAACCTGCATCGTCCCTGAAGCATGAAGGAGGAAAGCATGCTGCTGAGAAGAAAGGGATTATCACTATATCTTCTCAAAAAATTCCTAGCGGCCCGGTAATCAAAGATGGAAGCCAACCAACTGGTACTCCTCCTCCTTCCTCTACCAAGTGTTCTCTAAGGTCAGGTGACTCCAAGAGTGGGAAGAAGAAGAAGTAGCGCTTATGACAAGCTTTCCTTAGTTTTTGTTACTGCATTTAGACCGGTTTATATGTAAGTGTCGGTCCTCGCTCACCACTTTATGTTTATTACTTTATGCACATTTATGTCTGAGACTTTTTTACTTGACTTTGTGTTGTTGTTGATGCGATGAAACTGTGTTCTGTATGTTGTACTTAAGCTCTTTACTTTAGCTTTACCGTATTTTTCTTGTTTTGCATTCCACATTTGTTTTTTTGCACATTTACAATACAATTTATTTGTATCATAAGTCCTTTGTTGTTGCAATGCCCAGTGCTGTAACGATCTTGTGGTACATTTTGTAAATAATGGTTTTTCCAGTTGTAACTGTATTTCTTTCATACTGCAGATCATTATTAGTTGGGTCTACTAGGTTAACTTCATTGAACTCTTTTGGTTCTAACCGAGGCGGCACTCGAGACTTCTTTTCCATGAGTAACAACTTTTTTTGTTTACTACTATGTTGAAGTCCCTAAGCTTGCCTAAGCCCACTTCAAGAAATTCAACTTTGTTGATCGAGATAGTCCTTACAACTAAAAAACCTGCTTGTTTGGTGTAAAGCTGTGATGGGCTTATGGTATATTTTTGTGAGCATTGCTGATTTATCTTAGTGCGGTGGTGATGCCCCATACCAAAGTTCGTCACAAATTTTTATAGTCTTGGTGTGATCAACCATATTTAGAATCTCTTGGTTATGACAAAAACACCGAAAATTCCTGCCGTAGTGGCTAATTCTATTGCTTTTTCCATCACATTCGGGATTTCCTAGTTTGCTCATGACCCAAGGATTTTTAACTTGGTTGATCCAACTTATGCCTTTTAACGAAAGAGATTTTTTTGTGCCCCTACTTGAGAGGTCTAATATTTTTTGCCCAACGTTTATCTTTTTCTGAGTAGCTAATTCGGACATAGGTGATGCTAACTATATTGATGTATTCTATCGTCGATGATTTGACTGGGTATCCCCGGAGAGGTTATTGGTTAAAATCCAATTTTCGTCGCGGTCTGAGTGGATCAAATGCTAATCGAATTAATTGGACGCCCCCGAATAGGTCTTTAAAGTCCGTCGATTGTCGAGTCTTAAATAATTGGACTCTAGTCTGGTCGGGTGCCCCCGTAGAGGTCTTTTGCCTTCGAAGAGGTCTTTAAAGCCCAATTTTTGTTGTAATCAGATCGGATAATTTCTAGTACTGATGATCAACTGGGATGCCTCTGAATGGGTCTTTTTTAGGCCTGTTAATCGTTGAGTCTGTGATCAACTGATGCTAATGAGCTAATCAGCTGCCTCCAAAGATATCTTTGCAGCCCGTCGATTGTCAAGTCTGTGATCAGCAGTGTAATGACCCACTATTTTGAACCATTCAAATCGACAATAAACCACACATGCCAGATTTGAAACTTTCAAAACAATAGATTGTTAATAAATTTGGGGTAAAATAAACCAAATCACAGAATCATAAAAACAGATCACAGATACAGAATAACTCGTAGTGGAAAATAAAACCATAGTACATAACATAGTCTCGGATAAAATACATAAATAACAAAGTCATAAACAAATACATTGAAATTGAGACAAATAGATCGTCCACTAGTACATAAGCAAATGAGAGAAGCAAATAACTAGAAATGAAAATAACCGAAATGAAATCGCAGAGAGACGGGTAAAGCTCCAACAGATCTCTAGCTCCAAGATAAGTCTCCAACGTCGCATTACTCAAAATGCAAAAAAAAACACTCAGATCAGCCTGAGTGATGTGGCATTGAAGACCTATCTTGGAGCTAGAGATCTATTGGAGCTTTCGCCGTCTATTTGCTAATTCATTTCAGTTATTTTCATTTCTAGTTATTTGCTTCTCTCATTTGCTTATGTACTAGTGAACCATCTATTTGTCACAGATTTCGGTGTATTTGTTTATGACTTTGTTATTTATGTATTTTATCTCAGACTATGTTATGTACTAGCTTCATGAACGACTATGGTTTATTTTACCCCAAAATTATTAACAATCTATTGTTTTGAAAGACTCAAGTCTGGCATGTGTGGTTTATGTCGATTTAAACAGTTTAAAATAGTGGGTCGTTACAGTTGGTAACTGAGCTGAACTATGAAAGATGAAAACAAGTTCCAGGAAGATGCCACACAAAAAAGAAGAATCTCTGAAATAGTCTGATTGGTTCTAATAGGAGACGAAAGAAAATAAATGTTTGCAACCGAGAAGAAATAAATGGGTTTGTGATATTTTTCTTTTTTTCTTGCAAGTAGGACCGATAAGAGCTTTCATTTAATATATAACCAATGAAAGGAGTAGAAAATGGATTCGTAAAGTGACCGAGTATTACTCAGATTTTACGTCAGTTTAAAAAGGTAAAATTTTGAATTGAAAGTAATTTTGAACAGATGCGTTCAAATTATAGTACACGGATAGCATTTAAGCCTTGGTTGTCACTAAAATGGCCCAAATGTAAGATAATATGACCTTTTCATGTACATGATGAAACCGTAGTACACAAAAATTGGTCATGGCATTTAAAGATCAATTTCATATATGCGCCGAGATATACATGACTCTTTTGTTATTTGTTTACCATCCTAAATTACCTTTTTTTTAAATCCATATTTAGCATACACTTTCACTGACATGTCAAAAGTCAATTTTATTGTTAAGATTGTAAACTAGGCATGCAAATCACTTGTAATAATTCAAAAAATAATATAAGCAGTGTATATGAATTATAAAGGATGTGCTACTCAGGTAACCATAGTAATTTTAGAGCAAACAAGTGCTACAAAATTCGACTTTTGTACAAACGAATTTTGTAATAAAGGATGCATACTAATTGTTAAAAATCCTCAAACATGGGTTTTCTAAGTTTACTGGAAAATAATATAACGGTTTCAACATGCAATAATTAAATTTAGAAATTATTATAAATTAACTGGAAAACACTACGAGGTCGTTGCTTGTGCGCTACGCATTGAAAACTATGACTTTTCGAGAGAACGAAAAAGTTTGCTTTTCAACGAATCGAAAAGTGAAAATCATCAAATAATAATGCATGTAAAATAATAAAACGATCTTTTTTTTGGACTAGTCGCATTCAACTATAGTAATGACAATTTCTCGAGTCGTTACACTCTCCCCCACTCAAAACTTTTCATCCTCGAAAAGAGCAAAAACAAGAGAATAAAACGAATCAAAGAATGGATAGTGATTACAGAGCATACCTAAATCAAAACAGTTCGGAATTAGACACCCGCATATTATCTTCAGTCTCCCAAGTACAATCTTGATCTTCGTTAGTCCACTGAACGTTGACTAAGCTAACGAATTTCCTTCTCAGTCGTTTCGTACTTTGATCAACGATTCTAAATGGTATTTTATCAATTAGAAGATTCAGCTCGAACTCCAAATTATCTATCAAAGGTGGTTGAGCGATCAAGGATGGATCATGAGATACTTACGAATATGCGAAATATGGAATACGTTATGCACCCCCAAGAGCTTCTCAGGCAATTCAACACGATAAGCAAGCTAACCAATTTTCTCCAATATTCGGAGGGGACCAATGAACCTAGGAGCAAGATTCCCTTTTCGACCAAAACGAATAACATTCTTCAGTGGAGAAATCTTTAGGAAGACCCGGTCACCCACATCAAACTCTAAAGCTCTTCGTCGCCTATCAACATACTTCTTAGGTCGATCCTGTGCAATTCTCATCTTCTTCCTAATATCCTTAACTTTCTCTAAAGCTTCCAATGTCATATCCAATCCAAGAACTAATCTATCTCCAGCCTCAGTCCAACACGAAGGAGACTTGCATGGTCGTCCATACAAAGCAGCAAATGGTGACATCTTGATACTAGCCTGAACTCAAACGATGGGTTTAAAGATAGATTTTAGAAAAAGAAGTTTATGATCAATAAATCCTAAATTCTAAGATAGATTAATATCTGATAGCTATTACTACAGATGAATTCGACGAGATGGAGATGATATTCCCAAGATTCTCCATAATCAAGAATACAAGCCCAAAGAAGGCCTTCTAAAATTTGGTTCACCCTTTTCGTCTGGCCGTCAGTCTGTGGATGGTAAGCAATGCTGAGGTTGAGATGAGTTCCTAAGTCTTCCTGAAATGCTTTCCAAAACTTGCTAGTAAACATAGGATCTCGATCACAAACAATACTAGTCAGAACTCCATGCAATCTGACAATTTCTCATATATAAATCTGAGCCAAACTCGGAGCAGTACGGCTAGCTCTAACTGGATTAAAATGAGTAGATTTGGTCAAACTATCGACTACGACCCATATGCTCTCATTTCATTTCCTAGTCCATGGAAGGCCATCGATAAAGTCCATAGAAACTTGTTCCCACTTTCAATTAGGAATCTCAAGTGGTTGTAAACATCTCGCGGTCTTCCGATGGTCGGCCATAACCTGTTGGCAAGTGGCACATCAACTCACATAAATAGAAATATCTCGCTTCATACCACTCCACCAATATAGCTTATTCATGTTCTGACATATCTTCGCCACACCCGGATGAATAGAAAGTCTAGACTAGTGATTCTCCCTAAGCACCTCCTTCCTCAAACCATCGACATTAGGGACACAAATTCAATTCTTGATCCGTAGAATTCCTTTTACATCGATCTGTGCATCCATATCACTATGATCACCATCTTCTCAATTGTGAACCTTCTCCTTAATGAGTTTGATCATCTTATCCTCATCCTACTTGGCTGCAATACAATCCATAAGAGATGAAGAAGCCACAATCTAACACAACATCGCCTTTTTTCGGCTTAAGGCGTCGGCTACCACATTATCCTTTCCCAGAGTATAGTTAATATCCAAGTCATAAGCAGTTAGAAACTCAAGCCATTAAACCTGCCTCCGGTTAAGATCTTCCTAGGTGAGTATATATTTCAATGATTGATGGTCGGTGAATAACTCAAACTTAGTTCCCAAAAGATGGTGCCTCCGTAACTTCAAAGAAAATCCCAAAGAGAGCAATTCCAAATCATGAGCTACATAGTTAGCTTCATGCGTCTTCAACTGACGACTAGCATAATCAATAACTTTCCCATTCTACATCAGAACAGCTCACAAACCCTTATGACTAGCATCAGTATATACCGTCAATCCATCACTACCATTTGGGACAGTAAGAACAGAAGCAGAAGTAAGCTTCCATTTAAACTCATTGAAGGCGAGTTCACACTTCGAATTCCAAACAAACTTAATATTCTTGCGAGTTAAAGCAGTGAGAGGTGCGACAATCCAAGCGAAATTCTCTATAAATCTTCTATAATAACCAGCAAGGCCAAGAAAATTATGAATATCCACTGGAGACTTAGGTTTTTCTCAATCCTGGAGGAAGAATAAGGAATCAGATTCAAAGAAAAGATATGATGATAAAAGTTCTGAAAGAAATGGGTGGGACTTACGTTGATCGCAGAAATCTTTACAGGATCAACCGAACCCCCGTTTTTAGAAATAATATAGCCAAGGAATCTAACTTCGTCTTTCCAGAAATGGCACTTCGAAAACTTGGCTTTCAACTGATGTCTCCTAAGTGTATCGAGAGCATAACTCAAATGTGAATCATGCTCCTTCTCAGATTTGGAAAAGACAAGAATATCATCAACAAATAAATGAACAAATTTCTTGAGAACATCAGGGAAAACACCGTTCATAAGATCGACAAAGAAAGCTAGAGCATTAGTTAAACCAAAAGGCATAACCAATCACTCATAGAAACTGTTCTCCATACAAAAAGTTGTTTTAGGAATGCTTTCTTCAGCCACTCCAAGCTGATGGAATCCGGTGGCAAGATCTAGCTGAGAGAACACCTCAGCTCCATAGAGTTGATCAAACATAACATTAATCCTTGGCATTAGATATCTATTCTTAAGAGTGAGCTTATTAACCTGCCTGTAATCCACTCACATCCTTAGTGTACCATCAAACTTGGTCATAATTACAACCGTTGTTGTAGCATCCGGGGTTTTCGCGATCCTGAGTACTCGACATAAACACAATGTCGACTATCCAAGCATCGGAAATACCGGAAAACTAATAGAAAGAAAATAGAGGGTGAGAATAGGTAAGATAGAAACTTAGAATAGAAGAAGTAGAAGAAGAACATAACATCAGAGTAACACGAACCTCACAGCGGAATGAATAACATATAATATATATCATAACTTTGAAATATAAATCTGTACTTGAATATACATATCATTTCCAAAGTACAGCACTTACAACACAGCGGAAATAAACAATAGCTATATAATCCTGAAGCCTCCTGCTCTAGCTCTTCAAGTATCTGTAAATCCCGACTACTTGACTGCTCGTATAAAATTGGGCACCCAAGAATTTAGGGAAAACAAAACAAAATAAACTCCGGGTCAGTCATGGGACTGGTATGAGTAAAACAGTTTAAAACAGTTTGAGCCATTAAATTATATCTCATAAGACCACGCCGTATAACGGAACGGGTTTTTCCCTTATGAGAATCCAAAATAAACTTTATATCAAAGCTCATTGATATTATAATAGTGTCTATCAACCACAATATAATAATCATCTAGCAGAAATGCTTTCATCTCACGTTCTACATATATAGTATACAATCAAAACCGTAAGCACGTATTGGGTAATGGATTTCCAACTATGACAAGGTATGGAACCACCTTTCGCTAGTGTACCTCTAGAGAGGAATACACTAGGTTCAACAAGAACAACTTGCAACCCGGCCACACATGACCGACCACTCATTTCGCTTGAGTGTATCGAATGTATATCACCAGCGGTTGGGATCAGCAACCGTTTCCCGAATGGGACAACATCGACAATAGATTTTTAGAAGTAAATGAAACTCTAGATCAGGTGATTATACACCCTAATAGGTGTAATCTACATAGCCATGTTGCCTGTCCAATTTTTGTCATTCCCAGATGTGAGGCTAGAGGCCACGCTTATCTCTGACAGATCACACATTTATTCACTTTGAATGTCACATCGTCATACCCGCCAAATCACAAATTGATTTCCCCAAAAATACCACGGGTATACAACTAAGAGAAATGAATTCCTCCGCCACCAAACGTAAATACGTTTGAAGAGATCAACTTACGCGACCTGTTAAATATACTTTGTCAGGCATTCTTCCATATAGGTCGTCCTGGGACTAGACAAACCGAAGGCACTATTCAGTACAATCATTTTAGGCAATCTTTATCTCAGATTTATACAACAACCCTTGCACTTAACTCCGTCTTCAATTTTATTTGGCATATATGATTCGCAACACTTATGCCAATACGGAGTGGTTCTTCGGATAATAATCCAACCGGTCTCTCTATATTAACAACGTTAAAATGGTCAAAAACTTCGATAGTCAGTGATTTAACTATCAAAGAAAAACACGTGTGCAAACAATGATATTATTTCCAGATGGAAATTATATCGATCAATCATCATTTAACATTTAACATTTATTCTCTTTAGTTCATTAATTTATTTATCTCATGTTTCCATATATTCTAAATTCTTATTTTCTATTATCAGAAAACATTTCTGATTCTTATTTGGAAAACATTTCCAAAACTCCTTCACTTGGTTTAAACCGATGTTTAAATCAAACATCGCCATGCCAACTCAAACCATTTCACTCATTAACTATATTTAATTAACCATCCTTTACTATCAAACCTTGGCCATTCTTTTACTATCAAACCTTAGCCATTCCTTAGTTAAGAAGGAAGTCAATCAAGTTAGGGTATAATTACCTCTCAAACCTTAACTGAACCACGTTTTAACTTCGGAATAGAAAAAAGTTTATCCATTAAATCTTTAACAAATTTCCTTACGAAGCTCTCGGATTCTATTTACGAATCCACTTCTTTTACAGAAACATTAGTTATAACGATAACGTTATAATCCATACTTTCGAAATATCTAACTTCAATTATAACTTTTATTCTTTAATGTGAATAAATAAATAAACATCTAATTAATAAATAAATCTTGATTTAAAAGTCGGAAAGTATAAGTACTTTCCCGAATTCGATATAATCGAATTCGACGATTAACTCTCTTTGAATAACTAATATTCGATTAACTCACTTTGAATAACTTATTCGATTTACTCTAGCTCGATTAACTAAATTCGATAAACTCCTTCTTTCGAATACACTATATTTGATAACTTCTTTCGAATAAAATATATTCGATAACTCCTTTCGAATAAAATATATTCGATAACTCCTTTTTCGATTAACTCTAATTCGATAAACTCTAGCTCGATTAACTCTAATCGATTAAATCTCCTCGAATAACTTATATTCAATTAACACTCTTCGTATAACTTATATTCGATTAACACCTTTTTCGATTAACACTAATTCGATTTACTGAAGCTCGATTAACTCTAATCGATTAACTCTCCTCGAATAACTTATATTCGATTAACACCTTTTTCGATTAACTCTAATTCGATTTACTCTAGCTCGATTAACTCTAATCGATTAACTCTGCTCGAATAACTTATATTCGATTAACACTCTTCGAATAACTTATATTCAATTAACACCTTTCAAATAACTAATATTCGATTATCTCTTTCGATTAACTAAAATCTATAAACTCCTTCCGAATAAACTATAATCGATAACTCCTTTCGATTAACTAAAATCGATAACTCCTTTAACTCTATTCGAATTAACTCTAGCTCAATTAACTCTAATCGATTAACTAATATTCGACTAACTCCTTTGGATTAACTCATCTGGATTAACTCGATTTGATTAACTCAGTTTGACTAACTTAACTTAATTAACTCGACTTATTTAACTCAACTCGACTAACTCGACTTGACTAACTCGACTCGACTAACTCGACTAACTATGTTCAATTAACTCTAATTCTAATCAATTAATTCTAATTCTAATCGATTAACGCTAACTGGTTAACTCTTCGTTCATACTCAGATTCAAATATCGATGTTGAAATCGATTCTTACTTCTCTATATAAGTCCTGACTTATATATTCTATTTATCCAATGATAAATATTTTACTTAATTTATAAAATATTATTTATAAATTATTCATTCCAATTTATTTGTTAAAACGGATTTCTATCTAATTCCAATTTAAATAAATCTTTTCCATTTATCTGTTAAAAACAGATTTCCATATTCTATTCATTTTTCAAATATTTTCTTTTATAATCCTATTTATTTTCCAAATAAATATTCCTTTCCAATTCTATATGTAAATGTTTTACAAATATTTCCCTTTCTATTTTATTTGTAATTGATTTTACAAATATTCCCTTTTCATCTTTCTATTTATTTAACAAATAAATATTTTCCTTTTCTATTTGTTTCACAAATATTTTCCTTTATAACTCTTATTTAATTCCCAAATAAATAATCCCTTTATACTTCTATTTATTATCTCAATAAATATTCCTCTTTATAAAATCCTTTGATTTTATAAATAATTCCCTTTTATATTTTCTAATTCATTTTATAAGCAAATATCCTTTTTATAAAATCCTTTGATTTTATAAATAAATTTCCTTTTATCTTTATCATATTTATTTTCAATAAATATTTCCTTTTCAAAACCCTTTTGATTTTATAACTGTTTTCTTTTATAAAATCCCTTTCTCCTTTTCTATATGAAATCCATTAATTTTATATAACTAATTTATTTCCGAAATATACTTTGAAAATCTCCTTTTTACATGCCAGTGTTTCTTATGGTATTTAAAATACCAAATCACAATGATCGATATCATTTAAACACGTGTCATCATCAATAGATTTTATATCACATCATATATTACAATATATGAAAACAGTAAAATAAATTTTGAGGAATCCAGTTGGATTCCTCCAACCTGTTTCCCTGCATCACAGATGTTAAACAATATAATTAACATCGATTTCATTTCAATATGAAATATTCTGTTAAACAGAATCAACATTTGATTAACGATTTATATATATATATATCGTTATCCGTAATTTCAACCAATACACAAGCAATTCAACCAAACATCTAACATATAGCAATCAACAGATAATTAGCAGTTCTAAGAATACATTATAAAAATATAACTGTTCAGAGTTGGTGAGTTTTACTCAGATTTCACGTTAACCGTTAAATAACGATTTGCGTCTATTGATTCAGACGGACAATTTATTTTGCAATAAATTGTAATGAGCCTCATTTCACTCCCAATCAGCTCCAAGGTGTAGCTCTCGTCCATATGATTCCAACGGATCTGACGGTTCGAAATTCTTGTATCGTATGAGAAAGATATAGTAAATACAAGTTAATACATTTATTTAGAATTAAATAAAACTTAAATTCATTTCATTTGGGCTTTACCCAAATAGATCCGGCCTGTAACCATTTAAACTCGCTCAGCAATCCTTCTTCCACGTTCAGACCTTTTGAACCGCTACTCCACTTCCCCGTTGACCCACCATTGACCACCCCCTGCTTCCACGTCGGTCATCAATCCCGATCGCAACCACCACCAATGGCCTCGCCTCCCCATTCTCCATTCCAATGTTGTCATCATCTCAAACTTGGTCCACTCCCATAAAATCGAACCACCCCTCAACCAACGATTTCTACTGTCGCTTTTCACCCCAATCCATTAGAGTTCACTCGAGCACCACCAACCGATGCGCCTCCTCGGTATAAATGCCACGCACCCCCTCACTTTGCCAAATAACTTCTATGTTCACCACTATCCGCAGCCCTAGCAACGCTGCTTCAAACTGTTGATCCCCAAAAGTGGATCGCACCCTAAACCAAGATCACTAGATTGAAGCTCCTGTTTATACCATTTTAACGAATTCCAAATTACTTAATTCCATTGAGAATTTCATCTGATTTTGTTTGATGAAGAATAATTAGTGGTGGCGGCTTCTTTATTTCAATGTACAGAACATTTAGGAATTAGGTTATAAGAGAAGGTAGGCATATTTATAGGGAAAAGGGATTTAGATATTTGTTGGAAGATATTTTGAGAGATTTTGGTTTTAGATATTTTATTTTTATATTCATTTATATTTGTTTTCTACACTCTAAAAATCCATACGAACACACACAATACCTAAAAATCATGAAATTGACACGCAGCTAGAGTTCGACATTACGGTCCCAACGAAATTGGTTTCGTCGAATTCCGACTCCGTTTGCTCACACGGCGTATTTTTAACTGTCAGAATATCGACTGTTTTTCACATTAAAATTCCGTACGGCCACATACTGACTTCAAAAATCACGGAAATTGAAATGTAGCAATAATTTAATATTGCGGATCCAACAAAATTAGTTTCGTCGAATTCCGAGTTCGTTTGCAAAGCTGGCTAATTTTAAAGCTCTAAATAACCCTTTTAAATATATAAACATATTTAAAAACAATTAAATTTAATATTTAAAAATAAATATTATCGTATATATTCACAATAGAATATCATACAGCTCCATTGGGATTTACAACTTGATATTCAAATCCCGGTTGAATCGATAATCAAATTTATATTGAAATTCCTTATATATATCGTTATAAATTATAAAGGAATTCCATAACGACTTTTCTAAAATTTGATTTGAACATAAATCAAAATCTACACAATGAAATCTCTATTTTTCTCTTCCACTAGAAAAATATGCTTCACCAGCTCCTAACGTTTCTTGTTTCACAGAAATCCAATTTAAAACGGACCACGTATATTCAGTTGAAGTTCAAATTGCCAAATAGCGAACTGTCGCGCCATTTCGAGCTCGATTATAATTATAATATAATTATACGTTCAAACTGTCGTTAATTAAATATATTCGTCATTCTAATTCAATTCTAAGCTGAATTAAATACTTTGAATTGCCCAGTTCACATTATATTGTCAATTCACTATTTCTGATTATTTTAGAATTAAATATATTATTCTATTATTTATATTAATTAAATATAAATATTAATTAATTCAAGTTATCGATATCGCCAAATCGATATTTAATAATTAAAATAAATTAATTATTCAACCCTTAAAATAAAGGGACGTTACAGTTGCACCCCATTCTAAATAACTCTGCTGAATCAAACCCTTTGAGAATAAGTCTTCAATTTGCTTCTTTAATTCGGCTTTCTCCTTTGGCGCCATCCTACGAGGAGGAAGAACTGCTGGTCGGGATCCGGGAACAAGATCAATGCGGAATACTATTTCCCACCGAGGAGGGAGAGAAGTAACTTCGCCGAAAACATCAGAAAAGAGTTGGACAACTGGGGCAGAATCAAGATCACTATGCTGGGAATCAAGAAAAAAGATAAAGCTGCCTTCGAAGTCTTGAGGTGTTCAACATTCAACCAAAAAAGAAATTCCCTTATCATCAATTAGAGAAACAGTTCGGTCTTTACAAGAGATAACGGCTTCATACTTATTTAACCAGTCACCGCCAAGCAAAACATCGAAAGCATCAAATCCAAGAGTATAATGTCGCCAATAAAGGCATGTCTTCCATAAAGGAGCCTCACTCCTTGACAAATAGTACTACGATTGGACGGACCGCCGATCGGATTAGAAACACATAAAGATTCATAAGCATAACGGGCCTAAGGATGTGCTCAAAATTATTACAAAGGTCAACTGATATGAAACTATGTGATGCACCAGTATCAAAAAGAATACGAATAGGATGATAATGTAAAGTAAAAGTACTCTACACGAATAGGATGAGAATGTATTGTAAAAGTACTCTGAAGCGTACCCTGAGTATCATCGGTAGGAGTGGAAGAAGTAATAATAAAGACTCCTGATGGTTTGCCTTTCTACTAAGCAGGAAAATCCTTCTTCATATGGCCGGGCTGGAAGCAGATGTGGCAAAGATTGTTCCTAGTCATCTGGACTGGAGAACAGTGGCTCCAGCTAGGCTAGGACAACTATTGGCATAATGACCCCTTCTGGTCGCATTTGAAGCAAGTGATGTAAGAAAGATCGTCAGGCTGCTTCTTACTGAATATGTTATGCCCTGAGAACTTTGTAAGTTCTTCTTCTGCTGTTGGAAGTCGAACTTTTGCTTCTTCTGGTTACTAGAAGATCGCTGAGTCTGAGGAGCTTTCACGGCCCGATTTCTTTTGATATTGGGGGAATTCTCAAATCTGGTGGCATAATTCATAAGATCTGTAAATGGTCGGTCAATATGATTCATCAAGCTGTCATAGAACTCTGGACGTGCTCCTAAAATGAATTTCTCGTTCTTTTTCAGAGGAGTGTCGATCAAGCCAAGATCATACTTAGATAGCTCGTTAAACTTCGTCTAATACGCGGAAAAGGTCATATCTCCTTGTTTGAGATCCATAAACTCTCTATATAACTTGGACTTGCCTGCCTTGGGCATCCACTTAGTGATAAAATATTCCATAAAAGAAGAATCAAAATTTTGTATAAATTTCCAAAGAGAAAGATAAACTAAAGGAACAAATAGAATCCAATTCAAAAATATCACCAGAACTGATCCTAAGTGATATTAGCCTCTACAGTCTTGGCAGTAATAGATCTCCATCAATCTCTGGCAGCTCCCTGCAACTGCCAAGCAGCTAGCTCTGTAAATACCATCTCCAAATTCTCCAACCACTGCTGAGCGCCAATAATACCTTCTGATCCTATGAACTTAGTACCTCCAAGCTGAGTGTACTCCTTACTAAGCTTGGAAAATCAAATGGGCTGAACTGGAGCAGGTTCAATTGGGGCATTTCCTCGACCCCTTCCTCGAGTATTGCCTCTGGTAGCCATCTGAAAGATTCAAAAAAAAAAGATTTTAGAACAAAGATGAAATCGATTTAGAATGATGGAAATATGCAAGCAAAGGAATTCTAACTAAGACAAGAGATAGAGTTCTAACTAAGAAGATAGATTCAAATGAAAGATAGGTTTTTAAAAGGATTAAATCATTAAAACAAATTTTATATCACCTTCTAAATCAAATAAATATTTAAAATCCTTTATAAAATCATTTAAAACATTAAAAATTCCTTTATACTTTTAAAAATATGTCCTCTCTCAAGAAAAGGATTCTGAGACTAATTATACTCATTCTAGGGTACTGCTACCCTATCTCTAATGAGTTTTTACCCCGTAGGCTAAGGTTTGCCTAAAATCCTGGCTTCGATACCAACCGTAATGACCCGCTGTTTTGAACCATTCAAATCGAAAATAAACCACACATGCCTGACTTGAATCATTCAAAACAATAAATTGTTAATAAATTTGGGGTAAAATAATCCAAATTGCAGAATCACAAAAATAGCTCAAAGACACAGTATAACTCGTAGAGGAAAATAAAACTATATAGTTCATGAAGCTACTACATAACATAGTCTCAGATAAAATAAATAAATAACAAAGTCATAAACAAATACATCGAAATCTATGATAAATAGATGGTCCACTAGTACATAAGCAAATGAGAGAAGCAAATAACTAGAAATGAAAATAACTGAAATGAAATAGCAGATAGACGGCTAAAGCTCTAAAATAAGTCTCCAATGCCGCGTCACTCAGGTTAACCTGAACAAAAATGTAAAAAAAAACAAAAAAAAACATTCGGATCAGCCTGAGTGATGCGGTGTTAGCGACTTATCTTGGAGCTAGAGATCTATTGGAGCTTTAACCGTCTATCTGCTATTCACTTCAGTTATTTTCATTTCTAGTTATTTACTTCACGCATTTGCTTATGCACTAGTGGACCATCTATTTGTCACAGATTTTGATGTATTTGTTTATGACTTTGTTATTTATGTATTTTATCTGAGACTATATTATGTAGTAGCATCATGAACTACTATGGTTTTATTTTCCGCTGCGAATTATTCTGTGTCTGTGATCTGTTTTTGTGATTCTGTGATCTGATTTATTTTACCCTAAATTTATAAACAATCTATTGTTTTGAATGATTCAAGTCTGGCATGTGTGGTTTATTGTCGATTTGAATGGTTCAAGATATTGGGCCATTACAGAGCTGAACTATGAAAGATGAAACAAGTTCCAGGAAGATACCGCGCAAAAGTGAAGAATCTCTGAAATAGCCCGATTGATTCTAATAAGAGACGGGAGAAAATAAATGTTTGCAATCGAGAAGAAATAAATGGGTTTGTGATATTTTGCTTTTTTTTTCTAGCAAGAAGAACCGATAAGAGCTTTCATTTAATATATAAACAATGAAAGGAGTAGAAAGTGGGTTTGCAAAGTGACCAACTATCACTTAGACCTTACATCGGTTTGAAAAGGTAAAATTTTGAATCAAAAGTAAATTTGAGTGGATGCGTTCAAATTATAGTACACGGATAGAATTTAAGCGTTGTTTGTCACCAAAATGGTCCAAATGTAAGATAGTATGACCTTTTCATCGATAACATGAAGCCGTTGTACAGAAAAAGTCGTCATGGCATTTAAAGATTAGTTTCATATCTACGCGAGATATACGTGACTCTTTTGTTATTTGCTGACCATCCTAAATTATCTTTTTTTAATCCATATTTGCATACACTTTCACTGACATGTCAAAAGTCAAATTTATTGTTAAGATTGTAAACTAGGCATTCAAATCACTCATTATAGTTCAAGAAATTATAGAAATAGTGTATATGAATTATAAAGGATGGATATTAATTGTTAAAAGTCCTCAAACGTGGGTTTTCTAAGTTAACCGAAAAGCGATAAAACAGTTTCAACATGCAATAATTAAATTTAGAAATTATTATAAATTAACCACAAAACAATACTTGGTCATCGCTTGTGCGCTACGCGTTGAAACCTATGACTTTTCGAGAGAATGACAAATTTTGTTTTTTGATGAATCGAAAAGTGGAATCCACCAATAATAACGCACGTAAAATGATAAAGCGATCTTCTTTTTGGACTAGTCGCATTCAACTATAAGTAATGAAAATTTCTCGAGTCGTTACAAGCAGACCCTAACAAACTGATCGTGCGCCTCAAAGAGTTCTTTAATTGGTTTCATTGTGAGAGGCTTGGTTATTGCGCAGTTCCACGGGGCGGACGCCAACCTCATTACCGGAAGTCAGTTATAACAAGTTATCCTAATACGAGGTTAGGGTCATGAGTCTCCATTTTCAGGAGTCCCCTTTTTTGAAACTTGCAATCCTCTCATTTTTAAGTTTGACGTTGCACCATTTGATTTCCTGAATCTTGGTGGTCCTCATTCTCCTTTTCAAGGCGGTGCTTTACACCTTCGTATTTTTCGCGAATGGTGTTTATGGCACTCATCGCTTGAGATGTCCCTAAAGGTTTTTGCTGCAGAGGTCACCATATTCCGTTCAAGTTGTTAGTAGGCAGTTGTTCGATGGCCTATAATAAAAAATCATTTCTAGCAACTTTGAATGATTCATCAAGAGTTTGCACATATAAGATTTAGGCAAGCAACTTCATTTCTTCATTCATATGTACACAAAGTTTAACTATAGTGCATGGAAAGTATTTACAACTTTTGTAGAAACATGAATGAAAAGTCAAGTGTAGTAATGTTGCAAATGAATGTTGTTCCACGCCCTTGGGATTATTGGTTCGTCTGTTGTCTTCAATTTGAAAATACCGTCCAAGAGTTTATGACTTATAACAAAGGATCCTTCCATGCTAGGTCCAAAAACTCATGTCCGGTCATTATCTTTTTCAATACTAGATCTTCCACTCCAAAGGTTCTCTGTTTGACTTTCGAATTGAAGTGCCTAGCAACCCTCCTCTGATGAGCAGCGACTCTAAGTTCTGCTTCAGCTCTTCATTCCTTGAGTAGGCAAGTGCATCAAGCAACATCTTCTCTTCATTAAGTAAATTTTGTGGTGAGTAGGTAGTTCTAGCTCCACCGGAATCATAGCTTCAGATCCAAAGCCAAGCAAGAACGGAGTATGCCCTGTCGCAGTTTTGTGAGTTATGCGATATGCCCATAGTGCAAGTGCAAGCTCGTCTGCCCAACCACCTTTGGATTTTCCAAGAAGCTTCTTGATAGTTGATTTTATTATTTTATCCACGGCTTCGACTTTCCCATTGGCCTGCGGATGAGCATCTTCTGAGAAACTCTTGTTAATCTTGTACTTGATACAAAAGCTTTTGAATACATCACTTTTGAACTATGCCCCATTGTCTGTGATTATCTTATGTGGCACACCAAATCTACATATGATATTCTTCAAGATGAAATTGATCACCTTTTTTGAAGTGACGGTGGCCAGTGGCTCTACTTCATCCCACTTAGTGAAGTAATCAACAACTATAATGGCATATTTGAAATTGGACTTTGCTGTAGGAAGTGTTCCGATTATGTCAATCCCCCAGACTGCAAATGGCCACGGACTAACCATTTGAGTCAATTCCGTAGACGGTGCTCTAGGAATCTTTGTGAACCTCTAGCATCGATTACATTTCTTGGTGTAAGTCGCGAAGTTCAAGTTAATGTCAGGCCATAAATAGTCGTATTGCATAATTTCCTTGGCTAATGTCTGCTACCCGCATGACCTCCACATTCTCCTTCATGAAATTCTGTTAGTATAGCCCTAGATTGTGGTTTAGTCACACATCGAAGCAAAGGCATAGAGAAGCCCCGCCTATGTAGACGACAGTCCTAAATGAGATATAAAGATGATTTCCGAAGCAATTTCTTCTGTTTCTTTGAATCATCTCGGAGCTCTTCCGTGAGGAGGTAGTTCCAGATCGGAGTTCTTTAAATCATCTGGGAGCTCTCCCGTGAGGAGATAGTTTCGGATCGGAGTCATCCATGAGTCTGGCTCTATGGCAGTTTTCATGATCCAATCTATGTCATTATCATCAGTGCTGGGATTTGAAAGGACTTCGACAGGAACTAGCCCCAGATCTGAGCATCTCCTGTACTAGCAAGTTTGGCTAGTGAATCTGCTTTCATGTTTTCTTCTCTAGGAATATGAGATATCACATAGTACTCCAGGTCATCGAGAAATTCCTTAGTCTTGGATAGATAGGCCGGAAGATTTCCCCCTTTGGTTTGGAACTCTCCTCAAACCTGAGATACCACTAGTTGTGTGTTGCTGAAGATTTGTAAGGCTTTCAAGATTAGTTCTTTTGCGATTTTTAGCCCAGCAATTAATGCCTCATACTCTGCCTCATTGTTAGTCGCAGGGAGCTCCAACCTTAGAGCACAACATATTGATCGGCCTTCAGGAGTTTCTAGAACTATCCCTGTCCCAGCACAATAATCATTCTTAGCTCCATCGACAAACAACTTCCACATGGTAATTGCTTCAATAGGTTCTTCCTTCTCCTTCGCTCTTTCTGTGAACTCTACAATGAAATCAACTAAAGCTTGACTATTGATCGCTCTTCGAGGACGGTAAGTGATATCGTATTGACTAAGTTAAATATTCCACTTACACAATCTTTCCAAAGTTTTTGGGCAGAATAAGACTTGCTTTAGAGGTTTATCCGTGAGGACCCTAATAGAGTGGGCTTGGAAGTATGGTCAGAGTTTCTTTAAGGCAATGACTAAACTGTACACAAGCTTTTCCAATTTAGGATAATTCAGTTCTGCCCCGGTAAGTCGTTTACTAATGTATTATACCGGATATTAAACTTTGTCATCTTCTCGAACTAGAGCTGCGCCCATGGCGTATGATGATACTGCTAGGTATAGGAATAGGTTTTCTTTATCTTTGGGCTTGGATAACATAGGTGGCAATTCCATGTTCTTAATCATCTCCTCAAAAACTTCTTATAATTCAGAAGTCCATTGGAAATCTTCCTTTCCCTTCTTTAATGCATCAAATAGTGGAATACACCTGTCTGCCGCCTTTGAAATGAATCGACTCAAAGCAACTACTTTGTCGTTTAGGCTTTGAAGTTCTTTCTTTGATTTAGGAGCGCACATCTCTCGCAAAGATGAGATTTGAGTGGGATTGGCCTCGATACCACGGGCATTGACTATAAATCCAAGAAATTTCCCAGACGCGACTCTGAGCGAGCATTTGAGTGGGTTTAATTTCATCCCATACTTCCTGAGAATGTGGAACATTTCAATGAGATTATCCAAATGATCTTCTGCCTTCTCTGACTTACCCAGCATGTCGTCGACATACACTTCCATGGGTCTCCAAACTTGTGCTTTAAACATCGCATTCACAAGCCGTTGGTAAGTGGCTCCCGCATTCTTTAATTTGAACAACATAACCATGTAACAGTATAAGCCTAGATCTGTTATGTGTTTTCCTGGTCTGGCTTGCGCATCATTATTTGGTTATACCCCGAACAAGCGTCCATGAAAGATAAAAGCTCATGCCCTGCGGTTGCATCAACAAGCTAGTCAATTCTGGTCAGTGGAAAACTGTCCTTCGAGCATGCTTTATTGAGATCAGAATAATCGATACACACTCGCCATTTACCGTTGGATTTTTTGACATGTACTAGATTAGAGACCTAATTCGGGTACGTGGATTCCCTTATGAAATCATTCTCGAGTAACCTATCCACTTCCTCTTTGAGAGCTCTAGACCTTTTGGGTCCTTGAGTCCGCCTTTTTTGTTTCACTGGAGTCTTGCTTGCATCAATATTTAATTTGTGTACTATTACATCATAGAAATTCCACACATATCGGAAT
Organism: Allium sativum; assembly: GCA_030737875.1. Classification (NCBI taxonomy): domain Eukaryota; kingdom Viridiplantae; phylum Streptophyta; class Magnoliopsida; order Asparagales; family Amaryllidaceae; genus Allium; species Allium sativum. Next base: position 105,534,666 of record CM060912.1, read on the forward strand.
GATTCCAAGTAAAAACATCTAAATTTGCTCTTAAAAACATAGTCAAATCTTTTTGTAGCTTGAGACCCAGCTAAGAATCTATTTTAAATTCTTTATCTGGATCACTGTCATGAACTGGGATCAATATTATGGCTTCAGCTAGAGCTACGCAGTCCCCCATGTACTGGTCTTCCTTGGATCCATCTCTTCTTGGGCCTTCCTATGTTCGCCAATACAGGGGCCTCTCCCTGATTGCTATAAGGCGGTGTCACGAATGCGAAGGGGAGCCCCCGCATTCTTTCCCATTTCCTTCTTTTTAGCTTTGACCAACTCTGTCATATAGCATTCTCTAGTCATCTTATGATCGCCCTTAATCACACCAATCGCCTTTTCAGTTGGAAATTTCATGGTTAGACACCATGGAGCTAATGCAATCTTAATGGCAGTCAGGGTTGGCCTTCTGAGGATTGTGTTATAAGCTAAAAGTTCATCCACTACAACAAAAGTACACATCATTGCAACCTTCTTCTCTCCTTCGCCAAGCTCAACAAGGAGATCTATAACGCCCACTGGTTGATTAGGTTGTCCGGTATCTGTGTATCTTATTCAGGCAGGCTCGCATATCTGACATAGGAATCTTCATTTTGCAAAATGCATTGATGAAAAGCACGTTGACAAATGCTCCGCTATCAATCAACATCCTTTTTACATTAGCGGGACCGATGCCGATGGTTAATACCATGGGATCAACCATTGGCGTCAGCAACCCATTAGAGTTCCTATCCTTGAACACCACATCCTCTCCAGAAGTCTTTGAGATCTTTGCTGGAAATGTGTTGCTCAAGACCATGCAGTCTTCCTCTTCTGAAGGGTTTTTTAACTCATTAGCGTACTTCTCCATATCCCCCAGCTTCCTCTAGCCGGATGAGGACCTCCTGAGATTGTATTAATGATTGGTCGAGGATTAATAGGTATTGGGGATCTCTCTCCTGATCCAGATTGGTCCTTAGGAGTGTTTAGCTCCTGAGCAACTGGAGCATTTTGCGGATTCTTTACGTGCTGTTGTAGTTTGTTTTTGTGGATTAATTCCTCAACCAGGTTCTTCAAGTGCCTACACTCGTTCATATTATGAGCCCGCTGGCTATGGAAGCGACAGAACCGTCCTGAACTTATATTAGCATCAGTGATTTTCTGCGGATTCGGGTCAGGATAATCTTTGGTATCTTTAGTAGCGAGAAATACATTTTCCAAAGTATCTGTAAGCGGAGTCAATTCTGAGTTCTTAAAAAAGCGGAGCTTCATGTTATTCCGATTATCCTAAGCATCATTGTTCCTTTTCTGGCCTTCGAAATTCTTTTAACTATCTGAAACATAGTTCTACTTCTTTGATGGAGTCTTGCTCCCCTTAGATACGTCCATGGCATATGACGGGTCATTTTTCATATCGATATATTCCTCGACCTTTGTATAGAATCTCTCCAAGGTTTTTGACTTTTTCATCTTAAGCCATTTCCCGAATTTCGATTCCTTGATTATAACGCCTTTCAATGCCATTAGAGCCAATCGAGGTTCCGGATCTGCCACTTCCGCCGTTGTAGCATTGAATCGATCCACGAAAGCTTGATTGATTCTCCTAGCCGTTGCTCCATTTCGTTCAATGACATAAAATCTTTGACTTTTGTAGATTGTAGCCTGAACCATTCTCTAAATTTCTTGGCTAAAGAGGAGAAGTCATCTATTGATCTCTGTGGGAGCTTTGTGAACCAGAGTGAAGCTACCCCTTCCAAGTACCCCGTCCATGTGTTGATCGTATTTATACAGGAAAAGGATAGGATCTCCCGTTCCATTATAAGCTTGAATGATTAGTGGATTGAATTTCCATAGGAACTCAGTGAATTTGATCCTTTCCGTGAGTAGGGCTTTAGATGGAGCGAACCCCTACACTTTCACATCATCTTCTCGACCAGCACTCGCTTTCATGATCTGTCGGACCATATTCTCGAGGTACTCCTTCTCATTGTGTTGATCCACGGGGCGGACACCATCACCTTCACCAGATGTTCACTTGTGCAAACGATCTCGGCTATAACACACCTCATTTTATGACAATTTAATAATTAAATAACGCATATGTGTATATATATATGCATAGACATAAATATATATTGGAAGAATAAAATAAAGATTAATGCAAATAAAAATGTAATGCATGCATTAAAAGGAAGAAAGGATTGGTTGCATGCGGTGTAAATATGTTACATGCACTGATTAAGCATTAATAATAAAAGAAAAAGATTCATGCAATGGGTTAAATAAAATATTGTAATAAACATGAAATAGAGAAGTAAGAAGAGAACAATAATTACCATTGTTTTAAGCCTTATTAACAATAGCCTTAGTAGCCTAGTTGGTAAGAACAGGTGGCTTGTATATGAGAGGTACAAAGTTCAATCTCCTCCACCGTCATATTTTTGTTTTAAGAGAACGACCATAATAACACATGTTCATGAGAGAAAATTTGTATAAATGTACATATAAAGAAAAATATACATATAAGGAAGTAAAGAAAATATAAGTATATATATATACGAGAATATATATGTATATATGTGCGAATATATATATAAAAGAGACAAAGTTCAAGATAAGGCTGCAATTAAAGAAATATGGCAAGAATCAAATAACGGTGCAACACCGTATGAATTTTGAAAATGAAACTAAAGTTGTTTATATATATATACACGTAAAATTGTTGTTAGAAGATTTGTATATGTATAAGAAAATTACATGTGAATATAATGGATAAATAAAATTCAAACATTCGAAATTCAAACTTCTGCGCCAAAACAACTCGCGGGACCCAGATGGGGGTCGACACCCCTGTAGGGGGATCGACACCGAGGTCGACATTCCCTAGATATAACGAAATTCATCAATGAATCTGGACTATTTTCTTAACCAAGTTCAATGCTGACTCAGCGCTGCGTGTACGATAAGATCTTGAACACCTATAAATAGGCTAGCAGAGCCTAGCCTAAATTTCACATTCTCTAAGACAACGTCTAAGCTCTTTCATTCTTCCTCCTCCTCAAATCTTTTCAGAAAAATAAGATAATTAGTTTGGGAAAACTCCGAATTAAGATCTAGAGGAAAAGAATGAATCTTAATAAGGTGTTCAGAATCATATGTGAAGTAAGGTAAATTCTTAGATCTAGTCTATTCAATTTTCTACCTCTTTCTTCCCTTTTTCTTTTAGTAAAAATTGTGGATCTATGGTTGTTAGGTTCTAAGTTAGGGGAAACCCATGGGATGCTAGATCTAGACCAGATTCAAGAATTGGAAAGCAAATTAGATGGGTGGATTTAAGTTATATCATTTTTGATAATGGTATATTATCGCTTAACATTCCCCGTTAAGATGTCATGTAAATCTGATATAATGATTAAAAGTGTTAAAATGCTATTATGACATGTTGAGATATTAATATGATAAATTATTAATACGTTAGAAAGTCATATGTTGAAACATTTAATGTTCTGAAATGTTTACCTATTGACCTGTAAACTTGTTAAGAATACATGTAGCGATTATTATTATTATAATTACATGTTAAATTAGAATAATTACATGATTTGGAGATTACATGTTATTTTGAGATAAAAATTAATTACATGTTAGAAAGGACATGCGACGTAAATTGGGCTTAAAATGATGACATGTGAAATAAAGATTACAATGAAAAATTGAAAGAATGGACAGGCCTAAATTATATTAAAAATTTATAGTAAATAGAAAATTGTAACTGCACTTAGACACGAGGTTAAACTCAACTTGTGGTAGAAGTCTGCCCGGAACCGCCCGACAAATCCAGCGTCCACAAGTTGTTAATTTAATGTGAGAGGTAGTGTGTAAATAAACATGTAACGGTGCAAAGACACGAGGTTAAGTCAAATTGTGGAAGAAGTCTGCCCGGAACCGCCTTGCAAATTCAGCATCCACAAGTGTAGGCTTAATGTGAGAGGTCTAGTGCGTAAACACACATATTTTAATCAGGTTGAGAAACCCATATCTTAATTAAAAGATTTATTCAACTCTTTAGCATTACATCTGGATAGAAATACCATTAACTTATATTCTATATTAATTTCTGTATCCAACTCATATTATAAGCGAAATAATAGTGAATTACCTTTTAAATTCCTCAAATAATAAGAGATATCATCTACTGAATTAATATCAAACATCCGAAGATTTTCCTCCAACCATATCCAGTTATTTAAAATTGGAAAACCCATTTCAGTTCCATAAAAATATTTCCAATACTTTAACAACCTTCGAAATTATTTTATAAATCATTCTTATTGTCAAATAATAGTTCACGCTTATAAATTTCAAAATCAATAACAACATTTAGAAATGTCACCAAAAGTACAGCTATTAAAAATAGCCACTTGAAACTTTAAATCGATATTCATAAGCTATCGTATCGTAGCGCATTCTATTCACTCCATATAACGATCTAAAATATAAATCGTTCAAATCTTTCACAAATGGATTTATATTTTCATTTCAATTCCAAAACATTGCTATCTCAAAAACCACTATTCAAATCTTCATATCTAATCAAATTGAATACTTAATAAATATATTTCCCAAATTTTTTTACATATACAAATATATGTAAATAGCAGGATTGATAAATAGCATTAATTGTATTAATGTAAATGAATGGGAATTGAATGAAAGTTACAACAGTAAAAGGAATGGAATGAATGGAGAATGATAATAACCTATTATAAATTAATTACATTAATGAGAAAGTTATATAATAGGTAGACTTTGTCCTAGGGACAAGTAGAGATTATAACTTAGGTTATAATAAACGATTAAGAAAATGAGATAACTTATGTAATGAGATGAGTGGTACTTTATTATAAATTTAATCAGTAAATAGGGAAAATTGAAACTGGTTGTTTGCAATAAGTAGTGAAAAGGGGGAAATTTATGAAATGTAAGAAGTTGTACTTAAATATAAATTAAGTAATCTGTAAACTTGGAAATCTAAAATCTGCTGATAAGAATAACATGTTATGGCTTTTCCTAGAGACAAGAGGAAATTATAATATTGGTTATAATAAATGGAAAGGAGACTTATTAGTGAACCTTAGTTAGGAGAACTAAGTTCAAAAGTAAACAACAATAAGTTGTAGTGATAATGTAAGATGGGATTATGATTAAATAGGAAAGAGTGAGGCAAACTTATGAAATAAAATAAGTTATATTTAATCATAAATAATGACTGACATGTTAAACAGAAAACATGTGAATTGAGATATACTTTATTACATATTAAGTAGAACATGTTATGGTAACTATGAAATCAAACAAGAATATAAAGGGATTGTGGATTACGGACCTTGCATTACAATTTAGAGAATAACATATTGTGGGCTTATTAATAGCTTAAATGGGTTAAGTTATAAGACCAAAATTAATAAGTAAGAGGAACTTGGTAACTTGAATAAGAATTCAATGTGAATGGGAATAACCAAGTTAAATGGAAACCCGATAAGGTAAAGCAAGCGCAAAAGGAATGCTTAGACATAGGGTCTAATAACATATTAAAGTGAGGTGCTTAGACAAGTCTGCACATTTGAGGATGAATAACCCAAACAGGGGTAGATCATCGTGGTGTCATGAGGCACGAGGGGACCGAACGTTCATCTGATTATTATGTCAGCTCCAAAGGACCGGAATGGCAAGCACGCGGCTTCCTGAGATACGTAAGGTGCTCCTAGTAGTCCACGGTGCAGTGGCAGATGTTTAGGCTGTGCTCGCAGAGGTTGGGTCTGCACATTACTACTAGGTGGGTAGGCCTTGGCTGCAAAAATAGATTTGCAGTCAGAATGTTGTGACGAGGTGACAATAGGGTGATTCGGCGGTCTCCTAAACAGGAGGCGAGGTCAGGACTAACAAGGATAGTAGATCGTCGGGTACCCGTCATCGGTAGCCAGCAGGATGCGAAAAGACTAGAGCTAAACCCAAGATACCATTCACCTTTCACTATCGTGGTACAGTGGTTGAGGGGAGATGCCAACTGGTTGTTTAGAATGTTTGTTAGGGGCAATTCGCTTAGCTCTTGTAGTCTTTACTAGTTGAGGGAGGGTCGAGGTGGGGCTACAGCCACTATGAAAAAAGGACCCGAGGGATATCTGTATTTTGAGGACCTTAAAGGTGGGCCTGTACAGATATAAAAAAGCTCCCGACCGAGTTCCATGTTTCTTTGATAGCACTTCCATAGACTCAATGCACATTTGAGGTTATGTGCGGTTAAAGCATAGAATACGATTGACGATGCGTACATGGGAAAGTCTAGATACATGCATGTCTACTCTGGGGGGTATATCGTAGACTTTAGACATTACTTTGTGATGGAATCTGATCCGATCGAAGGTGGTTGTCTGTATGCTTATGTAGCGTAGTAATGACAGATATATGCGGAATGTAACATTGTTATATAGACATCCGTATGTCACTCCGGCATAGGATGAGGGGTTGCTTGCATTTCTGTGGCATTACGTTGGAGACCGTGCGAGTGGGGTACCATGGGTTGTACCTTGATATTGGGGATAGCTACATATATATAATGCATTAGGTTAATCCACTTAGAAGTAAATGGGTACGACGTGTGTATAAGCCTTGAGTGTTGTTAACCCAAGTAACCTAATAAATAAGAAAATGTGATTGAATGGTATATGTAGGGTTATCCAAAATGTATAGTTTAAATCCAGACATGAGAACTTGTGTTCTGACCCCTTCCTCACAACATACTCGCTGGTTAGATTTGTGGTAGAGATATGATAACTTTGGATACTGACTGAGCAGTATTATTAATACGGTAAGGCTATACTTTGATTATATTATACTCTATCCATTCCTTTGTGAGAAATTTTCTGAGCTCCGATATATTTAATATCTCTGTCTTTTCTGCAGGATACCAGAGCAACCAACATGGGTTTCGATGGATTAGAATTTTAAAAAAAAAATTGTCCCGTTGAAATTCGGGTTGTTATATCTGGTATCAGAGCTTAGGTTTAGGTTTCCTGTATAAATAGTGAGTGAACATATTTGTATTTTTAAAAGTATAATTATTATATATATATATATAACTAGATCCATAGAGGAACCCACTAAATAGAAAAAAGTATAACATGGTAAGAATTGGGATGATTGTTTTGTACACTAAAGGAATGAATATGGAAATTTGAGACCCTTAGGAAATTTGGGTAGGAAGTGGTCAATATATCTTGAAATAGAGAAAGGAGGATCCCATATGTTGATATTTCATATAAGTGGGTTTGGCGGTAAAACCTTATAAATTGGAAAAGGTTAAAAAGAGAAAAATGGATTAGGAAAATATATGGTTGAGAGAATTTACTTTGTGGGAGTGTCTAGGAAAGCCAAGAGAAATTGAAAACCCTCTTTGAGTCTAACCCCATTGTTAACTTTTAAGAACTTGAAATTTAAAAAGCTTTTAGGAGATGGTTTACGGTGTTTTCAAGTTTTAATCTTAAAAATTGTAATTTTAAAATATGTAAAGAAGTACGTATTGGGTTTTGAAGTAAAATGGGGTATATTTTGTAAATAGTGGTTTCTTGTGAAAACTTTGTCTAAAGTAAAATTCTCTCAGTAAAAGGTGCATATTATAGAGCATGTATAGCTCGCTAATTTTCTTGTTATATTTCATGCAAGAATTTTTGATAAAGAAAGTTTTGAAATCTCTATTCTTTTGACAATCATTTTTGATAAATTGTTTTAATAAGAAAATTTTGTTAGGTGGAGAAAATAAGTGTAGAAATTAAGAATAGAGTAGATGTTTGCACCTTGTAGTAAGAGACTAAACTGACCTTATAGGTAAGAACAAGATATAAACTCGATTGAGAAATAGTTTACCTTATCTACTCCAGTTTTTGTGATTTGAAAAAAAAATGATTTACATTTTATTAAGATGACATGTTTTATGGTTTGGAAAAAGTGAGTTTTCATGAGGACAATAAAAATTTTACACTTCTAATTTTTGAAAGAAAATTTAAATGAAAAGGCCAAACCGTGTTTTAAAAGTATGGAATAGGTGAGGATTAGTGCCTAGGAAAGACAGGAAAAGCTTTGAGGCTATGAAGAAAATAGCGAGAATCATCTTGGAATAATAGTAAGTTCCCGTAAAATGCGTAAGCATTGAAAAGCCTAGGGTGTTGCTTGAAATAATTATTGGAACGTGGGAAAGTCTAGATACATGCATGTCTGCTTTGGATAGTATATCGTAGACTTTAGGGCATTACTTTGTGATGGAATCTGATTCGATCGAAGGTGGTAGTCCGTACGCTTACGTAGCGTAGTAATGGCAGATATATGTGAAATGTAACATTTTTATGTTGAGATTCGTACTTCACTCCGACGTAGGATGAGAGGTTGCATACATTTTTGTGGCATTATGGTGGAGACCATGCGAGTGGGGTACCATGGGGTGTACCTTAATATTGAGGGTAGCTACATATATATACTGTATTAAGTTAATCCACTGGAAAGTAAATGGGTACGACATATGTGTAAGTCTTGAGTGTTGTTAACACAAGTAACCTAATAAATAAGAAAATGTGATTGAACGGTATATGTAAGGTTATCAAAAATGTATAGTTTAAATCTGGTCACCAGAACTTGTGTTCTGACCCCCTCCTCATTACATACTCGCAGGTTAGATTTGTGGCAGAGATATGATAGCTTTGGATAATGCGTATGCAGTATTATTAATACGGTAAGGTTGTACTTTGATTATATTATACTTTATCCATTCCGTTGTGAGATATTTTATGTTCTCTGATATATTTTATATATCTGTCTTTTCTACAGGATACCAGAGCAGCCAATGCGGGTTTCAATGGATTAGAATTTTGAAAAAAAATCGATCTGTCGGAATTCGGGTTGTTACAGCTATGGATCTGGGGCGCGGTGTCCCCCTTTTGGGGAAGTGCCCTTTTGGCAGAGCTTGTTGCTTTAAGAGAAGTTGCTTTCTCGATATGGTTCTGAGGGAGCAGTTTTGAATCTTCATGATTGACTTCGTCCATATCATCAATCTCATGAATGGATCGATTTCGATTGTAGTAGAGGCAGAAGAATTAGCAGCCTCGGCACGGGTGGCGTTGGTGGTTACTTTTGTTGTGGCGGCTTGAAGAACGAACATAGCTTCTAATTTATTCATCATAGCATTTGTCGAAATTTCCATTTGACTTGTCAAACCGGTGACAGCTTTATCAAATTCTTCTCTAGTTACAGCAGCTCCGGCCCTAGAGGATTAACCAACTTCAAAGTGGTTGGTAAGCGACATAGATTCGTTGGCAACATTGTCGGTTTCTTAAATAGTCTTACACGCGGTTTCTTCGGTCTTCCCATAATTTCGGATAAGGTTTTGAACTTTGTAGAGAGTTTGTCAATTGGCCCGAACTTTATATTCAAAGGGTCTATAGTAGGAACGGCTTCCAATGTTATCTCCACGAAACACTTAGAGAATGGAAGTGCAAACATGTCCCCACGGTGGGCATCAAATGTTGTAACCAAAAAATGGCCACAACACCAAAGGTGCTCTTAAAGCACAAAAGGTTAGAAATGAGAAAACGGAGCCACTATCACATAGTAGAAAGGAAAAAAACAAAGAACACAAAGTTTAGAGTGGTTCGGCTTTAAAAGTAGCCTACATCCACTATAGAGTCGCTTTTTATTATGATACTTGAGTTTACAAAGCATGGATTTTCACTCACTATATTCATTCTCTCTCTCACATATATTTCTCTTCAATCTACTCTTTGGTGAAATCCTCTAAAAGTTGTGAGTGATGATGTGGATCTATGTATACTTTAAGTGCTCGTTTGTGGGTAGGTGCAACCGATCAGTGTAGGATGCATGACCGACCAGTTCAGGATGCACGACCAACTAGTGGACTAAATGATGATCAAACAACACATACTATGAGCGAACGACCCCTATGTTCTTCGCTTAAAATTCAATCTATCGACATGTGTGTGACTTTTATGGATAAACAGTCACCATACATAATCCAAGGTTATGTATTCTTCCTGAAGCAGGTAAAAGCTGCAAATGGGAGGTCCTGGAATTGGCAAAGTTATGTACATATACAAAGGTGAGGTAAAAGGAAGTAGCAATAGGTAAGTAAATGTTGTGACAGTGTATATGTTGACTAGATGAAGTGATCTTAGAGTACATATGCATATTAGGATCAAATAAGAGCATTATTCCACCATAATTTTCATCCTGTAAATTGTGAAGTAAATACCGATTGGGGTTAATGAACCTGGTTGCCCTAGTACTAAGTTCAAGATTAAGCTTAGTCTCCAAAATAGCTAAGGCATTGAGGTTGTAATATAAAATCAGATTCTTGCATTGATCTAGCATAGTGTCTTGGTGAGCACCCCTTATATCCTAATGCAGATGTTTTGCATCATCGGGTATAATCCATGTCTTTGTTCAACAAGGTTGTCATAGACCTAGTCATGATCTTGGATGCTTCAAGGTTGGGAAGCAATGATTTACTAAGAGATTTGCAAGACCATGTTTCTTTTTGAACAGCTACCATCATATTTCACAATTTGATTATCTGCCTTGAACAAGTGGGAACCAGAAGTTGCTCTGTAAGCTAAAGGAGGTGTCAGATTCCAATAAAGTTGAAGGATGGAACAAGTTCCTTTGTTTATTTCTAAAGAAGGGGAGAAATTCAAAGCCTCAAGTTCAAAATTGGATAGGCTTATATCAGAGTGAACCACATAGGATTGTAACACTCTTAGCATGTAAAGCAGTATTACATTCTCCATCTATATCAAAAACAAATTGCTTAGACACAACATCTTTTCATGCAATTCATATGAATTATAAATATTACTCCTATGAACAAGCACAGAGGATATATTAGCACCACTGGAATTTGGATCCACACTCATATTAGGATTGACATTTGGGACAACCAGCGTATGCATTGACATAGCCATCATCAGTGCTAGAAAAAAGTGAACCAAACTAACCACTTGTTTGAAAGCAGGTTCCACCTCATCTTCTACGACTTTATCCTTACCAGCATTGCTAACTAATTTTTCTTGTTCCATTTCCATGAGTTTTTCCTCATCAACATTATCCCTTTGCATGTCAGTACATTCAACCTCATCAGCATTTTGCATCACTCAAAAATGTTTAGAATAGGTACATTTTGAAATACACCAGTAGTGCTCAAAAAAAAAATTTTGAGGAAGTTTCCTTTCCTTTTTCTACTACTTCCATATTTTCAATCTCAATGATCTCACATTCTTCCATCAATTCTGCATCTTGAACAAGGTAATCTTTGATCAGGGACTTTTATAGTCCCACTGGTCCGGTTCCCAACAACGACATCTTTTTTCTTGTTTTTAGCAGGAATGTAAGAAATACTATTTTTGTTGCGTCCAAGCTTTTGCCATTTATGAACCTTGTTAAAACAACTATTTTTGATTTCACTTTTGTAGGTAACACATCCTTATCAGGGATAACTAATTTTTCTTTTCCTTTATGAAGTAGAACAGGATTGACATCAACTTTCTTACCTACAATAGCATCTTCTAAAAGTTTGCTATTAGAATAGTTTTCATTTGATTGGCCGAAGACTTTGCAGACCATGCAAACATCATGCTTCCAGAGGTAGCTAATTACTATTTTTTGGGTTCCTCCATTAAACAACTGAACATAAAATTCATCAACAAGTTCTTGATGTGGGCAGACTTCAATCAAGCATTTTGTGTGACGGCCAGCCCTGCATCAGTCGGCATTTCCTCTGAAAGTGCGTTGTATACATGCCCGACTAGCCCGGAACGGTCGTCAAAGAAAGGAAAGAAGAGAATGAAATAATCAAGAACCTATAGGATGTCTCACAGCGCATGGGATAAAATATAATAACAACATACTTGACATAAAACAGGCGAGATAGTGCATAAGCTGAAAGCTAGAACTACACATCATACCAGCAGAAATCCAAACACAGCTTATGTTCCACATCATCATTATTAAAACTTTTCAAACTGTCTCTAAAGCAAAGAAAAGGAAAAAGGTACACTACTAATTCCCAAAGTAGTAACCCTGCAGCGACGCAGGGATAATATATATATATATATATATATCATACGTGGAAGCCTCCTGCTCGTCTCCGGTACAGCTATTCGTGCTTCACCAGCTAACCTGTCTCTAGTCTGTTCGTGAGAGCACCCAGAGTAATAAGAAGAGACATAAAACTCTGGGTCATACAAAAGTATGGTATGAGCGATAAGCAGGAAAACAGAACAATAAAAGGTATACTAAACCATACCTGAACCTGGGCCTGCAACCAAAGAGTTAGCACTACATACTGTACAATAATCTAAGGTGCCACTAACATATGGTGTAAAGAATACAGGATGGGGGTGTGCATGTCATAGTGATGGAAAACAAAGCAAGCATAGCAACCATCCTTACATCTCTCACTCAGTGTGTAAAGCATACGATATCCACCACTTTGATCACTAGACCCATCGAGGTAATGACGGAGTTCGACTTGTACAACTACTGCTACCACCAAGCTTATCCCATGGGATCATGACCAAACCTTTTCAAATGACCCCACTTCATTGGTCTATAGCTCACTAGTCGTACCTAGGCCATTGTGGCCCTGAATCCGTCCACGTACCTCCCATACATAGTGATCCAAAGTGATAGACATCGAAAACCCCTAAGCACACATCCCGCAGTAAAGCCCAACTCATGAAGTTAAATCATTGGTTCCCAACTAGATCCTGAGTTCTACTTCCTATTTGGACTTCCTTTGCATCTCGGGTTTTGGCCAAGTTGGAGCTGGTCTTCAAAAGAGTCGTCGCGTAGAAGTAGCTTAAGTCTGGTTCGGTTCGGCTATACATCATCTTCACGTTTCTCGTTCGGTTCGGGTCCTCTAGTTTAGCTCGGGTCTCCCCATCCGGTTCGGTTCGGATTCCCCATCGTGGTTTGGCTCAGCTCCTTCATTCGATTTGGTTCGGGTGCCTGCCTCGCTTCGGTTCGGTCCACGTAGATCCGATCCCACACCTTCCTGCCATTCCGATCCGACCCCAACTCCACTCGGTTTTAATGGCCTTCCTTTTTTTCCCTTGCATCCTCTTGTGCCAGGTTCCGGTCCGATCCGTACTCTCTTGCCCGGTCCACCGATCCGATCCGAGCCCCATACAACCCGAAAACCTACACAACTTTCTGCAACTTTTTCCAACAACTGTTTTATGCCATTCGACGGCGTTTTCGGCTAATCTATCATTTCTAAATAATCACAAATCATTTCAAACAGTCATAGCAACATGTATAATCAACCACAAACACCAAAACAATAATTTGATAGGTTAAAACGGATCAAACATAGCCAAAATCCCATATTTTCCCTTAAGCATGTTTAAGCAAAACTAATGATAGGATTAGTAGAACTTAACCAAATTATCCAAATTTTCTAACAGAGGCATAAAACATCATTTTGAAATTTATCAATATTTTTCTAGAATTTAATCATGTTTAAATTCGCTAATTAACACTAATTACCCTTAATTAACCATAATTAGTGAGGAACTATGCAAATCACTCACCTTTGCCACAAATAAAATATCAAATCTGAAATGATTTTCTGTTGGCGCTGTTCCCAAGGCTATACAGCAGTTCTACCTCGATTCTTGTGCTAATCCGCTTTGATTTGATGTGGATTTGGCTTAATTAGCGATTAAAAGGTGATTTGGGGTGCTTTAGATGTTGGAGGCCATTACTAGGGTTCCAAGAATGAAAGTGGCGGCTGTGAAAGTGAGAAAAAGGGTGTTCTCTAAACCCTAACAGCCCTTAAATACTCTAAATCCCGAAATTCTCCTTTGGGCCTAGCTGTTAATCACCCGGTTAAGCCCAATTATGCAGTTTTTCACTACCTAAAACTTGTTTCAGCCATATCTTCCAAACGGTGAGTCCGTTTGGCTAATGTGACCACTCTATGGAATTGTAAACCATCATCTAAATCCAACGGAAGTGGTTTCAGGTCAAAATTCCTTTCCAATCAAAAGTTATGTCCGAAACAAGACCAGCTAGGGGTAAAACGGTCATTTAAAAATCGGGAAAAATAACATGGGAAATGACCCCAATAGTCGTCACCTAAAGTTACATGACCATACGACTTCGTATGTGAAAGAAATAAATATTTTACGATCCTTCGATGCGTAGAATGCAGGTTGTTACACTCTCCTCCCTTAAGAAATTTTGTCCCCGAAATTCCTTAACCCAAAACATACAAAAGGATCCCGCATGCCTACCAATCATATACAACAATAAAACATGCAAAACAAATAAAACAAACCTATCCTAGCATGCGGAAAGACTAAATCGAAACTGAAATCTTACCACGCAAAGAGTTCTGGATACATCTTGCTAATGCTCTCCTCTGTCTCCCAAGTACAGTCATTCTCATTCTCGCCCCACTGAACTTTGACCAATTTCACCGCCTTCCTTCGAAGTTGCTTGGTATCGTTCCCAACAATACGCATAGTCTTGCGGTTCCCAACCGCCTCGGGTTCAACTTCGATATCATCCAACTGATCAGGTGAAATAGTCACATCTGGGTCGTGTACGAACTTCCTTAACTGGGAAACATGAAACACATTGTGAACTCCTGCCATCTTGTCTGGTAATTCAACTTTATATGCCAAATTCCCAATTTGCTCAAGAACTGGGAATGGACCAACAAATCTTGGTGCTAACTTGCCTCTCCTGCCAAATCATATCACGCTCTTCAACGGAGAAATCTTGACAAACACCAAGTCGCCAATGGAGAACTTTAATTCTCTTCTCCTCTTATCAGCATAACTTTTCTGCCTATCTTGGGCAGCTTTCATTTGCTATTGGACAACCTTAATCTTAGCTGAAGTTTCTCTTATCACATCTGGTCCAAGCTCAAACATCTCACCAATTTCTAACCAACATGACGGTGAGTTACACAGTCTTCCGTACAAAGCTTCAAATGGAGCCATACCAATACTGGATTGATAACTATTATTATATGCAAACTCTACTAGATGCAAATGGTCATCTCATGATCCACCAAAGTCTAATATGCAAGCTCTCAAGAGATCTTCTAATACTCAATTCACCCTCTCTGTCTGTCCGTCAGTTTTAGGACGATATGCGGTACTGAGATGTAATTCTGATCCTAACGCCTCTTGTAAGCTCTTCCAAAATTCACTAGTGAACAATGGATCTCGGTCATTCACAATGCATTTGGGTATTCCATGAAATCTCACTATCCACTTTACATATAGTTCAGCTAACTTAGCTGCCGTCCTGTTTGACTTGATGGGTATAGATCTTGCACTCTTGGTCAATCGGTCCACAATCACCCAAATGCTATCATGGCCTGATCTAGTCCTTGGTAACCCATCAATGAAATCCATTGAGACTTGTTCCCATTTCCTTTCTGGAATTTCTAATGGTTGCAACAAACCACTAGGCTTCTTTTGCTCAGCTTTTAATTAGCTGGCAATTCATGCATTTGGATATAAACTTCCCAACGTCTCTTTTCATCCTTTCCCAGTAGTAGGTCTGCTTCATGTCTCGATACATCTTGTTACCACCGGGATGTATAGTCAGTTTTGAGTGATGACATTCTCTAAGCACTTCATCTCTCAATCCATTGACATTGGGTACAACTAGTCTTCCATTCTTTCTAAGCCATCTATCTCGATCAAGCCCATACTTGTTCATCTCTTCGTTGATTCCCATCTCTAACTTCGAGATGATTTCCAATAGGTTAGGATCGTTCCTCTGACTGGAACCAGTCCGCTCAATAAAAGTGGGTCTGATCGTCAAACTTGCTAACATTTCTGGATCCAATTCACACTTTGGTCTGAAATCATACCCCGCGATGTACTCCAGTTGCTTCCATTCTAGAAACATAGTCCCTAAACTGGCATATCTTCTACTCAATGCATCAGCTACCGCATTGCCCTTTCCTGGTGTGTATGCGATATCGAAATCATAGGAAGCCAAGAATTCTAACCATCTTTGCAGACGAAGATTTAGATCCTTCTGAGAGAAACGATACTTTAATGACTTATGGTCAGTAAACAACTCGAATTTTTCTCCCAAGAGATAATGTCTCCACATCTTCAACGCGAATACGATCGCTGCTAATTCCAAATCATGGGTAGGGTATCTTCTCTTGTGCGGATTCAATTGCTGACTTGCATAAGCTACAACCCTACCTCCTTACATCAATACAGCACCTAGTCCGGTACCACATGCGTCTGTGTGTACCGTCACCTCTTCATTCCCCTTAGGAATGACTAACACTGGTGCACATGTCAACTTTTCCTTTAGACTCTTGAATGCATTCTCGCACTTTTCATCCCAGATGAAAGCTTGATTCTTCTTGGTTAACTGGGTCAAGGGTGCTGCTATCTTGGAGAAGTCTTGGATAAACTTACAATAATATCCAGCTAGTCCCAAGAAACTTCTTATGTCTGTTGCATACTTGGGCATAGACCAATCTTGTATCGTTGCCACCTTCGCAGGATCCACGCCAATACCATTCTCTGAAACGACATGGCCCAAGAATCTCACTTCCCTTCTCCAGAAGTGACACTTAGAAAACTTTTCTTTTAATTGGTGTTTTCTCAACACCTCCATAACTATCCTCAAATGTTCCTTGTGTTCTTCCTCTGTCCTTGAATAAACAAGTATATCTCCACAAACACAAGAACAAACTTATTCAACTGATCTCTGAATACCCTATTCATAAGTTCCACAAAATATACTGGTGCATTGGTCAGCCCGAATGGCATGACCAACCACTAATAAAATCCAGACGGCGTCCGAAATGCCGTTTTAGCTATACTCTCAGCTTCCACTCTAAGCTGATGAAAACCTGTCGTGAGATCCAACTGGGAGAACACGCTTGCGCCACTCAACTGATCAAACAAATCATGTATCCGCGGTAGAGGATACTTATTCTTCCTCGTCACCTTATTCAACTCGCAGTAGTCTACACACAATCGAAGGAAACCATCAGCCTTGGTAGCAAACACAACTGGTGCTCCCTACCCAGAAACACTTCTTTGGATAAATCCCTTCTTCAAAATATCGCTTACTTGCACCCGAGCTCTCGCTGCTCCCTTGGCGCCATACGACGAAGTGGCATCACTATAGGTCTGGCATCTTTCACCAAATCAATACGGAACTCAATCTCTCGGTGTGGTGGAAGTCCGATCACTTCCTCAAAGACGTCCGGATACTAGCCAACCACGGGCACATCTGACAACTCATCATGCGGGATGTCGAGGAAATTTAGAAAACTAGCCATTACCCCATCATTAGGTAGACCACCAAACACTACCCTCCGCCCATCATCCGCTCTAACTGTCACCAAAAAGCCCCGCAGTCTACCACCACCCCGTATCTTTGGATCCAATCGACTCACAAAATAATGCCAAACCCAGTAAAGCCCAAAACAAAGCAATCACAAACAAACATGCATTGACTCGATAAGACCACATTAAGACAAATCATGCTAAGGCTAGTCGAACCACCAATCGGGTTTGTCACTACTAAAGGTCTATTGACAATCTCGGGCTCCAATCCTAACCTATCTACCAGGTCACTAGATATGAAGGAACTGGAAGCACCGATATCAAACAATACTCGAACAGGAACATCATAAACAGAAAGCATACCTTGGATAACAACATGCTTTCCTTTCTCCATCGCAGTTGGGGCATTCGACGAAGAAGGAATAACACTAAGGGCATATGCTTTCACCATCTGCTTTTCTTTAGGGGGTTGCAGACACTTGTCCTTGTGATGTCCCTCTTGGCCACAGTTGAAGCACTTCCTGTCTGCTGGCTTTGCTCGACAATTACTAGCATAGTGGCCCTTCTTGCCACAGCTAAAGGACTCAACATCTTTCTTCTTCTTCTGACCATCCTTATTCTGGTTCTTCTTCCTCTTATTCTGAGAACCACTCCTTCCTCCATCGCTTGCTTGCGGTTTTGGCTCCTCTGCAGATGCGACCTCAGTCTTCGACTTAGGGTAAATACTTTCCGATCTTAAAGCTTTCCCCATAATTGATTCAAACATCTCATCCATGTGGTTAATAAGTCTTTCCCCCAAGTATCCATCCAAACCAGTTATGAACTTCTCGTTCTTCTTCTCCACAGTATCTATTAGGGATAATCCATATTTCGACAAAGTGTCGAATTCGGCAATATACTCCGAGACAGCCCTGCCATTCTGCTTGAGTTCCAAGAATTTCTTAAACAGCACTGAGTTCTGAGCAGCTGGAATGAACTTATCGCTAAAGCGAACCTTAAACTGGTCCTAAGTAATCTGATCTTCGGGAGTAGCTGCCTTTATAGCATTCCACCAATTCATTGCTCGTCCTTGCAGCTGACCGGATGCTAGCCTTCTCTTCATCGCATCCTCGACATCCAAGTCTTCGAAGATACGCTCGCAGCTATCCAACTAATCCTGAATGTCCGTAGCCAACTCCGTTCCGTGGAACGGCTTCCCATCAAGACTAGTATAATCCTTGTTCGGCATGGAGAAATTGGCCCTAGTCGCCTGCACCGCTGGACCACCACCATTACCAACATTAGGAGCTTCCCTCTGAACATCCCTAAGCTTCTCCCTCATGAGGTCAGTAAACATCGTCCTCATATCAGCAGCATTCTCATTTTTGGCTCCTCTGCCGGCACCCCTTGCGTATCGGCTCATCGTTCAATCTGTAAAGAGAAAACGATTAACCATCTCCATAGTGGTGTTGGTACAGTGCGACTTCATCCTTAGCTATACTAATAGTATACATATATAGCTTTTGAAAATCAAAATAATCACAATTACGCGCTCTCATATACGTATTATCTCTCCCTGTTGTCTTTCCCTAGGTTAACTACGCAACCTAGAGCTCTGATACCAAGTGCGATGGCCCGCCCTACACCAGTCGGCATTTCCTCCGAAAGTGCGCTGTATACATGCCCGACTAGCCTGGAACGGTCGTCAAAGAAAGGAAAGAAGAGAATGAACTAATCAAGAACCTGTAGGATGTCTCATAGCGCATGGGATAAAATATAATAACAACATACTTGACATAAAACAGGCGAGACAGTGCATAAGCTGAAAACTAGAACTACACATCATAGCAGCGGAAATCCTAATACAGCTTATGTTCCACATCACCATTATTACAACTTTTCAAACTGTCTCTAAAGCAAAGAAAAGGAAAAAGGTACACTACTAATGCCCAAAGTAGTGACCCTGCAGCGACACAGGCAGAATATATATATATATATATATATATATATATATATATATATCATACGTGGAAGTCTCCTGCTCATCTCCGGTACAACTACTCGTGCTTCACTAGGTAACCTGTCTTTAGTCTTCTCGTGAGAGCACCCAGAGTAATAAGAAGAGACGTAAAACTCTGGGTCAGACAAAAGTCTGGTATGAGCGATAAGCAGGAAAACAGAACAATAAGAGGTATACTAAACCGTACCTGAACTTGGACTTGCAACCAAAGAGTTAGCACTACATACTGTACAATACTCTAAGGTGCCACTAACATATGGTGTAAAAAATACGGGGTAGGGGTGTGCATGTCATAGTGATGGCAAACAAAGCAAGCATAGCAACCATCCTCACATCTCTCACTCAGTGCGTAAAGCATACGATATCCTCCACTTTGATCACTAGACCCATCGAGGTAATGACAGAGTTCGACTTGTACAACTACTGCTACCACCAAGCTTATCCCATGGGATCATGACCAAACCTTTTCAAATGACCCCACTTCATTGGTCTATAGCCCACTAGTCGTACCTAGGCCACTGTGGTCCTAAATCCGTCCACGTACCTCCCATACATAGTGATCCAAAGTCATAGACATCGACAACCCCTTAGCACACGTCCCGCAGCAAAGCCCAACTCATGAAGTTAACTCCTTGGTTCCCAACTGGATCCTGAGTTCTACTTCCTATTTGGACTTCCTTTGCATCTCGGGTTTTGGTCGAGTTGGAGCTGGTCTTAAAAAGAGTCGTCGCGTAGAAGTAGCTTAAGTCTGGTTCGGTTCGGCTATACATCATCTTCTGATTTCTCATTCGGTTTGGGTCCTCTAGTTCGGCTCGGGTCTCCCCATCCGGTTCGGTTCAGATTCCCCATCGTGGTTTGGCTCAGCTCCTTCATTCGGTTCGGTTCGGTTCGGGTGCCTCCCTCGCTTCGGTTTGGTCCACGTAGATCTGATCCCACACCTTCCTGCTGTTCCGATCCGACCCCAACTCCACTCGGTTTTAATGGCCTTCCTTTTTGCCCTTGCATCCTCTTGTGCCAGGTTCCGGTCCGATCCGTACTCTCTTGCCCAGTCCACCGATCCAAGCCTCGTATCTGATCCGACCCGAAACCCTGCACAACTTTCTGCAACTTTTTCCAGCAACTGTTTTACGCCATTCGACGGCGTTTTCGGCTAATCTATCTTTTCTAAATAATCACAAATAATTCCAAACAGTCATAGCAACATGTATAATCAACCACAAATACCAAAACAATAATTTGATAGGTTAAAACGGATTGAACATAGCCAAAATCCCATATTTTTCCTTAAGAATGTTTAAGAAAAACTAATGATAGGATTAGTAAAACTTAACCAAATTATCCAAATTTTCTAACAGAGGCCTAAAACATCATTTCAAAATTTATCAATATTTTTGCAGAATTTAATCATGTTTAAATTCGCTAATCAACACTAATTACCCTTATTTAACCACAATTAGTGGGAACTATGCAAAATCACTCACATTTGCCACAAATAAAATATCAAATCTGAAATGATTTTCTATTTGGCGATGTTCCGAAGACTATACAGCAGTTATACCTCGATTCTTGTGCTAATGCGCTTTGATTTGATGTGGATTTGGCTTAATTAGCGATTAGAAGGTGATTTAAGATGTTTTAGATGTTGAAGGCCATTACTAGGGCTCCAAGAATGAAAGTGGCGGCAGTGAAAGTGAGACAAAGGGTGTTCTATAAACCCTAACAGCCCTTAAATACTCCAAATCCCGAAATTCTCCTTTGGGCCTAGCTGTTAATCACCCGGTTAAGCCCAATTAAGCTGTTTTTCACTACCTGAAACTTGTTTCAGCCATATCTCCCAAACGGTGAGTCCGTTTGGCTAATCTGACCACTTTACGGAATTGTAAACCATCATCCGAATCCAATGAAAATAGTTTCAGGTCAAAATTCCTTTCCAGTCAAAAGTTATGGCTGAAACAAAAATAGTTAGGGGCAAAACGATCATTTAAAAATCGGGAAAAATCATGAACATGGGAAATGACCCCAATAGTCATCTCCCAAAGTTACATGACCATACGACTTCGTATGTGAAAGAAAGAAATATTCTACGATCCTTTGATGCATAGAATGCGGGTCGTTACACTTTGTATACTTCAACCACTCGATTATCTTAGTCATTTCATCAAGACAGAGAAGTTTTCCAATTCTATTTGCAAGCTAATTTATTCTCGTGTGAGATAAAACAAACAATTGGGATATTATGATTCTGATCCCACACTAGAATTTCCTTTACCGGTTCACAAAGATTGCTAACGGTAGATTGTACGACTTAATTATGAATAACTTACTTTACATGGTTATAGGATCACCCATAAGAACACGTTGTCGGTCTTTCTGACAGGGATACTGTCTTTCTGATAGGAATGAAGTATCATGAAAAGCACTCCATCCGATCTAATCTTGACTGATCCCTTCAATATCTAGATCGATTTAAGTTTTTGAACAACTACCATGAAAGAAAATAGCTTATCAAGAAAAAAACCAACCAGAGCTTCTTTCCATACAAGCACACCAGCATCGACAACAGTATCCGTGTAATCCATGACATTGTTCGTTAAAGTGGGTTTCATGTCAATGGGGATGGACTTCCCTGCATTTCGTGGTTTATGCTTGAAAAGGGAATTCCATTCCCATTGAAAATTGAAAAGAGGAATTGCACTGGAGGAAGCAAGCAAAGAGATCAGGGCAATTAGTGGAAGAGGATTGGGCGGAGCAAGAGGTGGAATAGGGCGAGGAGGGAAAAATGGAGATAGGACGGGTTGGCGGCTCGAGAGAGAAGGCGGGAAAAAGGGAGAAGTGAATGTATTTTCATAAATCTTGGTTTTAATCTAGATTTAAATTGAAATTCATCTAACAATGTTTAATTTTGATTAAGATATGAAATTTGAAATTTATTGAGATTTTCAATATTTAGAATAAAAGGGTAAATTTTGAAATGATTAAGGTAAAGTTAGCATGGTTAATTAGAAATCTAGTGTCTTGAAATGAACCATGAGATATGAAATAAATGGAATGTTTCAAATTTATTAATTTCCATTAGCTAAATGAAATCGTTAAATTAAGTTTTCACTTAAAATTTATTGATTTAAATTTTAAAAAATGAAATTAAGATTTTATTTTAGTTTGATTGGAATTAAATTATTTGAAGTATAGAACTTGAAATTTGTAATTAAAACTTTAAACAATTTAGCGAAAATGAATGCATAATTTTGAAATCTAAGTTGAAAACAATTTAATATAATATTTTTAAACCAGTAGTTATGAATTAACTATTCAAATTGAAGTCAGCTTTTTGAATCGTGAAATCGAAATGTGAATTAGCTATAAATTGAAGTTTGAAATGATTTGAAATTTGTTTCAAATTGGGATATGAGATCTAAATTGATATATAGGGAATTATGAAATTTGAAATTATTTTTTTTATTCCAAACTATTATATTAAAAATTAATTTCAAATCAATACTATTTTATTCTAAATTATTCCTATTAAAACTATTTCCTATTATACTATTTTATTTCAAAATACTTCTACTAATTTTTTTTTTCAATTGAGTTATTATTATTGGAAACTGATCGATAAATGGCAGAGGGAAATGATCCTTACGTGTTGCAGCGTTAAGTTTCCTATAGTCAATGCAAACACGCCAACCAGTCTGGGTGCGGGTTGGGATAAGCTCGTTAGCTTCATTTTGGATCACGGTAATCCCTGATTTTTTAGGTACGACATGAATCGGACTAACCCATTGACTGTCAGAAATCGGGTAGATTATTCCATTGTCAAGGCATTTAAGGATTTCAGCACGAACTGCTTCTTTCATGATAGGGTTTAGTCGACGTTGGGGATCACGAGTGGGTTTGGCATCATCTATAAGGTGGATTCGATGTTGGACTATCGAAGGACTAATCCCCTTAATATCAGCCATGGACCAGCCAATTGCCTCCTTATTTTTCTTAAGGATGGGAAGGAGCAATTGTTCCTGCTCTAAAGTAAGGTCAGAAGCGATAATGACTGGAAAAGTTTCATTTTCTCCTAAGTAAGCATACTTAAGATGACTGGGCAACACTTTGAGTTCAGATTTTGGGGATGACTCAACCGAAGAAATTGGTTGAGGAATAGGCTCAGTTATGAGTGGCTCGACAGGAATTGAGTCAGAGACATTTTCAGAGATATCTTGAAACAAATTTTCGTAATTAGACTCAATGTCAGTGTTCAAATGGTCGAGCTCAGGTTCATTATCGTGGACAGCATGGATTTCTGAAAATTGGTCCACATAAGAGGCAGGAGAGTTTTCGGTTCTAAAGATGTTTAGCTCGACGGTCATGTTACCGAAAGAAAGTTTCATAGACCCATTTCTACAGTTGATAAGAGCATTAGAGGTGGCTAAGAAGGGTCGTCCTAGAATCAAAGGGATTTGGTTTGCAGGATTGCTTACCTGTTGAGTTTCTAGGACAATGAAGTCAACTGGAAAGATGAATTCTCCTATTTTGATCAAAACATCCTCGATTTCGCCCACAGGTTTCTTAATTGAACGGTCGGCAAGCTGAAGAGTAACCTTGGTGGGTTTCAGTTCTCCTAGCCCTAATTGGCGATAGACGGAATATGGAAGCAAATTAACACTAGCACCTAAGTCTAGCAAGCATCTATCGATTTTCTTGTCCCCAATAGTGCATGATACTGTGGGGCAGCCAGGATCTTTGTATTTCACTGGCATAGATTGGGACAAGACTTTGCTTAGAGTCGCCGCTAGAAACACTTTCTTAGGTACATGTGTATGACGTTTCTGGGTGCACATATCTTTTAGAAATTTAGCGTACTGTGGAACTTGTTGTATAATATCTAAAAGAGGAATGTTCACTTTAACTTGCTTAAATATTTCAAGGATCTTTTCTACCTGGTCCGTCTTTTTTCTAGGTCGGAGTCTATGAGGAAATGGAGCAGACAACTCAGTAGGTTGAGCTACTTGAGTTTGAGGATGGGCTTGATTAGAATTGGGCTCGATGTTTTGATCCGAGATGGTCGAATTTTCTGTTGGGTTTTGAATATCGTCTGGTAAATCATTTGGGTCGACCACATGGTTGTCAATCTTCTTGCCAGATCTAAGAGTCGTGACAGCATTCAATTGACTAACGTTCGAGTCTTGAATCTGTCCTCTAGGGTTTTGGATGGGTTGACTTGGAAATGTACCCTTTTCCCTTTCACTTAATCTAGTGTTAAGTTGAGACATTTGTTTTTGAAGTTCACTCATTTGTTGAGTCGTGGTTTGCATGTGTGAAGTCAGTAAGTTTTGAAGATTGGTATTTGATTTGATATTTTGAGTTGTTGCTTTACCCAATTCTTCGAGAGTTTTCTCCAGTGATGTCAATCGTTTATCATCTTGGGGAACAAAAGATTGTTGCGCTTGATTTTGAGGGGTTGGCGCAGGATTTTGGAATTGACTTTGTTGAAAGGGAGGATTCGAGGTATTATTCGAAAATGGTTGAAAAGGAGGTCGAACCAAATTCGTAGTTGCATTGTTTTGGGCCCAAGAGAAGTTAGGATGGTTTCTCCAACCTGGATTGTAAGTTGGGGAGAATGGATCGTTCCTAACTTTATTAAATGCGTTGAGTTGTTCTAACGAATGTGGGCATTGGTCAGCAATGTGGTTAGGATCGTTACATTTGTAACATGAGGGCTGAGACGCTTGAGCTTGGTTTGCTTGAGTTGATGAAAGGACATTATCAAATTTGGTTAACATTGCGTCTATTTTCGCTTCTAAAGCCGTTGAGGATCCTACCGAATGAGCGTTTGATCGGGAATAAATTGATTTCTCATTAGATCTTTCCCATTGAGCTGATTTTTCGGCCAAATCTTCGAGAAATTTCCAAGCGGCATCGTGATGTTGGGCTAGGAAATTTCCTTGGCACATTGATTCGAGCATAGTTCGAGAGTTATTTTCTAGTCCATCGTATAAAATTTGACAAAGAGTCCATTTTTCAAAATTATGATGTGGACATTTGACTAGAAGCTCTTTGAATCTTTCAAAATATTTTGCAAAGGATTCACCCCCAAATTGATGAAAATTGACGATTTCATTTCGAATTTTAGATGTTTTTTCCAGAGGGTAAAATTTCTTTAGAAAAATGTTTACAAATTCACCCCAAGTTCCAATCGTATTTGAAGGCAAGCTATACAACCATTTCTCAGCATAATCGGTAAGTGCAAATGGTATTAACCTAAGTTTGATTCCATCGTCACTTAGTTGTTGAAATTTCATGGTTGCACAAACTTGTTCAAATTTGGTTAAGAAAATATAAGGATCATCACGTTCAAGATTGCCAAATTTTGGAAGAGTATTTATGTGATTTGAATGAATTTCAAAATGGTTACCCGTTGGGGCGGGCAATATGATGCAGGAAGGAATAGAAACTCGCTCGGGAAAGTATCTATCCATAAGAGTTCGAGGGGGAGTTTCTTCGGCCATGGTGAAAGGGGTGTTTGTTCGGACTAAACGATTAGTAGAAGGATCACGGATCCAACTACGCATGCACTAGAGAAAAGAATAAGGGAAGACGAGAAAAACAAATTTGAGCGATTTTTTTTTTTTTTAAATGAACCTAATGCAATTTACAATTTCTAGAATTATATAATGACGGTTTGATTTATTTCAACAAAAGACTTCTCAGCCAGTTAACGGACAGGAGTTATCGGTGCACCAGGAATCACCCTAGCAATGCAGCCGAAGGTTTAAGTACCTTCAGAGGAACAACCGATATAATATTTACGAATCACCGTAATATTTATAAACAGTTATTACTCTGCCGTAGTCTAGACACCGAGAAATAATCCGTTAGAACTAAACCAAATTGTCAAAATATAATGAAGTCCTTAAAAAATAAAAACAAAGCTAAGATGAATGCAAATATTTTTCTCTTTTTTTTTTTTTCAATCACAGAATGAACAGTCTCAGAACTGTCACAGAACAGGCAATTGCAAAAATAAATAAAAGAAATTTTACAAGCAAGTCGATGCCCTGTAGAAGATTTTTACAAGCAATGTCTATATATTTTTTTATTTGCAGCAGCGGTCCCTGTAGAGTTAGAAAATATTCACCTAGATCGGTAGTCCGTCCAGTGCAATTGAGTCGCGCTAGCGCGTTCACACCCCACTTGGTGTGCAACCGCTCAAACCCGTCTGAATCTTCCATAGATTAATTGTTGTTTCGCCTTCAATTAATTGTTCGACTGCGCTGCGGCACGGGTTCGGGCTAGGAGCCCGAAAAAAAATTTTTTAAGACCTTTTTCTAATTTCCACTGTACCTGCTTTTGAAAATTTTCTCCTTATTCTTTTTTTTTTTTTTTTTTTTTTTTTTGAGAAAGCAAATATATGAAAAACTAAATCAACATAAAAGAGGGGAAAAAAATTGAAGAGGAAAAGTAAATAAGGAAAAAAAGAAAGTAAACAAGAACAAGGTCTATAAAGAAGGGAAAGAAATCAAAATATAAGGAGGAAACAGATGACACCAAGTTGAATTACACGCACACACCAACACTAACCTAAATATCTCACTAGAAAAGTCAAGACCCAACTCAATATAAATCCAAAAGGGTAAAAACAATACGTTACTTATTCCCTTCTTTTTTTTTTCAGCAAAAAGAAACCCACAACAATTTTGGTCTCAGTAAATTCGAATTCGAACCCACAACAATCTCGAATTCGAGTCCCTTTTTTTTTATACACAAATTTGATCGGACCTCGCGGATTTCAGGTGGGCGATTTGGAATTGCGGTTCGAAGAGGGTAAGAAGATGGTGCGATTTACGTTGATAAGGCTGAGCGATGATGAAGCTACTGTATTTTGGTTTCTCGAATTGGGGATTTGAGCTTCAAATTGGTTGAGTTCGAATTCGATTTCGAAGTGTTCTTGGATTGGATTCTCTGTGAATTGGAGAAACGAGGGTGTGATTTGCGATTTGGTGATCTAAGTCTGATGGGAGCAGATCTACTTATGTGAAGTGTTTAGTTTCGGAGAAGCTTGAGTAGCGTTTTTTTTTTTTTTTTTGTGAAGGGGGTGGCGGCGCTGTTTGTAATTGTGATAGCGAATTGTGGTTTTTTTTTTTTTTTTTGATGGTACTGGTGATGTTTGAATTCGAAAGCAAGGGGCGTTGACTGTTGATCTGAGGAGGATCGATGATATGCTGAAGGTGATTTAATAATTGCGGTGGGTAAGATTAGTGGTTGATCCGGGAATTTGTGTGGCACGGCGTTGGGTTGGATGTGGTTTGAGGTAGGTTGAGGCGACGTTGTGTCGAGTGGAGGCTGTGTGGTTTTTCAGATTTGCGTTATTTTTCCCTCTTTTTTTTTTTTGGTGATGATGAAGAACACAGTTTTGAGTTGGGATCTGTGGACAGAGGAGTTTGATAGTTTGTGTTAAGGATTGGTTGTGTGGCAAAGAGCTTGGTATGATGGTGTTGAAGACGGTGTCAGCAGCTGAAGTTTGATGAAGTTGGCGGCAGAGATCAGAGAGTTGATGAAAGGAATTGTTTTTTTTTCTTGTTGTTGTGAAGAAATTGTAAACAGAAGTAAGGAGGGATTATGTAGAAGAGAATGAAAAGAAAATGGCAGGAAATCGAAAGAGAATTGGCACGAATTTTTTTTTTTTAACTTTTATTTGTAAGAATGGTAAAAGAAAAATTGGTAAGAGATTTGGAAAGAAAGAAAACAAATTGTAAAGAAAATTTGGAAGAAGATACTAAAAAAAAGGGAAAGAAATCAAGAAAAAGGGCAAGAAATTAAAAGAAAATGAAGGATTTTTTTCTGTTTTTGTTTTATAGATTACAGTATCAATGATCAAATACCAAATCAACCAACAAGATTTTTTTTTTTCTATCTATACAAGAATACAAAAGAAAGAAAAATAAAATAAAAATATTTTTGTGTTGTTTTTCTTTTAAAAAAAAATTAACTCGAAGGATCTAATAATAACAATTATTTTGGTCCCCGGCAACGGCGCCAAAATTTGTTTGCTAACAAATTAAACAATTGTAAACAACTGTAAAATTCGTTCGTCTTTCCTAAACAACAAGGATTGTTGTAGAGGGTGTCGAACTCAGGGACCAAATTATTTTATTAATAAATCCAATCAAGTTATCCCTAACTTTTGATTGGTGGAAAACAAAGAAAATAGCAGAATTTAAATAAAAGAGAGTTTTAACACTAAGTGAAAGCAATTAGGGGATAATGACATAGATCAGATTCATAATCATCAATAGCCAAAAGGTTAACCAGATCTAATACATGTTTCTGTCACAAACATGAATCAACGATAATAAGTTTTTAGAAACAAATATGTAAATAACGACAAGCATAGCCTATGCAGGAGCTTAGCTCTACAACCATAGACTATCAGGACAGATTTACTAATTAATTTCTAAAACCCTAAAATTAGATCTAAATCTGATAATTGTTAGACCGAACACGGATATACCCTGTGAAGGAGCATAGCTCTTAAACGACGCAGGATATTAAGGTTCAGATCTAACCCTTGGTTCAGATCTAGATCTATATACATGAATTCCTCATCCTTTGGCTATGTGATTCATATTGAATCATACTATCAGCGTCATCACCCCCTAATCAAAGGGGATTAGCTAGACATAGCTAAAGAAGAAGAAAAACAGAAATTAAATAGCAAGAACATAAATAAAACTAAAACTAAATAGAAAAGAGGAAGAAGAATGATTTTATTCCAAGAAGAGAATTACAGAATAAAACCCAATGTGTTTTACAATGAATGAGATAAAGTGTATTTATAGCTGATATGACAAAGGCTACTTGGCAAATTCCACAATGTGGGACTAAAGAATTAGCCCAAATAACACATAAGCCAGTGTGAACGCAGCTTTAGAGTGAGTGGTCTAGCAAATAGGCTAGTGTGAACGCAACATGAGTAAGAGGCCTTCCAAATGAGCTAATGTGAATGCAGTTTGAGTCTTTATTGAGCCAAATCTTCTTAACTGAAATATAATTGCAACCGTTCTTTAAGCTTTAGACTCTTCAAGCTTTAGCAATTTTAAACTTCACTCTTTTTTAAGCAAATTCTTCATGCATTTATCCATCAAATGCTCTAAACTATGCTTCTTGTCAACAATCTGAAAATACAGCTATAAATACAAAGTATCAATTATTTTAAAGGGAAAATAAGATAAATAAGTGGATAAAATATACACATTTATGTGTATATCAGAAACTGGTATAGTTTATTGCCAATACCAACCATATACTTCCATTATGTGCCTCATTAAAAGCTTGCAACCCCCTGTCCTAGATTGGTGCCTTGAAATGGAAAAGAGCACATATTACTTCAATATTTTAACATTACATATGCATACTAGGTAAAAATGAAACAAATTATACTTTACAGAATAAAGTGGAAAAAAGGGTCAAATGGGCTAAACAAATGAAAAACCACTTTTAGAACTATTTCCTACTTCAAAATCCTTCTTTTTGAAATCATCTAGAATCAAATAATTCAATACCCCTCCTCATTCTTCTACGTTCGATGGGTGGAAGATCCATTGTCTCAGACTAGATATTTCACATCAACTTCAATTTGATTCACTTTAGTAGCGGCATCCCTTCTTTTATTGCCGAAAATTCTTACATTTTTCTCTAGCCATATATGATAGATCAAAGCAGTAAGGGCAGCAAAAGCAACATCCCGCAGTTGGTCTTTCCAGTTATAGAAGGAGATTCACTTCAGCTTGTAAGGAACCCAAGGTGTTCGAAAAAATCACCGGCTTCACTTTCAACAAACATTAGATGGCTTCTGAAAATTTGCATTGGAAAAAAGATGGTAATTCGATTCAATAGCTTTATTACATAAGGAGCATGGTGCATCATATATTACACTAAAGTTTTGTGACATGTCTTTAATGTTAAGTCGATTTGAGATTGCTAAATAGGGTATAAATGACATTCTCCAGCTGTTTTGGGATGCCATGTTATTTTGAAATGGTCATTGACTTCGTTCCTTTGTCTAATGTACTACCACGCATGATGGAACATGAGATCCCCCCTTGACACCATTAATACTGTTTAGGTAATTCCGGTGAGGCTAATTTGATTACTTGGATATAGTGAGACATTGTTAATATCCTAGGTATTAATTTTGATGACAACAACCATATAAACATTAAAATTAACGTATCTTCGAGCTATGCAGTTATGTCAAATATATTACGGAGACATTTATAGAGATAAACAAGAGTACAAAAAAGGAATTATAGAAGAAGGTTAACCAGAGCAATGGAATAATTATAAAGGAAGGATAATCAGAGCAATTAAAGACCAAAACCTATTAATGAAAAATGTTAAAGGATAAAAGTGTTTGAAGTGATGAGGAGTTGGTTGAACCTTAGAATATCTTGTTAAAGATCCCACGATAATTGTACTTGAAGATCATCAACCATTGACCTCAACCAAATCATCAAAATCCACAAATATAAGGAAATTTGAATAACTAAAATTTGCAACAATTATTAGTATTGTTGTTCATTTTGCAACACACCTATGTCGACATAGGGTACCCTACTATGTTGACATATTAGCCATTTTTTAGAATTATAAATTTTAATGAAGAGGCATTTCTCTCCATCTTCACAAAAAGACATGCCTTTTCAACCACTATATCTCTGAAGACGAATTTTGATATCAAGAATTCTCATTTTCTCCAATTCCTCCTTCTCTAAACATTTGCAATATAAATCAGTTGAACACTTTCCAATTATCTTTGCCACTACACCCTCTTTCATTCTAATTATTCAAAGATTTGCAAACCATAGAAGATCAGAGAGTTGTACTTGAATTCATATCATTCTCTCTTTGATTTCATCCTATTTTTAAAAAAAATTCAAAGACATGTTCCCATTGGAGGTATATAGGATCATTGAACCGAATATGCTAGAATTTTTACTAAAGATAAGACTACTTGCCATAGTTTCTTGTTGGTGATAAGGAGAAGGTGTTCTTCTAGTTTGCAAAATAAAGAGGGTGTATCGTTTGGTCCGTGAAATCAAGATCGTAAATATGTTCTTGCCATCCGTGGAAAGCAAGTAGTTAGGATGAAATTCTACAGGGTGGAGTGCAGGACTGGATATAAGATTGGTTAATCCAAACCAGTATAAAATTCTGATTGTTATTTACTTTTCTGCATTTTACTTTATTACTTACTTATTCTCTGGTTACCTATTTCTTGTTGCAATTTGAGTAAATATTGTTTTATATTCATAGGTAAGTTGTTAATACACATCTCACCATATCTAGTGTCTTAATAGTTTAAGATCCATCCAACACTGTATTGTAGACACTCTAGTTTCCAACAATTGGTACTAGCGCATTGGTTTCCAAAAATTCATAACTTGGTTTTTGAAATATAAATTGCTAATGACACTAGTAACACATGTTTTAACATTTTTATAGAAGGAATATCTACCGCTAGAGCACCTCTATTTGATGGCAACAATTATGTTTATCGGGCTTATAGGATGAAATTTTATTTTCAGTCTAAATGGTTTAGACATTTTGGAACAACCCGAAAAATCAAAACCAATTTACAATTTTTATTTTGGCTATTTCAATGAATTTTAAATAGTTAAAATAATTTATTTTAAATAATAACGATTTAAAATTTATATAAAATCGAAGTTAGAATGAATATATTTATTTTAATTTTAAAAGGAATTAGAAATAGCATGGTAGTTTGAAATTTTGAATCTAAACTTTCACTGAATGTACAGGATTCAAAATAAAACGGATTTTAGTGAAACCAAAAATATTTAAATCTGTTTAAAAATATCTTTCAATGAATCCGAAAAATCAAAATTTCATAGCAGGAATAAAAAGTTATGGCCCGTTGAATATTCAGAATAGTCGTTATGGAACTTAATATAATTTATAGCCCGTATAAACGGCCATTAAACAAACGACCTCCGTTTTCGACGAAGCCAGTTTTGTCGGATCCAGAATGTTAAATTATTGCTATGTTAAATTTTCCATAAATTTTTGGAATTAATTTGTGAGTGTGGTAAATTAAATTGCGTTCGATAATTTCTGCTGAAATTTAATCGACCATTAAAAAGGGTCATTTTTCAGACTGTCTCCAAATTCGACGAAATTATTTTTTTAGGACCGTACCATCAAAACATAGTTAGGTTTATTTTTCTGGAATTTTCGGAGTCCGTATGTGGCTCCGTTGAATTTAAATGTACGATCGAATTAAATAAATAAATGATTTAAATTTTAATTTAAAGAAAACAGGTTGAAAACGCTCGTTTGCGCTGACGGGACCTAGCCCATTGTGTCCAAAATGGGGGCAATTGTGTAGGAACAACTTTCGTTGGGCTGGAATTAGAGTTGTTAAGAAGTAACGGGTTTATTTGCAAAAAACTAGTAATTAAATATTATAAATATACATAAATCCTTAATCAAAAACCATAACACATAGTAGCCGCCACGTTCAAATTCAATGGCCTTGAGCAACCAATTCTTCTTCCACTAATTCCCCTCAATTCATACAATAAAACTTCCTGCTCCTTCAGAGTTTATTGTAGAGAATCTCACAAACTTCAATTCCACAAGGGGTTGATTGAAAACCGTAGAGTATACGCCACGTTCCAAAGCCACAAAGTCCTCGCATTTCAACCGCCGCCGCCTCCCCTAGGGAAGATCGCACCTGACAGCGTGGGTCCCCCTAGTGCGCGCCGCTCCCCTCTTCCACGTGGTGGCATCTGATTGTGACGAAGCTCAGTGGTTTGGCCGAAAAACTCTGCCCTAGAAACGAACGTATTGGGTAAAACCGCGGCCATGTTCTGTTGTTTGGGGAAGAAGGGTAATTTCCCTTTTATTTATTCAATTAATTAATTTTAAAATCTTATTTACATTAATCAATTAATAACTAATGCATACGATCTCGGAACTGAAAATTTTTAGAAGCTAACGATCGTGAGCCCGAGATCTGTATCAGATCAGATTTTGGACAAATTTTAGATCTATATTATTCAGAATTAAAACGACTATGAGAAATTCTATTTCTTTTTCTTTTTCTTTTTATATAATTAAAATTACATAATCATGATACGTATCTAGAACTGATGTTGTTAAATCATGCGCTGTAATATTCTGCTGATTTTCATACGTGATTTGATCTGTGATTTGTATGTTATGTAGATCTGTTAAAAAATTACATTTGTGTTAATTAGAGAATGGTTAGACAAAAATCATCACCTTTGTTTAATAGATTTGTAGAATCAAAAAAAAAATTGACATCTGTGTTAATTAGGGAACGGATAAACAAAAATCATCACCTTTGTTTATTAGATTCATAGAATCAAAGAATTGACATTTGTGTTAATTAGAAAAATAGTTAAATAGAATCATCATGTTATGTTCATTAGATTTGTTAATTCAAAAATTAACATTTGGGCTAATTAGAAAATAGTTAAACAAAATTTACCATTTTTGTTTACTAGTTTAGTTGAAAAAACAAAAATATTCATTTTTGTCAAATAGTTTAGTTGGATCAAAAACATTCTTTTTTGTCAAAATAGTTTAGCTGAACAAAAATGAACATTTTGTCAAATTAGAATTGTTAAACAAAATATACATTTTTGTAAAAATATTATGATTAAACAAAAATATACATTTTTGTCCATTAAAAAGGATGAAACATTTTTGTTCATTAAAAAGGATTAAACAAAAATGAAACATTTTTGTTAATTAAAAAGGATGAAACATTTTTCTTCATAAAAAGAATGAAACATCTTTGTTCATTAAAAAGAATATACATTTTTGTTCATTAAAAAGGATTAAACAAAAATGAAACATTTTTGTTCATTAAAAAGGATGAAACATTTTTGTTCATTAAACAAACATGAAACATTTTTGTTTATTAAAAAGGATTAAACAAAAATGAAACATTTTTGCTCATTAAAAAGAATGAAACATTTTTGTTCATTAAAAAAAATGAAACATATTTGTTCATTAAAAAGGATTAAACAAAAATGAAATATTTTTGCTCATTAAAAAGAATGAAACATTTTTGTTTATTAAAAAGGAAGAAACATTTTTGTTCATTAAAAAGGATTAAACAAAAATGAAACATTTTTGCTCATTAAAAAGAATGAATCATTTTTGTTCATTAAAAGGGATGAAACATTTTTTATTATTAAAAGGGTTGTAACAAAAATAAACATTTTTGTCAATTAAAAAGGGTTGTAACAAAAATATACATTTTTGTTAATTAAAAAGGTTGAAAAAAATATATGCATTTTTGTTAGTTAAAATATACATTTTTGTTAAATATCATTTTGTTGTAAATGCATATATTAGAATTTATATGCAAAATGAAAATATCATTTTATGGTAAATGCATATATTAGAATTTACAGGCAAAATGAAAATATCATTTTATTAACAATGCATATATTAGAATTTATATGCAAAGTTAAAATATCATTTTATTGACAATGCATATATTAGAATTTATATGCAAAGTAAAAATATCATTTTATTGTAAATGCATATATTAGAATTTATATGCAAAATGAAAATATCATTTTATTGTAAATGCACATATTAGAATTTATATGCAAAGTTAAAATATTATTTTATTAATAATGCATTTATTAGAATATATATATAATGCAAAGTTAGAATATATATATATTAAAATTAAACGAATCACGCGCAGTAGTTCATGTTTTGGAATCGTAACTTTAAAAACGATTATTCCGAAAGATCCGACCGTCGAATTTTCCCAAAACTGGAACCTTTAGGACCGCTTTGGGAAGATCTTTCCAATGATATAAATTTTGTTAAAATACAACGGTTAGATCTCAAGAAAAGTGTAAATCAAATTTTGGTAAAAACAGCGCTAGGGCCGCCTATTGACCCAAAGCGTCGTTAAATTAAATTGAGCTATTTTTATATGAATAAAAGTAGCGATAAATCGTTATTAAATAATATTAACGATATGAAATGGTTTTAGATTATATATATGGGAGAATTATTTGAAAAGACCGAGTTCAATCTCATTTCAAATAATTATACGGCAATTTAAATCGAAGATATTGAAGAAGTCGATTGAAGACTGACGATCTTCACATTGAAAGGATGACTACTGATGCCCGGCATTAGGTAGCTCCCAGTAAAGGGTTAAAAGTGGTAGTTATCCGGACGTACTTGTTGATTGTCCGGATAAGCAAGCGCCTCTCTTCCGTATTGGACATACGGGACGAGGAATAAGGTGTCTCCGGTTTCGTTCAGACCTAGAACGGACTTGTAAATGGATGTGTGTCCGACATTGGATTCCATTCCATGTAAATTGATTTCTATTTAATATATATTTGTTAGTGGCGGAGAATTAATTCTCTTGCTTAACACCCTTTTCTGAGACGCATGAGCTCAGAGGTAATATATTGGTAGTTATCAATTGCATGGCATGGATTGTCAATGTGGCATTCCAAGATGCAAATGATCAAGGCTTTTATTGAAAAGCAGAGCCTTGTGGTTGATGATCAAAGCATAGCGTATTTCGGCATAGCTTTGTGTATGGCGTTATCTCGCGAGCCTCACAACCCGGTATGAGTCAAAAACGGGATAAGGACCATAGGGAGTGCACACATTTCTTTCTAGCTAGAAGTGGTGTCAGCGTTTACAAGCCCTGACAATTTTTTATTCATGTGGATGATGGATTATGAGGTACCTCGGATTTGTTGGTCAATAGTGACCAAATTATAGGTTCAATAGGAATAGGAAGCGTGTGCTCAGGAATTGCCAATCCACTAAAGTATTTGTGGACCGGCCCTACCGCATCCAAGGGTTGCCCGTAAATGTGATCCTGAGGCATTTGCTAGAGTGTCTCGAATCGGAGAGGACGATCTCTAGCCTCGACTCATGATGGAAACCCATTTCCCAATCTGACATTACGGGTTTTGATTGTAAACCTATATATGGCAACATAGTAGGATGGGGTACTATGCCGTTAAGGATTGATACATTTACTTTGAAGTATTTTAAAACTGATTAGACACTAATAATAATATTAAAATATTATTTTTTATGTATCAAGCATGTTTGATCATTATAAGGTAAAACTCTATCCTTCGGTTTGCATTGCATTTTGTGATGGGACTTGAGTCTTATAATGATTTCATTTTAAAAAAAAATCATTGCGTTGTTTTGAATAAAAATTTATTAAACTTATGCACTGGCAATCCAAACAAAATATACATTTTTGTTCAACTAAACTATTTTGACAAAAAGGAATGTTTTTGATCCAACTAAACTATTTGACAAAAATGAATATTTTTGTTTTTCAACTAAACTAGTAAACAAAAATGGTAAATTTTGTTTAACTATCTTCTAATTAACCCAAATGTTAATGTTTGAATTAACAAATCTAATGAACATAACATGATGATTCTGTTTAACTATTTTT
This sequence comes from Allium sativum, assembly GCA_030737875.1. Taxonomy (NCBI): domain Eukaryota; kingdom Viridiplantae; phylum Streptophyta; class Magnoliopsida; order Asparagales; family Amaryllidaceae; genus Allium; species Allium sativum. Next base: position 105,571,588 of record CM060912.1, read on the forward strand.
CTAATTAAACAAATGTCAATTCTTTGTTTCTACGAATCTAATAAACAAAGGTGATGATTTTTGTTTAACCATTCCCTAATTAACACAAATGTCAAATTTTTTGATTCTACAATTCTAATAAACAAAGGTGATGATTTTTGTCTAACCATTCTCTAATTAACACAAATGTCAATTTTTAACAGATCTACATAACATACCAATTACAGATCAAATCACGTATGAAAATCAGCAGAATATTACAGCGTATGATTTAACAACATCAGTTCTAGATACGTTTCATAATTAAGTAATTTTAATTATATAAAAAGAAAAAGAAATAGAATTTCTCACAGTCGTTTTAATTCTGAATAATACAGATCTGAAATTTGTCCAAAATCTGATCTGCTCTGAATCCGTTCTAATCAGTCTAGAAATGCAGATCGCGGGCTCACGATTGTAACGCTTCTGAGAATTTTCAATTCCGAGATCGTATGCATTAGTTAAGAATTAATTAAAGTAAGTAACATTTTAAAAATAAATTAACTAATTAAATAAATGGGAAATTACGCTTCTTCCCCAAACAACAGAACATAGCCGCGGTTTTACCCAATACGTTCGATTCTAGGGCAGAGTTTTTCGGCCAAACCAATGGGCTTCGTCACAATCAGATGCCACCACGTTGAAGAGGGGAGCGGCGCGCACCAGGGGGACCCACATCATCAAGTGCGATCTGCCCTAGGGGAGGCGGTGGCGGTAGAAACGCGAGGACTTTGGGGCTCTGGAGTCAACCCCATATGGAATCAAAGTTTGTGAGATTCTCTACAATAAACTCTAAAGGAGCAGGAAGTTTTATTGTATGGATTGAGAAGAATTAGTGGAAGAAGAATCGGCTGCTCAAGGTCATTGAATTTAAACGTGGCGGCTACTGTGTATTAGGGTTTTTGATTAAGGATTTATGTATATCTATAATATTTAATTATTAGTTTTTGCAAATAAACCTATTACTTCTTAACAACTCTAATTCCATCACAACGAAAATTTTCCCTACCCAATTGCCACCATTCCGGACACAATGGGCTAGGTCCCGTCAGGCCAAACAATCGTTTTCAACCTGTTTTCTTTAAATTAAAATTTAAGTCATTTATTTATTTAATTCGATCGTACATTTATATTCATTGGGGCCACATACGGACTCCGAAAATTCCCGAAAAATAAACCTAGCTATGTTTTGATGATACGATGCTAAAAAAATTAATTTCGTCGAATTTGGAGACCGGTTGAAAAATGGCCATTTTTAACGGTCGATTAAATTCAACAGAAATTATCGAACATAGTTTAATTTACCATGCTCACAAATTAATTCCAAAAATTATTGAAAATTAAGCTTAGCAATAATTTGACATTCTGGATCCGAAAAAAATGGTTTTGTCAAAAATGGAGGTCGTTTGTATAATGGCCATTTATACGGGCTATAAATTTTATTAAATTCCATAGCGACTATTCTGAATATTCAACTGGCCATAACTTTTTATTCCCGCTATGAAATTTTGATTTTTCGGATTCATTGGAAAGATATTTTGAAACAGATTTAAATATTTTTGGTTTCACTAAAATCCGTTTTATTTTGAATCATATACATTCAATCAAAGTTCATATTCAAATTTTCAAACTACCATGCTATTTCTAATTCCTTTTAAAATTAAAATAAATATATTCATTCTAACTTCGATTTTATATAAATTTTAAATCATTATTATTTAAAATAAATTATTTTAACTATTTAAAATTCATTGGAATAGCCAAAATAAAAAATTTAAATTGGTTCTGATTTTCCGGGTTGTTACACATTTGGAACACTACCCAAATCGAATACATAGAGCCTCGAATTGAATATTCAAAATGGATACCAGACTAAAAGGCACAAGAACATAATAATTCTAAGGCCATGAACATTTTATTTGGCTACTTAGATAGAAATGAATTTAATCGAGTGTCTGTTTGTAATGCTGCATATTTTGGAGAATACTGTATGTCACACATGGAGTAACCAGTACAGTAAAACGGATAAAGATATCTATGCTAACTCACCAGTCTCAAGTCCTTCAAATGAAACCAAATGAGTCCATTTTTGATATGTATTCTAGATTCTAAGGTATAGTACATGCCTTAATTTCATTGACAAAAAATAATTGAAGAAGACCAAGTCAGGAAGATCTTGAATTCACTTCCTAGTGAATGAGATCAGAAAGCTATGGCTATCGATGAAGCTAATGATATTAGTATTATGGAAATAAAAGAATTAATTTGTAATCTAATGTCCTATGAAGTAAATTTGCAAGTTTGTAAAGAGAATAAGGGAAATGAGAAGAAATCACTAGCACTTAATGTTATGATCGACAATGATGAACCGGATAATGATGTTGTTGATGATGATATCGAGTTTATTACTAAGAATATCAAGAAATTCTTTGAGTATTAGATAGCTAAAAAACTTCAAAAAACTAGCAACAATAATTCCAGAAATGGCAATATTATTAAATGTTCAATGTGATAAACCCGGTCATTTGAAAAGAGGCCATCCCAACTTGAAAAAACCAAAGTACTTTAAAAATTCTTTCAATAAGAGAAGAAACAAGCATTCAATGCAACATGGATGATTTAGATACGACGTTAAGTGATGACCATTCAGAAAAAATTCCAAGATGTGCTTAATGGCAATGGATGACCAGGTATGGAATTTGTAAAGAAATTACTAATGTTTTGAATGATATACATCAGGGAAATAAAATACATAGGAAAGAGCTCAACAATAGTTTGGCAGAAATAAGTTGATTAAAAATACTTATTGAAAGGTTAACTAAAGAAACAATGTCTAGAAGATGAAACTTAAAGACTTAATGGGCATAATGATGGAAAGTATTTGAGATTTAGAAGTTTTGAAAAATAAAATAGTGAAAAAGAATCCTTAAAATCATAAAATCTTTCAATGAAGCCACAAATCACTGATCTGAATGAAAAAATAACATCTGTAGACAATGTTATTCTTAACCATAGTAAGGATTTTGACAAAATGAACTGCTACTGATAAATTTAACAACAGAGGATAATCCAGAAAAATTATTATCTACATCAAAATACACAAGGAATAAACATAGAGTTGGATACAACCCTAAGTCTAAATTAAAGAAAAATAGTACTCAAAGTACTAAGTTTGTTAAGGCTACCAAGTTCAAACCAAAACCTAGGAAATTAAAGTTGAAACCTCCAAATAGGTTCATTAATTTATATATTCCTAAAAGAATGGATAATATTGAAAAAGGAAAAAATATTGATAATTTTATTAATAAGGTTCATTCATCTAGTGATTTTATTTTGAAAGAGCATTCAAACTCTTCATGGGTTTGGCATCCCAAAACTTAACCCCATGGACCCCAAAATAAAAAGGGTACCAGTTTTAATACTTTATAATTTTTCAGGTATCAAATAGCGTGTTTTCAAAGCATATGATAAGAAATATATTGAGCCTTGGATAAATATAAAAAGGATTTGTTATTGGCATTAGCAAAGCAGGTAACTCTAATACTCATCTAATTACTAGTAAAGCTTATTCCATATTTTGAATGAATTTGCTTTCCCTCTTCTGTTTTATTTATGTACATTTATTTCTATATACAAACTCCACATATGGGGATTTTCACTTAAAGGGCTTACGTGTTCAGTGTAATAAGTTTTAAGGATAACAATTCTGAAAAATTAGTTTTAAGGACAATTCTGCACGAAAAAGATAAAAGCGGTTATCATTTTATGTTATACAGACATAAGGATAACCGCTTTTATCTTTTTCCTGTATAACATAAAAAGATAATCGCTTTTATCTTCTTCATGCAGAATCATCCTAAAAACTTATTATTAAGAAGTGTTGTCGTTAAAACTTATTATCTTATAAAAAGAAGCCCTTTAACATTATTTCCAGTAGCTGTGGGTTAAACGACTTCTTTTGCCCTTTTTATTGATGACAAAAGGGGAGAAAAGGTATAAATATACTAGACAAAATGATGGGGGGAGTGCATAGAGTTAAAGAGAGTCAAATATTAAAGTATTATATTTTATTTCTCAAATATTTATGTGATTGTCATCATTAAAAAAAGGAAGATCGCTAATCCCTTAGGTATTGATTTTGATGACAATAACCATATAAACATTACAGAGGAATGAAAGAATTATAGAGGAAGGATAGTCAGAGCAATTGAAGACCAAAACCTATATGAGAAAAATGTTGAAGGACAAAGGTGTTTGTAGTTATGAGTAGTTTGTTGAACCTTAGAATACCTTGTTAAAAATTCTGTGGCAGTTATACTTAAAGTTCATCAACTGTTGACCTCAACCAAAACACCAAAATAAACAAATATAAGGAAATTAGAGTAGCTGAAAATTTGCAACGCTTACTAGTGTAGTTGTTCATTTTGACACACATGTCGACACGGGGTATCCTACCATGTTGACATACTAACTATTTTTAGAATTTTAAATTTTAAATAAAGAGATATTTTCCTCCGTTTGTTCACCAAAAGACACGTCTTTTCAACCAACATATAAATGCCTCTGAAAATGAATTTTGACATCAAATCTCATTTTCTCTTATTCCTTCTTCTCCAAACATTTGCAATAGAAATCCATTGATTATTTTCTAATTACCTTTGCAAATCCACTCTCTTTCACACCATTTCTTATAATATTTGCAAACTACACAATATCGGAGAGTTGTACTTGAATTCACATCATTTTTTCTTTGATTTTATGATATTTCCTTAAAGAACCCAAAACATATTGTCATTGGACGTTTATAGGATCATTGAACCAAATCTGTCAGAATATGTAGTGAAGATACAACTACTTGCCATAGTTCTTATTGTAATAAGGAGAAGATATTCTTGTAGCCTATAAAATCAAGATGGTGTATTCTGTGGCCCATGAAATCAAGATTGTAAAGGTGTTCTTACTACCCGTGGAATGCAAGCAACTATAGTGAAATTTCGCATGATGGAGTGCTGGACTGGATGTAGGATTGGTTATCTGAACTAGTATAAAGATTTGGGTGCTATTTACTTTTCTGCATTTTACTTTATTACTTACTTATTCTATAATTACTTGTTTCTTGTTGCAGTCTGAGTAAATACTATTTTATATTCATAAGTAGTTATCACATATTTCACCACTTCTAGTATCTTAACAGCCTTAAGATCCATCCAACACTGCATTATAGACACCCTGATTTCCAAAAGATACTTCTCACGTAGCAGCATGTATCATAGGATTTAGATTGTCATGGTTAATGATTATGAATACCTTTTCGGTAGAATCGCCAATAGCTTGAAATCTATCTATTCATAAGAGATCAACCAAAATTTTGGAATTCATCCAAGTTTCAAACCATAAAAGAGTGTTCGAACCATTAATAATAACCTTATTAAACAGTTGTTGACCATGTATTCCAAGACATAGGATAGCTTTTCATGTGCATGAGAAATTATTATCAGTTGGAATATACCAATTTTTTTTTTACCTTTATTGTACTTTGCATCCATCCATTAACTTTATAAATCCACCTTTGATAGAAAGTTCCATCAAAGTTTAATACAAGCTGCTGTTTTCCAAATCCGATAACAATTTAAGGCCAATTCCACCTTTTAGCTTCAATTTACATAACTGTTTCCAATTTATTTAATGATATGAGTCATCCCATAGAAGTTCTATGCACAAATAGTTGAGCTTGTCTAAAGTTTATTCTGGTATTTGATAAATATGTAGCCAGTATAAAATAATTGGGGCGATGATTGTTTGAATCATTTCATCTGTGTCTGCAAAGCATAAAAACTTGGCATCCTACCCTTATATCTTAGCTTGTACTTTATGCAAAATGGAAGTACAATCTAAATAACGTAGATAATTAGAAGAGAGGTGAACACTCAAATATTTGATAGGAAGAGTACAAACTACAAATCCTAGAAGTGAACATTACTTGCACACATGCTGAAATAAATCTTAGTCTTGCATGCGTTCACATTTAGGCCAAAGAAAGTACTTATTTTGGTAAAAAAATACTACTTAAAGTAGAGGCAATAATCCCATCAGATTTACTAAATACCGTCGAGTCATCTACATAAAGTAAATGAGTATTAGAGGATCAAACTTATGAGCAGAGCCAGATTGCTGGCTACCAGGAGCTACATTAATTAGAAATGTGAATTACTCCATCGCAATAGTAAACGAGTAAGGGGATATGGGATCTCCCTGTCTAATCCCCTATGTTGATGAAATGAACCCTTTAGGAATCCCTTGAAGCAGTATAGAAAGCATAGGCATAGAGAAACATTCGTACATTTATTTAATGAAATGAATGGGGGAGCCCATTATTCTCATAAGATGGTATATGAATTCTCTGTTAGCCATATCGTAGGCTTTGTGTAAATCAACTTTCACACAAAATTTATTATCTCTAGCCTTTTTAAAATTTCATATTAATTCATAAGCTACAAGTATGTTATCCCCAGTATAACAGCCTTTGATGAAAGCACACAAATTTTGAGAAACCAAATGCAATAAGAAAGGCTTCATTCTTCTGCATAAAATATTCTAACATCTTTGTAGAACATGTTGCAATGAGAGATAGGTCGATAATGAGTAATGTCAGACGGCTTTTCAGCTTTGAGAATAGGTGTAATAAAAGTATGATTTCTACCTTTTGGTAATTTACCAGTGTGGAAAATGTCTTGGATAGCTAGAAGTAAATCCATTTTCAATTGTTCCCAATGTAATTTCATGAATTTCCATAATGCCATCATGTCCAAGACTCGAGTCATCTTTCCCAGAGAAGACAGCTTGTTTAACCTCATACAAGGAGATGTGTTGATGTAAAAGTTGTTTTCTTGTAGTATTAACTGATACAGAGGCTCGTAAATGAGGAAAATTATTATTTAACTTAGCGTTAAATAGAGAATTGAAGTAAGAGATAGCTTAAGATTCACTTTATTCATCTTAATATAATGGATCGCTAATAGCAGTAATAAATGCTTTGATATTATTTGAGTAGCTACGCATAAACATTTTAGAATGAAAGAATTTAGAATTAACATTACCTTGTTGAAGCCATTGAACCTTTGATTTTTGCTTTAAATCCTAGTATTTAATACACTATTGAACCATAATTTGATATTTAACTTGCATCATCTTATCATAAAGAATAAGATTTTGTGGACCATTATCGAATGCAGCCTCTAAGTCTAATTTTTTTATCCTTCTTCAAGATAATATCATCTTTTTGTCGAAACTTGTTCCAATGTTTTAATTCATGCTTACATGCCATTAGCTCGTGCTGGAAATTATAACTAGGAAATCCCCATGTTGATGTCACAAGCCTTTAATAATACACTCATCATATCCTTCATGAAAATGCCAGTCGTTTTTATATCTAAAAACGAAACCTTCAGATTGAGCAGTAGTAATGAGATGCAAAGTAATAGGGTTATGATCATTTAATAATTGAGAATAGGAAATGGCCTTCATATTTGTGGATTTATGGAGACAAATATGGCTAACTAATATTTTACCAATGTGATTAACAACCCCTCTTCTCCTTCATGTGAAATTGAAACTCGTAGCCATGATTTCAATTGATCCTGCTTGCATTAGATAGTTTTGAAATGATCATATATGATAAAAAGGTATTGGTAAGCCCTTTTTATCTAAAGGAGATGAAGAATTATTGAAATCCCCCATTAAATTCCAAGTATCATCAATGATGTCTACCTCCTGGATTTTATGAAGCCGTAAAACCTGTCTTTCCTAAATGTTATTGCTGCCATAAATGATAGCAAAATGCATGGAGAAGCCCCTAAAATTAGAAAAAGTGTTGAATGTTGTGATGAAGATGACCTGATATTAGCAGACCAGATGGTCGTGTCATAAAGAAATAAAATCCGTCAAGAAAACTGTGTCGTATGTTATGGAAAATAGTTTCAGTTTCCTGGAATTTTATTGATAACCGAGGCTAAATTTTGGGCATTTAATTTGTTTCTACTAAACCCACCAAAGTAGGATTAGTTTTGGTCAGAAGTGTGAACACATTAGACATACATTGTGGTAAGTTCGTACCTCTAACATTCCATGTGACACACATCATTTAGTAGAAGTAGTGCTCCTTAAAGTGAATTTACAAGGAGCATTACTTGAGAGTGTGCCATTTCCTTTCTCATTTTGCAAGTATCTAGCATTTTTGGTTATACAGTGTGTCACATAAGGAAGGTCATCCTCTAGGATTTCCTCAGTTAGAGCATCAACCACATGGTGTAGTTCATCAGGGGATATATCACACGAAAGGCATGTATTAAGGAATTCCAAATGATCAGCATTTGTTTCGTCAACATTCTGAGCAAGTGGTTGAGTTTAACAATGTGGTGGTGCAGTGGAGGATGAAGAAGCTTATGGTGTTGGTTTAGGTATCCACTTTGGTTTGTTAATATCTTCATGTATGTTGGTTTTATGTCTAAAATGTCTGCATTTCATACATTTTGCAGGAATGTACTCATACTCATGAGAGACATACATTTTATTCTATTATGCAATATGATGGGAATTTTCTTGAGTAATTCAGTATCCATTTCTACTACATTAAGAATCTTATCACATTTTATAAATTTTATTGTAGCAGTGTTGTCATCATAATGAACTGGCTTGCATATGTAACTTGATATAATGGATAATGCTATAGGAGATTGCATTCTTATTTCAAGATTATGTAATCGAATCCACATTTGAGTTTTATTAAGAATAAATTTGTGGAAGTTATATTTAGGTTGCCATCGATCAACCACTAATAGTTTAGCGAAGTAAGAGTAGGTTCAACACTGCAAAATCATATCACTATCTATGATTAGTTCTAATTGAACAGTAAATTGGTAGGATGGGAAATATGTACATGAAACTATCCAAGTGGCTCTATACTTTGGTGATGTATTTATTGAGTTTCTTTATTGATAATCGAAATCAACTGGGTGAAGAGCAATCGTATTCTTCCATAATTGTTCAAACACCTTGAGAATCGCTTTAGGTAGGTAGACATATCCTTCTTGTGGCTTGACGTAGTGGAGTTCGCTGGTAGGGGATGTTGGTGCTTGTCGGAGTCTGCTTCGGCATAGGTTGGTGGTGCGGTTACTATCGAAGTTGAGGAAGTAGGTGGTTGAGATAAAGATGGGTCAGGCGTTTCCTCTTTGGAGATAATGGATGGTTATGCTGCATGCTTTCCACCATGTTTTTTTTTAAGATTTCAATTAAAATAATATTTTCAAATATTATATATATACTAAAACATATTTCCACTCTAAGCTATTTGAGTCAAAACTATATTTTATAAAGGATTACATTTGAATAATGATATCCATGACATAAAAGTCTGAATTGAAATTTGATTGTGGCAACGAACTGGTTAAGATATGAACTATGAAATCGAAATTTGAATACAATGTGGGATTGATTTAAGATATGATAATGCTAAATCAAAATTTGATCTGAATTGATTTTCTAACATTAAATATAATGTTTCATTTACATATAAAATGATCATAGTATGTAAAATGATGAGTGGTTGTTGAAGAGACTAAGGCTGGATATTAGCGTGATCTCTATCAAAATGGAACCACTTTAACAACTATGTCCATGGAGGAGGATTCAGAATGAAGTAGATAAATTAGTGAACGCTTACTGTAATGAAATAAGTCAACAATGATGGATAACTTTGACACTCATGTCATAATTAGAATAACTAAAATAGGTGCATGCATTTGTACATAATCTAGTAACCTCTAGAGGGCACACCTCTTTGTATTACTCACTTGACTTGTTATTCGGTTGGTGCACCATTAATTTGATTAGTGGTGTTGTGCGCGGTCGATTGGTATGGGTTACGACCAACCAAAAAGAGTACGATGGTAGAATTCTATCATTGGCATTGTGTTGGGAAACAATGGCTGAGTCACGTACTTGGTCGATTTCTTGAAGACGATTCGGCGATCTGGTCAGTGGTGCAAAACCATTTCGTACTTCTGCCGCCGCCTCTAGGATAAAACAGCCTCTGGAATTAATAGCTGATTTGCTTCGCACTACAAATCAATGCAGATTTGCACTTTCGAAATTAAAATCACTGCTTGAAGATTTTTGGAATATAATTTTAATGGCGGAGGCAAATTATTTATTTCCGTCTACAACTGAAGGTAATATATAGATGGGGATTAGGGCTGAACGAAAATACTGTGCAGTAATAAAATCTGCTAAAATACAGAGTCAATAGTTTACCGCTTCAAAATAAAAATCGGCTTAGAAATATTTTCATATTTAAAAACATAGTTCAAAAAATGCAGTGTTTTCTGGCCCAAAAATATAAGGGTTTACACCACAAAGCCAAGCCCAAGCCCGAGCCAGAACCGAACCGGGCCGGGCCGGGTCAGGTCGGGTAGGTCGGTCGCGCGCGCGTGTGTGGTGGTCATGATGCATGGCCTCCCTCCTCACAACAAAGCATGTATTGGGAGCCCAAGGCCCCAACATGATTTCTTAGAAACAAGTATAAATACTTGCCTCTTCCATATAATCCCATGATATGGGACTATTCAATAAAGGAGCCATTCATACACTTATCTCAATATTTTAATAATTCACCCAATATTTCCAACAATCCCCCACTTGAATTTTTAAAATATTATCGAGCATTTTTCTAGAAACATAAGACTGTGCATAAACAAAGGTGTCATCCGACTTGAACCTTTGCATAGTGAATAAGATTCAGTTTTTACTGGAGTGACACGTAGTCTTGAACTCTATTCCTGACATCAAACCACACACAATCTTTTCTATAGTGCAATCAAATAAGCCCGTGCATTTACGGCCATGCACGTCTATCCAATTTAGTGAACGCTCTAGAAGTTTTGCCCAAAACACCATTGGAAACGGCCACATTTCCACATTCACATAGGTGAGTCTATCAAGAGTACTCCTGAAGGTAGGTACTCCACTCCAAATAGAGTATAGATCTCATTAAGAGTTATTATCAACTCATCCTCTAATCACTTCAGGAATACATGCTTCTTGTTTATTAAATAGCATGTTCAACTCCTATCACTACACAACTTGTTTTTACCCATTGAACCTATTTCTTGGGATCTCCAGTCATTTAGGTCGGGTTACCATTGTGCGTGACTCAACAATCTAAGGGCAATAGTCCCATTCTTTTAGAAGAATTAAGGACTTTCTCTCTGGACAGTCCTTTCGTCAAAGGATCTGCCAAATTTTCATCACTACGTACGTAATCCACTCTAATGATACCTGAGGAAAGTAGTTCTCTAACCGTGCTGTTTGTCGTCTCTTACCGTTATAATAATGGTTCTGAACTTTTGCAATAGCCGCGGTACTATCGCAATGTATCAACACAGCTGGTATCGGTTTTCCCATAAGGGAATCTCAGCTAGCAGATTTCTCAAGTACTCTGCTTCTTCACTAGCCGTAGCTAGTGCTATCATCTCAGACTCCATAGTAGACTGAGCCAAAATAGTTTGTTTCTTGGATTTCCAAGAAACAGCTCCTCCAGCGATGCTAAATATATAGCCATTGGTCGCTTTAGAATCATCAGATAAAGTATTCCAATCTGCATCTGAATATCCTTCAAGTACAGCAGGAAACTTCTCATAATGTAATCCAAGGTTCATAGTTCGTTTAAGGTATCTCATGACCCTTTCAATAGCATGCCAGTGCTCTATACTAGGTCTACTGGTAAACCTGCACAATAATCCCACGACATAGGCAATGTGGGTCTAGTACAATCAGTGGCATACCGAAGGCTGCCAATGATGCTCGCATAATCAGAATGTCTTACACCTTCACCAGTGTTCTTAAATAACTTTACACTTGGATCATATGGTGTACATGCAGGTTTACAGTCAAAGTAATTATATTTCTTCAGTATCTTCTCAATGTAATGAGATTGATCCAAAGAAATTCCCTTTTCTGACCTAGTAATCTTAATACCAAGGATTACACTCACCTCACCTAGATCTTTCATATCAAAATTGGCACTTAATAAGGATTTGACGAAATTTATTGCATGAATGTTTGACCCAAAGATGAGTAGGTCATCTACATAAAGGCATATAATAGTGCAAATGTCATTCTCAGATTTGTAATAAATGCATTTGTCACTTTCATTAACTTTTAAACCATGTGAAATGATTAAGTTATCAAATTTTTCATGCCATTGTTTAGGAGCTTGTTTTAAACCATATAATGATTTTATCTAATTTGCATACTTTATGTTCTTGACCATGTACTACAAATCCTTCAGGCTAGTCCATATAGATTTCTTCTTCTAATTCACCGTTTAAAAATGCGGTTTTAACATCCATTTGGTGTATTAGTAAATTATGAATAGAAGCGAGTGAGATTAATACCCGAATGGATGTTATTCTAGTTACAGGTGAAAAAGTGTCGAAGAAATCTATATTTTCTTTTTGTCTAAAACCTTTAGCTACTAGTCGTGCTTTGTATTTATCTATAGTACCATCAGGTTTTCATTTCTTTTTAAGCACCCAATTACAGCCTATAGATTTACAACCAGGGGGTAAATCTGCTAAATGCCAAGTCTTATTGGATTCCAGAGAATCCATCTCATCATTTATAGCCTCTTGCCAAAAATCGGCATCTAAAGAAGATAAGGCCTCTTGGAGGTTTAAGGGATCCTCCTCTATAGTAAAAGCACATAAATACAAACCAAAATTTTTCTCGGTTCTTGCTCTTTTACTTCTTCTAGGTTCAGCTTCAGAACTTTTAATAAGTTCTGTTCTAATAGGCATACTTGAAGTGCCCCCACTATTCCTTAATTTAAACGGAAATTTTGTTTCATAAAAATCGGCATCATTTGAGTCAATTATGTTATGTGCATTTATATCATAAAATCGATATGCTTTGCTATTAAAAGCATAGCCTATAAATACACATTCAAATGCTCTACTTGCCAATTTTATTCTCCTAGGGTCTGGAATGCGAACATATGCTAAACAACCCCAAGTTCTAAAGTATGACACATTGGGTTTATGATTCTTTAAAATTTCATAAGGTGAAATTTTATTCTTAGATTTGGGGATTCTATTTAGAACATAACATATAGTCAATAAAATATCCCCCCACCAATGTTTTGCTGCACCAGAATTTAGTAGGATGGCAACTAATAATTCGGTAAAAGTCCTGTTTTTTCTTTCTGCTTTACCGTTCATTTCAATAGAATAGGGTACAGTTCTCTCATGTACTATACCATGTAGTTTATAGAAATCCAGAATTGAGTTAGATTCATATTCTGTTCCTCTATCACTATGAAGTCTCTTAATTTTCCTATTTGTTTGATTCTCAACCTCAGTTTTGAATGTTATAAACATGTCAAAAGCATCACTTTTATTTTTCATAAGGTATACATATGTGAAATCAGAACAGTCATCAATAAAAGTGATAAAATACCGATGTCCATGTCTAGTCAAAGTACCATCAAGTTCACATATGTCAAAGTGAATTAAATCTAAGGGTTCAGATTCTCTTTCAACAGATTTATTAGATTTCTTAGTGATTTTTGCTTCTGTACAGAATTCACATTTATCAGATTCAGATTCTGACATCTTAGGTATCATATCTAGAGTGCTCATGTTATGAATTATTCGTTTATTAACATAACATAATCTAGAGTGCCAAATATTAAAATCACACAACATATAAGCAGAATTATTCAATTTATTAAATTCAACATTTAATTTAAACATTCCCTCATAGGCATAACCCTTTCCTACAAAAGATCCCTTATACCCTTTGGTATACACATCAGCCCCAATAAATTGAGTAAATCCTGCCTTATTAAGAAGAAAGCCAGAAACCAGATTCTTCCTCATCTCTGGAGTATGCAAAACATCTTTAAGAATCACAGTCCATCCAGAGGTAAACTTGATCTCCACATTTCCAACCCCTGCAACTTTAGTGGTATGAGAATCTCCCAACAGCACTTTCTGATCATCAGTATCCACGTATGTGGTGAACATATCACGATCACAGCAGACATGGCGAGAAGCACCAGTGTCTGCCCACCAACCCTCTGATCCACCAACAAGGTGAATCTCAGTAATCATAGCCGTAAGAGGCTCTTCAGTCAGGTTTGCCTACGGTGTAGAGCTTGGCCTGTTCCGATGCTTTCGTGCCACATGACCTGGTTTTCCACAGTTGTAACATAGAAACAACTGTCCAGAGTCATTCTTTTGGGCTGGTTTCTGCTGTCCTTTTGGGTTTCCTTACGGATTCCCATTCTGTTTGTTGCGCCTTTTCTGATTCTTAAATGATTTCTGATTCGGTTTCAGAACAACGGATGTGGTCTTCTTAGTGCTGTTGTTTGAGACAACCAGCACTTCCTCCTTCTGGTCCTGTTTGCATGCCTTCTCCTCAATACGGAGGCGAGTGATCAGGCTCTCTAAGGAAAATTCCTTAGTCTTATGTCGTAGGAAATTCTTAAAATCTTTCCAACCTGGGGGCAGTTTGTCAATAATAACAGCAACTTGAAACTGTTCGTCCAAAACCATACCTTCGGAGATGATCTCATGAGCTACTTTCTGAAGCTCATGAGACTGCATCTCTACTGACCTGTCGTCTGTCATCTGATACTTGAGATAGCGGCTCACAGCATACTTCTTTGCCCCTGCCTCCTCTGTATCATATTTCTTCTTCAGCGCTTCCCAGATCTCCTTCGTTGTCATGTCGTCCGAATTGTAGTAATCATACAGATCATCACTGAGGCCATTGAGAATGAAATTTCTGCACAAATAGTCCGGCTCAATCCAGTTCTGTTGCTGTTTTGATTGTTCAGTCCAGGAAGCCATCTGCGCTTCATCAGTTCCGTCTGGTTTGTCTGGCAACTGCGGTATGTCGGTGGTCAGAGCAGCAGCCACCTTTCTCATCGTCAGGTAAAACTCCATCTTTTGACGCCATCGTTTGAAGTGTAGAACTTTGAAATGAAAGGGGGAAGCAGTCACCAATGGGATCTGGAAAGCAGAGGGAGGAGCAGCATCATCCATAGTTGATGTCGAAGCCATTGTTTCAGATCGTCTTCAAATTGTTGGGAAACAATGGCTGAGTCACGTACTTGGTCGCTTTCTTGAAGACGATTCGGCGATCTAGTCAGTGGTGCAAAACCAGTTCATACTTCCGCCGCCGCCTCTAGGATAAAACAGCCTCTGGAATTAATAACTTATTTGCTTTGCACTACAAATCAGTGCAGATTTGCACTTTCGAAATGAAAATCACTACTCGAAAATTTCTAGATTATAATTTTAATGGCGGAGACAAATTATTTATTTCCATCTACAACTGAAGATAATACATAGATGGGGATTGGGGCTGAACGAAAATACTGTGTAGTAATAAAATCTGCTAAAATACCTTCAAAATAAAAGTCGGCTCAGAAATATTTTCGTATTTAAAAACATAGTTCGAAAATTACAGTGTTTTCTAGCCCAAAAATATAAGTGTTTACACCACAAAGCCAAGCCCAAGCCCGAGCCCGAACTGAACCGAACCGGGTCGGGTCAGGTCGAGTCGAGTCGGTCGGTCGCGCGCGTGTGTGGTGGTCATGATGCATGGCCTTCTTCCTCACAATAAAGCATGTATTGGGAGCCCAAGGCCCCAACATGATTTCTTAGAAACAAGTATAAATACTTGCCTCTTCCATATAATCCCATGATATGGGACTATTCAATAAAGGAGCCATTCATACACTTATCTCAATATTTTAATAATTCACCCAATATTTCCAACACATTGCCTTATGTTCCTTGCCATATTTTATTTATATACGAGTCCGTCCCGACTTTGGTTTAGCATTGTACATATAAGAGATTCACCGGCTATCGACGTTACTGGTTGTGTTGCAGGTTCTTCATACACTAAAAGCTTTAAAATGTGCTAAGGTGTATTAATGTAAAGTTTTAATGCTATTTTAATATATATATATATACACACACATATATATATACACACACACACATTAGATATATAACGTATCCTACCATATATAAATAGTTTACTAGATGCTTATAAGATGGAAAAACATGCAACATCTCTTAAGTTACTGTGCGCTTTATTTATTGAATGTTTTACATGAGAATGTTAGTTCTGACGAGTATTGTGTTTTCCATTTTGCTTGAGTTAGCCAAGTATTACGATTAAGATTGCTTTTCTGGAGATGAACATATTGTTGGAGGCACTGTCTTTTTCTAGTTTATTTAATCATTCTAGTTTACTTTACAATTGTAGAACTTGTACCATTTCTAGTTGTTTCAATTTAGAAATAAAATGTGAACTTATATACTTATTTATCTCTCTTGTTAGACTTTGTGTAACACCCAGAATTTTTTGATAATTAAGTTAGTTATTAGTTATATTCCAAAAATGAAATTTGAGATAACAATGGAATTTGACCACGAAACATGCACCCTTGCGTTCTTGACGGAATTCTGGTCAATTTCCCTGTTTGGAACTTTTACAAATGGAGTTCATAAGCAAAATATATGAACGAAATACAAAAAATGAACTGAAAATAAACAAATTAGCAATATATGTATTAATGGTAATAAAATCTTACCATAACTCCCCCGCCTTACCCTTGCCAGGTCAACCGGGGTGTCGACCGCTTGATCGACCACCTGGTCGATCTAAGCAGGTGGAGACTAGAGTTTTTTATATTATAAAAGTTACATATATGGACGGGTTTTTCTAGAATTAAATCTAATGGTTCAAGGTCATTTCAGTGCCTATAAATAAAGGGTTAAACCGCCACTCTTTTGTTCACATTTTCTAGAAGCAGCACGAAGCTCTACCATTCCCAATTCTCCAGTCTTTTCTAAGATTCTAAAATATAAACATAAACAAATTATATTTACAAGGATTAAAGATATCGAATCTAGATTTGTGCAAAAGGGTTTGGTTCTTGTAATATTTATTAGTAGTTTTCCTTCTTCTTTTCCAATTCTTCGTTCAGATCTACAAATCTTAATATGTATACATGTATCACCTTTTTATATGAATTGTAGATCTGTAAGATTAAGAATTATAGGACTAAAAGCAATATTCAGTTGGATTTGGAATGGCTTTCAAGTGATTGGGAAAATATTCATTTTTTATAATATCATATTTGTTTCGTTTGTGTCAAATCTGAATTAATATGCATAAAAGTATCATAAATAACTTGTTTGAGTTAATATGAAATTGTACATATATAAATCTGATATGGATTTGTATGCCTTTCAGTTATAGTATTCTTATCTTTTGGATAGTTTGTGGTTAGTGTAAATACCCTAAATACGGAAATCAGTCCCTATATGTTATTAGATTTGTGATGTTATTATTTCAGATTTATAGGATTTGTATGTAAAGATATAAATTGTGCAATTTATTGCTTTAGAATTACAAACTTGTGTGTGTTTGGTACTGTTTGGAGTTTTACTTCATTGTTTAAAATTAACCATTTTTTAAAATAAAAATGCATTATTTGAGAATTACAAGAAATATAAACAAATCAGATAGGAAAAGATGCGTAAATTCACATATTTTGTACGTACTTTACATCATTTATTCCAAATAAAATATTACCTATCTCTTGTGGAAAAAAAAATGCCAATATTTCCTCTTTTGGATAGTTTGTGCAAAATTTACAATAAATATAGTAAATAACCTTTTTATGAGATTTTGAATCTCAACAAGCTCAAACACAAAATGGATTGTTCTAGACATTAGTTTGGACTAGAATATGAATAATAATATTATTATTACATAATTAGTGACTATGAAAATATCGCGCTAAAACATATATATAATTATATTATAACCTTATCCATCTGAAACCTATGTAAACAACGTTATTATTGAATAATGTATGTTGTGTATTTGCATGGTTTCCATTTTTGATGGGATATAAATGGTAAGATTTACCGTAATAAATGGAAATGAATATTTGTAACAATTATGTTGATAGCAAATAATATGGAGTTAATTGAGATAATTGAAAGTTACAAATAAGGGAACAAGTATCGTAACCACGAATGTTGTGAGGAAAGAAATGGACAGCTAATAAATGTTTAATGGTTACAATTTAAAATAGATAGGAATAAATGTTGTGACACCAAAGAGTGAAATCAATATAATAGTTTATTATATATACATACTTATATAAGAACTAGAATAAATTAAATTACCATAGTAATGGTTAAGAGTTACAATTAAGGTTTTGAATCTCGGATATTGGTCACGTTTCGTCTCGGAGATTTTAGAGACTTGATCTGATATTGGGGGAGATCTCATATGAGATGAGTCTAACTCAGGGTTTCGTCTAGGATTTCCATCTTGGGTCTGAAAGTTCATATCGGTACAATCTCGGGGTACACGATATATTAAAAAATGAAATTCTTGCATAATGATTTTTATGAATGTTACTATAAACATAGTAATTTAAACCTGAATTGCAAAATCACTTTATTATTCTTAATTTATGAAAGATTATTCATATTCTAGATCGTAATATGTTTAAAACAGAAATATAACAAATAGCAAATAGATTAGTGCTTACATCATATGATCCATGAATATGAATTATAGTTAAACATAAAACATAAAAAAAATCTAAAACATTAAAAATTTCAGCATATGTAGAAAATAAAATACATAATTTCATAGGTAACATGTGTGTGAAGAAAAAGACGAATATAAAAATCATAAGCATTGGAGAACATATATGAACATACAATATATTCATTTAACATGTAAAATGTTAAATAATAGGAGACTATCATGGCTAGATTTGAGTTTTTTAATTTTTTTTTTGATTTATGCATAGATTTAAATATTATCCAGAAAAACAAACATCTCGGACAATATTTCGATATCTCGTCTCGGTCGATATATCGTTCGATATTACAATATCTCGGGTGATATATTCGAAAGGACATTTATAGCGAGATTTGCCATTTCATTTCGGGAGAGCCAAAACAAGATCTCAGACGAGATCATGGGTGATATTTTTGAGATCTAAAACAGTGGTTACAACAATTAGAATTAAGATAAGTAGATGAGACTAATTTAAATGACATTTAATAGGTTGTCTGTTGCTTTAGGAAATAGGATCATTAGGGTCATTAATGGCACAATACAATTATGAAATTAAATTGACCGTGTTGATTATTAAGGTCATTAATGGCATGTGACTGTTATAATAATAAGTTGGATTAAAAGGAATTTTATGGGAATTTGGTGCATTAATAGACGTAGTAAATAATAAGCCCAGTAAGGAAATAAATAAATATCCTACAATAGGAAGTTATAGGAAATCATCCTCATCTTAATCTAGTTTAATTCCAGAAACAAGTTCTTTAATTATAAATAAGAATTGGAATTGGCATGTTGATGATGCGAGGCCAGTTACCTTATTCAACATAAATCTGCACTTTCCAATAGTTGGATATATGTACAACTGATGTGAGATATCATTAACCATAGGAACCTATGATGATAATCTTTTGCACAACACGAATGTCTTAAAGGTTTACTTTAAGTATGAGGTATGAAGTGGCTACAGGGCCTATCATCCTTCCAAAAAAAGAAACCAAAAGGGAAACAATTCAGTGTTGCCTACTTTTGGATTAAATGTATTAAGTAGTGGGATCCGTCTTTGGGGTATTGCCTGATTGGATTCACCATTTCCTATAAGGGTAGAGTCATAGCGTCCTCTCTCAACAGGTATTAAGTGACAAAATAGCTCACCTCCCAATAAATAAGAAGTATTAAATGGCTAACTGGGTACGAGATTGGTAATGTCCACGATAGTCCTCTTCCTCTAGGTAGTAAGTGACTGGGTTAAAGTCCTCCTTGGGATAAGGTACTAAATGTCCATAGGACTACCTATCATGCAAGAAGTACTAAGTGACTAGGGGATTATCTAATAAGTTTAGCTGGAAAGTAACAAACGGGTTTGCTGGGGAAAAGGTGATAAATGATGATTAATCGTTTACCTGGCCTGTGGGTAATAAGTGATCGCTTACTATCTCTCGCCTTATCCAGGGTTTAGGAATATGCATGAATGATGAAAGCCTTAAATTAGTAGGTAGTAGCTAATGTCCTTTAATTAATATTAGTGAGTAGTAAACCACTTAGTAAGGTATTAAGTGGCAACGGATCCGACTTTCTGGTATATTATTAGTGAGGCATAAGTAGTTATACAAATATGAACCACTTCCTTTATTATTAGCGTATCGGGTAGTTGGAAATCCCGCCTCTTAGTTTTGGTGTTTGTTCAAATGATGAGTTAAAGGCTTCATACTTGTGTGTAAAAGTTCTATCTTGGTATACTACGATAAAGTTATGTTTGGAAAGTTCTACCTTAGTTGTAGTAGTTAATCGTCAAGCAAAATATTTACAATGTTAGATTAGAATTACTGGCCTTACTAGACATATGATTTAGGTGAGACCAAACGAGTAAAATTTATGTATTGTAGATAGTGTTATGCATTTTATACTCACTAGGACCTGTTGTTCGCACCCCCTTATTATAACAACTCTCAAGTTTATCTCGAGGCAGACTGTTCTTTGCAAGTGTTCAGTTTGGTTTTTTGTTCTTATTCTCTCATGCTCAGTATTGATGTGGAGATTTTTTTCTAATGTAGTTTGCTTGGTCGATACTTGTTATCCTATTTTTTTTCTGCTTTTGAGGAAGTTCTACTGTACTTTGGTTATGCTCATGCTCGTTATTTGTAGGTACAAAATTTATTCTCTCCATGAGTTGGTGGGTTTGAGTTTCATTTTTTGTCGAAATTCGGGCACAGAAAAGTATGAGATGTTACATATTGTATCAGGACCTAGGTTTAGACTATCATAGGAATTAATTAATTAGAATTAGTGAGAGAATGCATTCGAAATTCTTGTCTATTTTCTTTGGTCTTTAGCACTTAACTCTAAGTAATTTCGACGATGAGATAGTCATGAACCTATTTATTAAAAATGGGTTTAAAACGACTAGCAGTTAGAAATAGTTTGAGTTCAAGTTTTTGGCTAACCCCGACTTAACCTATGGTGCGTCTGGTGATTTATCTTGAAGAGCATGAGGATGGCATATGGTGAATCCCATGCATTCGAGCTTTATGATTAAACGAAAAACTAGCTACAATTGAGATATTTGGGATTTTTGATTTTTGGTTTTGTTTGGAAGTTCCAGTCGATGGCCTTTTCTTGGTTTTGGAATTAAACGGTAAATTCGTGTTAACATGTTGTATTAGTCCGAAAACAGAATTTAGAAATATATTCATTCGATACTTCATTTAGATATCCGGACATTCGTTTGTTATAATCTATTCCTTTGAGTTTTTGGTCTTATATTTGGGAATTTTTTTTATTTTTAAAACTGTTTTTCAAAGGAAAAAGATTTAGAAAGTTTAAAATTATTTTTCAGGAAAGTTATTTCATAAATTTTTAATCTGTCTATATTTCAGATTGTTTCCCTTTTGTGTGATTTCCAGTGAATGATCATTTTCTGTAAAATGAAGGAATTTGGAAAATCTAAGGAATAGGACAAACATCTAAATTTATTCCTTGTGATTTTTAATATATCTCTTTGTGGATGTTTTCAATAATTTATAGAAATCACCACAAATAACTCTGATGAGATTTGAAATCTTGACAATTCAGAACATGGAAAGATTTCTTCAGTCAGTAGAATGGGCTGGAATGTAAATAAATAATAGTAATAATACATACTTATAGTACGAGACCCTTAGTTTATAAATAAAGTTGAATTTTTAAAAGTTTTCTAAAACTTTTATTAATTGGACTAAGGAAAACTTTTGTTTAGCTTGGGGTAATTTGTCTCATGAAATCGTTTGATTTGTTTGTCAGCTAGGTAAGAGGATAAATCGGTTTTAGTTTTTATTAGGGACTTGTAGCTAAATTTATTTTCGGTATTCTTGAGATGATTGTGTGGTCACAGCCTTTTTGTTGAGACTACTTTGAATCTTTGGAGGTGGTTCGATGTTTAACTGCAGTCTAGAATACCGTCGTGATAAGGACAAGTATTTTTTGAATCGCGTTATGTCTTAATGATGGCATGGAACGATTAATATTTTAATCTGATCCTAATAGGGTTAAAGTTCAACCTTTTTTCAGAGCTTTTTTAATAGTTGGTCATTTAGCGCTATACCTAGAGGGGTTAACCAGTTGACGAGTTTTGGTATAACTTAAATTTAGGACTCAATCATAACAATTACGTCCAAATTCTCCTCCTTAAACTTATTTCTTTTGTCCTTCCTCCCTTATCTAGCCTAACCATATCTTTATTCTTTTCTCTTTCTTTATAGTCGGCTCATCTTCTCATTTTTTGCGTTAGTTTGCACGTTAGATCTCACGCCACTATTGGTCTAAGATCTAAACCATATTTCTTCTCTCTGGTACTTTATTAACCTATAATATCTACTTGCGCTATTCGATCTTTCTCATATCATTTAGGTCTTATCCCTAGAGAGAACATTTAGCTGGATCGGAATGAGCAGAAGGTTCGTCATTATGGGGATAAAAAAATTAGTCGTAGCAGTAGGATTCGTACCGGTCCTTTGCTTCGAGATTTTTGATTAGGATTGTTGTCTGTATTGCATTTGCTTTTGTCATATCTCATTGAAATAGATTTTTATTGTAACACCCCGTATTTTCTGTGAACATAAAAAAAAATCAAGATATAATTAATTTTTAGAAAAATAATTAGGTGAAACGGGTTGCGCCGTTGCGTTCGTCTCGGAATTCTGCTTGAGATAGAGTCCGAGTTTTCGTAAATTGGACTCTGTATGAAAAAGATATCCTTAAATTAAATATTGTAGCAAAACATGGAAAAAGAGGAATGAGAAAAGAATAATCTTTAGCATTGTTCTAAGAATTGTTAGCAAAAGACATAATAGATCATTTGGTTGGAACATGTGACTTGCATACAAGAGGTGCAGAGTTCGATCCCCGCCAACGCCATATTTTTGTTTTAGGGGAATGGCTAAAAAGCGGCTTAGTGTGAACGCGGTTCAAAACAATTAAATATATATATATATATATGTATTGAATATATATGTATATAAATATATATATATATATATAATTGAGAAGATAAATACAGTCAATTTATTTGGAGGGAAATATTTATGCATAAGTAGATATGTATGTATGTAGGTAACTTCATTATGCATTGATTTTGCATGTTGCAAGGAAAGTAGAGAAAAAAAAGGGGAAATTAAATTATATGCTCGATTTCCTTTTTTTTCAGGCAAGCAATTAATTTGCATTATTTGAATTCATGAATAGGTGCGTGTGTATATATATATATTTATATATATATGGGCTGTTAATGTAAACATGAATAGAAGTTTATTAATTTGCTGAGTGTTTGCTGAGTCACTTCTGACTCATTGCTGAGTCAATAAGATAAACCCCATCTTGTCTGAACGGCTGCGGTTATTTCTAGGTTAAATCTAATGGCCTAAATGAATCCTAAATTCTATAAATAAGTGGGTAGTCTCTCATTCTAATTCATATGAAAAATTAGAGAAGCCGCCGTCATGCCGTCGCCATGGAACTCCGAGCAGCCGCCGCAAATCAAAGTAGAAGAAAGCTAATCTAATCCAATTCTAATCAATTCTAAAAGCGATCTAGACTCTCTCTTTCTTCTTAAATTGTGAGTTTGATGATTCTCTCAAGATTATTAGCAAACTAATTTGATTAAGATGTAAATGGAACATAAGAAAATGATGTGAATTGTCATATATGTTATTGTAAAATCTTATGTTATCATGTATGTTCTAAATGTTTTGTTATGCTATGATGAAAATCATGCTATGCTATGTTATGCTATCATGCCATGCTATGATGAAAATCATGCTATGCTATGTTATGCTATCATGCTATGCTATGTGTAAATCATGCTATGTTATGTCATAAATCTTATATATGTTGTAGATCTCATGTTAACACATATGTTGGAAATCCATAAGTTATATGATTATGATATCATGTTAAGTTGTGTTGAATCGTACAAGTTGTAAAATCATGATGTTGTTATTTATGCAAATTGGATCATGTTTTAAAGTTTATGTTTTTTATTCTAAAAATTAAATGGATCATGATTATGGGAATTTGCCTATTAAGTTAGGTGTACCCATATGCGTGAATCTATGACTAAATGAATTTTTATTATGGGAATTTGTCTATTAAGTTAGATGTACCCATATACATGAACCTATGTTATTAAGTTAGATGATGATATGTTGTAAATGATGTCACATATGTTACATAGTCACGATGTTAGTATCCATGTTGGTTAGTTCATGTTAGTCAAATCATGATATTATATATGTTTGGGCTATGATGATTCATACATGTACCTATGCAAGTTTTGGCACTGATTAATAAAAATTGTGTAGGTTTCATGACACTTATTTTAGATCTAAAATTAGATTCATGACATGTGTGAGTTCTATACTAGTTCACACCACCATTATGTTGCAAGTTTATACATAAATTTGGGTTATATTATGTAGACTGTGACATTTAACCAAACAAGTTGACACCTTTAACATGTGTAGCTTATGCAATTTATAGTCTTAGCCTATGCAAGTTTAAGTGTTGGACCTCTATCACATATGCAAGTTTCACCCCTTTTTATGAGTAGATCTATTTTAGTCATATACATATATGTTGTTGTTGTGATAATTTATCTTTGTGCTATGAGTTAGACTATTCGAGTCTAACGTATATTTTACGTTTAACGTATGAACGTACAACGTGGGATAGGGGTGATATTAAAAGAATTAATATTGAGAATTTGCACGAAATAGCCTTAAAAAGGCATATAACAAATTTGAGATATGTGAATTGCCTTAAAAGGCAAAAAATGGAATTAAGACATTAATTGGAAAATTAATGTGTAGAAATCGTCATAAGTTAATTATGGATTAATTTGAATTTGAATAGGGATTGAGCAATTGGTATAAAATGTCTTTAATGGCATATAATGAATTTGTGGTGAAAAAGGGTATGATTTATCATACCATAAATGGATGGACATAATTGAGTCAATTATGGACATCATTAAATTTTGAATAAATTATTAATTTGGATAGGGAAGTTAATTCAAATTTGGGAAAGATTAATTAATTAATTAATTAATCACTTAAGATAATTAACATTCTTTCTATCTACATACACCAGAAGGTTCTAGGGTGACAGAGAAGATAGTGTCTAGGCTTGGGTTCGGAAAACAAGTTTCCTGCCCTCCCTGGCTATCCCTAACTGACCCAATGAACGGGATGGTCTTGAATTTAGAAAGAAAACATGTGGTGGGACATGGGAATCTATTGGGTGCTTTGGGTGGCATGAGGAATCTAGTGGTTGCCTTTAGTGGCATTTGAAATACGATTAGTAAGACTTAACCAAACACACATGCAAATGAACATGACTAAGAAGAGGGTTAAGTAGGTGCCTTGGGTGGCATGAGAAAATACGATTAGTAACACTTAACCAAATTAAATATGTAAGTGGGACATAGGGGTTAAGTGGGTGCCTTGGGTGGCATGTGGAATTACTAATAGAAACCCTTAACCAAATTTAAAACATGTAAGTGGACATGAAGGGGGTTAAGTGGAATGTGTTAGAGGGGACCAAGCCTAGGTGGGAAGCTTGGTGGGAGGCCCATTTCAACCAGTATCCCAAACGTATCTTTGTGAGCTCGACCCAAGTCGAGGACGGGACACACATACTGGGCTTGACTATAAAAGGCCAAAACGGGTTAGCGGTGGCAACGCAAGTCCAACGGGTTCATATGCGTGAGTGGACCCGGGCTGGTAGGTAAGACGTTGTTGCATCGTGTAGGTATAAGCCGTGCATCCTTAAGTTGTATCGGGTTGCCACTTTAGGGGAGTGATACACTCCACTGTGGGGCCAGCACGGGTATCTACGAGTTAGGGAGCCGATCGAATGGGGCAGGGTAGTGGGTACACCTAGTAGTACACGAAGCTTCCATTATTAATTAAGTATTAAAAGGGTACACCTAGTGGAGATAGGGGCAGACGGCACCTATGACGTCAGCTAGGAGTACGTGGAATTACCATTATTAAGGGGGGTACGTCTAGTAGGGATAGGTACACGTTGGGTACCTAGGATAGCAACTAGAGATACACAGTCAAACGTGGAGGATAGTGGGTACATCTAGTAGTACACGAAGCTATCATCATTCTATTTAGGGATCAAAGTGACTAGTAGGGGTGCAGTTAGTGCTAGTACAGTACAGCACGGTACAGTACGGTAGAGTATAGTAATTATCCTATATTGATTAGGAAGCGTCATTAACGTTAGTGATTAGTAACGGGTGTGGTGCAGCGTAGTAATTATTCTTTAGTAGGTATGCCTTTAATGTTACCATGGTTAACCTCATTTCCTTTGCCTGTTCTGTCACACCCAATAGTTGATAGGCATTTCCTTATTCTCCAGCTTATGCCTTAGTCTGATTACTTTGAAAATAGTATTGTTAGAATTGCCATACTCGCCAGACTTTATGTCTGACCCCCTCTATTCCTATCTTTTTCCCCCTCCAGATCCCCAGGTTGGGCCCAGCTCTAGTGGTGTTTGATTGGATTGCTTATCTCTTTTGGAGAGCTTGGACTGCTAAAGTAAAGTCCAGCTTGTTATCTTTTGTTTAATGGCTATTTATGTAATGGGATTATGTATTTTGTTTTATCAAGATAGATATTGTACTTGACTCTGATTTATGGTATTATGATGTAATCAAACATGTTTTGACTTCTGCTGCAATGAAATAAAGTTTTAAATTTCCAAGTACTATTTTATATCTGTCTTGTTGTAATTTTACTGTTCTATACTCACTTAAAACCTCCATGGAAGTTAATGCATTCCTTTTGTGAGTGACATTAATGGACGTGGGGTGTTACACGTGGTATCAGAGCTTAAGGTTACCAGAACAGATAAAATATTTTGAAAAACTATTTTTCAAAAGCATTTTTATAAAGAATACTTTCAAAAATATGTTTGTAGAAGAGTATTTTTGAAAGAAAGGTTTATTTTGAGAACATAATCCCCAAGAGCCATATATCCTTCCTTCGATTCTCCGTTTTGAATCTCTTCCTCTTTCTCTTTTTGAATTTCCCCTCCGCGTATAGATGCTTTTTCTAAGATAAATAAGGACTTCCGTACGAAGGACGGAAGAACCACTTCAAGGGACTTAGACGTTTGTCGGGCTAGAAGTTAGTCCAAGGAGGTGGAGGGTTGTGGGAACCTTTAAGATGGACGATGGGAGGAAGGTTCAAATAGATGTTAGGTTAATAAAGGATGAAACCTCATCTTGGTGGGAGGTCACGAATGGAGAATGTGAAGAAGAAGGCTAGTTGTTTTGGAGAAATAGGACACCTTATTAGGATTGTCCAAAGAGGCAAGAATAAATTACAGGATCTTCTGGAGGGTTGTTGTATTCCCTCACGGCTGGTATACCTGATGGGGGTAGGACCGTCTAGGTTGAAATTTGGTTTTCTTTATCATCCTATTCGAACCTTGTTTGATTCTGGCGCTTCATACTCGTTAGTATCTGCTTCGTTAGTTGAAACACTGCACCTAAATACTAGTCTAGTTAAGGATCCCATCCTAGGCTCAAATCCTGTTGGTGGTTCGGCTCATCCTTCAATGGTTTGTCGGGATTTGAGAGTGTCTATCTTGGGCGTTGGGTTTGAATGCAGCGCCTTCATTCTTGATTTCACGGTCTATAGTTTGATTCTAGGGATGGATTGGCTAGCCAGGCGTGGTGCCATCCTAGATTGGGGAAGGAGGGTAGTTAGACTATTGGTTCGTTATGGAAAGACCCTCATATTTCTTGTGACCATAGGAGTTTAGTGATGCTTAGTTTCCTAGAATCTTCTGATGTATCCAACGATGATTTGGGATCTGTTTGTGTGGTCCGTGAGTATGGGGATGTCTTCGATGTAGAGCGGGGTTTACCTAGAGGAGCGAAGTAAGCTTTCGTGTGTGCCTAGTGGATAATGTAAAGCCAGTTATGAGATCAACGATGGTTTTGGAGCAAGACTGGCAAGGACAGCCAGAGTCCGTTAAGTGCTCAGTTATTTGGCCGTTTTACTAGTATCATCTCATGTATGTCATCTGAATTTGAAGGAGGTATCCCTTGGGTGTTTGTCTGATATTGGTTTAGGCCTTTGGGGCTTGCACTTGGGGGATGTCGAGTTCGACTAGGATGGTCTGCGTGAGAGATGGATAGTTGTGACAAATTTTGCATGGAATAATATCCTGGTTTTCTCTAGAAGCGGAGAAGAGCATGCCCTACATCTTAGGGAAGCCTCTGGGGAAGGGTGATGTGTTATGGAGGAAGACTATCGAAAGTCCATGAGGGGAATTACCCTACCCACGACTTAGGAGTTGCTTTCAGACCATAAGTTTCTAAGGTATTTGTTCTCTCAGAAAGATCTGAACTTGAGGCAGCAAAGGTGGATGGAGTTCTTAGCGTCCTACGATTTCGAAATAGCATATACCCCTGGCAAGGGTAACGTTGTGGTGGGGGCCTTAAGTAGAAAAGGGTTGACACTGAGTCCTTGGTCTGTTGAGCGGCGTAGCTTAGAGTTTATCTCTACATTTGACTTTAGACCATCCATTGATTTTGTACTTGGTTCGCTAGCATCCTTAGAGGTCAGACCTATGCTTTTGGGACGGATTGGAGAGGCACAGCGAGCTGACCCACAGTTGGTTGAGTTAGTAGAGAATCTCACAAGAGGGGAGTCATCAAGCCATCTTAGTAGGTATACCCTAGATGATAAGGGTTGGTTGCGTAGGGATGGTAAACTTTGTATATTACGGGGCGAAAGTTTGAGGAAGTGTTTACATGATACGGCGAAAGTGGTGGAGCCGAACACGCTTAAGGAAGTGGAAGTAGAGCGAGATGCCACGATCAGACTAGCTCCTACATGCATTCTTGGGTCGGAGATTAAGAAGTTGAGAAACCGAGAGGTCAAGCTAGTCAAAGTGCAATGGGAAGAAGATCAAGGAGACGCTACTTGGGAGACGGAAGAGAAGATTCGTTTGTTGTACCCCTTCCTTTTCGGGGTTATGTCTTTTATATTCTCCTTTATCGCCTAGCTTATACTTGTCCTATCTTTAGTACATCCTCTCGTTTAAGTCTTTGACCTTTAGAAGGGTAGTCCTATGGTTGAAACATGTGTTTGAGACATGTTATGTTTGATGGATGCAAGTGGATGCAAGTGTTTGCTAGTGGTTGCTCGTGGATGCATATACACACACTTTAGGCACTAGATCGGCTCAGTCACTCTCATATTGCATATAAATATGTGTGCATATTTAAATTAATGAATGAATAGTGGTTGTATTATCATATGGATGCTGCATTAAGATGAATGGTTGTGCACGCATATAGAAATAATATGTATCATTAGGAATCTTTTGCATACATAATGGACGCATGGCACTATCATGGTTCGCATTAAGGAGGTCAACTGAATCAGTAGATCGCTTGATTTTTGCATTGGATAAGGACATGTACACACACTATGCATATAAACATGAAAGCATTAGAAGTCTCTTAAGGACAATGGATGCCTGTGCCTGATGGTTGAGTAGATGGATGATTGGATGGTAGGACACATTCTTCCTAACTTGAAGATTTCGAGGATGAAATCCTTTAAGGAGGGGAGAATGTAACACCCCGTATTTTCTGTGAACATAAAAAAAATCAAGATATAATTATTTTTTAGAAAAATAATTAGGTGAAACGGGTTGCGCCATTGCGTTCGTCTCGGAATTCTGCTTGAGATAGAGTCTGAGTTTGCGTAAATTGGACTCCGTATGAAAAAGATATCCTTAAATTAATTATTGCAGCAAAACATGGAAAAAGAGGAATGAGAAAAGAATAATCTTTAGCATTGTTCTAAGAATTGTAAGCAAAAGACATAATAGCTCATTTGGTTGGAACATGTGACTTGCATACAAGAGGTGCAGAGTTCGATCCCCGCCAACGCCATATTTTTGTTTTAGGGGAATGGCTAAAAAGCGGCTTAGTGTGAACGCGGTTCAAAAAAATTAAATATATATATATATTGAATATATATATATGTATATATATAATTGAGAAGATAAATACAGTCAATTTATTTGGAGGGAAATATTTATGCATAAGTAGATATGTATGTATGTAGGTAACTTCATTATGCATTGATTTTGCATGTTGCAAGGAAAGTAGAGAAAAAAAAGGGGAAATTAAATTATATGCTCGATTTCCTTTTTTTTCAGGCAAGCAATTAATTTGCATTATTTGAATTCATGAATAGGTGCGTGTGTATATATATATATATTTATATATATATGGGCAGTTAATGTAAACATGAATAGAAGTTTATTAATTTGCTGAGTGTTTGCTGAGTCACTTCTGACTCATTGCTGAGTCAATAAGATAAACCCCATCTTGTCTGAACGGCTGCGGTTATTTCTAGGTTAAATCTAATGGCCTAAATGAATCCTAAATTCTATAAATAAGTGGGTAGTCTCTCATTCTAATTCATATGAAAAATTAGAGAAGCCGCCGTCATGCCGTCGCCATGGAACTCCGAGCAGCCGCCGCAAATCAAAGTAGAAGAAAGCTAATCTAATCCAATTCTAATCAATTCTAAAAGCGATCTAGACTCTCTCTTTCTTCTTAAATTGTGAGTTTGATGATTCTCACAAGATTATTAGCAAACTAATTTGATTAAGATGTAAATGGAACATAAGAAAATGATGTGAATTGTCATCTATGTTATTGTAAAATCTTATGTTATCATGTATGTTCTAAATGTTTTGTTATGCTATGATGAAAGTCATGCTATGCTATGTTATGCTATCATGCCATGCTATGATGAAAATCATGCTATGCTATGTTATGCTATCATGCTATGCTATGTGTAAATCATGCTATGTTATGTCATAAATCTTATATATGTTGTAGATCTCATGTTAACACATATGTTGGAAATCCATAAGTTATATGATTATGATATCATGTTAAGTTGTGTTGAATCGTACAAGTTGTAAAATCATGATGTTGTTATTTATGCAAATTGGATCATGTTTTAAAGTTTATGTTTTTTATTCTAAAAATTAAATGGATCATGATTATGGGAATTTTCCTATTAAGTTAGGTGTACCCATATGCGTGAATCTATGACTAAATGAATTTTTATTATGGGAATTTGTCTATTAAGTTAGATGTACCCATATACATGAACCTATGTTATTAAGTTAGATGATGATATGTTGTAAATGATTTCACATATGTTACATAGTCACGATGTTAGTATCCATGTTGGTTAGTTCATGTTAGTCAAATCATGATATTATATATGTTTGGGCTATGATGATTCATACATGTACCTATGCAAGTTTTGGCACTGATTAATAAAAATTGTGTAGGTTTCATGACACTTATTTTAGATCTAAAATTAGATTCATGACATGTGTGAGTTCTATACTAGTTCACACCACCATTATGTTGCAAGTTTATACATGAATTTGGGTTATATTATGTAGACTGTGACATTTAACCAAACAAGTTGACACCTTTAACATGTGTAGCTTATGCAATTTATAGTCTTAGCCTATGCAAGTTTAAGTGTTGGACCTCTATCACATATGCAAGTTTCACCCCTTTTTATGAGTAGATCTATTTTAGTCATATACATATATGTTGTTGTTGTGATAATTTATCTTTGTGCTATGAGT
Organism: Allium sativum; assembly: GCA_030737875.1. Taxonomy (NCBI): domain Eukaryota; kingdom Viridiplantae; phylum Streptophyta; class Magnoliopsida; order Asparagales; family Amaryllidaceae; genus Allium; species Allium sativum. The sequence goes on from CM060912.1 coordinate 105,603,478, forward strand.
TAGACTATTCGAGTCTAACGTATATTTTACGTTTAACGTATGAACGTACAACGTGGGATAGGGGTGATATTAAAAGAATTAATATTGAGAATTTGCACGAAATAGCCTTAAAAAGGCATATAACAAATTTGAGATATGTGAATTGCCTTAAAAGGCGAAAAATGGAATTAAGACATTAATTGGAAAATTAATGTGTAGAAATCATCATAAGTTAATTATGGATTAATTTGAATTTGAATAGGGATTGAGCAATTGGTATAAAATGTCTTTAATGGCATATAATGAATTTGTGGTGAAAAAGGGTATGATTTATCATACCATAAATGGATGGACATAATTGAGTCAATTATGGACATCATTAAATTTTGAATAAATTATTAATTTGGATAGGGAAGTTAATTCAAATTTGGGAAAGATTAATTAATTAATTAATTAATCACTTAAGATAATTAACATTCTTTCTATCTACATACACCAGAAGGTTCTAGGGTGACAGAGAGGATAGTGTCTAGGCTTGGGTTCGGAAAACAAGTTTCCTGCCCTCCCTGGCTATCCCTAACTGACCCAATGAACGGGATGGTCTTGAATTTAGAAAGAAAACATGTGGTGGGACATGGGAATCTATTGGGTGCTTTGGGTGGCATGAGGAATCTAGTGGTTGCCTTTAGTGGCATTTGAAATACGATTAGTAAGACTTAACCAAACACACATGCAAATGAACATGACTAAGAAGAGGGTTAAGTAGGTGCCTTGGGTGGCATGAGAAAATACGATTAGTAACACTTAACCAAATTAAATATGTAAGTGGGACATAGGGGTTAAGTGGGTGCCTTGGGTGGCATGTGGAATTACTAATAGAAACCCTTAACCAAATTTAAAACATGTAAGTGGACATGAAGGGGGTTAAGTGGAATGTGTTAGAGGGGACCAAGCCTAGGTGGGAAGCTTGGTGGGAGGCCCATTTCAACCAGTATCCCAAACGTATCTTTGTGAGCTCGACCCAAGTCGAGGACGGGACACGCATACTGGGCTTGACTATAAAAGGCCAAAACGGGTTAGCGGTGGCAACGCAAGTCCAACGGGTTCATATGCGTGAGTGGACCCGGGCTGGTAGGTAAGACGTTGTTGCATCGTGTAGGTATAAGCCGTGCATCCTTAAGTTGTATCGGGTTGCCACTTTAGGGGAGTGATACACTCCACTGTGGGGCCAGCACGGGTATCTACGAGTTAGGGAGCCGATCGAATGGGGCAGGGTAGTGGGTACACCTAGTAGTACACGAAGCTACCATTATTAATTAAGTATTAAAAGGGTACACCTAGTGGAGATAGGGGCAGACGGCACCTATGACGTCAGCTAGGAGTACGTGGAATTACCATTATTAAGGGGGTACGTCTAGTAGGGATAGGTACACGTTGGGTACCTAGGATAGCAACTAGAGATACACAGTCAAACGTGGAGGATAGTGGGTACATCTAGTAGTACACGAAGCTATCATCATTCTATTTAGGGATCAAAGTGACTAGTAGGGGTGCAGTTAGTGCTAGTACAGTACAGCACGGTACAGTACGGTAGAGTATAGTAATTATCCTATATTGATTAGGAAGCGTCATTAACGTTAGTGATTAGTAACGGGTGTGGTGCAGCGTAGTAATTATTCTTTAGTAGATATGCCTTTAATGTTACCATGGTTAACCTCATTTCCTTTGCCTGTTCTGTCACACCCAATAGTTGATAGGCATTTCCTTATTCTCCAGCTTATGCCTTAGTCTGATTACTTTGAAAATAGTATTGTTAGAATTGCCATACTCGCCAGACTTTATGTCTGACCCCCTCTATTCCTATCTTTTTCCCCCTCCAGATCCCCAGGTTGGGCCCAGCTCTAGTGGTGTTTGATTGGATTGCTTATCTCTTTTGGAGAGCTTGGACTGCTAAAGTAAAGTCCAGCTTGTTATCTTTTGTTTAATGGCTATTTATGTAATGGGATTATGTATTTTGTTTTATCAAGATAGATATTGTACTTGACTCTGATTTATGGTATTATGATGTAATCAAACATGTTTTGACTTCTGCTGCAATGAAATAAAGTTTTAAATTTCCAAGTACTATTTTATATCTGTCTTGTTGTAATTTTACTGTTCTATACTCACTTAAAACCTCCATGGAAGTTAATGCATTCCTTTTGTGAGTGACATTAATGGACGTGGGGTGTTACACGTGGTATCAGAGCTTAAGGTTACCAGAACAGATAAAATATTTTGAAAAACTATTTTTCAAAAGCATTTTTATAAAGAATACTTTCAAAAATATGTTTGTAGAAGAGTATTTTTGAAAGAAAGGTTTATTTTGAGAACATAATCCCCAAGAGCCATATATCCTTCCTTCGATTCTCCGTTTTGAATCTCTTCCTCTTTCTCTTTTTGAATTTCCCCTCCGCGTATAGATGCTTTTTCTAAGATAAATAAGGACTTCCGTACGTAGGACGGAAGAACCACTTCAAGGGACTTAGACGTTTGTCGGGCTAGAAGTTAGTCCAAGGAGGTGGAGGGTTGTGGGAACCTTTAAGATGGACGATGGGAGGAAGGTTCAAATAGCTGTTAGGTTAATTAAGGATGAAACCTCATCTTGGTGGGAGGTCACGAATGGAGAATGTGAAGAAGAAGGCTAGTTGTTTTGGAGAAATAGGACACCTTATTAGGATTGTCCAAAGAGGCAAGAATAAAGTACAGGATCTTCTGGAGGGTTGTTATATTCCCTCACGGCTGGTATACCTGATGGGGGTAGGACCGTCTAGGTTGAAATTTGGTTTTCTTTATCATCCTATTCGAACCTTGTTTGATTCTGGCGCTTCATACTCGTTAGTATCTGCTTCGTTAGTTGAAACACTGCACCTAAATACTAGTCTAGTTAAGGATCCCATCCTAGGCTCAAATCCTGTTGGTGGTTCGGCTCATCCTTCAATGGTTTGTCGGGATTTGAGAGTGTCTATCTTGGGCGTTGGGTTTGAATGCAGCGCCTTCATTCTTGATTTCACGGTCTATAGTTTGATTCTAGGGATGGATTGGCTAGCCAGGCGTGGTGCCATCCTAGATTGGGGAAGGAGGGTAGTTAGACTATTGGTTCGTTATGGAAAGACCCTCATATTTCTTGTGACCATAGGAGTTTAGTGATGCTTAGTTGCCTAGAATCTTCTGATGTATCCAACGATGATTTGTGATCTGTTTGTGTGGTCCGTGAGTATGGGGATGTCTTCGATGTAGAGCGGGGTTTACCTAGAGGAGCGAAGTAAGCTTTCGTGTGTGCCTAGTGGATAATGCAAAGCCAGTTATGAGATCAACGATGGTTTTGGAGCAAGACTGGCAAGGACAGCCAGAGTCCGTTAAGTGCTCAGTTATTTGGCCGTTTTACTAGTATCATCTCATGTATGTCATCTGAATTCGAAGGAGGTATCCCTTGGGTGTTTGTCTGATATTGGTTTAGGCCTTTGGGGCTTGCACTTGGGGGATGTCGAGTTCGACTAGGATGGTCTGCGTGAGAGATGGATAGTTGTGACAAATTTTGCATGGAATAATATCATGGTTTTCTCTAGAAGCGGAGAAGAGCATGCCCTACATCTTAGGGAAGCCTCTGGGGAAGGGTGATGTGTTATGGAGGAAGACTATCGAAAGTCCATGAGGGGAATTACCCTACCCACGACTTAGGAGTTGCTTTCAGACCATAAGTTTCTAAGGTATTTGTTCTCTCAGAAAGATCTGAACTTGAGGCAGCAAAGGTGGATGGAGTTCTTGGCGTCCTACGATTTCGAAATAGCATATACCCCTGGCAAGGGTAATGTTGTGGTGGGGGCCTTAAGTAGAAAAGGGTTGACACTGAGTCCTTGGTCTGTTGAGCGGCGTAGCTTAGAGTTTATCTCTACCTTTGACTTTAGACCATCCATTGATTTTGTACTTGGTTCGCTAGCATCCTTAGAGGTCAGACCTATGCTTTTGGGACGGATTGGAGAGGCACAGCGAGCTGACCCACAGTTGGTTGAGTTAGTAGAGAATCTCACAAGAGGGGAGTCATCAAGCCATCTTAGTAGGTATACCCTAGATGATAAGGGTTGGTTGCGTAGGGACGGTAAACTTTGTATATTACGGGGCGAAAGTTTGAGGAAGTGTTTACATGATACGGCGAAAGTGGTGGAGCCGAACACGCTTAAGGAAGTGGAAGTAGAGCGAGATGCCACGATCAGACTAGCTCCTACATGCATTCTTGGGTCGGAGATTAAGAAGTTGAGAAACCGAGAGGTCAAGCTAGTCAAAGTGCAATGGGAAGAATATCAAGGAGACGCTACTTGGGAGACGGAAGAGAAGATTCGTTTGTTGTACCCCTTCCTTTTCGGGGTTATGTCTTTTATATTCTCCTTTATCGCCTAGCTTATACTTGTCCTATCTTTAGTACATCCTCTCGTTTAAGTCTTTGACCTTTAGAAGGGTATTCCTATGGTTGAAACATGTGTTTGAGACATGTTATGTTTGATGGATGCAAGTGGATGCAAGTGTTTGCTAGTGGTTGCTCGTGGATGCATATACACACACTTTAGGCACTAGATCGGCTCAGTCACTCTCATATTGCATATAAATATGTGTGCATATTTAAATTAATGAATGAATAGTGGTTGTATTATCATATGGATGCTGCATTAAGATGAATGGTTGTGCACGCATATAGAAATAATATGTATCATTAGGAATCTTTTGCATACATAATGGACGCATGGCACTATCATGGTTCGCATTAAGGAGGTCAACTGAATCAGTAGATCGCTTGATTTTTGCATTGGATAAGGACATGTACACACACTATGCATATAAACATGAAAGCATTAGAAGTCTCTTAAGGACAATGGATGCCTGTGCCTGATGGTTGAGTAGATGGATGATTGGATGGTAGGACACATTCTTCCTAACTTGAAGATTTCGAGGATGAAATCCTTTAAGGAGGGGAGAATGTAACACCCCGTATTTTCTGTGAACATAAAAAAAATCAAGATATAATTATTTTTTAGAAAAATAATTAGGTGAAACGGGTTGCGCCGTTGCGTTCGTCTCGGAATTCTGCTTGAGATAGAGTCTGAGTTTGCGTAAATTGGACTCCGTATGAAAAAGATATCCTTAAATTAAATATTGCAGCAAAACATGGAAAAAGAGGAATGAGAAAAGAATAATGTTTAGCATTGTTCTAAGAATTGTAAGCAAAAGACATAATAGCTCATTTGGTTGGAACATGTGACTTGCATACAAGAGGTGCAGAGTTCGATCCCCGCCAACGCCATATTTTTGTTTTAGGGGAATGGCTAAAAAGCGGCTTAGTGTGAACGCGGTTCAAAAAAATTAAATATATATATATATATTGAATATATATATGTATATATATAATTGAGAAGATAAATACAGTCAATTTATTTGGAGGGAAATATTTATGCATAAGTAGATATGTATGTATGTAGGTAACTTCATTATGCATTGATTTTGCATGTTGCAAGGAAAGTAGAGAAAAAAAAGGGGAAATTAAATTATATGCTCGATTTCCTTTTTTTTCAGGCAAGCAATTAATTTGCATTATTTGAATTCATGAATAGGTGCGTGTGTATATATATATATATATATATATATATATATATATATATGGGCAGTTAATGTAAACATGAATAGAAGTTTATTAATTTGCTGAGTGTTTGCTGAGTCACTTCTGACTCATTGCTGAGTCAATAAGATAAACCCCATCTTGTCTGAACGGCTGCCGTTATTTCTAGGTTAAATCTAATGGCCTAAATGAATCCTAAATTCTATAAATAAGTGGGTAGTCTCTCATTCTAATTCATATGAAAAATTAGAGAAGCCGTCGTCATGCCGTCGCCATGGAACTCCGAGCAGCCGCCGCAAATCAAAGTAGAAGAAAGCTAATCTAATCCAATTCTAATCAATTCTAAAAGCGATCTAGACTCTCTCTTTCTTCTTAAATTGTGAGTTTGATGATTCTCACAAGATTATTAGCAAACTAATTTGATTAAGATGTAAATGGAACATAAGAAAATGATGTGAATTGTCATATATGTTATTGTAAAATCTTATGTTATCATGTATGTTCTAAATGTTTTGTTATGCTATGATGAAAATCATGCTATGCTATGTTATGCTATCATGCCATGCTATGATGAAAATCATGCTATGCTATGTTATGCTATCATGCTATGCTATGTGTAAATCATGCTATGTTATGTCATAAATCTTATATATGTTGTAGATCTCATGTTAACACATATGTTGGAAATCCATAAGTTATATGATTATGATATCATGTTAAGTTGTGTTGAATCGTACAAGTTGTAAAATCATGATGTTGTTATTTATGCAAATTGGATCATGTTTTAAAGTTTATGTTTTTTATTCTAAAAATTAAATGGATCATGATTATGGGAATTTGCCTATTAAGTTAGGTGTACCCATATGCGTGAATCTATGACTAAATGAATTTTTATTATGGGAATTTGTCTATTAAGTTAGATGTACCCATATACATGAACCTATGTTATTAAGTTAGATGATGATATGTTGTGAATGATGTCACATATGTTACATAGTCACGATGTTAGTATCCATGTTGGTTAGTTCATGTTAGTCAAATCATGATATTATATATGTTTGGGCTATGATGATTCATACATGTACCTATGCAAGTTTTGGCACTGATTAATAAAAATTGTGTAGGTTTCATGACACTTATTTTAGATCTAAAATTAGATCCATGACATGTGTGAGTTCTATACTAGTTCACACCACCATTATGTTGCAAGTTTATACATGAATTTGGGTTATATTATGTAGACTGTGACATTTAACCAAACAAGTTGACACCTTTAACATGTGTAGCTTATGCAAGTTATAGTCTTAGCCTATGCAAGTTTAAGTGTTGGACCTCTATCACATATGCAAGTTTCACCCCTTTTTATGAGTAGATCTATTTTAGTCATATACATATATGTTGTTGTTGTGATAATTTATCTTTGTGCTATGAGTTAGACTATTCGAGTCTAACGTATATTTTACGTTTAATGTATGAACGTACAACGTGGGATAGGGGTGATATTAAAAGAATTAATACTGAGAATTTGCACGAAATAGCCTTAAAAAGGAATATAACAAATTTGAGATATGTGAATTGCCTTAAAAGACGAAAAATGGAATTAAGACATTAATTGGAAAATTAATGTGTAGAAATGGTCATAAGTTAATTATGGATTAATTTGAATTTGAATAGGGATTGAGAAATTGGTATAAAATGTCTTTAATGGCATATAATGAATTTGTGGTGAAAAAGGGTATGATTTATCATACCATAAATGGATGGACATAATTGAGTCAATTATGGACATCATTAAATTTTGAATAAATTATTAATTTGGATAGGGAAGTTAATTCAAATTTGGGAAAGATTAATTAATTAATTAATCACTTAAGATAATTAATATTCTTTCTATCTACATACACCAGAAGGTTCTAGGGTGACAGAGAGGATAGTGTCTAGGCTTGGGTTTGGAAAACAAGTTTCCTGCCCTCCCTGGCTATCCCTAACTGACCCAATGAACGGGATGGTCTTGAATTTAGAAAGAAAACATGTGGTGGGACATGGGAATCTAGTGGGTGCTTTGGGTGGCATGAGGAATCTAGTGATTGCCTTTAGTGGCATTTGAAATACGATTAGTAAGACTTAACCAAACACACATGCAAATGAACATGACTAAGAAGAGGGTTAAGTAGGTGCCTTGGGTGGCATGAGAAAATACGATTAGTAACACTTAACCAAATTAAATATGTAAGTGGGACATAGGGGTTAAGTGGGTGCCTTGGGTGGCATGTGGAATTACTAATAGAAACCCTTAACCAAATTTAAAACGTGTAAGTGGACTTGAAGGGGGTTAAGTGGAATGTGTTAGAGGGGACCAAGCCTAGGTGGGAAGCTTGGTGGGAGGGCCATTTCAACCAGTATCCCAAACGTATCTTTGTGAGCTCGACCCAAGTCGAGGACGGGACACGCATACTGGGCTTGACTATAAGAGGCCAAAACGGGTTAGCGGTGGCAACGCAAGTCCAACGGGTTCATATGCGTGAGTGGACCCGGGCTGGTAGATAAGACGTTGTTGCATCGTGTAGGTATAAGCCGTGCATCCTTAAGTTGTATCGGGTTGCCACTTTAAAGGAGTGATACACCCCACTGTGGGGCCAGCACGGGTATCTACGAGTTAGGGAGCCGATCGAATGGGGCAGGGTAGTGGGTACACCTAGTAGTACATGAAGCTACCATTATTAATTAAGTATTAAAAGGGTACACCTAGTGGAGATAGGGGCAGACGGCACCTATGACGTCAGCTAGGAGTACGTGGAATTACCATTATTAAGGGGGTACGTCTAGTAGGGATAGGTACACGTTGGGTACCTAGGATAGCAACTAGAGATACACAGTCAAACGTGGAGGATAGTGGGTACATCTAGTAGTACACGAAGCTATCATCATTCTATTTAGGGATCAAAGTGACTAGTAGGGGTGCAGTTAGTGCTAGTACAGTACAGCACGGTACAGTACGGTAGAGTATAGTAATTATCCTATATTGATTAGGAAGCGTCACTAACGTTAGTGATTAGTAACGGGTGTGGTGCAGCGTAGTAATTATTCTTTAGTAGGTATGCCTTTAATGTTACCATGGTTAACCTCATTTCCTTTGCATGTTCTGTCACACCCAATAGTTCATAGGCATTTCCTTATTCTCCAGCTTATGCCTTAGTCTGATTACTTTGAAAATAGTATTGTTAGAATTGTCATACTCGCCAGACTTTATGTCTGACCCCCTCTATTCCTATCTTTTTCCCCCTCCAGGTCCCCAGGTTGGGCCCAGCTCTAGTGGTGTTTGATTGGATTGCTTATCTCTTTTGGAGAGCCTGGACTGCTAAAGTAAAGTCCAGCTTGTTGTCTTTTGTTTAATGGCTATTTATGTAATGGGATTATGTATTTTGTTTTATCAAGATAGATATTGTACTTGACTCTGATTTATGGTATTATGATGTAATCAAACATGTTTTGACTTCTGCTGCAATGAAATAAAGTTTTAAATTTCCAAGTACTATTTTATATCTGTCTTGTTGTAATTTTACTGTTCTATACTCACTTAAAACCTCCATGGAAGTTAATGCATTCCTTTTGTGAGTGACATTAATGGACGTGGGGTGTTACATTTATAAACGCATTTATTGTGTTCGACATGAAGATTGAGCTGTCTTTGGATGCTCTTTCGAAGGGGAATCTCAATGAGATTTAAAATGCATCTGTGTTGTACGCGAACTTGAAAGTTCTTTAGTTTTACAGGCTTCAAAGATTTTGTAGTAGATCTCTTTTTTCCTAAATGTCGGTTTTAGAGTTAGGTAAACTATGTCCAAAATGCTCATGCAGATGTGTGACACATTTAACACATTATGATGGGAAGCTACGACTAGATTTATGTCATGATGGGGAAATAATTTTTGCTTCGATCAATGGCGTAACCATCATTTAGTACACATCACCTTTGTTTCATCTTGTTATTCTTATGTGTTGTTTTGCAGAGTTTCTTTCTGTATTTTCACCTATCTACTTTTGCCTTTTGGGTAATGTTAGGTGAATCTCCGTGAAAAGTAGTTTTGTAGTATGTTTTTTTATCATCGCTAATTCTCTCTTAGAAGGGATAGTGAAGTGGAAACTCCAACAATACTAGCAGTGTTGACATGGGATTGACCATTTTGCTACCTTGACATGACCAATTAAAGGTCATGGAAATGGTTCGAGCTCTTATGGCAGAGCAAGATGTCTCGTTATTTGTAGGCAATGTTTTGGAGTTTCGGTTTTGTTGTCTTTGTTCTTTTCTCTTTCCAGCAATCTTGGTTTTATGGTTGTTCGTGCTTGTAAATGTTAGTGTTTGTTGTCTATGAAAATCGCATGATAATGTAATGAGACTTTTGTTGTTTGAAAACATTCCATATCATTCACATTTATTTGTTATTTGATCGAAAATGAAATATCATTTTTCTATATCTAACTAACGGTTATTTCAGAACTGGAAAGAATAGATTTTGGTAGTAGATAAATTTTAGCAAAGGATAGGTTTTTGCATTTCTTCGTTATGAATATTATTATTGTTTGTCGCTTGTTCCCTTTAAGCTAAAAAATTATTATTGGGTTTCGTGTGTAGTCTCAGTTTTCGTATTTATTTGCGTAACTGACTTCGTTCTACGCTGAAATGTGACCTGAGTCATTTAAGTTTCCACGAAATAATTTTTGAAACTTTTTACATGTAATGTTAGAAAAAAGATTTATTTTTGGTATTTGGTCTGATTTGCTTTCTTTCCATATTATTATAAATCTGATTTATTCAAAAATGCGGATTATGGAATTGTAGCCACATGTAACTAAATCTTAGTTTTTTTTTACAAGTCTTACATGGAAAGTAAAGCAGTACTAAAAAGAAGCACAAGTTCCAAATTTTACATGAATTTTAAGAAATGAAAATTTATTTTTATGAAAATACGATTTTATGGTGATGTGTAAAGCACAAGGAAGATTTTGTGTGAATGATTTTGCGATTTTAGTGGTGCACTAGGGACAATAACGCATTAAAATCATTAATGGTAATAAGGGGAAAAAGCTATTTTAGCTTTGGAAACGTTGTTTTCTTACCTTGTCGATGACGCACGCTAGTTACTATTTGACTTGTTTTATGTATTAGAACTTGTCTTAATCCTCCTTCGTAGCCTATTGGTGGAAATTTTATGGATATTTTGGGAAATTGAGATGACAGGAGTTGAAAATTTTGTAAGCGCTTAGAACGTTGAATTCCTCGCTTTAATTTCCTTTTTCCGGTGTCGGAGAAATTTCTAGGAAACGATTCAGATGAGTTGATGTATTGGTTGTTAGGATTTGTTGGATGTTAGGATTTGGATGTAAAATTAGTTATTTCACACTTCTATTCTAGTCATGTGAGGGTTTTAGATGAAAGTTGTTTTCAAACAACTGCATTGATGTAGAACTATCGGTATGTTTTAGGACGTTTGCATCATGTTTTCAAAAGTGTATTCAAAATGAAATGCATACATATAGGAGAATCCGATTTAGAATCATTGTACATACATATTTTGTGGTTGTGACTCATGATGTACACTATGTACATGCACATGTTTGATTGCAAAAATTGAACATGCACAAATATTTTGAGTGTCCACTGCTTAAGAAATGATGGTCATTAATAGCATGCGAATGATATAATAGTAATTTGGATTAAAGGAAATTTAATGGGAATTTGGAGCATTAATGGTCGTGTAAATACTACGTCAAAGAAGGAAATAAATAAATATTCGGGAATATGAAATTATATAAAATCATCCTCATCTTATTCTACTTTAATTCTAGAAACAAATTCTTTACTTAGAAATAAGAATTGGACTTAATAGGTTAATGATGCGAGGTTAGATGTCTTATTCAATAGATTTATGCATTTTCCAATAGTCAGATATATGTACAACTAATATGAGATATCATTAACCATAGGAACCCGTAACGATAAATTATTGCATAACGTGAATTGTCCTAAAGGTTTACTTGAAGTGTGAGGTATTAAGTGGCTGTACGGCCCACCTTCCTTCCGAAAGAAAAATGCAAAAAGGAAGCAATTCGTAGCGTAAACTAATTCTGGATTAGAGATATTAAGTACTTGGATCCGTCTTTGGGTATTAAATGATTGGATTCACCCTTTCCCATAAAGGTAGAGTCATAGGGTCCACCTTCAACAGGTATTAAGTGATCAAATAGCTCACCTCCCTATAAATAAGAAGTGTTAAATGTCTAAGTGGGAACGAGATCGGTAATCTCCACGATAGCCCACTTCCTTTAAGTAGTAAGTTAATAGGTTAAAATTCTTCTTGGGATAAGGTATTAAATGTCTGTATGGCTGCCAATCCTGTTGGACGTAGTAAGTGACCAGGGGATTATCCAATAAGGTTAGCTAAATAGTAACAAAAGGCTCTGCCGGGGAAAAGGTTATAAATGACGATTAATCATCTACCTAGCTTGTAGGTAATAAGTGACTACTTACTATCTTTGGCCTTATGCGGAGTTTGGAAATATTTGTGAATGACAGAAGCCTTAAATTTGTAGGACCTAGTAGCTAGTGCCCTCTAATTAATATTAGGTGAGTGTTAAACCACGTAGTAAGGTATTAAGGGGTCAACGAATCCCCTTTATAGTATATTATTAGCGAGGCCATAAGTAGCTATATAGATATGAACCAGTTCCTTTTTTATTAGGTATCGAGTAGCTAGAGAGCCCGTCTCTTAGTTTTGGTGTTTGTTTGAAGGCTTCATACTTATGCATAAAAGTTTTATCTTAGTTATTGCAATAACATTATATTTGGGAAGTGATACTTAGTTGCATTAGTTAATCGTCGTGCGAAATCTTACAAGGTTAGCTTAGAATTACTAGCCTTGTTAGACATATGACTTGGGTGAAACCATATGGGATGCATTTGTGTATTATAGATAGTGTTAGACATTTTCTATTTACCATGACTTTTTTTTTTGACCCCCTCCTCATAACAACTCTTAGGTGTATCTCGTGGAAGACATATCTTTGCAATTATAAGATTGGTTTTATATTCTTGTTCTCTCAAGCTCGATATTGATATGGAGATTTTCTTTTAAGGAAGTTGCCTTAATCGATACTTGTTATCCTATTTTGTTTTCACTTTGAGCTTGTTCTATTATACTCTGATTGTGCTCATGCTCATTATTTGTAGGTACCAGATTTATTCTCTATATGCTTGATTGGGTTTGAGTTTCAATTTTTTATTTTTTATTTTTTGCTGAAATTCAAGCTTGGAAAAGTATCGGGCATTACACTTTGAACTGTATTTATCTCTATGTTTATGATTATGTTATAGATTTGATTATACTTCTTTGATTATCTATCATTTTAAGCAGTAATATTGTTTAAAGCAGGAGTTGGTACAAGAAATCTTAATAATTAAGAAAAAACATACTATCATAACAAGCTTAAAACAAAGCTCAAATATGAAATACGTTTTATTGCTAAATACAAGAATGATTAGAATATGCACCTGAGTCAAATACTTGCAAACACAAACAACGAATGTAAATAAGTATCTATTGAATGACCTCTTAGTGACCAAAACCCTAAATTCACACAATCCTAAAATTGATTTCTCTATTGATCTAAATTTTATAGAGACCAACGACACTTGATTCTACCATTCAATCGACAATATCAAGTTTAAGCACCTTTCTCTGCCAAATCACCATAGGTTAAGTCGCAAAGCTTGAATTTAGGATCCATGGTGGAATTTCCAATTTTGAATTCAAATATAGGAAGCAATGCAGAAACCTCAAGAAAACCATATTCCAAAATTTGAAAAGAAATTATTATTGAGTATAAATATCACAGTAATTCATTCAGCTCACTTTTTTTGAACCGAAAGTAAAGGATAACATAAATTATCCTTCCATAGAAGAAAATATGATAAAGAAAGCAGGAGAGAAATGGTGCGGCTCAATTGTGTCCTATTTGTATGGAATAAACTCTTTACAACTGTTTGAAAGAATATATTGACAAAACATTGAAAATTAAAAGTTGGATTTTCAACTATTTACAAGAGAGATTGGTTTTTTATATAAATAATTTGATAATTCTGATGATTGCAAACAAGTTTTAGCTGTTGAACTTTATTATATAACAATTTTTACGAAGAAATAGGTACATAGAATGTGATTAATGCGAAAATTTCTTCACTCAGTTCCAACTGGATTCGTCTTCCTAATCACAATCCAGATTTTTTACCCACGGAGGCAATCAGTGGCATAACTTCTTGTCTTGGGCTACATATAATGATGGTTAAGTAACTGAAGACTTAATTCGTATTTCACACGCCGGAATTTCGACGGAAATTAACATTAATTTCACATTTCCTGAAGAAGTGCCCATTCGGTATTATGGTGGGAAGATTATGAGGCAAAAGATTTCTTATGAACGATTTCCTATAAGGTGTTTAAAATGTAAAACTTTTAGTTATTCAAATGCATTTTGCACTACAAAAAAATGAAAGCAAAAGGAAATTTACAAATGGTATGTTCAATGGATGTAGACGGTTCAGTATTGAATGGTGATAAGCATATAAATAAGTCAAGAAATGTCCATGGGTAGAAAGTAGAAGGTAATATATATTTAGGAAAGAAAATAGTGATGTAGGTATAGCAAAGATTAATAGCAAAAGTGGTTATTCTGCATTTAACACAAGTTCTGGAGTTTGAGAAGGAATATCCAATGACACATTTAAGAATTTATCCCATGTTAATGACATATATACAACAAATAAATTTGTTGCTTCAACATTTAATGAAATTAATATGCAACATTGATCTGGGAACAATGATATGACTTCCAGTTTAAATAACTAGGACACATCATTGACATTAATATGCTCAATGTGATTTCTAATGAAGTGCTTGCAGCAGAATGGTTAATTCCTAGTAATCATGAGAAATCTATTTCAAATAGATTGAATTCTCAATGTATTATTATTTTTTCGAACAATATGACACTGAAAACCATAACCCACGAGATACTATAATGGATGAATCTAATAGCTCGTCTAGTAGTTCAAATTCAGAAAGAAGTAAAATAAAACTTGAATAGCGTAAATGGTGAGAAAAGTTATTATAAGTGGTGAGCCTTTCGTAGAATCTAACCCAAAAAGGTACAAGCTAGTTTCTCAAATTAAAAGTAGATCAAAGTCGAAAAATTTAAAGGAAGATACAGGCCTCCTTGGAGGCGTAATAGCTGGGGGAATTTCAAAAAAAAAAATGTATCAACATGTCATTTTTATTCTGGGATATTAGAGGCTTAAACTTAATGATTAGGGAAAATAATTTACAAGACCTTATTCGAAGCAAAGAAGTGATTTTTTTTTTGCAGTAATGAAGCATAAATTGCCTAATTAATCAATTTCCAATTTTGCTCTTAAATTATAATTAGGAATTTATTAGTAACAATTTAGACAAAATTAAAGGGAGAACTCTTATTGGATATGATAAAAATATTGGAAACATCATACTGTTTGTGTGGATCAATACCTGTAGAATCAGTAATATGGGTGGCTTTCAGTTGCAAATTTCTACTATTTATGGATCCAACTTGCAATCTCATGGACATAAGCTTTGGAATCATCTCTTGAAAAATGCACCTAAGGATAACATTGCATGGATATTAGCTGAATATTTTAATGATATATTATATGCTTCAAATAGAAAGAATTCTCTTTATTCCCTATCTTTTACTAATGAGGAATTTTTTCAATGTTTTCGCAACTAAATGTTATTAGGCCTTATATCATGGGAAATTATTTACGTGGAGAGGGGGTGATAATTTTAATATACATTCCAGAATTGATAGAGTGTTAATAAATCAGTGTTGTCTTCATAGTTTCCATCTTTAATTGTGAAATTCTTAAATCATTCTACTAGTGATCATATGCCAATATTAGTGAATTAGCATGCAAAATGGTTGACTCGGTCTCAAATCAAAGAGTCCCTTTTAGATATAAGAATAACTGGTATTTAAAACAAGGCTATTATAATATTGTTTTATATAAAATCTCATGGCAATTTGTGTTTAGCCTTATCAGTAAATTAAAGTTGATCAAAGCTCAACTAAAAACTTGTATAAGCCTGCCAAGATTATTGACGATCTTAAAAGGAAAAATGAAACAATCTACAACCTCATTATTAATCGTCCAGAGGATGATCACCTTATTCAGCAATATCAAAGCAATTTACATAAACTTGAAGAAAATATGTATTAACATTTTATTTATCTTAAGCAGAAGGCTAAACTTAAAATGCTTACTAAGGATGACATACGATCAAAATATTTTTATTCTAAAATGCTTACCAACCAAGAAAGGATAAAAATTAAATATATATTGAATGAAGAGGGTAAGTAGTTAATTGATAATGATATTTTCTCTTCCAAAGCTATCAATTACTTCCACGGTTATATAATTCCAAAAATCTTTCTTTAAATTTTCCTGAAATTATTTCCAAAAAAGTCAGTTCTAGTGTTGGTAAAAGAATGCATGAAAAGTACTACATCAGTATGGATGAGATAAAAAATGTTGTGTTTAATATTCATGATGATAGTAGCCCTGGTCCAGATGGGTTTGGTGCAAATTTCTTTAAGGTGCATTGGACGGAAATTAAGAATGAGATTTCTCAAGCTATTAATGATATATTCTACAATGGAAAAATTATAAAAGAACTGAACAAAACCTTTATTACTCTTATACCAAAAATTAAAAATGCTCAAATCAAGATTGATTCAAATAAAAAAATCTTTCTTTCATGGCACCGCTCCATTCCTTTCAAACTTACTAACCGGTCCAATTACTATGCCTCCTCCATCACTTTCTTTTGACACCATGTCGCCTATCTTTTCCTATCCTCTTCCGCCTATCATTTCTCCAGACCATCCTTCTATCCCTTCGTCCATTCCACCTACCGCCCCTTTGTTACCTAAAATTAAGTTCACCTCCCTCTATCAAAACAAACCACGTGTTGGAATCTACTCCTCCTTTTACATATAGTCCCCTGGTTTTTAATGGTAGCGCCATAGTACCATCTATTATTGTTATTAAAGTGGGTGACGACATTTAGCAACATTCTATTGTGTTTTTTTGGATCATCCCCTTTCCTATACAGTTGTTTAGTCTCACCTTAAGAAAATCTGGAAACCAAAGGGTTTGGTTAGAGTTCGATCAGATGGATACTTGTTCCTTTTCAATCCGTCTTGCATAAAGGACAAAAGGAGAATCCTTGAATTTGACCTTATGGTCATGAGGAATAAGTTGTTCATCTTGAAAAGCTGGGATCCTTCAGTAGGAAACAACAGTAATGGAATTAATGCAGTTTTTGTACGGATTAAGTTATACAATATCCCTATGTTTTCATGGTCTTCGGAAGGTATAAGTTGGTTGGCTACTCGTATAAGGAAGTTCTTATGCATAGACAAGTCCATAGATGTAACGACCCGAAAAGTTCCGATCCTGATTATAAATACTAATACGTTTTCTGTATAATGTATCAACTAATCAAACATCAGAAATTAACAGATCGTTAATAGAAAGAAGTTAGAGGGTGAGAAGTAGAAAGAAAGAACGTTAGAATAGAAGAAAAAGAAGAACTGAACACAACAGAATCAGAGTATCATGAATCTCACAGCGGAACTGAATAAAATACATTACATAACATCTTGAAAATACAAA